>CM060448.1:1223886-2546823 GCA_030545235.1 Helianthus tuberosus
TTACTTGAGAAAGGCTTCATTCGCCCGAGCACCTCTCCTTAGGGCACGCCAGTCCTTTTCGTTAAAAAGAAGGATGGGTCGTTCAGGATGTGCATCGACGATCGGGAGTTGAATAAGTTAACTATCAAGAATCGCTATCCCCTGCCTCGCATTGATGATTTGTTTGATCAACTACAAGGTGCTACGTGTTTCTCGAAGATTGATCTACGCTCAGGCTATCACCAACTACGCATTCAAGAGGAGGATATACCCAAAACCGCTTTTCGCACTCGTTATGGCCACTATGAATTCGTTGTTATGCCTTTTGGATTAACCAATGCACCCGTGATTTTCATGGATCTGATGAATCGCGTGTGTAAACCTTATCTAGACCGTTTCGTCATCGTACTCATCGACGATGTCTTGATCTATTCCAAATCGAAAGCCGAACACGTGCAACATCTACGTTTGGTTCTCGAGCTACTCCAGGGGAATCAACTCTATGCCAAGTTCTCCAAGTGTGAATTCTGGCTGGAGGAGGTTCAGTTTCTGGGTCACATTGTTAATAGTCAAGGTATTCACGTCGATCCCGTGAAGATTGAAGCAGTTAAGAGTTGGATTACACCTAAGAACCCGTCTGAAGTCCGTTCTTTTCTCGGACTAGCGGGATATTATCGACGATTTATCAAGGGATTCTCAAAGATCGCTGTGCCACTTACCGCTCTCACGCATAAAGACAAGCCTTTTGTTTGGGGAACTGAATAAGAATCTGCTTTCCAAACCCTCAAGCACATGCTTTGCAATGCTCCTGTTCTCACATTGCCCGACGGAAACGACGATTTCATTGTCTATTGTGATGCTTCCAACCTCGGTCTCGGTTTTGTCCTTATGCAGCGGGACAAGGTTATAACTTACGCATCTCGTCAGCTTAAAATCAACGAGAAGAACTATACAACCCATGACCTCGAGCTAGGCGCGGTTGTTTTTGCGTTAAAGATTTGGCGACACTACCTGTATGGTACCAAGTGTACGATCTTCACCGATCATAGGAGCCTACAACATATCTTTAATCAGAAGGAACTTAATATGCGTCAACGCCGATGGGTAGAACTTCTCAACGATTACGACTGTGAGATTCGTTATCACCCAAGCAAAGCAAATGTTGTTGCCGACGCACTCAGCAGACGGAGCTATCTGCTTAGCACTCGTAACGTCCAAGCCTAAAATGATCTCGAAACTCTCATCCGCGAAGCCCAGCATGCATGTTTTAACGAACGCAATTTGAAGAAGGAAAGAATCAACCACGATGGAGCCCAGCTTGTGAATAATTCGAATGGGATATTCCACTTTCTGAACCGAATTTGGATCCCTAAACGGACCGATTTGCGAAAGATTTTGATGGACGAAGCCCACAAATCCCGGTATTCTATTCATCCCGGTGCTGACAAAATGTACCTGGATCTTCGCTACAAGTACTGGTGGCCGGGCATGAAAAGGGATGTTGCTCTCTACGTTGGAAAGTGCCTGACTTGTGCAAGGGTCAAGGCCGAACACCAAAGACCCTCTGGCTTACTCGAACAACCGCCGATCCCTATGTGGAAGTGGGAGAGTATAGCTATGGACTTCATAACAAAGCTTCCGCACACGTCATCAGGTCACGACAGCATCTGGGTTGTTGTTGACCGCTTGACCAAATCTGCTCACTTCTTGCTAATACGGGATGACTACAAGGTAGAACGATTAGCCCGAATCTACACCGACGAGATCATTTGTAATCATGGGACGCCTCGTGACATCATCTCTGACCGCGATGCTCGGTTTACCTCGCGACTGTGGGAAACGTTTCAAGCGGCTCTCGGTATAACGCTTAACTTAAGTACCACATTCCACCCTCAAACCGACGGTCAGACTGAGAGAACGATCCGTACTCTTGAAGACATGCTCCGTTCGTGTGTCATAGATTTCGGTGGTAATTGGGATAAATACCTGCCGTTAGTCGAATTCTCCTATAACAAAAGTTATCATTCCAGCATTCAAATGGCACCATTCAAGGCGTTATACAGAAGAAAATGTCGATCGCCTATTGTGTGGCACGAGATCGGTCACTCACAATTAACCGGTCCTGAGCTATTGCAAGAAACGACTGACAAAGTCCTCCAAATTCGAGACAACTTGTTGAAAGCTCGAAGTCGACAGAAAAGTTACGCCGATAGACGACGCAAGCCCCTTGAATTTGACATTGGCTACGTACTCCTAAAGGTATCACCTTGGAAGGGTGTGGTCAGATTCGGCAAGAAAGGGAAACTAGCGCCTCGATATGTTGGACCTTTTAAGATTCTGGAAAGGATCGGAAAAGTCGCCTACAGACTCGAACTACCGGAGGAACTTAGTAACGTCCACCCGACTTTCCATGTGTCAAACCTCCGAAAGTGCTTGGCTGAGCATGATTTAATTGTACCTCTCGACGACCTGCAAGTAAACGAGACACTACACTTCGTGGAGAAGCCTGTCGAAATCATGGATTGCCAAACCAAGCTGTCACACCCCAACCGATGGCGGAATCATCGGGGCGCGACACTAGGCGAATCAGATTGCTCAAGAGAATCCATAAAAACTATATTGCGATAATATTTAATACATTCGTTATCCCATACTAACAAACAATACAATCACATAAGTTATCACAGATTTCTTGTTCTCTCGAACAATACAAATCCGACAACCTAGATTTTAGTTGAGTTTCTAGACCTCCTAGCTTGATTTGATATAGTCTGCGATCTAACCTGCAACATACGTTAAAATATTTGTCAATACAAAAGTATTGGCGAGTATACAGGTTTGATAAGTATAGCATAATAGATTAGAAGTGCTGCGAATTTCCACATGCATAAACGTAATACACGACATATATACTCACAAAACTGATACTACCAACTAAGTCCTCGATGCTCGAATGTACGATGGCATAACTAGGCCCCGTCGGGCACAATAGTACTATACTAGTCGTGGTGGGACGTCGCGAGTATAAGCCCTAGCACATATGCAACTAGCATCACGTATATCTATGCATAACAGTTATTCGCAAGTGATAATTCGATTGATTGAATATTTCGTTTGATAAGTTCGATTTGTTAGAAACGTATGTTACACCCAAAATACGATTAAAAAAAGGGGTCAAGTATACTCACAATGCGTATTTAGCGGGAATACAACTTGATTGAGTCGGTTGCGAGTACGTCTGTGTTGATCCTTGAAGAATAGAGTAAAGGATGTACGGTTAAGCGAGATTAGCATTGAAAAGTCAGTCATCTGGTCGGATGGTGCTCACCCATTCGGATGGGCTCATCCGATCGGACGGTATATGGATCTGAGTCGGATGGCTGTCATTCGGTCGGACGACAGGCTATCCGTTCGAACAAGTGTAACTCGTGCGGACTGACATGTCATCCGTGCGGACAAGTGTAACTCGTGCGGACTGACATGTCATCCGTGCGGACAATGTAACTCGTGCGGACTGACATGTCATCCGTGCGGACAGTGTAACTCGTGCGGACTCACATGTCATCCGTGCGGACAGTGTAATTCGTGCGGACTGTCATGTCATCCGTGAGGACATGTCATCCGTGCGGACATGTCATCCATGCGAATATGTCATCCGTCCGGATGGCATGTGATTCGTGCGGATTACACGTATGTTTCGCATTCTGAACACTGTTTCCGAGTGTTTAACGGAAGGAATACGTTCGTTTTTACTAGGGTAGTGTAATTTCGCACTAACACTTAAAATTTCATCAGTCCCGCCCCGTTCTAACTGCCGGGAATCACCCCGTTCCATCAGATCTGGTCGTTCTTGATGGTTTTTCATGGTTAACTCGAAATCACACAGATTTAGGTGAGATTTGTCATGAAAACATGTGGAAATCACCCAGATCTGAGTCGTTTATGGTGGGATGAGGTCACAACTGGAAGTTCCTAAGAACTCTTGGTGACACACCTCAAAACGCATCAAATCCGCAGATTTCACGGTTAGAAATTGAGTTTTGAAGGATAGAAAGATGTAGAATTTAGTGTAGATTGTAGAAGTACAAGTTTCTAGGTTGCAATCTTATCGGAATCGCGAGGAATCAAGAGAAAAGGGTCTTGGAGCGTGTTTGGTCGAGTAGGAGCTGTCACATTGATAGGGTATTTATAGGCAACAGAGAGGAGAAGGGAGTTCAGGTCCGGATTGCCCGTTCGCGCGGATGACCTATCCGTGCGGATAGCCCATCCGTGCGGATTGCCCATCCGTGCGGATTCCCATCCGTGCGGATTGCCCATCCGTGCGGATTGCCCATCCGTGCGGAATGCCCATCCGTCCGGATGGCCCATCCGTCCGGATGGCCGCCCATGCCCATCCGTCCGGATGGCCATTCTGACGAGATGGATTTCTCCGTTTCGATCGTTTTGATGGATTTCGAAGTACGCGTTTTTCATAGTACATTTATATTATTATTATATTTGTATACATATCGCTAGGGGTCGTATTTACGTATCCATATTCCAAAGTTTCGATACTTAACAATCGGTTTCCGTTTCGAGTGTGCGATTATAAGCGACGTTTCACGACCATCAAGGAGGGTAGTATAGGTCCTCTCTCGACGTCATCGTGAACGTTATTGCGAGTTGTGCCACCATGACTGACGGGGTACCATTCACTCGTATTGTCATCATCGTCACGACGACTGGAGTTATAGCACTCACCCGAGAGTCTTTGTTAGCGTTAATTGTTTTATGCTCGACACATCACGGCCACTGAGGAGGGTAGAATAGGTCCTCACTCAATGCCTCCGTGAGTGTTAGTGTGATAGTAGTGTAGTATAGTGATATTGTATTTCGAAAATATGCGATTATCCTTCGATTATCAAGGTATGTGACATAGTTACATTATGATCCGAATCTCTGGTGCTAGGCGTAACGAGTATATCGAGTAGTAACAATCACACCAAAGTGCGGGTTGTTACACAAGCAGCTCAGACGCTCGCGCATTTCTATTGTGAAAGTCCGATGGGAAGGCAAACGAGGCGCGGAGTTCACTTGGGATCACAATCGCACTCGCAACTCGAATTACGCATTTTGGTTATTGTTATACGTGTGTGTGCCTTATGTGTTACTTGTGCATGTTTATTTATGTTATATGTGGTAATCAATCGAATCACAATCGAACTCAAACGCAATCGAAATCGAACTATGATAATTAGTGGAGAAGAGATAACGCGAGATATGAATAGTTGGGATTAAAAGTAATTTGAATAAGAAACTCTATCGCATTCGCATCGCTCGCAATCGAAATCGAAATATCAAAAATCGTCGCGCCAAACACCCGAACCAAGTGCCATCCGGCCGGATTGCCATCCGACCGGGCTGCCACTTGATCGTGGTGCCAGGGTGCCATCCGACCGGACTGTCATCTTGGCGAGATGCCATCCTACCGACCTGCCCCTTTCCACTTTGGGTATCCTATAAATACCCCATGTCACTCTCATAGTTACCACTTTTGGCAACTGACGTCCGAACAGCCCGTGCTCCTCACCTTTTCTTCGATTTCTCTCAATTTCGGTAAGATCTCGTCCTAAATCTTGTACTTCCTTAATCTACACACACTCCTACACCTTTCTATCTTTTAAATCTTAACTTTTAACCATGAAATCATCGAGATTCAAGGTGTTCTAGGATGACGTCATCATGTGTTCTTGAAGAACTTCATGTTATGGCTTCAACCCACCAAGAACAACTTAGATCTAATCGATTTCCACACAAGTAAACAAGATCTTGCATAGATCTAAACACATTCATGGTGAAAAAGGATTGAAAGATGGTTTCTAACTTTCTTTCAACTCTTTTACACTCAATGCACTCAAAACCGATAGGATCGGGACTTGATCTAGTCTTCTACTCATTCTCGGTGTTGTGCTAGCTCAAGGTCTGGATTCTACTCACGAGACCACCGACTTCGGGTTAACCAAGAATAACCGTCTTGATCCGGTTAACTGGTCGAACTAGGGTGATTCCTGTTTGATCGGGTCACTTGGGTCAAGATGGGGTTCTGTTGGTTAACACGTTGTCAAAATGTATCGATAAAACGACAAACAATCAAAACGGCCAAGTGAAAGACGAACGGAACGACCAGGACGGAGAGCTCCGACCGGACTACTGACCGAACGAATAGCCATCCGAGCGGTCGGCTGTCCGAACGACCTACATCTTGGGTCCCACACTTAACCAATTTTTATCTGAAGTCTGAGTGTTGAACGAGTTACTATCCGGCCGGATTACCATCCGACCGAATTACCCTTCGGATCATGAGATACTTGGACTTTAACACTTAAACAATTTTCAACATGTTCAACAACAGGGTTGCCACCCGCTCGGATTACCATCCGACCGAGTGACCGCCCCGCTGTGGATTTGTTCTCACTAAGTAACCTCGCCACTCGAGTCGCCGTCCGACCGGATGACCATCCGAGCGGATTGTCATCCGCACGATTGACCGTCCGACTTGAAAGGTAGAGATACTTCAATGTTTTCAAAATACTACAACGAAAACTTCAAAGACAAGCCATCATACACAAACACATCCTTCTCATAGGAAGAAACAATCCACTCGAATAGTCATCCGACCGGACTACTGTCCGACCGGATGACCATCCGAACGGATTGTCACCCGCACGACTGGCCGTCCAATCGGATTACCATCCGACCGAACTTCTGTCCGAGCCACTTACACCTTGCATCGTTTTACGCGTCGCTTATCATTTTGCTATCGTTATGATCAGGCTAACCCTACTCTCTAGCACTCCCTTCAATCCATTATCGCTGTGAGTATACTCGATCCCTTTTTGCTTTATGCACTTTTGGGTGTTACATACGTTACTTATACAAAATCACATCGAACACACTACGCAATACTTTAAACGCTAACCGTTACCGCATGTTATACGTGACTTAATGAATGCTTGTTTGTTATGTTTACACATGGAATGCTGTCTACCTGCCTTAGCAACGATAGTACTATTAGTTTGGACTCAGCACCCGTTCACTCGGGGGTTGTTAAAGACAATTATTTGCATGGATTACAGTGGTGACCATGTATTACGAACTGCCTTGGGCAGTCAACCCGCAGTCATTGGTATCGATAGGTTCATGTCGATAACTAACATGCCTCATTTCACTCTGTGTACGTGCTGGTTATGCGTAACGCTTTCGAACTCTATATGCTATTGTCAAACTTGTATGCTCACCTTTGCACTATGTGTATTGACTTTTATTTTAACGTATGTGACAGGTGCTTAGGATGGTTATCTGCTAGGAAATCGAGGCTAGAATAAGGTCTTAGAGGCCAACAAATAGTTGTCTGTACAAATGAAATCTGAGTTGTCGGAACAGAACTATTTGCCTAGATTTTGTCTGTAATAATTGTATTATCTTTTGAGACATGGTATGGGACATGTTACTTTAAATTGATTGGTAATGAAATTGTTATGGAAACTTGTGGACAATCTGTTTCGCTCAGTGTCATGCCCCGATGTTTCCGCTATCGGTTGGGGTGTGACATATATGATCTTTGAATTGATAAAGGGAATTAAAACATATGAGTTAAAATATTTAAGCTAAGAATTGTATAATTTGACCCGTTTTATTTTAGACTTAAATGTTTATAAAAATAAAGATGGAAAAGAAGAATTTGTGAGATAGAGGTGGGTTGTAGACTAATGGGTTTTTAAGATTTACCTTGTAGCGAAATCAAGTTACAATGTATTTATTTGAACCTTTTAAAGACTCGTTTGTTTGTATAGTTTAGCAAGTGGGACATTGTTGAACGGTATGATTCTTTCCATATATCAAAGTGATAATGGGTTGCGACTAAGAGAACATACATATTTTGTTCTCGACCTCCATATTTGCTCCCAACACTAGTTGTCTTTTAGCAACAATGTGCGTAGATTCTTGTCTCATTCACCGTTCTCTTTTGTTATGTGGTTGAGTTTTTATCTCTTTTGTTCATTTATTGTATAGTGCATCTCTTTTCATCTTCGTAACTTGTGAATGATGGGACGTATTAACATGTTATTGACAACATACCAAGTTTTGAGTGTGACGGAAACACACTATAATAATGTTAAAACAAACTATATTCATTGTTGTTCATTCATGGTCACAACTAGAAATGGTATATTAACTTATGAAAAAAGTTAGAATAATGAACACCATATCTAATTACAAACTCAAAAAGTTATAATAGAGAATTAAATCTAATCGCTTGGGTTAGTTTGGATATTTAATACAACGCTCTGGCTTAAATTACGTAAAAAAAACAATGTATAACTAAAGAAGTGTTATAAATAAATGGAAGCGTACAATTTTTTAATCGCCACCTAAAGATCAATGTTAGCATCACCACCACAACCATTGCCACTGCCACCGACGTGTGACAACCCGAACTTTCAAGGTTAGTGCCTCTTAGTCACGTGATCCTGTTTTATTATTTCTCTTTCACGTCTTCTTTCGATGATAAAAATTATTTTACACTCTTGACTTTAGTAAACATGCTGATGGTTAAACGTGATTGTGTATGTTGTGTGCTTAGTGGGCCACTGGGTTGAATTGGTACGAAACAGATGTCATTGGGCCGCCATCATTTTCAAACAACTTGGCCCAACCTCCTTAAGTTAATTATTGAACTTAATGCTTCTCGGCCCAATTCCTCAATAATATTAAACTCGGCCCAACTCCTTTCTTTGTTCTATGTATACGTAAACTAGAGGGTAATACACAACCCTTACCATATTTGCAAACCCTAATCAAGTTACGTGAGACAACAAGATACCCCCCCCCCCCCCCCCCTTCGAAGACATCATCCCAGTTTGTTGATTGTGGTTAGTAAATTCGTGCTTTGATTCTTGTGTATATGTGCCTGATTCTCGTTTATAATGATCCCTATTTGTTGACCTTGTGTACGTGCAATCTGATGTAACGAGTTATGTATATATGGACGTATGATGATGCCGTGTGCTTGTTATGTGCTTGTATTGTGTAGGTAATAATGAGAATAGATCTGATGTGTTCGGCTATTTTGCTTATAATCGAAGCATGACTGATATACATAATAATAGATAAACTGTTGAGATCTAAGAGCTTGTGTAGTGATTTGATGATAATATTATGTATGTTAGTGGCGATTAACGATAATTGATTAGAGGGTTTGATAAACTAATCATACTAATAAATATACATGCTATGTGTAAAAGGTTTTGAGAAGGTGATTAGATCAATAAGTTGATTACTGATTTGATGATAAGTGATATTGGCAAACAATGAAGGAAAGTGTTTGATGTTAATATACATATTGGATTGATTGGTTGATTAATTTGGGCCGCATATGGCTGTTGGACACACGCCCACACTTAAGTTAATCTACTAGTTTTGGGGCCTGATGACTAGTAGCTGGACTACACCTTAGACATCGGGTTAAAAGCCAACCAATTTCTCAATTGAAACCAGACCGTTACTGGATCCGTAAGCCCAAACGTGTTGGACCGAGCAGATTAAAAACATCATTCAGCAGGCCTGCAACTCGGTTGGGTTATCACGTGAGGGTAATGGGCTGCGAAAATTAGGTGCAAGTATGTAAATTAGAATGGGCCACATCATCTTATTTGAAGCCAAACAGTAAATGTATTGGGTTGTGTATGAATGGTGTTTTATTTTGTTTAGTTTGCAAGCCCAATCCTATGAGCGATAAGAGGCCCAATCGCATATATATACTTACATCGGTATAGTCCGGTGGGCCGCACCTCAATTTGAATAACGTAACGAACCGTCAAGTGTTGATAGTCGGTTATGTTTGTGATACGTAACTACTTGTGAATCGAATGTTATTGTGTGTTATGTGAACTATGTGTGATATGAGCTTACGTGAATTGTTACACCATACGTGCCACGAGATGACCGATCTATGTTTACAACTTGTTTTAATAAGTGGATGTTGGTGCATGAGTCTGATTGATATCGGTAACTATGATAGGATTGTTTTGAGCAACTGAACACATAACTAGTCTTACCGAGCAAACCAAAGGTGAGTTCACTACTTTTGAGCATGCGTCCCGGTGGTTGGGACAATCAGTGGGTATCCTGGGGAGGGATAAGTCTTTTGGGTAAAAACAGGAATATTGGATAATTATCTCATTCTATCACTTTTAAGTCCCATCTTTTGTTACCGGGGAGGTAACGGGGTATTAGTTGGTAGCGCTACTTAGGTTTGACACCCTCACACCGTACCGGGGAGGACGGTTGTGAACTAATGACCCAGTCGGGCCCAGTGTTTTGATAGGAGCACTGGGGAACGGGCAAAACATACATCAGGAGCCGTCTTGTTCAGTATCGAGATATTATCAATGTTACTTTTGCATTTGTTAATGAACTGGAATAAATACTTGGTAACAAACGTTTTCATAAACTGTGAACTCGCCAGCTTTGTATGATACACTTGTTGCATGCTCGCAGGTCGTTAGATTTCATGGATTTGGATAATTGCTGTCTGGAGTAGCAGAAGTGGTCATGGGTATATTGGAGAGATTGGAGTGATTAAATTCTTGATACTATACATTGGTTTTAAACAGTTTAACTTTAGTTTGTTATTCGCTTCCGCTGAACATATTGGTTTTCGTATAAACTTGTTGATGGTGTTTTATTAATGATTGAGAACTTTATTTTGAAATGTGTGCGGGTTCAGTGTAATTAGTGGCTCATTGTCGGCACGTCACACGCCTATCCGGGACACTCCCTAGGTGGCATTTTGGGGGTGTGACACGACGTGTCGCCGCCACCAGCTATTATTGTCCGATGCCGACATGGTCACAGCCTCCTCCACCACTGTTGTTATCATCGGGGCCTTTTTCACCACATCCAATAGGTGGCATATATATAAAGCCTTTCACAAAAGCAATTACAATGTATAATGCTTATGGTACAATACATACTTAGCTTAGTAAATGGGTAAACTTGTTTTTAGGAGC
Source organism: Helianthus tuberosus (assembly GCA_030545235.1). Lineage (NCBI taxonomy): Eukaryota > Viridiplantae > Streptophyta > Magnoliopsida > Asterales > Asteraceae > Helianthus > Helianthus tuberosus. The sequence continues at coordinate 1,234,917 of CM060448.1, forward strand.
TATTTAATTCAAAATAAACAAGGTTATACTTAGCTTAGTAAATGGGTAAAATTGTTTTTAGGAGCTATTTAATTCAAAATAAACAAGGTTTAAAATAGATTTATATCAAAATAAATAGTAATAATTCGGTTAATTCTTTCATTGTAACTTCCTAACCTCCTCGAGGGCCACTTCATAATAATAATAATAATAATAATAATAATAATAATAATAATAATAATAATAATAATAATAATAATAATAATAATAATAATAATAATAATAATAATAATAATAATAATAATAATAATAATAATAATAATAATAATAATAATAATAATAATAATAATAATAATAATAATAATTAACAATAAATTGAGTTAACCTTGAATTGATAATTTAATTTAATATGCCTAAATATGAGTAATTGTCAACTGATTTTTATAGTATTATTAAAATAAAAATAAAATTGTGATGTTTCTACTATTTTGTAATTACCGGTCATTTACGGCCACTCTCTTCCAATGGATCTATACAATTAACCGAGCTAGACCATCTTTAATCATCTGGGTAAAGTGTAAGGTAGGTATTATGTTTACAAGTCAATGTATTTGCTCTTATTTAACTAATCGACTTGTTTATATAAAAAAGAATATGTTCGTCGTTTTCATTATCGAAATTAATTAAGTTTATTCGACTGTTTTTCATCCTTGAAATGTTTGGGAGACTAGATTTGTGCCCAAACATTGAAATGTTTAGAGTTAACTTCCAATCAGTTTTGCTACCTCTTGAAAGAATGCATATCAGCGGCTGGCTCCTTTCGATCTTCGGCAACAGACAAACATTCAACTCAACCCATTTGATTTAGGACCAATTTGCATAACACTACGTACCACTAAGAAGAGGATGAAGTTTTGATTGTGGTTGAACATGTACATTAAGTTTTAAAAATGTACGTACATGATGGGATTTAAGGTCTTGACCTTTCAATAGGTATTAATTAAGTAAATGATAGTTCAGATACACGCAGTGCATCATAAAAACGATCCATGACATTTATTTATTTTGATAAAATTCGTATCTAGATTGTTATAATTTTGAGATAGATACAAGAGCTTCTTGTCAAGTTTTCATGCATCTATATGCGATTAAAAGATGGTGGTGTGGTGTGTTTTTATATTTAGAATCAAAAACACTCGAAGGAGGTTAATGATTTACACCAAAACACCTGTAGTAATCCTTCTCACATGGGAATATTTCACTTATTGTGATGAAAAGGTATAATAATGTTTAAATGAAAACGTACTAAGGAATGCTTTTGACAAAAAGTGGAATTTAGTGAGAAAGTGGATGATGTGTAGAGACAGAGGTTCTTTTTTGCAGAGACAGTTTTGGACAGTCTCTAAACCATAAATATTTGGTCTCCACCCATAGTTATAATCATTCAAATTTGTTGGGATTGATTAGTTTTTGCAGTTTCTTGAAATATTTTGGGATTGATTAGTTTTTTGATTTGGGTATGTGGTTTTTTGTGTTATGAATTAAGTTCTTGATGATGAAATTAGGTTATTTGTGTTATATTCATTTTTTATGATTTAGTGTTGATATGTTTTTGGGAATAATCTGATATGATATAGAATTGTTGTAGTTTGTATATGAGTTTATTTAAAGTTAGGATTCTTGTTCTTGAAGAAACAAAAGCTTTCTTTAATGAAAGCTTAGAATAATTATGGTTTATGAATCAATGTTAGTTGGCGCATCATTAAGAACTATCATGATTTTAAAAAGCGGTTGAGGCGTGCGCCTCAAGGCGAAACGCCCCAAAAACCGATTCTGAGGCGCCCCTCAGGGGTTTCTATTGTGCGTGCGCCTCAAAAGTGCTGAGGTGCTAAAAAGGCTGCGCCTCAGGGTTTTTGATATTTGTTTTTAGTGTTTTTGACTTTTTGTGTCAATTTCAAGCAACTTATGTCCTTTTTATGTGTGTTTTGATGATTTTGTTGAATTTGATGATGAATTTAGTTAGTATTATTATTTTTATAAGATATATAATTTTTATATTTATTTTTTAATTCCGCCCCGGGCTTACGCCTCGTGAGGCGAAGGGAAAACGCCTCGAAACTCGTTTCCGTTTTTTTTTTAAACCTGGAGAACTATAACTGGAGTTGTGAAATTAGATTGCATGTATATATGTTATTAATATTGATTAAATACAGGTATCATCCTGACAAAAATGCTAATAATCCTGAAGCCTCAGAGCTATTCAAAGAGGTTGCATATTCTTACAGCATCTTATCCGATCCAGAAAGAAGAAGGCAATATGATAATTCAGGGTTTGAGGTAGTCTTTTTAGAAAAAAAAAATATAAATATTATGTGAATGTAGGGTAAGGATAGTGTAAAAAGGGCCTAAAGTGTGAGAAGTGTATTATAACACTATATATAATAAATACTATATAACACCATATAAACACCGTATAACAATATATAACACCATATAATACCATATAACACTATGTAACACTATATATCATTATATAACAAATATAACACTATACATCTATCATAGACATGTTATCAGACAACCTATAGTGTTATATTTGTTATATAATGATATATAGTGTTACATAGTGTTATATGGTATTATATGGTGTTACATATTGTTATACGGTGTTTATATGGTGTTATATAGTATTATATATAGTGTTATAATACACTTCTCACACTTCTTACACTTTGAGCACTTTTTACAGGATCCTCTACCTGTGAATGTATCTATGTCTATTATCTATATTTCATTTCATTGCATTTAAATATTTAATGAATGAATTATTAAGGCTATTGATGCTGAAGGCATGGATATGGAAATCGATTTATCAAACCTTGGAACCGTAAATACAATGTTTGCAGCATTATTCAGGTATTCTTAGAAAAAAAAATACTAGTTTGAGCTTTGAATTCCCTTTTTTCTCAAATATTCATTCATTTGCTATTTTATTTATATTTGAGTTAATTACTGTTTCTGTCCCTGTGGTTTGTCAAAAATCACTATTTCAGTCCATTAGTTTAAAAATTACGATTTCAGTCCCTGTGGTTTCACTTTCGTAACCATTTCAATCCATTTATTCTGTTAGTACAGGGACTGAAATGGTTACGAGGTGGATTGAAATGGTTACGAAAGTGAAACCACAGGGACTGAAATCACAATTTTTAAACTAATGGACTGAAATAGTGATTTTTGACAAATCACAGGGACGGAAATAGCAATTAACTTTTTTTTTTGTTATTAAGTAAGCTTGGAGTTCCTATTAAGACAACCATTTCAGCCAATGTTCTTGAAGAAGCGTTAAGCGGAACCGTCACTGTCAGACCCCTTCCGTTAGGAACTTCAGTTAATGGAAAGGTGTGTATATATGTGTTATAAAAACATATTTCTGCAAATGTGTTATCTTCATTAAGTTAAATTTCAGGTGGAGAAACAATGTGCACATTTTTTTAGTGTTACAATAAGTGAAGAACAAGCTCAGTCAGGAATTGTTGTTAGAGTTACTTCAGCTGCACAAAGCAAATTTAAGGTACCTCAAATTTTCAGAATATATGTATATATATTTTTTTTGTTTTATCATGTTATCTTAGATTCTTAGTTAAATACTAGTGTTTATGTTAATTTAAAATTGCAGCTACTTTACTTTGAGCAAGATTACGGTGGGGGGTATAGTCTCGCGCTGCAGGTAATTCCATTTTTATCATCGTTAACCTTTTTCTTGTTTCTATCTTTTGTTTTCCAAAACTAACATCATGATAATGTTTTATTATCATTTATGACATCATCTCGTGCAGGAAGACTGTGAGAAGGCGGGTAAGGTGACATCAGCTGGGATGTATTTCTTGCATTTTCAAGTTTACAGAATGGATTCAGTTAATTCTGTAAGCATCCATCAACATTTTAAAAACATCTTATAATAAAAAGTCATTTTTATATTGCAATTGATAAAATTACAAAATTCATTTTGCAGTTAACAATGGCTAAGGACCCTGAAGCTGCTTTTTTTAAAAAGTTGGAAGGTCTTCAACCGTGTGAGGTCTCGGAACTAAAATCCGGCACTCACATATTTGCTGTTTACGGTTAGAATCTCTATTTATTTATTTTAATTGATTTTATCTTTGTGCAGAATATTAATATCTGTTATTATGCAGGAGACAATTTTTTTAAAACAGCATCATATACAATAGAAGCGATCTGTGCCAATACATATGAGGATACGACTCATAAACTCAAGGATATCGATCAGCAGATTTTGAGAAAAAGAACCGAGCTACGTCAGTTTGAGACAGAATACAGACAGGTATAGTTTTGACCCGTTTACTTATGAATGGGTTGGGTTGGGTTGAAAAAAATGGCTTAAAAGAGGAATGGGTTGGAAGTTGTCAAAAGTTTAATATAATGCATCTCTGAAATCTTTTATTCAAGTACTTGTATTATGACAATCGTAGCAATATTGTATTTGTTAACATAATCATCAGATTAAAAACATATTAGTAAACGACAAGAAAGTGTCAGCAGGTCAACCACACCTGTTTTTGACTTTTGACCAGTACTAGAAAAAGAAATAGACTAGATTCAATCTGAGACTGTTTTTAACCCGCGATCGATAGGGGAGGCAATTTCTGACACGACCCGCCAACCCGACACGAAAAAAAAGGTTTGGGTTAACTAACACTACCCGTTTTTAAACGGGTCGGGTTGACCCGTCAACCCGTTTAACTATTTAGAAAAAATAAGTATTTTCTTTTTGTCTTTATTTTTTCTGTTTCTATTTTACATGGTTAGTCATAATAATGTTAGTTTTGACACACTATATTATTCACTTGTCACACTTACTCAACATTAAACATGTTATCGATAACCCGCTGAAAACCCAACAACTCGCTTATACATTATCAACTTGTATGACTCATTTAACAATATGGGTTAAATGGGTTGGGTTCGGGTTGACTCACATTTATGTGTGCGGGTTAGGGTTGAAATCTTTGACCTGAATAATATTATGGGTCGGGTTCGGGCTGAACATTTCAACCCACCAACCTACTAACCCGACATGATTGACACCCCTAGTTATCAATCTATAGTCTATATATGGATGTAGCTCAATAAAAATTTTCAGCTAGTAATTTAGATGACTAAACTAGAATGTTATATTTATGTTCCAAGTGTTTCTTGTTTGATATTATGCAGGCTTTGGCCCGATTTCAAGAAGTGACTAACAGATACACCCAGGAAAAACAGAATGTATGTGCTTATATGTCTATTACACACATGATTACCCAAAAAAAAAGAGAACGTTTTTTTATAATTCTAAAAGTTTTTCTATTTTTTTACGGTGACAAATGTTACAGGTGGACGAGCTTCTAAAACAACGAGAAAGTATTCAATCATCGTTTACAGTAGGTAGATATTTGGTTGTTGGTAGCGGGAGCAATACGCAAGCTAGTAGTAATAACGGTGGAAATGACAGTAAAAATCCAGGTGGTGATGGCGAAAACAGCCACAGTCCGATCGAAGAAGGAACCTCGGATCCCAAAAGTAAGAAAAAATGGTTCAATCTTAACCGCAAAGGCGATAGAAAAACTGGTTGATGACATGCGTCATGGGTTTATTCGGCGTGAATCTTTTTGTGTTTTGTTCATATTCGTAATGGCTTGTTAGTAATCAAAATCAAGAATTGTTTCAAAAGATTGTTGGGATATTTTAGTACCTGTATGTGTTTTGTTTGATTAATTAATTTGATTATTTTTAAATGAAGGATGGACTATTATTTCTGAATCTATATTTATGTTATTTGATGGTTTGTGTTCAACCATAGATATGTGGCTTGAATCCACTCATGCTTTTATAGTGCTCTAGTTAACACTTATATATATATATATATATATAGGATTAGGTTCAAGAGTGAACACTAGTGTAGCTTGCGAACTGAGTGAACTAATCCTGGCCATACACGTGTGTAGATCAATGGCCAGGATTTGATGTTGAAATACACTAGTATATTTTACGATTTGATGATGAGATCCTGGCCATACACGTGTGTAGATCAATGGCCAGGAGTTGTTCACTCAGTTCGCAAATACACTAATGTTCACTCTAGAACCCCACCCTATATATATATATATATATATATATATATATATGCGATCCAAATCTATACATAATTAATAAGGAACTGGTGACGTTACGCTCGTTGCTCTAGTTATTTGATGGTTCTCGGGACCCATCTTTTTGGTCCTATAACACTCGTTGGGCCTTGCTTGTACCGTTTTGTTTCCATTACTTCTCCCGTTGGGTCTTTTTCCACCGTTGCAACTCCTCCTGGCGTTGGTAATTTCATGAACTCACGGGCTGTTGAAACTATGGCATCTAGTTTTCCCAAGGCATATCGCCCAATGATAACGTTATGATGAGAATCTGCCCTAACCACCGGGAAAGCGACTACTATAGTTCTTTCACACCCTTGAGCTTCTAGTGTCTAATAAGATTCTCCCCATGTTATAATTGCTGACAACGGCGGTAATAATGAGAGGATCAGTTGTGAGATTCATATCCTCCTGGTGAGGTCTTGTGTGCATATTGACCATCATCCAGGGTTCTAACACCTCTAACCCACGCTTTCTTCATCTTCCATCATCATAACACACCATGTTCATCTCCCGCTGTCACGGCCCCCGGCCCGGTGTGACCCGGTCCAGGAGCCGCGGGACAGAAAACCCGTGGTATTTGTATTTAGTTTGGCAGCGGAAATATTAACAGGATCGTTTAAACTTGAAAATGCCCGATTTATTTTATTTTACATAATTTGGGACAATCCCATAATTTACAATAAAGGAAATTTCACAAGGAAATTTCTGGTTTTACAAAACATATTTATTTATTTTATTGAGCCACTTCTTCAAGCTTGTAGTGCTACATGACACTTTTTCCTGGATCACAGCAGATCACCTGCAACATGTTTAAAAAGATTTTTATCAGCGGGGAAATACTGGCGAGTCATTCAATTTGCACAAAAGACACATTGTTATAAATTTACAGCATTAAGGGTTTTTATATTTGCCCTTATCATATAATTATCTGGTTTAGCTGTCACTCGACCGAATCTATGACTGTGGACATATCACTAATGAGGCTCGCCCACCTAATGTGATAAATCGTTAGTAGTAATGTGCACAAAACCCCCACATACTGCCAGTAATTAAAGATTAGCAAAGACTTAATCACTGCAAAATATAACTGGAAAATATTTAGGGTTTTGTAAAGCACTTTGATAAAAAGAGAATGACTCACATTGCAAATTTAATCGGACAGAACCTTGCCTACTAATTTAACCTTGTAACCTAGTTTAAATAACAATGCACATGAAACTAGGTCAGTAACTTAATACAACATTTACGATAAGCTCACGAAATCAAAACCCTCATAATGAATGACAAAGTATAGCCCGGATTCGGGCAACACTTAAACATCCATCGGATCGGTTTCAATCGATCGGACATTGTATCGTAGCAGTGATCGAGTTATTACCCTGTTGTCACAGCAGAGGGTCGGGATTTTGATTGTTTTGAACGAAACAAAGTATAACTAAACGTACGAAATGAGTTTTTCCGTCGTAACAACTCCCCCATGCAAGTGCCAACCCCTAGAATATATACTGAAAAAATGTCCCTGTCGCGTGGCGCGACGGCTACCCTTTTAGGGTAGGGTAGCCTCGTGTCCACATAACCTGGGTGAGTCAAAATTTCGACGAAATTCGCATTCTACAACAAACTGTGAGGATAATCGTCAATTAGGGGATACCCCCCTTGAGTTTTAGGGGGCCCTGATCCTAGTTCCAACTGTTCTGAAAATTTTAGGGGTCATGCAATATTACTTGGGGGTCTCAATTAGGGTTTCCTATTGGACATAATAAAATAAGAAATAAAAATTTTGGCGTGAGTTGTTACACCCGCTGCCTCTTGCCTGTTTTTACGTCTTCTTCTTTTTCAGGCGGGGGACCCTGTTTACTATCTTTTACTAGATGGCGAGTTTTCTAGCTTTTACGTAATACTCAATTTGTTTCTTAATCTGGAAGTATTCGTTAGTATCGTGCCCCCGCCCTTGTGATACTCACAATATTTAGTTGTATCCTTCCCCGGTGAATCGTTTAGGCGCCATGGCGGGCTTAGCTTAAGATTTTCAGAAGCCCAGATTTCCACCGGCGTTTTACTTAATGCTGGGAGATCTGACTTGAGTCGGTTCGAGGAAAAGTCACTACTTGCCGCCGAGCTTCGCGTTCTATCGTACCGATTTTGGGAATCATTTGTTTGAAATATGTTTCCTTTGCTTCTAATTTTACCACCTCGGCGATCGTTATCTTTGCCCGTCCTAAACGGCTCCTTCTTTTTGTTGGCGGCATGGCTTGCCTCGATCGACTTTTCCTGGCGTACATAGACCTTAGCTATTCGCATGATCTCTTCTATAGTAGAAGGAACACCGTTCTTGTCGTAGAGTTCTCTAAGTAACTCATCATCGTTCACGCCCTGCAGGTTGGCTCCACACGCCAACTCTTGTGTAAGACCTGGGATGGCTATACTTTCCCGGTTAAACCTTGTCAGAAAGTTTTCAACTGTTTCATTGTCCCGACGTCGTATGTGTAACACTTCATTTCGATCTTTAGTGTGTCGCCACTGCTGGCTAAACTGGAGGGCGATGGCTAAACTGGAGGGCAAATTTCTCTACTAACTCATCAAAGCTATCAATCCTGCCTACATGCAGACTGTCCTACCATACTTGGGCAGCTCCCACTAAAGTTTGAACAAACATTTTACACCACAAAGGCATGGGACAAAGGGTCATTTCTCCTTCACTTCAAAAAAGGTTAATTTGATCGTCCGGGTCGCTAGTGTCGTCGTATTTGCCCATGGTTGGGGGCATTTTCGACTTATCCTTGATAGGGGCTTCTACTATCCGCCTGCTAAACTTTGATCTAAACGTTGCATCCGCCGGTTTATAAGGTTTTGTCAGATCTTCTTCTTCCAGATCAATGGGTTCCTCGTATTGATGTCGATGGCTAGCGGGAGTAGTTAAACCTTGAATTATCGGTGTCTGGCCTGATTGATTGTAACCAGGGCGTTGTCTCAAGCCTGCGACATTGCCCTGGGACTATCCCGCAAGGGCGCTGCTAGTGTTCATAGTGTAGGATATAGGAGATCCAAACCAAGGCATCATGGGAGTCGCCTGTGCATACGGAAAAAATGGAAACGTCGATTGGTTCTCCTCAGGTTGAGTCGAGAAACCATACGCTTGGGGTTGAACTAGGGCATGAATCCGTACGGCGGCATATAATAATAGGGCGAAATATATGCATGATTACCCGGCGTGGCATTTTGTATTATCTGTGGCATAACCACCGGCTGATGGGGTGGAGTAGACAGAGCCGCAGTAAGGGCGACGGGGTATAATGGCGGGAACTGGAAAGCATCAACAGGTTGGTAGTATTGTGTCTTTGTTTGTAACACCCTTGTTAAAAGACTGAATTTAATACTGATTTACATAGAAATTATACTAAGTTTGAGTTTACAAAAGGTTTTTAATGTTTAGAAACCAAACATAATTCTGATAAGTACAAAACAAAGTTTAAAGTAACTTCTACTAGTCGACTATCGACTAGTTTACAAGTTTAGAACATGGTTAACCATTGATTTACATCTACATCATTGTCTAAACAAAGTTAAGTTAACGCGAAAGCTTCAAAATGCGTGTTCGGTTCTTGATATCATACTTGATCACCATCCGGGCAGCCCCCATCCATACCTAAGGTCAAAACCACTTAAAAAGTTAGTATTGACGTGATTAAAATACATGTAAACAAGTCCTAGTATTAAACCACTGAAATAAAAATAAAATTTTATTTCCTGCTCTCTAGCGTGGCGCAAGAGGCCTTCGCATGGCGCGAGGGCCCTCGCGTGTCGCGCCGTCTTCGTAAGACTCCCTCGCGTGGCGCGAGGGAGATGGTTTTCCAGCAGGTACCTTTTCTGGTCCTGCATTTGCCCAGCTCCGAAAATACTCAAAAATACTAACTTTAATAGGTCATAACTTTTCACTCGCTAGTCCGTTTTAGCCGATTCTTTTTCCTATGAGTCCGTAATAAAATTACGGACCCAACCATGTAAATTTCACATCGCGGAAACCGAGATACCGACAATCGGTTCACAATTTCCTTATCTCAATTATCCAACCCATTAGTGTAAGTGCATAACACCACCTTTTCAATTCCTAAGGCTTTGTAGACATAATTACCCAATTTCCCGGGCTCATAAATTTTGCACATTAGCGCCATTCTATGGCTTTGCGTTTCCTTAGGACTAAATACTTGTTTCTTCGGAATTCAAGCATTCTGTTTCTGGCGACCTTTTTCATTTAACTTCTATTGTTTGACCCAAATTCCTGGGTTCTTATACTTAGATTAATATAACCAAATCATTGATATGGTACAATCCACCATTTAACGAAGTATGAGACTTTCAAGTCTCTACTCTCGTGATTCTTTTAAAAGCATCATTTTGACCCGTTTGGCTATTTAGTGAAAACCATCACTTTATTGACAAGCCAAACTAAATTCTAAGTCTTTACTTTGACCCGTTTGATGGTCGAGTGTACTTCGCCACTTTAACGACGCATCAAACGCATCCATTACACTACCACATAATTCATCCAACAAACCCAAGTATTTACACAAAATTTAACGGAGCATAAGCCACGTACCTTTAAAGCACACCTTTTCCGCGTGTATCACCTCCGGCGTGTCCACTTGACGTTCCGGATTCCTAACATATTAGTCACCCACTATGGTGATTTTGATCCTTACAATTATCATGCAAGAATTTATCAAGAAATCATCTAGGGTTTGTCCCTAAATCTTATATCACATCCAAATTTCATGTTTACAACACATAATTAAGCTCTATACTAAATTTCAATCACATGCATGAACTTTGAATCGAATCAAATGACCTAATTTGACATACCTTATGATCCCTTTGTCGAGGTGATCACGATTCTTTGATCAGATTTCGATTTCAACTGGATTTTGGCCTTCAATTTGATAGTTTAGTGGATATTAGGGTTTTGGAAGTGAGGGTGTCGCCCCCTTCCTGCTTTTGATCGACCAGAGCCTCAATTGAGGTGTTTGGTTTTATATTTTTTTTAAACTAATAATAATAGTTTCAAGTTTAACAACATTGGTCCCTCCACTTTTGTTTAACATTTAGCTTTGGTTATTCTAACCTTATTTCAAGTTATTTCTAGACTTGTAGTTAACTAGGTTATAATTTCCTAGTTAAATAAATTCTTGTTTATTTATACTTTATAACTCTAATATAAAGTTTTATATTTCCGGGATGTTACAAGTCCACCCCCCTTAAAAAGGGTTTCGTCTCCGAAACCGAATTTACGTACCAAAAAGTATGGGGTAGAGTCGTTGCGTCTCTTCTTCGGATTCCCATGTGGTATCCGCACCCTTCCTGTGTTCCCATTTAATCTTCACTTGGTTAATCACTTTGTTCCTCAAACTCTTCTCTTTACGATCTAAAATCGCAATTGGTTTTACTGCATAGTTGAGGCTGTTATCCACCTCGATATCATCGTAGTGGATACGAGCAGTTTCGTCTGCTAAACATTTTCGGAGATGTGACACGTGGAATGTGCTATGAATCCCACTCAACTCCTCGGGTAGTTCGAGACGATATGCTACTTTACCAACCCGTTCGGTGATTCTGAATGGCCCAATAAATCTTGGGCTCAATTTCCCTCTTTTTCTGAACCGTATTATTCCTTTCCACGGCGATACTTTCAGCATTACCTTATCGCCCACTTGAAACTCAATTGCCCTATTTCGTTTATCCGCGTACGACTTTTGTCGATCCTGAGCTTCTTTTAGGTGAGCTCGGACCATGTCGATCTTCTCATTCGTAGTTCGGATTATATCTGTAGATGCTAGTCCACGTGGACCCACTTCTCCCCAACATACCGGGGTTCGACACTTTCTACCATATAACATCTCATACGGGTCCATTTTAATGCTCGAGTGATAACTATTGTTATATGAAAATTCGACCAGGGGCAGATAGACATCCCAACTACCCCCGAAGTCAATAATGCAAGCCCGCAGCATATCCTCCAACGTTTGTATTGTTCTTTCACTCTGCCCATCCGTTTGTGGATGGTAAGCGGTGCTAATGAACAGTTTAGTCCCCATTTGTTCTTGGAAGTCACGCCAAAAATTCGAAGTGAACCGAGTATCTCTGTCTGACACAATGGATATCGGTACTCCATGACGTGCTATGATTTCATTGGTGTACACTTCCGACATCTTCTCGGATGTATAAGTCTCACGAATCGGAATAAAATGAGCACTTTTCGTCAATCTATCCACGACTACCCATATAGCATCAAATCCGCGGTTGGTTTTGGGTAATTTAGTCAACAAATCCTTGGTGATTTGTTCCCATTTCCAAACTGGGATGTCCAATGGTTGCAACTTACCATATGGCTTTTGGTGCTCCGCTTTGACTTGCAAACAAGTCAAACACTTCTCCACATATTTCACAATATCTCTTTTCATTCCGGGCCACCAATAGTTTTGTTTTAAATCATTATACATCTTGGTCGCCCCCGGATGGATAGAATAATGAGATTTATGGGCCTCGTCAAGTAAAAGTGCCTTGGCCCCACACGTGTTTGGAACCCATATCCTTCTGAATCGAGTTTTCAACCCTTGGTTACCATCTGTCAAGTCTTTTAGCTGACCAACTATTCTCTCCTTCTTCACATTTTCTTCCTTCATTGCTTCAGTTTGAGATTTTCGGATTTGCTCAAGTAAACCCGATGTCACAATTAGTTGCATCGTCCGCACTCGAATAGGCGTATAGTCTGTCTTTCGGCTCAACGCGTCCGCCACTACATTAGCCTTACCGGGGTGGTAATGTATGTCGCAATCAAAGTCTTTTCCCGTTTCCAACCACCGCCTCTGTCTCATATTCAATTCTTTCTGATCGAAGAAATACTTCAAGCTTTTATGATCGGTAAAAGTAGTGCATTTTACCCCATACAAGTAATGTCTCCATATTTTTAAGGCGAACACTACTGCTGCCAACTCGAGGTCATGTGTAGGGTACTTCTTCTCATGAGCCTTTAGCTGCCTCGAGGCATATGCTATAACCTTGCCTCGTTGCATCAAAACGCAGCCGAGTCCCGAATGCGATGCATCCGAGTAAACAACCATATCTTCCGTTCCATCCGATAACGACAATACCGGTGCATGGGTCAGTTTCTCCTTAAGCGTTTGAAACGCTCTTTCCTGATCATCACCCCAAATAAACTTTTCGTCCTTACGGGTTAATTTGGTTAATGGCATAGCGATTTTAGAGAAATCTTGCATGAATCTCCGATAATAACCCGCAAGCCCCATGAAACTTCTGATTTCTGAAGGATTTTTCGGTGGATTCCATCTTGCCACAGCTTCTATTTTCGATGGGTCTACTAACACCCCATTTGCACTAATGATGTGCCCAAGAAATTGCACCTCTCGTAACCAGAAGGCACACTTTGAAAATTTCGTATACAATTTCTCTCTCCTGAGCGTCTCCAACACTTCACGTAAATGACTTGCGTGTTCTACTTCATTCTTTGAATATATCAAGATGTCATCAATGAACACTATCACTGACTTGTCTAACATGGGTTTGCAAACCCGGTTCATAAGATCCATGAAAGCCGCGGGTGCATTAGTTAACCCGAAGGACATCACGAGGAACTCGTAATGTCCGTACCGTGTGCGGAACGCCGTTTTCGGTACATCTTCCTCTTTGACTCTCAACTGATGATACCCCGATCTAAGGTCGATTTTGGAGAACCAACTTGCACCTTGTAGTTGGTCAAACAGGTCATCAATTCTTGGAAGCGGATATCGATTCTTTACCGTGAGTTTGTTCAGCTCCCGATAATCAATGCACATATGCATGCTCCCGTCCTTCTTTTTCACGAATAATACTGGTGCGCCCCATGGAGACACACTCGGCCGAATAAATCCCTTATCAAGCAAATCTTGGATTTGGGACATCAATTCTTGCAATTCTGATGGTGCGAGCCGATACGGCGCCTTGGCCACAGGTTTCGCGCCCGGAATCAATTCAATTCCGAACTCTACCTCCCGTTCTGGCGGTATTCCCTGTAAATCTTCCGGGAACACATCAGCGTATTCACGTACCACTGGTACATCTTCAATCTTCGGCGTCTCTTTATTAGGTTCGCTGGCGTATATCATGAATGCTTTACATCCGCGCCTCATAAGGTTATGAGCTTTTAGTATTGAGCACATAACAGGACTGCCCCCTTTTTCGCCATAGATGGTAACTTGCTTTCCACTTGGAGATGTCAATTTTATCTCCTTGCGGGAACATATCACTTCTGCATGATGTCGAGCTAACCAATCCATCCCGACCACTACTAGGAATTCTCCCATTGACATAGGGATCAAGTCTATTAAATATTCCTCATCATCAATGTTTATTTTGCAATCTTGACATACATCACATACAAGGAAACTTTTGTTATCACCTATTTCTACCTCTAATGGCATAGGCAATTTGGTTAGTACAAAAGAAGGATGTCGAATAAATCCGTGTGAAACAAAAGATTTATTCGCACCCATATCAAATAGCACATGTGCAGGAATTGAGTTTATAGCAAATATACCTGAAACCACATCGGGTTCCACTTTTGCCTCGGCTGCCGTTAACTGGAAGGATCTTGCTTTTGCTCTTGGTGTCTCAGTACGTGTATCCTTGTCATCTTTCTTTCCGGTCAACTCCGGGCACTCAGATTTCTTGTGACCCGGCTGATAATATTTGTAACATACCGACACCTTCCCCGGACACAACGCAGCCGTGTGCCCTGTTTTTCCACAAATAGGACACGACTTGTCCTTAAACCTACACTCGCCCTTGTGCCCTTTCCCGCATATCTTGCAGTTTGATGACCCGCCTTTTCCTTCTTGTTTCTTTGAGGATTCAGTCGTGCACGCCTTTTTCGTCGGGCTTGGATTGACTACCTGTGCCCTTCTTTCGCCTCTCTCAATCTGTTTCTTCAACTCTATCTCCCGTTCCCGAGCAACGTTTATAATCTCGGTGAGAGTTTCATACTTTGAAGGAGTCATAAACTCCTTATACTCGGCGCTCAGCATATTATAATAATAGTATATTTTCTGCTCTTCATTCGTTATCAGATCATCACAAAACTTCATTTTATCCATGAACGTTCCTGTGATTTTATCAATAGATTCACCCTTGTGTCGAAGCTGCATAAATTCTTACTTGATTTTGTTAATGACTGCCTTGGGACTATGATGTTTAAGAAACGGCGTCTTAAACTCGTCCCATGTCATAGCCTTAGCCGCTTCACTTCCGATCTCTTTCTTCTTGTTATCCCACCAATCTTTCGCCTGACCCCTTAATTGACCCGTGCCATAAGCCACGTAGTCATCCTCATCGCAATGGGTCCTTTCAAATACTCCCTCCATATCACTTAGCCACCGTTGGTATATTATCGGGTCTACCTCCCCATTGTAGATTGGCGGTTTACACGTCATGAACTCTTTGTAAGAACAAGATTTTCGTCCTCCCGACTTCTCCTTTGCTAAATTGGTATTATCCTCCAATTTCTTGATTCTTTCTTCCACCACTGATAATACCGTGTTTTGGATTTTGTCGATGAAACCCGACAAACTGTTTTCGATTGCCTTTCCTACCTCCTCAGCAATCACTTCTCTCGTTTGCTCGGTGACTCTCGGCACCGCATCATCATTACCTTTATCCGTCATCTTTAACTGAAATGTTTATATCGAGCGTTAAACATTTCATCTATGGCATATGGTTTATTTACTTCGGTTTATTCAAGTTCATAACTTGTTTTCACCGTTCTTATTTAATGCACTTTCCGGGTTTGAGTGTGTTAACACGCTCTTCCCATGCATGTTAATTCATTATTTCCCTTTTTATACTTAGTAATTCTACTTTAGAACAATTTACTCTTACCGGATGCTTGATCAAGCTTGAACCGAACACACTTGTTAACAACCTTGAGCTCTGATTACCAACTTGTAACACCCTTGTTAAAAGACTGAATTTAATACTGATTTACATAGAAATTATACTAAGTTTGAGTTTACAAAAGGTTTTTCATGTTTAGAAACCAAACATAATTCTGATAAGTACAAAACAAAGTTTAAAGTAACTTCTACTAGTCGACTATCGACTAGTTTAAAAGTTTAGAACATGGTTAACCATTGATTTACATCTACATCATTGTCTAAACAAAGTTAAGTTAACGCGGAAGCTTCAAAATGCGTGTTCGGTTCTTGATATCATACTTGATCACCATCCGGGCAGCCCCCATCCATACCTAAGGTCAAAACCACTTAAAAAGTTAGTATTGACGTGATTAAAATACATGTAAACAAGTCCTAGTATTAAACCATTGAAATAAAAATAAATTTTTATTTCCTGCTCTCTCGCGTGGCGCAAGAGGCCTTCGCGTGGCGCGAGGGCCCTCGCGTGTCGCGCCGTCTTCGTAAGACTCCCTCGCGTGGTGCGAGGGAGATGGTTTTCCAGCAGGTACCTTTTCTGGTCCTGCATTTGCCCAGCTCCGAAAATACTTAAAAATACTAACTTTAATAGGTCATAACTTTTCACTCGCTAGTCCGTTTTAGCCGATTCTTTTTCCTATGAGTCCGTAATAAAATTACGGACCCAACCATGTAAATTTCACATCGCGGAAACCGAGATACCGACAATCGGTTCACAATTTCCTTATCTTAATTATCCAACCCATTAGTGTAAGTGCATAACACAACTTTTTCAATTCCTAAGGCTTTGTAGACATAATTACCCAATTTCCCGGGCTCATAAATTTTGCACATTAGCGCCATTCTATGGCTTTGCGTTTCCTTAGGACTAATTACTTGTTTCTTCGGAATTCAAGCATTCCGTTTCTAGAGACCTTTTTCATTTAACTTCTATTGTTTGACCCAAATTCCTGGGTTCTTATACTTAGATTAATATAACCAAATCATTGATATGGTACAATCCACCATTTAACGAAGTATGAGACTTTCAACTCTCTACTCTCGTGATTCTTTTAAAAGCATCATTTTGACCCGTTTGGCTATTTAGTGAAAACCATCACTTTATTGACAAGCCAAACTAAATTCTAAGTCTTTACTTTGACCCGTTTGATGGTCGAGTGTACTTCGCCACTTTAACGACGCATCAAACGCATCCATTACACTACCACATAATTCATCCAACAAACCCAAGTATTTACACAAAATTTAACGGAGCATAAGCCACGTACCTTTAAAGCACACCTTTTCCGCGTGTATCACCTCCAGCGTGTCCACTTGACGTTCTGGATTCCTTGCCTAAAGAGTTCAATTCGTTACAAGATTAGAACTCTTTCATAAGTCTTAACGCATTATTTCTTAACATATTTAAATCTGCGTTTTACCCAACCTTTAACATTTTAACCCTCATTTAGGCGTTTTATCAAACACCTAGCGGGTCAGATTTTCTACATGATCTAAACCAAGTTCATGACCTGAGTTTATCACCATAATTAACTTCAATTAGACTACATGTCCATATTTTAACATTAACAATTTAGATATTTTCCTCATAATTTCAATTTACACTAGAACAAGAGTTTTAATCCTAGTGTTTATCAAGTTTCACTAACATATTAGTCACCCACTATGGTGATTTTGATCCTTACAATTATCATGCAAGAATTTATCAAGAAATCATCTAGGGTTTGTCCCTAAATCTTATATCACATCCAAATTTCATGTTTACAACACATAATTAAGCTCTATACTAAATTTCAATCACATGCATGAACTTTGAATCGAATCAAATGACCTAATTCGACATACCTTATGATCCCTTTGTCGAGGTGATCACGATTCTTTGATCAGATTTCGATTTCAACTGGATTTTGGCCTTCAATTTGATAGTTTAGTGGATATTAGGGTTTTGGAAGTGAGGGTGTCGCCCCCTTCCTGCTTTTGATCGACCAGAGCCTCAATTGAGGTGTTTGGTTTTATATATTTTTTTTAAACTAATAATATTAGTTTCAAGTTTAACAACATTGGTCCCTCCACTTTTGTTTAACATTTAGCTTTGGTTATTCTAACCTTATTTCAAGTTATTTCTAGACTTGTAGTTAACTAGGTTATAATTTCCTAGTTAAATAAATTCTTGTTTATTTATACTTTATAACTCTAATATAAAGTTTTATATTTTCGGGATGTTACATTGTTCCCACCGTAGACGTATAAATTGGCGGGGGAATCCCCGACTGGAAAGCATCACTGGACGTTCCTTGCTGCCTCTCATACCCGTTGGCGCTTCTGCCTCAAGTTCTAAATCCAAGGATCTTGTTACTGAAAAAGATACGGCACATGTAGCGGGCACCGTTGCCCCTCCTTGAGTGATTGGAGTTAAAGCTGAACTGGTTGTCACGGGATTCGTGTTTTGGCCACTCATCGTGGTGATAGGTGTCACACCCTGCTGGTGGCGGAAGCGCATGCGTGTGACTATGAGGTAATCATTGCATTCGACTAAGTAAACAATTATAAAATAACAACGATGCCATTGATATATAGTTTGCAGCACAAGTACAAAAGTTTTAGAATAAGTTCACGACAATTCCCAAAATGTATTTCAAGTTACAAAATAACTTTAACAAAATATAGTTTCTTCATAAATGTAAAACGAGGCTTTAACTTCTATATGTCCGGACGAAGATGGGATATATAAGGCAAACCCTCCAAATGGCCATCGTTGCAAGCTTTTCCATAATCCTTGTCTTCCATCAAGTTATCCTTTCTTTCCTGAAATACATGTAAGTTTTGAAAAGCCAACATAAAGTTGGTGAATTCATGTAGTTGTTTGCTTTGTATCAAATGAATCTCAAAAAAAAAACATTTGAAAGTATTGTATTTGTAAACCGGTATGTGAAATCGTAGTATGTAAAGCGTCTATGAAATTTGAGGATCAATCAACGTGTAGCTAATACCTTAATGTATGTGCCATAAGTAAGTAACCAAACCTAGACAGTGATCTAAAGTGGAGCTCGTCAAAACTCAATATATCTACACCTTTGCACCTCGGTCATTATGTGTGATTAATAGTCACTATTGTCTTTTTCTACTTATGCGCACAGTGATCTAAAGTGATTTCATTGCATAGCTAACATACCATTTATTGTAACATGTATTCGGTATTCCCTTTTGGCTGTTTGATAATAAAACATTGAAAAGATTTGAAAAGAGGGACATGAACTCACTGTTTTGCGTTCATGTAAATGTCGTGCTAGCAAACTCGGGGTCCGTGTATGTATCGCAACCTACAAGTGTGCTAATTTTATTAGATACTGAGGTCTCACTGGACCTTGTACAAGTTGCTCATCTTGAATACTCGTTAAGTACTGTATTTGTTTTGTTTGGATACCCTTGTTTGTGTTAATATGTTGGTAGCTTATTTATTCCTTTGTTGTTAATGTTTATTTCATATATATATATATATATATATATATATATATATATATATATCTCGTCATGTATATTTGTAATGTTTGAACGGGCCTCGCCCTTCATATGTTTTCGTGTCTCGCGCGATTGTGAACGGGCCTAGCCCTTGATAGTATTATGTCTTTGTTTGCTTTAAAAATCTGTCAAGAATACTCTAGAAAC
Organism: Helianthus tuberosus; assembly: GCA_030545235.1. NCBI lineage: Eukaryota > Viridiplantae > Streptophyta > Magnoliopsida > Asterales > Asteraceae > Helianthus > Helianthus tuberosus. The sequence goes on from CM060448.1 coordinate 1,254,727, forward strand.
TTAGTAAAATATCATGATATTTGAATTATCTAGATATCAAGGCTAGATATTTTGTAAAGAGTGTCCTAGACATAGAACATTCTAGATAGCCAACCAACTAGTATAAATAGGTATGAGGGGGTCTCATTTGAGACAACCCCAAGCACTTGTAAACATACATCCCTCATGTAAACTATCTTTGTGAAATACAAAGCTTTTCTCTTGTATACTTGTGTTCAAGTATTACAAGCAACACTTTTGCGATCAAATGTTCCCTTCAAAGTCTTTCATAACCAAAACTCAACGACACTAAGGTCAGAAAAAACTCTTCTGACCTCTTATGTCTGCGTCGCGCAGACCACGCACAGATGTTGAGCTCTGCAGACCGTTTGTTTTTTTAGAAGACATTTCATTAAAAAATGTCTTCAAACCTCTGCGCATCCTCTTACCCACGCAGACATGGTCCAATGTCTTCCCACCTCTTCCAACCCTCTCTCCACCCATCTTTTCAACCGATTACCAATCCAACTTTGTTGTAGTTCTTCTTCCCCTTTTCATCATCGATACATTCATGAAACCCCCCCCCATCTTATTGGCAATCTAAATTTGCTCGATCTTGTCTCCAAATCACTTTACTTTTTCTTTGAGATTTTCAATTTTTTTTTTCTTTTAAAACTCCTCTAATTTCTTATGCCCATACCTCCACAATACTCTGAACAAACCCAATCTATAAGTTCATTTTCTTCATTCATTTTTTTCAATTTTTTGGGATAATTTTCAAGATTCCAGATTATGGGTGTTGATTTATTTGCCTACCCTTTTGTTGATTTATTTACCTACCAGATGTTGAATCTAAAAAAGTGTTTAGATGAAAAAGTTATTATCTGCCTCCAAAACGCAGTTTTGGAGAAGCATGTACCTACATGCTTTTTCAAAACGCAGTTTTGAAAACGCAAAATCTATTTTAAAAACGCATAATCTATTTTGAAAACGCAACACCAAACACCCCTTACTCTACTATATAAATCAAAGATTACATCGATCCATATATAATTCTTCTTATATGCCAAGGTGCTATCGACTTTCTTCATTAGACCTTCCGTAGTCGCAGGTGGTATGGCGCCACCCCCGCCTTTTAGCGCCGACAGACACCGCCCCAAGGGGCGCCATATCCCCGTTTCAGATTATAACCGTGTGAAGATTAGTAATTCTCTCACACAACACACACACACACACACACATATATATATATATATACACTTAATAAAGGGGTATTAATATCAGAAATATATGCATCCCACGAATATTCATTTCACAGAATGTAGGAGCATGACCGGATAAGATGGAGTTGCCGGACATTATCGTTCTTTCACACATTTCTCTTATACGCTTGAGTTGCCGGACATTATCGTAACAACTTTAATCGGGCCACACGTTGGTTTTTCAAACTACGATCTCGTCCGGCAAGTTATGAACCAACACTGTGCACCACCACTTTCACTCTACTCCTTAAAACCCTTCCATTGCACTCTATAACATAACCCTAACAAAACCCTGAGATGGCTGAAAAAGTAGGTCTGTTTGGGTTTGGGAGAGAAGCCGGCTTTGTTCTTCGCAACATCCAAACGGTCCATCAATGAGCATGTGTATACCTTTGGATCCAATCCCCGAGCGGAGGTCGCCGCCGCCGGACTGTTGGTGGTGGTGGTGGCGATCTGGAAAAGGAAGGAGATCAAAGAGTGGTTTGGTAGCTGGATGTAAGGTAGGTTTTGTTATTATCTTCATTTCTTGGAAATTTTTAATAAATTTTTGCTTGTTGCTCAAAAACAGGTGCAAGATGATCATGGAGAGGATGGACATGCTGATTTCATTATGCGGTTATCCTTTAATTCTTTGACTATGTTTAGAAATGAAATGGATATGGTGTTTTTCGGATGTTGTTTTCACTGGTGGTGTTGATTTGAATTTCTTTTAAGAAATGAGTTTTACGCTTGTGTCAGAAATGGATAGATTGAAATGCGCTTGTAGTACATTTCACAGGCTGCCGGATTATGGTTCTTTCATCGGAGTTGCCGGACATTCGAGATAACTTGAACATTCAAAAGTAGTGTAATATTAACTTTTATTAGGAAAAAAATAGAACTAAAAAAATATATATTAATACAAAGTTCGGTTTTCGTGATAAATAATCTGGTTTATTTAAACATATCTTAAATTAACAATTTAAATTTAAAGATAATATTTTATTAGAAGATAAGTATGAAAGAATGACGAAAAAACATAAAAATAAATGTATTCAATGAATGACAAGTGTCACACATTGGTTTACTTTATTATATAGTATATAATAGATTTATTACTTTAATTGTGTGTATAGTGTTAAATGCCATCGATATGTTGTATTCAACATATCGTTTCAAAATATTCGACTCGAAAACGTGGGCGTTGAAATAACATGATCTCATTAATTCGACTCAATGGGTTAAATTATTATGCAAATAACATTAGATATGATATATTAAGATTAAACCTGAATCTGATTTATTAGAGTGTGTGTTTTCTTTTCGGTTCAAGAAAAGTTCATACCATCTCTTTGGTTCATTGATGTGGTCCGTGGCTATTTCACTAGACCAAACCGCAAACCATTCGTATGGATCAATATTTTAATCGATTAATCTTGTATAGTGGTGGAAAGTTAAGCAGGTTGGGTGGGTTTGGAAACGCGTCAAAATGGGTTCATCAAGTAGAACGAGATGGCATCACGGTTCATGTTTGTTGTTGGTGAACCTCAAGTCCTCGTTCTTTTCTTCACGTGTCGGGCCCTTCGAGAATACACGTATGGGCCTTTCAGAGAGCTCAATTAAGTAGCCCAAGACGGGGAGCCCGACTAGGGGCCCTCGTGACTTGTTAAAAAGAAGTATAGTAAAAAAGAAGCATATATGGGTAAATAAGAAGTGACACTAAGGTGCTGTTTGTTTTTGCAGACATAAATTGTCTGCAAGCTGATTTCATCTGTTTTCATGTCTGCAACTGAAGATGTGGTCTGAAGCTCTTCAAGCTGGAAATATAAGACTGTTTGTTTGTATAAATTGATATTGTCTCTACAAACCTTTTTTTTTTAATTTTTAGATTTCAATAAAACAATTAATAATATAATATTGTTTGTAATAACCAATCTCCAACCCAATTCCCCAAATTCCCAAATCATCGCTGAATTCACATTCCAATTCATACACCTACTTCTACATCTTCAATCCAAATCACCTGCACACACACCTACCTTCAAAATCAACAACCTACACAGTCGAATCACCTATCAATAACAACAACTTCCTTTAATTATCATAGATAACAAAAGATAAACACGAACAGCAAAACAAAATACAAAATGAAACCTCTAATAGGAGCACCATCCATCAACTCAAATTTTGCTAAGGTTTCTGTCTCCACATCAAATCGTCGGAGGAGTCGGTGGAGCTCGTCGGAGGAATGGGTGGTGGTGGTTGAGGGGGCGGAAGGAGAGGGAGCGGTGGTGGGTGAAGGGGCGGTGGTGGTGGCAGACGGAGGCGACGGCCGGTGGGTGAAGGGGCGGTGGTGGTGGCAGACGGAGGCGATGGTTTTGTGTGGAATTGAGGAGAAGAAGAGGTCTTCATGGTTTTGTGTGGAATTGAGGAGAAGAAGAGGCTGCTTGCTGGAGATGTTGGGAATGTTTGAAGGAGTTGTGTGAAGATGTTTGAAGCAAAGGTTCATAGCTTTTGTTTTAAGATGGATAAACACGCTATCCATCTTAAAACAGGACAAGCTATAAGGAAAGCAGAATAAAAAAAGGTGGATAAACACGCTAAAGCATGTGCTGATAACCAACATGCATTTGTCCCTTTCGCCTTTGACACCTTTGGCTCCCTAGCTCCAGAAGCTATCCGTTTGTTGACTAGGGTCCAAAAGGTTGTCCACAGCAGTTGCTCATCAACAGGGGGGCAAGGTTTTGTCTTTAATAGACTAGGATTCGCTATTCAGAAAGGGGTAGCGGCGCAGCTTGTTGCTCGCTTACCTGCGATATTGATGTAAAGTGCACTTAGTTTAAATGTCAATTATAAACATTTTAAGATGAAATAAGCCATTTGTAGATCTGATTAAAAAAAAAACAAACAGTCTTCAAGGGAAACGTCTGCGCGCCTGCAGACAACAGTTCCCTTGAAGATGTTTGAAGAAAAAACAAACACCCCCTAAGTACCTTAAATCGTGACTTGTTAGTTCTTCAATGGAACACTTGTAATTAATTTAGTTTAATTAGTAAATCTTTTGGGTGCTATGTAATGTTCTTATTATTATGGAGTATAATATGTTGTCTGTTAATTTTGTTTAATTAGTAAATCTTTCTGGTGCTATATAATTTTCTTATTATGGAGTCTGTTGATTATTTTCATGTGTAACAAGTACCCATTATTTGTGAAAATTATTTTTAAACATAATATAATTTAATACAAGAGTAAATATAACGTACGGTGAACAATACGAAAACAATATTAATTTGATAAATACGTCATATTTCCGAAAGTGCATCCAAAAGGTGAAAGAATGAGTGTGAAGTATCTATGTTTCTTGGCTTTCTCCAAAAAAGCAACTTTGAAAATGCAAAGAAACGTAAATACTACACGTTCCTTCTTTCCCCATTTGGATGCACTTTTGGATATATTTGATGATTCGCAGAATTTTGAGGTCTCTTGACCTAAACATTTGGAGTCCTAATCGGTTATAAGAGATTGTTTACAAATCACACACTAAGCTTACAGTATACCAAATCAAAAACCAAGGAAATAAGCTTTCATAGAATAGAAAAGGCGCGATATCACATGTTGTAGGAGAGATCCTTAATGAAAACCCACACGCCATCAATTCAACCCATATAAACTAAGCCCTTTATTACTTAGACCATGTGTAGGGGTACATATGAATAATGCCCCACCCATGGGCATTGTGCGACACGTGTCATCCCAGTCAGCAAAGGGGCATTATGGGCGTTTTTCACAAATGGGCGTAGTGGGATAATGCCCAATAATGCCCCATCAATGATTACCCAATTATTATTTTCTTGTTTTTTTAATTTAAAAGTAATTGTATTTGACATGGAATAATCTCATTGGCCAAACAATCTGAAGAGAGACACATTTGAGCGTGTTTCAAATCACGCTGAAGGGGGGGGGGGGGGGGTTTGCAAAATAACGCCGGAAAACGTCACCACTACGGTTGGTCTTATTGAATGATTAAGATTATTTTCTATCTTTCCTACCTAAAGGATAATTTCTGTTATATCCTAACCCTCAAAGTATTTATATGAAAAAAACGGCTAGTACCACATGTTGTTTACAAAACACAAAAAAATAATCACCTAGGCACCTAATGATTAATATATTATTATTTGTAGCTTGGTTCAAACGATGCCAAACTGCCGTTAAAAAATAACAATAATTATAAGTAAATAAAAAATGTTGCCAGACTGAATATTTTAGTGGCGGTTGAGCGTGTTGGATTTGAAAATGGTTATATTTATTCATTAGAAATACATTGAATGATCGAACTAATTAATGAAAAATTAGCCATTCAAAAGAAAACTTAGTCAAAAGTTCCCTATGGAAATGTGAGATCTAGTCGGATCGGATCGAAAGAATAAAACCATCCGCCAGTTACTCGAAATCAACTGGCCAAGAGTTTGAATTATTTTGAAATTAAACGAGCTTGAGCTCGAACTCAAACTAAAGTTAAAGCCTATAAAATAAATGAGTCTCGAGGCTAATCGAACATGTTACTTATATAAGTACAAAGCAAAACTCATATTATTTTACATACAAGTATAATAAAAACAACGAAATTATAATAGATATTATTATCTACATATATTATAATAATAACCAGATATAAATACTAATATATGTACTTGGGGTGTTGCCTAAAAGCACGGGGAGAAAGGGTGGTGTGATGATGTCACACGTGGCATACATTTTTTTATATTTGAAAAATAAAACAAACTAATATATAAGCCACCAACCAATAATAAACTAGGAATTTAATTTCATAAGCCGTGCCGATTCATCCGTCTCCGATTCCACTTCTATTTCATCTTTCCAAACAAACTATCTTTTATCGGATCCACTTTTTGCAAAACACCATAATATTTCTTCATATTTTCGGACCATGAGTCATACGGCTTATTGGATTCAATAACTTTTTTAATCGAATCCATTTCATGCTCCCAAAGACCGAACTCCGTGTGAGAACATTCTTCATAAAAAAAAAACCGATTAGAAACATCAAAAAACCCACTCCCACGTTTTGGGCTTGTTTGAAGTGGGCTCAAAATAGAACCAACAGGCTCATTATTTGGGCCATATAATCCACATTTTGTAAATATTATATCAATAACTATACAAAAAAGGATTAAAAACTAAGTCGTGCATGTTATAAAACCAGATATACGTTTTCCCCATGTAACTGCCTTGGCAGTTAACACCTTGTAACCGCTCGTATTAACACCTTGTAACCGCTTGTATTATATAATACTCTTGTATATTGTTATTTGGTGATTGGTTTTTTTTCCAGAAGATTCAATACAATCACTTGCAAAGTTGCAATCTAATAGATAATTCCATTTGGTTTATATCACGTTATCAGCACGAATTGACTCTTCACGGAAAAGTTTACCAGCGATCTTCAACATCAGGAATTCATCAAACATCGTTTTTGGATTCCGAGCATCTTCGTTCCTCATAATCCGGAAATATGTATACCAGCTCCAGTAGAGCTATTATTGGTGAAGAATGTCTGATAGATAGCGGTAGTACTAACACTATTCTCAAAGATATGAAATTTTTCTCTGAGTTGTCTCCGGCAGAGACACCGATTAGTACTATATCTGGTGTCAGTAACCTTATCGAAGGCTCCGACAGAGCACACATAACATTATCTTCTGGTACCAAATTAACTATTGATAATGCATTATATTCTAGTAAATCCAGAAGAAATTTACTTAGCTTTAAAGATATTCGAAAAAACGGTTACCACCTAAAAACAATATCTGAAAATAATATTGAATATCTTCAAATTACTTCAAACAAAAATGGCCAAGAAACCATTGTTGAACAATTAGAAGCCTTATCCTCTGGATTATATTGTACTAATATCAATCATGTCGAATCATACATGGTGAGTAACCAAAAGTTATTAGATAAAGACACATTCAATATATGACATGACCGTCTAGGTCACCCTGGTAGCATAATGATGAGACGAATAATCAAAAGTGCAACCGGGCACCCTCTCAAAAACTTAAAAGTTTTGCTACCACAAGACTTATCATGTGCAGCATGTTCTTTGGGCAAACTTATTACTCGGCCTTCACAAACTAAATTGACACATGAAACCCCATCATTCTTAGAAAGAATCCAAGGGGATATTTGTGGGCCTATTCATCCTCCGTGTGGACCATTCCGTTATTTCTTGGTATTAATTGACGCATCCTCAAGGTGGTCATACGTGAGTCTTTTAGCTACTCGAAATGTAGCATTTGCCCGACTTTTAGCTCAAATCATACAATTGAGAGCCAATTTCCCCGACAATCAAATTAGAAACATTCGGATGGATAATGCGGGAGAGTTCACATCTCAAGCTTTTAATGACTATTGTATGTCAATCGGGATCAATGTTGAACATTCAGTACCTCATGTTCACACACAAAACGGTTTAGCTGAATCTCTGATTAAACGATTACAAATAATCGCTAGACCACTCTTTATGAGATGTAAATTACCATCTTCTGCATGGGGTCATGCTATTTTGCATGCCGCTGCACTAATTAGATTGAGACCAACTGCTGATCATGAATACTCCCCATTGCAACTGGTCTCCGGACGAGAACCAAGTTTGTCCCATCTTAGAATTTTTGGTTGTGCGGTATATGTACCAATACCGCCACAACAACGTACTACAATGGGACCCCAAAGAAGACTGGGTATTTATATTGGTTTTAACTCCTCGTCCATAATTAAATATTTAGAACCAATGACGGGAGATATGTTTACAGCACGGTATGCTGACTGTCATTTTGATGAAACAATGTTCCCAGTCTTAGGGGGAGATAAGGACAAAGAAAGACTGGTAACACAAGAAATAACGTGGAATGCATCATCGCTATCAAATCTCGACCCCGAAGTGGTAAATGTGAATATGAAGTCCAAAAGATTATACATTTGCAAAGAATAGCGAATGAATTACCAGATGCATTCACAGACACGAATAGAGTGATAAACTCACATGTACCAACATCAAATGCACCTGCTCGAATTGAAGTAATCCCAGAAGCGATTACTATACAACGAAAGCGTGGGAGACCAATCGGTTCCAAAGACAAAAACCCACGGAAACGAAAAGAGCAAAGTAACGCAGTTGGTGAAAACTCACAAAAGATTATAAGTGAAACCCCGGTAGAGGTAAATGTCCCAGAAGAGACAACTGTGAATCCAGAGGAAAATGAAGTTTCAAAAGAAACACCGGTACCGAACGAAAATGAGATCTCTATTAATTATGTACAAGATAGTACAATGTGGAACCGGAATAAAACACGTGTTGATGATATATTCACATATGCTATAGCAACGGATGTAATCAATGAAAATGATTACGTACCTAAAACTTTAGAAGAGTGCATGCACAGAAATGATTGGCCAAGATGGCAAGAAGCCATAAATGCCGAATTAAATTCGCTCGAAAAGCGACATGTTTTCGGACCTGTAGTCCGAACGCCCATAGACGTCAAACCAGTAGGTTATAAATGGGTGTTTGCAATAAAGAGAAATGAAAAGAATGAGATTGTACGATATAAGGCTCGACTTGTAGCACAAGGGTTTTCCCAAATCCCAGGAGTTGATTATGAGGAAACGTATTCCCCTGTAGTGGATGCGATAACCCTTAGGTTCCTAACCGGCCTCACAATCTCTGAAGGACTTCATATGAGACTAATGGATGTCGTCACTGCATACTTATACGGGACACTTGAAAATGACATCTACATGAAAATCCCTAAAGGATTAAAATTGCCTGAAGCATTAAAATCAGCACCTCGAGATATGTGTTCTATAAAGCTCTAGAGATCTTTATATGGTCTCAAACAATCTGGTCGTATGTGGTACAATCGACTTAGTGAATATCTCGAAAAGGAAGGATACAAGTCTGATGTAATCAGTCCATGTGTCTTTATAAAACGATCACTTTCAAATTTCACTATAATAACAGTCTATGTTGACGATATCAACATCATCGGATCTCCTGAAGAGATAGAGAAAGCTGCTCAGTTGTTAAAGAAGGAATTTGAAATGAAAGTTCTTGGTATGACAAAAGTATGCATTGGACTACAATTAGTATCTGTGCAATGACACATTTGTCCATCAATCAAACTACATCCAGAAGATGTTAATACGTTTCAATATGGATAAAGCACATCCGTTTAGCGTACCTATGGTTGTCCGACTGCTAGATCCACACAAGGATCCTTATCGCCCTCAAGAAGAAGGCGAAGAAGTACTTGTTCCAGAAGTACCGTACTTAAGCGTGATCGGTGCCCTTATGTATCTCGCAAATAACACAAGACCTGACATTGCATTGGCAGTTCATGTATTAGCGAGATACAGTTCGAATCCAACACGTAGACACTAGAATGGTGTAAAGCATATATTCCATGATATTTGCGGGACACAAGACTTAGGTCTTTTCTATCAGAAAGATCAAAAGTCCCAGCTTGTTGGGTATGCTGATGCCGGATACCTATCAGATCCTCACAAAGCAAAATCTCAGACAGGTTATGTTTTCACATACGGTGGCACAACAATTTCTTGGAAGTCAACTAAGCAAACACTTACAGCAACATCATCAAATCATGCCGAATTAATAGCACTATATGATTCTGGTCGAGAATGTGTGTGGTTGAGATCAATGATTAATCACATACAAGATGCATGCGGACTAGAACAGATCAAGAAGGAGCCGACAATTATTTATGAAGACAATGCTGCTTGCATAGCTCAGATCAGAGAAGGTTACATCAAGGGTGATCAAACAAATCACATCTCACCAAAGTTCTTCTCAACATACGATTTGAAGAAAGAAGGGGAAATTGATGTTCGTCAGATCAAGTCAAGTGAAAATCTAGCAGACCTGTTTACAAAGTCTTTACCTAGAAGCAGTTTCGAGCAGTTATCACATAAGATCGGGCTTCGTAGGTTAAAAGACATTAGTTAAATTGAGGGGGAGCATTATACACGCTGTACTCTTTTCCTTGGCTAAGTTTTGTCCTATTGGGTTTTCTTAGCAAGGTTTTTAACGAGGCAGCATAACTGGTCCTGCAGTATCAGTTTATCATATTGGTCCTGAAGTATCGATTTAACATCATCTTGAAGAATGTTGTTAATAGTGTATAATGAACTGTATGTATATCTGAGGGGGAGTGTTATAAAACCAGATATACGTTTTCCCCATGTAACTGCCTTGGCAGTTAACACCTTGTAACCGCTCGTATTAACACCTTGTAACCGCTTGTATTATATAATACTCTTGTATATTGTTATTTGGTGATTGGTTTTTTTCCAGAAGATTCAATACAATCACTTGCAAAGTTGCAATCTAATAGATAATTCCATTTGGTTTATATTAGTGCAAATTTTATCATACTTTTTTAGGTGCCAACACTAACCTTTGTAGCTCATATTTAAACAACCAATTCACATGCTCCTGAAAATGTATAAACAATGAAATAATAAACGACATAAACAAATTATATCCACTTTGAGTAACACAAATTAAAGGGAGTTATCTCTTGCTTGGCCATATTTAGAAACTCATCAATGCATGCATGGTATTATCTCCAACGCAAACCGTGAAAGTATGTTATTTTTTCATTTACTATTTTCTTAAAAATAGTTAATTTTCTTGCTATTTAAATTCAACTTAGTCTATGTTTCGACCTCACCGCAACGTGCTAGGGGTAAAATTCCAACACTTGACTATGCCTTTTTTTGTGCGTTTCCTATGTATGAGTCAGGCAATATGTAAATACTTTATGATTGAGCAATATAAATTCGATTACTTTACATTATCCAATCGCGATGCTATTGAGTTAAATCGAATACGTCAAAACGTGCCATTTCATTTGGCTAACACATCACATAATGCCTGGACTAATTCGTTCGATGTTTACAATGTACCCGTGCAGCAACGAGCGCGGGTCTAATTACTAGTTAAGTTTTAAAAATGTACGTACGAACATGATGGAATTTAAGGTCTAGACCTTTCAATAGGTATTAAATAATTAAGTAAATGATACATGCAGTGCATCATAACAACGATCCATGGCATTTATTTATCTTGTTAAAATTCGTATCTAGGTTGTTATAATTTTGAGATAGATACCGGAGCTTGATGGGTTGGTAAAATTCCATAGCTTAATGGTTTTAATTTCGGTTAATTACACGAAGTTACTTTCTAGAATACACTACTTTGATATGGTTTGTGTTTTGCAGGCATTGACGGGTTTAAGGTGCATTTTCGAGATTTACTGAAGCTTTGGGCGGATGCTAGAGATAACATAATTGAAGAAAATGCAAAAATAGGCAAAACTGAGCTGAACTCTGCGCCATAAACAGTCCAAACTTCATTTTGGCTTATCCTGAGCTAGAAAATGAGTTTCGGGGCTTATAATATATGCATTTGGGGTACCTCGACGAGACGAATCAAAATATAAGGTTTTGAAGGGCCAGAAATTGACGCATTATCTGCTGCACACCGGCTGATTAGTAAAAACAAGATTTTTTGAGATAAAAAGTCAATTTTGGAAAAGGGAGTTCAAAAACACTAGAGGGGATCATTCCTAAGGATCCAACCCATTCCCAATCATCTCTAACACCACCTACCATTCATCTCTAACCTAGAACCCTAATCCATTTTCACAATTACCATTTCCATCATCTTTAATCATTCTCCATCAAACCTTCAAACCCTAACCTCCACCACTCCTCAAGGCTCAAGGTCATGGCTTCGTGTTCGTGTTCATCGGCTGGTGATCGCGTCCACCCAACCATGAGCAGCTAGTCTCTTCGGTTTCACCCCGGTGTAGATGTTGTAAGATTTTCTAGGGTTTATGCATTTGTATTTTGATTTGATTTTGGGAAAAATTGTTTAGTATTTGAACCTTGGATAATTGTCTTGCATTTATTTCGAATTCGTGAATTGTCGAACGATGATAAAGTTATGACTTTGCGAAATAGTTATGTGCAATTATGCCTTATCTTATGTTAGGATTTACATGTCCGAGGTAATGAAATGCATTGTGGTCCGTTGTCTATGACGTAGATAGCAATTGGCACCTAAGTTTCGTGATAGTAGTCCGTTAATCACTATATGCAATTAAATCAAGTTAAAACATGTAGGAACCCTAGGTCTTGCAATTATCGAACCGGGTGTGATCCGTATTCCTAATTCTGGTTTCAACTTTTTAGTTTAGATTACAATTTCAATTAATCACACATTGTTTTAAGAATAACATCAAATTGTCGGTTCACTCCGATTTATTTTCAAAACCAAATAAACAAATAAAATTAGCAATCTTCATAATCACTTTGTACATTATTTGTAAATAGTCTAACTAATCGAACGCGTCGTGCGATACTGACCACGTGCTCTTCGTGGAAACGATACCCGACTTACCCTAGCTACCTAGGTTTAATTGGGTTTTTGACTGATCGGGACGACACGGTCACGTCAAAATGGCGCCGTTGCCGGGGAGTTAGTGCGCTTAGTTTTTCATTGCTTGTTCGATTTTAGTTTAGTTTTTTTTTCTTTCTTGTATATTCGTGATTTTACTTTGGGTGGTCGAGCTTGTGTGTGCAGGTACATGTTTTGCAGGAATTACTTTTCAATATGAATTGGGTGGATGATGATCCCTGTGAGTGTTGCGGAAGCGGAGAGCATTATTTAGAGGATTGCTCTGTTTTCTACGAAAAAGTTCAAGCTTACAAGGATCAGGAAGACTACCTCAGCGGCGGATTGTATGAATATAGAAGGGCGAATTATGAAGATTTCAATGGTCCATCCTCACATTATCCATACGATAGACCACCACCACCACCAAATTATCAAGAATATTACTATTCAGAGATGGATTACTATCATGAGCAAGAACGGGGTTATAACAACTATGAACCCGAATTGCCACATTTCTCAAGTTTCCGGGAGGGGTATGATGATTATTATAATGAATACCCTCAATCGGCATCCGAAGAACCTCAAGATTCAATAAGTTCCAAGCTCGATGCAATCGTGAATGATGTCATTACTTCAAATCAAGAGATTAAGATGGAACTGAAGAAGGAACTTGAGGCGAGAGATAAAGCTCATGAAGCCTTGGCAAAGAAAGTGGGTCAACTCGCCGAAGAATTGGCTCAACTTAGACGAGACCAAGAGATGTTGGCTAATGTTACAATGGTGGATGGTAGTGTGGTGGAAGAGGTTATAGATCTTCCGGAGCAAGAATATGAATGTTTGAACCGAGCGGAAGACGTAACACCGCAAGACGGGTCAGAGTCAAAAGAAGCTCAAACTCATATCTCTCCTTCTCCCAAACTTATCACTCCAACCAACAAAGTTGGGGGTGCGGGTTTGGGTATAAGGATTCGAAGGGTGGCCTTGCAAGACATTGGACAATTCGTCAAGAAATGACCCCAAAGTAATTTAATACGCATGCCGCGTAAAATAAAAAGAGAATGGATCCGGCATGCCAACTACCGAGCGTATGTTGGAAACTCAGTAGGAAAATGTGCACTTCGACCACCATGAGAGGCAAATCAGGTATGATTTTTGTAGAGTTTGTATTATTTTCGTTTTATTTTATTTTCTTAGTTAAATGAACGTTGTGGGTGTGTTCCCTATATAACCCTCATGAGACCTACTCGTCCTCTCGAGCTATCGGGTGGTTTAAAAGGGCTTGTTGCATAAGCTAAATGCAACCGTGATTCCTACGAAAGTGAGTTAGGTTTGTTGTTATTGTAAATTATTTTTCCACATAAATCAAAGTGAATTAACGGATGACTTGGTAATATTTTCATAAAAGTGGTAGAACTAGGTAGCTAATAAATTTTAATGGTTGTGAGAAGCATGTTTCTACACAAGGGTTAATATTTGTAGGTACATTATGTTCGTTGGACGACCGCTTTCTTGAAGAGAAGAAGAGCACACGAGGAATGAGCTCAAAAATCAGGTGCATATGTTTCTTTTTACTTTTGATTTTTAGTTAGCAAATAAGTGGATTGTAAATTGTATTTTATTTTCTGGGGTGAAATTTTGGGGAGGTTAGCCGTGTCACATCCCTTGTGCGTTTTAAAAACTCTAGTTCTTACACATTGAGGACAATGTTTACCTCAAGTGTGGGGATGGGGGAGTAAAAGTTTTTGATTTTAGACCCGTTCATTTAAACACTACACATTAAGGACAATGTTTACCTCAAGTGCGGGGATGGGGGAAATTTCAAAAATTTTTCAAAATGTCTTTGTTTGAAGCGATCTAAAAAGCACAAGTAACTAAGTTAACGAGGGATGACACAACCCATTTGGTCTTTTGTCATGGTTAAGTTCAAGTTAATTAGCATGACAAGTATTTAGCGGGTGGTTATTTCGGAATAATCCGCCTAAGAAACTAGCACATCATGCATGTCATATACCATACCCTTTATATGTGAGGTTTTGAGCCACTTTTACATCATAGAATTACATATTTGTGTTTTCTTTGTTTGAGTGGACCATTAGTCACGTATTGTAGAGCTTGCGACTTTTGATACGTTTGAGACCATATACCGAATACAAGCACGAGAATGATTAAGGCATTAAGTAAACCTTTTCCGTTTACACCATTTGCTTACCTTCACCCAAATAAATCCCCTAGTCGCCCACTTTGAGCATAAACCTTTCGTTTGATCAACCCGTTTAGCCCACAACCGTTAACCTTTTTCTTTTAAACCAGTGTGATGAAAATTCGATTGTAGGTCTATTTATTTGTATAGTTGTGCGTTACATTTTGCGAAAAAAAATTAAAAAATTCAGAAAAGTTGTGAAAAAGAAGAGAAAAATGCAAAAATATGAGTAGTAGTTATTGAATAAAAGGCGAAACTCGTTGCCTCTTAGCTTGATGTTTATAGTTAATCATGTTTTGTAATAAAAATCGAGTTTTCATCACCTTCGCCACTTAAAAACATCCTATTCCATACCCTTAACCTAGCCCCGTTACAACCCTCCAAAGCCCTTTTTGACTTGTGCTTAGTATTCGTGTTCGGTGGTGGAGAATGATTGAGTTGCAAGCCTATGCGGGTACGTGTTCTAATCGGTTTTGAGTGATTACTTAGAAAGTGCTAATTCATTATCAAATTAGCCAAATTTTAAACCGAGTGGAGAGAACATTGTGAGGGATGTGCATGAATTATTAGTTTCAAGGGCGGGTTAATCTTGGATAACCATTTTTACATGATTAATCATTTATTGCTAAATAGGTCGAAAATTGTAAAAAGTTTGAACCCGGCATGAAAATAGACCTTAACCTTAGTCTCGGGAATGGGGAGTGTGTTTTTCATTCGACCCACGTGAAAGTGAAAAACAGATTTGCTTGAGGGCAAGCAAAAGACAAGTGTGGGGATGTGATGGATTGGTAAAATTCCATAGCTTAATGGTTTTAATTTCGGTTAATTACACGAAGTTACTTTGATATGGTTTGTGTTTTGCAGGCATTGACGGGTTTAAGGTGCATTTTGGAGATTTACTGAAGCTTTGGGCGGATGCTAGAGAGAACATAATTGAAGAAAATGCAAAAAGAGGCAAAACTGAGCTGAACTCTGCGTCAGAAACAGTCCAAACTTCATTTTGGCTTATCCTGAGCTAGAAAATGAGTTTCGGGGCTTATAATATATGCATTTGGGGTACCTCGACGAGATGAATCAAAATACAAGGTTTCGAAGGGCCAGAAATTGACGCATTATCTGCTGCACACCGACTGATTAGTAAAAACGGGATTTTTTGAGAGAAAAAGTCAATTTTGGAAAAGGGAGTTCAAAAACACTAGAGGGGATCATTCCTAATGATCCAACCCATTCCCAATCATCTCTAACACCACCTACCATTCATCTCTAACCTAGAACCCTAATCCATTTTCACAATCACCAATTCCATCATCTTCAATCATTCTCCATCAAACCTTCAAACCCTAACCTCGACCACTCCTCAAGGCTCAAGGTCATGGCTCCGTGTTCGTGTTCGTCGGCCGGTGATCGCGTCCACCCAACCATGAGCGGCTAGTCTCTTCGGTTTCACCCCAGTGTAGATGTTGTAAGATTTTCTAGGGTTTATGCATTTGTATTTTGTTTGATTTTGTGAAAAAATGTTTAGTATTTGAACCTTGGATAATTGTCTTGCATTTGTTTCGAATTCGTGAATTGTCGAACGATGATAAAGATATGACTTTGCGAAATGGTTATGTGCAATTATGCCTTATCTTAGGTTAGGATTTACATGTCCGAGGTAATGAAGTGCATTGTGGTCCGTTGTCTATGACGTAGATAGCAATTGGCACCTAAGTTTCGTGATAGTAGTCCGTTAATCACTATATGCAATTGAATCAAGTTAAAACATGTAGGAACCCTAGGTCTTGCAATTATCGAACCGGGTGTGATCCGTATTCCTAATTCTTGTTTCAACTTTTTAGTTTAGATTACAATTTCAATTAATCACACATTGTTTTAAGAATAACATCAAATTGTCGGTTCACTCCGATTTACTTTCAAAACCAAATAAACAAATAAAATTAGCAATCTTCATAATCACTTTGTACATTATTTGTAAATAGTATAACTAATCGAACTGGTCATGCGATACTGACCACATGCTCTTCGTGGATACGATACCTGACTTACTCTAGCTACCTAGGTTTAATTGGGTTTTTGAATGATCAGGACAACACGGTCACGTCAGAGCTTCTTGTCAAGTTTCCATGCTGCGATTAAAAGGTGGTGGTGTGGTGTTTTTTATTTTTCTAATAAAAAACACTCGAAGGAGGTCAATGATTTACACCAAAACACTTGTAGTAATTCTTTTCACATGGGAATAGTTCATTTATTGTTATATATATCAAATGATAAAGTTCTTCGGTTAGTAATCTAAAATTCAAAATGCTATTATTGGATATTGATTACTTAGTAATTAGTAATATGAGATTTGAAATGATTGAGCTGTATATGATTTTATTTTATGTGAAAATTTGTTTCTCATACAAGTTGTTGGCATCACTGACTCATGCGCTTTCATAGACGAAAACTATGCCACTATCCTCAAAAGCCTATGGCTTCAGCACTAATTTATTATTAAAAATACATACCCATTGTTGTATGCTGAGATGCTAGGTTTGAATGACAAACAATCAACGCTTCTCTTGATTTTTTGAGAAATTGCTCATAAGTTTGTGAAGGAGATAATCAAAATAATGCCAAAGAAATAAAAGAATAAATAGATGATAAAAGAGAAAAGGAAAACAAAAAGAAATGATTTCTGATTGGTTGGTTGAGTTTTAGCTTTGACCAATCTTCCTTTGTTGACCGAGTCCACCTTATTTTACCTGTGATCCCTGTCCTCTTTAGCCCTGGTACATGGTACAACGATAGTGACAATCCATGGATATCCCAGGTTTTTAGCTACTTCATAAATTATATTTAACACTTCCCAACTTCCCACATCAATCCAACCTAAAACTCTCCTTCTCTATAGTTTTTTTCCCCAATTTCTTAGGTTATTTTTCATTTATAAACAAGTTAAATGCCTGAGTACCCGTTTAGAATTTTTATCAAAACAAAACCCTTAATCGCTCTCTCTCATTTCACAGCCGACGCCCCACAGATTCCGCCGTCCAATGGCTATTGAGAACAAATCAAATCAGATGGTTCTACTTTCTGACTTGCTCCTACGGAACCAAGATCGAAAAGATTGAAAAACCGGTCATTCACAACCACTGATGAAGGATTCCTCGAAAAGTTAAGGATTAGTAATCTTTTTTAGAAATCGAATGGCTTCGGTCTTATACATACGTGAGGAAGGTAATCAAAAAAGAAAGAAGAGGCGTTCTTCTTTCATTTATCACTTAGGAGCCGGGTGAGATGAAAGTCTCATGCACGGTTTTGAATGAGAGAAAGAAGTGAGGAATCCTCTTTTCGACTCTAACTCTCCCACTCCAGTCGTTGCTTTTCTTTCTGTTACTTCGAAAGTAGCTGCTTCAGCTCCAGCCACTCGAATTTTTGATATTCCTTTTTATTTCCCATCAAACGAATGGCATCTCATTGCTATTACTCAAACAAGAATGAAACGTATGCTTATATATTCGTCCATAGGGCAAATCGGATATGTAATTATTAGAATAATTATTGGAGACTCAAATGATGGATATGCAAGCATGATAACTTATATGCTGTTCTATATCTCCATGAATCTAGGAACTTTTGCTTGCATTGTCTTATTTGGTCTACGTACCGGAACTGAGAACATTCGAGATTATGTAGGATTATACACGAAAGATCCTTTTTTGGCTCTCTCTTTAGCCCTATGTCTCTTATCGCTAGGAGGTCTTCCTCCACTAGCAGGTTTTTTCGGAAAACTCTATTTATTCTGGTGTGGATGGCAGGCAGGCCTATATTTATTGGTTTTAATAGGACTCCTTACAAGCGTTGTTTCTATCTACAATTATCTAAAAATAATCAAGTTATTAATGACTGGACGAAACCAAGAAATAACCCCTCACAACCGACACGTCACAGGAGAGAGAACTTGAACATCAAGGAGAAAGAAAGAGAGTGTATATATAGTGTGCACCACCACTTTCACTCTACTCCTTACTCCTTAAAACCCTTCCATTGCATTCCATAACAAAACCCTAATAAAACCCTGAGATGGCTGAAAAAGTAGGTCCATTTGGGTTTGGGAGAGAAGCCAGCTTTGTTCTTCGCAACATCCAAACGGTCCATCACTGAGCATGTGTATACATTTGGATCCAATCCCCGAGTGGAGGCTGCCGTCGGACTGTTGGTGGTGGTATTGGTGATCTGGAAAAGAAAGGAGATCAAAGAGTGGTTTGGTAGCCGATTGTAAGGTAGGTTTTGTTATTATTTTCATTTCTTGGAAATTTTTAATAAATTTTTGCTTGTTGCTCAAAAACAGGTGCAAGATGATCATGGAGAGGATGGACATGCTGATATCATTATGTGGTTATCCTTTAATACTTTGACTATGTTTAGAAATGAAATGGATACTGTGTTTTTTTAGGATGTTGTTTTGACTGTCGGTGTTATCAATAATTTTAACAACCTAGATACGAATTTTATCAAGATGAATAAATGTCATGGATCGTTGTTATGATGCACTGCGTGTATCATTTACTTAATTATTTAATATCTATTGAAAGGTCAAGACCTTAAATCCCATCATGTACGTACGTACATTTTTAAAACTTAACTAGTAATCAGACTCGCGCTTGTTGCTGCACGGGTACATTGTAAACATCGAACGAATTAGTCCAGGCATTATGTGATGCGTTAACCAAATGAAATGCCACGTTTTGACGTATTCGATTTAACTCAATAGCATCGCGATTGGATAATGTAAAGTAATCGAATTTATATTGCTCAATCATAAAGTATTTACATATTACCTGACTCATACATAGGAAACGTACAAAAAAAGGCATAATCAAGGGTTTTAGAGAGAAGCTTTATTTCTCACAACAACCAAAATGTAAGACCCTAATCCGTTTTAGTCTAAGATTCGCAGCGGAAAATACATACTAAAAATTTCTTTATTAGTTATTCTTTCTTTCACTTAAATACATTAAAAACTAACATACTTATATCAAATTAAATGACCACATATGCACCCACGTACAATCCATGTCTTGACTCGATCATCAACCGCTTACTCTTCATGTTGAGAATCTCGTAACCTCGTATAACCTGCAGTCACCACATACAATTACTTCATTAGCAACCGGTGACGTAATACATATACTTTAAAACATGCATCATCAAGCATCAATATTTCCTATCCTTGCTTATGTGAATCCATTCATCCATCCAGTCGAACTCTCTAGTCCGACTCTCCATACTTAACCCTCATTCTTCATTCTTAATATACCTGCACTTCCATTTCATACTTAACAGAAAACAGTTAGCATCATTAAACTTATCTCATAGGTGTAATCTCACGAGTACACATAACCAAATCTCATTCATTTGTGCATTTAACTAAATTACCTTTTCATGCATAATACCTTACTATACATACCCACTTCATTTACAACTTACATCTTACCCACAAGTATAATTATTTACTTTATCTTTGTGCATAATACTAACATGTAAGTTCCCTACCTTACCCATACTTAATAGAAATTACTTTCTTCCAGCTTTCGACTCACTTTCCGTAAACTTACCTTATTACCTCCATTGATTCATACTTTCCCACAAAATTCACAATAACCATCATACTACAATACATTTTACATCTAAAGTGTAAGTTCGGGATTCACTTACCTTATGCGCCCGTATTTGCATCCGCTTACTTGAGTCTTCTTGGCCCGTTAGCCTTCCACGCTCCCATCCCTCTTGACATGATTCCTATACTTTCATGTCATTTCGTTTACATCCTTATTAGCATACATGATTATACATATGTACGATCATATCAAGTTCATATCTCACATATGCCTTTCATTAGCCAATTCAAACAAGCATATAGCATACTCAACATCATCATAACATAACCCTCACATATTATGGCCATTTAGACATTTCATCAAACACTTGGTGTGCGTACTACTTTCTAAGCATAATGTACACGTGTTTCATGCCTTTCTTCCTAATTATCCCTTTCATTCATCAACCCAAGTAAACATCATTCAAATTCTATACCATACTTCATCCATATACAAGCACACATCACATACTACACATATTCATGATCAAATTCATACCATTTCATGGATTAAACATAAACCCACTTAGCTAAAAGTGGTAATTCATCCTAACACCTAAATTATAGCAATTCACTAAGAGTTTTCACATAGGATTAGTTCCTAAACAAGCATACATCGTCAATTTGGCCACAACCTCTACGATTCATACATAAATCACTACTTGTGATGTTCATCAAGTTTTCTCAACTTCATTAAACATCAAAATTCAACATACCTTATGATCCCCTAGCTTGGGTGATCGTTAATTCATGTTCCTTCTTGAATTTAGACTTCGTTTGGCCCTTTAATTTGAAGATTCTTCAAGAACTAGGGTTTGAACCCTTGGTTCTTTCTCCTGGACATCGATCCAGAACACACACAAGTGTGTGTGTTTGTGTGTGTGTTTTCTTTTAATACCACAACTTTCAAGTTGTTCACTTTGGTCCCTCATGTTTCGTTTTAATTAAATAAGGCTACAACCCTTCGTTTAATACCAACGATATTAACAATCAACTAGGTTAATTATTCCTAGTTAATGTTCATTTACGGGTTCACTTTTATCCCCTAACGGTATTTTACCCGTTCCTTTACATTAACCGGGTTTAAATTACCAAACCCATTTTTGGGGTGTTACACAAAAGGTCCATGTATGTTTATACCAATGTTTTCAGAACCGGACCGGACGTCGAACCTGTCTTCTTATCGGTTCAATGGTCCGAACGGTTGGACCGGACGTAAGAATCGGAAGGTATCATAAATATTATAAAAATTAAGAGGGTTAAATCTGAAAAAATATATAAAAACCGGTCCAACGCTTCCAAGGAGTGGTTTAGTAACTGGATGTAAGGTAGGTTTTGTTATTATTTTCATTTCTTGTAAATTTTTAACAAATTTTTGCTTGTTGCTCAAAAACAGGTGCAAGCTGATCAAGAGGATGGACATGGTTTGGAAGCTGCTGATTTCATTATGTGGTTACTGATTTTATTTTCTTCTTTAATACTTTGTTATGGCTTTGACTATGTTTGAATATTAGTTTAGAAATGAAATGGAATTTTCTTTTATCTCATGCTTAGAGTTTTTTGCAGATATGGTGTTTTTTAGGATGTTGTTTTGGCCGTTGGTGTTGATTTGAAATTTTTCTAAGAAATGGGTTTTACGCTTGTGTCAGAAATAGATAGATTTTACCTGAAAACTGCGAGAAAAGGGAGGATCGCTGGACCACAGCTGGATCGACGGTGGCCGGTGGTGTGGTCGTCGGCCCTGGCTCTGCCGGTGGAGGTGGATGCATCATTGCATTCTGTTCGCTCATTCACTGCTTGTGTGGTGAAGGAGTGGTGAAGAAGATGGAGTGGAGGTCACCGGTGGGTGATGAAGAACACGGAATGGTGGTCGCCGGTGGGGAGGATCGCTGGAGAAGACGGAAGTGAAGAAGAGGGAATGGAGGAGTGGAGGTGAAACTTAGGGGGTAAGGTTGAGATATAATGTTGAGTTAAGGGGTTATTATAATATATAAGGTACTATTAACTTTAATTTACATATTTACCCTTTGACCCACCCATGGTTTTGTTGACCGGTCCACAAATTTGAAGCCGGGGGGTAAGGTTGCGACATAACAACAAACGTTGGGGGGTAAAATTGCAATTATTTCGTTAGGGGGGGGGGGTAAGGGTGCCAATCACCCTAAACCCCAGGGGGTAAAATTGCAGTTTACTCTTTAAGTTATGAACGCGTGACCGGTCAATTTGTGTCTCTTTTATAAAACTTGTTGGCTTAAAATCAGGCTATTTGTGCGAGCACCACCCATGTTGTTGGAAATTATTGGACCTGTATTCGCGTGTATCTGAATATGGGAGGACAGTATTTACGTTTAGGTAAACACGAAGGGTATAAGTTGACATGTTGGTTAACTTGGATTACTCTCCAAATTATGATATAATTATCTATATGAATTGAAACTAAGCATGAACAGTAAGTCAATATTTTTTTCAATATTGTTTTTCTTTAAGTTTTTACTATTTTATTGCTTTATTACTTTAATTAATTTTAATCATTTTTTCATATTACTTTTAAAATACGATCAAAGTATTCGCTATCAAACAAAATACTATAAAAATGAATGCATACATGTATTTGTGTTGTTCGGTTCCCTATGGTATTGTAACGATAGGGTGTGAGTAAACATTAACAATAAAATTAAATATTGTTACCGATTAATACAGATGTTGTTTAATCAGTTTCAATTTGGTTTGGTACGACAACGATATAACGTCCGTTTTCAAAAAAAGATATTTATATATTGAAATGTTGAAATGAAATAAATAAAGAATGCAAACGAACATAACCGATATCAACTGAACAAGATCAGTACCGGTATTGATATTCATTTTTATTGTTTTCGACTGGTATAATGTATTCTCTTTGGAATAATCTATAGCAAATGTTGGTACCGTGACAAACAAAACTAATATCGATTGATTCCCGCCGTGAAACGCGGAGGTATCTCACTAGTTATACATATTAAAGGAAAGTCTCGATGAACAGTAATACATAAATAAATAATTATTATAGTGTTTTATTGGGGTTTTGTATACAAAATTTGTTACTACGCTGTGAGTAGTAACATGACCACAAGTGTAACAACCCGCACGTTCGTGCGTTGTTACCACTCGCTATACTCGTTTATATTAATAATAAAATAATTAATATTACTGTATATTTTTTATTACAGAATAGAATAGTAATTATGGGTGGAGATACAAAAGAAAGTTTATTTGGCTAGGAAGGCTAGGAAGTGATCTTGACCATCCATTTAGTTAATCAAGGGCTAAGATTAAATCAGGGAAATTGAAAGGAAGAAAAGAGGCGCGCGAGTTTGTTTAGGGGCATTCTAGTCAATCCAAGCCAATAGTTTCTCTCTCCTCCAATTCCCCCCCATTTTTAAACGTTAATAACTCTTTCATACGATATTATTTTTTTATAAAAATTGCACAAAAAAAACGAGCGTTTTTTATCTTTAAAACGAGTATACTATTGCTATATTTAAAAAAAAAATTAAACCCAGTTGCGTAAAACGCAATAGAAAAACCCCCAGTTACGTAAAACGCAATGAAAAAAAAAACCTAAAAATGACATTTTTCTTAAACGCAATGCACAAAAAACACAAATAAATGACTTATTTGTAAAACGCAATGGCCAGAAAACACAAAGAAATGTGTTATTTCTAAAACGCAATAGCCTAAAAACTTAAAAGAAAGTGTAGTTTGTAAAACGCAATGGACTGAAAACACATAAAAATGTGTTTTACCTAAAACGCAATGCACCAAAAACACAAACACATGTCTTATTTGTAAAACGCAATGGCCAGAAAACACTTAAAATGTCTGTTTTCTAAAACGCAATGGACTGAAAACACCTAAAAAAGTGTTTTACCTAAAACGCAATGCACCAAAAACACTTCAAGAATGTGTTTTTCTAAAACGCAATGGCCAGAAAACACCAAAGAAAGTGTTCTTTCTAAAACGCATTGAACAATGACAATAGTTCTGTCTGTGCTGTGAATTGTCTGTGTTGTGAACTGTCTGGACCAATGCAGTTTCCAGAGGCAATTTACAGAAAATTAATTTTTACTACAGCTCAACCCCAGCCAGGGGCTGCCGCCCCTGGGACCCCGCTACCAGGGGCGCTGCCCCCGGACCCCCGCTAAGATCGTAAAACGCAATGACTATTATTCGGAAACCCATATCGTAAACATGAAATTAAAGAATTTCTTACAAGGATTGAAGTGATTTCTTCAACAATTGACGATTTTTGAATGATTGAAACACTTATCAGCGCTCGAATCGAACGGATCGAGTGATTATCTTCAAAATCACCGGAAAAAACGAGATTTTGTATGAAATTAAACTGAGTTTTCTTCAAAAAAGCTGAAGAACACGTTGATCGGGTGTTTGAATCATTGATTGGTGATGAAAATCACACTATAATGTAGTGATTATTGAGATAGAAAGTGAAGAATAGGTTGAAGATGGTGGGTTTTGAAAATGGTGGGTTTGAAGTTACTGGGTTTTGAAAAGGAAGAAGAAAGGGTTGGATTGACTAAAATACCCTTTTTCTTTATTTTAAATGTTGCCACATGTCCTAATCCTATTGCTTCCTAGACTTCCTAGTCAAAATAAACTTCCTATTTGATATTTTCCCTAGTAATTATACATAAATATATTTTAAAAATACTAAATAATATATATTATGTTACACATCGAAAAATATAATAATAAATATATAAACATAATTATACATAAACATATAATAATTCATATATAATAAAAAAAAGTTGAGTTAACTATAAGCTTAAAAAATTACTCATGATGCAAACTCAAGTTTAACATAAGGTTTGAAAAGATCAAACTCAAAATATCTCTCTATAAAAGAAATATATTGGTATTTTGTTAGGAAGAAAAGGTTTTATAGAATCTATACTTTTATTAACCATGCAAGTGATGTTGGTTCTTTGTGGCCGGCAACGAGGACAAATTATTATACTTTTTTTATCTATGTATATAATCTTAAAGACAAAGGTCGGTGGAGGACCTTTGTCTTTAAGTCCTCAACTTTTACAAAAATACACACTTAGCCCCTATACATTTATCTCCTTTTAATTTTCATATATTACAATTCTAATCCCTATATTTTTACTTTTTAACCCCTATACTTTTAGTTCTTTCAATTCACACTCTCAAACTAGGTAACTTAAACATTCACTTTTAACTTTTGGTAATTGACAACTTTGATCTGCCAACTTTTTCTACTTAATAACTTAACGTCTCATTTTATTTGAATTGCTTTTACGACTTTAGACCATAGCGTCACACATTAATATATTTTTTTTTATCTATGTCTAACCATATTAATGTCTAAATTACTTTTACGATTTTACACGGTTGTCTAAAATATTGTTACAACTTTACACTGTAATGAGCGAGCCATATATATATACCTATTTTGTGTACGTTTCTTAACTGTATTTGAAAGCAAGTCGGTTCAAATATAATACGTTTTCATTCGATGGCGATGTAATTTTTATAAGTAAAGAGTCGGGTCAAATATACAGTGTAGATACGAGTTACCTTAACTTTCGACGCCGCCGCAACGCGCGGCGGGTCAAAATCCTAGTTAGATATGGCAATGTAGTGGTCACCAAGTTAGTGTTACCCTATATAAACCGTGTTAGGGTTTGACATTGTAATCAAGTTTTTTAGTAGTTTTCTTGATCTAATAATATTATGGGAGTTAACCATAATTTTACGTTCGTTTGAGTATCGATTGGGACTTGACACGCGTCGCTCCCATTTCCATCCCCATAGGCCCACACCACTTACTATTAACGCATTTAATCATCATCCTTGTTCTGTTCTACTTTATGGTTCATGGTTTTCGTTCCAAGACTTTACTTTTGAAGTTGTCTCCCATTGTTCTTTCTCAAGAAGTCCCATTGAGATTCCTATCAACCATTGTACCCAATAAAACCAATGCATTAAACGTATGTACCAACAGATACAGAGTCAAAACACTCATAGGCAAGAGTTGCCTATCATATGGAGGGGTAATTTGTGGCATAAGAAGAGATTGTTTGTTTCTCAACGCTCATAACTAAGCTCAGCCCGAAGAAGACTATCAATGAGATAAATACCATCATCCCCACTAAACCGAAGCCACGGGATTCCAAACAAAAATTTGTACACTACTCTTTTATGCATACCTCCCTTTGAATTTGCTAACAAACTCTTCAACGGCTTTAACTCTAGTGAAATACAGATAACCCGCAGTGAACCAAAGAAAAAGCCGCCTCCTTTTCCTGCATAGCAAAATAAAATGAAATAAAATAAAACACTTTGAAACTCATGTAAAACAGTTGGATCACCCAAGTTAAATGGTTTAGAACAAACCGTGCCCAACGGAAAAAAGCTTGCACACAAGTCTTCTTAGCAGGCCAATCTTGTAAGACCCGTTTAACAAACCTATGGGAATTGTCATCCTTGATTTCATCTGGGCGTAGGACATTATATCTGAAACAAGTTGCTTCCAATACTACATGGGAGGCAAAAGTATGATCTAACTCATTGCTACGCAGGACTTTCCTAAGCTCTCTAGGTGTCATGTAAGGGAAACGAATAAACTTTGCAAGGAGACTCATGATGATTTCACGGCGGTCCTCTATTTTAGGGTACTGAGCTCGGGCCCATTTGAGGACAAACCAGTAAACTGCATCTTCTGATGTCACCTGGAGATCGTCACTAGCTAAAATTGCCTCTACATCAGCAAGTGGCAAGCTAAGAATCTCATCTTTAAACCTGCCATTATTAAGAAAATTTTAGATTATTCACTAATAATTAAACATTTGTTTTGAGGAAGCTTAATTACTTGGTTATGTCTTTGTAATGGACAATATAGAACTGCTTTGCGAAAACAGTAAGTGGCTGAAGTGCTTCAGCCATTAAAATAGTGGAAGGAAGATCAAGATAAACAAGCATAAATTCAGGTGTCATAATCAGTTGATTTCTTAATAAACGACTCCAATGTCTCTTGCATATAGCAACATCAAACTTGTCAGCAGTCATTAATACATCAAATACAGCAGGAGCGGTTGTTATTGTTAAATTGCTGTTATACATAAACTTCAATAGTTCCATGAGACTAGCTTCCTCTGTTCAAAACCAGAAGAAAAAGACCATAAATTATACACAAACGTAAGAGATAAATAAAAAATTACTAGAAACCTGAGGCATTGATTCGCAATGTTGCATGGCATTGTGGTGATTCTCTGAAGAGCTGCATGAAGAAACACTGATAAAATGAATAAAAATATAAAGAAGTCATTAAGTCAGAGTTCGTGAGAAATCACCTTGTAGAAAAATGGACTTCTTGCAGCTAGAACTGGAGAGCTAATATGTAAGGTTGTAACTCTTACTGCTGTTCATGATCCATATTCTAGACTGAATCAGATATATTAAAACCAACACTTAAACTTATATCAAATGTAAATCAGAAAATAAGAGATAACGGTAGGTGATGAAAGATTCCCTCCAGTTACACATTAAACATGCCAACCCGAACACGGTCTGTTTGATTAAATAGAGGGAACCTTTCATCACCTACCGTTATCTCTTGTTTTCTTATTTACATTTGATATAAGTTTAAGTATTGGTTTTACTATATAAAGTGAAAACAAAAAAGTAAGCAATTATCAACACCTGATGGGGGCTGTGTAGAATCATCAAAGATATAGATGCGAAGAACACGATCAGAGAAATTGCTATCGTTGAACGCAAAACCAAAGTCACCGTGGTCACAGCCATCTTCAGGAGAATCCATGATCAAGTGGTCCTCAATTTTAGAGTACTGTGCCCGGGCCCATTTTGGGACAAAATTGTAAACTGCACCTTTTGAATACACTTTAGGATCATCACTAGCTATAATTGCCTCCACACCAGCACCTTCAAACCTGCCATTATTAAGAAAGTTATAGATTATTCACTAATAATTAAAACATTTGTTTTGAGGAAGCTTACTTACTTGGTCATGTCTTTGTAATGTTCAACATAGAACTGATGGGCAGCAATCGTTAGCGACTGAAATGCTTCAGCCGTCAAAATATCGGAAGGAAGATCAAGATAAAGCAGTACAAATCCAGGTGTCATTGGTAGATTTCTAAATAAACGGCTACAATGTCTCATGCATGAAGGAACATCGAATTTGTTAGCGACTATTAGTACATCCAGCAAATCAAGAGCACTCGTGACCGTCAAATGGTTGCTATACATGAATTTCAATAGTTCCATGAGAGCACCTTCCTCTAAAATTTAAAGACAAAGATGATATAAATTACACATATAGTAAAACAGAAATTAGGAAAAAAACTACAAACCTAAGTCACTGATTCTCAAATTTGTTGCCTGGTATTGTTCCGACTCTCTCATCCCATTTGAAAACAGCTGTATGTGGAAAACAATAAGACAATGAACAAAATAACGAAATTACTAACCGAGAGTCCATGAGAAATCACCTTGTAGAAAAATGGACTTCTTGCAGCTAAAATTGAAGAGCAAATATGTAAAGTTTTAACTCTTACTGCTGCTGTTCAACAAAAACAACCAGAAACAAAATTTGAACTTATATCTTAGAACTTACATCATATCAAATATTAACAAAAATACTAAGAGATATGGTATAATTTTAGATTTTAGTACATAAAAGCTTTTGGTATATTACATTCTTTAACATTCAAGGTTTTTTTTTTTTTTTTTTTCCTATATATATTCCGGATGTTTCTAAAAACCAAATAACAACTTGAACACTTTGAATCATCGTCATGGATTAAACTTACACAAATTTAAAAAAAAAAAAAAAGAAAGTGATAATAGTTGGTACCTGATGAGGAGGACTGTGGTGGTGACTCATCAAAGATATAGATGCGTAGAACACGATCCGAAAAATTGCTATCGTTGAAAGCAAATTCAAAGTCACCGTGGTTGCAGCGAGAAAACATGATCAGCGTTCTATGATCGATCAAACTGTTCAATTGAAAAACCCTAATTCCAGTTCGCAATCCCAGGAAGTAAGGTGACGTGAAGAAACAAATATATACGATGGCGATACTATACACCAACATTATTATATATTAAGGTACAGACCCGTGTAGGGGTCGGAACCGTACCTTTTATGTTGCTATTCGGTTAGTCATCGGTTCACGTATTTTACAACTTTAGGGTTAGGGTCAGAACTCGGGTATGGACCAAGAAAAAATAAAGTTAACAAAACCGACCCGATCACTAAATATAACCAGTCAAAAATTACATCCCAACATGTTTTTGACTCTGGGGATAGATAGAGGGATGGTCGGCTGATGACATCTTCAAGTAGAGCCGGGCCGATTTAAGCATAAGCCAAGTGAAGCTAGGGTTTTAGGCCCTAAAATTTTAAAGGCCTCAATTTGATGTGGCTTCTATTATTAGACCATGCGTAGTGGTAAGAGTGAATAATGCCTTAATCCTTAAGCGTTTTCTGTCATGTGGCAGTACAATCAGCAAGGGGCATTATTAGGCGTTTTTTTTTTTTTTTTTTTTTTTTTTTTTTCTAAAATGGGTGTAGTAGGTATGTGGGCATTATGTTAAAAGGATGTAAATAATTAAATAAAAATAAAAAAACCAACAAAAAAGCTATTGGACTAAAAAAGAAGATTAAATGTTATTGGCCAACTCAACATGTTCAAAGCGTGATTTGAATCACGTGAAAACAAAAAAACAAGCTAAACACGCCCAAGAGGGTGGATCCCCAGCGTGACTTGGCGTTTTCGGGCACAAAAAACGCCCCAAATGGAGCCACTACGGGTGGTCTTATTATATATATAACTAGGTTATAACCCCGTGTATTACACGGGGTTGAATAAATAAATAAATTTTATATACTAAATAATAAAATAATATATTTTTAAAAACTTCATTTATTGTACGGGTTGAATAAATATAATTTTATATATTAAATTATAAAAAGGTATATCTATAAGAACCATATTGTACTAGTTGAATAAATGTAATTTTATATACGAAATAAAAAAGTTATATCTCTAAAACCACGCATATTACACGGGCTGAATAAATGTAATATTGTTTACCAAATAATAAAATAATACATTTTTAAAAAACCTCATTTATAACACGGGTTTAATAAATGTAATTTTATATACCAAATAATAAAAAAAAATACATCTTTAAAAATAAGCGCATTACACGGTTTGAATAAATGTAATTTTCTGTACTAAATAATAAGACATATATATCCTTAAAAAACCCCGTGTTAGGTTTTCATGATAAAAATAAATTATTCTGTTGTTGCAAAATTTGTTAACGAAGTTCAATAAATTTAGCCCTTTATTTAAAACTCCGTAAATGTATAAATGATAAATAATATTAGTTAATTTTATTTTAAGTTTCGTAAAATCTATTTGATACCAAACTAAACAAAACGTTCAAATATAATTAACTAGGTTAGAACCCCGTGTAATACACGGGTTAAATAAATATAATTTTATATACCAAATAATAAAAAAATATATATCTTTAAAAACCTCGTTTATTACACGGGTTGAAAAAATGTAATTTTATATACCAAATAATAAAACAATATATCTTCAAAAATCCCGTTTATTACATGGGTTGAATAAATGTAATTTTATATATTAAATAATAAAAATGTTATATTTTTAAGAACTTCATGTATTGTACGGGTTGAGTAAATTTAATTTTATATATTGAGTAAATTACGATTTTAGACCATGTGGTTATATCACTTTTACTCTTTTAGCCTAAAATTTTTTTTTTTAACATCTGAGCCCCAACGTCTTTTTTTCTAACTCTTTTGACCCCAAACACTAACCCCATCCATTTAATTTTAGGGGACAAAAGAGTTAGAAAAAAAGACGTTGGGGGCCAAAAAGGGTTAGAAAAAAAGACGTTGGGGGCCAAAAGGGTTAGAAAAAAAGACGTTAGGAGCTCAAATGTTAACAAATTTCTTTTTAGGCTAAAAGGTTAAAAGTGATATAACCATAGGGGCCAAAATCATAACTTACTCTTATATATTAAATAATGAAAAAAGTTACATTTTTAAGAACGTCGTGTATAATAAAACAATATATCTTTAAAAATCTCGTTAGAATGACAAGTGTCCCAAAACAGGTTTCTTTTATTATATAGTATAGATATAGATATAGATAGATCCTCGCAAGACTCTTGATCCATTATTTTGATCATAAATTCTTGATATATCATGTTTTTATTATATTTTCTGTTAAATTCGAGTAAATATCTAACTACATGATGTGTGTATATAATATTCATGCTCACAAGACACTTGATCCATTATTTTGATTATAAAATTTTTGATATATTAAGGTTTTATATTTTTTTTTGTTACATTCAAATAAATCTATTTATATGGTGTCTATATAATATTCATGCTTACATGGACCATTTTCATTAATTAAAAGTTAAAACGGTGGATTAGGCTTCGGAAGAAAAATAACACATTTTAAAAAGCTTGCAATAATAAGAATTTGAATTAATTTAGATTAAATATTATTATTAGTATTATTAATAATTTAATCAATTAAATGAGAGAATGACAAGTGTCCCAAAATAGGTTTCTTTTATTATATAGTAGAAGATTGATAATAAAAATTTGTATTAGATTAGATTTTAGATTTGATTAAATATTATTAATAATAAAAATTTGTATTAATTTAGATTAAATATTATTATTATTAGTTTTATTAATAATTTTAATCAATTAAATGAGAAAGACAAGTATCCCAAAACAGATTTCTTTTATTATATAGTATAGAAGATTAATTAATATCTATATATAATGATTATTTTTAAATATAAGAAAATGAATATATTTATAATTAGGTGGATTGGTTCGATTCAAGTATCACGGCGTTCTAGTTATCCTATATATTAAAAAACAAAGCTAATGAATAGTAGTTGTCACATCACAATGAATAGTAAACTTTCTTTATTGGTTGTCATGAATAGTAACTTCAAGTCATATTTTGTTGACTTTTTTCCTCTCCTTTTTAAGTGTGTATATATATCCATTTTCTTCAAAGTTATGTAGATTATTCATCATGGTGGAGTGGTTTTGTGGTTGTATGTGTTTTAAAGAGACTCAAGTTCAAATCATGGGGTCTTTTTTTTTTTTTTTTTTTTCCATTTTATGCTTACATAACTTCACGTCATCTTCCTTTTTCTCCTCTTTCACACGTTTTTTCTGATTGTATTTATACAATTCTTATCCCTTATTTGTTGGGTTAGTGGATGCTTAGACATCGCAATAGTCGCCATCGCCAGGAGTTACTAACTCGCTTGTTACCAACGGCTCTGTTGTATGAAAACTCCGCTTGTCAACTTAAAAATAAGACACTAAATAGCACAGCTTTAATAACAACCAAGTATTTAGTCGCAATAAATAGTTTTACAATGACTTAATTTTGTCGCGCCGCAACGCGGCGTGCAACATTAAAACCTAGTTCAATTAAAAAATGAACAATCCTACTTGGCTTTTGTTCACAATTGGAAAAAATAAGTTGATTTAGAAAAAAAGAATTATAATGGGTAAATTATCATAAACAAATTCCAAGTTTGGATTTTAAAACCCAATTCGTGTCTATGAATTTCAAAATGATCTGATAATTCGAAACTGAAATATACATCTTCTATTTTTATTAAAAAAAATTGATGTATATCTTTATTTATACGGATAGAGTTAAAATATTAGATATTATTAATTATTAATCTAATATATATATAAGAATTACTTATCTAGAAATAAAAAATCATGGGTAATTATTATTATTATTAGTTTTATTAATAATTTTAATCAATTAAATGAGAGAATGACAAGTGTCCCAAAACAGGTTTCTTTTATTATATAGTATAGATTCAAGTAAATAATATTATAAATGAGAATGAGATTAAACTAAATAATAATTATCCATAAGATGTTAAACTAATAATATTTAGTAGGAGGATTATCTATAATATAAGATATTAAACTAAATAATATTTAGTAGGAGTGGACTAAAATGGCAACGTTTGAAACTATTTGGACTAAAATGACAACGTTTCAAACATTTAGACTAAACTGGTAAAATGACCAAACCACATGTAATAAAATCACATTTAACTCTATTATTTAATTACATTGGGCTTTTGAAAATTCGATTCATGGCCCAATTGAAAACTTAATAAAACATTTAATATTTTTTTAAATGCTTTTTTTGGGCTTTGAAGACTACTTGCTGAAAGTTGAAAACACTCGACATCAGCTGATCAGCTTAAAAATTATATAAAATTGTCAAATAAGTCTTTTTATTTATTTATTTATCTATTATTTTCTTTGATTAAGCATTATTTTTTTTAAATTCTTAAGTTTCGGTATTGTTTTATTTTTTTTATTACGAAATTTATATTAGACTTTAGATTTACAATCAAGATAAAATTCAAATATAATATTTAAATCTTTTTAATTTAAAATTTAAAATTTATCTATAAATTATTAATGCCATCATTGAATGACATGTGTCCCAAATCGGTTTTCTTTTATTATATAGTATAGATTGATCAAGTTATTAGCTACAATGATTGGATTTTTTTTTGTCTTTTTGTGGATATCACCCCACAACTTTAATTTGATTTTTATTTGTCTTTTTGTGAATTCATCCCTAAACTTTTAATATTGACATTTAAACGTTTTAAAATTTATAAAAACTTTGTAACATTTCATTTTCATACCTCCTCGAGTTTTGCGTGCTTAATTTTATGTACATGCTGGGTGTTAATTGACGTTTTGTGTTTCAATGTAATTTTATGGAAAATGAGTCATGAAAAATATAATACATTTTGTGCTTATTTTTGTAGACATTTTCAGTTGATCTTCATTTTAACATAAATTTTGTTCGGAAACAAATCGAGTCAATTAGAGTTACTTTACGTTTTCAGTTGACCTACATTTTGACATACATTTTCTTTTAGACTTTATAAATTAGTTACTTTACGTTTCATGAGTAATGTCAAATATAATACATTTCGTGCTTATTTTTATGGACTTTTTTCGTTGGTCTACCTTTTGATCAATAAGCAATTAAAAAAATCACTACGCTCAAATCACGTTTAAAAAACAGACCCCGCAACGAAGGGAATCAGTTCTAGTTTATTTATATAAGTAAATACATCTTCAATCATGTAATACTACGTTGTTGCCATATGCCATGCGTTGTGGCGGCGACGTCTTAATTGTTTACAGGTGGAGACACGTTAACCATACAAAAACGTGTATTTCGACATATTCGATCTAAAGCATTACATTTACAGAAGAAAATGTGACAACCCGAGTTTCTGAGATTCCATCTTCGTATTATTGCACGTTAATTTTATAGATCGTTTGTTTGACACGAATTGTTTGTTCACAACTGTACACGTGTGTATTATGACAAATCGTATTGTAATTTATATGGTGTGTATGATTCATATGGTGTGTGGATTAAATGTGTTTGTAGTGTATGTAAATGAGGGATCTGGTGTTAATTGGTATCTTATAACTAAATATGGATTTTTGGGCTGGAAACCCCACCCACGAAATCACCCCAATTTGATAAATGGGCTTTGGCCCAGTTGTGATTTGATAAATATCTGATTTGATAAATATCTGTTTTCCCTTTATGTGAACATTATTTGACAACCCTAATCACAACTCACACACTCTCTCTCTCTCTACCCTTGGAACTCGACGGCAGCCCCCTCTCGGTCGAAGCCAAACCCTCCTTGTTCGATCTATGGTTAGTGATATACATGTTCAGTTGTTTAAAAAGCTTATCGTATGATTATGGATGTTTAATCATGATGTATGTATATATTTATATATGTGATTGATCATTGTGTGTTTGTTAGATAATTATTATCTATGAACTGTCTGTATATTTGATGTTTTGATCAACAGTGGGTTTATGTTAATGAATGATAAACTGATTAAATTGGGATCCTGGTATCACATGATGTTGGCAAAATATATATTACATATCAATGATTTATTAAATGATTTGTAAATGATTAATTATGTAACTGTAATGTAACGGAATTGTTGGGTTTAAGCTACTGTAAGTGTTGTTGAAGATGATGAATAGTAACGAAAACACCCCCACAAATGTAAACTGGACGAAATCACAAAAGGTGATTTCGGCCCACATAGTGATTTCGGCCCAATGATGGTTTTCGGCCCAATAGTGTTTTCGGCACACATAAGGGATTTCGGCCACATAGTGTTTTCGGCAAAGATAGTTTTCGGCTCTAAAGGGATTTCGGCATTAATGTGATTTTGCAACTTAGGTGTTTTCGGCAAACAAGCTATTGTTAGTAATTAATGTTATTAATTATGTTATTTAGCTTAACTAATCATTGGAATAACTCAGTTAGTTTATTTAACCTTGTTAAATATGTAAGTTTATAACTTCATTGTTTGAGTAACTCTGTAGTTGACAAATTCTGTTAAGTTGTTAACTGGGTTAACTGACTTACTCTGTTTATTTATTATTCCAATGAAGTGGATTAATTCTGTTATTTCATGAAATCTGTTAACTTTATTCACTCAGTTAACTTGCTAGTTCTGCTAGATGCCAACTCTGTTAAATGTATGGATGCAATTAACTGCTTGTGTTGCATGATATGAACTGTCAAACACTCTGTGATATTACTGTGATGATAGTTACATGTGAAATATTACGAACGTGAACTGATTGAGTATACGTGCACTATAGGACTTGACTGATTTATTGTGAGCACTTAACTTAGCATACCGAGCAAACCAAGGTGAGTTCACACTAGCCAAGGCATGGGATTCCCAGGGGTGGGGAAAGGGATTGAATAACTACTCGTACAACTATTTCTATTAAACAAATTATTACTGTCCTCGGATTGAAGGGCACGTACGTAAAACCTACGTACAGTTATACTTATTACTGTCCTCGGATTGAAGGACACGTACGTAAAGCCTACGTACACGATCTTAAGACCATCACCTCTATCAAAGGAAGTCCCTCAATTATCGACTTAATCGCCGAGGCCTAGGGCGAGCGGGTCATTAGTTAATAGCGCTATTAGGTTTAACAAACCTCACACCGTGCCAGTCGGACGGGCGTGTACTAATGGACTATGGGCAAAGGGTCAATGCTGATAGACATTGACTTAGGGCACCTCTTATATTTTCGTAGCAGTCGATACGCGTGGTCTAGTAACACATGGGAAGCCCCCACTAATCATCGCACAGATGCCTGGATTGGCCGCGATAAGGACTAATACGATACATGGTTTACAAAACGAACATACGATTTACGAAATGAATACTATAATCAAACAACCAACTGTGAACTCGCTCAACTTTGTTGTTGATTCGTTGCTACATGCCTTGCAGGTCTTTAGGTACTCTTGGAGCTTGCACAGGGAGGAACAGTCGTTGTGGGACATGGCAGTGTGTGCCATGCTTTAAACATTACTTTATTTCATGCTTAATATTTGCTATGGGTTTTACAATTATGCTTCCGCTAAACACTTAACTATGCTTGGGTTTTTGGACACCTTTCATATTGTTGGTTGAATTTTGTTTACTTATATGCTTGTTCAATATGATTGGTGGCTTGATCCTGGTCAGTCACGCCTCCAAGCGGTGATACCCCGCGTGTGGATTTTGGGGGTGTGACAGATTGGTATCAGGGCCATTGGTTATAGAGAACTCGGTTTTAATAAGGGAAAAACGTTTTTATTAAAACCAGACTATAACCAGTACAGTGCTCAACGATCCACAACGACGCCTCGCTCCACGTGCAAGACTCAACATCCTAGGTATTATGGTACATGTTTTGTTGCCTACTTGCTAGAATTGCATAGAACTTTGCTCGTGGTATGCTTAGATTACATTGTCTACTATTCGTTATTGCTCGAGAACACTTGTGTGCTTACTCTCTTCTGTCACCGCACTATTCGCGAACCTGTCTCACTTATGTTGCATTTGCTATGAAGATCATGGCCGGACGTATCAACTTGACTCAAGCCCAGTTGACGGCTCTCATTAACGAACGAGTTGCTGCGGCACTCGCAGCCATACAAGCAGGAGGTATACCCTGCGGTCGTAACTAGGATCTTTAGATCCTACACTCCTAAACCAACTCTTGTGTTTAAACTTGTCCTATTCTTATACACAATAGGTCAACACGCTCAGCCACCTGTTTGCACCCTCAATAATCTTAAGGATTGCCGACTTAGTACCTTTAGCGGTACTGAGGGAATTGTAGGCCTCCTCCATTGGTTCGAGAGGCTCGAAACTGACTTTGAGGTGCGTGATTGCCCTGAGTCTCGTAGAGTAAAGTTTGCTGCTGGAACACTCGAAGGTGTTGCATTAACCTGGTGGGAAGCACATGTTCAAATGTTAGGGCTGGCAGTTGCTAATGCCACCCCTGGAACGAGTTCAAGGACCTAGTTAAGGAAGAGTTTTGCAGTCGGGAAGACATCCACAAACTAGAGGTGGAGTTCCTCAACTTACAAATGACGGGGTCTGAAATTGAGGCTTATACGAAGAGATCAAATGAATTAGCCACATTTTGTCCCACTATGGTAGACCCTCCCACCAAACGCATCGAGCTGTATCTCAAGGGTCCGGTGCCCGAAATTCAGAGTCATGTGACCGCAGCTAATATTGGCACTATCCAGCAAGTCACTCAGCTTGCTCATCGTCTCACAGACCAGGCAGTAGAACAAAACAAACTACCGAAACGTGTTAAAGCTGCTACTACATGTGCTTCTAGTGACAACAAACGCAAGTGGGATGGAAACCTGAGCAAGGGATTAATTCCGGTCCAGCCTCTGGCGCAGCAGCAAAAGATAGATGGCTACCAGAGTCCTAGTCAGCAATTTTCTGGTAGTCGTGGGCAGAGTGGATATCGAGGAAATCATCCAAAGTGTAACAGATGCAATAGGCACCACAGCGGTCAGTGCAACAAGGGTCGTTGTCAGAGGTGTCTCAAGATAGGTCATGAAGCCAAGGATTGCCGAAACTCACGTCCTGTAACCCAGGAACAACAACAGCAGCCTCAATCTCCACAGAATCAGCAGCAACAACAGAGTTTTAAAGGATGTTTTCAGTGTGATGCTAAAGATCACTACAAGAGACATTGTCCGCAAATAAACCAGGACCAGACTCAGAACCACGACCATGGAAACAGGGACGAAAGTGGGGATAACATTGGGGCAAACAATGGAAACAATAACGCCGGGGCCGCATGTAAGTGATTGGTCAGGGTGACGCAAGGAACGATCCTAACGTAAAAATGGGTAAGTTTATTCTCGACGACTTTTATGTTACTGTCTTGTTTGATTCGGGTGTGGATACCAGTTATATGTCTCTAAAGGTTAGCCAAATGTTAAAACGTGCACCAACTCCCTTAAGCACTAAACACGTTGTAGAATTAGCTTATGGCAAGAGTCTAGAGGCCACACGAATAGTTCAGGGTTGTAATCTTATCCTCGCTGGTCAGACTTTCTGTATCGACCTCATTCCTATAGTTCTGGGCAACACCTGTAGCTCGCGCACCGTATCGCTTAGCTCCATCAGAATTGGAAGAACTATCGAAGCAACTACAAGAGCTCTTGGATAAGGGCTTTATTCGTCCTAGCTCCTCGCCTTGGGGAGCTCCAGTATTATTTGTGAAGAAGGAAGGACGGTACCTTCCGCATATGTATAGACTACCGCGAACTGAACAAGGTGACTGTGAAGAATCGCTATCCTCTTCCACACATCGACGACTTATTCGACCAGTTCCAAGGGTCGAGCTATCACTTGAAGATTGACCTGAGGTCAGGGTATCATCAACTGAGAGTCCGGGATGAGGACGTCTCCAAAACAGCATTCAGAACTCGCTACGGCCACTACGAGTTTCTAGTCATGCCATTTGGGCTAACGAAAGCGCCTGCGGTTTTCATGGATCTTATGAACAGGGTGTGCAAACCTTACTTTGACAAGTTTGTTATTGTTTTTATTGATGACATCCTGATCTACTCGAAGAATCGGGAGGAACATGAGCATCATTTACGACTTATTTTGGAACTTCTTCGAACGGAGCAACTGTACGCCAAGTTTTCGAAATGCGACTTCTGGCTTCGTGAAGTCCACTTTCTAGGCCATGTGGTGAACAAGGATGAGATTCATGTCAATCCATCCAAGGTAGATTCGATCAAGAACTGGCCTGCACCTCGCACACCGACATAAATACGCCAATTCTTGAGTTTGGCGGGTTATTACAGACGGTTCATTAAAGACTTCTCAAGGATTGCACAGCCGCTCACATTACTGACACAGAAAGGTGTTGCTTACCGTTGGGATAATACACAGGAAACAACGTTTCAGCACTTAAAGGATAGACTCTGTAGCGCACCTATCCTCTCATTGCCTGAAGGCACGGACGATTTTGTAGTCTACTGCAACGCATCTATCCAAGGTCTTGGATGTGTGTTGATGCAACGGGATAAAGTTATTGCTTACGCTTTGCGCCAACTTAAGATTTACGAACGGAATTACACTACACACGATTTAGAGCTGGGAGCTGTTGTTTTTGCGCTCAAGGTATGGCGACATTACCTGTATGGCACCAAGTGCACCATCTATACCGATCACAAGAGTCTCGAGCATATCTTCAAACAGAAGGAATTGAGCATGCGTCAGCGTCGATGGGTCGAGCTACTGAACGATTACGAATGTGCTATAAAGTACCATCCGGGCAAAGCCAATGTGGTGGCCGACGCCCTCAGCCGAAAGGATACTACACCTAGGCGTGTACGAGCATTGCAACTCACTATTCAGCCTAGTCTTCCTTCTCAGATACGAGATGCTCAGGTAGAAGCATTGAAACCAGAAAACGTCAGGGCTGAAGCCCTACGTGGCTCAAGGCAACAGTTAGAACAAAAGGCAGACGGCGCCTACTATGTAACAGGACGTATCCGAGTCCCACTCTATGGCAACTTACGCGAGCTTGTAATGGAAGAAGCTCATAAGTCTCGCTACTCAGTACATCCTGGTTCGGATAAGATGTACCACGACCTCAGAACTACATACTGGTGGCCTAGCATGAAAGCTCACATAGCCACTTACGTTAGCAAGTGCTCGACTTGTGCGAGAGTTAAAGCGGAATATCAGAAACCATCAGGCCCACTCCAACAACCTGAGATACCACAATGGAAATGGGAACAAATTTCCATGGATTTCGTTACTGGCCTGCCTAGATCTCAACGTGGTAACAATACTATTTGGGTGATCGTGGACCGACTCACAAGGTCTGCTCACTTCTTGGCTATCAAGGAAACAGACAAGTTCTCCACTTTAGCAGACGTTTACTTGAAGGAAGTGGTTTCGAGGCACGGGGTGTCCATCTCTATTATCTTGGATTGTAATGCACGTTTTACTTCTGAACTGTGGCAAGCATTGCACAAATCTTTTGGCTCTCGTTTAGACATGTGCACAGCTTATCACCCTCAGACGGATGGGCAGTCGGAGCGCACTATTCAAACTCTAGAAGACATGCTTCGTGCATGTGTAATTGACTTTAGCAACGGCTGGAAAAGCATCTGCCACTTGTGGAATTTTCTTACAATAACAGCTACCACACCAGCATTAAAGCTGCTCCATTCGAGGCATTGTACGGACGTAAATGCCGGTCACCTCTCTGTTGGGCAGAGGTGGGGGATAGTTAAATCACAGGTCCAGAACTTGTAGTTGATATTACAGAAAAGGTTGCTCAGATACGACAACGCATGGCGGCAGCTCGTGACCGTCAGAAAGCATACGCCGATAAAGACAGGAAACTACCCGAGTTCCAGGTTGGGAATCGAGTGCTACTCAAGGTTTCACCCTGGAAGGGTGTTGTTCGTTTTGGCAGACGAGGCAAGCTCAATCCACGATACGTTGGACCATTCGAAGTCATAGAGAAAATAGGCAAAGTGGCCTACAGACTGAACTTACCAGCTGAACTCAGTGCGGTTCACAACGTCTTTCACATGTCGAATCTGAAGAAGTGTCTGTCAGATGAGACCCTCATAGTTCCTTTGAAGGAGCTCATTATCGACGAACGGTTGCATTTCGTCGAGGAACCAATTGAAATCACGGACCGGGATGTTAAGGTCCTCAAAGCACACCAGAATACCTCTTGTTCGGGGTCGTTGGAACTCCCGTCGTGGCCCAGAGTTCACCTGGGAACGCGAAGACCAAATGAAACTCAAATATCCCCAGTTATTAGGAAACACTGCAACTACTACTGAGGCTGAAGCTACTACAGAATTTCGGGACGAAATTCCAAATCAACGGGGGGATGATGTGACACCCCAGGAAAACCCGTGAACGACACAACTCATCTAGCTTCCTCAGTAACGGCATGCTAAATTTCGGGACGAAATTTCTTTCAAGTTGGGGATAATGTGACAACCCGAGTTTCTGAGATTCCATCTTCGTATTATTGCACGTTAATTTTATAGATCGTTTGTTTGACACGAATTGTTTGTTCACAACTGTACACGTGTGTATTATGACAAATCGTATTGTAATTTATATGATGTGTATGATTCATATGGTGTGTGGATTAAATGTGTTTGTAGTGTATGTTAATGAGGGATCTGGTGTTAATTGGTATCTTATAACTAAATATGGATTTTTGGGCTGGAAACCCCACCCACGAAATCACCCCAATTTGATAAATGGGCTTTGGCCCAGTTGTGATTTGATAAATATCTGATTTGATAAATATCTGTTTTCCCTTTATGTGAACATTATTTGACAACCCTAATCACAACTCACACACTCTCTCTCTCTCTACCCTTGGAACTCGACGGCAGCCCCCTCTCGGTCGAAGCTAAACCCTCCTTGTTCGATCTATGGTTAGTGATATACATGTTCAGTTGTTTAAAAAGCTTATCGTATGATTATGGATGTTTAATCATGATGTATGTATATATTTATATATGTGATTGATCATTGTGTGTTTGTTAGATAATTACTATCTATGAACTGTCTGTATATTTGATGTTTTGATCAACAGTGGGTTTATGTTAATGAATGATAAACTGATTAAATTGGGATCCTGGTATCACATGATGTTGGCAAAATATATATTACATATCAATGATTTATTAAATGATTTGTAAATGATTAATTATGTAACTGTAATGTAACGGAATTGTTGGGTTTAAGCTACTGTAAGTGTTGTTGAAGATGATGAATAGTAACGAAAACACCCCCACAAATGTAAACTGGACGAAATCACAAAAGGTGATTTCGGCCCACATAGTGATTTCGGCCCAATGATGGTTTTCGGCCCAATAGTGTTTTCGGCACACATAAGGGATTTCGGCCACATAGTGTTTTCGGCAAAGATAGTTTTCGGCTCTAAAGGGATTTCGGCATTAATGTGATTTTGCAACTTAGGTGTTTTCGGCAAACAAGCTATTGTTAGTAATTAATGTTATTAATTATGTTATTTAGCTTAACTAATCATTGGAATAACTCAGTTAGTTTATTTAACCTTGTTAAATATGTAAGTTTATAACTTCATTGTTTGAGTAACTCTGTAGTTGACAAATTCTGTTAAGTTGTTAACTGGGTTAACTGACTTACTCTGTTTATTTATTATTCCAATGAAGTGGATTAATTCTGTTATTTCATGAAATCTGTTAACTTTATTCACTCAGTTAACTTGCTAGTTCTGCTAGATGCCAACTCTGTTAAATGTATGGATGCAATTAACTGCTTGTGTTGCATGATATGAACTGTCAAACACTCTGTGATATTACTGTGATGATAGTTACATGTGAAATATTACGAACGTGAACTGATTGAGTATACGTGCACTATAGGACTTGACTGATTTATTGTGAGCACTTAACTTAGCATACCGAGCAAACCAAGGTGAGTTCACACTAGCCAAGGCATGGGATTCCCAGGGGTGGGGAAAGGGATTGAATAACTACTCGTACAACTATTTCTATTAAACAAATTATTACTGTCCTCGGATTGAAGGGCACGTACGTAAAACCTACGTACAGTTATACTTATTACTGTCCTCGGATTGAAGGACACGTACGTAAAGCCTACGTACACGATCTTAAGACCATCACCTCTATCAAAGGAAGTCCCTCAATTATCGACTTAATCGCCGAGGCCTAGGGCGAGCGGGTCATTAGTTA
Organism: Helianthus tuberosus; assembly: GCA_030545235.1. Taxonomy (NCBI): domain Eukaryota; kingdom Viridiplantae; phylum Streptophyta; class Magnoliopsida; order Asterales; family Asteraceae; genus Helianthus; species Helianthus tuberosus. The sequence goes on from CM060448.1 coordinate 1,298,592, forward strand.
ATAGCGCTATTAGGTTTAACAAACCTCACACCGTGCCAGTCGGACGGGCGTGTACTAATGGACTATGGGCAAAGGGTCAATGCTGATAGACATTGACTTAGGGCACCTCTTATATTTTCGTAGCAGTCGATACGCGTGGTCTAGTAACACATGGGAAGCCCCCACTAATCATCGCACAGATGCCTGGATTGGCCGCGATAAGGACCAATACGATACATGGTTTACAAAACGAACATACGATTTACGAAATGAATACTATAATCAAACAACCAACTGTGAACTCGCTCAACTTTGTTGTTGATTCGTTGCTACATGCCTTGCAGGTCTTTAGGTACTCTTGGAGCTTGCACAGGGAGGAACAGTCGTTGTGGGACATGGCAGTGTGTGCCATGCTTTAAACATTACTTTATTTCATGCTTAATATTTGCTATGGGTTTTACAATTATGCTTCCGCTAAACACTTAACTATGCTTGGGTTTTTGGACACCTTTCATATTGTTGGTTGAATTTTGTTTACTTATATGCTTGTTCAATATGATTGGTGGCTTGATCCTGGTCAGTCACGCCTCCAAGCGGTGATACCCCGCGTGTGGATTTTGGGGGTGTGACAGAAATGGAATCGAACCCGAGTTGGTTCGTTTAGTGAGGATTCCACCTAACCACTACACCCCCTTACCTTTGCATCAAGACCTAGCGTCATTAAAACGACCAATAACATGAATTTATACCGTCAAATAAAAACGTATAGTATTTGACCCGACTTGTTTTCGAAGAAATTATGTCAAAACGTGGATTTATATCGTTTACGTTACAACGCGATTTTATACCGACATGTACATTAAAATGTCAAAACGTAGACCAACAAAAAATGTACATAAAAATAAGCATGAAAACACATTATATATGACCCAACTCGTTTCCGAAAACGTTTACGTTAAAACGTGAATTTATACTGATACGTGCAAAAAGTAACCGCATATGTCACACCCCGTTATTTCCACGTATTACCGGTGGGGAGTATCGTGACGTAGTTGATATCATCATAGTCAAACAACACAAATAATAATGCACAGCGGAAGCAAAAGATAGATTTATTTCAACTGAATAAAATTGTAATATTAAGTATCACAAAAGAGTTGAAACAGATCCACAGGCGGATCGAATAAAAAGGGAAAACTTGTTCAACAGACTTTAGGCATCTAGAACTTGCGAGATTCCTTATTAACGCCCTGAGCTCCCTAGCCAATTTCGTACAGTACCTGTCACTTAACCTTTTTGGAAAATACGTCAGTTTACACTGGTAAACACAATTAACTGACTCATTTTGAAAACGTTTTAGAAAATTGATTTGAATTCACTTAGGCAAAAATATCTTTTATAACTTGGGACAATTATATAAAAATAATCTTGTATACAGATTTACAGGTTCGTTATACGTTCAGGGCCCGATGTAGAAACCGAGTCAAGATTAACAGACACGCCACAAGTATAGGCCCACAAGAGAGTGAGATACCGTTTCCCTTATGCAACTGTCAGGTGTACGCCTACACCCCGTGCTTAAGACGTGGCCATTTTATTATAATGATGCCAAGGATATCCGGGACATGGTCATTAACCCCTAAAGGCTTTTATTTCAAACAACACAGATTAAAGCGAGTTACCTCAATAATTTAATCACAATACGATTAAACATTCAATACCCGACCAAGCGGTATTATTATAATACCGTATCCCAAGCCCGTATAGGGAAAATAAGTTAAGAGTATTTACCTGAGCTTAAAATGCAATTTATACTCAGCCGTATATCCTAATCAGCAAGCGCAAGTACCTTTACTGGGGCTCTTAATCTGGAACGAAGGTTTTTAATAACCTATTAAATTCCTAACGGGTCTTAATTAAGCCTATGCTTAGACCGGTTAGTTTTAAAGGAAGGTACAGTTCAAAACGCATAATAAAGCGAAGACCGGTTTAGAATGTGGTTTTGACCCAACAAGATTGGACACTTGTTTAATATGGGTAAACTAAACACATTCTTGATTTTGAGATGAAAACGATATGGTTTGACCCGTTTCGGCCAATATATGCACCTAGTTACATAAGCCGATCCGAACGCGAAAAGTGCGTAACGGGTAACCAAATGAGTCATGAACATGTTTCCTAAGTTAATATGCCTTAAATATATTGTGATATCAGTAGGATACCTTCCATTATGCCCAAAACGAATTTAAAACCAATTTATGCCCCGTAGGGGTATTTTGGTCATTTTAAAGGTTATAAAAGGGTTTAAATATAATTCTGAGTTTCAGGTCTGATGTAATCAGTAAAAATACTTACTTTAATAAGTTATATCAGTAGGGTATTACCTATATGTGAAATTTATTACTTATAACGAATTTATTACTTACTTTAATAAGTTAATATGTAGGGTATTACCTATATCAGTAGGGTATTACCTATATGTGAAATTTATTACTTATAACCAAACTATGCACCGAAGGGGCATTTTGGTAATTTCACATGAGCTTATAAGGTCAAATCTGGAATCTGACTTTACAAACTTTTACTTACTGTTATAACATAAAAATTTTACTTAATATGTCAGTAGGTATTAAGTCTTATGTACCTAATATGGTTTTAATACATACTATGCGTTAAAAACGCTTAAAAGGCGATTATGAGCTATTTCCGGGTTCTAAGAGGAAAGCTGATATTTTTATTATTCCAGAAGGCTCAAAATGTTTTATTTATCACATTAGATCAGTAGGAAAAAGGTTTGGTGTCAAAAGGTTTTGTAAAACTCATTTTATAAGCCAAAAGGGCAAAACCGACAATAACCGAATCAAGCTTAGAACTCTAAGTTATGCTCAGCCTAAAAATAAATAAAAATCTTCAAAAATCCCAAAATATTATATTACATCAGTGGGTAGAAATTTTGGTATTAAAAATTGGGTTTAGATAGGCTATACGTTAATTACGCCGTTAAATTTAATAAAAGCTTTTTATTTACGCTAATGAGCACAACTCCTATTCTAGACCTCAAACTGATATCAAATTTTAAGGACAAGTTTATAAATCGGTAACTAAGGTTTCTATTCTTTTATATTTTCAAAAATCACGTTTTAAGGTGAAAAGGGCATAACGGTCAACATTTAGGCATTTAACGGAAACATGCATGAACTAGGATTTCTATGGAACCAAGTTGTATAACCTCGGAGGGTTATACTAACTTATAATATGGTCCTAATGGAATCCTAAGGCATATCTAAACTAAGCTAAATCGGGTCAGAACTGAAAGTCAAAGCAGTAGTTAACTTTTACGACTTTCGGTTCCGAACCGAGCCTATACTTAGAATTGTCGGGTTGAATCATGCTTAGGCATGTTCAACTAATATTTACCAAGTTATTAAAGTGACAAAACTGATTTTATGGCTTCTATATTAATAGTTATGAATTTTATTTAAAACAAACCCGTTTGACTTTTATTTGACCCGACAATTAAACTAAGTAAACGTGGTAATTAGGAGGTGCCCTTTTGAGGGTTTAACACCTACTAATTACGGTCACGTAGCCATCTTCATTACGAACAATGGCTCAACCGCTTAAAAGTCAAAGCGTTCATCAAAACGCTTGACTTTTCGGCTATAACGCTAGAAATTTAAACTAAGCACGAAAGGACACTTACAAAGGGTCCAAGCAAGGAGGTTTTGATCCTAAATTCTCAGGTATGAAGAGCAAGGTCTCCAACTTAGAGAAATTAGAATCAAGTGTGGGTTTTGAAAGAAAGGGTGAGGGGTATTTATAGGAAAACAAGAACCGTTAGGATCGTTCCTCGATTCCCGAGCTTAAATCTCATCCCTACACTTGCACCCACTGACTTGCAATACAATGGGCACTCAAAACCAGCCCCTAGATTGCCCAAAAACCATTTGCACATAAGGGGAACAGCTGGATCAAGCTGGAAACCATTTCTACTGAACTGGGACATGCTTACGGACCATAAGCATAGGTCCATACGGTCCGTAAGGACCTTGCAGGTCAGCAACTTTAAAAAATGGCAGTTTTAGTCCCTGAAGCCCCAAACTTGGTTTTTGATGCGTTTTTGACACGTTTAAGCCCCGTTAACCCCATTTCAAAGCTCTAAAATGAAGTTAAAGTATAGGGAACTTAAAATATGTTCAAAAACATCTCGTATGTTGGTTCGTTTGGTCGTACGGTTGCGTTGTGCGTCTAATTACGACTAAACACGAACGGACGCTAAAAACGAACCAAACTACGCGACGAAAGGGATTTTATCAATCCAAACACTAAAATAAAATATTTTAGTTCTTACATAAATTTTTGGGTGTCCGGAGATATGCAGAACGGAAGATATGCGCGAAAATGCAAACTTGTGCACTTTTTGACACTTTTAGTCCCTGGTGGACTTGAAAGTTTATTTTTTTGCGCACCAAACACCTCTAAGCCTATATCTAAGCTATGAAAAGAATAAATAGGGTATGTTTAACTCATGTTCATATTCCGGAAGGTCCGTTACCATACGAATCGGCATACTTTTGCAGTTTGACGCGATTAGTCCTTTAATCGCACAAAGTAGCGCGAAATGTCGTTTACTGACATCCAAGCCTTCCATGGCCCATAATGGGCATTCCCAAGCATATACTTAAATATTGCTACACTCCTGTTTGCTTAAATGGTCACCGAAAGACGTAGATTCAAAAGTTGACGCTTTAGGTCCCTCTATTGCGCAAACTTGCGCATCTCATCATTTAATAGCATTGAAGCCTCATCTAATCCATATTAGGCATTATTAAAAGTATTATTAAACATCACGATGCTTCGGGTCCGCTAAAAGGTCATTCACAGGTATAATTAAACATATTGACACTTTTAGTCCCCCTAACTTGCAAAGTTGCGCGTAACTTTACTTATAGGCATAAAAACCTTGGATGGCCATTATTTGGCATTCCCGAGAGTATAATTAAATATTATGAAGCTCCCGGTTTGTTAAAAGGTCACTCAGAGGTAAGAATTAACATGTTGACGCTTTTAACCCTTTATCGCGCAGACTTTCAATTAATTACGCAAACGGCTACACTTAATCATCGAGTGGCACATTTGTGAATATAAACATCGTAAGAGGTTATCTAGAAACTTATTTTAGGTATGCTAACACTTCCAGTCCTTTCATAATCAAAGTTTTTGATTTTTCGAAAAAGTTAGCCCTTAAATTCAATGTTTGACTTCATTAGGGTTTATTACACGTGTCAATACATCATTGGACGTGATTTTTACGAGGTGTTACATCCTCACCCCCTTAAAAGAAATCTCGACCTCGAGATTTGCTAAAGTAATGGAAGTACTTTCTGTCGGACAATGGATTTAACTTCCATAGCCTATTCGGGCCTCTAGAGGCATCCTAAATGACCTTTATAATAGGTTCATGTTTTCTTCCTTAGATTCTAATCCTAACGATCCTTAATCGATACGGTTTCTTACCATATCATAGATACGCATATCATTATGTGACAATGCTTCTCAACTTATTGGTGAAACACATCCTTAAATCATTAGTGTGGGTCACATTGCGAGTTCCACCATGTTACATAAATAGGTTTTAGTTTATAAGCTATTGACCTTTGATGTATTCAATTTCCTCGAATGATCCTATATATAGTCAGAGCTTAACTAGCCTGTTGTATAAGAATTTCAGCACACCCTTCTTAGAGCGATACTTTCAATTGAACCTTATTCCTTATTAAAGAATTACAGGGTTGCGACTTTTATCAATCCTTGATTTTTCCGCCGACTATTGGCAACTTACAGATGATTATGGATTTGTTTGATCTTATTCGTTGTTTCCAAGGCAACTTTCAGATCCTGATAATTGGACTTACCAATCTTCTGTCTAACAATAGATGTTTAACATTCCATCTATACAAGGTCTCCCAAGGAGCAGCCTTAATACTTATATATTAACTATTATTGAAAAGCTTATCTTAAGGTAGGATGGTTATTCCAACCACTGCTTAAACTAATCTCAAGGAATAGCTAATACTCGCAGCTAGTCGAACAAATCGACGATCCTGGGCAGCTGATGGCGATTCTTAATTGTTGCCTAATTAGGGTTGCGGTAATCAATGCATAAGCAGAATGAAACGTCTTTCTTTATCAATAAATACCGAATTCTCAAAATATTGAGTTAGGCTATATGAATTCTCTATTTTAAAACTCACTTAATCAGGGTTTTGATTCTTCCAAAGATGGCTCCAGCCGTCTTGGAGATTTCATAATAATACAGCCCTAAATGGGATATAAATTTAACTCTACTTGCTTCTCAGAAGGTAAACAAGGTAATCTTAGGAGAAAATAATCAAGATAAGGAGGTTACAGAGATTTTCCATATCTCAGGCTCCAATTCATCCATCATTGCCTGTGTCAAATAAGTGACATATTTATGTTACAAGTCCACGAATTCCTTAATCGGGAACATTTACTTGGACAATTCTATTTTAGATATCTTCTTTGAATACCATTAGCTGACTTTAATACCGTATGACAATTGAAATATCTTTGTGGTTCCATGCATTAAACCTCCATACTGATCAGGCATGGAAGCAATCTATGGAATATATTAAGATACACCAATCCTCATATGGCGCTTTTGTCGTCCCATCTGGTATTCGTAATCGATAGAGATCAAGAGATATCAATTACTTATGATGATGCACTTCATCTGGAGAGAGGGTACACTAGAATTTCATGACTGAAGATTTTTTATAGGAGCAAAAGAAATGGTTCCTATGATTTTCGCCTGTAAGTTTTACCTTACACTTAATATCTAGGGTTCTCATGGAAGACTTTAAGAATTTGTTATACTTACCATCTATGAAGGATTGATTGGTAGCCGAATCAAAGCAGAACTCTTAGCGTTTATTCTACTTCATATTTTATGCTTAAGGTTCTAACAGGCAGATTTAATAACCTACAAAATTTATTCCACAAACGACTTATCTGCACCTAAATCAAACAATACCCTTGCATATACATCATGGATAAGGACGTACCGGTTATAACATTGTCATCTTGTATGGCCTCTTTTGCATCCATCTGAGAGGCCTTAGCGTCAGTCTTCTTATCTCCTTCAAGCTTCTTAGCATACTTTGGGCAATTGGATTTGATATGCCCTTTCTCGTTACAGTTGTAACAAGTCGCATCTCTTATCTTCTGGCATTCCAATGTTTTATGCTCACTAGATTTGCAGATCCCACAAGCCCTAGGCCGTGATTGGGATTTTGATTCGTATCTGCACTTCCCATAATGGCGCTTCTTGCAGGTCTTGCATACAGGTTTCTCGTTGGGCTTTTGTTTACCCCTTATCTTAGAACTCTTGGAGTTATCTTCCTTCCGTTTCCTTTTTAGCTCATCCTTTGCATTTGAGGCATGAACAAGATCCTCCTTATGAGTAAGGAAAGGTGGTCCTAGATAAAATTTGGAGCGAGTAGCATGGGGCTCCTTGAACTTTTTCACAGCCTTCTTCACAGCTTTTCCAACAGCTGCGTCTATCATAGTCTGAAGAACATCTTTGGAAATTCAAAGGTTCTCAATTGTAGCATCATTAACATGTGTCGCATCATCCATAATACGATCAACGGCTGTCTTATCCGAGTTTGTCATACTCGATATTTGGTTCCTAACACCAAATAAAACAATTAGTTGCAATCCATCAACCGCTATTCATCATCCTGATGACCTAATATATACTAACTATGGTATCGTTAAACCATTCAGGCTAATATAGTACAACCATTCTCAATGAACGACATGTAGATATGTATATATATCAATTATACTTAGCCTAGGCCATAAAAGACCATTAATGGCAATTAAGGTTTGGGCCTAATCCATCACCTTTTTGACAGGGGATCAATGTCACATCTGTCCTGATCATATTGATGATTTTTGGATAGCTTGAAAGCTAGACATTAGGATATTGGATAAGAGTGTTTCCTAATGGATATAAAGCATCCATCTAGGGTTGCTGAAGCAGTCTCTAAATGTTATCGGCCCATTCTACCTCGTGCTATAAGCCTAAGATCCTAATAGGCGGATACAACAGCTTACAATATTTATTGTCCTCAATAGACTTTTCTGCGCCAGAATCAAATAGTTCCCATATAAGCATCATTGATAAGGAAAGGTACCTTTTATGATGTCATCTTCCTGTATTGCCTCATGGTGTTCATCTGGAAGACTCACGCGTTTGCTTTCTTGGCCTCTTCAGACTTCTTCTGATTCCTAGGGCAGTTAGTCTTGATGTGCCCCTTCTCGTTGCAACCATAACAGGTCGCATCTTTCAACTTTTTGCAATCTAAGGTCTTATGCTCCTTGGACTTGCAGATTCCACAAGGTAGGGGCTGAGATTCAAATCTACATTTCCCAGGTGGTATTTCCTACATGTTTTGCATCTGGTCTTTTCACCCGACTGCTGGTTACCCTTTTTAAACCCGGAACTCTTCCTATGATCAGAGTTCCCCTTTTTCTTCTTATCGGAGTGATGAGAGCCCTCATCCTCCTTCTTACGCTTCCCTTCTTCGGAAGCTTTGGCAGCCTTGTTTCTGACTACGTCGAGTGTGAGAGATAGTGACAGATCTGTCGCTGACCTGAGTGTGTATCACTTGATTCAATATATTGTCTGTCAAGAGCTCGAGTAACAGCATTATCTATTAATGCCTGCAGTTCCGCACCAGTTATATTAACTCTGGTAACATCATTATTCTCCCTCGGGTGGCTGTTAACCTCATCTGATCCAGCCATGTAGCTTGTTTGCTACACATTTATTGATAATGATTTATTAAGAGGTTATTATCGAATCATCATTTTTGAACGATTCATTAACCATGATAATATAAACATATTTGTTAATTGGTTAGTTATATTTAATTAGTATTTTCATTCTAATTTATCCTAGTCATAAAACATTAAGGATATTTAAAGTGGCACAAAAGGCCTAGTCACAAAGACAGTTTTTTTTTTAAATTTTATAAGCCATGATTTCAGAGAATCGAGGCATTAAGGTTTGAACATATTTCATTACCTCTTCTTGACAGAGAGTCAAAGACTACCACTGTCTTTTGTCCCTTAGGACAGTAGGTATGGCCCGTAGGCATTTCATCATTTTAGGAATGATTATATAAATAAGAAGGGAATTGGAATGACCCAATTTGAGGATGACTTATGTGATTTTATCGAATCCCATTTTGCCAAGAATGCTAACACGTTACCGATGTTAACAAGGATTTGAATCTTTTGAATAGGTTCTACCATCTTGGCTATGTCTGAAATGACATCTAGGCTAGGTTTTACTTTTAAGATTCTTTTTAATATTTAACGCAGAACAATCCTAAACTGAGATGTTAATAAGGATCTGAATCTAATTGAGGAGTTACCATCTTGACCCTGTCTTAAAAATGACACATGGGCTAGGCCTTGTCCCTTTTTAGATTTTGCCATTTTATTATAATGGTAGATCTTTTAGAAGGAATGTTATTTTAATTTATTTCATATACTCCATTCATATACAATGATATAAAAGAGGTACAGAATTGCCCTAAACGGGACTTGAAAGAAATGATGTTGTCCATGAAGGGACTGAAAGATAAGTATGCCCTTATAAGGACTTACTAAGGAAACGAACTTTAGCAAAAGGAGTTTCTTCTTCATTTTATTTCTGAATGTTTTCTCCTTGGTTGCACGTTTATCCTAGTCGCAGTACGAAGGTCGGCCTTCCCTAGGCTTCAAATGGGGAGAATTTCCATTATGGCTTCTTTGCTTGGCGACGTATTAAAACATATAGAATTGAAAGCAATAATTCTCCGAATAGGGATGAGAGTATTCCTATGTTAAGTCTAGACTCAGAAGGTCAAGGAATGTGCTACTGTGTCATTGAGATTAAACACAAAAGGCTAGTGTTTAATTCACTCAATGTTGGCTCTGATACCAACCTGTCACACCCCGATATTTTCACGTATTACCGGTGGGCCCGGTGGGGAATATCGTGACGTAGTTGATATCATCATAGTCAAACAACACAAATAATAATGCACAGCGGAAGCAAAAGATAGATTTATTTCAACTGAATAAAATTGTATTATTAAGTATCACAAAAGAGTTGAAACAGATCCACAGGCGGATCGAATAAAAAGGGAAAACTTGTTTAACAGACTTTAGGCATCTAGAACTTGCGAGATTCCTTATTAACGCCCTGAGCTCCCTAGCCAATTTCGTACAGTACCTGTCACTTAACCTTTTTGGAAAATACGTCAGTTTACACTGGTAAATACAATTAACTGACTCATTTTGAAAACGTTTTAGAAAATTGATTTGAATGCACTTAGGCAAAAATATCTTTTATAACTTGGGACAATTATATAAAAATAATCTTGTATACAGATTTACAGGTTCGTTATACGTTCAGGGCCCGATGTAGAAACCAAGTCAAGATTAACAGACACGCCACTAGTATAGGCCCACAAGAGAGTGAGATACCGTTTCCCTTATGCAATTGTCAGGTGTACGCCTACACCCCGTGCTTAAGACGTGGCCATTTTATTATAATGATGCCAAGGATATCCGGGACATGGTCATTAACCCCTAAAGGCTTTTATTTCAAACAATACAGATTAAAGCGAGTTACCTCAATAATTTAATCACAATACGATTAAACATTCAATAGCCGACCAAGCGGTATTATTATAATACCGTATCCCAAGCCCGTATAGGGAAAATAAGTTAAGAGTATTTACCTGAGTTTAAAATGCAATTTATACTCAGTCGTATATCCTAATCAGCAAGCGCAATTACCTTTAATGGGGCTCTTAATCTGGAACGAAGGTTTTTAATAACCTATTAAATTCCTAACGGGTCTTAATTAAGCCTATGCTTAGACCGGTTAGTTTTAAAGGAAGGTACGGTTCAAAACGCATAATAAAGCGAAGACCGGTTTAGAATGTGGTTTTAACCTGACAAGCTTGGACACTTGTTTAATATGGGTAAACTAAACACATTCTGGATTTTGAGATGCTAACGATATGGTTTGACCCGTTTCGGCCAATATATGCAACTAGTTACATAAGCCGATCCGAACGCGAAAAGTGCGTAACGGGTAACCAAATGAGTCATGAACATGTTTCCTAAGTTAATATGCCTTAAATATGTTGTGATATCAGTAGGATACCTTCCATTTTGCCCAAAACGAATTTAAAACCAATTTATGCCCCGTAGGGGTATTTTGGTCATTTTAAAGGTTATAAAAGGGTTTAAATATAATTCTGAGTTTCAGGTCTGATATAATCAGTAAAAATACTTACTTTAATAAGTTATATCAGTAGGGTATTACCTATATGTGAAATTTATTACTTATAACCAAACTATGCACCGAAGGGGCATTTTGGTAATTTCACATGAGCTTATAAGGTCAAATCTGGAATCTGACTTTACAAACTTTTACTTACTGTTATAACATAAAAATTTTACTTAATATGTCAGTAGGTATTAAGTCTTATGTACCTAATATGGTTTTAATACATACTATGCGTTAAAAACGCTTAAAAGGCGATTATGAGCTATTTCCGGGTTCTAAGAGGAAAGCTGATATTTTTATTATTCCAGAAGGCTCAAAATGTTTTATTTATCACATTAGATCAGTAGGAAAAAGGTTTGGTGTCAAAAGGTTTTGTAAAACTCATTTTATAAGCCAAAAGGGCAAAACCGACAATAACCGAATCAAGCTTAGAACTCTAAGTTATGCTCAGCCTAAAAATAAATAAAAATCTTCAAAAATCCCAAAATATTATATTACATCAGTGGGTAGAAATTTTGGTATTAAAAATTGGGTTTAGATAGGCTATACGTTAATTACGCCGTTAAATTTAATAAAAGCTTTTTATTTACGCTAATGAGCACAACTCCTATTCTAGACCTCAAACTGATATCAAATTTTAAGGACAAGTTTATAAACCGGTAACTAAGGTTTCTATTCTTTTATATTTTCAAAAATCACGTTTTAAGGTGAAAAGGGCATAACGGTCAACATTTAGGCATTTAACGGAAACATGCATGAACTAGGATTTCTATGGAACCAAGTTGTATAACCTCGGAGGGTTATACTAACTTATAATATGGTCCTAATGGAATCCTAAGGCATATCTAAACTAAGCTAAATCGGGTCAGAACTGAAAGTCAAAGCAGTAGTTAACTTTTACGACTTTCGGTTCCGAACCGAGCCTATACTTAGAATTGTCGGGTTGAATCATGCTTAGGCATGTTCAACTAATATTTACCAAGTTATTAAAGTGACAAAACTGATTTTATGGCTTCTATATTAATAGTTATGAATTTTATTTAAAACAAACCCGTTTGACTTTTATTTGACCCGACAATTAAACTAAGTAAACGTGGTAATTAGGAGGTGCCCTTTTGAGGGTTTAACACCTACTAATTACGGTCACGTAGCCATCTTCATTACGAACAATGGCTCAACCGCTTAAAAGTCAAAGCGTTCATCAAAACGCTTGACTTTTCGGCTATAACGCTAGAAATTTAAACTAAGCACGAAAGGACACTTACAAAGGGTCCAAGCAAGGAGGTTTTGATCCTAAATTCTCAGGTATGAAGAGCAAGGTCTCCAACTTAGAGAAATTAGAATCAAGTGTGGGTTTTGAATGAAAGGGTGAGGGGTATTTATAGGAAAACAAGAACCGTTAGGATCGTTCCTCGATTCCCGAGCTTAAATCTCATCCCTACACTTGCACCCACTGACTTGCAATACAATGGGCACTCAAAACCAGCCCCTAGATTGCCCAAAAACCATTTGCACATAAGGGGAACAGCTGGATCAAGCTGGAAACCATTTCTGCTGAACTGGGACATGCTTACGGACCGTAAGCATAGGTCCATATGGTCCATAAGGACCTTGCAGGTCAGCAACTTTAAAAATGGCAGTTTTAGTCCCTGAAGCCCCAAACTTGGTTTTTGATGCGTTTTTGACACGTTTAATCCCCGTTAACCCCATTTCAAAGCTCTAAAATGAAGTTAAAGTATAGGGAACTTAAAATATGTTCAAAAACATCTCGTATGTCGGTTCGTTTGGTCGTACGGTTGCGTTGTGCGTCTAATTACGACTAAACACGAACGGACGCTAAAAACGAACCAAACTACGCGACGAAAGGGATTTTATCAATCCAAACACTAAAATAAAATATTTTAGTGCTTACATAAAATTTTGGGTGTCCGGAGATATGCAGAACGGAAGATATGCGCGAAAATGCAAACTTGTGCACTTTTTGACACTTTTAGTCCCTGGTGGACTTGAAAGTTTATTTTTTTTTTTGCGCACCAAACACCTCTAAGCCTATATCTAAGATATGAAAAGAATAAATAGGGTATGTTTAACTTATGTTCATATTCCGGAAGGTCCGTTACCATACGAATCGGCATACTTTTGCAGTTTGACGCGATTAGTCCTTTAATCGCACAAAGTAGCGCGAAATGTCGTTTAGCCTTCCATGGCCCATAATGGGCATTCCCAAGAATATACTTAAATATTTCTACACTCCTGTTTGCTTAAATGGTCACCGAAAGGCGTAGATTCAAAAGTTGACGCTTTAGGTCCCTCTATTGCGCAAACTTGCGCATCTCATCATTTAATAGCATTGAAGCCTCATCTAATCCATATTAGGCATTCTTAAAAGTATTATTAAACATCACGATGCTTCGGGTCCGCTAAAAGGTCATTCAGAGGTATAATTAAACATATTGACACTTTTAGTCCCCCTAACTTGCAAAGTTGCGCGTAACTTTACTTATAGGCATAAAAACCTTGGATGGCCATTATTTGGCATTCCCGAGAGTATAATTAAATATTATGAAGCTCCCAGTTTGTTAAAAGGTCACTCAGAGGTAAGAATTAACATGTTGACGCTTTTAACCCTTTATCGCGCAGACTTTCAATTAATTACGCAAACGGCTACACTTAATCATCGAGTGGCACATTTGTGAATATAAACATCGTAAGAGGTTATTTAGAAACTTATTTTAGGTATGCTAACACTTCCAGTCCTTTCATAATCAAAGTTTTCGATTTTTCGAAAAAGTTAGCCCTTAAATTCAATGTTTGACTTCATTAGGGTTTATTACACGTGTCAATACATCATTGGACGTGATTTTTACGAGGTGTTACATCCTCACCCCCTTAAAAGAAATCTCGACCTCGAGATTTGCTAAAGTAATGGAAGTACTTTCTGTCGGACAATGGATTTAACTTCCATAGCCTATTCGGGCCTCTAGAGGCATCCTAAATGACCTTTATAATAGGTTCATGTTTTCTTCCTTAGATTCTAATCCTAACGATCCTTAATCGATACGGTTTCTTACCATATCATAGATACGCATATCATTATGTGACAATGCTTCCCAACTTATTGGTGAAACACATCCTTAAATCATTAGTGTGGGTCACATTGCGAGTTCCACCATGTTACATAAATAGGTTTTAGTTTATAAGCTATTGACCTTTGATGTATTCGATTTCCTCGAATGATCCTATATATAGTCAGAGCTTAACTAGCCTGTTGTATAAGAATTTCAGCACACCCTTCTTAGAGCGATACTTTCAATTGAACCTTATTCCTTATTAAAGACTTATAGGGTTGCGACTTTTATCAATCCTTGATTTTTCCGCCGACTATTGGCAACTTACAGATGATTATGGATTTGTTTGATCTTATTCGTTGTTTCCAAGGCAACTTTCAGATCCTGATAATTGGACTTACCAATCTTCTGTCTAACAATAGATGTTTAACATTCCATCTATACAAGGTCTCCCAAGGAGCAGCCTTAATACTTATATATCAACTATTATTGAAAAGCTTATCTTAAGGTAGGATGGTTATTCCAACCACTGCTTAAACTAATCTCAAGGAATAGCTAATACTCGCAGCTAGTCGAACAAATCGACGATCCTGGGCAGCTGATGGCGATTCTTAATTGTTGCCTAATTTGGGTTGCGGTAATCAATGCATAAGCAGAATGAAACGTCTTTCTTTATCAATAAATACCGAATTCTCAGAATATTGAGTTAGGCTATATGAATTCTCTATTTTAAAACTCACTTAATCAGGGTTTTGATTCTTCCAAAGATGGCTCCAGCCGTCTTGGAGATTTCATAATAATACAGCCCTAAATGGGATATAAATTTAACTCTACTTGCTTCTCAGAAGGTAAACAAGGTAATCTTAGGAGAAAATAATCAAGATAAGGAGGTTACAGAGATTTTCCATATCTCAGGCTCCAATTCATCCATCATTGCTTGTGTCAAATAAGTGACATATTTATGTTACAAGTCCACGAATTCCTTAATCGGGAACATTTACTTGGACAATTCTATTTTAGATATCTTCTTTGAATACCATTAGCTGACTTTAATACCGTATGACAATTGAAATATCTTTGTGGTTCCATGCATTAAACCTCCATACTGATCAGGCATGGAAGCAATCTATGGAACATATTAAGATACACCAATCCTCATATGGCGCTTTTGTCGTACCATCTGGTATTCGTAATCGATAGAGATCAAGAGATATCAATTACTTATGATGATGCACTTCATCTGGAGAGAGGGTACACTAGAATTTCATGACTGAAGATTTTTTATAGGAGCAAAAGAAATGGTTCCTATGATTTTCGCCTGTAAGTTTTACCTTACACTTAATATCTAGGGTTCTCATGGAAGACTTTAAGAATTTGTTATACTTACCATCTATGAAGGATTGATTGGTAGCCAAATCAAAGCAGAACTCTTAGCGTTTATTCTACTTCATATTTTATGCTTAAGGTTCTAACTGGCAGATTTAATAACCTACAAAATTTATTCCACAAACGACTTATCTGCACCTGAATCAAACAATACCCTTGCATATACATCATCGATAAGGACGTACCGGTTATAACATTGTCATCTTGTATAGCCTCTTTTGCATCCATCTGAGAGGCCTTAGCGTCAGTCTTCTTATCTCCTTCAAGCTTCTTAGCATACTTTGGGCAATTGGATTTGATATGCCCTTTCTCGTTACAGTTGTAACAAGTCGCATCTCCTATCTTCTGGCATTCCAATGTTTTATGCTCACTAGATTTGCAGATCCCACAAGCCCTAGGCCGTGATTGGGATTTTGATTCGTACCTGCACTTCCCATAATGGCGCTTCTTGCAGGTCTTGCATACAGGTTTCTCGTTGGGCTTTTGTTTACCCTTTTTCTTAGAACTCTTGGAGTTATCTTCCTTCCGTTTCCTTTTTAGCTCATCCTTTGCATTTGAGGCATGAACAAGATCCTCCTTATGAGTAAGGAAAGGTGGTCCTAGATAAAATTTGGAGCGAGTAGCATGGGGTCCTTGAACTTTTTCACAGCCTTCTTCACAGCTTTTCCAACAGCTGCGTCTATCATAGCCTGAAGAACATCTTTGGAAATTCAAAGGTTCTCAATTGTAGCATCATTAACATGTGTCGCATCATCCATAATACGATCAACGGCTGTTTTATCCGAGTTTTTCATACTCGATATTTGGTTCCTAACACTAAATAAAACAATTAGTTGCAATCCATCAACCGCTATTCATCATCCTGATGACCTAATATATACTAACTATGGTATCGTTAAACCATTCAGGCTAATATAGTACAACCATTCTCAATGAACGACATTTAGATATGTATATATATCAATTATACTTAGCTTAGGCCATAAAAGACCATTAATGGCAATTAAGGTTTGGGCCTAATCCATCACCTTTTTGACAGGGGATCAATGTCACATCTGTCCTGATCATATTGATGATTTTTGGATAGCTTGAAAGCTAGACATTAGGATATTGGATAAGAGTGTTTCCTAATGGATATAAAGCATCCATCTAGGGTTGCTGAAGCAGTCTCTAAATGTTATCGGCCCATTCTACCTCGTGCTATAAGCCTAAGATCCTAATAGGCGGATACAACAGCTTACAATATTTATTGTCCTCAATAGACTTTTCTGCGCCAGAATCAAATAGTTCCCATATAAGCATCATTGGTAAGGAAAGGTACCTTTTATGATGTCATCTTCCTGTATTGCCTCCTGGTGTTCATCTGGAAGACTCACGCGTTTGCTTTCTTGGCCTCTTCAGACTTCTTCTGATTCCTAGGGCAGTTAGTCTTGATGTGCCCCTTCTCGTTGCAACCATAACAGGTCGCATCTTTCAACTTTTTGCAATCTAAGGTCTTATGCTCCTTGGACTTGCAGATTCCACAAGGTAGGGGCTGAGATTCAAATCTACATTTCCCCAGGTGGTATTTCCTACATGTTTTGCATCTGGTCTTTTCACCCGACTGCTGGTTACCCTTTTTAAACCCGGAACTCTTCCTATGATCAGAGTTCCCCTTTTTCTTCTTATCGGAGTGATGAGAGCCCTCATCCTCCTTCTTATGCTTCCCTTCTTCGGAAGCTTTGGCAGCCTTGTTTCTGACTACGTCGAGTGTGAGAGATAGTGACAGATCTGTCGCTGACCTGAATGTAGTAGGTCTCGATGCTTTCACGCTTGCCTTGATTTCTGGGGCTAGACCTCCAATAAAGCGAGCTATACGCTTTGGTTCCAGTGTGATCAAGTAAGGAACCAATCGAGACATAGTATTGAAATTTGTAAGATATGCCTGGCAATCTAAGTCCTTCATGACTAATGCCAAGAAATCAGTTTCAATTTTCTCAACTTCATGTTGAGGACAGTAATTTTCCTTGATAAGAGCAACAAACTGATCCCATGTCAGATTATACAATGTGATTTTCCCAGTAGCTTGGATTAGCGACCTCCACCAAGCTAGAGCTTCTCCTTTAAAAGATTGTGAAACAAACTTCACAATGTCTTGCTCTGCACATCCGCTAATATCAACAACAGTGTCCATCTCATCGAGCCACGTCATGCAGTCGATGGCTCCCTTTTCTCCTGTGAAGTCTCTGGGCTTGCAGGAGACAAAATATTTATACGAACAGGTTTTAACATGTGACCCTTGATTAAGCACAACCTGTCTAGACGGAACACTCCTCTGATTTGACGAGTTATGAACATCGTCCTCCTTTGACTCATGTGATTTAGAAAGGGGGTTACTATGAGCCACAGATAGAGTCTTACAGTGTGTATCACTTGATTCAATATATTGTCTGTCAAGAGCTCGAGTAACAGCATTATCTATTAATGCCTGCAGTTCCGCACCAGTTATATTAACTCTGGTAACATCATTATTCTCCCTCGGGTGGCTGTTAACCTCATCTGATCCAGCCATGTAGCTTGTTTGCTACACATTTATTGATAATGATTTATTTAGAGGTTATTATGGAATCATCATTTTTGAACGATTCATTAACCATGATAATATAAACCATATTGGTTAATTGGTTAGTTATATTTAATTAGTATTTTCATTCAAATTTATCCTAGTCATAAAACATTAAGGATATTTAAAGTGGCGCAAAAGGCCTAGTAACAAAGACAATTTTTTTTTAAAATTTTATAAGCCATGATTTCAGAGAATCGAGGCATTAAGGTTTGAACATATTTCATTCCCTCTTCTTGACAGAGAGTCAAAGACTACCACTGTCTTTTGTCCCTTAGGACAGTAGGTATGGCCCGTAGGCATTTCATCATTTTAGGAATGATTATATATATAAGAAGGGAATTGGAATGACCCAATTTGAGGATGGCTTATGTGATTTTATCGAATCCCATTTTGCCAAGAATGCTAACACGTTACCGATGTTAACAAGGATTTGAATCTTTTGAATAGGTTCTACCATCTTGGCTATGTCTGAAATGACATCTAGGCTAGGTTTTACTTTTAAGATTCTTTTTAATATTTAACGCAGAACAATCCTAAACTGAGATGTTAATAAGGATCTGAATCTAATTGAGGAGTTACCATCTTGACCCTGTCTTAAAAATGACACATGGGCTAGGCCTTGTCCCTTTTTAGATTTTGCCAATTTATTATAATGGTAGATCTTTTAGAAGGAATGTTATTTTAATTTATTTCATATACTCCATTCATATACAATGATATAAAAGAGGTACAGAATTGCCCTAAACGGGACTTGAAAGAAATGATGTTGTCCATGAAGGGACTGAAAGATAAGTATGCCCTTATAAGGACTTACTAAGGAAACGAACTTTAGCAAAAGGAGTTTCTTCTTCATTTTATTTCTGAATGTTTTCTCCTTGGTTGCACGTTTATCCTAGTCGCAGTACGAAGCTCGTCCTTCCCTAGGCTTCAAATGGGGAGAATTTCCATTATGGCTTCTTTGCTTGGCGACGTATTAAAACATATAGAATTGAAAGCAATAATTCTCCGAATAGGGATGAGAGTATTCCTATGTTAAGTCTAGACTCAGAAGGTCAAGGAATGTGCTACTGTGTCATTGAGATTAAACACAAAAGGCTAGTGTTTAATTCACTCAATGTAGGCTCTGATACCAACCTGTCACACCCCGATATTTCCACGTATTACCGGTGGGCCCGGTGGGGAATATCGTGACGTAGTTGATATCATCATAGTCAAACAACACAAATAATAATGCACAGCGGAAGCAAAAGATAGATTTATTTCAACTGAATAAAATTGTAATATTAAGTATCACAAAAGAGTTGAAACAGATCCACAGGCGGATCGAATAAAAAGGGAAAACTTGTTTAACAGACTTTAGGCATCTAGAACTTGCGAGATTCCTTATTAACGCCCTGAGCTCCCTAGCCAATTTCGTACAGTACCTGTCACTTAACCTTTTTGGAAAATACGTCAGTTTACACTGGTAAATACAATTAACTGACTCATTTTGAAAACGTTTTAGAAAATTGATTTGAATGCACTTAGGCAAAAATATCTTTTATAACTTGGGACAATTATATAAAAATAATCTTGTATACAGATTTACAGGTTCGTTATACGTTCAGGGCCCGATGTAGAAACCGATTAAAGATTAACAGACACGCCACAAGTATAGGCCCACAAGAGAGTGAGATACCGTTTCCCTTATGCAACTGTCAGGTGTACGCCTACACCCCGTGCTTAAGACGTGGCCATTTTATTATAATGATGCCAAGGATATCCGGGACATGGTCATTAACCCCTAAAGGCTTTTATTTCAAACAATACAGATTAAAGCGAGTTACCTCAATAATTTAATCACAATACGATTAAACATTCAATACCCGACCAAGCGGTATTATTATAATACCGTATCCCAAGCCCGTATAGGGAAAATAAGTTAAGAGTATTTACCTGAGTTTAAAATGCAATTTATACTCAGCCATATATCCTAATCAGCAAGCGCAAGTACCTTTACTGGGGCTCTTAATCTGGAACGAAGGTTTTTAATAACCTATTAAATTCCTAACGGGTCTTAATTAAGCCTATGCTTAGACCGGTTAGTTTTAAAGGAAGGTACGGTTCAAAACGCATAATAAAGCGAAGACCGGTTTAGAATGTGGTTTTGACCTGACAAGCTTGGACACTTGTTTAATATGGGTAAACTAAACACATTCTGGATTTTGAGATGAGAATGATGTCACACCCCGACCACGTAAAACAACAAAACGTGGCGGAATCGTCGGGGAGTGTTGTAACAGAATCATTGTTTCATAACACATGGAAAATTGAAATATTGTTTTATTGATTAAAAGAGTTACAATGTCTTAACAAACAAAGAAGTATAACAAAATTAACTAGTCTTCCATCTTTTATTGTCACTAAGGCCCAAGTCCGCCTAAGTGTATCTTGATCAATCCTATGCATCATTTCCTGAAACACATGTGAAAATAGGTACGTCAGCATAAAAATGCCGGCGAGTACATAGGTTTTGTGAAAATAGGATTCATGACTTAATGTTTAGAAAAAGGCTGTTTAACAAAAGTCGGTCATGATCCTTGTAAAATGTTTTGTTTTATAAATCATTTGAAAAACGATGATATGTAAATGATATGTAAAAGAATAATGTAAGATTAAATGAATAACCAAGTAAAATGAGTTTGTATAAGATAAGTTGTTTGAAAAACAATGTCTTGTGAAAAATATGTTATTTGTATAAAAATGTTATATGTCTAAACTGAAATGATTTAAATAACGCTACGATATGTAATATCATACAAGCACTTATATATAGGAAGTACCAGCGGCGTATCCACCATGCTTGTATCATATTACACACGCCTCGTTACTCAAACCACTTACCCAAACAAACCACCAATGTAAATTGCCCATGTCTAAACCATTTGTCAAATGTAATTGTTGAAAACCATGTCAAAATGTTTATATCAAATATAGTCCATGAAATGTGTATATCAATATCAAAATGTTATGGATGGCAAGTGAAATATATATATATTTATATATATCTACCGAGCCATAGATAAAAATGCACAAAACAAAGTATTGAAGTAAAACGTGGTTTAAATCAATGCTATGTCTCGTGGAAATGCATGCTATACTGAATACAAACATTTATGCGGTGTTGTGAAAATGCATACATTCAAGCCTTGTGACTGTGGTGATAAACCCTTAAACAAATGAAAGGACTATCGGTCTTATGTTTTAATCGAATTCGGTCATTCCATCCATCCAAACAAACCTAGGACTTTAGGAACGGGAGTTGTCAATTCCTATGGTACCATTACCTACTAACGAGCGGCGTAGCTAATGTTAATGAATGTATATGTTCCCATTTAAACAAACCAAATGTCATATCAAAATGTAAGCATGTGATGAAAATAATGTACCTAGTATGCTAAGTAAACATACAAGGTAGAGATGTAAAACAATGTGTCCATATGTTACTGGAACATATGCAACAGAGATGCAATGTAAAGCAAATGTACTAAGTATGATGAACATACATAGCATGAAAAGGTAATGTAAAACAATGCACTAGGTATGCACTAAATAGACATACATAGCGTGAAATGTAATGAAAACAATGTACTAAGTATGCACACAATGGACATACATAGCATGAAATGTAATGTAAAACAATGTACTAAGTATGCGCTAAATGAACATACATAGCATAAAATATCATGTAAGGCGATGTACTACGTATGCTACAAAGGACATACATAGCAAAAACACAATGAAATCATGTACTAATGATGTACTAATGAACATAGCAAGTATATGATGTGAAAACAGGAAAGCATGAAAGTAACAAGTAGGCACATGTGTTCCACCCCAAAACGTTTGGAAAACAGTAAAAAAGGGGTCTATGTACTCACTTGAGGGTTCTTAGAAGTCTTGAACAACAACCAAGCAAGGCTAGAGGGATCAGGAATCAAACGGCACCCTATATAAATAACTACATAAATAACCGGACCTAAATCGGGAGATTGGGTAGTATGAGGTTTCGTAAACCAAATGAGTATTGGAACTCATATGATATGGTTTAACAAAGCCTATATACTAAAACGAAACTTATCCTAAGTGCTTTTGACCCATTACGACCCGTCTAGGTAGCTTATGCTACTTTAACGCGTCGTCCGCGTAAAACGCGTTTGGAACGCCTAACTTGTCCTATGACAAGTAAGATATGCCTTAACATGTTTAATATTGTTACTAAATCAGTTTAGATACCAAAAATTAGGTTACATAGGCTTAAAATGAATTTTAACGTAAAAAGGGCATTTTGGTAATTTACCTAAGGCATAAGAACTACTTATCATACAACTACTCAAACGATGTGACCATAAGGTATAACCTCGGGAGGTTATTCCCTATACTACTATGGTCACCTAAAGTGTTTGGTCGGATCCTAATGATCGACCAAATGGGTCGGGTTCGAAAGCATAAGCGATTTATTAGATCGCTTACCCTTCCGACCCTAAACAAGCACAAATCTAAAAGTGACGAGCTAAACATGTTAAAACATGTTTAACAAGGTTTAAAAACAGGTTTGGTATCAAAACAAACGGTTTTGATACCCACAAGTAGTTTGGTTACAAAATACGCGAGAACACGCATTTTGCCCGAAACTACGACTCGTCACTGAGCCTAGATAACGTGGTAATCAGTAGGTATAGTCACTAGGGACTATAACCATCGTGATTACGCTCACGTTATGAAGTTCAAACTAACTTCGCGTTGACCATAAACTGGTCAATGCAGAAAGTCAAACACAGTTTGACTTTAACGCTAAAACAAACGATAAACGCGAAAGAATACTTACAGGAGGTCCCCGCAAGTATTTGACCCGATTCACTCTCAGGTAGGAAGCATATAAACTTCCACTTAGAGAGTTTTGAATCAGATTCAAATGTGAGGGAAATGAGCAAGACATGGGGGGGGTATTTATAGGAAATGTAGAACCGTTGAGATCGTTTCTTATTCCCCAAGCGTTAAATCTGAGCCGTACAACACTTACCCACTGAATTACAAACCCATGGGAGCCCCTAGGATTGTTAAAAACCAGTTGCAAGTGGTTTACAAGGGTATAACAGCTAGAACAGGCTGTTTACAGCAATTCTGCTGTGCTGGGGACTTGCTTACGGACCTCAAAGCTGACAATGTTGAGGTCCGTAAGGTAACAACTTTACAGAATTGTCAGTTTTGGTCCCTGCAGCCCCAAAACTTGGTTTTCGATGCGTTTTTGGCACGTTTAAGCCCCGTTAACCCCATTTCAAAGCTCTAAAATGAAGTTAAAGTACAGGGAACTTAAAATATGCTCAAAAATATGTCGGATGTCGGTTCGTTTGGCCGTACGGTTGCGTTGTTCGGTTAATTACGACGGAAGTCGTAACGGACGTAAAAACGGTCCAATTTGCGCGACGAATGGATTTTTCTTATTCCAAACACTAAAATAAAATATTTTAGTGCTTACATAAATTTTTGGATGTCCGGATGTATTCAGAACGTAAGTTATGCGCGAAAATGCAAACTTATGCACTTTTTGACGCTTTTAGTCCCTGAATGAGCATAAAGTTTATTTTAGCACACCGAACCCCTCAAAGCCTATTTCTAAGCTATGTTAAAGATATTTAGGGTGTGTTTAACTTATTTCCATGTTCTGGAATGTTCGTTACAGTACGAATCGACATACTTTCGTAGTTTGTCGAATTTAGTCCCTGTAAGCGAATAAACTTGATTTCGGCACACCAAACCTTCCAAAACTTATTTCTAAGTTATGTAAAGGTTATTTAGGGTATGTTAAGCCTATGTCACTATTCCGGAGTGTTTGTTGCATTGAACTGGTTATATTTACGCATCAGTGCGCGTATAACCTTCCAGAAAGCGATTTAAAGCCCGAAATCAAACAAGAATTGATATGTGCAAATGATACACATATTTATACAAATCCCAAGTATGAAATATAATATTTCATTAGTTTGGTATTTGTTTGATGGTCGTGTAGGCACAGGTGTCACAGTCTCCCCTACTTCAGGAAATTTTGTCCCGAAATTTATTTAGAGGAAACTCGTGAGAGCTTAAAACATGAAGTTGAAAAGATCAAACAACACTGGTTAGAGTCATGAACTTCTAGTAACTTTAAATAACATCATGCTTGCAATGTGAGAGGGACACTTATATACAAGTATATAAAATGTTATTGGTGCGTCCACCGTACCTCTATTATATTGTTCACATTTTGTTATGGTTGTCACTATCGGTTCTTACACATAATAAGTCTTACCGCGGTTTCCGTGCACTGAACATCGTAATTATGTATGCATCCATAATTACGTAATTCCTTGCATAGTCACGTAGTGCATCTTATAATGTGTAGGGGAAGAAAACAATGAACGATCCTGTGATGATTGTGACTAGACCACCATAGGGCCCTTTAATTAAATCAATAAATGATTTAAATAGACCACCAAGGAGTCTGTTCAGCTATATCACCACATGTCATTCTTAACCAGATTCTGATTCAATCTTTTTTACTAGACCACTAAAAGGGTCTCTAATGAATCATGGAGTGGTACTATATAATCCAAGGGTCTTAACTATCACGTAGAAGCCCAATAAGGATTTAAGGTAGTATCTTCTCGAATATCCTTCTATGAATTCCTCATATGAAGATATGAAAGATTCCACGAGGATTTGGATAACGAATATCCAGAGTATACAAAAACACAAAATGCATAAAAGAAAACTCAAGATGCATAAACACATAGTCACATAACCACAAAATTGTTTGTTAATTTGTTTTGTTAACTGTGCACATGTATTCAAAGCACACCAGGTATCCAATCAATGGATTTTGATGGGTGCTTCAAATATTTCCACGAATCTAACTATAAAGATAGAAAGATCTTAAAGAGACAATTCGATTTCGATTATAAGGAACCGAAATGTTCGAATTAAGGCATACAAAGAATCCAATTAAGGACTCTGATTTGAATGATAATAATCCACAAGGGTCTAATTTTGAAGATAAAAAGATCCCATATGGATTTTAGAAGTTGAAGATGTTTTGAAACTTCGCACTGGATGTGCTTAAGTCAAAACATGAAGTAAAATGCTTATGAAGTTGAGATGCTGGATATGTCAAGGCGACACATGAAGCAGAATTTGAAGGTTAAGTCAATATATGAGGAAAATATTTTGAAAACTATGCATGGGGTTTCTTTAAAAAATGTGTTTAATGTTTTTGAAACCTTATGTAAAATACTTTTGAAATCATAAAGTAGGTGTATTAGGTAGTATATTAAAAATAAATTTTTAAAACCATGAGATAAATTTTGAAATTATGTATAAGGTTTTTGAAAATATGAATGATGCTTTTGAAATCATGCACTTGCTATAAGTAATTATACTGTGTTAATATTCTTTTTAAACTATATGAAACATTTTGAAATCATGGAGGTTGTTTTGAAAACATAGACAATGCTTTTGAAATCATGGAGGTTGTTTTGAAAACATAGACAATGCTTTTGAAATCAGGGAGGTTGTTTTGAAAACATAGACAATGCTTTTGAAATCAGGGAGGTTGTTTTTGAAAACTTAGACAATGCTTTTGAAATCAGGGAGGTTGTTTTGAAAACATAGACAATGCTTTTGAAATCAGGGAGGTTGTTTTTGAAAACTTATGTTATGCATGTTAAAAAATCAAAACGTAATGGGTATGAGATTTGAAAATACCCTTAGTTATCTAACCAAGGACTCAAAGGCACAAACGTGCAAAAAGCACGATTTCTCATAATTTCCTTTTATTTCTTGTACTTCGTCTCCTAGAATGAAACGAGTACTTAAAATTTTTCGAGGAAATCATGAGCGATTTCTTGAAAGGGGGAATCACAAGAGTAGTTTGTAAAGAACATAGTTCTTTGATGTAGGTATCATAGGGAAATGCCATACACATATGTAACTACACTTGTACATCAGAATTGTGAACAACAATTTATTTATAAATAAAACTGATTGTTTCACATTACAAGAAAAACAGAGAAAACAAAAGCATAAGATTAAAACAGCAATATCTTATACTCAGCCATATGCTTATCCGTGGGTCAGACTTGCATTGACAATCTCTGATTACTTGTTCCTGAAATAGCTCGTCTTACCGTAGTTGTACCAAGTACCAGACGATAAACGAGCTTGAGCAGGGTTGACTTGGGGTTGGTTTGGACCACCTTGGATTGGGTTGAAAAGACAAGCATTTGCCAGGTGACCGAGTCGTCCACATGATGCACACAGATGAGACTGTAGGTAAGCTCGGTGAAGTGCATTACACTTGTTGTACATCAGTGCAGTACAGTCATAAGGTTTCTTGGCAGGAGGTTGAGCAGTAGCAAAGTTTGTAGCAGCTTTGTTTTGGATAGCAAAGCGGCATACATCAACCAAATGTCCCCATCGTCCACAGTAGGTACATTTGAAGCAGGGTAAGAGGTTTGAATGATGATGGTTGCATTGCTTGCACCAAGGAGCAGTTCCTAAGTACGGCTTCCTAGCTGGTGGCGCTGCCACTTGGCTAGATCCCGCTTGATTAGGTGTAACTGCTGCGGGTTTCCTTGAAGCCTTACGCTTCCTTGATTTTGGTGCAGGCTTGACTTCTGCTTCCTTCGGTGACTCTTGAGTGGCTTCATTGTTGAGACGAGATATGGCAATGCCTAAATCCACAGTCTTCATAATCACTTCGCCTATTTGTTGGGCAAATTTGGCTGTTTGCTCGGACATTTGACCGTCGTTGTGAAGAAGAGACATTTTAGAAGAAAATGAAAGACATAGGAAGAAACAAATGAAAGGTAATCGGATAATCAAAACAGAATGGCAACGCATAAAAATTGCGATCATTTGTTTGTTACCTAAGGCAAACAAATGAGACGGTGACTAATCAAAGTAAACAGGTCATATTAATGTATCACTGAAGACATGCTCGCCTATAAGTGAACACTCACCCCAAGAGTTCCCAGGTAAGAGTGACTGGTCCGATACTGCGGATTTGTACGAACACTCTAGCCTTAGACAGAAAACTCAGAGTACAGACATTCACTCTTCCAGTTTGCACGTGTTCACATTAAAAAGACCCAAACTTTGACGAGATTTTGAAAACTTTGAAGGTTCAAAACCTTACAATAAATCATCCTAGAACAGATGATTGATTTTCAAAGCGGATTTGAAATTTGTGTTCCTGTTGTGGTTGTCGCCTAAGGATAGGTGACGGTATTGTTTTATGACTAAACGCAAGTAAACTTGCGTTAGGGTCATAGGAAGGTTATAGACTAGGTCAAAGCATTACTAATAACCTAATTCCCTATAACCATGAGCTCTGATACCAACTCTTCTGTCACACCCCGACCACGTAAAACAACAAAACGTGGCGGAATCGTCGGGGAGTGTTGTAACATAATCATTGTTTCATAACACATGGAAAATTGAAATATTGTTTTATTGATTAAAAGAGTTACAATGTCTTAACAAACAAAGAAGTATAACAAAATTAACTAGTCTTCCATCTTTTATTGTCACTAAGGCCCAAGTCCGCCTAAGTGTATCTTGATCAATCCTATGCATCATTTCCTGAAACACATGTGAAAATAGGTACGTCAGCATAAAAATGCCGGCGAGTACATAGGTTTTGTGAAAATAGGATTCATGACTTAATGTTTAGAAAAAGGCTGTTTAACAAAAGTCGGTCATGATCCTTGTAAAATGTTTTGTTTTATAAATCATTTGAAAAACGATGATATGTAAATGATATGTAAAAGAATAATGTAAGATTAAATGAATAACCAAGTAAAATGAGTTTGTATAAGATAAGTTGTTTGAAAAACAATGTCTTGTGAAAAATATGTTATTTGTATAAAAATGTTATATGTCTAAACTGAAATGATTTAAATAACGCTACGATATGTAATATCATACAAGCACTTATATATAGGAAGTACCAGCGGCGTATCCACCATGCTTGTATCATATTACACACGCCTCGTTACTCAAACCACTTACCCAAACAAACCACCAATGTAAATTGCCCATGTCTAAACCATTTGTCAAATGTAATTGTTGAAAACCATGTCAAAATGTTTATATCAAATATAGTCCATGAAATGTGTATATCAATATCAAAATGTTATGGATGGCAAGTGAAATATATATATATTTATATATATCTACCGAGCCATAGATAAAAATGCACAAAACAAAGTATTGAAGTAAAACGTGGTTTAAATCAATGCTATGTCTCGTGGAAATGCATGCTATACTGAATACAAACATTTATGCGGTGTTGTGAAAATGCATACATTCAAGCCTTGTGACTGTGGTGATAAACCCTTAAACAAATGAAAGGACTATCGGTCTTATGTTTTAATCGAATTCGGTCATTCCATCCATCCAAACAAACCTAGGACTTTAGGAACGGGAGTTGTCAATTCCTATGGTACCATTACCTACTAACGAGCGGCGTAGCTAATGTTAATGAATGTATATGTTCCCATTTAAACAAACCAAATGTCATATCAAAATGTAAGCATGTGATGAAAATAATGTACCTAGTATGCTAAGTAAACATACAAGGTAGAGATGTAAAACAATGTGTCCATATGTTACTGGAACATATGCAACAGAGATGCAATGTAAAGCAAATGTACTAAGTATGATGAACATACATAGCATGAAAAGGTAATGTAAAACAATGCACTAGGTATGCACTAAATAGACATACATAGCGTGAAATGTAATGAAAACAATGTACTAAGTATGCACACAATGGACATACATAGCATGAAATGTAATGTAAAACAATGTACTAAGTATGCGCTAAATGAACATACATAGCATAAAATATCATGTAAGGCGATGTACTACGTATGCTACAAAGGACATACATAGCAAAAACACAATGAAATCATGTACTAATGATGTACTAATGAACATAGCAAGTATATGATGTGAAAACAGGAAAGCATGAAAGTAACAAGTAGGCACATGTGTTCCACCCCAAAACGTTTGGAAAACAGTAAAAAAGGGGTCTATGTACTCACTTGAGGGTTCTTAGAAGTCTTGAACAACAACCAAGCAAGGCTAGAGGGATCAGGAATCAAACGGCACCCTATATAAATAACTACATAAATAACCGGACCTAAATCGGGAGATTGGGTAGTATGAGGTTTCGTAAACCAAATGAGTATTGGAACTCATATGATATGGTTTAACAAAGCCTATATACTAAAACGAAACTTATCCTAAGTGCTTTTGACCCATTACGACCCGTCTAGGTAGCTTATGCTACTTTAACGCGTCGTCCGCGTAAAACGCGTTTGGAACGCCTAACTAGTCCTATGACAAGTAAGATATGCCTTAACATGTTTAATATTGTTACTAAATCAGTTTAGATACCAAAAATTAGGTTACATAGGCTTAAAATGAATTTTAACGTAAAAAGGGCATTTTGGTAATTTACCTAAGGCATAAGAACTACTTATCATACAACTACTCAAACGATGTGACCATAAGGTATAACCTCGGGAGGTTATTCCCTATACTACTATGGTCACCTAAAGTGTTTGGTCGGATCCTAATGATCGACCAAATGGGTCGGGTTCGAAAGCATAAGCGATTTATTAGATCGCTTACCCTTCCGACCCTAAACAAGCACAAATCTAAAAGTGACGAGCTAAACATGTTAAAACATGTTTAACAAGGTTTAAAAACAGGTTTGGTATCAAAACAAACGGTTTTGATACCCACAAGTAGTTTGGTTACAAAATACGTAGAACAGGCATTTTGCCAGAAACTACGACTCGTCACTGAGCCTAGATAACGTGGTAATCAGTAGGTATAGTCATTAGGGACTATAACCATCGTGATTACGCTCACGTTATGAAGTTCAAACGAACTTCGCGTTGACCATAAACTGGTCAATGCAGAAAGTCAAACACAGTTTGACTTTAACGCTAAAACGAACGATAAACGCGAAAGAATACTTACAGGAGGTCCCCGCAAGTATTTGACCCGATTCACTCTCAGGTAGGAAGCATATAAACTTCCACTTAGAGAGTTTTGAATCAGATTCAAATGTGAGGGAAATGAGCAAGACATGGGGGGGGTATTTAGAGGAAATGTAGAACCGTTGAGATCGTTTCTTATTCCCCAAGCGTTAAATCTGAGCCGCACAACACTTACCCACTGAATTACAAACCCATGGGAGCCCCTAGGATTGTTAAAAACCAGTTGCAAGTGGTTTACAAGGGTATAACAGCTGGAACAGGCTGTTTACAGCAATTCTGCTGTGCTGGGGACTTGCTTACGGACCTCAAAGCTGACAATGTTGAGGTCCGTAAGGTACAACTTTATAGAATTGTCAGTTTTGGTCCCTGCAGCCCCAAAACTTGGTTTTCGATGCGTTTTTGGCACGTTTAAGCCCCGTTAACCCCATTTCAAAGCTATAAAATGAAGTTAAAGTATAGGGAACTTAAAATATGCTCAAAAATATGTCGGATTTTGGTTCGTTTGGCCGTACGGTTGCGTTGTTCGGTTAATTACGACGGAAGTCGTAACGGACGTAAAAACGGTCCAATTTGCGCGACGAATGGATTTTTCTTATGCCAAACACTAAAATAAAATATTTTAGTGCTTACATAAATTTTTGGATGTCCGGATGTATTCAGAACGTAAGTTATGCGCGAAAATGCAAACTTATGCACTTTTTGACGCTTTTAGTCCCTGAATGAGCATAAAGTTTATTTTAGCACACCGAACCCCTCAAAGCCTATTTCTAAGCTATGTAAAGGATATTTAGGGCGTGTTTAACTTATTTCCATGTTCCAGAATGTTCGTTACAGTACGAATCGACATACTTTCGTAGTTTGTCGAATTTAGTCCCTGTAAGCGAATAAACTTGATTTCGGCACACCAAACCTTCCAAAACTTATTTCTAAGTTATGTAAAGGTTATTTAGGGTATTTTAAGCCTATGTCACTATTCCGGAGTGTTTGTTGCATTGAACTGGTTATATTTACGCATCAGTGTGCGTATAACCTTCCAGAAAGCGATTTAAAGCCCGAAATCAAACAAGAATTGATATGTGCAAATGATACACATATTTATACAAATCCCAAGTATGAAATATAATATTTCATTAGTTTGGTATTTTTTTTGATGTCCGTGGAGGCACAGGTGTCACAAACGATATGGTTTGACCCGTTTCGGCCAATATATGCAACTAGTTACATAAGCCGATCCGAACGCGAAAAGTTCGTAACGGGTAACCAAATGAGTCATGAACATGTTTCCTAAGTTAATATGTCTTATATATGTTGTGATATTAGTAGGATACCTTCCATTATGCCCAAAACGAATTTAAAACCAATTTATGTCACGTAGGGGTATTTTGGTCATTTTAAAGGTTATAAGAGGGTTTAAATATAATTCTGAGTTTCAGGTCTGATATAATCAGTAAAAATACTTACTTTAATAAGTTATATCAGTAGGGTATTACCTATATGTGAAATTTATTACTTATAACCAAACTATGCACCGAAGGGGCATTTTGGTAATTTCACATGAGCTTATATGGTCAAATCTGGAATCTGACTTTACAAACTTTTACTTACTGTTAGAACATAAAAATTTTACTTAATATGTCAGTAGGTATTAAGTCTTATGTACCTAATATGGTTTTAATACATACTATGCGTTAAAAACGCTTAAAAAGGCGATTATGAGCTATTTCCGGGTTCTAAGAGGAAAGCTGATATTTTTATTATTCCAGAAGGCTCAAAATGTTTTATTTATCATATTAGATCTGTAGGAAAAAGGTTTGGTGTCAAAAGGTTTTGTAAAACTCATTTTATAAGCCAAAAGGGCAAAACCGACAATAACCGAATCAAGCTTAGAACTCTAAGTTATGCTCAGCCTAAAAATAAATAAAAATCTTCAAAAATCCCAAAATTATATATTACATCAGTGGGTAGAAATTTTGGTATTAAAAATTGGGTTTAGATAGGCTATACGTTAATTACGTCGTTAAATTTAACAAAAACCTTTTTATTTACGCTAATGAGCACAACTCCTATTCTAGACCTCAAACTGATATCAAATTTTAAGGACAAGTTTATAAATCGGTAACTAAGGTTTCTATTCTTTATATTTTCAAAAATCACATTTTAAGGTGAAAAGGGCATAACGATCAACATTTAGGCATTTAACGGAAACATGTATGAACTAGGATTTCTATGGAACCAAGTTGTATAACCTCGGAGGGTTATACTAACTTAAAATATGGTCCTAATGGAGTCCTAAGGCATATCTAAACTAAGCTAAATCGGGTCAGAACTGAAAGTCAAAGCAGAAGTTAACTTTTACGACTTTCGGTTCCGAACCGAGCCTATACTTAGAATTGTTGGGTTGAATCATGCTTAGGCATGTTCAAGTAATATTTACCAAGTTATTAAAGTGACAAAACTGATTTTATGGCTTCTATATTAATAGTTATGAATTTTATTTAAAACAAACCCGTTTGACTTTTATTTGACCCGACAATTAAACTAAGTAAACGTGGTAATTAGGAGGTGCCCTTTTGAGGGTTTAACACCTACTAATTACGGTCACGTAGCCATCTTCATTACGAACAATGGCTCAACCGCTTAAAAGTCAAAGCGTTCATCAAAACGCTTGACATTTTGGCTATAACGCTAGAAATTTAAACTAAGCACGAAAGGACACTTACAAAGGGTCCAAGCAAGGAGGTTTTGATCCTAAATTCTCAGGTATGAAGAGCAAGGTCTCCAACTTAGAGAAATTAGAATCAAGTGTGGGTTTTGAATGAAAGGGTGAGGGGTATTTAAAGGAAAACAAGAACCGTTAGGATCGTTCCTCGATTCCCGAGCTTAAATCTCATCCCTACACTTGCACCCACTGACTTGCAATACAATGGGCACTCAAAACCAGCCCCTAGATTGCCCAAAAACCATTTGCACATAAGGGGAACAGCTGGATCAAGCTAGAAACCATTTCTGCTGAACTGGGACATGCTTACGGACTGTAAGCATAGGTCCATACGGTCCGTAAGGACCTTGCAGGTCAGCAACTTTAAAAAATGGCAGTTTTAGTCCCTGAAGCCCCAAACTTGGTTTTTGATGCGTTTTTGACACGTTTAAGCCCCGTTAACCCCATTTCAAAGCTCTAAAATGAAGTTAAAGTATAGGGAACTTAAAATATGTTCAAAAACATCTCGTATGTCGGTTCGTTTGGTCGTACGGTTGCGTTGTGCGTCTAATTACGACTAAACACGAACGGACGCTAAAAACGAACCAAACTACGCGACGAAAGGGATTTTATCAATCCAAACACTAAAATAAAATATTTTAGTGCTTACATAAATTTTTGGGTGTCCGGAGATATGCAGAACGGAAGATATGCGCGAAAATGCAAACTTGTGCACTTTTTGACACTTTTAGTCTCTGGTGGACTTGAAAGTTTATTTTTTTGCGCACCAAACATCTCTAAGCCTATATCTAAGCTATGAAAAGAGTAAATAGGGTATGTTTAACTCATGGTCATATTCCGGAAGGTCCGTTACCATACGAATCGGCATACTTTTGCACTTTGACGCGATTAGTCCTTTAATCGCACAAAGTAGCGCGAAATGTCGTTTACGGACATCCAACCCTTCCATGGCCCATAATGGGCATTCCCAAGCATATACTTAAATATTACTACACTCCTATTTGCTTAAATGGTCACCGAAAGGCGTAGGTTCAAAAGTTGACGCTTTAGGTCCCTCTATTGCGCAAACTTGTGCATCTCATCATTTAATTGCATTGAAGCCTCATCTAATCCATATTAGACATTCTTGAAAGTATTATTAAACATCACAATGCTTCGGGTCCGCTAAAAGGTCATTCAGAGGTATAATTAAACATATTGACACTTTTAGACCCTCAAACTTGCAAAGTTGCGCGTAACTTATTCCTTATATATAGTCAGAGCTTAACTAGCCTGTTGTAAAAGAATTTAAGCACACCCTTCTTAGAGCGATACTTTCAATTGAACCTTATTTCTTATTAAAGACTTAAAGGGTTGCGACTTTTATCAATCCTTGATTTTTCCGCCGACTATTGGCAACTTACAGATGATTATGGATTTGTTTGATCTTATTCGTTGTTTCCAAGGCAACTTTCTGATCCTGATAATTGGACTTGCCAATCTTCTTTCTAACAATAGATGTTTAACATTCCATCTATACAAGGTCTCCCAAGGAGCAGCCTTAATACTTATATATCAACTATTATTGAAAAGCTTATCTGAAGGTGGGATGGTTATTCCAACCACTGCTTAAACTAATCTCAAGGAATAGCTAATACTCGCAGCTAGTCGAACAAATCGACGATCCTGGGCAGCTGATGGCGATTCTTAATTGTTGCCTAATTAGGGTTGCGGTAATCAATGCATAAGCAGAATGAACCGTCTTTCTTTATCAATAAATACCGAATTCTCAGAATATTGAGTTAGGCTATATGAATTCTCTATTTTAAAACTCACTTAATCAGGGTTTTGATTCTTCCAAAGATGGCTCCAGCCGTCTTGGAGATTTCATAATAATACAGCCCTAAATGGGATATAAATTTAACTCTACTTGCTTCTCAGAAGGTAAACAAGGTAATCTTAGGAGAAAATAATCAAGATAAGGAGGTTACAGAGATTTTCCATATCTCAAGCTCCAATTCATCCATCATTGCTTGTGTCAAATAAGTGACATATTTATGTTACAAGTCCACGAATTCCTTAATCGGGAACATTTACTTGGACAATTCTATTTTAGATATCTTCTTTGAATACCATTAGCGGACTTTAATACCGTATGACAATTGAAATATCTTTGTGGTTCCATGCATTAAACCTCCATACTGATCAGGCATGGAAGCAATCTATGGAACATATTAAGATACACCAATCCTCATATGGCGATTTTGTCGTACCATCTGGTATTCGTAATCGATAGAGATCAAGAGATATCAATTACTTATGATGATGCACTTCATCTGGAGAGAGGGTACACTAGAATTTCATGACTGAAGATTTTTTATAGGAGCAAAAGAAATGGTTCCTATGATTTTCGCCTGTAAGTTTTACCTTACACTTAATATCTAGGGTTCTCATGGAAGACTTTAAGAATTTGTTATACTTACCATCTATGAAGGATTGATTGGTAGCCGAATCAAAGCAGAACTCTTAGAGTTTATTCTACTTCATATTTTATGCTTAAGGTTCTAACATGCAGATTTAATAACCTACAAAATTTATTCCACAAACGACTTATCTGCACCTGAAGCAAACAATACCCTTGCATATACATCATGGATAAGGACGTACCGGTTATAACATTGTCATCTTGTATGGCCTCTTTTGC
Organism: Helianthus tuberosus; assembly: GCA_030545235.1. NCBI lineage: Eukaryota > Viridiplantae > Streptophyta > Magnoliopsida > Asterales > Asteraceae > Helianthus > Helianthus tuberosus. The sequence continues at coordinate 1,334,501 of CM060448.1, forward strand.
ATCCATCTGAGAGGCCTTAGCGTCAGTCTTCTTATCTCCTTCAAGCTTCTTAGCATACTTTGGGCAATTGGATTTGATATGCCCTTTCTCGTTACAGTTGTAACAAGTCGCATCTCCTATCTTCTGGCATTCCAATGTTTTATGCTCACTAGATTTGCAGATCCCACAAGCCCTAGGCCGTGATTGGGATTTTGATTCGTACCTGCACTTCCCATAATGGCGCTTCTTGCAGGTCTTGCATACAGGTTTCTCGTTGGGCTTTTGTTTACCCCTTTTCTTAGAACTCTTGGAGTTATCTTCCTTCCGTTTCCTTTTTAGCTCATCCTTTGCATTTGAGGCATGAACAAGATCCTCCTTATGAGTAAGGAAATGTGGTCCTAGATAAAATTTGGAGCGAGTAGCATGGGGCTCCTTGAACTTTTTCACAGCCTTCTTCACAGCTTTTCCAACAGCTGCGTCTATCATAGTCTGAAGAACATCTTTGGAAATTCTAAGGTTCTCAATTGTAGCATCATTAACATGTGTCGCATCATCCATAATACGATCAACGGCTGTCTTATCCGAGTTTGTCATACTCGATATTTGGTTCCTAACATCAAATAAAACAATTAGTTGCAATCCATCAACCGCTATTCATCATCCCGATGACCTAATATATACTAACTATGGTATCGTTAAACCATTCAGGCTAATATAGTACAACCATTCTCAATGAACGACATTTAGATATGTATATATATCAATTATACTTATCCTAGGCCATAAAAGACCATTTATGGCAATTAAGGTTTGGGCCTAGTCCATCACCTTTTTGACAGGGGATCAATGTCACATCTGTCCTGATCATATTGATGATTTTTGGATAGCTTGAAAGCTAGACATTAGGATATTGGATAAGAGTGTTTCCTAATGGATATAAAGCATCCATCTAGGGTTGCTGAAGCAGTCTCTAAATGTTATCGGCCCATTCTACCTCGTGCTATAAGCCTAAGATCCTAATAGGCGGATACAACAACTTACAATATTTATTGTCCTCAATAGACTTTTCTGCGCCAGAATCAAATAGTTCCCATATAAGCATCATTGATAAGGAATGGTACCTTTTATGATGTCATCTTCCTGTATTGCCTCCTGGTGTTCATCTGGAAGACTCACGTGTTTGCTTTCTTGGCCTCTTCAGACTTCTTCTGATTCCTAGGGCAGTTAGTCTTGATGTGCCCCTTCTCGTTGCAACCATAACAGGTCGCATCTTTCAACTTTTTGCAATCCAAGGTCTTATGCTCCTTGGACTTGCAGATTCCACAAGGTAGGGGCTGAGATTCAAATCTACATTTCCCCAGGTGGTATTTCCTACATGTTTTGCATCTGTTCTTTTCACCCGACTGCTGGTTACCCTTTTTAAACCCGGAACTCTTCCTATGATCAGAGTTCCCCTTTTTCTTCTTATCGGAGAGATGAGAGCCCTCATCCTCCTTCTTACGCTTCCCTTCTTCGGAAGCTTTGGCAACCTTGTTTCTGACTACGTCGAGTGTGAGAGATAGTGACAGATCTGCCGCTGACTTGAATGTAGTAGGTCTTGATGCTTTCACGCTTGCCTTGATTTCTGGGGCTTGACCTCCAATAAAGCGAGTTATACGCTTTGGTTCCGGTGTGATCAAGTAAGGAACCAATCGAGACATAGTATTGAAATTTGTAAGATATGCCTGGCAATCTAAGTCCTTCATGACTAATGCCAAGAAATCAGTTTCAATTTTCTCAACTTCATGTTGAGGACAATAATTTCCTTGATAAGAGCAACAAACTGATCCCATGTCAGATTATACAACGTGATTTTCCCAGTAGCTTGGATTAGCGACCTCCACCAAGCTAGAGCTTCTCCTTTAAAAGATTGTGAAACAAACTTCACAATGTCTTGCTCTGCACATCCGCTAATATCAACAACAGTGTCCATCTCATCGAGCCACGTCATGCAGTCGATGGCTCCCTTTTCTCCTGTGAAGTCTCTGGGCTTGCAGGAGACAAAATATTTATACGAACAGGTTTTAACATGTGACCCTTGATTAAGCACAACCTGTCTAGACGGAACACTCCTCTGATTTGACGAGTTTTGAACATCGTCCTCCTTTGACTCATGTGATTTAGAAAGGGGGTTACTATGAGCCACAGATAGAGTCTTAGAGTGTGTATCACTTGATTCAATATATTGTCTGTCAAGAGCTCGAGTAACAGCATTATCTATTAATGCCTGCAGTTCCGCACCAGTTATATTAACTCTGGTAGCATCATTATTCTCCCTCGGGTGGCTGTTAACCTCATCTGATCCAGCCATGTAGCTTGTTTGCTACACATTTATTGACAATGATTTATTTAGAGGTTATTATGGAATCATCATTTTTGAACGATTCATTAACCATGATAATATAAACCATATTGGTTAATTGGTTGGTGATATTTAATTAGTATTTTCATTCTAATTTATCCTAGTCATAAAACATTAGTGATATTTAAAGTGGCGCAAAAGGCCTAGTCACAAAGACAGTTTTTTTTTTAAATTTTATAAGCCATGATTTCAGAGAATCGAGGCATTAAGGATATTTGAAGTGGCGCAAAACGCGTTGTGGGTTTTAGATTTAGGGGTTTGGGTGTTTGGGTGTTGTGGGTTTTAGATAGTGTCCACTGCTTGTGTTATATATTTGTACAGATTGTTTGAAAGAGTTGAATGCTTTATCAATTATAGAAGGAATTAATATTTTTTTCCTCAAAGATAGATCAAATTTCTGTAAACCTTCAATATTGGGTCCTTTTATTTTCATCACAAAATCATTGACAAGGTGGGAGAACATGTTTCGGCAGATGATAATGGGCCCAAATTTAGTTTCCATAGTGCAAGTTAAGGTTGACTTTGTGGGACAACACACAAACCCCATCACCAATGTCGGTGTAGTGTTGAGAGGTAGAGTGGTGGTGGAAGGAGGTGTGGGTAGTATAGAGAGACGGAGTAGAGAGAGAAAAAGTGTTTTGTTGTTTAGACTTTTGAAAGAGGAAGATATGAAGTTGATTTATTCGGGTTTTTTAATTAAGAAAATGTTTTAATGAAAAGTAATTGGACAAAACTACCCCTGCACAAAATGACAAAAAAGCATGTTGGAACAGTAAAAAATGAGACTTTTTGATATTTGGAGTAAAATGGCGACAAAATGCAAACCACAGGGACCCAGATTTAAAAAGTTTGAGATTTGGACTAAAATGGCAAAACTGCCCAAGCCACAGGGACCAAAATGGCAGTTTACTCATTTAAATAAAAAACTATTATGATGTGTATATGAAGAAGCCACACGAAGTGAAGCCCAAGAATCCTCCTCTAGGCCATCCTGTCACACCCCAACCGATGGCAGAAACATCGGGGTGCGGCACTGAGCGAAACATATTGTCCAGAAGTTTCCATAACAATTATAATTACCAATTATTTAAAGCATCACGTCCCATACCATGACATAAAAAGTAACATAATTATTACAGGCAAAATCTAGTCAAGTTATTCTGTTCCGACCACTCAGATTTACAAAATAGCCCAATTGTTTATCTGCTTCTAGAGCCCCTTTTCCCTAGCTTTCGATTTCATCACATAGCAAACAAGGTACCCTAGGTCTTTCCTAGCCTCGATTTCATAGCGGCCTAAGCTAGCAAGCAGCTTAAGCACCTGTCACATACGTTAAAGTAAAAGTCAATACACATAGTGTAAAGGTGAGCATACAAGTTTAATAGATATAGTAAGTTCGAAATTCGTTTACGCATAACCAACACGTACGCATAGTGAAATGAAGCACGTTAGTTATCGACATGGGTCTATCGACACCAATGACTGCGAGTTGACTGTCCGGGACAGTTCGCAATACATAATCACCACTATGATCCATGCAAATAATAGTCCTTAACAACCCCCGTGAACGGGTGCTGAGTCCAAACTATAGTACTATCGTTGCTAAGGCAGGTAGACATCATTCCATGTGTAAACATAACAAACAAGCATCCATTTAGCCACGTAATACATGCAATAACGGTTAGAGTTTAAATGGTATTGAGTAGTGTGATTGATGTGATTTGAATATTCGTAACGTATGAAACACCCAAAAGTGCATAAAGCAAAAAGGGTTCGAGTATACTCACAGCGTTGATGGATTGAAGGGAGCGCGTAGAGTAGGATTAACCTGAACAGTTATCGATATCATAAAAGATAAGCGGCGCGTAAAAATGGGAAAGTTACCAAGTGCAGAATGGTGACCCGGTCGGATGGCAATCCGTCTGGTCGACCATTCGTGCGGATGTCTGCCCGTTCGGGTGGTTGTCCGTTCGGACGGCCACTCGGTCGGCTGACATGGTTGGCTAGATGTGTTTGTGTATGATGGCTTGACTTTTGAAGTTTTCGTTGTAGTATTTAGAAAACAGGGATGTATCTCTACCCTTCAGGTCGGCCGGTCGAACGGTCGTTCGGTCGGACGGCGACTCGAATGGCGAGGTTTCTCAGTGAGAACAAGTTCACAGCAGGATGGTCACTCGGTCGGATGTCCATCCGATCGGGTGGCAACCCTGTTATTGAACATGTTGAAAATTGTTTAAGTTTTAAATCAAGATACAACCTGATCATACAGTGGGTCGCTCGAGTGGCAACCCGGTCGGACAGCAGCCCGATCGGACGACAATTCGTCCCAATGATCTGACCGTGTTGTTTCCTGATTTTGTTTGAAGTGTTGAACTTGACGAGACGTTGTGATAGCTGGTTTAAACAATGGGAACCCCATCACATCCCCAATGTCCTATCCGAATAGGGATTACCCTAGTTCGTCAGTGCACGGTTCAAGACAGTTGTTCATGTTCAAACCCGTAATCACTAACTTTCAGGTGGAACTTGGATCTAGCACTGATACACCACTATGAATGAGTAGGCAATCAGTATTAGCTCCGATTCCATCGGGTTTGAGTGCATTGAGTGTAAAAGAGTTGAAAGAAAGTTAGAAAAATCATCTTTCAATCCTTTTCACCGTGAATATGTATAGATCTATGCATGATCTTTGTTTATTTATGTGGAAATCCTTCAGATTCAAGTTGTTCTTGGTGGATTGAGGCCAAAACATGAAGTTCTCAAGAACACATGATGACATCATCCTAGAACACCTCAAATCTAGTGATTTCACGGTTAAAAGTTAAGATTTAAAAGATAGAAAGGTGTAGGAGTGCGTGTAGATCAAGAAAGTACAAGATTTAGGGTGAGATCTTACCGGAATTGCGAGAAAATCAGAGAAAAGATGAGCAAGAAGTGTTGTTCGGACGTCAGTTGCCAAAAGTGGAAAGTGTGAAGGTGACAGGTGGTATTTATAGAGTTTCCCAAAGAGGAAAGGGAAGGTCGGTCGGATGGCAACTCGCCCGGGTGGCAGCCCGGCCGAGTGGCACCTCGGTCGGATGGTTGTCCAGCCGGGTGACAGTTCGGTCGGCTGGCACTTGGTTTGAGTGCTTGGCGCGACTAGTTTTAACGTTTCGATTCGCGGGTAAAGCGTTGCGATGTGATTCGAGCGAGTGATACGAGAGAGTTGCTTATCAAATTACTTTTAATCCCAACTACTATATCTAACATACAATCTCTATATTTAACTTGCGTTCCGCGTATTCGAGTAGACTTCGATTCGATTGAGTTGCGGTTGCGTTTCGATTAATCCTCCATATAACATAAGTAACACGCACAAGTAACACATAATTAGCACACACACGTAAAACAATATCCAGAACGCATATTTCAAGTTGCGATTCGTATTACTATTCGATGTCGATTTGATTAGCATTAGGTTGATTATCGTTTAGTTAACTTTATCGCATTGTTACTTCCTATAGTTCACAGTCGTAAGTGGATTAGATGGCGAATAACACACCTCGATTACTGCAATTATTGACAATTACTCCACATAATACAGCTAAAATAAATACATAAAAGGAATCATTACAAGTCAAGTCATGCGATCGGTCTTTGACTTTGACCTTGACTTTGACTTTGACTTCTTGAGAACACGGGGTGTTACAGCCTCCCTTGTTGAGGGAATTTCGTCCCTAAATTAGGCTGAAGCCGTAACAAACAAATGCGGGTACTTCGCCTTCATGTCGCTTTCGAGTTCCCAAGTGAACTCTACGCCTCGTTTGCCTTCCCAGCGAACTTTCACAATGGGAATGCGTGAGCGCCTGAGTTGCTTGGTTTGTCGATCCATGATTTCGACAGGCTTTTCCACGAAGTGTAATGTTTCATTCACTTGCAGGTCCTCAAGAGGTACGTGTAAATCATCATCAGCCAGGCACTTTCTGAGGTTCGAAACATGGAAAGTCGGGTGAACGTTGCTAAGTTCCTCCGGTAGTTCGAGTCTGTAAGCCACCTTGCCAATCCTTTCCAGAATCTTAAAGGGGCCTACATAACGAGGCGCGAGCTTTCCTTTCTTGCCGAATCGGACCACACCCTTCCAAGGTGATACCTTTAGGAGTACGTGGTCGCCAACGTCAAATTCAAGGGGCTTGCGTCGTTTATCGGCGTAACTTTTCTGACGATTTCGAGCTTTCACCAGGTTGTCTCGAATTTGGAAAATCTTGTCTGTAGTTTCTTGTAATAGCTCGGGATCGGTTAATTGCGAATGCCCGATCTCGTGCCATTCAATAGGCGATCGACATCTTCTTCCATACAATGCCTCGAATGGTGCCATTTGAATGCTGGAATGATAGCAGTTATTGTACGAGAATTCGACTAACGGTAGGTATGCGTCCCAATTACCACCGAAGTCTATGACACACGAGCGAAGCATGTCTTCCAGGGTACGAATCGTTCTTTCAGTCTGACCGTCGGTTTGGGGATGGAAAGCGGTACTTAGATTAAGCGTAGTACCGAGAGCAGATTGAAAAGTCTCCCAAAGACGCGAGGTAAACCGAGCATCGCGGTCGAAGATGATGTCACGAGGTGTCCCATGTCGACAGATAACCTCGTCGGTGTAGATTCGGGCTAATCGTTCTACCTTGTAGTCTTCTCATATCGGCAGGAAGTGAGCAGATTTAGTCAAACGGTCAATAATAACCCAAATGTTGTCGTGACTTGACGACGTGCGTGGGAGTTTCGTTACGAAATCCATAGCTATACTCTCCCACTTCCATATCGGGATCTTGGGTTGTTCGAGTAAGCCAGAGGGTCTTTGATGCTCACCCTTGACTTTCGCGCAAGTCAGGCATTTTCCAACATAGAGAGCGATATCCCTCTTCATACCTGGCCACCAGTACTTGTAACGAAGGTCCTGGTACATTTTATCGGCACCGGGATGAATAGAATACCGAGATTTATGGGCTTCATCCATCAGGATCTTTCGTAGGTCGGTGCGCTTGGGGATCCAGATTCGATCCAAATAGTGTAAAATCCCATTCGACTTGTTTTCTAGCTGAGCTCCATCGTGGTGAATCCTTTCCTTATCCAAAGTGCGTTCGGTGAAACAGGCATGCTGAGCTTCGCGGATGAGGGTTTCGAGATCAAATTGGGCTTGAACGTTAAGAGCGCTGTGCAAATAGCTCCGTCTGCTGAGAGCGTTGGCAACGACATTTGCTTTGCCAGGATGGTAACGAATCTCACAGTCGTAATCGTTGAGAAGTTCCACCCACCGGCGTTGACGCATATTAAGTTCCTTATGTTTAAAGATATGTTGTAGGCTCCTATGATCTATGAAGAGCGTACACTTGGTACCATAAAGGTAGTGTCGCCAAATCTTTAACACAAAGACAACCGCGCCTAGCTCGAGGTCGTGGGTTGTATAGTTCTTCTCGTGGATCTTGAGCTGCCGAGACGCGTAAGCGATAACCTTGTCACCTTGCATGAGAACGCAGCCGAGACCAAGGTTTGAGGCATCGCAATAGACTATAAAGTCATTGTTCCCTTCAGGTAGCGTGAGGACAGGAGCATTGCAGAGCATGTTCTTAAGGGTTTGAAAGGCAATCTCTTGCTCAGTTCCCCAAACGAAAGGTTTGTCCTTATGCGTAAGTGCAGTAAGGGGCACAGCGATTTTGGAGAATCCTTCGATGAATCGGCGATAATAGCCCGCTAGTCCGAGGAAAGAGCGGACTTCAGACAGGTTCTTGGGTGTAACCCAACTCTTGACAGCTTCGATCTTTGCGGATTCGACGTGAATACCGTGACTATTGACAATATGACCGAGGAATTGAACCTCTTCTATCCAGAATTCACACTTGGAGAACTTGGCGTAGAGTCAATTCCCTTGGAGTAGCTCGAGAACCAAACGTAGATGTTGCGCTGTTCGGTTTTCGACTTGGAATAGATCAGGATATCGTCGATGAACACGATGAAGAAACGGTCGAGAAAAGGTTTACACACGCGATTCAAAAGATCCATGAAAACCGCGGGTGCGTTAGTTAAACCGAAAGGCATAACAACGAATTCATAGTGACCGTAGCGGGTGCGAAAAACAGTCTTGGGTATATCCTCCTCTTGAATGCGTAACTGATGGTAGCCTGAACGTAGTTCGATCTTAGAAAAACACGTAGCACCTTGTAGTTGGTCGAACAAATCATCGATGCGAGGCAGTGGGTAGTGATTCTTGATTGTCAGCTTATTCAGCTCCCTATAGTCGATACACATCCGGAACGACCCATCCTTCTTTTTGACGAAATGGACTGGTGCGCCCCAAGGAGAGGTGCTAGGGAGAATAAAGCCTTTATCAAGCAGTTCCTGGAGCTGACTCGAGAGTTCGCGCATTTCTGACGGTGCGAGTCGATAAGGAGCTCTGGCAACAGGATTTGCTCCAGGTATGAGGTCGAAACGAAAGTCGATATCACGACTTGGAGGTAGACCTGGAAGATCTACAGGAAAAACGTTGAGAAAACCACGAACAACGGGAACGTCTTTCACTTCCTTCTTCTCTTTCTCTTCCCTCTCTGCTACTACAATGTTGGCCAAGAAAGCTCTGTATTCCTTGCGGAGATACTTGCTAGCTTGGATACACGACATGAATTGCAGTTTCTTCGAAGCGGTTTCACCATAAACACATAACTGATCTCCGTTGGCGAGTGAGAATCGAATCATCTTGTCGAAGCACACAACTTCAGCATGGTTTTCACGAAGAAAGTCCATGCCTACTATGACATCAAAACTTCCGAGTTGCATCGGAATAAGGTCGATAGGGAAGATGTGATTGTTGAGCTCGAGGGTACAATCACGGAGAACGGAATTAACTGCGACGGTTCTTCCGGTGGCGATTTCAACATCGAATGTCGAGGAGAGATGGGCGCGCTTACGGTTTAGTAACTTTTCGAACTCAAACGACACAAAGCAATTATCGGCTCCAGTATCAAACAAACACGAAGCATAAATACCATTCACAAGGAATGTACCATTGACGACGTTGTTGTCGGCTTGGGCTTGGCGTACATTGATGTTGAAGGTTCGTGCGCGTGCTGCTTGCTGTTGTTGCTGCTGCTTGTGACAACCATCACTTTTCTGTACATTCCGTACACTAATTGAACAGTAATCTGTGCTTAAATAATTGTGCATGATCTAGTTTACAAGATAAATGAATTATTGATTACCGTTAAATACATACAATGGCATTTCATGATACGAGACTTTATTCGTTGCTACATGCAACATGAGATAGTTCTAATGATACACAGAACAGAATTGGCACCGTTACCAGACAAATAAATTTCTGAATTCCATGCAAGTGAATTCATGCACATTTTATACTACAAAATATTGCTTTATGCATAAACGAGAGCATTGCGTCAGAAATACTAGTAAACTCACCGGTAAGACACATTGTGTCAACAAAACTGCAGAAAGCAGTTAGACAGTAGAATTGGAGCCTAGGTGTAGGTCCGACGACAAGAATACATTAAAACCCAAGAGTACATACAAGGGTTTACATATATACCATCCGGAAGCTAAAATACGCACTAAAAAGCACCCGAAACGCACTTTAAGCGCGTAATTTATTTAAGTTCAGCTATAATCAGCAATATGACACTGAAATATTATGCAGAAATTATGATTTATCATCCATAATATTTCCCTAAGTGTCGGGAATTAAAAGGGTTACAAAAGGGTACTTAAAAGACACTAAACGATGCAATTTCGCGCTTTAACGGAATGGTATTTAACCGAACAACCGGACGTAACCCGGAACATCAAAAATATTGCTAGAAGCATTGATTATTCATTTCTGAGCTAGTTATGGATCCCGAACACCATAACAACCCTTATAACATGATAACACGTTAAAGTCCCAATACTATACTAGAAAACTAATTAGATTACTTACACTACCATGGGAATTTACACTTTACCCCCCCCCCCCCATTACATGTGGACGGCCCAAGGTAGTGGCCCCCACCAAAATCCTCCACAATCTTCCTAAGATTACTTAATCTTTTCTTGGATTGAGAGGGATCATGATCTAGATTTGATTATGTACTACATGAAACACATGACAACTAATTGGTGCAAAAATTACACATAGACCCCTCCACTATATACAAAGATCGGTCACATGGCCTAATTAGAAGATTTAAGTAATCTTCTCACAATCTTCACTCAATCTTTTCTTGGAACTTTACTTGATCTTGCATGTACTTTTACAAACATAAGATCTTTTGGACAAAACTCTAAAGTTGGAGTATATGAACACAAGAACTCATCTCATCTTCACACAACACACCACTCTCACTCCCTTGGCCCCCTTGCTCTCGGCCAAAGGTGGGCACACCCACCACCACCATATTTCGATCACCTCCCCACAATCCAAGTGCATTACAAGTTGCTACAAGGTGTCTAACGAAGATTAGAGCTTGCGGATCTTGAAGGACCTCTCTCATTTTCTTTTATCCAACACATTTACGCTCTTGAACTTCCCTAGCCTTGTGCTAGTGGTAAGCACTTAGATCCTTGCATTTTACATGATTGTTAAGTGGTTAATGATGTTTAAAGATAAAAAAGATAGGAACTCTAAAGAATCATAAACAAGGTCTTGAAGTATAAACTAACTAGAGATGAAGTAGTGTTAAAATGAAGATGAAATCATGTTGTTCTTGTGTTGTTTGGTGTATGATGATTATGTACTGATATGAAGGACTTATAATCTGCTGTAAGTATCGTTGTTTATCGCTAAACATGTTAACGGAATCAATCGAACGCGCTTTAGAATGTTAAGGACTGAAAACAGAAAGCTGTTTAGTGATTACAGCCAACTTCAGTTGGCTGTAACAGAACCTTAGTAAAACGAAAAATGTATTTTCTAAAGTCTAGATTTATGTATTATGAAATACGGTTCTAATGGCACTGGAATCATAATTTTTGGACTTCGTTTACTATTTTTAAAGTGTCGTTTTGTAACAACAGCTAAAGCTGCATTTTTGCTGTTGAAAATATGCGTTCTGTTTTCAGTCATAACTTGAATTCTGTGTAGAGTTAGATCATGAAATTTTTACTGTATATGACCACCGATGTATTTGTAATTCTCTCACTGGAATTTCGTAAATCGGACTCTCAATGAATTTTAAATAAATTATTCCATGGACTGCAGTTAGAAAAAGATAAATCTGAGTTCAGTCCGGAAAATGAATTTTTATAAAATATTGGTAATGAATTGGATCCCGAGATTTTTACACAATAAAATTTCGATCGTTTAAGACATTCTGTAAACATTTGGGAATTTTTGGAATAAGTTAACTATTTTATTAAAATCCCCGAAAACAGCCCAGTTTTGAAGATTAAAGCTGAAACGACGTAAGTAGTAATTTGCGTGTCTAAATGTCGGGTAGGTTATTTAAGAACGATCTAACGTGTTATATGTTAAAGAAAATGATACAAGTAAAACACTTAGTTAAAAATATAAATTATTTTTAACACCAGAATACATATACAAAAGATAGTGACTTGTACTTATGCGATACAAGTCTAGTGACTAACGTTAAGAAAACACGTATAGGTCACGACGTTAATTAAGCAAATCCGGTGAAGTTTACGACGCAAGGAACGCAAAGTTGTGAGTTCATGCTCCCCCTTTTCTTTAACTGTTTTTGGTTTTATAACTCTCGGGGGTGAAATACATGTCACAAATATTAAAATGTTTACAAATGAAATGATACAAAAACAAGAAGCACTCTTGGTGAGAACGAGTACCAAGTAAGATGCGATTTGAGAATACAAAAATACAAGAAGCACTCTTGGTGAGAACGAGTAGCAAGTATGATGCGTTTTAAGAAATGCCTATGAAATGCTAGATCATGTGAGCACAGACATAATACTAAAAATGCCATAAAGTCTTGGTGAAAACTAGTACCAAGCCATTAAAAACATTCACTAATTAGGGACGAGGGTTAGATCTAACGGGTAAGGCCGAGACCCACTCATGGTCACAACTAGTACCTAGTAGTGCTTCGGAGTCCCAGTCGAGGGTAATCGACACAGTCGAGGTTAATCGACACAGTCGAGGTTAATCGACACAGTCGAGGTTAATCGACACAGTCGAGGTTAATCGACACAGTCGAGGTTAATCGACACAGTCAAGGGAAATTGACACAGGCGAGGTTAATCGACACAGTCGAGGGTAATCGACACAGTAAAGGAGCCAACACTAATGCTCCCTATGTCCTCACATGCCTTAAAGGAGCCAACACTAATGCTCCCTATGTCCTCACATGCCTTAATGTCTTTGTACAAACATTCATTTAGTACGTGGTGTACACAAGAAAACTTGATTTACACAAGAATACTTTATACAAACAAGACGCATGAACTCGCTCAACTTTATGTTGATGTTTTCCAAAATTACATGTATTTCAGGTAACAGGATGGATCTTGGGCGCAAGTGTCGTAACTAGAAGTAAACTCCAAGTTTGGATGTCATCCACTTTTGTTGATTTGTAACCTAGACGAAGGTTGTGTTTTAAAACCTAAATAACAAGTGTTTATAATACTCAAATTTTATGAATGGATGAACATCGTTTTGATCATGTAGTTGTTTATTACGATTGAATGCAATGATATTAAACCAGTCACACATCATATGCTTCCGCAAAAGACAGGGTGTGACACTGCTGCTGTTGCTGAGGCTGCTGCTGTTGAGGCTCCTGCTTCACAACCTGATTGGGGCACATGTTTGCAAAGTGGTTCGGATCGCCACATGGAAAGCAGACTCTGGCGTTGACCGCAGGTGCCTGAGCCGCGTATTGGCCTTGTGGGGCAGGAAGTAGAGCTTGATGAGCAGCGGCTTGGGCTGGAGCTTGACCTTGTCGACCACGGCAGTTGGTGGTGAAGTGACCATACATATTGCAGTTGGCACAGAAACGGCAAGCAATGGTTGTCGGGTGGTGGTAGGTGCAAGTAGGGCAAAGCAGATGTGGCCCAGTGTATGCACGCTTAGCAAGCGGTGCATTTGCCACAGGCGCCGCTACTTGACGTTGTTGCTGAGCAGGTACGGATAGAACTGGTGCAGCAGTGATCGCACAGTTCTTGTTGCTGGAGTTGCTCTTTCTCTTGTTCTTCCTCTTGTTGCTCGATGTGGTGGTGGTTTCAGCAGTTGGTGCGACGGTGGTAGCTTGATGCAGGCTCTTCGAAGTTTTATCCCAGACACCAGCCTTGACCCGCTTGTCATTGATTTCGGCGGCCAGTAGGTAAGTCTCTTCGATCGTCTTAGTCTTAGCCGCTTGCACAAAATCGGCAACACAGTCGGGCAAAGCTCTGATGTACTTCTTGATTGCGATCTCCGGGGTCTTGACTTGATCAGGACAGATAATACTGAGTTGCTTGAAGCGAGGAGTGAGAGCAGCGTTGTCACCCTCTTTCTGTCTGATGTGCCAGAATTCATCTTCTAACTTTTGGCGCTCGTGAAGAGGGCAGAATTCCTCCAACATGACTTCCTTGAGATCGTCCCATGACAGACCGTAGGCTGCATCGTTCCCCCGTTTGTTCCTCTCGGCCGTCCACCAGTCTAGTGCGCGGGACTGTAAGACGCCGGTAGCATTTAGAGTGCGGAGATCATCGGGGCAACTACTCTGTCGTAGTGTGACCTCGATGGAGTCAAACCATTGGAACAACGCTGTAGGGCCTTCCTCGCCAGTGAATTCCTTTGGCCCACATGCCTTGAACTGTTTGAAGCTGAAGGTAGCTTTGGGTGTATCTTTAGGAGCTTCGGTTCTGGACTCTTCAGACGATTTGCTCACGTTCTCGTATATTTCGCCCAAGGCTTTTGCTACTTGCTTAGCGATGATAGCAGCAAGACGTTTGTCTCTTTGCTCTAGGCGAGAGAGTCATGGGTGACGGGGTCCAGATGAGGGTCCAGTTGACATTGTCTGCAACAGACATCGTCTTGGGTCTCAGGTATAGCATAATCGAATCCAACCTCACACCTAACACTACTAAAGCTCAAGAACACGTATACATATCTATCACATAGCCATATAGGCACATAATCACAGATCCATGTAAGCACATAAGCACGTAAGGCACAGAATCACGGAAGCACGGAAACACATAATCACAAGATGCATATAGAGACACTTAGAGCATTCTGACTGCATCCATCATTTAAAGTCTACGCACGTTCGAGAGTAGCGATTGCGCATAGCATAGCGAGTAGTATAGCATAAGTGAATAACATAGTAAGCAACATAGCGTATGGTGGTTCCTCATGGTAGTAGCGATTTGTTAGCGTGGTGCGAGTCGTGTGTGTTTAGGTAGAGCGAGAAACGTGTAATAAAACCTTCAGTATCACAGTACTGTTTATCTCAAAGCGCTAACAAATAACATTAAAAAATATTTCATGTAAAAGCAGATAAAATCCATGTAAAGATGATAAATATCAGAGTCAGCAGTTGCGGGCTCAGAATCGAAACACATAAAAATCGAGGAATAGATCGTCTGCGGCTAGATAGACATTGACTACCCAAAGTGATTCGACTATTCACAAGGACCTCAGTACACACATTGGCCTACTGGGCTGTGCTCTTGCCTCGATTCTTGGGCAATTGACACGCGTCCTTTCAGATGATAGTGTGACTTTGAGTCGATGGAGTCCGTCGAGACTTTGGTGAGAGTCTTGTTAAAACCAAATAGCATGCGGAACAAGCCATTAAGGTCCGGGTTTCACCCCTGACTTAATAACTTTTATTCCTGTTTTGATAAAATAGAGGAAAAAAATCACGTCGAAGTATGGAATTTACTCCTAGTTCGGCGCATTTTCTCTGGTTTATAGAATAAAATGCGAGTCGAATAAGCGATGTGGTCGAGAGTTTGCGACTTTCACACCTAGCCTCGACCCAACCACTCGTTCACCTCTGAAATTTCGATTGCAGTGATAGTGTAGTGTAAGCGAGAACAGCGAGAAATAGCAGTTAAGCTCGTACAAGACCCCTACTGGGTATGCACAAGTCAGTCTGTTGGTACTTAACTATAGACTAGGTCGTTTCTAAGACATCGACCCGGACTTGGTCGAGTCTTGCCAAATTCCCTATAGTTATGGCTCTGATACCAATCTGTCACACCCCAACCGATGGCGGAAACATCGGGGCGTGGAACTGAGCGAAACAGATTGTCCAGAAGTTTCCATAACAATTATAATTACCAATTATTTAAAGCATCACGTCCCATACCATGACATAAAAAGTAACATAATTATTACAGGCAAAATCTAGTCAAGTTATTCTGTTCCGACCACTCAGATTTACAAAATAGCCCAATTGTTTATCTGCTTCTAGAGCCCCTTTTTCCCTAGCTTTCGATTTCATCACATAGCAAACATGGTGCCCTAGGTCTTTCCTAGCCTTGATTTCATAGCGGCCTAAGCTAGCAAGCAGCTTAAGCACCTGTCACATACGTTAAAGTAAAAGTCAATACACATAGTGTAAAGGTGAGCATACAAGTTTAATAGATATAGTAAGTTCGAAATTCGTTTATGCATAACCAGCACGTACGCATAGTGAAATGAAGCACGTTAGTTACCGACATGGGTCTATCGACACCAATGACTGCGGGTTGACTGTCAAGGACAGTTCGTAATACATAATCACCACTGTGATCCATGCAAATAATAGTCCTTAACAACCCCCGCGAACGGGTGCTGAGTCCAAACTATAGTACTATCGTTGCTAAGGCAGGTAGACAGCATTCCATGTGTAAACATAACAAACAAGCATCCATTTAGCCACGTAATACATGCAATAACGGTTAGCGTTTAAATGGTATTGAGTAGTGTGATTGATGTGATTTGAATATTCGTAACGTATGAAACACCCAAAAGTGCATAAAGCAAAAAGGGTTCGAGTATACTCACAGCATTGATGGATTGAAGGGAGCGCATATAGTAGGATTAGCCTGAACAGTTAACGATAGCATAAAAGATAAGCGGCGCGTAAAAATGGGAAAGTTACCAAGTGCAGAATGGCGACCCGATCGGATGGAAATCCGTTCGGTCGACCATTCGTGCGGATATCTGCCCGTTCGGGTGGTTGTCCGTTCAGACGGCCACTCGGTCGGCTGACATGGTTTGTCACACCCCAACCGATGGCGGAATCATCGGGGCGCGGCACTAGGCGAATCAGATTGCTCAAGAGAATCCATAACAACTGTATTGCGATAATATTTAATACATTCGTTATCCCATACTAACAAATAATACAATCACATAAGTTATCACAGATTTCTTGTCCTCTCGAACAATACAAATCCGACAACCTAGATTTTAGTTGAGTTTCTAGACCTCCTAGCTTGATTTGATATAGTCTGCGATCTAACCTACAACATACGTTAAAATGTTTTTCAATACAAAAGTATTGGCGAGTATACAGGTTTGATATGTAGCGTAATAGATTAAAAAGTGTAGCGAATTTCCACATGCATAAACGTAACACACGACATACATACTCACAAAGCTGATACTACCAACTAAGTCCTCGATGCTCGAATATGCGATGGCAAACTAGACCCCGTCGGGCGTAATAGTACTATACTAGTCATGGTGGGACGTCGCGAGTATAAGCCCTAGCACATATGCAACTAGTATCACGTATATCTATGCACAACAGTTATTCGCAAGTGATAATTCGATTGATTGAATGATTCGTTTAATAAGTTCGATTTGTTAGAAACGTATGTTACACCCAAAATGCGATTAAAAAGGGTTCAAGTATACTCATAGTGCGTATTTAATGGAAATACAACTTGATTGGGTCGGTTACGAGTATATCTACGTTTAATCATTGAAGGATATAGTACACGATGCACGGCCAAGCGAGAATGGTGTCGAAAAGTCAGTTATCCGGTCGGATGGTGCTCATCCGTTCGGATGGGCTCATCCGATCGGATGACAATATGGATCGGATGACCATTCTGGGTCGGATGGGCTGGTCCGGTCGGATGACAGTCATCCGGTCGGATGACATGCTATCCGATCGGATGACATGTGGTCCGTTCGGATGACATGTTATCTGGTCGGATGACATGTTATCCGGTCGGATGTCATGTCTGTTTTATCGTCCCGATCAGTCGTTTTCGAGTGTTTTAGGTAGGAATACGTGCGGCTTTACTGGAATAGTGTAATTTCTCACTAACGCTTGAAATTTCGTCGGTTCCGACCCGTTCTAACGGCCGGGAATCACCCCGTTCCATCAGATCTGGCCGTTCTTGACGGTTTCTCATGTTTAACTCGAAATCGCACAGTTCCTTGGTTAAATACATCGATTTAGGTGAGATTTGTTATAAACAATGTGGAAATCACCCAGATCTAAGTCGTTTATGGTGGGATGAGGTCAGAACTCGAAGTTCATAAGAACTCTTGGTGACATCACCTTAAAAACACCTCAAATCCGTAGATTTCACGGTTAGAAATTGAGTTTTGAAAGATAGAATGATGTAGAATTGAGTGTAGATCACAGAAGTACAAGTTTTAGGTTGAAATCTTACCGGAATCATGAAGAATCGAGAGAAAAGGGTCTTGGAGCGTGTTTGGTCGAGTGAGAGTTGTCACATCACTGTTTGAGTTATGTGACATGGTATTTATAGGCAACAGAGGAGAAAGGGGTTTACTGGGTCGGATGGCCCATCCGTTCGGATGGCAATCCGTTCGGATGGCCGGTCCATCCGGATGGCCACTCCGGCGCGGCGAACTTTTCCGTTTTTCGAGCGTTGCGATAGTTTTTGAAGTACGCGCTTTCCACCGTTAATTATATTATTATTATATAAGTATATTTATATCACCAGGGGTCGTATTTACGTATCCATATTCCAAAGTTCGATAATTAACAATCGGTTTTCGTTTCGAGTGCGCGATTATTAGAGACGTCTCACGGCCATCAAGGAGGGTAGTATAGGTCCTTTCTCGAAGTCATCATGAACGTTATTGTGTGTTGTGCCACAAAGACTGACGGGGTACCATCCACTCGTATTGTCATCATCGTCACGACGACTGGAGCAATAGCACTCACCCGAGAGTCTTTGTTAGCGTTAATTGTTTACGTTCGACACATCACGGCCACTGAGGAGGGTAGAATAGGTCCTCACTCAATGCCTCCGTGAGTGTTAGTGTTTGTGATAATAGTGTAGCTATAATATATTGCGAAAATATGCGATCATCCTTCGAATAACAATGTATGCGATATAGTTACATTATGATCCGAATCTCTGGTGCTAGGCGTAACGAGTATATCGAGTAGTAACAACGCATGAAAGTGCGGGTTGTTACAGTCTCCCCTACTTTAGGAAATTTCATCCCGAAATTAATCCAATAGGTGGACTTCTGAGAGTTGATCTAGTATAAGTAGCGATACAACGAGTGATTTAACCGAGGGTTGACAAGCGAGGGCATTTCGAATAAGAGAGATCGATTGCGATACCCAGAAGGCGACGTAAATGGCAAAAGTAGTATCCCACGAGTGGGCGTTCCACAGTACCTCGTGTCGCGAAGAATTCGTTAGTTTGTTGCGATTGTAAATTAAAGAACTTGAAAGGTTTCTCATGACGTAGGGTTAACTGAGTCGATCGTTAACCGACGTTACAAGGAACGTTCGTTTTTAGATACTCAAAGGGAATTTTGGATGGAAATCTTGAAAATTTTTCCTTTTATCGCGAGGTCAACTAAGTCGATGTTAACCAACGTTGCAAGGAAGTTTAAGTTTTTAAACATTTTAAGGAATTCGAAGATGGAGACAGGGGTTACGAAAACTCTCCTATGACATGGGTTCAAGCTGGACTCGATGTCGAACCAATGTCTTAAGAAGGATTTTGTTTTGACGTTGTAAAAGTTTTAAGGAAAACTGGACTTATGAAACTTTTCTTGGACATGGAGTTAAGCTGATTCGATGTCATCTCCACGTCATGAGAAAATTTCGCTTGTCCGCCGGTTTTAAATCAAAATTTCTATAAAAAGACGTTTTAATTAGTACAAAAGGTAATGAATCACCGAGCCCCACTTGGCACTTTCCCACGAAAGTTTGTTAATATGTTTAAAACACTTATATATAGGAAGTACCAGCGGCGTATCCACCATGCTTGCCCATATTACTTCTGTTTCGTGAGGCAGTGTCAGGTTGCCGATATGACACGGATAGAATTTGCGCTTACTCGGCCCAATCGATGGGAAGTCGGACCGAGTATAAGGTAGAATCGAATAGGTTAATCCAGCGAGTTGATTTGCGAACGTAGTTACAACGGCGTGCGCGAGTAGCCTGATGACACAAAACATTTATGTGTCGTGTCTGGGTAGGCGTCGAGTGATAAGCGATACGCAAATACCGCGTTTTCGATTGGATTCCACATTAAACCCACATGGCACGTTTCCACGAGAGTTTGCTAACATGGCGAAACGCCATGTTTAACCAGGTTAGTTTTGCCTCGTGAAGTGGTGTCATGTGTACTAATACCACACAGACTGCAATGAACACCAAGCGAGAGATAAGCGGTACGCGAATAAGCGATAGACTGTACACGATAAGCGATAAGCGATTAGGTGAGTAAGCGAATAACACAACACCAACAATGACGGCGATGATAAACGAATCACGATAAGCGGCAGTTGTTGCGTTGCAAGCGATGGAGGTATGCGCGATTTATGCGGTTCGATTTTTGATCGATTAGCACCACAGAGTTCAACTAATATCAGCCCCCACATGGCCTTTTTCCACGAAAGCCCACTGATATGACTAAAACACCTTGCTTTAACCATATGAGCTTCATCCCGTGAAGCGAGGTCATGCGTGCTAACTTAACACGAATATCACAGATAACGTTATAACGATAGATTGATTCACAGCAACGATACAGATTCACATAATGAGCAATAGAGATTGCGAGTTACACATGATAAGCAATTGCGATTAGCCGAGTTTTGTTTCGAATAAGCTTAGCGTTACGTTGCGACGCGTCACGGTTATCGGGGAGGGTAGAATTGGTCCTCACTCAACATCGTGAGCGTTACTGTACTTGATGAGATTGATCGCGACAGACTTACGACAAGTCTTGCGATGATGCGATTAAGTTGTTACGCCTTGCGATTGAGTGTAGTGTGTTGAAAATAATCACAATAGTATAATAGGACTAATAACGTTCAACTCCACGTGGCACTTTCTTCACGGAACTTCGGTAGTATGATAAAGCACACCTTGCTTGACCCCTACTACTTAGATCCCGTGGTTTGGTGTCATACTTTGTTGAAACGCTTATGGCACCTTAGAATTTACTACAATCTCCGTGCACTGACCCAAGTAATCCCGTGTGCACCCGTGATTAATCGTTCCTTGCACGTCTATCGTACCTCGTTCTAAGAGTATAGTGAGGGTAAAACTCATTATTTCGTGATATAGTATATAGTATGTGTGTGAATCTAGTCTAAGTGCGACGACTAGAGTGTGATAGAGAAAACGAAAACGAGAGTTAATGTTACGCTTAGTGGCAACTT
Organism: Helianthus tuberosus; assembly: GCA_030545235.1. Taxonomy (NCBI): domain Eukaryota; kingdom Viridiplantae; phylum Streptophyta; class Magnoliopsida; order Asterales; family Asteraceae; genus Helianthus; species Helianthus tuberosus. Next base: position 1,355,467 of record CM060448.1, read on the forward strand.
TGAATAATAGAGTAGGTTCGAAACTTAGAAATTAACGTCGAAAATCGTATCATTACAACTTTATCCTACGCTTGCTAGATGTTTGATGCTGAAGACTTTTGCTGGAGCTGTTGTTGTTGTACTCAAGTTCGCGGTTCGATGCGGCAGTTGCAGGTGTAGTGACCGTAACGGTTGCAGTTACTGCAATAGCGACAGTCAGCCCCAACTGGATGATGATAGGTGCATGAGTAACACTGAGGTTGAGCTCCCGTGTATGCTCATTTGGGAAATACCGGAACTGCTTGAAGAGGCTTCGGCTGCGGCAGTTCGGTGGTTGATAAGTTCGGGCTTGAAGTCTTTCGCTTGCGGTTGAGTTTGTCGGCGCCTTGCGAAAAGGTGTTGTTGTTGGAGAATTCGTCTGAGGACTCACTTGCAGAATCTTTGGCTGATTTGTCAGAAGATCCGTCGGCAGATTTGTCAGAAGAGTCGGCAGTAGATTCGTTCGAAGAGTCGTTAGCAGATTCGTCAGAAGAATCGTCAGCAGATTCATCAGGGTAATCGTTAGCAGATTCATCAGGAGAATCGTCAGCAGATTCATCAGAAGAATCGTCAACATGTTCGCCTGAAGAAATAATGGTGATTGCTTGATGAGCTTGCTTGACAGGATTCTTTGAGAAGAACCCTTCCATGAGTCGTTTGTTGTTGATTTCTGCGGCTAAGCGGTATGTTTCTTCGATAGTAGTAGGTCTTACAGCTTCGACAAAATCACCCACACATTCAGGCAAGCCGCGAATGTATTTCGAAATGGCTTTTCCTGAAGTGTTGACTTGGCTTGGGCAGATTATGCTAAGCTGTTTGAACCTTGCGGTGTAGCCAGCGTTGTCACCTTTGTTTTGCTTGATTTCCCAAAATTCGTTTTCTAACTTCTGAATTTCGTGAGGAGGACAGTACTCTTTCTTCATGAGCTCCTTCAGCTCATTCCAAGAGAGGGCGTAAGCTGCAGAGATTCCACGTTTGTTACGTTCGGCGGTCCACCAGTCGAGTGCTCGTGATTGAAATACTCTGGTAGCGCAAGTAGTACGGAAACTATCGGGACACCCACTTTGACGAAGGGTAACTTCGATAGAGTCGAACCACTGGAGTAGTTGAGAAACACCTCCTTCCCCCGTGAAGACCATCGGATCACAGGCTTTGAAGTGTTTGTAGAGAAATGCAGATTGCGGCTCTTTTGTCTTAACGTCTTCCGTAGTTCGAGAGTTAATACGAGAGTGCACTCGTGTGACAATCTGAGGAATGACTTTGACCACTTCCCTGGTCACAAGTGAAGCAATCCTCTTTTCGCCCCTTCGTTTGGCTCGTCTCTTTGCTAATATTCTCGAAGTAGAGTTGTTGGAAGGCATCTAGACAGAAAGAGACTTGGGGTGAGATTCGATCATAATGATTTTTGAGTTTTTGCGATGCGATTGAGCGCGTTCAAAACTTGATGCGATAGTCTAGTAGTACTACGGATCACATAGGAGTCACATAGGAGGCACGAAACTCCTAAGTTCTCACACAATGACTTGTTGTTTATACGTATATATATATATGCATTTATATAATTGTAATTTGTAATCATACACATACAGGGCGACTTAGAATAGGCGAGGACGCGTTGAGGTGAGAAAACGAGAGCGAAGGCGATAGGTTATGCATTAGTTTTGTTGCGAACATTCGGGTTTCGTTTTAGATTGCGATGGTTGTGCGATTTTGTGCATTCATAAAGCAGGGAGTGAAAATCGTTAAATCGAGAAATCGATAAAGCGTAAAGTTTCAAATCGTAAATAAGTTCCAACCAGTTGTAAAAATTGGCGGGTCATATGATAGAGTGCCTTGGGTGTTTAGGCGTCGACTACCCAAGGTAACCCAACTATAATCAACAAGTTCGTGCACGCGCGTTGACCTAGAAATCTTCATGCTTCCACTGGGATGCAGCTCATGGCATTCGGCTTCCTAGTCATCGCGTGGCTCGAGTTATCGTGATAGTCGAGTCCTTGGTGAGAGCTTTTGAAAACCAGTTTATAGAGAGTGGAACGGCTTATTGAGGTACGGGTTTCACCCCTGACTTAACAGCTTTGTTCCTAATTGTGGTCATGCTCTTCGAGTAAATTCGTGAGTTCCACTAGATTTTGAAATGGAGACTTTCGTCGAGATGTGAATGTCACTCCTAACTCGATGAAAGGTTCTCGTGCTAGAAAAAAAAATGCACTGGGTGAGCGATCTCGTCGGGAGTTCTTGGTTTTCACACCTGGTCTCGACTGGATCACTCGGTTTTGTTATGCGAGTATCTTCGAAAACATGTGTATTGTGTCAGCCTTAGGAAAGGCTAAGTAGTATTCCGGCCTTAGGAAAGGCTCCTTCGTGTGAAGCTGTAGTATGCGGTGTTCACACAAAGTTGTAGCTTTTAGCAATTTCGATCGAGAGTATCAAGTAGGCCCGATACAAACCCTTATGGGTTCGTACGAGTCGGCCTGTTGGTACTTAGACTATAGACTAGGTCAATTTCTAAGACATAGACCCGGACTAGGTCGAGTCTTGCCTAATTCCCTATAGTTATGGCTCTGATACCAATCTGTCACACCCCAACCGATGGCGGAATCATCGGGGCGCGGCACTAGGCGAATCAGATTGCTCAAGAGAATCCATAACAACTGTATTGCGATAATATTTAATACATTCATTATCCCATACTAACAAATAATACAATAACATAAGTTATCACAGATTTCTTGTCCTCTCGAACAATACAAATCCTACAACCTAGATTTTAGTTGAGTTTCTAGACCTCCTAGCTTGATTTGATATAGTCTGCGATCTAACCTGCAACATATGTTAAAATGTTTTTCAATACAAAAGTATTGGCGAGTATACAGGTTTGATATGTAGCGTAATAGATTAAAAAGTGTAGCGAATTTCCACATGCATAAACGTAACACACGACATACATACTCACAAAGCTGATACTACCAACTAAGTCCTCGATGCTCGAATATGCGATGGCAAACTAGACCCCGTCGGGCGCAATAGTACTATACTAGTCATGGTGGGACGTCGCGAGTATAAGCCCTAGCACATATGCAACTAGTATCACGTATATCTATGCACAACAGTTATTCGCAAGTGATAATTCGATTGATTGAATGATTCGTTTAATAAGTTCGATTTGTTAGAAACGTATATTACACCCAAAATGCGATTAAAAAGGGTTCAAGTTTACTCACAATGCGTATTTAACGGAAATACAACTTGATTAGGTCGGTTGCGAGTATATCTGCGTTAAATCATTGAAGGATATAGTAAACGATGCACGGTCAAGCGAGAATGGCGTCGAAAAGTCAGTTATCCGGTCGGATGGTGCTCATCTGTTCGGATGGGCTCATCCGATCGGATGACAATATGGATCGGATGACCATTCTGGGTCGGATGGGCTGGTCCGGTCGAATGACAGTCATCCGGTAAGATGACATGCTATCCGATCGGATGACATGCTATCCGATCGGATGACATGTTATCCGGTCGGATGTCATGTCTGTTTTATCGTCCCGATCAGTCGTTTTCGAGTGTTTTAGGTAGGAATACGTGCGGCTTTACTGGAATAGTGTAATTTCTCACTAAGGCTTGAAATTTCGTCGGTTCCGACCCGTTCTAACGGCCGGGAATCACCCCGTTCCATCAGATCTGGCCGTTCTTGACGGTTTCTCATGTTTAACTCGAAATCGCACAGTTCCTTGGTTAAATACATCGATTTAGGTGAGATTTGTTATAAAAACATGTGGAAATCACCTAGATCTAAGTCGTTTATGGTGGGATGAGGTCAGAACTTGAAGTTCATAAGAACTCTTGGTGACATCACCTTAAAAACACCTCAAATCCGTAGATTTCACGGTTAGAAATTGAGTTTTGAAAGATAGAATGATGTAGAATTGAGTGTAGATCACAGAAGTACAAGTTTTAGGTTGAAATCTTACCGGAATCATGAGGAATCGAGAGAAAAGGGTCTTGGAGCGTGTTTGGTCGAGTGAGAGTTGTCACATCACTGTTTGAGTGATGTGACATGGTATTTATAGGCAACAGAGGAGAAAGGGGTTTACTGGGTCGGATGGCCCATCCGTTCGGATGGCAATCCGTTCGGATGGCCGGTCCATCCGGATGGCCACTCCGGCGCGGCGAACTTTTCCGTTTTTCGAGCGTTGCGATAGTTTTTGAAGTACGCGCTTTCCACCGTTAATTATATTATTATTATATAAGTATATTTATATCACCAGGGGTCGTATTTACGTATCCATATTCCAAAGTTCGATAATTAACAATCGGCTTTCGTTTCGAGTGCGCGATTATTAGCGACGTCTCACGGCCATCAAGGAGGGTAGTATAGGTCCTTTCTCGATCTCATCGTGAATGTTATTGTGTGTTGTGCCACAAAGACTGACGGGGTACCATCCACTCGTATTGTCATCATCGTCACGACGACTGGAGCAATAGCACTCACCCGAGAGTCTTTGTTAGCGTTAATTGTTTACGTTCGACACATCACGGCCACTGAGGAGGGTAGAATAGGTCCTCACTCAATGCTTCCGTGAGTGTTAGTGTCTGTGATAATAGTGTAGCTATAATATATTGCGAAAATATGCGATCATCCTTCGAATAACAATGTATGCGATATAGTTACATTATGATCCGAATCTCTGGTGCTAGGCGTAACGAGTATACCGAGTAGTAACAACGCTTGAAAGTGCGGGTTGTTACATGGTTGGCTAGATGTGTTTGTGTATGATGGCTTGACTTTTGAAGTTTTCGTTGTAGTATTTAGAAAACAGGGATGTATCTCTACCCTTCAGGTCGGCCGGTCGAACGGTCGTTCGGTCGGACGGCGACTCGAATGGCGAGGTTTCTCAGTGAGAACAAGTTCACAGCAGGATGGTCACTCAGTCGGATGTGCATCCGATCGGGTGGCAACCCTGTTATTGAACATGTTGAAAATTGTTTAAGTTTTAAATCAAGATACAACCTGATCATACAGTGGGTCGCTCGAGTGGCAACCCGGTCGGACAGCAGCCCAATCGGACGGCAATTCATCCCGATGATCTGACCGTGTTATTTCCTGATTTTTTTTGAAGTGTTGAACTTGACGAGACGTTGTGATAGCTGGTTTAAACAATGGGAACCCCATCACATCCCCAATGTCCTATCCGAACAGGGATCACCCTAGTTCGTCAGTGCACGGTTCAAGACGGTTGTTCATGTTCAAACCCGTAATCACTAACTTTCAGGTGGAACTTGGATCTAGCACTGATACACCACTATGAATGAGTAGGAGATCAGTATTAGCTCTGATTCCATCGGGTTTGAGTGCATTGAGTGTAAAAGAGTTGAAAGAAAGTTAGAAAAATCATCTTTCAATCCTTTTCACCAAGAATATGTATAGATCTATGCATGATCTTTGTTTATTTATGTGGAAATCCTTCAGATTCAACTTGTTCTTGGTGGATTGAGGCCAAAACATGAAGTTCTCAAGAACACATGATGACATCATCCTAGAACACCTCAAATCTAGTGATTTCACGGTTAAAAGTTAAGATTTAAAAGATAGAAAGGTGTAGGAGTGCGTGTAGATCAAGAAAGTACAAGATTTAGGGCGAGATCTTACCGGAATTGTGAGAAAATCGAAGAAAATATGAGCAAGAAGTGCTGGTCGGACATCAGTTGCCAAAAGTGGAAAGTGTGAAGGTGACAGGTGGTATTTATAGAGTTTCCCAAAGTGGAAAGGGAAGGTCGGTCGGATGCCAACTCGCCCGGGTGGCAGCCCGGCCGAGTGGCACCTCGGTCGGATGGCTGTCCGGCCGGGTGACAGTTCGGTCCGCTGGCACTTGGTTCGAGTGCTCGGCGCGACTAGTTTTGACGTTTCGATTCGCGCGTAAAGCGTTGCAATGTGATTCGAGCGAGCGATGCGAGAGAGTTGCTTATCAAATTACTTTTAATCCCAACTACTATATCTAACATACAATCACTATATTTAACTTGCGTTCCACGTATTCGAGTAGACTTCGATTTGATTGAGTTGCGGTTGCGTTTCGATTAATCCTCCATATAACATGAGTAAACACGCACAAGTAACACATAATTAGCACACACACGTAAAACAATATCTTGAACGCATATTTCGAGTTGCGATTCGTATTACCATTCGATGTCGATTTGATTAGCATTAGGTTGATTATCGTTTAGTTAACTTTATCGCATTGTTACTTCCTATAGTTCACAGTCCTAAGTCGATTAGATGGCGAATAACACACGTCGATTACTGCGATTATTGACAATTACTCCACATAATACAGCTAAAATAAATACATAAAATGAATCATTACAAGTCAAGTCGTGCGATCGGTCGTTGACTTTGACCTTGACTTTGACTTCTTGAGAACACGGGGTGTTACACATCCGTAGTCATAAAACTCTGGGTGGGCGTTATGCGAAAGTGGCGAAACGCGTAAGAGAGGGGCTTTATATAACTTGAGTGTGTAGTGGGGTTATACATGTATAGGGGTTTATATATATATGTATGTATGTATATGTGTGTGAGTGGGGAAGGAATCATCACGCCGTGATAATCATCGCGCCAGGACAAAAAATTTACCCAATAACGCCCCCCCGTAATGGTGTTCCGGGCGCTATGGGGCGTTATAGGAGAAAAGGGCGCCACATACAGCTCCATTACACATGCTCTTAGGCTATTTGTTATTGCCTCACACCCATGTTACCTTGTGGTTTTAATCCTTCTTCACGTCCCGTACACTGCTCCAAGGGGTGTTATTAAACCTTGGGTGTATGTAGGCATGATGGAGTTCCCACTATAAAGCCGATAAGATGAGGCGTGATGAAGGTGAATTAATTTGGAGGGTAGTAAAAGAATCCAACTGGCAGTCACTTTTTATTCACTAAAATAGTCTTTTACACATCACCTCACTTTCATTTTTAATTTATATAACTTAAATATTATTTTACTGAGTAATGGGTAATGAAAACTGATAAAACTATTACACCCTGTAGTGAAAAACGTAAATGAGAGTATAGTTATAGGAAACTGATATGACAGTTAAAACATGTGAAACCATGTAATCTTAGTTCCAACACAGTTTTCACATAACCAAAGCTTGCAATAGAAACTTGTTCTCTTAGCTTCACCATTTGTACAAATTATGGAATGTATATTTGCCTTAGATAAAGAGTTTGGTAATTGTTAGTATGTTAATAATAATAGTTACGAATTTTGTAACTGTTAATTTGTACAAAGACCAAATACAAATAGGTCTAAACATATAAAATTCCTTTAACGTGAGAAGTGAACGAAAGATTTTTTTTAATTTTTTTTCCCTTCTACTAAATAATGATATTTAATTGCAGAATATAAAAAAATGATTTTACAGTAGTAGAGTAATTATTATATGATACTTATAATTACTCTACAAAATTATAATTTTTTATTTTATATTTTTTAATTTTTGAACTAAAATACGTGCTTAATAAGTAGGGAAAAAATTTAAAAAAAAATCATCCTATTCACTTTTCACATTAAAGGTATTTTGTATGTTACTCGTTTGTACAATAACTTTAGCCCTTGTTAATGGACTAAGGCTATATGGTGTGGTTTGGAGCTTTAAAGTTCCTTCATTTAACTTGCATGCAATGGTTTAAAACCACCATCATCATTACCTAGTTATGTTTTTATTTAAATTTAAACATTATTTAATTTTGATATATTAATTTAAATAAAAAAATACAATGCCATAATTTAAATAAAAAAATACAACGTCATAATTTAAATAAAAAATACTATGTCACTAAAAAAATCACTTGTCGTCTCCTCCTTGTTGACGATAAAACCATAGGTGCTCGGTCAGATCAGCTCGAAGGTTATGGTGTGTTTCCCTGTCATGTATCCTCGCTCAGATAACTTGTTTTTCAGCGTATGTGAGTAGTGGGTTTGTCGGTTGGTTAGTTTCATCATAACGTTCTCCACAAAACGCTCTGCCCGAGTCCTCCAATATCATGTTATGCAAGATGATGCACGTATACATGATGTTTCTCATTTTACTTTTTTCAAGTATCATCGACGGCTGGGCAATGATAGACCATATCTTTTTTAACGCACCAAAAGCCCGCTCGATATCTTTTCTTGCTGACTCTTGTTTCTTCTTGTAATACATTCTTTTCTTATCATCTGGACACGAAAGAGTTTTCACAAACGTCGCCCACTCTGGATAAATACCGTCTGTGAGATAGTACCCATACTTATACTCCACGTCGTTTGCATAGAATGAAGTATCTGGTGCAACACCATCTATGACATCGTCAAAAAGATTCGAAGATTGTAAAACTGCGATGTCATTGTTCGCACCGGCCATGACAAAGTACGCATGCCAGATCCGTAAATCTTTAGACGCGACCGCTTGTAATACATTCTTTTCTTGTCATCTGGACACGAAAGAGTTTTCACAAACATCGCCCACTCCGGATAAATACCGTCTGTGAGATGGTACCCATACTTATACTCCACGTCGTTTGCATAGAACGAAGTATCTGGTGCAACACCATCTATGACATCGTCAAAAAGATTCAAAGATTGTAAAACTGTATTGTAGGACCAGCGTGGTCACCACGATGGTGCTGCCCTTTCCAAGCGGTTGGACATGTCGCCCACTCCCAGTGCATGCTATCAAGACTACCCAACATCCCAGGAAACCCGTTAATCCGCTGATGGGCTTCGTATAAAAGTGGAACGTCGGTAGCGGTTGGCATCCTTAAATATCGCCTCCTGTAAAGAAAGTTAACACCTAATATAATAGTGTTATTATACTATAAATAATAATAATAATAATAATAATACCTTCATAGAAATTTTCAAGACAATCACGACAACTTCTGTCCAACATCCTTAAATATTCATCCCACGCATCACTCGCTGTGTCGTACGCTAGTTGCCTAATTGCGACAGTTCACTTTTGTATTCCAGAGAAACCAATTTTGCGACTAGCACTTTCTCTTTGTGTGAAAAAAGTGAATTCAGCCGCAAGATCATTTGAAATTATTAAGAAAAGACGATGGCTGATGTACTTCAAAGTACATATGTTTATAGTGTATATTTTGGCTAGTTTTCGGTTATTTTGAGTCTAGTTTAGGTTAGAATTTCGATACTGCTGACGTTAAGATTTGATTTCAAGTCCCGTAGCTTAAAGTGATGAAAACCGAGTCAAAACGAGCAGTTTGGAGGAAAAACGGGATTCGAACGCGAGTTGGAAATCAAGAAAATAATAAAATAATCATCTGGGGGGCGCCGCGTGACGCCTAGGGCCCTCGCGTCACGTCTAGCCCCTATTTTGAAGGATTGTTGATTTGCAGCTAGGTTTTTGAAGGGAATTCCAAGAAAACTAAGGAAGAACCCTAATTACGAAAATTAGACATCTTTGGGCAATCTTGGAGTATTCTTGGCGCATAATCGGAGATCTCAAGGCTTTGGAATCATTGGTATGAGTCGAGGGCGAAGAATCGAAGGATATATCGGGTTTTCTAATCCCTTATTTTGTCGATTACTTTTCTTGAAACTTGTTATAATGAATTCTTGTTTAGATTTCTTTGGATTGTTTTCACGTTCTAGTATGCTTGGCTAAACATTTAAGCCACCTAGACTTGATGAATGGATTGACATGAAGTTTTTACCGGTTTATTAATTGAATGATTTTTTGAACTAATTGTGATTTGTAAAAGGGTTGATTTAATGATTTGATGTATATGCATGCTTTGATTTGGTTTATTATTATTATTTGCTTCATATGATTCTTAGTGACGGTCTATATCACAACATAGAGTCATATTAGGGTTTAGGATTTCGGTGAGTGTCTATATCACGTTAGAAAACCTTAACTCTTTAGGGAGAATTGCGCAATAACCCCTAGTAGTAATTGATAATAATTTGCTAAGCCTTAGTGTTCTACTAGTCCCAATAGATAGTCCTTGGAAAGGGTCATGTCTTGGTTTACCTGTCGGTTTTATTAGTCTATCAAGCCAAATTGATTACTTCAATCTACCCTAGATCTACGATTGGAAAAGAGTAGGTCAATATTAGGGTACTTACACAATAATTAGACAACTGGAAAGGCGTCTAATAACCGGTAGGATTAACGGCCTAGGTAGTTCCACAGGTTTCTCCTTGAGAAGGGTCGAGGGGCTTAGTTGGTTCTTAATAGGTTTAGTACTTTAAGATCCCGGTTCCATAACTCATGCGTTTAACTTAATCGGTAATTCTTTAAAAACAATCCAGGATTCTTGTCTAGGTGGTCTCGTTCTCATATAAGGAAAGTCCTCAGTCTTAATTCGTATTTAGTCTAGCTCTAGTTACTTTAGTAGTTTAATATAGATTTCCTAGATTTTCCGTAACCCCCCCCCCCCCCCAAACAAATAAACAAGTTTCAGTCGTGTCTGTCAGTGTCTATTAGAGTCTAGTTTATGTGATACATAGAGTCTTGTGGTTCGATATCCGGACTTCCTAGGTTATACTACATTGATCGGTACACTTGCTGATTGTGTGGTTTTAGGTCGAGTCTAGAATTAAAGCTTTTTAGTGTCTAGCTTAGAGAGTCTAATATAGTTGAATTTTTATAGTCTGTTTAACACACATCAAGTTTTTAGCGCCGTTGTCGGGGACTCTTGGCAGTTGCGTTCATTAGCTTTGATAGACTTTATTGACATATACGTGCTACGTGTTTTCTTTGTTTTGTTAAGTCTTTGTCTTTTCTTGTCATCTTGAGTCGTAGTAACTAGTGTTTGCTTTTCTTGTGTTCAGGTTTTTGCTTGTAGTGGATGCCACATCTACGCTCGCACGGACCACCGCCACCAGTCAAGCAGTCATCATCTCAACTGGGCGAAGGCCCAGAGGTTAGTCCTTCATCTTCACCTTTTACTGTTTTTCCAGATTTCGACACCAATCCCCTTACCGTCCCACCACCTTCACCAAACCATACACCTAAGAATACCCCACCCGATAATCCCACTTCTAGTACCTCTAGTGAACCAGAAAACGTAGATCATATGGCCAACGCTAGGCAAACCGTCCATCAGCAGGCTACTCAGAATTTCACCGGCCTTGCTTCACCCATCACCGTTCCACCCATAGTTAATGAAAATTCATGGCAGATTCCATCTTATGCCATGCAGGCTATAACCAATAACATCCAATTCCATGGCCGAGATGATGAGGATGCCCCGGCCCACATTATCCTTTTCTCCCGCATGCTAGCCACCTTTAGCCTTCATGGTGCCCCTAATGATGCCACCTACCTACAGCTTTTCCTGTTTTCACTAGCTGGCCGTGCGGCTACTTGGTTGGAGTCTCAACCAGCCGGTACTTTTACCACTTGGGCGGGGCTTCGTCAAGCCTTTTTGAACAAGTATTTCCCGCCCGCTAAAGCCTCACGTCTTAGAGACCAAATCCACTCTTTCCGCATGGAACCCGACGAGCCTTACTACCTTGCTTGGGAGTGTTTCCAAAACCTTTGTGCTCGTTGCTCCCAGCATGGTCTTTCCGATTGGGCTTTATGTGAGAAATTCTATAACGGTCTCACCCAAGAGACTCGTGATCGTTTCGATACTAACGCGGGGGGGGGGGGGGAGGGCATATGATGGGTATACTTACTGTTGCTGAGTGTTTAGAGCGTTTTGAGGCATTTGCTCAATCTCAATCGCGTTCCGATCAGCGGTATCAAAGTGGTAATTCTAATACCACTACTAGTGCACCCACCCGGGGGGTGAACCATGTCGCCATGGATCCTAGTTTAGCCGCTGTTTTGGAAAACATGTCTAAGGAACTTAAGGAAATTAGGGCTAAGGTAGGCAAATGTGAGTATTGCCGAGGGGTCACGATACGAGTGTGTGTCCTTTGCTAGTTGGTGAGGAACAATGTGATTACTTAGGAGGAGGGTTCGGTAGAGGTCAATCTAGCGGGTTTGGTAATAATAATGGTTTCGGGTCGGGTTGGCGAAATAATAATAATAATAATAATAATAATAATAATAATAATAATAATAACTTTAATAATAATAATAACACTTTTCGCTCAAATGGACCCCCTGGTTTTCAAATAGCTCAAAATGCAAATAGGGGTCAAAGTTCACTTTTTGGTGGGGGTTCAGGTGGGCAGTTCAATAAAGGGTTCAACGGGCAGATCAAAGATGGGGGGTCAAATAACCAGGGTCAAACAGGTCAAGGTTCAAGCTATGACCTAGGGGGTAGTTTAGAAAGAATGGAGTCCATGATGAGTCAACTAATTGTTAGGGACCAAACCACCCAAAAGACCCTAAGTGAACATGACCTCATGCTTAAGAACCACCAAGCCTCGTTCCAAGACATTCAACGAGTTGTAGGGGATATGTCTAGGAAATTAGAGGAGAGATTACCCGGTCAGTTTGCGGGTAACACTCAAAAGAACCTCGCCCATGCCAAAGCCATTACCACTCGTAGTGGCAAGACCGTAGGTAACCTGAGAGTTGAGGAGAGAGTAGTGGATGAAGATGGAGATGTTATAGATGAAGTGATCGAGATGGAGGCTCCCGGTAAAGTGCAAACGAGGCTAGGCCCAGCAAGTACCGCACAGTCCGGAGAGTCTCAAGTTGATAAGGAAGTTGAGAAGAAAGTTGAGAAAACCCCCGTTGATGTTCGACCTTCCCCTTTAGTAGATCATTCGCGCGTTCCATTTCCCTCACGTCTTAAAAATCAAAAGTACTCTAGGGAATATGGGCAATTTTTAGACATCTTCAAGCAATTGAAGATTAATCTTCCTTTCATAGAGGCACTTCAATCAATGCCCAAATACGCGAAATTTTTGAAAGACCTTCTTAGGAACAAAGAGAAGTTAGGGGAGTTGTCTAACGTTCCGTTGAATGGAGGGTGCTCGGCCGTTGTGTTAAATAAGCTTCCCAAAAAGCTTACCGATCCCGGTATTTTTACCATTCCTTGTCTATTCGGTAGCAACACCAACACTAGAGCTTTAGCCGACTTAGGTGCTAGCATCAACTTGATGCCCTTTTCTCTTTACGAAAAGCTAGACCTTGGAGAGCTTTCACCTACCCGAATGACATTGTCCTTAGCCGATCGGTCCGTTAAGTACCCTAGGGGTATAGTCGAGAATTTGCTAGTTAAGGTAGATAAGTTCGTGTTTCCTGTTAGGCCCTAAAGTGTGAGACTGATGCATCAAATTAATACAACGAGCTATGGTTATGAACTGGGCCTTACCGGGTTAGTTAGTATTAGGTTTTGGACCTTTATAGCTCACTTGGGCTAAGCTTTAGGCCATGTGGGCCAAGCAGGCCCAAGGGGAGCCCATGTAGGGAATTGGGCTTGAGTTAGTATATAAACAAGTTTCTAACTTGTTTTTAGGTTTGAACCTCATTTGTTACATAATTTCCTAGAGTCAGAGAGAGGCAGTTTTGAAGGTGTGAGCTTGTACCAGACGATTTTGCTTTCATAGTAATAGAATCGTGTGCAAGTTTAAAGGTTATTTCGGTGTTCTTGTTATTTTCGTTTTGATTCTTGAATCACCCATTGATTGGATTCCGCACAATCAATAGGTTGTTTGATATCATTAAAAGATCCTGTTAACGGGACTTATAAGTGGTATCAGAGCCAAGAAACCAAGTCTTGGTTCGGTTTTGATATCATTGGATTCAAGAAGGCTTTAATCGTTACTGATCTTGTTTGCTAAGTGTTTTACAGAATTTCAGTATTAATATTGTGTTCGGATTCAAGCTGTTCTTCACAAATATTGATTAAAGTTGCTGATTTTGGATTGTGATTCGTTGTTTAAGGTGTTTGCTGAATTAACGGAAATTTGTTGAGGATAAAAGATTCAAAGATCTCATATCTTTGAATTTTCGGAAGCTGCTGAAAATCAGGAATCACAGTTATTTTTATCTCACAAGTCTGTTTTGCAGGGTCTCGACTCACATCCAGCGTAGTCTCGACTCAAGATCATCAGTCTCGAGTGCTTAATTCCTCTGTCTCGAGTGGAAATAGCGTTCTTGTCTCGACTTGCAACTGCTGTGGTCTCGAGTTGGCATCTTTAACTCGAAACCATTTGTCTCGACCAGCTTCAAGTTTTAATTGCTCCTGATCTCGACTCGCAACATCGGTCTCGACTCAGGATTCAGTTTACTCGAAACAACTGTCTCGACTCAGGATTGTACACACTTACTGATTCTGTCTCGACTCCTGTATCGACTCGCAACGACACTTGCAACGTCTTTCAGACTTTGGACTCTTGGACTTAAATAATTAATTAATTACTAAATCAATTAATTTGTTGAGTAACCATGACTTCAAGTAATCAAAGTGTTGACCTGGCAGCTATGACTAAGCATCAAGAATTGGATTCCATCATTGGAACCACCACTCGTGTTCCCCGGTTGTTAGATGGAAATGAATTCCCTGAGTGGAAGTGGCATTTCGAAAAACATGTTAAGGTCATAGATGCAAAAAGCTGGCGAAGTATTCTAAGAGGCCCAAGAGAAATTATGATGGATAGTCCTACCGATGATGGTGTGAAAGTGAAAAAGCCTGTTGATCGGTATACTGAAGAAGATTTTAAAATTGTTGAGGAAGATGATATGGCATTTTCTTACCTGACCATGGCATTAGGACCAGACATTGCTATTGGTTTTCGCACTTGCAAATCTGCTAAGGAATTGTGGGAATCATTAATAGATGTCTATGAAGGCAATGAAGATATGAAAGAGAGTCGTAGGAATCTGCTGAGTCAAAGTTTCAACAATTTTAATCATATATATGGAGAGACTGTTGATAATCAAATTCAGAGATTCATTAAGTTAGTTACTCAAATGCAGATGGAGGAAATGCACACTTCAAATGCTTCATCTAATAGACAGCTTCTAAATGCTTTACCAAAAAGTTGGGATCATCACGTCGCAATGATCAAGAAAACCAAGGATCTAGCAAGATGTAGCTTATCTGAAATGATTTCTCACATTAAGGCTTGCGAGCTAGATGATAAACAAAGAGAAACAAATTACAACAATAGCAGGTTGATCGCTGGATAGAAGGTTAGAGGCCACTCGAGATCTATTGTGTGTCTTGTATCAGTCATCGGTTCTAAGGTGAATGCAAGATAGTATTTTGATTTGATTATTGCGCTTATTCTACTTTATTGTTTTCTTGAATCCGCTTGTGTTTGGATTCCGCACTCACACAAGTTAACATTGATATCGTTGAAAGATCCTCTCGGGTTTTACAATTGGTATCACTGCACTCACAGAAGCATGTTGGCTGCTGGATTCACTGCAACACCCTCGACATCAAGCAATAATACTGCTTTTGTGTCTCACGCTGGTTTTCAAATGTTCAGCAACTCTGCTTCTGCTAAAGCTGCTCCTACCTCACCAAATGTTTACTACTCTGGAACTCCAGCACCTGCTGCTGCTGCACCACCTTCTGCTAATGCTACTGCTGCTGCATCGTCAACTCCCACTGCTAAAAACGAGATGATTGCTTTCTTCTCGCAACAGTCAAAGGAAAATCTTGATATAGCTGCTTCTGTCATAAATTGCTTGAATGCTTTTACTGCTGGTAAACTTAATCCTCCTAAGTTTTCTATGGATGACTTAGATCAGATTCATCCCGAAGATGTAGAAGAAATGGATATAACTTGGCAGATGGCTATGGCAGCATTTAGAGCCATTAGAACCTGTTTCTAGGCTCGGTGTGATATCAAGGATTCAAGATTTTTGTTATTTTTTAGTTGGTGTTCTTCGCGTTCTTCGTGTTCTTCGGAGAGTTCATCGAAATTTAATAAAAAAATCACTATATTTTGGTGTTTTGATTTGTTTTGAAAGTTGTTATAAGATAAACCAAAATTTTCAAAATTTTTAGAAATATCTTGTTTCAAAATTTACACAGCTTTCGGAGATTTGTTGACTTGTTATTTTTGGTGAGATTGAGATTTCCATATTTTATTTTTTAGTTACAGCTCATCGTCAATAACCACACCGTTTCGAGTCGCAATCATCTTCTTCAATCATCCTTCACAGGTCTCGAGTCATTCATTCACTGGTCTCGACTCCAATTTTTAAGGAAACAGAGTGCATCGAGGTCTCGACTAAATTGATATTCGGTCTCGAGTCATCTTCTGGTTTTGACAGAGATCTCGAGTCATCCATTCACTTGGTCTCGAGTATCTTCATCTCACTGTCTTGACTCATCAATATCTTTTCACGGTCTCGAGTCATCAACTTCATCACCGGTTTCGACTCACAACATACTCTTCAAGGTCTCGAGTCGTCATCATAACTGGTCTCGAGTCATCAATTTTTGAGGTCTCGACTCACTGGTCTCGAGTTGTCAAGGTTTTCAGTCGCAATCTCCATTTCGACTCCACCGTTCCGACTCGCAACCTCCATCACCTCCACTGGTCTCGAGTTATCTCTTTCACGATTCCGAGTCGCAACCGAGATCTCGAGCTATCAACATCCATTGTCTCGAGTCGCAATCTTCAACCACCTCACTTGTTGAAGTCTCGAGTCAACAGGTCTCGAGTCCCATCTCTCACGTTTTCGAGTTCCGATTTCGACTCCATCACTTATCGTCCATCATCATCATCGTCTTCCATAACTTCCGATCATACCATCGCCATACATCGTCTTCTCTGTTCACCACTTCATCACCACTATCGCACCAACTCCGATCACTGGAAACCTGCAACTCTCCATCTCCATTCGTCTATCAACTATCCAGAACCCGGTCGTCTTCCTCACACCACCTCCACTTCAACGTCCGATCACGGTCACCTCCCTCTCCATCATCATTAACTTACACCTCCGGTCATCTTCTCCATCAACCATCGTCGTCGGACCTGCAACTACGACCTGACATCACTTTGGTTTTGGTCTGTTGCCGGGAACGGAAGAGATAAGGGTGTGACGGCTGGACGTTATTTAGGGTTTTGCTGGGTTCGATTGAAGAAGAAGACGACGATCTGTGGTTTCTTTTAATTGATATTAATTAAAATAATAATTATAATAATTATCATTTTAATCATTGGGGTCATCATTACATAATCATTAATTATAATATATTAATATATTAATAAAAATAAAAATAATAATAAGGTTATAATTTTTATTTAAAAAATAAATAAATAAATAAATAAAAGGGGAAAAGGTGTGTTTGTTTTGTGAAAAAGGATTTGAAAGGTTTTGAGGTGCGGTTCAGAAAGCGGGATCATTCGCCTACAAAGGTTTGAGTTAGCAAGGACACGGGTTCTCGTTTGGTTTGTGTTTTGGGGGAAAGAACAAAAGTAACAACCACCCACTAAAATTATGGCATTTATGTTTCACAAACCCGTGGCTCAAGAAATTACTCGTGAAGAGATACTTTCTGTCTTTTGCACTCCTGAGTGTCGAGAAAGGGTTGAGGCATATAGAATACACAATGCTGAGCTAATACAAGATTATCAGGATATTAAAAATAAAAATTTTACTTTATCAAAAAATGAAAAGCTTTATAAAGAAAAAAATTGAGGCTCAGCGAAAAGACATCATCAAACTCAAAGATGATGTAAGTGTAAAAACAGCCCATTTCTTAGAAGCTCAGGAGAAAGTATGCATTTTGACTAAAGAACTGGAAGATATCAGAGATAGATATCAAATAAATGAACTCAATATTAAGAAATATGATTCTTCTAGCAAACTAGTTAAAAACTTGTGTGATCAACAGCTCGCATACAAGAAAAAGAAAGGGTGTGGATTAGGTTTCAATCAGGCTCCTCCTCCTTATAATGACAATTATACTTATTTACCTATGACAGAGGAGGAGATGATGAATGAAAGTAAAATGACTTATGGTCCCAAAAAAATTAAGTCATCATTTAATGACAGACCAGTTGAGAAACAGAAGTATACTCCAATAAATTTTGTTTCTAAAGGTTCAATTGATCCTAACGCTTCGTCTTCATGTGCAGATGAAGTACCTGAAGTAAAGTGTGGAGATGTACTTGGGGGTGAACCAGTTTTTCATTCTGATTTTTCTGAAACTTATGTTGAACAAACTGAGTCTGAAATTGCTTTTGGAAAAACCTTGTTTGAGTCGTTTTGTGCTTATGTGTCGTCAAGTGAGCCTGATGTTTTGGGCAAAACTGATGATGTTTGTGTTGAA
This sequence comes from Helianthus tuberosus, assembly GCA_030545235.1. Classification (NCBI taxonomy): domain Eukaryota; kingdom Viridiplantae; phylum Streptophyta; class Magnoliopsida; order Asterales; family Asteraceae; genus Helianthus; species Helianthus tuberosus. Next base: position 1,373,695 of record CM060448.1, read on the forward strand.
TCTGTGAACAATAAGTCTGGTGATGAATTTTACTCAGTTAATGATTGTGAATGTGATGTTTCTAACCCCTTGGTTGATGATAGTGTTACAGGTGAGGTCCCTCAGGATACATTCAGTGAAACCACTGAAACTACTCCTCAAGAAAATCAAGAATATCCTGATTCTTCTTCTGAGTCGGTCTCAGTGGGTGTCCCTAATGTTGAATCTAGTGGGACCCCATTGGAAACCATTGATACATGTGTTGCAGAAACATGTGTTAATGAAACTTCTACATCTTCTGAAATTAAAACTGAACCAGATTTTGAAAAAGAAGATGTGGTCACTATAAATGAACAGTCACTAGAAGATATTTCTGAAAAAGAAGTTAAAGCAGAAACTGAATCGTCTTCTAAAGGTCAAATGGTCTGTGATCTACCAATCAAAGACTTCATGCTGGTAGAAAAGTGTGTTGCTTGCGCAAAAGGAAAGGCTCATCGAAAGCCTCATAAGTCCAAGTCTACACCTTCGACAAAAGTCATGCTTGAATTACTAATCATGGATCTTTTTGGTCCTGTAAATGTGGTGAGCATTGACATGAAGACATATTATCTTGTGATTGTAGATGACTACTCTCGTTACACATGGGTATACTTTCTTAGTCACAAGAACGAGGCTGCGAGTTTGATCAAACAATTTGTCACTCTAGTTGAAAATCAAGTTACTACAAAGGTGAAAGCAATTCGATCAGATGACGTGTGCGTATATATACATAATTTTACAATGAATCTACACACGATTTGGTTTTAAATTTATAAAAGTGATTATTACTTTTACATCAAAACACACACGAAAGAGGCAAGTGTACCCCGTCACATATGTAATAAAGTATCGGTAAGAACCAAGTATCGATCCAAGGAAATGGGCGGAGAAATAATACTAGACCTTTGTCGCTAAACTACCGGTAAAAACATAACTTTTGTTTGATTTTAATTAAACTAAAGTAAGCGTAAACAAATACATAATAAAAACATAATATATAATAGATAAAAAGCCTTGCTTAATACACAACCACAACATGTCAACTAAGTCGGTTTTGGCACTAGAAGCATTCGGTCAATATTCCAATTTAAGACAATTAGTATCCCTTTCGGGAATCCTAACATGACAATCATTCGGAAAGCTAAAACGATAAACACACTTTAACCACCTAAAATTGTTCTTTAACGTGCAATTGATAAATGTCTATGAAAATCTCTTAAAAATGAGTTAGTCATCCGTTAGGAGTTTTCTAACCGCACTTAATCAAGGAAAGCAACACCGATAAACACAATGCAACCACCGAGACAAGCATAAACTAGATGAAATCACAACCGAGTTCATTTTACAAATCTTGCATAATAATTCACTAAGATAGCAATTTTGGCCTAAACTACTAACTAAGCTAACAAATCATGGCAAGAATTTATAACAACACCATCTAACCCGTTAAGGTCCTTACGTGACGGCAAGCTCTCTTGATTAACAATAATTACATTTTATTAAATCACTAATCATTTCTAATATCATGATGCATACATTTAAACCAAGCTAAACTAGTTAACCAAGTTCAAAGTTTACTAATACAAGATTAATTAAGCTTCATTTTTCAACTATCTTGACTAACCAAGCATCAATCATCCAACATAATTACTTATAATCAAGAATTCAATATCAATAACAAGGTTTCAAACTAATCATCAAAGATAAACATAGAAAATACTTCAAAATGTCATTACAAACAAAGTTTAACATACTAATGGCTATAATCAAGCAAGGGATTGTTGTGTTTTTGCCCAAAGGCTACAATAATACATAAACAATAATCTGAATGCTTGAAAGATTAACAAAAACATGGAAAGATTAGAAAACCAAACCAAAAACAAGCACTAGACTAAGGATCTGGATAGTAATGGAGCTAAACGGCACAATGTGGCTTGAATCCGGGTCAAAAGCAAAGCCTCCGGAGCCTGAATAATCGCCTGTGAAGCTCCCAAAATTCCAGAATCTCGAACAGAATGTTTCTGTTCTGTTTTTATATTTTTTTCGCTGTGGCACGGTCGTTCTTCATATGGCACGACCGTGCACTTTAAGCAATTATTGGGTATGGGGCACCATGCTGCATGACGTCATCAGATCGATGACCAGATTAGAAATCGCACGACCGTTCTTCCTGCGGCACGGTCGTTCTTCGCCGGGTTCTTGTTGCACGCTTGGTCGCACCGGTCGTTCATTGCCGAGAGTTTGGCTGATCATCGGATCCGCACGGGGTGCAGATCATGGAACGACCGTGCGTCACCGGTCTGGCCTTGTTTGCCTTGCACGCCTAGTCGCACTGCTCGTTCATTGCCGGACTAATCAACAACTGTCGGAGATGCACAGTCGTGCATCAGGTCGCACGACCGTTCCACAGGCCCAGGTCAGTTTCCTTAACAGAATGTCCGCAGGTTCGTCGTTTTGTCCGGAAAGTCCTCGTTTTCGCTATCATCTTGTCTGGTATGCTGTTTTAGGCCTGTAAACAAAAGTGTAGATAATTAAGTATCCGAATGACGGTTTTACGGCCAAAAACGCATAAAATAGGGGTAAAACGGGGGACTAAAATATGTGTAAATTAGCGAATATCAAATCTCCCCACACTTGAACCTTGCTTGTCCTCAAGCAAGCTGAACTAAAAAGCAATAAAAGACATAAACAAACAAGAACGATAATTTACACACTATTTTATTGAAAATTACTATAAACAGTTAGCCGGTTTTTCGAAAAACAACATCAAAAGACTCAAACCCAACAAGCATATGCAATTATAAAGTGACAACCAAAGAGCCGTGACTTCACATTTAATTGACTCACATGTTAATCTTCACACAACTCACAATGTTCACACACACTCGGTTTTATTTATGAAACATACATAAAATGTGTACGTGCAAACACTCAATACCTCGTCAATGAAATGTGCAATATCATAAGCTTGTCATAAGATCTCGTCTCCACCAACTAACATGCGAACAAGTGTAAATCAAGAGGTCTTTACGGGTTATAACGTTAGGCTTGGGCGAAGGGTATGGAAGTGGACATTTAAAGTGGCGAAAATGGTTAAAACTCGGTAGTAGCATTTAACTAGCAAGAAAATAATACAACTATACATACAAACGCCTTAAAAAGGCGACTAAAGCGCAATCGAGCTTATCAACGAAATTTTAACATTTAAGCATTCAAAATTGCTCGATTTCTATCAACTTCACCCTGTTTTAGGGTGTTTTTTTTTATCATACTAATTTATACAATGAAACATAAACAATAACAAGCGCTAGTTAAACGATTATTTTTGACCGAGTTTCAACACTAAAAAGGTTTAAAAACATAAAAAGGTTAAATTTGGCTAAGTGGGCGATACTGTGGGTCAACAAAGGTAAACGGGAAGGCTCGACATGGTTAATCCTAAAGGGTAATATAAGGTGAACGGGAAGCACAACACAAAGAACAAGTACACAACAAAGGGGTAATCTAAGTGCCTCTATCACTTTTACACAAATTCACAAGTTCATGGTCTTAACAAGCATACTAGTGACAAGTTCTAAATTGCACATAACATCCGGCTCACTCCTATATCCGAAATGAACAAATATATAATCAATAGGCTCAAATATGCTCACATAACGGAAGAAATGGGTAAAAGTGTGAAAACTATCATGTAAGTCTTTCTTTGTTTGTCACACTTTCCGGTTTCCTTTTTAAAAAATATTATACTTATCAAGTTTTTATCAAGTCCGAAGCTTTCTAAAACACAACCAACCGGTTTATTTACTAAAATATATACAAAATACAAGTATTTTTGAATGATTTTTCTGATTTTCTGATTTTTTTTTAATCATATAAGAGGACAAACAAAGTTAACAAAGTTAACCCCCTCCCCACACTTGAACTTCGCATTGTCCCCAATGCGAGACCCGAAATATAGAGAAAGGGATAAAAAATACTCCCCTCAAGATGATGTGGATGCCACGAGACTTTCGAAGCTGTAACTGGTACGTGCTCCGGTCCAAGATCCGATAGCTAAAACATGCGAGTATGTCACATGTGCACCCAAAACATAACAGAAACAGAAAAATCACAAAACAACCATAATATACAAAAATACTAAAATCCAAACAGAACATAAAGTAAAATGTCTGAAATACATAACCGGGGTGTTTGAAAATAACAGTCAAAATAAACACCCAATAATAAATAAAGTACTGAAATAGAAAACACCACCAACTGCTATCATCACCGCCAACTACTCGTCATCATCTGCTCTCGTATGGGACGGGCCGGTATCGCCATAACCAGGGGGGTTCCACGGTGGGAACTCCGGAGGGTGCTGAAAGTAGTCGGGGTATGCGTGATGCATCTCCCCGAAAAGATATGAGAACCCCGCACTGACCCCCTGATATAAAGTATCCTGGCTCTGCCGAAGCTGGTCATGTGTGGCCCGAATCTGAGCCTGACTGGCTCGAATCTCGTCCTGGCTAGATCTGATCTGGTCGAAGTAGGTACCATGCTGCTCCTGAGTCACTCGCATATCCTGGAACTGCTGGTAGAACTTGGGCCAGTCCTGATGGAATGCATGGTGCTGCGGCGAGTGTGGTGGTGTCGGTGGCTGGTGCTGGTGCTGGTCATGCTGCTCCCCCATCTCAACATCCTCATCTTCCTCCTCCTCCTCTTCCTCCTCATCTGGAGGCAACGGGTCCCAGACCTCGTTATTCAACCCTCTCAACCTATCCCCCCTATCAAGCTCAACAATCACCCCCATGGCCTTCAGAGACCTAATGTCGACATGAACCCCCTCGGTAATCAAAGTGAGACCCTGAACCACCTCCTCAGTCATCAAGCGCTCGTTGTACGCTATTTCGGTTACATACTGACCGCCATGTATCTCGCTGTTCGGAGTTCGTCCCGAGCTCTTGACGAAGTATTCAGCCATTCGAGCGGCTAGGTTGATTGGTGCTTTGTCAACCAACGCATATAAAAAGATTAAATCAGGCGTTGGACAGTTACCGAGACTGTCCATGCGACCGCATATCGAATGGCTAAATACATGGTGCATAACTCGCACCAAAGGGTCTCTGAGTCGCGAGGCCTTTGACATCCTCGGGTTGTAGGGCTCCCCAATAGCGTTTTCAGCCCAAAATTCATCCCGAGCTGCATCAGAGGGGAAGGTGAACTGTTCAGTGAAGACATCTTCATCATCCATGTCGTCCCTAGTATAAATCCCGAGTCTTCTACCTAATCGACCAACCGACCATGTATTCCATTGCCCACATAACCTGAAAGTTACCCGGTTCTTGTAGCGAAATTTGGGTCTCCGATGAGCAACCGGCTTTTCATAGGCATAAGATGTGAAGAACTCAATGGTCAACTCCAGGTAAACGGGTCGATTGCAACCGACCAGATTTGCAAGCGGGCGACTCATCATGTCGTCCAGTCGATCATACTGATTGAGTTCTCGCATCACTTCCCAATCTAACCATCGGGGGACTCCAAACTGCCCCCGTCTCGCCCACAATGCGTCTCGTTTCGGGATGCACAAAGCTTCTTTCTCAATATTGGGATCGAATTGAAGGAAAGGATGGTCCATCTGTAAGAGGAAAAACATTAGAAAGATGGAAACAGGAAAAATTCGAATCGAAAACAGCCGAGCAGCCAATTATGAAGAAACTGTCAAACTTATCTGGGCATATGGCACGGTCGTGCGACGAGACGCACGGTCGTGCGACGAGACGCACGGTCGTGCGACGAGACGCACGGTCGTGCGTCGCCGACAACAAACAGCAAATGCCCAAATCCGTCGGAACTGCACGGCGTGCGACAAACGGCACCACCGTGCAACACCGACCAACAAGCAAATATCGTGAAACAACGGCGAGGCACGACCGTTCCATACGAGGAACGTCCGTGCGACATTATTTTCTGCAGATTCTGACCCAGGCTCTAAGTAGCCCGATTTTTCACAAATCAACAAGATATTACACAAACAGGGGTCAGAAAATGCACCAGAAGTTCACGATACTACGATTCAACAAGGGTTAGGGTTTCGATTTGTTTATGAAGGGAACCCTAATAAATCCCTTGAAGAATCGGAGGAAATCTAACCTAGAAAGCAAGGAAACAAGAAATCTACAACTAGGAACATACCGAGCGAAGAAGGGTGTGAGATCGTGCGAAAAATCGTGCGATTTGATGAAGTATCGCTCTGGAACGGCCTGGTGCTGGTAGGGTTTCGCGATTTATGAATGGGGGCTGCAGATGAGGGTATTTATAGTGCCAAATGACAAAACTACCCTCAGCCTGACGCACGGTCGTTCTCCGTGTGGCACGGTCGTGCGTCACCGACATCTCCCAAACCCTAGCAACTTTGCTCGGAAATGCACCGGGGGTGCGATCCACCGTGCCGGCCCTCGGAAACGCACGATCGTGCTACCCGAGGAACGGTCGTGCATCAGGTGCAGATCAGAAATATCTGCAGAAGCTATTTCCAGCAACTGTTTCGGCCGTTTTTCGCTGTTTTTTCAACACGCCAACTGTTCTAACAATATTGCAATTCAGAACCTTCGCTCGGCACATACGAAAACTAAACAAACTAACGTAAACTACCTAACTAACCTAAATTACGCTAAAACTAAAAAAACAAAAAAGGACTATTTTACCCTTATAGCGCCAAAGACGCTCCTGCTACATTTTTGTCGGTGAGTCAGTAGCGTAGACTCATGCTAAATTTTTGTCGGCGAGTCGATAGCAAGACTCATGCTAAATTTTTGTCGGCGAGTCGATAGCAAGACTCCTTTCCCCACACTTGTTACATGTGCGGGCCATTACCACGCCCCTTCGGATTCTGCTCGGTATTGCCCGGAAGACCACCCGGAGGTCTCTCCGACATCATTTTCGCTAGCTGGCCCACTTGATTCTCGATGGTCTGAATGGAATCCTTTTGACTCCGCATTTCTCCTTCGTTGACTAAGAACCGCTCCTCATGCTGCTGATATCGTTTCTCAGAAATTTGATTAGCACTATTGGAGTTGTTCAGCAGTTGTGCCATCATTTCCTCTAGCTTTGCATTGCTTTGAGAGGCGTGTGGCTGGGAACTGTTTCCTGAGCCATGATTATGATACTGTGGCTGGAAGGACTGACCTTGAGATTGTTGTGGCGTGGGAGCATGTTGAGTTCTGGTTCCCAGAACCAGATTTCCACCCAAAGTTCGGGTGATTCTTCCACCCTGGATTGTACGTGTTGCTATAGGGGTTATTTTGGGGCCTGATTTGATTGCCCATGTAGTTTACTTCTTCGTGTTCTGTAAACATAACACCCTGTTCACACGTACCTGGCACGTGTGCAACCCCGCACTGATCACAAGATGGTGATTGAATTCGCGAGACATTCTGAGACTTATCCATTCGTGCTGCCAAGGCTCCAATTTGCGCTGTAAGAGCCGTATATGTATCCACAGCATGAACTCCGGAAGTGGATGATGTCTTATTCCGCGCTCCACCGTGGCGAGAACTTGACTTCAACGCAGCTTTCTCTATGATCGCGTAAGCTTCAGTTGGTGTCTTTGTTCCAAGATCGCCTCCTGCATACACGTCTAAACGCTCCTGAGAGTCATAATTGAGTCCCTGATAAAAGGTCAGGACTAGCTGTCTCTTGGAGAAGCCATGATGTGGGACATCAATTAAAAGATCTCTAAACCTCTCCAAGGCTGCATGTAGAGATTCTCCGTCGTCTTGCTTGAACGTGATGATACGGTTCCTCAATTTAGTCGTCTTTTCCGGAGGAAAGTATTTATGCACAAATGATTCTGCCATTTCGGCCCAAGTGGTGATAGATCCTGCCGGAAGTGACAAGAGCCAAGCACTGGCTTTGCCTCGCAGTGAAAACGGAAAGAGCCGCAAACGGATCGCGTCCTCAGAAACATCTCTAATCTTGAAAGTCGAACACACCTCGAGAAATTTTGCGATGTGTCGACCCGGATCATCGTGATCCTTTCCATCAAACTGCACCGACTTTTGTATCATATTGATGATGCTGGATTTTATCTCGAAACTCGGTGCTGCTACCGTCGGTCGGGTGATGCTCGGTAGCAAACCTTCTCCTCCGGGCTGGTTTGTTTCATTCAAAGGTCTGTCGTCGTCTGCCATGGTTGCGTTTCCTGCTGCCCCTGAGCCCTCGGCTTCAGCGGGTACCACCTGCTCCTGCTCACCTGCTGCGAGTATCCGCCCAACTGCACGAGATTTCTCACGAAGACGTCTCCTCAGATCACGCTCGGGCTCGTCTGACGGCTCAATAGGATTGGGAGCGGGGGTATAGGACATTAACCTGCAAACGAAAAATTGACACAATGAATATTTTATTAATACAATAATTCTCCCCCTTTTTTTTCAGCTGAATAGAAGCAGAAAATTATTATAAATGGGCTGAAAATTTTTTAAAATCTGAAAATGGGCCCGAAATTTTATAAAAATCAACATAAAAAATAAATGAATCGGCTAATGCAAAAAATGGCTCTAGGGTGCCGAAAACCCAAAGAATAAGTGAAAAAGTAAATCCGGATCAAATAAATGAATGGAACAAAAAATATACACGAAAACGAATAAATCGAATTGGTTTTAAATTTATAAAAGTGATTATTACTTTTACAATCAAAACACACACGAAAGAGGCAAGTGTACCCCGTCACATATGTAATAAAGTATCGGTAAGAACCAAGTATCGATCCAAGGAAATGGGCGGAGAAATAATACTAGACCTTTGTCACTAAACTACCAGTAAAAACATAACTTTTGTTTGATTTTAATTAAATTAAAGTAAGCGTAAACAAATACATAATAAAAACATAATAGATAATAGATAAAAAGCCTTGCTTAATACACAACCACAGCATGTCAACTAAGTCGGTTTTGGCACTAGAAGCATTCGGTCAATATTCCAATTTAAGACAATTAGTATCCATTTCGGGAATCCTAACATGACAATCATTCGGAAAGCTAAAACGATAAACACACTTTAACCACCTAAAATTGTTCTTTAACGTGCAATTGATAAATGTCTATGAAAATCTCTTAAAAATGAGTTAGTCATCCGTTAGGAGTTTTCTAACCGCACTTAATCAAGGAAAGCAACACCGATAAACACAATGTAACCACCGAGACAAGCATAAACTAGATTAAATCACAACCGAGTTCATTTTACAAATCTTGCACAATAATTCACTAAGATAGCAATTTTGGCCTAAACTACTAACTAAGCTAACAAATCATGGCAAGAATTTATAACAACACCATCTAACCCGCTAAGGTCCTTACGTGACGGCAAGCTCTCTTGATTAACAATAATTACATTTTATTAAATCACTAATCATTTCTAATATCATGATGCATACATTTAAACCAAGCTAAACTAGTTAACCAAGTTCAATGTTTACTAATACAAGATTAATTAAGCTTCATTTTTCAACTATCTTGACTAACCAAGCATTAATCATCCAACATAATTACTTATAATCAAGAATTCAATATCAATAACTAGGTTGCAAGCTAATCATCAAAGATAAACATAGAAAATACTTCAAAATGTCATTACAAACAAAGTTTAACATACTAATGGCTATAATCAAGCAAGGGATTGTTGTGTTTTTGCCCAAAGGCTACAATAATACATAAACAATAATCTGAATGCTTGAAAGATTAACAAAAACATGGAAAGATTAGAAAACCAAACCATAAACAAGCACTAGACTAAGGATCCGGATAGTAATGGAGCTAAACGGCACAATGTGGCTTGAATCCGGGTCAAAAGCAAAGCCTCCGGAGCCTGAATAATCGCCTGTGAAGCTCCCAAAATTCCAGAATCTCGAACAGAATGTTTCTGTTCTGTTTTTATATTTTTTTCGCTGTGGCACGGTCGTTCTTCATATGGCACGACCGTGCACTTTAAGCAATTATTGGGTATGGGGCACCATGCTGCATGACGTCATCAGATCGTTGACCAGATTCGAAATCGCACGACCGTTCTTCCTGCGGCACGGTCGTTCTTCGCCGGGTTCTTGTTGCACGCTTGGTCGCACCGGTCGTTCATTGCCGAGAGTTTGGCTGATCATCGGATCCGCACGGGGTGCAGATCATGGAACGACCGTGCGTCACCGGTCTGGCCTTGTTTGCCTTGCACGCCTAGTCGCACTGCTCGTTCATTGCCGGACTAATCAACAACTGTCGGAGATGCACGGTCGTGCATCAGGTCGCACGACCGTTCCACAGGCCCAGGTCAGTTTCCTTAACAGAATGTCCGCAGGTTCGTCGTTTTGTCCGGAAAGTCCTCGTTTTCGCTATCATCTTGTCTGGTATGCTGTTTTAAGCCTGTAAACAAAATTGTAGATAATTAAGTATCCGAATGACGGTTTTACGGCCAAAAACGCATAAAATAGGGGTAAAACGGGGGACCAAAATATGTGTAAATTAGCGAATATCATCAGACAATGGCACATAATTCAAGAATATCACCTTAGATACATTCTGTGCAGAAAAGGGAATCGAACGACAGTACAGTGCACCACAAACTCCACAACAAAATGGAGTGGCTGAGAGACGAAATCGTACTCTTATAGAGGCGGCACGAACCATGCTGGCCGACTCAAAGCTTCCTAGTTTCTTCTGGGCTGAAGCAGTTAGCATGGCTTGTTACATCCAGAATCATGCTTTAGTAAACAAACGTCATATGAAAACTCCATACGAGATTCTGGAGGGACGTAAACTCTCGGTCTCACACTTCCGTAACTTTGGTTGTCCGTGTGTCTTGTTGCTCATGGACACTAATGGGAAGTTTGAGGTCAAAGGGGATGAATGTTTCTTTATTGGATATGCTAAAGGTTCCTCCTATAGAGTGTACAATAAAGTAACCAAGAAAGTCGTTGAGTTGTGCAACATTGAATGGCTCGAAGAAAATACTACGGATGCTAGAGTTGGTCCAGATTGGCTATATGATTATGCTGATTTGTTCAAATCCTTTAACATTTTGTCTAGTGTTTCCCCTGATGCAGGTGTGTCGACTCCGAAACAACCAGTGTCGTCTGGTGATACAGAAGAAGAGAAACATGATGAAGGGAGCTCGCGAAATCATACATCATTGGTACAGAAGAACTCAGAAAAGGCACATGGAACACAAGCAAAGCAATCAAAGCAATCTAAACCCATCAGATTAGCTACTGCTGCTGGATCTCAGAATCTCCATACATTGAAGCGACAGACATGTTTCAACTGTGGAATTCCTGGACACATTGCTAGAAATTATGTTCATCGTCCAAACGTGCAACAAAATGCCAATACTCACTCTTGTGCTGATGTTTGTGAGCCGGTTCACAACACACAAAAGGAGCCAAAACGAGCAGATCAAAGTCGAGAGTATAAGAAGTCTGCTCACCAAGGACAATCACGATCTCATAAGGCTCCTGACAAGGTGATTGAAAGCTCCAATCAGGGAGAAAAGATGAAGAATGGTGCTCAGAGTAACAAGACTTCTGCAAATAGCAAATACAAGCACCCAAATTCGTCTTCGTCTGAAATTAATGTGTAGGCACATCCAACACAAAAAGAACCGGTTTGTCCTTCAGGACCTGCGAGAGCAAATCAAGCTGCTAAAAATGTCTTTCCGATGAAAAGACAAACTTGCTACAACTGTGGCATTGCGGGTCATATTGCTAGAAACTGCACACGGCGTCCCGATGTACCCTACTATATGCAAGATCAGAGGGTACACCTAAGGAAAACTACCATTCTAAGCCAATGAAGGTATCTTCACCTAAGGCAATGAAGAATGTGAATCCCAAGGTTAAACATTCTGATGGGGATTGGAACGCTGCCAAAAACAAACACAAAGCTTTTCAGAAACAAAAACGTGTTTCTAAAACTAACAAACCTGAAACAGTTAAAGTTGCTCAACCGAAGGCAATAAACACGTTTGTGGAAAGTGAAGGAGTTTAGCAAAGGCGACAAGGTGCTTCTTTACAACTCAAGATTGAAGCTTTTTGCGGGTAAGTTGAAATCAAAGTGGTCGGGACCTTATATGGTTCACTATGTGTTTCCGTATGGAGCGGTGGAAATCATGGATGAGACGGATGGCCGTACTTGGAAGGTGAATGGCCATCGTTTGAAACATTACATTGGAGGAGCGATAAACAAGGATGAGAGGGAGGAAACTCCTCTCGAAATCCCATCTAAAACCGCCAATTAGTGTTTTGGGTGAAAGCCTAAGTGTATTTTTTGTATTGTTTGTATAAGAGTCGTCGTTTGAGTATTTTTGCGTTCTAACAAGTATTTTCATAGATTTTCGGTCTGTGTTTTGTGTCGTTGAGAATTTCACAGGTTTCATCACCGCTATGGAACGGAAAAGGCATGAGAAAAGAGGTCCCAGGTATGTTTCTTTGACACTTAGAAAAAAATTTAGGAGTTATGGATGGTGGGGAAAGAGTTTGAAAAAATTTATAAGGCATAAAAGGAACAAATTTTCGAAACATTCTGTAAAAAACAGCCCCTCGCGTCACACCTAGGTCCTTCGCGTCACGTCTAGCCAAAAGGGTCAAAATTAAATGTTTTCGAGGCCGCCGCGTCACGCGTGGACCCCCCTGGACCCTAGACGTCACGCGAGGCCCTCCTTGGCCGGTTTAAAGTGTTTCCCGTGAACCTTTTAGCTGCAGATCCTTTCCTCTTCTCCATTATGAAACCCTAGTCGCCCAAACACAAAAATCACCATATCTCACTCATTTCTCCACCAAATCACTCCATTTTTCTTCCTACATCACCACAATCACTTTCCCTACAGTTCTCACCATCAATTTCACCCGAAATCGCGATACATTTCGCGTTTTTCGGCAAGCTCGTGCACCACAAGTTCAAGGCTTCATTTTTCTTGCTAATTCCGACTCCAATGTATGTTTTCTGTGATTTCTCGTTAGTAGGTAACGTTATTGTTCATTTGTATTATCGGGTCAGTTATATTTTAGGTCTAAGGCTTGGGTAGTTTGCTAAAGTTGAGATTTTTGATCCGTTAATGATGCTAAGTGGTATGAGGGTGGTTTTGTTTGGGATGTTTACACAGAATGGAGCTTGCGGACGGTTCGGGTTGGTTTACTTGGGGTTGTTTGAGACTTGTGGGGTATGTTTGGACATCTAGGCCACGTGTTTGAGCTTTATGGGGTTTGTTTGGCTAACACTAAAAAGTTTTTCTAAAAGAAATAGGTTTTTGAACTGTTTTTTGCAAATCTAATTAGTTTTCTAAACGGCTTTTGTTGCCCAAAGCGTCGCTTTATGGTTTAAAAGTTTCAAACTCTCACGTGTTTAGCCTCAAGTGTGGGGATATTTTGGCACTTATGCTTAATTGAGGACAATTAAAGTGCCGGGAGGAGATAGTGTACATTGAGTCTTAGGTCGTTCGAGTTATTGAGTCTAGTAGTTTTCTTAGAGTAGTACTTAGAGTCTAGTGTCGGGTTTACTAATATGCACGTACAAGTTTACAACATTTTGCCCGTACTCAATCTCCATTCGGGTAAAATGGTGTTTAACTTACGCTTTTGTAAACGGTAACCCATGTTTTTCTTCAACTTTTTTCTCAGAATTAGCCGCGAATGAAATGCTATACGGCTATTCTAGTTTTTTTTAATAAAAAAAACACCAAAAATAGTTTGTGATTACTAACACTCTGCATTGTTTTTCTTGTCATGGAACTCGTGTTTTGCAGAAACATGTCAGGTGAAGGCTCATCCTTTAACCCAAGGAAAAGGAAGATCCAATATCGTGGAAAAGATAGGAGAGTCTATTCTCGAGTTGAGAGGCTAGTTGATCACCCAGTCTTGGATTTCGAAGAAGACAGTGAAGAAAGGGAAAAACTAGTGAAATTTATATCAACTAATATGTTGGAGCATCGCACGATTGATTGGGAATGGTTGCAAGGAATGGGAGCTAGTGACCGTGTAGCGGAATTGCTGGGGCCAAAACTGAGAGCGGCAATGGATTGCCATTGGCCACAGTATACGGAGCTAACACTTGAGTTTCATTGTACTTTTCATCATAAAGAAGGTACTTTTGCTGAGAAAAATGCGGTTTCATTCTCATTGGGCAGGAATTTGTATGAGATGAGTATTGCTCAGTTAGGAGTGGCTTTGGGTTTCTACACTCAGGAGGAGGTGCAGACGGAGGAGTTTGTTAATGGGTTAAGGGGTGTGTATAATCATGCTCGGCCAAATTGTTTGGGTCCGGAGGATTTGGCTAGATTTTGGGAGATAATTGCGACCCAACCGTTCGCTGGCATGAACCTTATCTCAGCAGTTCGTGATCTGATATATAGGTATATTCTGAAGGTATTGGTGACTACGGTTGTAGCAAGAAAGTCGGGTGAGAATAAGGCTAATTGGTTGGATATTTTTGCTTTGATGTGTATGGTTAAGAAAAGGAATTGGAACTTGGCGAGTTTCTTCGCATGGTCTTGTAATCGACCTCGTAGAGGGGGAAAACGGGCTGCAATGGATCTTGGGCCATACATTACTAGGTTGGCAACGAATTTGCGGGCTTTCACGAAATATAAGGCGGAGCAGATGAGAGAGAGTTTTCCAACGACTTACTGGAGTATTGGGGATCTACAGTTAGCGGGTGTTCTAACATCTTCGGACCCGTCGGAATGGAATTTCGCACACGGCGCTCCTCCGCCACGTCAGCAGATACCTCGGCAGAGGCGTGAGTTCCCAGCTCCACAGCACCCACTTCGACAGCCACGACCTAACCTATTCACTCATGAAGCTGCTTATGACCTGACCCAGCAGCATTTCGATCAGTTAGAAGACAGAATGAAAGTTGATCATCAGTGGAGTATGCAGAGCCACCATCGCCAGAATGACATGCTTAGGTACATGATGTCAGGTATGCATCTAGATGTTCCTCCACCTTTTTCCGGGTTACTTCCTCCACCAGTTTATGGAGGTGAGCAGCAGACTCCGTACGTCTATGGACAGTATCCGGGGTACGATCAGTGGGGTGGACAGAGTGGTTATGGTTATGGTGGACAGTATGGATGGCAGCAGGTTGGAGGTTCGGGAGTGCAGCAGATAGAGGAGGAGACAGATGAGGAGTGATGGAGATAGACTGAAGCAGCATATATTCTTTTATGATTATTTTACTTGATGCTGTTTTAGTAGTTCGATTGGGTTGTATTAGTAAGACATATGTTTTTATTTTTAAATTTGAACTTCGGATGTTGGTACGTTGAACGTTTGGTAGTTGTTTGGTATGGTATGTTTGCTTTAGGTTGATGATTGGAGCCGCTTTCCGTTCGTGTGAGAGAGTTTTGGTATTGTTTGCTGAGCACGTTCGGTATTGGAGGGCTTATGTGGAAACGAGTGGCACTTTGACAGTCTCACATACTCAGCTAAGTCGTTTCCCTTTTTGTTGTTGTTGTATATTTTTATTTATTTTGTTTGCAGTTTTTATTTTTAGGTAGTGTTGAGTCGTATTTTCGTTCTTGCATTAGGGACAATGCAATCTCTAAGTGTGGGGATGGGATACTTGTAAATAATCGAGTCTTAAATATGAGAAAAAAAATTAGAAAATTTTGAAAAAAAATTGAAAAAATCAGAAAATGTCTTTCGAATAAAAAAAAAGAGAAGTTTGCAAATTTACATGGAAAATGATAATAATATGAGATTACAATAAATCGAGCTTGCGTCTAGTTAGGGATATGTGGATAGGCCCGGGTTTGGTTTTAGGTCCCTTTGAGCTAATATACCTTAATTGTCGGTCTGCTAGTGGGTTTTCGCCTAGGAGATATGGGAAATCAAAACTGCCAATAATAGTATAAAGGGCACCGTTATAAGTTAAAGTTGTTTGAGTTTGTGATCATGCAAAAATAGAATAAAATAATGAGCTAGAAACTAAATGAAAGTAATGCATTCCTATGTAGTTTGGGTTGGGGATAGCGACTCTACAACCGAATTACCGCTAGGGTGTGTGAAATCGACTGTGCAAAGAAAAGAAAAAAAGTACCGAAACCTAAGTAATCTGTGGTTGGGGATAGCGACTCTACAGCCGGATTGCCTCTTGGTTAGGGAAAGCATCGTCTACGCTCATTGAAAAAAAAAAGAGAAAAGCGAAAAAAATGGAAAAAGAAAAGAAAAGTTGATTGTAGACTCTCTTGGTTTTGAAATAAGACGGTTAGGAATTGATCCAGTGATCGTTCTTTTAGTCCTATAAGCTTGAGGCGGGAGTAGATGGACCGTTGATTCTAGCGTGAGGCCCTAGGTGGATTGACCGCACTTAAATTAAAATCACATGATAAGGGCTTTGGACCGGACTTGGGTTTAAGGGGACAAGTATATTCGCA
This sequence comes from Helianthus tuberosus, assembly GCA_030545235.1. NCBI lineage: Eukaryota > Viridiplantae > Streptophyta > Magnoliopsida > Asterales > Asteraceae > Helianthus > Helianthus tuberosus. The sequence continues at coordinate 1,390,102 of CM060448.1, forward strand.
ATCGCGGCTAACGCAAGCCTTGGTTTTAATTAAATATACCTATGCTTTTGACCCGAGGGATTAGTCATCTATGATTCCGTTGCATAATTCTTTTTCGAGGACGAAAAAAGAGTAAGTGTGGGGATGTTTGATGTACTGCAAAGTACATATGTTTATAGTGTATATTTTGGCTAGTTTTCGGTTATTTTGAGTCTAGTTTAGGTTAGAATTTCGATACTGCTGACGTTAAGCTTTGATTTCAGGTCCCGTAGCTTAAAGTGATGAAAACCGAGTCAAAACGAGCAGTTTGGAGAAAAACGGGATTCGAACGCGAGTTGGAAAGCTGGAAATCAAGAAAATAATAAAATAATCATCTGGGGGGGCGCCGCGTGACGCCTAGAGCCCTCGCGTCACGTCTAGCCCCTATTTTGAAGGATTGTTGATTTGCAGCTAGGTTTTTGAAGGGAATTCCAAGAAAACTAAGGAAGAACCCTAATTACGAAAATTAGACATCTTTGGGCAATCTTGGAGCATTCTTGGCGCATAATCGGAGATCTCAAGGCTTTGGAATCATTGGTACGAGTCGAGGGCGAAGAATCGAAGGATATATCGGGTTTTCTAATCCCTTGTTTTGTCGATTACTTTTCTTGAAACTTGTTATAATGAATTCTTGTTTAGATTTCTTTGGATTGTTTTCACGTTCTAGTATGCTTGGCTAAACATTTAAGCCACCTAGACTTGATGAATGGATTGACATGAAGTTTTTACCGGTTTTATTAATTGCATGATTTTTTGGACTAATTGTGATTTGTAAAAGGGTTGATTTAATGATTTGATGTATATGCATGCTTTGATTTGGTTTATTATTATTATTTGCTTCATATGATTCTTAGTGACGGTCTATATCACAACATAGAGTCATATTAGGGTTTAGGATTTCGGTGAGTGTCTATATCACGTTAGAAAACCTTAACTCTTTAGGGAGAATTGCGCAATACCCCCTAGTAGTAATTGATAATAATTTGCTAAGCCTTAGTGTTCTACTAGTCCTAATACCTGGAAAGTGAGGGGCTATTGATAGGTCTTACCCGGCGAATTGCTTTAGATAGTCCTTGGAAAAGGTCATGTCTTGGTTTACCTGTCGGTTTTATTAGTCTATCAAGTCAAATTGATTACTTCAATCTACCCTAGATCTACGATTGGAAAAGAGTAGGTCAATATTAGGGTACTTACACAATAATTAGACAACTGGAAAGGCGTCTAATAACCGGTAGGATTAACGGCCTAGGTAGTTCCACAGGTTTCTCCTTGAGAAGGGTCAAGGGGCTTAGTTGGTTCTTAATAGGTTTAGTACTTTAAGATCCCGGTTCCATAACTCATGCGTTTAACTTAATCGGTAATTCTTTAAAAATAATCCAGGATTCTTGTCTAGGTGGTCTCGTTCTCATATAAGGAAAGTCCTCATTCTTAATTCGTATTTAGTCTAGCTCTAGTTACTTTAGTAGTTTAATATAGATTTCCTAGATTTCCGTAACCCCCCCCCCCAAAACAAATAAACAAGTTTCAGTCGTGTCTGTCAGTGTCTATTAGAGTCTAGTTTACGTGATACATAGAGTCTTGTGGTTCGATATCCGGACTTCCTAGGTTATACTACAATGATCGGTACACTTGCCGATTGTGTGGTTTTAGGTCGAGTCTAGAATTAAAGTTTTTTAGTGTCTAGCTTAGAGAGTCTAATATAGTTGAATTTTTATAGTCTGTTTAGCACACATCAATGGCTCATACGAAACCGACGCCTAAAATGTGCATCATTGTACAACGGATTTTCACAAAAATAATCGTGCATTAAACGTTCATGAGCACCTAACCGAGTAACGGAAACGCGGACTATAAGTCAAGGGACTCGGGGAATGAGTCTTAAACAAAGAATGGTGAAACTGTGAAAAGAATTCGAAATAAGTAAATTCAACTATTATAACGTTGAACGGGTTGAATAAGTGTGAGTGTGCACCGGACAAAGGATGCGCAAAATACAAGGAAATTAAACTGGATGATGGGAAACATTCATAAAAGTGATGTTTATGTGAAAAAGATATGATTCTATAAGCTTGTTTGCGTAATTATGCAAACGGGTCAAATATTTGATTATTTAAAGTTAGAAGCGATAGCGCAAAACAAAAATTTATAAATAGTAACATTGTATTTTCGTGTGCACTTGCACCGACATTGTTCTTTAAGAATATATAAATAGTAATATATATATATATATATATATAGGAGAATGATCCGTTAGAAACCACCCTTTATTGCGAGAACTGCGAGAACCAATGTGAACACAACCAAAAATACTTAAAAATAGCTAAAAAAACACACAAATTTTTTTATTTTTTATCAAAAAATCGCTACTTTTAGTAGGTAAAAAAAAAAATTTTTTGGCTACTAAAAGTAGCGATTTTAATGTAAAAAATATTAAAAAAAAAATTGTGTGTTTTTTTGATTTTTTTAGGTTTTTGGGGTTTAGTTTTTAGCATTTTAGCTTGGGGTGGGGGGGGGGGTTTAGGTTTTTGGGGGCGGGGGGTGGGGGTTAGGTTTTTTTTAGGTTTTTGTAGCTATTTTTGGTTTTGTTCACATTGGTTCTCACGGTTCTCGCAATAAAGGTGGTTCTCGCATGAACCTTACCCTATATATATATACAATATGTTTCCAGAAATAAGCTGGTAACAAATAACAACCAGGGATGACAATCAAACCCGAACTCGATGGGTAAACTCGTAACCCGACACATTTGTGACGGGTTTGGGGTCGGTTAATTGGGTTTGGAACAGGTTTGGGAAAAGTTTTTATTTTGTCCCTGGTTTGGGATCTGGTGATACACCCGCTTACCTGACCCAATTACCTGATAAAGTGTACCCGTTTACCTGATTGTATACCCAATATAATTTTTTTAATATTATTAAATATGCGTATATATGATAAATCCATTTTTTTTATACATATAGGTATTTTATTCCATATAAATTGTAGTTATTTGATATATTTTTATAGAAATAATACTAAATGTAACCGATTAGTAATGTTACCTGATAGATACTCGATGGATTTGGGGTCGGGTATACTCAACGGGTAAGCTTCTTAAATTAACGGGTTTCCCGAAACCCACGGGTATACCCGATACAATATAGGTATTCACCCGCTAGAAACCCGACGGGTTTTGGAATGGGTTTGGGATAAGCTTATCTAACCGGGTTTGGGGTTGGGATTACCTAAACCCGTCCCAAACCGGACCCATTGCCATAAACTTTGAGGGTTTAAAGGTGATATGAAAGAACACGGAGGGCCTTTGTGTAATTAACAGAAAACCCTACTACTATATATAGCGCAGACCAGACAACCCAAAAAAAACCCCACCTTCCTCCCTCCCTCCCTCATGACGCAGCAAACTAAATTAGCGAAGGAAGAAGGTTCGATTGCTTTCCATCATCATCATCGCAGGTAATAATTCGAGCCTCTTGTGAAATCGAGATCATGATGTTATGTGAAATCAAGAGCAGTAAACTTTTTATGTTGTAGTGTTTTGTTTTTTGGGTAGGGATTGTCTCTCTCGTTCAATCGGGATCATATTACAACTTTGTTTTACCGAGTTCGGTATCCTAAGGCTAGAGGGTATGATGATGGTCCTCCAAGGGAGGATGATCCGCTACGTAGGCGCCACGTCATAGTCCTCCCAAGGATGGTCCATCCCACTAAACTAGAGGGTATGGGAGGATGGTGCTAGATGATCCTACCCCACAAAACTATGTACAAGTATTAAAGCCTAATGTACAAATCCCATTCACAAACAAACAAACAAACAAAGGGGGCCCACCTGTTTTGGATCGTCCTGGATGTCGAGAAAAAGACGGAGAGGACGGGGACGGGATGAAGACCGGGGGGGGGGGGATGGGGTGACGCCGGCGCCGGGATGGAGGACGGGACCATACTGTCTAGCCTAAGACTGAATAGACTTATACCAGGGGAATCCCAATAGAAATACATTAGTAGATTAAAGATGAAATTATGTAAAATAAAAGAGTTAATTGTCAAAATCGTCCTTGAGATTTGGGCACGTTTGCCATTTTCGTCCAAAATAACACTTTTGTACCAAATTGCCCCCAACGTTTGTAACTTTTTGCCATTTTCATCCAAACCACTTACTTAGTTTATTTTTTCTGTTAAGTTGAGGATATTTGGATGAAACTGGCAAATATAAAACCACAGGGACGATTTTGAAATTTTCCTCAAACCCTTTTTAATTTCCTTTATTTAATTATTTTTGTTACATATATAATAAAAAAGAATATACATGGAGATTTTAGAAGAAAAAATATTAATATTTTTGTCACATAATTTTTATAAATTTTCATCCAAATCACTAACTCAGTTTATTTTTCTGTTAAGGTGAAGGATGTTTTAAATTTTATAAATTAAGACAGAAATTAATTTACAACTTCTTTATATAAATCAGGTTTATAAAGAGAAAACGTCATTGGTGTGCAACATAACAATCGATTACAACTTTTAGTATTTATCAGTTGTAGAGATAGAAAAAAATTGTAAAACATTACATATTTTTTAAATGTGTTGAGCACCTAGGAAATATGTTGGAAGAAATAAAATATTTATTTAATTAAGATTATGAGGATAACTAACTAATACTTATTCTGAGTGGCTTGAGTAAAGAAACTTTTGGTTCATAGCATTATAATTACAATTTGGTGGGTAATTTTAACGTTTGGTAACTATATGTTGTTTGATGGGGGGGGGGGGTCACTGGCTTCTGTTTTTCCTTATAAGCGAATTTAAAAGTGTAGAAGATGAATTACAAACTTGGTACATATGATAAGATTTTTTTATTTGACCTTTTTCAATAAGGTCACCAGAATTTTAGTTTTATAAAATTTAGAGGTTTAAATAGATTTTATTTTTATAAAACTGATCTATATAAAAAATTAGAAATTAATTTCTGTCTTAGTTTATAAACATCATTCGCCTTGATAGAAAAATTAACTTAGTTGTGGTTGGATGAAAATTTATAAAAATTATGTGACAAAACTATTTTTTTTTTCTAAAAACTCCATGTATATTCTTTTTTATTATATATGTAACAAAAATAATTAAATAAAAGAAATTAAAAAAGGGTTTGAGTAAATTGCCAAAATCGTCCATGTGGTTTTATATTTGCCAGTTTCATCCAAATATCCTCAACTTAATAGAAAAAATAAACTAAGTTAGCGGTTTGGATGAAAATGGTAAAAAGTTACAAACGTTGGGGGCAATTTGATACAAAAGTGTCATTTTGGACTAAAATGGCAAACCTGTCCAAACCTCAGGGACGATTTTGGCAATTAACTCAAAATAAAATTACTAACTAAGTTTTTTTATAGCGTGAAGAAACTAAAAGCTCTTCATGTCGAACGTTTAAGCTTGAAAACTTGTTGCAACATGATATAACAAAAAAAAAAAAAAAAAGAGTTTTTGTGTTTTGTGATTTTAAATTATCCTCTAATTTAAAATTATTTATTATATTGGTGTCAATCTTAATTTCGCGGTAAAAAAGTGACTTTAGTATAAAGTTTTACTAATTTAGCGTAATTAGTTTTCTTGTTGGCAAGTGTTAAATCCTAATCTAATCTAAAGTATTATATATTCTGCCCTTGGCATTAATAGCTTAGTGGCATCTTAAGGGTGAGATAAGGCTTAAGGCAGTGGCGGATCTAGAAAGTTCGTATAGGGGCAACATTTCAAAGAAAAGGGGTAACGAAATTGAAAAAAGGTCAAAATTTCCCAAAATTTATACTAAAGTCTGGGTTCCATTCCCACCAGGGGGTTTTCCCTGATTTATTGGGTTTCTTCTGAATTGGTGTGTATGCATTATTGCCTAGGGGAAATTGATTTGATCGGGTGGTTCCGCTGGTGCCACGATAATACTCCAGTATCCAACATTTACCGCTAAAAAAAGTATTATATATTCTATATATTATAGCACAAAACAATTAAGAGTATCCTGGTTGCAGCCGGTGGGCGTATGTCACATCAAACTAACCACAAAAATCTCACGTCTCACCTTCGTTTCTTTATCTTTTTTCTCACAGTTTGTTCGTGTTTGCAATAGCTGAATCCCTAACAGATAGGGTACATGTCGGAGGGTGCCAAAGATTTGGCGTAATTTTGTATATGGGTAGCGTGTGAATGTAGAGAGGAAGTGCAACAAGTTTTACGGCATTTCGGACCTATCATTGCAAACATTGGATACTGGGCCAAAGAGTTGGTTGTTGGTGCTAGCATTGAAAGAGATAAGATTGTGTTGGTTCAACCACTGGACTAAACTTGCAAAATGACCCAAACCACAGGGACTAAAATGACGTTTAACGCTTTTTGTTTCTTACTATTTTTTAATTGAATTAGTTAGATCACATATATGATATTAATAATGACATAATAAGTTCTTTTAATATAATTTGTAAAGATTTATTCTTGAATGATTCTTGTTGCAGTTGTATTAAACTATTTTTCAAACCATTGTTTATATCATTTAGTCACTTTCCTTCAAATATAGGTGTAGTTGTATTAAACTACTTTTCCCTAAACATTGGTCATATCAATTTTTTTTGAACGAGTTAAATTACATTAAATCCGTATTAGACACGGCAACCGTTAACTTTAAGGGGAGCAACACCACACAAACACCTAATTCCAATGGCCTTGCCTGTTGAACCCAAACCCCCCACAAAAACACCTTCGCGTTCATATGTTTTCTGGATTGATTTCGAAGTGACATTTTGTTTGATTAGTTTCGTAGTTTTAACTAGCGAGCCCATTGGAATGGATGGTTTGTGTGTGTGTTTAACCGCTAAACCGGCTAATGGGGTGGGTTCGAAATGGGATAAATTATTTTCACATGTCGTCCGGAGTGACACATGTTAAAAGTTGTATTCATTCATTAGAAGAGGGATCATCAATAATAGAAAATACTTATCCTATTTTGACATATGTCGTCTACAGACAGGTGCCTTTAATTTTTTTTTTTTTTTTGAACGACCAACAAATCAATCTCGAGCACTCTCGGGGCACCCACTGGACAAACGGAGTACTCCGAGAGTAACCCGAGTCGTCCACCACCAATTCTGGGGAAAACCCGGTAACCCACCCGCCCGTAAGCACGACGGTAAATTACTGGTAAAACCCGTTTGGCTCAAGGATCGAACCCAGGTTTTCTTGGGTCTCCTATCACTGCCCATCAGTGCCTCAGTCCTTTTTTGCTCCAAATGAGAATTGAACTTGAGTTTTCAAAGAAGAACTGAAGTCCTCCTACCACTTGAGGTAGAGGTCATTGGCACAGGTGCCTTTAATTTTACTTTTTACCATTTATTTTTGTTTAGAACTGTTCTTTTGCGATGGCATACCATCGGGACAGGTGAAATATTTTTAAACTTTGTAAACTTCTTTTAATCCGTAATAAAAGAAATGAAAAAATAAAATAAAATACATCGACAACATGTCGTCAGATACGACGATATGATGTCACCGGGAAAAGGTCATCGTATCATACATGATATCTTGTAATGCAGGCTGGTAACAAAGTACAACTTTGAGGGTTTAAAGGTGATATGAAAGAACACGGAGGGTCTTTGTGTAATTTGTTACTAAACAGAAAACCCTACTATATATTGTCGCGCAGACAACCCAACCTTCCTCCCTCACGACGCAGCAGACTAAATTAGCGAAGGAGGGAGGTTCGATTGCCTTCCATCATCATCATCATCGCAGGTAATAAATAATTCGAGGCTCTTGTGAAATCGAGATCATGATGTTATGTGAAATCGAGAGCAGTAAACTTTGTATGTTGTATGTTGTAGTGTTTTGTTTTTGGGTAGGGATTGTCTCTCTCGTTCAATCGGGATCATATTACAACTTTGTTTTACCGAGTTCGGTATCCTAAGACTGAATAGACTTATACCAGCCTGGGGAATCCCAATAGAAATACATTAGTAGATTAAAGATGAAATTATGTAAAATAAAATTACTAAGAGTTCTTCAAAACTAAGTTTTTATTTCGTGAAGCTGTTCATATGGAGCGTTTAAGCTTGCAAAACTTGTTGCAACTAGGGGTGTTTGACACTTTACGTGTGTATGATATATCTTTGGCGCTCATTAATGGCCAAACACCCATCTCAATGGTGCCCAAGAGTGGCGCCCCCTTTCGGAGTATCACACCCTAAAATGGTGACTTGGCAAGTGGGTAACGCTCATGGTCTAACATACTTTTTGTAAAAATCTAAAGAATGGTTCATAATAATGTCATGTGTCTCGTTCGTATTTGGTGCTGGACGGTGAGTTTAAATGTCTTAACGCTGCTACCATCTAATTTCAACCAAAATAACAAACTTTCATTTTTGAGTTAGCAAATGATAGTTGATTAGTTGCAACATTCCTTTTTGAAAACAATCCAAGTTGAAGTTACATGTTTACCAATTTCTCATGGTAAAAAGTAAAAACAAAACGATTGCGTTGAGTGAGTCCACAAGATTCATTTATTCATTTTTCCAGAAAAAAAGAAAAGAAATACATTTTACATAATTTACATACCGTTTTGTTAAGACGTTTTTCTTTGTCAAATTCAAATAACATTATACACAAATTAGCAAAGCAATATATGTCATAAATAGTGATGGAGAACATTCTTAACCAGCATTTTATTAACATAATTCCCTAAAAAAAATGGAACCTTTTTTTTTTTTTTTTTTTCAAATTACATCCGCCATACAAGAGGCCCTAGATCATTATAGCAAACCACCACAAGTGGCCTAGTGGTGGAGTGACTTGGGTTCTCCAATGGAGACCCAAGTTCAATTCCCATTAGTGCCACTTTGGTGGCCACCGACACCCGCTTTAAGCCGGACCGAGGACACTCGAGGTCTCGGGTTTGAAACATGTTTCTTACCCCTCTTTGATGGCTATGGGTATTTGCCGCCAGGGATCCTTGTCGGGTGGTGAACTGGGAAGGGAGATCCCTTCCGCGGTCAGGGGTACCGTGCAACTACCCTTTTTTTAGATCATTATAGCAAGTTGTGTTATAAAAAAATCCACCAAGACAAATGCAAACAAAGAAAAGGAATTTACCAAACTCAGGTGTGTGGTATTATGTGTGGTACATGCGTCTCATATGTGTGGTATTAACGGCTTATTCACTCAAACCATATCTTAGTGCATACTTTGACTTATAGCCAATTAAATGATAGAAATAGCTAAAATGATCACTTTTTATCATCCAACTACCAAAGCAAACGATAACTATTCATTCACCACGAAATGAATATAGGCCTTCAAAGCAAAGGGCGAAGAGTGATGAGCTTACAGCACATTAACATTGCCATCAACATAATGAACATAAGACCATGAACAGTCGCGTCGTACTGGCTCACTTTGGTGCGCCACGTGCGTGCCAGTCAGGAGTCCGCGCGCGCTGACCTGGTCATGCGCCACTATCATGTACTCGTCTGCCACCCGTGCCACATCATCTGATGCCACCTGGTTCTAGCAGCCTCTGTGCTGAGCCACGAGCATGTGGTCAAAAATACAAAGGCGGCTCTCAAGCGACTCACGGCGTTACGAGCGTGCGAAGTGCAAAGTGCGCCATCAAAGCGCCACATTGCGCATTTCCTATATTTGTGAAAAATGTTATTTTCACAAATTTCTAACACCTATTAGCTAATTTTATAGATTTGACCCGTTTTTCCGTTTAAGATGGACACGCCCAAAATTGAAAGCATACATTTTTGGGAGAGCTCAAAACATCTGCATAGCAAGCCAATGCTTTTCGTAGAGTGCATGGAGGAAAGGAGGTGACAGAGAGGCTCCGGTGCTTAAATGAGTGTAAATTTAATAAAATGAGTACAAGCGTAGCTGCGAGACTGGGTAATTCGTCGTTTAAAACTTAAGCTCTTTTATGTGGTAAAAAGTATAAGAAATTGATCAACCATGCTTTGTCTATTACAATAAGACATATAAATACAAGAAGAGAAAGCTAATTCTAAGGAATACATTTTTTTTTTGAACGACACATCACTTTATATATATATATATAAAGAGCCAGCAAGAAACTGGGAGAATCCAAAACAAACAAAACAACAAAACAGAAACTGAACAATTACATCAAATCAACTACATCGAACACCACCCAATTCTCCCACTTAGGCTTCTTCAACTTAGAATGGTTACAGATCCACTAAGGAATATATTTAATTACAAATATATGCAAGGCTATAATATGGGAGACAATCACTCAAACGGTTTTGACTGATTAATGTGATGGACTTTTTTTTTTTTTGGGTAAATGAGCTTTCGCCCGGCAAACTTTATAGAAAAATAAAAAAGGATTACATGTTTAAAGGGGCATACCCCCGCCAACCAAGCACCGAAACACCAAAACAAGCTTTGGGATTCGGAGTCTCGGAAAACATACTATACCTACTAACATGCAACATCCTAGTAGGGATGATATATTTTCCTAACAAAAACATACTATACCTACTAATGTGATGGACTTGATTTTCTCTTTGATCATCTTGAGTTAGTCATTTTCCTTAATATGCTCCCACAAGATAGACGACCGTAGGTTAAGTCCAATCTTGGTTAACAGTGGATGAGTGTGGTATTTAAGAAATATAAGAAGTTGATGAAGTTGAAGATGTAAACGGAGATGAAGTAGATGAAACAAAAGAAGATATATTTTGTGGTTTTTTTATAGGGTGAATGCAATAAAAGATAGAAGATAGAATGATGGTTGCGGCAGTGATAGGATTATAGGTTTTGCAAAACCTAACTAATATTGACGGAGAAGTTGTGTTTGAAGATGTAACCATGTGTAATGGTGATGTAGGTCGATGGTTTTTTTTTTTTTTTTTGGAGAAACATATGGATGGAAAATGGATTGTAGGTGACAGAGGGTGGTGGAGTTTGAGGAGAACAGACAGTTATGGCGACAACGAGAGTGAAGGTAGCGTTAGGTATTCTATTATGATGGTTATCGTCGTGTGTGGTGGAGAGGAGTAATATTGTGATTGTAAGAGATATTACTTGAATATAGAAAGAAGAAAGGAGATTCTGAAATCTACGGAAGAAGAGAAGGGTCGGGATGTTGAAGTGGGAATGGAGGAGAAGTCTTTGCTAATAGTAGAATTGTTTAGGAGTGTTGGCCAAAGAAATGATGGTTGCAGGATCAAGAGCTTCTCGGTGGAGATAAGTGCTCTGATACCATATAAGAAATTGATCAACCATGCTTTGTCTATTACAATAAGACATATAAATACAAGAAGAGAAAGCTAATTCTAAGGAATACATTTAATTACAAATATATGCAAGGCTATAATGTGGGAGACAATCACTCAAACGGTTTTGACTGATTAATGTGATGGACTTGATTTTCTCTTTGATCATCTTGAGTTAGTCATTTTCCTTAATAAAAAGACTATGAACACAACTGAGGAATTGGGATTTAAAAACTAAGTTTTCTTATGTGCTAAAATGATTAGCAACGCAGTTGTAAACATAGTTATCAATAGCGATTGTCGCGATTGCTGTAGCGCGCTACGTAGCGTATAGGTCTAGTGTCACTGTTAGGGTTGTAGCGATGGATAGCGAGAATAGCGACACCTTATTTTTGTATGTTTTTTAATATAAATAGCAATTAAATATAGGTAAACAATAGTTGGATTGTAGGTTTATGTTAAAGATACATGTAAAATAGCATATATACCAGGGGGTATTTTGATATAATATATATATAAAAGTTTTAAAAAAATTCTAGTGTATCGCTATTCGCTATGTAGCATGTATGTACCTTATCGCTATTTGTCACTGTTCGCCATTAACAACTATGGTTGTGAAATCGGGTCAGCTGGGTTAAACAGACAACAATTTTATGTGCTAAAATGAGTATAGGCTAAAGTTAGCATAAACGCAGATGTGTTTAAAAGTCTGACACATTTATAGGCAATAATGAAATCAGGTCATCTGGAATGAAAGATTCATATCTCTTATGTGCTAGAATGAGTGTAAATGCAGCTATGCTACCAGGGGTTACCTGGGCTAAAAGGTCAGCAGTTACATGTGTTAAAATGAGTATAAGTGCAGCTGAGAGATTGGGCATTCGTGGTTTATAATGTAAAAGAATAAAAATCAGCAAGTAAAATCAATCAAGTTGCTATTTAATAAAAAATCACAAGCAATTAAAAAAGCATGCATGTAGCAATTTAATTGATCTTGAAAAAGAAATAACCATACATTTCAAAGAAGCAGAAGATAAAATGCATAAACTTGGGGTCTCTTTAATTCTCCTGAACCAAAATCGGGGACAAATAACAAGTTTAAAATGGCAATCGGATCTTAAATCAAAACGACCCAAGTGCAGAGCCATATTTTAGCTCGAAGTCGATTTTGAAAGAAATGCATAACCATTAGGGATCTCTCGAAGTCGATTTTGAAAGAAATATTAGCTCCACAAGCATTGTAATACACTTGAAGAAACATCACTACAAAGTCCCAAGTGCAGAGCCATATTTTAGCGACCGAAGAAGTAACTATGGAGCCCGAAACCTGCAGAATCCAAATTTCTGTAATTACTTAAAGGCAAGTAGCAGGTGACCTATATTGTCATGAAAGAACAAGTATCAAAGGAAGAGAAAAAGAGGTTCTCAGATACTTGCACAAAATCATTAACCTTTCACCACAACGAACCTTGCCAAGTTATACACTACCCCATAGATTTCAAACGAGTTTCGAGTTACGGGTGTTAAAAGATCGCTTCTAATCAATTGACAAATAATCGGAATTGTTACCTGGATCTGAGATTACGAGTAATAACCGAAAAGCGTTTCAATCGGATGTGGCTTATTCATTTAAACCTTGCAACCACGGCCAAAAACTAAAGTCATCTTATCTAACAAGCTAAGTGATGATTGGGTTTAGATTGTCTTACCAGGTTGTAAGCTTGATAGATTTACTTAAAGCTTCATGTCTCTGATTTCCATAAGAACATAGAGAGGTCAGAGGATGATGGTGCCATTCAATCGTCGTTTAATCCATCACCGGATCTCTTAATTAACCTCCACCAGATTAGCCCACCCAGTGGCGGAACCAGAACTTCTTTGTCAGGGGATCATCATAAGACTCTCCTTTCTACCGGCTACAACTAGAGAGTCTAAAACATGTTTTTTTCTAGAAAAATCTCAGATTGTACATATAAAAATATTACAAATTTCTATGTCCGGGGGGTCAGTGGACCCTCTTGACCCCCTCTGGTTCCGTCCCTGAGCCCACCGACCAGTCTTTTCGGCTGATCGACCACCATCCAAGTGCAATAGGATGTTTTGAGGAATGAAAGGTTTTGTAGCCGGATTGAACATTAAACGGTCTGATCAATTTCGATTTTCACGGATACAAGTGGAGGTGGTGGATTACATAGGGTGTTTTAGAGGTTAGGGGTAAAGATGGAAGAAATTTAGAGAGAGAATGAAAATTACACTATGACTCTTCACATATCATCTTAAAAATTAGTGAAAATTACAAATTAGGACACTCAATCTTCTTAATAATATATTATAAATATAGATTATAGATATATTAGAAGATGTAAGTGGGAAGAAATTTTAATTTAAATGTAAAGAATGGGAATAAAATTCTAGCCATTAATGGTCTTAAATGATTGTTGCAAACATGTATACAAACAAACCATTTTGCATTTTTCTTTAATACAAAAGGGCATTTTGGAGGCTTTGGTGTAAGAGCATTCACATCCTTTTCATTATTTTTTATTATATACTACACTAAAATTTATTACATTTTTTTTTTCTCCTTTTCAATTTAATAATATTTTTCTATATATTTTCTCTCTACTTCACTCACAACCATTTTCAAAATATATTAAAAAATTACAGGGGGTGAACAATGTCCCCTCCAATATACAGATGAACAGTAACATTTTCTCTCTATTCTATTCACAACCACTTATTATATTATAAAAATTCTACTCACACAATTTGGAAGAATGGATGTGAATGCTCTAACTATTAACCATTCTTGATTAGACCACACCGTGTGGAGGAGCTTGAAACTTGGGCGTTATTCGACATGTGGTGTCAGCAAGCGTCAGAAAATTGGCGTAGTGGAAAAAAGGAGGTGTGGGAAGGGGCGTGGAAAGGTGGCATTATCTGACACATGGCACACCCTTTTTATTATTAATTTATATTTAAAACTATATAGAATCAATTAAATTTAAAAAAAAAAACCAATCAATACTAATTGATATATAACTTAACATTAAAGAAATTACATACGTTTTAAAAAATTAAAGTCATGCTCGTTCACGTTATGGAACTCGACGAGAGCGACTTGGATGATATCGACTTCGTGTAGCTCACCATCGTCGTTGTCCATGCCGTTGAGAATTCTTTCAAATCTCGTACAATCAATATGAATCATCCGAAAACGTGAATAAAGTGCATCATTGGATCGATGGCCTTACCCCTACGTATACAAAATTCTTGATAAACTCGTTCCCGAAAACGAAAACGAAAACGTGCGTAACAGAGGCCCTTGGTTGTTCACCGCCAAGACCACGATTCTCATAACGTGATGTCCTCTTCTAGGATCCATGGAATAACCGGCATTGTAATAAGATGAAAGTTGAGATTTTTTTGTGAGAGACTATTGAGAGTTATATAAAAAGTTGAGATTTTTTGAGAGAGTGTAATGGTGTATTTATATATAGAAAGATTGAAAATTGTTTTTTACTAGCCTTTGGGTAAAACAGCTACTTCCACTTTATAAATCAAATCATACGCTTTTATTATTTGATGAATTAATTATATTTTATTCGTATCGCGTTGAACCGACCTAAACTGTTTGAACCAAGTGCATGTCCCGCTTGTCGATTCGACCCACTCGTGAAACCCGAAACTTATAAGGTCCAGATCATAGTGTGTATATTATATATTTATATTTATATTTTACACATATATTAGTTGTTTAAGTATAAAAAAATATATATTTATATATCAATTAAACAAAAATCGCTGCCTTCCGTTCCCTTTTGCGTTTTGATTTGGCAGCCCAAATACCCTCATGTTGGGCTAATAGCACAACAGCCCACCATGGGCTCAAGCCCATTTCAGTTTCAGCTTACCCAAACCGCCCCACCTCTATATATGTACGTATTATGCATGTTGGTTAGGCAGAACAAAAAAAATAATAAAAAAGAAAAAAGAAAACAAAACCCTAACTCCCCCCATTGACGCACGACAGCAGACCTCCTCCTCTCTCGCTACTCTCTCTCTCTCTCTCTCACTCTAGCTCTCTCATCCATCTCTACAAGGTTAGTTATGTTTTTGGTGGTTGTTTCGGTTTGAAATTCTTGTATTCATGGCTGTGTTTTTGTGTGCCTTGATGATCATGTTGATTATAGTGTTAACTTGTAGAGTAGGATGCATGAAAACCTTGTGTGAGTTCGTATTATTGCGTAGATATGCTTAAACACATGTAAGTTGTTTAGGGTTTAATATGGTTAATGACCTTGATGTTTGAGCATGATAAAATATGATGTACACGACATATAACCTGTTGTGAATAATTGATTTGGTCATAGGATCGTAAAAACCATGTGCATGCCATGATTAGAGCGACTATGGGTTCGGTTGGTTAATAAGGGTTGGAGAATCTTATGTGTTGATACTTGACATGATGAGTCTGAAGTAAATAACAATAACCTGCTGTTGGTGATGTTAAATGTTGTTATTGTTGGCTATGTATGTGTTTAGGATCATAAAACTCGTTTTAAGAAATCGGGTAACGAAAACAGGTCCTGTCTGACAGTTACAGCCGACTTTAATCGGCTGTAACCAGGTCATAACTTAACGAAAATTTTATTTTCTCGAATTTATAACGTGCTATTTCGAAATACACTTCTAATGGCGCTGGAATCATGATTTTTGGACATCGTTTTCTATTTTAAATAAATTGTTTCGTTTCAGCAACTTAAGCTGCGTTTTTCTGCAGATTTTACGTGTTATGTTTTAAGTCATAACTTGATGAATGCTTAGAGTTAGACCATGAAATTTTGACCCGTTTTTCCGTTTAAGATGGACACGCCCAAAATTGAAAGCATACATTTTTGGGAGAGCTCAAAACATCTGCATAGCAAGCCAATGCTTTTCGTAGAGTGCATGGAGGAAAGGAGGTGACAGAGAGGCTCCGGTGCTTAAATGAGTGTAAATTTAATAAAATGAGTACAAGCGTAGCTGCGAGACTGGGTAATTCGTCGTTTAAAACTTAAGCTCTTTTATGTGGTAAAAAGTATAAGAAATTGATCAACCATGCTTTGTCTATTACAATAAGACATATAAATACAAGAAGAGAAAGCTAATTCTAAGGAATACATTTTTTTTTTGAACGACACATCACTTTATATATATATATATAAAGAGCCAGCAAGAAACTGGGAGAATCCAAAACAAACAAAACAACAAAACAGAAACTGAACAATTACATCAAATCAACTACATCGAACACCACCCAATTCTCCCACTTAGGCTTCTTCAACTTAGAATGGTTACAGATCCACTAAGGAATATATTTAATTACAAATATATGCAAGGCTATAATATGGGAGACAATCACTCAAACGGTTTTGACTGATTAATGTGATGGACTTTTTTTTTTTTTGGGTAAATGAGCTTTCGCCCGGCAAACTTTATAGAAAAATAAAAAAGGATTACATGTTTAAAGGGGCATACCCCCGCCAACCAAGCACCGAAACACCAAAACAAGCTTTGGGATTCGGAGTCTCGGAAAACATACTATACCTACTAACATGCAACATCCTAGTAGGGATGATATATTTTCCTAACAAAAACATACTATACCTACTAATGTGATGGACTTGATTTTCTCTTTGATCATCTTGAGTTAGTCATTTTCCTTAATATGCTCCCACAAGATAGACGACCGTAGGTTAAGTCCAATCTTGGTTAACAGTGGATGAGTGTGGTATTTAAGAAATATAAGAAGTTGATGAAGTTGAAGATGTAAACGGAGATGAAGTAGATGAAACAAAAGAAGATATATTTTGTGGTTTTTTTATAGGGTGAATGCAATAAAAGATAGAAGATAGAATGATGGTTGCGGCAGTGATAGGATTATAGGTTTTGCAAAACCTAACTAATATTGACGGAGAAGTTGTGTTTGAAGATGTAACCATGTGTAATGGTGATGTAGGTCGATGGTTTTTTTTTTTTTTTTTTGGAGAAACATATGGATGGAAAATGGATTGTAGGTGACAGAGGGTGGTGGAGTTTGAGGAGAACAGACAGTTATGGCGACAACGAGAGTGAAGGTAGCGTTAGGTATTCTATTATGATGGTTATCGTCGTGTGTGGTGGAGAGGAGTAATATTGTGATTGTAAGAGATATTACTTGAATATAGAAAGAAGAAAGGAGATTCTGAAATCTACGGAAGAAGAGAAGGGTCGGGATGTTGAAGTGGGAATGGAGGAGAAGTCTTTGCTAATAGTAGAATTGTTTAGGAGTGTTGGCCAAAGAAATGATGGTTGCAGGATCAAGAGCTTCTCGGTGGAGATAAGTGCTCTGATACCATATAAGAAATTGATCAACCATGCTTTGTCTATTACAATAAGACATATAAATACAAGAAGAGAAAGCTAATTCTAAGGAATACATTTAATTACAAATATATGCAAGGCTATAATGTGGGAGACAATCACTCAAACGGTTTTGACTGATTAATGTGATGGACTTGATTTTCTCTTTGATCATCTTGAGTTAGTCATTTTCCTTAATAAAAAGACTATGAACACAACTGAGGAATTGGGATTTAAAAACTAAGTTTTCTTATGTGCTAAAATGATTAGCAACGCAGTTGTAAACATAGTTATCAATAGCGATTGTCGCGATTGCTGTAGCGCGCTACGTAGCGTATAGGTCTAGTGTCACTGTTAGGGTTGTAGCGATGGATAGCGAGAATAGCGACACCTTATTTTTGTATGTTTTTTAATATAAATAGCAATTAAATATAGGTAAACAATAGTTGGATTGTAGGTTTATGTTAAAGATACATGTAAAATAGCATATATACCAGGGGGTATTTTGATATAATATATATATAAAAGTTTTAAAAAAATTCTAGTGTATCGCTATTCGCTATGTAGCATGTATGTACCTTATCGCTATTTGTCACTGTTCGCCATTAACAACTATGGTTGTGAAATCGGGTCAGCTGGGTTAAACAGACAACAATTTTATGTGCTAAAATGAGTATAGGCTAAAGTTAGCATAAACGCAGATGTGTTTAAAAGTCTGACACATTTATAGGCAATAATGAAATCAGGTCATCTGGAATGAAAGATTCATATCTCTTATGTGCTAGAATGAGTGTAAATGCAGCTATGCTACCAGGGGTTACCTGGGCTAAAAGGTCAGCAGTTACATGTGTTAAAATGAGTATAAGTGCAGCTGAGAGATTGGGCATTCGTGGTTTATAATGTAAAAGAATAAAAATCAGCAAGTAAAATCAATCAAGTTGCTATTTAATAAAAAATCACAAGCAATTAAAAAAGCATGCATGTAGCAATTTAATTGATCTTGAAAAAGAAATAACCATACATTTCAAAGAAGCAGAAGATAAAATGCATAAACTTGGGGTCTCTTTAATTCTCCTGAACCAAAATCGGGGACAAATAACAAGTTTAAAATGGCAATCGGATCTTAAATCAAAACGACCCAAGTGCAGAGCCATATTTTAGCTCGAAGTCGATTTTGAAAGAAATGCATAACCATTAGGGATCTCTCGAAGTCGATTTTGAAAGAAATATTAGCTCCACAAGCATTGTAATACACTTGAAGAAACATCACTACAAAGTCCCAAGTGCAGAGCCATATTTTAGCGACCGAAGAAGTAACTATGGAGCCCGAAACCTGCAGAATCCAAATTTCTGTAATTACTTAAAGGCAAGTAGCAGGTGACCTATATTGTCATGAAAGAACAAGTATCAAAGGAAGAGAAAAAGAGGTTCTCAGATACTTGCACAAAATCATTAACCTTTCACCACAACGAACCTTGCCAAGTTATACACTACCCCATAGATTTCAAACGAGTTTCGAGTTACGGGTGTTAAAAGATCGCTTCTAATCAATTGACAAATAATCGGAATTGTTACCTGGATCTGAGATTACGAGTAATAACCGAAAAGCGTTTCAATCGGATGTGGCTTATTCATTTAAACCTTGCAACCACGGCCAAAAACTAAAGTCATCTTATCTAACAAGCTAAGTGATGATTGGGTTTAGATTGTCTTACCAGGTTGTAAGCTTGATAGATTTACTTAAAGCTTCATGTCTCTGATTTCCATAAGAACATAGAGAGGTCAGAGGATGATGGTGCCATTCAATCGTCGTTTAATCCATCACCGGATCTCTTAATTAACCTCCACCAGATTAGCCCACCCAGTGGCGGAACCAGAACTTCTTTGTCAGGGGATCATCATAAGACTCTCCTTTCTACCGGCTACAACTAGAGAGTCTAAAACATGTTTTTTTCTAGAAAAATCTCAGATTGTACATATAAAAATATTACAAATTTCTATGTCCGGGGGGTCAGTGGACCCTCTTGACCCCCTCTGGTTCCGTCCCTGAGCCCACCGACCAGTCTTTTCGGCTGATCGACCACCATCCAAGTGCAATAGGATGTTTTGAGGAATGAAAGGTTTTGTAGCCGGATTGAACATTAAACGGTCTGATCAATTTCGATTTTCACGGATACAAGTGGAGGTGGTGGATTACATAGGGTGTTTTAGAGGTTAGGGGTAAAGATGGAAGAAATTTAGAGAGAGAATGAAAATTACACTATGACTCTTCACATATCATCTTAAAAATTAGTGAAAATTACAAATTAGGACACTCAATCTTCTTAATAATATATTATAAATATAGATTATAGATATATTAGAAGATGTAAGTGGGAAGAAATTTTAATTTAAATGTAAAGAATGGGAATAAAATTCTAGCCATTAATGGTCTTAAATGATTGTTGCAAACATGTATACAAACAAACCATTTTGCATTTTTCTTTAATACAAAAGGGCATTTTGGAGGCTTTGGTGTAAGAGCATTCACATCCTTTTCATTATTTTTTATTATATACTACACTAAAATTTATTACATTTTTTTTTTCTCCTTTTCAATTTAATAATATTTTTCTATATATTTTCTCTCTACTTCACTCACAACCATTTTCAAAATATATTAAAAAATTACAGGGGGTGAACAATGTCCCCTCCAATATACAGATGAACAGTAACATTTTCTCTCTATTCTATTCACAACCACTTATTATATTATAAAAATTCTACTCACACAATTTGGAAGAATGGATGTGAATGCTCTAACTATTAACCATTCTTGATTAGACCACACCGTGTGGAGGAGCTTGAAACTTGGGCGTTATTCGACATGTGGTGTCAGCAAGCGTCAGAAAATTGGCGTAGTGGAAAAAAGGAGGTGTGGGAAGGGGCGTGGAAAGGTGGCATTATCTGACACATGGCACACCCTTTTTATTATTAATTTATATTTAAAACTATATAGAATCAATTAAATTTAAAAAAAAAAACCAATCAATACTAATTGATATATAACTTAACATTAAAGAAATTACATACGTTTTAAAAAATTAAAGTCATGCTCGTTCACGTTATGGAACTCGACGAGAGCGACTTGGATGATATCGACTTCGTGTAGCTCACCATCGTCGTTGTCCATGCCGTTGAGAATTCTTTCAAATCTCGTACAATCAATATGAATCATCCGAAAACGTGAATAAAGTGCATCATTGGATCGATGGCCTTACCCCTACGTATACAAAATTCTTGATAAACTCGTTCCCGAAAACGAAAACGAAAACGTGCGTAACAGAGGCCCTTGGTTGTTCACCGCCAAGACCACGATTCTCATAACGTGATGTCCTCTTCTAGGATCCATGGAATAACCGGCATTGTAATAAGATGAAAGTTGAGATTTTTTTGTGAGAGACTATTGAGAGTTATATAAAAAGTTGAGATTTTTTGAGAGAGTGTAATGGTGTATTTATATATAGAAAGATTGAAAATTGTTTTTTACTAGCCTTTGGGTAAAACAGCTACTTCCACTTTATAAATCAAATCATACGCTTTTATTATTTGATGAATTAATTATATTTTATTCGTATCGCGTTGAACCGACCTAAACTGTTTGAACCAAGTGCATGTCCCGCTTGTCGATTCGACCCACTCGTGAAACCCGAAACTTATAAGGTCCAGATCATAGTGTGTATATTATATATTTATATTTATATTTTACACATATATTAGTTGTTTAAGTATAAAAAAATATATATTTATATATCAATTAAACAAAAATCGCTGCCTTCCGTTCCCTTTTGCGTTTTGATTTGGCAGCCCAAATACCCTCATGTTGGGCTAATAGCACAACAGCCCACCATGGGCTCAAGCCCATTTCAGTTTCAGCTTACCCAAACCGCCCCACCTCTATATATGTACGTATTATGCATGTTGGTTAGGCAGAACAAAAAAAATAATAAAAAAGAAAAAAGAAAACAAAACCCTAACTCCCCCCATTGACGCACGACAGCAGACCTCCTCCTCTCTCGCTACTCTCTCTCTCTCTCTCTCACTCTGGCTCTCTCATCCATCTCTACAAGGTTAGTTATGTTTTTGGTGGTTGTTTCGGTTTGAAATTCTTGTATTCATGGCTGTGTTTTTGTGTGCCTTGATGATCATGTTGATTATAGTGTTAACTTGTAGAGTAGGATGCATGAAAACCTTGTGTGAGTTCGTATTATTGCGTAGATATGCTTAAACACATGTAAGTTGTTTAGGGTTTAATATGGTTAATGACCTTGATGTTTGAGCATGATAAAATATGATGTACACGACATATAACCTGTTGTGAATAATTGATTTGGTCATAGGATCGTAAAAACCATGTGCATGCCATGATTAGAGCGACTATGGGTTCGGTTGGTTAATAAGGGTTGGAGAATCTTATGTGTTGATACTTGACATGATGAGTCTGAAGTAAATAACAATAACCTGCTGTTGGTGATGTTAAATGTTGTTATTGTTGGCTATGTATGTGTTTAGGATCATAAAACTCGTTTTAAGAAATCGGGTAACGAAAACAGGTCCTGTCTGACAGTTACAGCCGACTTTAATCGGCTGTAACCAGGTCATAACTTAACGAAAATTTTATTTTCTCGAATTTATAACGTGCTATTTCGAAATACACTTCTAATGGCGCTGGAATCATGATTTTTGGACATCGTTTTCTATTTTAAATAAATTGTTTCGTTTCAGCAACTTAAGCTGCGTTTTTCTGCAGATTTTACGTGTTATGTTTTAAGTCATAACTTGATGAATGCTTAGAGTTAGACCATGAAATTTATACCGTAGATGGACTTAAGTGTCCGTGCAGACCTCCAACTGGAATTACGTTAATCGGATAACCGGGGATTTTTAAATAAATTTTTCCGTGAGCTGCAGTCAGAAAGTGACGAATCTGATTTGCAGCTTAGTAAATGATTTTTTATAAATTTCTGGTAAAGAGTTAGACTTAACAATTTAACACTGTTTGGTTAATCTTGTAGATCACATCAAACTAACCACAAAAATCTCACGTCTCATCTTCGTTTCTTATCTTTTTTCTCACAGTTTGTTCGTGTTTGCAATAGCTGAATCCCTAACAGATAAGGTCCATGTCGGTGGCTGTCAAAGTAGGTTTGGCGTTAGGATGTCTATACGTAGTGTGGAAAAATAAAGAGGGAGTGAAACAAGTTTTGTGGCATTTCGGAACTAGCATTGCAAACATTGGATACCGAGCCAACGAGTTGGTTGCTGATGAAGGTGATGATGAGGCTTTGTTGGCTGATCAATTTGCTGAGTTAACTAGACAAGCTGATGCGTTGGCTGTGAACGTTAAATATTTGACTGCTAGTGTTAAAGCATTGAAAAAGAGGATGTGACGAGGTCTAAGTGGTTATTTGGTAATATTAGTTTTATGTTTGCAGTATTATATCTTTCTTTTGAACGGTTAAATTACATTTTGCTATGATTAGTTTTATGATCATTTGCAAAAGGTCGTATTCCTTTTAGTGTAAAAGTTGACATCTGTGTGTAGAAGTTGACAGAGAGGGTGATCTATTTAATATTTTGAATTGTTTAGAACACTTTTAACTTGTTTTCTTTTCTGCTGGAAGTTTTGTAACTGTTATTGATTCAACTTGTGTGTATATATATATGTAGAGTTAATTACGTAGTTAGTCCCTGTGGTTTACACTAAATAACAATCTAAGGTACTAAGAGTTTAAAATAACAATCTAGGGTACTAACTTTTAAATTTTTAACAAAGTAAGGTATTAACGTTAGATGGCTGTTAAATGCTAACCCTGACACCCTCACCTGCCATAAAGGTGAGGGTAAATATGTCATTTAATGCTAATGTCTGGTTTCCCTCCCAATTTATAACCCTACATGTTCTTTCCCCCCTTTCCTCATCTGAAACCCTAATTAGAAGAAGCAGCCGTCAATGCCTTCAAAATTAGAAGACGATCAAGATGGTGATGTGCAAGTGTGGTAGAGCAGCATTGATGAAGACATCGAAGACCTCCAAAAACCCTGAACGGAGATTTTATACATGCCCACAAATGGTAAGTATTTGAATCCTTATCACCTAATTCGTTTATTCACTGAATTTTTTTATTTTCAGAGATCAAAATGTAAGTTCTTTGTGTGGATTGATCCTCCTGTTAACTCTCCTCCATCCCCAGAGTTAGGGTTTCATAAACCCCCAAATCACAGTTCGAGCATTGAAGTCAGATTTGAAGAATTGAAGCATGAAATTAGAAGAAAGGATGCTGCATTAGTGATGAGTTGGTGTATACTTGTTGGCCTTTTAGTGTTAATCCTTGTAGTTGTTTTGATCAGTCTTCTTTTGAAGCCTTCATAATGTTAATCCAGTAATGAAATGTGAAGGCAGTGTTTTGTTTGTTATGAAGTGTGTTTTGTTTGTAATGAAGCTGTGTTTTGTTTGTTATGAAATCACAAGTCTAATTGACCATAATATGCCTTTAAAACCTGACAAGTAATACTGACAAGGCAAATTGACCATAATATGCCTTCAAAACCTGACAAGTAATACTGACAAGACCAATTTGCAACCATAAGACAAACCTGACCATAAGATAAAACCTGACCATAACATCAAAAGACAGCAGTTTTACAAAAACCATATCCCAAACATCCTAATAACATCAAAAAGCATAACCAAAAGTTTTAGCAGCCTAATAACATCAAAAGACAGTAGTTTTACAGAAACTATATCCCAAACATCCTATTTAACTAGATTGAGCAGCAGTTGAGCCTTGTCCGGTGCACCTTCTTTTATTGTGACCTTTTCCTCCACAGCTTCCACATGTCACTGTCTTCCATTTCCTACTCAACTTGCCATCTTTAACCATGCTATCTTCCTTCTCCATTTCATCCTTTCTTCTCATCTTTCTTGGTCTGCCAACAGGTTTGTGGTACAATGGTTCAAGGAGTTTTGTACTACAACGTGCCCTAGGCCACATGCTTCTTCCATTGATTGGGCCTATTTTTGAAGAGTATACCTTCTTCCATGTAGACAACCAATAGCACTCATCCACCCATCTCTCTGGTATGTCAACCTGTGCAAACAAAAAAAAGACATTAACTTTAAAGCATTTGCAGCCACCTCAGTTGCAGTAATGACAATACCTTCAAACCATTTGCAGCCATATCCCAGTTGGTGGCAACAGCATGTGTACAAGGCATGCCCCTTATTTCCCATTTCCTGTATGTGCAGGTCCTCTCAATGACATCCACAACAAACTGTTCTCCATATCTTTCACCCAAATAACAACTAACTTGATACTTAGCACCACCATTCCACTGCACAGTTAAATTGGCAGCATGTTTTTTGACAAGCTCAAAATGCTCAGCAGCTTTTGGAGTCAACACACCATCAGTCTTAGCAATAACCTTCAGCACATTGACAATCCTTTTCATGCAATACTCTCTAACATATTCAAGAGCATTGATAATGGGCTTATCCCTGCCTGTTAACATAATCAAATATAATCACATAAATTAATTAAACACATATACAATAACATAAATATAATAACATAAATTCAGTAATCATATATACCATCCACCAATCTTGCATTAAACACCTCACACAAATTATTTAACAACACCTCAGTCTTAGCCCTACCTGTTAACATGTTCAATACCACTTAACAATTGAATTACAATAGTGATTAAAGAATTGAATTACAGTAAATATTATACCTGAAAAGTGACTTCTTGTCCAATGAACTGCTGGAATCTGGCTTAGATAGTGATGAGCATCAGGGTTCATCAATCTCATTTCCTCCATTTTGTCTTGGAACTGCTGAACTGTAGTGGCTGTAGCTATGGCCCACAACATGTCCTTGTATGCCTTTCCCCTCCATTGTAACCTGAAATTCTGATGAATGTGTCTAACACAATATCTGTGTTCTGCACTAGGGAAGACAGCAGCAATGGCTGGGATGATTCCTTTCTGCCTATCTGAGATGAAAGTGAAATTGGCATTCACAGGTAATTCAAGATCATCCCTTAAAAGATCCAAGAACCATGTCCAGGAATCTTTTGACTCTGCCTCAGCTATAGCATATGCCAGTGGGTAGATCCCATTATTGGGATCCATAGCCACAGCAGTTAACAGTTGACCAGGGAAGGGCCCCTTCATAAAAGCTCCATCCAAACCAAGGATTTCTCTTTTGCAAGCCTTAAATCCATCCTTCAATGGACCAAGACAGATGTACACCCTTCTGAAAACCCTGTTATTTGAAGAAGCATCAATACTGGATGGTTCAAGGTCAATTTTAAAAGTTGTGTTAGGGTTTGTTCTCTGTAGTTCAAGGCCATAATCTCTTAGCAGCCTGTATTGCTTTGTGTAATCACCAATCACATGCTTTGCAGCCATATCTTTGGCCCTAAATGCCTTCATTGTTGAAACTTCCATCATGAATTTCCTCTGTAACTGATCCTTGATGGCTTTTATTGGGATCTTGGGGTTTGATTCAATATCCAACATAATCTCCTTGGATATCCATTCAGATGTGAAGTGCCTTGAAGTTCTTGTTTGAAAACACTTATGTTGTGGGTTATAGGTTTTAACCACCCAGGTAGGTTCATCTTGAAGCTTAGCCACGTACACAACCCAAGGACATTTATTAAGGTTTTCTTTTGTTAACCTACCCCCATCTTTTTGACTTTCAGTTGGGCCATCTTTTTGACTTTCACTTGGGCCATCTTTTTTACTTTCACTTGGGCCTTCTTTTTCTTGGGCCCTTTCAAAATCAGGAATTATGCCTTTGCATTGGGCCCTTATCCTTTCCTGATCATTCCTATAGAAAATAATCTCTCTTCTTGTTTCTATTGCATGTCTTCTGATGAGGGTCTTCACCTGTGAATTATCACCAAATGTTTGACCTACATAAAATGCACATTTTTCCTTACTAGCTTTTTGCTGTTTCCTAATCCTCCTAAATGCTTTTTTCCTATGCTTTTCAATGGTAACTTCTCCTTCAGATTCAGATGTGCCAAGGGAATCATTGCTAAGATATTCTTCTTCTAAGGGATCATGTTCAGTATCATCCACATTTGTTTCAGTAGCATTATCATTTTCTTTTTCATTGTTCATCTGATGCTTAGCCTGGAACTTGTCATTAAACTGACTCATATCAACTTCTACCTCAAACACCTCATTTTCCTCATCGACAATGTCCTCATCACCACTATCCTCATTATCATGTTCAACCTTTTCACTCTGTTTTGCCTTTTCAGTCTGTTTAGCCTTTTCAGTCTCATTAGCTTTTTCAGTCTCATTAGCCTTTTCATTATGTTCAGCTGGCCTTGCATAAGGTTTTAAAACATCACTAAACAACTCATTAAAAGAAGCATCAACAGTCTGTCCTAGGATATTCTCAACATCTTCTTTACTAAACTTCTCAGTCCTATTTTCAACATCATTCATATCAAAGTCTACATTCACTGTTACATCTTCATCTACTTGTGCATTCTTAGGGTCATCTACATTACCAGCATTGACTGTCACATCTTCATCTACTTGTGCATTCTTAGGGTCATCTACATTACCAGAATTGACTGTCACATCTTCAGTTGCTATGCCTAAACCATGCTCTACATATAGACTTATAACTTTGGAACCTTGTAGCACATATTCCCTCATGCCTCGTACATCATCATCAGTGCTTAAAGACATAAGACCAGTATGTATCTCACTCCCAGGAACCACATAATAAAAATGAGGAACTTTATCTTGTGAAAACCCTAACAAGCTCATAGCGTCGTTGACATCATGGATACAAAACATGTCCGTGTCCATGAAATCAACATAGATTACCTTACCAGT
Source organism: Helianthus tuberosus (assembly GCA_030545235.1). Lineage (NCBI taxonomy): Eukaryota > Viridiplantae > Streptophyta > Magnoliopsida > Asterales > Asteraceae > Helianthus > Helianthus tuberosus. Next base: position 1,417,678 of record CM060448.1, read on the forward strand.
TATGTAGCAAAGATTTTGATTTTTGATTCCAAATTGCCCATTGTAGTGTATCTTCAGAGAAAATAATCCTGTTTGGGTACCTGAAATCAACATTGATCGTTTTTTAGAACATGAGAATTATGCAAATCCATTGTCAATAGCATCCAATAAAGCATCATTGAGTAGGCGACTTACCGTATTTGGCAACGTAGTCAAATGGTTCATCTTCTTGTCTCAGAAGATCCATTGCTCAAACCCTAGTTTCTTCGATTGGGATTACAGAGTATAGGGGTGAAGATGAATAGACTGATGGTTGAAGAATGAAGCAGAGTTTAATTAAAAGCTAGAGGCCTTAGCATTAAATGACATCTTTACCCTCACGTTTATGGCACGTGAGGGTGTCAGGGTTAGCATTTAACAGCCATCTAACGTTAATACCTTACTTTGTTAAAAAATTAAAAGTTAGTACCCTAGATTGTTATTTTAAACTCTTAGTACCTTAGCTTGTTATTTAGTGTAAACCACAGGGACTAACTACGTAATTAACTCTATATATGTATATACATACTAGTGGGAATGTCCGCGTGTTACCACGGGTACTTATGTTTTTTTTGGCGTATGTTGCGTGACGGGTTTCGCGTAGTATAGTATTGGGGCAATAATCATCCTACATGAAGACAATTGGTGTCATAAGGTTTGCACGCCTTGATGATGACAACTATATTCATCGTCCTAGTCATTTTCGCTAGATTGTGGCAGGGGTGGATCCAGGGGAGTTTTAGGGGTTTCCAGGAACCCCCTCGGTTTGGCAAAAAATGGAAAAAATTAGTAGAAACCTTGTATGATTTGGAAAAAATTAGTGAGAATCTATCAAAAGGAACCTGATGAAAAAAATTTCTGGATCCGCCACTGGATTGTGGGTCCACAATGGTGTTTATGGTTGTGGACGCCGAACCAATACATCCATGGTTCTCTTTTTTCTTTCATTATATTGCCTGTGGGCGTGGATGTTGCTGAGAACCAATAATGTTTTTCGTTTGTATTACTTGAGCACGAAGATTGAAAATGAAAAACCAAACATTCTTGTAATTTACAAGAAGTAAACTAATAGTTTACTTCAATTTATTTATCAACGATTAACACTTAATCTCAATGCATTTTACTTTTAGATCACGGGGTGTGGGCGGGGCTTTGGGGCGTGGCTAGCCAAGCAACGCCGCTGCAGCCACACTGAACCAACGTGGCCAGCGGCGTTGCCCTGCTGGCGTGGGTTCGCGGCCTGGCGTGGGGCGGGTTGGGCAAGCGAGGTGGCAAAATCTCATTGGTTCAATATAATGGTGTGTTTTTTTTATAAAATCTCAAAATAATCCACATGGCCAAGCCAACGCCGGCCAGCCCACGCCGCTGCCACACCCCAACTTTTTTTGGGGTGGACTGGTGGAGCCCACTTCCGCTACATGGCTAGCCACGCCCCCAACCCAAGCCCCACCACACCCCACGGTCTTATTTTGTTATTTTTTTTTTAAAACATGACTAATTCAATTTCATTAGATATACACAAAACCATAAACAAGAAGATATTAAGCAAATAATTACTTGGGTAAAATGAGGCACTCAAGTCTTACTTTTATAAATAACTTGGAATATTTGGAAGGCCACTCATATCATTAATTGCAGGGCTATAGGCAGTAAACCAGTCTAGGCATCAACTAAAGTGTCAAATCTTTTTACACTTTAAGAAACCAAACATCATATTTGGAACATAACATCAGCCAATCTAAAGTTTCAGTGGGATTTAACCCTATACTTATGTTCTAACAATCAAGCCCTAATAGGATAAAACTAAAATTCATTACTTGTTAAGTTAAATGGATCATGCTCGAGCTCAGCTCGTTTACACCCACTTAGGCTATAGGGTGTGGTCATGACCCTCATGATCACCATGACCCTCCACATCAGCGCCATGTCACCTACTTCTAATTCATCATCCAAAACCACTACCCTAAGGGTGTGGTCATGACTCAAACCACTATTATATTACTTTAATTTATTTTTGTGAAAAGGAAAGAAAATATTAAATATGGAAAGTAGGCTCATGGTTGCCATGGTTTAATCCATGGGAATCATGGTGGATGAGACAAGAGGGTGGTGTAGCAATTCATTAATGATCCTACGTGGCGATTAATGACCCAACCATGTCCCTCACACCCTATAGCCTTATTAGTATTGATATTTCACACTGCCACTATCTATTTATAAAAAGCACTGTTTCATGTCAAACTAACATGTACCAAAAGTTACCATTATGAGAACATTCACAATCAAATCTCTTACTCCATCTCTATAATTACACTAAAAAACTAGATTTTCTCTCTCCTTTTCAATTAAATAATATTTTTCATACTTTTATTATTACTTTTTCTCTCTCATCCACTCACAACCATCTTCAAAAAATATTAAAAAATTATATATGTGAACAGTATCTCCTCCAAATTTACTGATAAACAGTAACTTTTTCTCCTTGTTCTCTTTCTTCTACTCACAACAATTTACAACCACTCTCACAAATATATAGGTTACACTCACAAAGAAATAGAGGTTCCATTGTGAATGCTCTGACCGGTTACATACAACTAACCTCTAAGAAACCAATTGTGTACGAAAGGTTAGGGTGTTAACAAGCACCAATCATATACATGGTTTAAGTACACGTAATCTCAATCATGAACACATATATATTCCATTTTTTTAACTGTTCAAGTGTTACTACCGTATAAAAGGCATATAATCTGAAGCTAAAAAAATGAAAAAGGTAAAATTTATACTATATAATAAAAGAAACCATTTTTGGGACACTTGTCATCATATTAGGCCATCTCCTTATAGATAATTATTATTTTAGTTTAATATTATTTAGTTTAATATCTTATATTATAGATAACTCTTCTACTAATATTATTAGTTTAATATCTTATGGATTTTCTGGTATACCAAAAGCTATCTTTAAATGATATTCGTTTATTTCATTGGACCCGCATAAATCTCCACAATTATTCACTTTGCCGCGAAATTTAAAAAAATCAATATTTTATGAACTAAGAGGCTAACCAAACGCTTTGGATTTTCAACATTCAATAATTTTTATTATTTGTACTCTTTTATTTTACAACAAGCCACACACCTATAGCCGGCTATGGTATGCGGGGAGAACTTTCACATAAGGCCCGTGATTTCGAGGGATATGATTTTTTTTAAATTCGATATATATATATATATATGTTATTTAAAAAAAATTGTAAACACATACCAATTTCAATAAAAACCAAACTTTGTATTAATATATTAAATATTTTTATTTTCACTATACAAAATTACATTTACTCGACCCATGTAATACATGAGGTTTTTTAAAATATAACTTTTTATTATTTGATATATAAAATTAGATTTATTGAATTCGTACAATACACGGGGTTTTTTAAGAATATATATTTTTTATTATTTAGTACAGAAAATTACACTTATTCAAACCGTGTAATGCGCATATTTATAAAGATGTAAATTTTTTATTATTTGGTAAACAATATTACATTTATTCAACCCGTATAATACACGTGGTGTTAAAGATATAACTTTTTTATTTGGTATATAAAACTACATTTATTCAACCCGTACAATATGGTTCTTATAGATACAGCTTTTTATTATTTAATATATAAAATTATATTTATTCAACCCGTGCAATAAATGAGATTTTTAAAGATATATTGTTTTATTATTTAGTATATAAAATTTATTTATTCAACCCGTGTAATACACGGGGTTATAACCTAGTTTGTAAGATACTAAGATCATTGGACATAGATGCAGAAACCCGCAAACATGGACCTCCTTGAGCTGCATACGTGTGTCATATTAATGTGCTCATCAACAACCATCCTGTACAAGTCACCAAAAATTAAGAAACGTATACATTTTCATGCATATCTAACTAAATTAACATGAACAACAATAGATAAGATCCTCAAAATACATAAAGAAATAATCTTATAACCAACAATATGTGAAACCAACAGTAAAAACGATTAAACTGTTGAATAAATAATATAAACTAGTGTTTAACCCCCGCGTTGCGGGGCGGGGGCCGTAAAACTGTTGCAAAGTAAACGCCAGGGGTCGTAAACCTGTTGTTAGTAACCAAACGATGACCAAAACATGTAAAATAAAAACACGAATTTATACACCATTTAACCGAATAACCTTTTTCAAGTTATCCATCTGCAAATGTTTGTGAAGCCCGCGGACTTCAAGTGGTCTCCATGGTCTTATATTATGTGCATTTGTCATCAATTGTATAATTTCAAGCCAAAAAGAAATCTGCAGTGTATATTAAAACAAAATTGTACAGTGGATTTACGGAATAACTTGAAAATAACCATAAAGATAAAGTATCTCAAGTAAGGGGTGAGAAAAACATATTACATCAGGCACATCCAGTAGATCTTTAAACCAATGGCTTAACGGTACCTTCATTATGGGTGACCACAAATTCGCCGTAACCTTTACTCCGACCAGTTGTGGTTAAAGCCATGGGAAGTTGCTGACACAACATTGTCTAAATACCAACAACCTCGCGAGATAACAATTCAGATCGGTGTCCTTACGCATCACATTGAGATGTGTAGTGATAACATTTCTAATGTGTATCTTAGTGGTGCATAAGTATACGTTGATACTCTCGTTACTTGCCTAACATTAATCACACGAATAAGTGACTATCATGAGCATAGCCATGTCAATTTTTTTTTCAGAAATCAGTATTACACACATGACTGCAGACTATGTAACAAATACAACATAGTTGTGTACTTGATTTATTTTTTCTAATAATAATGATACATCACCATCGTTTTTCAAATTATCCAAAATTTCTTCAACTATTAAAGAAGTAGACTATGTGGTAAAACATCACGGTCATATTCTACAATTTATTCAAAATCTAAATCTTTGTTCAGAGTATAACATAATTTTTATTAATGGACAACGAAAAACACCATTTATTACCGAGAAAAAAATCCAAGGATCAGCTAACATAATATTAGCCCAACCATACAACAACAGAAACACACAAGCATCTGAACAAAAACAAAGCATCAGAGACCCATACAAGACAACTCAAACATAACTATTTGTGTAAAAGATAACATACCCGTTGTCTGTAATTTTGTTAAAATTTTCATTTTGTCCAGAAAGTGACACGATTATGTGCCTGATAATTGTGTTGCCTTTATCAAGAATTTCTAAACACATAACCACGATTCTCAAAACAACCACCATTGACAACTTTTATGAGATTCGTAAGGCATCTAACCTGCCAGAAACCAGAGTAAACGAAGCGATAAGGGCAGAGCTTACCACACTATCGTTATTATGCACGACAGATCTGACTCACCGGAGTTCTATTGGAACCCTAGGCGCTACTGATAACGTTGCCACCATCACCATTAACATATGGTATAAACCACACCTGTAGCCGCTGGAAAAGGGAGGCAGAAGACAGATGGTCACCGAAACAGGGTGGGAGGCTGTAGGCCATGACCAGATCCCTTTTGGTTAGCTTCGATTCTTTTTCTTTTACTTCTTCGCTCTGTCTAGGACGGAGGGCGGTGGTGGGAAGGTGTCGATGTTGTGAAGAAGAAGTGAAGAATGTGATTTGGGTATTAGGGTTTAGAAGATGATAAAGCTGACGCAGTTACCGTTTAGTTACTGTTTCTCAGTTATGTTATGTTTTAATACATATACTAGTAATAAGACCCGCGGGCGTTGCGCCGCGGACCCGTTGCAAACATCGAGTAGATTAGTCCGAGCATTATGTGATGCAATAATTATATGAAAACGGGTGTTTCGACGTATCAAAAAGTAAAGTACATCGAATATATATTGTACAAAAGAAACTGAATCGAATCCGAGTTGGTTTATGTAGTGGGGTTTCACCTAAGAACTACACCACCCTTACCTTTGTATCAATTTAGTGGGGTTTCAACTAAGAACTACACCACCCTTACCTTTGTATCAAGACTTGGCAACGTTAAAATATAGAGTAATTCGAAATTATACCATTAAATGAAAACGTATTATATTTTACCCGACTCATTTCCGGATAAAATTTACGTCAAAATGTAGGTCAACTGAAAACGTACACAAAAATAAACATAAAAACATATTATATTTGGCTCGACTCGTTTCCAAACAAAATTGTCGTCAAATCGTAGAGTAACTCGAATTTATAAAAACGCACACATAAGAATGAAAAAAAATAGTTTTTTAGTTAACAAACAAAAGTTATTAAGGGAAATCAGATTATATATTCTCGACTCCCGAGTGTGTTTAAGTGACATTTTATAAAATGTATAGAAAGTTAAAAGGAGAAGAAAATGATATTTTCTTAACGTAAAGGGCTATCAGCACTACAAGAATAGGCCGCCTTTAGCGACGACAGGCGTCGCCGGTATTGGTCCATTTTGTCGCCGCTATTGACTTTTAGCGGCGACACGTCGCCGGTATTGATTGGTCAGTATTGGCCCCTTGTCGTCGGTAAAAGTTAGCGTCGCCGGTATTGATCTTGAACCTTTAGCGACGACATTTGTCGTCGCTAAAGGGTCGTCGGTATTGCCCTTGGTCGCTAAAGGTTGTATGTCAATAGCGGCGACACATGTCGCCGCTAAAAGTCTTTTTTTTTTTAATACAGCTGCTGTATTTACAGCACCCAGCCATTTTTTTCGGCCGAACAAACAAAACCTGCCTATTTCAAACAACACAAACATACGCCACGAACATATACTAAAGGTAATATAATTAAAAACTACGTTTAAGTCGTACATTATAATCCTACAACGTTTAAATCTAAATCATACATTAAAAACAAGTCACTCATCGTTATCGTTGGCTTCATCGTCGGATTCATTATCGAATAAGTTGTCAGAATCGTAGTCTTTTGACTTTCCTTTTCCTTTTCCTTTTCCTTGTGAAGCAAGATAGTTGTTAAATTGGTTCAAAAATGACGGGGTTTGGAACAAGCTGTTAACAAAATCCTACAATAATAGATAGCAAAACGTATATTAGCATATTAATTAACGCTACCAACATATATTTAACAAGGAAACATGCGTTCGTTTGTCATTTTATAAATTGCGTAGTTTACCTCGGAAAAGGGTTCTTGCGTCCGAGCTTGCGAAGACGACATGTTAGATGACGAGTGCGAGGACGTGTTGGAAGAAGGTTTAGGCCCCATCCCGCGGTACCATCCTCGCCGCTCACCCAATGCTTCCTGATATGGGGCAATTGTCGGACCCTCACCGCTCCATTCACTTGTGGCCTGTTGTATGTTCCGCTGTATTTTACGAAGATGATTAAATATATATGTGTATATATATATATATATATATATTTGTTATAGAAAATAATACTTAAAAGAAATACTTATGTAATTTTGTTCAGCAACCGGATCAACCCAATTCCCTTGATTGTCCGTGTGGGTTTTAGCATACGTAGGTACCCAATCCATATCCTGTTTAACATTAAACTTAGATTAGACATTAAATAAACAAAAGCTTACACACACGCACACATACATAAAACATTACATTTTTATGGGCGGTGCTACCGTACGACGATGTCCCCCCACGGTATGGGAATTGTTGTTTCTGGCGTACTAGTGTGTTGGCCTTGCTTTTTTTAATATATTTTTCTTGCCGGAAACCTTCGATGGTTCTCAACCAGTTTTCATAGGGCATATCCACGGGATGGTATGCCCTTGCACTCTCAAGATCATCGTAACCTCCCTGGGCATCAAATAATTGTCTAGCTTCATACTTGCGGTCATTGTACCGCTTCATAAGCACACTACTAATACCACCCTTCAAGTTTTTCGCCTCATAATCACGTTCCACTTCATCAAAATTGAAATTTTCCTACAAATTAAATAAAAAGGTTAAAATATCATATATAAATTAGATTTGCATGTGCTTAAATATTTGATAAAATTTTATGCATATAACTTATTTACCCGTAAGTGGTTCATGACGGCATCCTTGTAATGTTGTTCAACACTATCCCATCCAATTTTATCAAACGGGATGCTCCGCCACATATACAAGCCGGCCTCCCTTGAAAACATGTCTCTTGATTTACCAACAGGGGTAAACGTGACCTGTCTGTCAAACGTAAGCGATACAGGCCCCCCCGCTTTTACTAGACGCCGTAGTTTCTCGTTTTTAGCTTTCCCCCTAACCTTCTTTGGGGGAACCGCTGCAATTAAAACAAAAATAATTAGTAACAACATTAATAATATATAAAATATAAGGACTACAAAATAATTTAGTAAAAGACTTACCGTCTGTCTCGTGTGTGCCACGAAATCCACCAGGAGGAAGCGGTGGATCACCAGCGGTGGATCACCAGCGCCGTCACCCCCATGTCCCCAGGGGGCCACATCCGCCATCAAATAAGCGAATATCAGCAATACCGAAAACATAATCCCTATAAAGTTACAAATGTTACAGCATGTGTATCTAATAGAAATTAAGGGAAAGTACAACAAGTGTAACTCAAATTCAAATAAATATTTCAAACAAGTGTTTATCAATTACAAATCAATATAAATTACAGTAACTTTTCTTTTAGTCAGACTCAACATAATCGGGATCATCCTCATCACAATCAGCCTCGACCTCATCACAATCAGTCTCGACCTCAAACACTTCATCGACGGTAGCCGTTGGGGGATCAACTTCAATTGAAGGCTCACCCGCAGTAACATGAGAAGATCCAATTTGAAAGTATTGGGTCAAGTCAATGACAAGTGGACAGTCAGATGAATAGTTGTTGTCGACAACGTCATTATCTTCTAAGCCTTTGTCAACATTTTGAACCTTATTGACGCGGTCATCATCACTTAATGGCCGATCCCAAATTTTTCGATGATTAACATTTTCGACTACCCACCTATGTTTATTTTTTTGGTTTCGAGACGTTTCTTGGATGAAGAACACTTGTTTGGCTTGCGAAGCAAATATGAGTTGATCGTCTTTGTCCCATTCACGTTCAGTGCTTATACTGGTGATATTATTGTCATGGTTTACACCCCTTCGAGTATCAAACCACTTGCACCGAAATAGGACAGTGGAATAATTATTTGTATAACGCAACTCAATAATTTCTTCTAATTGGCCATAAAATTTCACACCGTTCTCTCCAACCACTTCCACCCCAGAGTTTTGCGTTGCGCATTTTGCATCACGTTCAAGTGTCTTAAACCTAACACCGTTGACTATGCAAGCAGTGTAAGTGTATGCAGTCATTTTCGCACAAATTGAAAGAGCATACAACTCCGGGTGGAATTCTGGAGAATTTTGTGTTTTCATCGAATGGACCTAACAAATATAGAGTAATAATGTTTGTTATATATGTATTACCTAGCAAGTGTAGAGTAATGAGTGTTATATATGTATTATACCTTATGGAGAAACCATCCCGGAAATTTGGTTTTAAGATCATCTTGGGGATGTGTATGTTTGAATTCACTACATTGATGACAAATATAAGAAAGGAATGAAAAATACCAATTAACAGATTATGAAAAGTTAAAGATAGAAGCACTTACTTCATGTACTCCCTAACTTCTGCGCAGTTTTCGAGGACAAACCATTCCATCTTGCTTTTTTCGATGAATGATAGATATTTGTCCTTTGTTGCGCCAACAGGACGACATTTGGACTCAAACACCCATAACTTTCTTTTTTCAACAACGACATCATCGTTTCTATCTGGGCGATTGAACTTAGTCTGAACATCTTTAAGGTACATTGAACAAAATGTTAGAGCTTCTTCAAACACATAACGTTCAGCTATACAACCTTCAGGCCTTGCCGGGTTTTTGACATAGTTCTTTAGTTTTTTCATGTACATTTCAAATGGATACATCCATCTAAAAGCTACTGGACCTCCCGCAATCGCTTCATCAGGTAAATGCACAAGTAAATGAACCATAATGTCAAAAAACGCAGGTGGATAGATCATCTCTAACTTGCATAAGATGGTAACAATGTCATCCTTTGCTTTCTTCATATCATCAACCGATAGTGTTCTAGAGCAAAGTTGCTTAAAGAACATACAAAGGTCTACTATTGGTGTAGATGTATCTTTAGTCAAAAGCCCTCTAACCCCAATCGGTATCAAACGTTGCATGAGGATATGACAGTCATGAGATTTCAACCCGGTAATGTTAGCATTGTTATCTGTCACCCTCTTACTGATATTAGATCCAAACCCATCTGGTAATTTAACATTTTTTATAAACTGACAAAAAAGTTTTCGATCATCGGACTTGAATGAGTACTTTGGGTGGGGACTTAAGAACTTGCCACCCGATTGTTTCAGCCATTGTGTCGGCCGAATGTTTAGTTTTTCCAAGTCGGACCGCGCATTTGGCGTGTCTTTGCTCTTATCGTTCATTAGAAGAGTACCAAGCAAGCTGTCGCACACATTTTTCTCTATATGCATTACATCTAAGTTATGTTTCAGCTGTAGAGAAGACCAATACTCAAGGTCAAAAAATATGCTTCTTTTGGACCAGTTCAACTCGAAATCTGACCGGGTTATCCTCCCACCTCCAAAATCTGGATGCTTGTCTGGTAGACGATTAATTAAACGACCGAGTTGAGCTTCTATGTCAGCTGGGCTAAACTGTCTCGGAGGGTCTCGTGTCTCGGGTCTCCCGTTAAAGTCGAGACTTGTTCTCCAAGGATGGTTGGCATCTAAGAACCGGCGATGACCAACATAAGCACATTTACCAATTACACGTATTGAAGGAGTGTCTTGGTTACAAGTTGGGCATGCCATGTAGCCTTGTCCGCTCCAACCTGATAGACTACTACGGGCTGGAAAGTCATTTATGGTCCATAACAACGCCGCCTTCATTGTGAAGTATGTGTTTGTATATATACCCGCCTTATGGTCCATACTACGGGCTGGAAAGTCATTTCCTCTTAGCTCCCAAGTATATATGTAATGATATATATACCCGAGGAGCAAAGAGAAAATGATAACCGAATCCTTCTTAAACAAACAATCATGTAATACACATTCACATCCTAAATGAGATAAAGTATTCAAAAAGCAGTCCCAAGATAAACGGGGACAACCCGAAATTAATTTCTAAATCAATTTCGGGCGGGTATTTCTAAGCTCGTTATGTTTAAAATGATTAATTCAAACACGGGCACAATTTTTTAAGCTTGTTATGTTCTTAATGATTGTTTTAAATTTTGGGCGGAACGTTATGTTTTAAATCATGATTTCAATTTCGATTGGGTGTTTTCTTAGCTCGTTATGTTTGAAATGATGAATTCAATATCAGGCACAGTTTTTTAAATATGTAATGTTCTTCATGATGGTTTAAATTTCGGGCGGGTATTTTCTTAGCTCCTTTTGTTTTAAATGGTGATTTCAATTTTGGCGGGTATTTTCTATGTTCGTTATGTTTTAAATGATAATTTTAATTCAAGGAGGGTATTTCCTAGCTAATATATATTTTTCAAAGTTAAATATAAATGTTTTCAAACCTAAACAGAAAGATACAACATACACAAATACATACACATTTTCATATACACATTTTCCCCAAATACACCTACATTATACATTTGACATACTAACATACACCTACATACATACATACATTCATAGACATGCATACACACATACATGCTTACATACACCTACATACACAAATACATAGATTTTCATATACACATTTTCCCCAAATACACCTACATTATACATTTGACATACTAACATACACCTACATACATACATTCATAGACATGCATACACACATACATGCTTACATACACCTACATACACAAATACATAGATTTTCATATACACATTTTCCCCAAATACACCTACATTATACATTTGACATACTAACATACACCTACATACATACATTCATAGACATGCATACCTACATACATGCTTACATACACAAATACATACACCTACACCTACATATACTCATTTTCATCAATTACACCTACATTATACATTTTCACAAACATTTACATACAAATATACATCCTTACATACACCTACATACACATACATACACCTACGTACACAAATACATACACCTACATATACTCATTTTCACCAAATACACATACATTATACATTTTCACCAATTACACCTACACCTACATATACTCATTTTCACCAATTACACCTACATTATAGATTTTCACAAACATTTACATACAAATATACATCCTTACATACACCTACATACACATACATACACCTACATACACAAATACATACACCTACATATACTCATTTTCACCAAATACACCTACATTATACATTTTCACAAACTAAACAAACATACATTCTTACATATACATTTACATAACAAACATACATTCTTACATTATACATTTACATACAAACATACATTCCTACATATACATTTACATAACTAAACAAAAAATTATACAATTTCTAAACTTTGAAAAAATTCATATAAAACTAACCGTAATTTGAAGCTTTCAAGTAGATGTAGACCGCGGAGACGAGGTGGTGACCGGAGACGTGATGGTGGTGACCGGAGAGGTGATGGTGGTGAGCCGATTTCTCTAGCATAAACACAAAAACACACAAAAATCATAGACTATAACATGTATATAACAAAATAGAGAAGAAATTTAACAACATACAAACTTAAACTAACCGATTTGGGGTAATATCGCCGGAATTCGCCGCTGCTCGAAGAAGAAATGGGGGGAAAGTGAGGAAAGAGGGAAAACTGCGCGCCTGGTATACTTTATGTCGTAAGGGCATTACCGGCGACACCTTGTCGCCGCTATTAGTTATTCGTCGCCGGTATTGGACTCGATCAGGATAAGATATCACTGGTTGGGGTTTAATGAGGGTCCACAGATCTTTAGCGGAGACACGTTGTCGCCCCTAATACCCTAAATGAGTCGCCGCTATTAGTTATTAAGTCCCCAACCGTTGGATCATGGTAAGGATCAACGGTTGGGGATTGATGTTAGGTGGTAGCACGCGGATCGACCAATAGCGGCGACACTGGGCCCGTCGCCGCTATTGCCGTCGCCGCTAAAAGTATCACTTTCTTGTAGTGCAGGGGTTAAAACTGATATTTTTACAAAAGTTTTGAGGTAGTATAAAAGTACAAAAATAAACATGTAAATGAAAATTAAAATATTCACAAAAGAAAAGAAAAAAACAATGGTGGAGTATTTTGAAATGAGATTTAGTAAAGAAACGTGGAGGCTTTAAACATGGACAAATCAGTGTAATGGATACGTGGAGTAAATGGTTTAAACTTAAAACTACTACGTGTTTTATTTAGAGAATCTTGAGATTATCGAAGTCTTGCTGATTTTCTTTTGATTATGCATCATCTTTAGTCAGTATAACTACAACAGTCACCATTGTAGATGAAATTTGAGAGGATTTGGTGGCGGTCGCGAAATTTTTCCAGCAGCTTTCAGCGAGGATTTCGATGGTCAAACGGTGGTTAACCATGGTGACAATGGACGGTGAACAATGGATTAGTTGTTAAAGTTTGGCGGCCAATTGATACGGTCCGACCCGATACGATCCGAGTTGCCGTCAATTGTGTGAAGCAACCCACGTTTAATATTTGTTCTTTGCATGTTTGGTCCCATGTTCTGCATGTTCTCCCACGTAGTTATCTAGTTGATCTAGAATGGTCTTAAGTATACATTATAGTTTGCATGTTTAGTAGTAACCAACAACCCACGTTTCTTTTAGTGTTGCTTGCATGATTGTATTTATATCCCTTCATTTAGTAAATGAAAGAAGAAGAAAAATTACAGAAAACTCTTGTCTTTTATCTCTAAATTTCTTGGAGCTTAACCCCCTCTAAGGGTTATCTATCTTGGGAGTTTGTAGGTTTTCTCCGTAAACCTATCAATTGGTGCTCTCGTTGAGCCTTAGCCTCCATGGCTTTGGAAGAACTCGAGGACTCCACGTATCTATCTCGCTTCACCGGTTTCAATCCTGCCCGGTGGATTTGTGATGCTGAACGGTTCTTTTCCTTTTATGCAATTTATGAGGAAGAACGGTTTCCATATGTTGTTGAGTCGTTCGATGATGAACCTTTTTCTTGGTTCAATTCATGGTATCGAGGACTGGAACGCCTTACATGGAAGTCTTTCACTATTGCAATGCTTCATCGTTTTCGACCACCACCGCTTAACCCCGTACCACCACCGTCACTTCCATGCCAAGAACCGCCAATACCACCGACATCGTCTTTTGGAAGGGTCGCTTCACTACCGATTCTGACATCATCGCCACATCAGTCTCCATCATATTCCATCTACCCTTAAGCTACCATTCTCACCAACAAGACCGCCATCCCGGTGCTATATACATTCGCCTTGCTCGATGGCCATGTCTCATTCAAAAACCGGTGCTCCAAGTTCAGTGATGCAGACCCAAATGCCATCGGCAGAAGGGAATGGAGACCACCATGGTTGCCACCGTGTCGCTATGTTGAGACCGATCCTAATGCTGTTGTACGATGCGAGTGGCGACCGCCATGGACTGCACATCCCATCCTTGAGGACAAGGATGATTTGAAGGGGCGAGGAGTTGATACGGTCCGACCCGATACGATCCGAGTTGCCGTCAATTGTGTGAAGCAATCCACATTTAATATTTGTTCTTTGCATGTTTGGTCCCATGTTCAGCATGTTCTCCCACGTAGTTATCTAGTTGATCTAGAATGGTCTTAAGTATACATTATAGTTTGCATGTTTAGTAGTAACCAGCAACCCACGTTTCTTTTAGTGTTGCTTGCATGATTGTATTTATATCCCTTCATTTAGTAAATGAAAGAAGAAGAAAAATTACAGAAAACTCTTGTCTTTTATCTCTAAATTTCTTGGAGCTTAACCCCCTCTAAGGGTTATCTATCTTGGGAGTTTGTAGGTTTTCTCCGTAAACCTATCACCAATAGTGAAACCGTTGTTATCAAAAGGGTTTAAACCAGAGACCGTGGACAAACTTCAGTGGCAGATTCCAGTCATAATCGAGGGTGATCCGCGGCTGATATAATGAGAAATTCAAAATTCTGTTGTTCCTATATTATCTCGTTCATTAAAAGTGTGATTTCTGACTCTCAATCGTTAGGGGTTCTTAAAATCGATTATCTGACGGTTGTTTGATATCAGTATCTACCTACCTTGTGAGTTGTGATTGATTTCAAGGATTTTGTGCTAACGGAACAACAAATGGGTGTTGTCACCGAAGGTGCCTGAGATGAAAAAGAGAAACCGAAACATCAATCGGGTTTACGGTAGTGTGGACGTATTAAACAAAGAAACGGCTGATGAGATAATAACAATACTCAGAATTCGCTTGGTTCTGATTTGCGTTGCAGAGATGAAAGATAGAGGAGAGCGCGTGTTTGTATATGACACATGGAGAAAAGGCACCAAAAATCTTAAAACGAAAAGTTATCCCAGCCCTCCATCACTTCATGGTGGTGGTTGTGTTGGTTGTATAATCGGAAGTCTAGCCAATTTGGGAGGAGGGCATTTATGTAACTATGTCGCTGCTGCAATTATGTAATTTGGGAGAGGACATTTTTGTAATTATACCGACTTTCTCTTTTAAGATTATATAGAATATGAATTTGACTTTGACTCACCTGACCTATACTTGCAACAGCGGGTGGATTATTCGCACTGCTAGTGTCACTGTCACCCCATATAATATAACCTACTTAATGTGTTCACCTATTGTAGTAACCGTTCGTATATAAATAAAATAAAAACAAATTTGTCTACTGATTACGATACAGGAAATTAAAGAAAGCAGGAAATTACAATACAAATACAACTGAAATAAAAAGAAATACAAGAACTAGATGAAGAAGAAAAACGATTATTGGTTGAGGGTTGTGTTTAACACAGGGCCCTTAAAACAAATTCCGAGTCTCCCAAGAGAACTCGTTTTATTTCCCAGGGTACAACAGCCGGAGCAGTAGTACTGCCGGAGTTGGCTCGAAGACCCGAAGAATACCTTGACAAAAGTAAGAAGAAGATCAGAAGTTTGCAGGGAAATTCGTGCATTAGCTGTTGGTGTTGCTGGTGTGTCTTCTGAACTGGTGGTGATGTTGTATTTCTACAGCATCCGAGATGAAACGGCAAAACCGAATTAAAGGAGAGAATTAAATTGCATTAAACGTCTTTAATGCATTTTAATTCATCATTTAATTCACAGTCAAACCCATTGACTCGACTGTTTCAAATGTTGAAGTGCAACTGCTCTGTCATTAAAGACTGGAAGCTTCTGTTCGCGCGTGCGACAGGCTCTCTCATGCGCATGCGCCATATTAACTCACTTCCATGCACAACACATCTCTGATGCTCGTGCGCCAGTTTGGCTCACTTCCGTGCGCGAGTCTGCGCTATCCATGCGCGCGCACCATTTCACCAGTGAACCTGTATGGTCACGCCACACAGTCGCACCGTACTGGCTCACTTTGGTGCGCCACGTGCACGCCAGTCGGAGTGTCGAAACCCCCGACCCTTTGCCCCGGGAGGCAGGCGGCAGCGAGCTCGCACATTCGGTGGTATCGGTGTTTATTTAATTTGGCAGCGGAATTTACATCAGGACCGTAGTTAGGAAATATTTTATCAGAGTAAAACACCTCATTTTATAAATAATAAACACACGGGTAAAACCCAAGTTTTCATTCATATTATGTTTGTAGGGATAAACCCTAATTTATTGAAATAAAACTTCTTCTTTATTTAGGTAACTTTTATAGCCACTTTTCCAAGCCTTTAGTGCTCTCCAGCTGGCTTCTATTTGGCTTTCATATTTTGTTACCCGAAACGCATTTAAAACATTTTTGTTAGTGGAAAATACTGGTGAGTGAATCCCAGTTTAATCAAAACAAGTTTTATCATTTTACAGCATTGAGGGCAACCCGCAATTACATTTGTTTACATCTACTTTAATTACCACCCACGGTACTGTCAATCCTAACTTGTGGTCATGCTACTACTCACAGTGTAGTAACAAGTAATGTATACAAAACCCCAACATACCGACGATAATTGTAGAATTACAAATACTCAATCTCTGTTACATATAATGCAAAAATAATTAAGGTTTTTGTAAAAACAGTTTACAAAAAGAGGAATTACTCACAAAAAGGTTTACAAAAAGAATGATTATTCACATTGCTAATTTAGGTATTTCCTTGTGACTTCCTGGTTATAATCTATTAATTTAAACAACGCACACACGTTAGTATAATAACACAATTTTACATTAGCTATACCCTCTCCCCGAGACAAAACTCCAACGACTGAGTCAGGCAGAGCCTCGACATGTGTTACGGAGCACTAGATCAATCGGGCAGAGTAACTAATACGTAACCAGGGGTTATGACACTTACATCGAGGCAGAGCTTCACTATTTTAGTGGGTATAATACCCGGGAATTATTATTGCTATTCAGAATTGAGAGAGAAAGTTGTGTGATGAACGAATTGAAACTGAATGCCAATTGCCCCTATTTATAGTGTTGAATCGGCACTTTGTCGCGCCCCGCGAGAACCGAAGATAAGGCCTTCGCGGCCCGCGAGGGAGGTAGGGTAGGCTTTAGCCTTGACCAGACACAAACTAGCTTTGACACGAGTGGGACACGTGGCAGCCTCGGGGCTTGCCTGGTGTCCACCTGGTCGTGGATCGCGATGAATATAGACAAGGGGGTCGCGCCCTGCGAGCGCCCCTAATTTCTTATTTTAATTTAATTTTTATTAAATTAAAGGTATTTTGGGTTGTTTTCGTATACGGGGTGTATTTTAAAACATCTAGGACATGTGTTACGAATGTAGGGGTGTCGGAAATATTTTAGGAGAGTTGTTATATCCTCCCCACCTTGTTTTAGAACTCGTCCTCGAGCTCTACTGGAATAGGTGTGGATATTTCCTCTGCATCTCTGATTCGAGCTCCCAAGTGTACTCTAATCCTCTCTTGGAATCCCATTTTACTTTGAATAGAACCAATCTCTTGTGTTTGAGATTCTTGATCTTTCTGTCTTAAATCTGTAGGGGTCTCTCTACAAACTTAAGTTTCTCATTTACCTCTATGTCTTTAAGAGGTACCACTAGTGATTCATCTGCTAAGCATTTCTTGAGATTACATACATGAAATACATCATGTATTCCTGCCATTTCCTTTGGCAGTTGTAGCTGGTAAGCTACTTGTCCTTCTCTTCTAATAATCCCAAAGGGTCCAACATACCTGGGGCTTAGCTTTCCCCTTTTGATGAATCTAACTATACCTTTCCATGGCGAAACTTTTAATAATACTTTGTCTCCTACTAGAAATTCCAACGGTTTTCGCCTGTTATTAGCATAACTCTTTTGTCGATCGCGTGCTACGTTTAGTCTTTCCTTGACTTGAATGATCTTGTCCGTTGTTTCTTGCACTATCTCTGGTCTAGACGATTGCTTTTCTCCAATTTCTGTCCAACAGACTGGAGTTCGGCACTTTCGTCCATACAGTGCTTCAAATGGTGCAACATTGATACTGGTATGATAGCTGTTATTGTAGGAAAATTCTATTAATGGTAAATGATCGTCCCAATTTCCCCCGAAATCAATTACACAAGCTCTAAGCATATCTTCCATTGTCTGAAAAGTTCTTTCACTTTGTCTATCCGTTTGAGGATGATAAGCTGTGCTTAGTTTTAACTTGGTTCCCATTGTTTTTTCGAAACTGGTCCAAAAATGAGAAGTAAAACGACTATCTCTATCAGAAACAATAGATAAAGGAATTCCATGTAATGAAACTATTTCATTTACATATAACTTAGCTAATTGTTTCATACTGAAAGTTTCCTTCATTGGTAAGAAATGAGCAGACTTAGTTAATCTGTCTACAATCACCCAGATTGTATCATTAACTTTTATTGTCTTGGGTAGTTTGGTAACAAAGTCCATTGTTATCAATTCCCATTTACATACAGGCATTTCTAATTGCTGCAATAAACCTGAGGGTTTCTGATGTTCAGCTTTAACTTGTGAACAGGTTAGACACTTGGCTACATAGGCTGCTATATCCTTTTTCATTCATATCCACCAAAAATTCTTTCTTAAATCTTGATACATTTTATCACTACCGGGATGTATCGTATACTTAGACTTATGGGCTTATTCAAAAATTCGGAGGTGTAGGTTTCCTTGTTTAGGTATCCAAATTCTTTTCTTATGGAATCTCCAAATTCCATCTGTTCCTCGTTCTAATTCTTTAATCATTCCTTTTAATTTTTCAGTATCGTCCTTGATTACTGATTCTTATACTTCTCTAATTTGCTCATTTAAATATATCTACAGATTTAATTTAAGAGAACGTACTCGTCTTGGTTTTTCATGATACTTTCGACTTAAAGCATCAGCTGCAACATTAGCCTTTCCTGCATGATACTGGATAACACAATCATAATCACTAAGAATCTTCATCCAGCGTCTCTGTCTCATATTTAACTCTTTTTGCCCGAAAACATATCTTAAACTCTTATGATCGGTGAAAATGGTAAACTTACTACCGTAAAGGTAATGCCTCCAAATCTTAAGAGCAAAAATTATAGCTCCTAACTCTAGATCATGGGTCGTATAATTCTCTTCATGATTCTTAAGTTGTCTAGAGGCATAGGCTATAACCTTTTGACGTTGCATCAACACACATCCATATCCTAACTTAGACGCATCACAATAGACTATAAAGTCCTCAGTTCCTTCTGGTAATGCGAGTATGGGTGCGTTGGTTAATCTTTGCTTCCAAATTCTAAAAGCTTCCTCTTGTTTTGGTCCCCATTCAAACTTAATTGATTTGTAGGTCAATTTTGTTATGAGAATGGCTATTCTAGAAAAATCTTGAATAAAACGTCTATGATAACCTGCTAGTCCAAGAAAACTTCTCACCTCTGTTGGTGATTCGAGGACTTTCCATTTAGTAATTGCCTCGATCTTTGTGGGATCCACATGAATTCCTTCATGATTGACTAAATGTCCAAGAAATTGGACTTCTTGTAACCAAAATTCACATTTTGAAAATTTAGCATAAAGCTTTTCTTTTCTCAGTAAATTTAAAAGTATATGCAGATGCTCTGCATGTTCCTCTTTACTCTTAGAGTAAATAAGAATATAATCTATAAAGACAATTATGAATCTATCCAGATATGGTTTACATATTTTGTTCATCATGTCCATAAATGCGGCTGGGGCATTGGTTAAACCAAATGGCATGACTGTAAATTCATAGTGACCATACCTTGTTCTGAAGGCAGTTTTAGGAATGTCCTCTTCCTGTACTTTCAGTTGATGATATCTTGAACGTAAATCGATCTTAGAAAAGAATCGAGCTCCTTGCAGTTGATCAAACAAATCATTGAATCTCGGTAATGGGTACCGATTTATAATCGTGACCTTGTTCAATTCTCGGTAATCAATGCACAAACGCATTGATATGTCCTTCTTTTTGACAAACAAGATCGGTGCTCCCTAAGGTGATGAACTTGGTTGTATGAAACCTTTCTCTAGCAGTTCGTCCAACTGTTTCTTCAGTTTTTGCATTTCTGCTGGTGAAAAACGGTAAGGTGCCTTGGTGTAACACCCCGAAAATATAAAACTTTATACTAAAATTATAAAGTATTGAAGAAACGAGAACAAACTAACTAGGACGAAATAACCCAGTTAGTTACTACTCTTGTGCCAACTCAAAAGTGGGTTAAAAGCACCTAAATATGAACTAAAAGAAATTAGAGGGACCAAAAGTGTTTAAATGGAAACTAATTTTAATAAAAACAATTTATTAAACACAAAACACACATTTGTGTGTGTGCTGGAAATCGATCAAACACAGGGGGCGACCCAAGCTCCCCAACAACCCTAGTTCTTGCCAAATCTTCCAAATTGAAGGTCCAAATCAAGTCCAAAACGAAATCCGAGCATAGACTAGTGATCCCCATTGCAAGGAGATCATAAGGTATGTGAAATTTGATAAAAAAAAACTCTCTACTTGAAATTCTCATGAATTTAGGGAATTCAAAATCTGTGGATGCATGAATGATATGTAGATGAAATAGGAACATTGTGGTGTTTAGGAGTAAACCCAAGACAAGTATATATTGAAATCATGCCTAGCTCAAGTAAATTCAGATTTTGTTGATGCTAAATTCATGTATGAGATGTTTTTAGGGTTTTGATTGCAAAAAATTAGTGTTATGATGTCAAGAACATGCTTTAATTGAAAGCTGAATTCAAACAGCTCCTGATCAGAATTTACGGCCGACTTGTATTGGCTGTAACATGGATAAAACCTGACAAAAACATGTGTTTCTTGAGTCTAAAATGTAATTCCAGGAAATATCTTTAAAACCCCAATGGAATCGCATTTTTTCGACGAAAATTGAGCGTTTTATGAATTTTTCCGTATCGAAGTTTCAAGCTGTGTTTTCTGGCAGAATTTGCAGCCCATTACGAATGTCATAACTCAATTTATGAATTTAGTTATGATTTCAAATTTTTACTGTAGATAGCTTTAAGCGATTGAAAGAATCGTCAATTGGAATTTCGTCAATCGGATAAACGAGGAATTTTAACTGAATTTTTCCATAAGCTGCAGTCAGAAGTGACGAATCTGATTGCAGCTTAGTAAATTAATTTTTACGAATTTTTGGTAAAGAGTTAGATCTTGAAATTTTAACACAAGGCCTAACCCTCCGAGAGGTACACCACATAAAAAAATAATAATTTTTGAAGACTTGTAAACAGGTTAAACAAGTCACCAAAAAACAGCCCATTTTCAGTGATATGAAATGCCTAAATGAAATCGCGGTCTACTTGGTTGTGTGTAAAACGCGATTATATTAAGTGTTCGGATGAATGCATAGAAATGTGTAAGGTGGAAGATCATATTAAATTATGGTTAATCTAACCACCTTGTGAACATTGGATAATAGTTTGGCGCTTAACAAGCTAGGTGGAAGCTTGTGGATGAAGCTGGTCAAACGGAGCGAGTATGGAAAGAAAAGCATGGCATGGATGCAAGGTAAGTGAATCTTACACCCTTTTATCTTAGAACGCATAATGATTATAAAGGTTATGAAAATGATAAGCTAATATTTGAAATGTGATGTTCGGACGTAAATTGAAATGGGTCGGAATAAGCGAAAATGATGAAAACCATAATGAATGGTAAAAAGGGGTAATATTGGGCATATAGGCCAAACAGGTCGAATGGTGGTGACAACACCATTTGACAATATCGACTAATGTGGTTGTCAAGTCTTATGTTAACAGGAGCGATTAGCAAATCGGATAATTGCGTCGCCATAGGTTGTGTGATAATAAAAGCGAGGTATAAATCGGGTCTATTTGTTGACCCGGGCCATGTACGCTCATATGAATTTATAGTTAAAAGTGCAAGTAAGGTCGAATATTTAGTGAAGTCCTTCATCGCAAAAACCGGGCAAACGATCCTTAGAGGTTGTTTAGGAACTTATATTATGACTTCGTAACCCTTAGATGCGTATAAAAGTTCTAGACAAAAACATTGGTGGGTCGGATGCCTAGAAATAGACATTTGCGAAAAAGGACTTGCCGAAGGGTAAAATAGGGATTTTGAGTTCCTTATGTTAAATCCACCACAAAACTAGTTGTGGTGGAAGATATGTATTAATTAGCATGGAAAGACGAAGTGCGAAAAGAAAATAGCGAGTGTGATGTTTAGATATTTTAAAAGTCCCTGAAATGGGTCAAATAAAATAAGAAGTTAAATGTGGATTAAGTGATTAGTAAGATACGTATAAATCTGTTATTTGTGAATGCGTACGTGAGCCCCGTAATGGGAGTGGAAACACTAACGCTTGTTAAGCCTGGGATGGGTAGGAAATGTTAAAGAAGACTCTTGAAAACATTCTTGCAATGTAACTTAAACCAAACGGGTCGAATAGTCACCTAAAGGATTAATGAGCCAATAGTGGATAAATCAGATTTCAATGCAAACCAAGGTGATAAACGGGTTCGTAATTTAATTACGGACGCGTAGGAAAAAGAATCGATTAAAATGGATGTGTAGATTGAAAGTTATGCACGTATTAGTGAAAAGAATCGGAGCTGGAAAATGCAGCAACGAGCTGCAAACCTTTTGCCCATTTAAGGGCGTCGTGCCACGCGACGACATGGCCCAAGGGCCGTCGCGCGACGCGACGGGTTGCAGGTTTTGCGAAAATTGTTTGTTGGTTCCGTTTTGATTCGCGAACTTGTTTAGATATGTTATAAATGCTATATGACTAACTCATTTCATGTTTTTTGAAATGTAGGTGCTAACCGAGTTACCGGATGACGATCAAGCTAAGCAATGAACCGAACACACGAAAAATGAAGCTTCCGTAAGTTGTTTCGTCGTTATTCTAAAACGATGAATTGAATCACATTATGTTGTATTACTTTAAATTGTAAAAGTTTTTAATAAACCCGTATTTTTCATTGTAATTGTAACCGTAATTACATGATTATGGACTTAAATTATACGAAAATCGTTAAATAATAGCAAGGGTGTTACAAGTTGGTAATCAAAGCTCAAGGTTAAAAGAATAAAGTGTTCGGTTAGAGACTTGATCGCAAATCCGGTAAGTACATGTATATCAATGGTTTAGTATGATTAAATTGTCGAGAACAACACATATGGTTATCGTGTAATACACGTTACACCAATAAAAACGATATAGAGTAAATATAGTCAATGAAATTACACGCGTTGATGCGTATAGTAGAAAAGCCTAGTATTATATTACGGGCATCCATTGATGTCAAAATTACTAACTGTTGTAAATGTTTTAGTTGAAGGACACTCGCATATGAAGATAGAGAGAGTTTAACAAATCGCGAATTTGACAGAGGAGCGGTCCAAAGAGTATGCTCATCAAGGACCTAAACCGCGTAGCGATCGCGAACAAGGTTATTGGCAAGAGAAGCCCGTTAGGGCAAGCATTACCAGGTGCACACTTTAAATTTAATTGCACAAATAGTAATATGCAACAAATACGTAGAGATTGAATGTTGCATATGTAGATTAAAAATTTGGAAAAAACCCGAATAGAAAATCTATCCGGGATATTGCTTCCAAGAGAAACAAATATAGGCATTACTTACATGGGGTGTAATGTGAAAATTATAAAAGGGTCATGTATACCAAGTATTGATCACTTACTCTGGCCAAGTAAGTGGTGAGCACGTGGTACCATAAAATTTTTATGATGGACATGCTTACATCCGATGTAGTAAGGACGGGGGTGAGTGGGACAAATTAAAAAGTACCCAAATGAATCAAATGAGCAAAATAATTGACAATAATGTAAACGCACAGCCGGGTGATGGAAGCGTATTACATTAGGATAATGAGCCCAAGTGAAGGGACAAAGATTCATGTAAAATGATTAAGATATGCATCGGGAGGGGGTGTACTTACACTCGAACCCGAAGAATGCAAACATGTAAAATGATTAAGATATGCATTGGGAGGGGGTGTACTTACACTCGAACCGGGAGAATGCAAACATGTAAAATGATTAAGATATGCATTGGGAGGGGTTCTACTTACACTCGAACCCGGAGAATGCAAACATGTAAAATGATTAAGATATGCATTGGGAGGGGGTGTACTTACACTCGAACCCGGAGAATGTAAACATGTAAAATGATTAAGATTTGCATTGGGAGGGGGTGTACTTACACTCGAACCCGGAGAATGCAAATAAGTCTCTTAACGGGCCGTTTTAATAAAACGTCAATCTTGAGGACAAAGTCGGAATATAAAAGTGAAGTGAAGTCTTAATGCGTACCGGGAGGGTTGCAATAATAACGACTTCGGTAAAACACCCGGTTGATGGGTAAGGATTTAAACACATGCGTAGACCGAGAAACGGGAACGCGAATGAAAGTCAAAAGACTCGGGTTTCAAGTCATGACTAAAAGACGATAAGATACTGAAAATAGAAATATTGATAAATTACGTTCAACTATTTTAAAGTTGAACGGGTCAAATAAAGAATGAAGTTTGACATTCATAAGTGGTGAAATTTCACACGAACAAGTCGAACGAATTAAATAAAGAATAACGCTTGCTAATGTAAGTAAGCGCGAACCGGATAAATAAAAGCGCGAAATATTAAGACAAAAGAACCCAGGTAATGGGTTGTAAATAAATATAGGAATAAACCGGATAACAACAAGTGGAAAACAAACCGACGCGTAAATGACGTAAGAAATCATAGAGTCGGAAGGGTAGTTTAAAATGGTACGGGTGTAGCCGTAGACTATGGTCAAGGTCCATAGAATTCAAAAATGAAAAGAACGAATTCTAAACTTAAAAAGGGTGCGTTGACACCGAAAGTATATTTTTAGAACGTCATGAATAAAAGATGATCTATGGGATCATCATAACCTACGGGATTAAACGTGGTGATAAGGTCTACGGGACCCACAAGACCCTCGGGTCACGAATAGAAAGAAACGAACTGAAGGGGTTTTACCTTAGAAGGCGAAAATCTAAGGAAAAAGCCTGTGAGGCTATGTGAAAGAACCTACGGGTCAATAGCGTAAAGCGAGGGAACTTGTTACGATTCCCCGTGTAAAACGAGAACGAAAAGGAATAAATTATTGGTTACCAATTTCCTTGATGTGAGTAAATTGACATTAGCTAAAGAGAAAAACGTTAAACTAAAATCCAGTTTTAGTAAGAAACAACGTTTTAACAAATATGAATACTATGAGACGAACTCGGAAATAGTTAATATTAAAGGATATAGGTTTTAACACCGATAGGCGTGGAACGATGCATTTGAAAGAAAGATTTTCGACAATGAAAAGTCGACAAAGACTTAAACAAGATGTGATGTGATTACGGTCACCAAAAGTGACATAGAATTTAACCACGTTGTAACGTGAGTTACAAGATATGAAATCAGAAATACGCAAAAGGCCGGGATGGCAATATGATATACCCTAGTAACGGAATATAAAACGACGGCGACAAATCAGTCTAGCCGGTAAAAACCATCCGAAGTCAAAATAGTGTTACGACTTACGCAAGGCATTTGTCAATATAAAATTAGTTAGAAGTAAAAAAAATGCTGAATAATAAATACGACCGAGTAATCAGATGACAACTCGGTCAAATAAGTGCCCAGAATAAGAAATACAAGCTGAAGGTAATGGCCTACGAGGCCTTTCACGTGAAAGGCGCATATGCCTTAAAACTAAAAACACATTACCATACTTTTTTTTGGTAAGATTATTATATGCGAGTAATGCTCAAGTGATCACCGAAAACTAAGGTTCGGATGATCTAAACTAATAAAGTACGTGAGAAAGGTTTTGGGGACGAAACCACTTTAAGGGGGGTAGACTTGTAACACCCCGAAAATATAAAACTTTATACTAAAATTATAAAGTATTGAATAAACGAGAACAAACTAACTAGGACGAAATAACCCAGTTAGTTACTAGTTTTGTGCTAACTCAAAAGTGGGTTAAAAGCACCTAAATATGAACTAAAAGAAATTAGAGGGACCAAACGTGTTTAAATGGAAACTAATTTTAATAAAAACAATTTATTAAACACAAAACACACATTTGTGTGTGTGCTGGTAATCGATCAAACACAGGGGGCGACCCAAGCTCCCCCACAACCCTAGTTCTTGCCAAATCTTCCAAATTGAAGGTCCAAATCAAGTCCAAAACGAAATTTGAGCATAGACTAGTGATCCCCATTGAAAGGAGATCATAAGGTATGTGAAATTTGATAAAAACTCTCTACTTGAAATTCTCATGAATTTAGGGAATTCAAAATCTGTGGATGCATGAATGATATGTAGATGAAATAGGAATATTGTAGTGTTTAGGAGTAAACCCTAGACAAGTATATATTGAAATCATGCCTAGCTCAAGTAAATTCAGATTTTGTTGATGCTAAATTCATGTATGAGATGTTTTTAGGGTTTTGATTGCTAAAAATTAGTGTTATGATGTCAAGAACATGCTTTAATTGAAAGCTGAATTCAAACAGCTCCTGATCAGAATTTACGGCCGACTTGTATTGGCTGTAACATGGATAAAACCTGACAAAAACATATGTTTCTTGAGTCTAAAATGTAATTCCAGGAAATATCTTTAAAACCCCAATGGAATCGCATTTTTTCAACGAAAATTGAGCGTTTTATGAATTTTTCCGTATCGAAGTTTCAAGCTGTGTTTTCTGGCAGAATTTGCAGCCCATTACGAATGTCATAACTCAATTTAGAAATTTATTTATGATCTCAAATTTTTACTGTAGATAGCTTTAAGCGATTAAAAGAATCTTCAATTGGAATTTCGTCAATCGGATAAACGAGGAATTTTAAATGAATTTTTCCATAAGCTGCAGTCAGAAGTGACGAATCTGATTGCAGCTTAGTAATGAATTTTTACGAATTTTTGGTAAAGAGTTAGATCTTGAAATTTTAACACAAGGCCTAACCCTCTGAGAGATACACCACATAAAAAATAATAATTTTTGAAGACTTGTAAACAAGTTAAACAAGTCACCAAAAACAGCCCATTTTCAGTGATATGAAATGCCTAAATGAAATCGCGGTCTACTTGGTTGTGTGTAAAATGTGATTATATTAAGTGTTCGGATGAATGCATAGAAATGTGTAAGGTGGAATATCATATTAAATTATGGTTAATCTAACCACCTTGTGAATATTGGATAATAGTTTGGCGCTTAACAAGCTAGGTGGAAACTTGTGGATGAAGCGGGTCAAACGGAGCGAGTATGGAAAGAAAAGCGTGGCATGGATGCAAGGTAAGTGAATCTTACACCCTTTTATCTTAGAACGCGTAATGATTATAAAGATTATGAAAATGATAAGCTAATATTTTAAATGTGATGTTCCGACGTAAATTGAAATGGGTCGGAATAAGCGAAAGTGATGAAAACCATAATGAATGGTAAAAAGGGTTAATATTGGGCATATAGGCCAAACAGGTCGAATGGTGGTGACAACACCATTTGACAATATCGACTAATGTGGTTGTCAAGTCTTATGTTAATAGGAGCGATTAGCAAATCAGATAATTGCGTCGCCATAGGTTGTGTGATAATAAAAGCGAGGTATAAATCGGGTCTATTTGTTGACCCGGGCCAGGTACACTCATATGAATTTATAGTTAAAAGTGCAAGTAAGGTCGAATATTTTGTGAAGTCCTTCATCGCAAAAACGAAGGATTAAAAATGACCATAAGGCCCTTGATGGGCAAACCGGGCAAACGACCCTTAGAGGTTGTTTAGGAACTTATATTATGACTTCGGAACCCTAGAGACGTATAAAAGTTCTAGACAAAAACATTGGTGGGTTGGATGCCTAGAAATAGAGATTTGCGAAAAAGGACTAGCCGAAGGGTAAAATTGGGATTTTGTGTTCCTTATGTTAAATCCACCACAAAACTAGTTGTGGTGGAAGATATGTATTAATTAGCATGGAAAGACGAAGTGCGAAAAGAAAATAGCGAGTGTGATGTTTAGATATTTTAAAAGTCCCTGAAATGGGTCAAATAAAATAAGAAGTTAAATGTGGATTAAGTGATTTGTAAGATACGTATAAATCTGTGATTTGTGAATGCGTACGTGAGCCCGTAATGGGAGTGGAAACGCTAACGCTTGTTAAGCCTGGGATGGGTAGGAAATGTTAAAGAAGACTCTTGAAAACATTCTTGCAATGTAACTTAAACCAAACGGGTTGAATAGTCACCTAAAGGATTTATGAGCCAATAGTGGATAAATCAGATTTCTATGCAAACCAAGGTGATAAACGGGTTCGTAATTTAATTACGGACGCGTAGGAAAAAGAATCTAGTAAAACGGATGTGTAGATTGAAAGTTATGCACGTTTTCGTGAAAAGAATCGGAGCTGGAAAATGCAGCAATGAGCTGCAAACCTTCTGCCCATTTAAGGGTGTCGCGCCATGCGACGAGATGGCCCAAGGCCGTCGCA
Organism: Helianthus tuberosus; assembly: GCA_030545235.1. NCBI lineage: Eukaryota > Viridiplantae > Streptophyta > Magnoliopsida > Asterales > Asteraceae > Helianthus > Helianthus tuberosus. Next base: position 1,446,829 of record CM060448.1, read on the forward strand.
CGATGCGACGGGTTGCAGGTTTTGCGAAAATTGTTTGTTGGTTCCGTTTTGATTCGCGAACTTGTTTAGACATGTTATAAACGCTATATGACTAATTCATTTCATGTTTTATGAAATGTAGGTGCTAACCGAGTTACCGGAAGACGATCAAGGTAAGCAATGAACCGAACACACGAAAAATGAAGCTTCTGCAATTTGTTTCGTCGTTATTCTAAAACGATGAATTAAATCACATTATGTTGTATTACTTTAAATTGTAAAAGTTTTTAATAAACCCGTATATTTCATTGTAATTGAAACCGTAATTACATGATTATGGACTTAAATTATACGAAAATCGTTAAATAATAGCAAGGGTGTTACAAGTTGGTAATCAGTGCTCAAGGTTAAAAGAATAAAGTGTTCGGTTCGAGACTTGATCGCAAATCCGGTAAGTACATCTATATCAATGGTTTAGTATGATTAAAGTGTCGAGAACAACACATATGGTTATCGTGTAATACACGTTATACCAAAAAAAAACGATATAGAGTAAACATAGTCAATGAAATTACACGCGTTGATGTGTATAGTAGAAAAGCCTTGTATTATATTACGGGCATCCATTAATGTCGAAATTACTAACTGTTGTAAATGTTTTAGTTGAAGGAAACTCGCATATGAAGATAGCGAGAGTTTAACAAATCGCGAATTTGACAGAGGAACGGTCCAAAGAGTATGCTCATCAAGGACCTAAACCGCGTAGCGATCGCGAACAAGGTTAATGGCAAGAAAAGCCCGTTAGGGAAAGCATTACCAGGTGCACACTTTAAATTTAATTGCACAAATAGTAATATGCAACAAATACGTAGAGATTGTAAGTTGCATATGTAGATTAAAAACTTGGAAAAAAACCCGAATAGAAAATCTATCCGGGATATTACATGGGGTGTAATGTGAAAATTATAAAAGGGTCATGTATACCAGGTATTGATCGCTTACTCTGGCCAAGTAAGAGGTGAGCACGTGGTACCATGAAATTTTTATGAAGGACATGCTTACATCCGATGTAGTAAGGACGGGGGTGAGTGGGACAAATTAAAAAGTACCCAACTGAACCAAATGAGCAAAATAATTGATAATAATGTAAACGCACAGCCGGGTGACGGAAGCGTATTACATTAGGATAATGAGCCCGAGTGAAGGGACAAAGATTCATGTAAAATGATTAAGATATGCATCGGGAGGGGGTGTACTTACACTCGAACCCGGAGAATGCAAACATGTAAAATGATTAAGATATGCATTGGGAGGGGGTGTACTTACACTCGAACCCGGAGAATGCAAACATGTAAAATGATTAAGATATGCATTGGGAGGGGGTGTACTTACACTCGAACTCGGAGAATGTAAACATGTAAAATGATTAAGATTTGCATTGGCATTGGGAGGGGGTGTACTTACACTCGAACCCGGAGAATGCAAATAAGTCTCTTAACGGGCCGTTTTAGTAAAACGTCAAACTTGAGGACAAAGTCGAAATATAAAAGTGAAGTGAAGTCTTAATGCATACCGGGAGGGTTGCAATAATAACGACTTCGGTAAAACACCCGGTTGATGGGTAAGGATTTAAACACATGCGTAGACCGAGAAACGGGAACGCGAATGAAAGTCAAAAGACTCGGGTTTCGAGTCATGACTAAAAGACGATAAGATACTGAAAATAGAAATTTTGATAAATTACGTTAAACTATTTTAAAGTTGAACGGGTCAAATAAAGAATGAAGTTTGACTTTCATAAGTGGTGAAATTTCACACGAACAAGTCAAACGAATTAAATAAAGAATAACGCTTGCTAATGTAAGTAAGCGCGAACCGGATAAATAAAAGCGCGAAATATTAAGACAAAAGAACCCGGGTAATGGGTTGTAAATAAATATAGGAATAAACCGGATAGCAACAAGTGGAAAACAAACCGACGCGTAAATGACGTAAGAAGTCATAGAGTCGGAAGGGTAGTTTAAAATGGTAACGGGTGTAGCCGTAGACTACGGTCAAGGTCCATAGAATTCAAAAATGAAAAAGAACGAATTCTAAACTTAAAAAGGGTGCGTTGACACCGAAAGTATATTTATAGAACGTCATGAATAAAAGATGATCTATGGGATCATCATAACCTACGGGATTAAACGTGGTGATAAGGTCTACAGGACCCAAAAGACCCTCGGGTCACGAATAGAAAGAAACGAACTGAAGGGGTTTTACCTTAGAAGGCGGAAATCTAAGGAAAAAGCCTGTGAGGCTATGTGAAAGAACCTACGGGTCAATAGCGTAAAGCAAGGGAACTTGTTACGATTCCCCGTGTAAAAACGAGAACGGAAAGGAATAAATTATTGGTTGCCAATTTCCTTGATGTGAGTAAATTGACATAAGCTAAAGAGAAAAACGTTAAACTAAAATTCAGTTTTAGTAAGAAACAATGTTTTAACAAATATGAATACTATGAGACGAACTCGGAAATAGTTAATATTAAAGGATATAGGTTTTAACACCGATAGGCGTGGAACGATACATTTGAAAGAAAGATTTTCGACAATGAAAAGTCGACATAGACTTAAACAAGATGTGATGTGATTACGGTCACTAAAAGTGACATAGAATTTAACCACGTTGTAACATGAGTTACAAGATATGAAATCAGAATTACGCAAAAGGACGGGATGACAATATGATATACCCGAGTAACGGAATATAAAATGACGGCGACAAATCAGTCTAGCCGGTAAAAACCATCCGAAGTTAAAATAGTGTTACAACTTAAGCAAGGCATTTGTCAATATAAAATTAGTTAGAAGTAAAAAAAAATGCTGAATAATAAATACGACCGGGTAATCAGATGACAACTCGGTCAAATAAGTGACCAGAATAAGAAATACAAGCTGAAGGTAATGGCCTACGAGGCCTTACACGTGAAAGGCGCATATGCCTTAAAACTAAAAACACATTACCATACTTTTTTTGGTAAGATTATTATATGCGACTAATGCTCAAGTGATCACCGAAAACTAAGGTTCAGATGATCTAAACTAATAAAGTACGTGAGAAAGGTTTCGGGGACGAAACCTCTTTAAGGGGGGTAGACTTGTAACACCCCGAAAATATAAAACTTTATATTAAAATTATAAAGTATTGAATAAAGGAGAACAAACTAACTAGGACGAAATAACCCAGTTAGTTACTAGTCTTGTGCTAACTCAAAAGTGGGTTAAAAGCACCTAAATATGAACTAAAAGAAATTAGAGTGACCAAAAGTGTTTAAATGGAAACTAATTTTAATAAAAACAATTTATTAAACACAAAACACACATTTGTGTGTGTGCTGGAAATCGATCAAACACAGGGGGCGGCCCAAGCTCCCCCACAACCCTAGTTCTTGCCAAATCTTCCAAATTGAAGGTCCAAATCAAGTCCAAAACGAAATCTGAGCATAGACTAATGATCCCCATTGCAAGGAGATCATAAGGTATGTGAAATTTGATAAAAACTCTCTACTTGAAATTCTCATGAATTTAGGGAATTCAAAATCTGTGGATGCATGAATGATATGTAGATGAAATAGGAACATTGTAGTGTTTAGGAGTAAACCCTAGACAAGTATATATTGAAATCATGCCTAGCTCAAGTAAATTCAGATTTTGTTGATGCTAAATTCATGTATGAGATGTTTTTAGGGTTTTGATTGCTAAAAATTAGTGTTATGATGTCAAGAACATGCTTTAATTGAAAGCTGAATTTAAACAGCTCCTGATCAGAATTTACAGCCGACTTGTATTGGCTGTAACATGGACAAAACTTGACAAAAACTTGTGTTTCTTGAGTCTAAAATGTAATTCCAGGAAATATCTTTAAAACCCCACTGGAATCTCATTTTATCGACAAAAATTGAGCGTTTTATGAATTTTTCCGTATTGAAGGTTCAAGCTGCGTTTTCTGGTAGAATTTGCAGCCCATTACGAATGTCATAACTCAATTTAGGAATTTAGTTATGATTTCAAATTTTTATTGTAGATAGTTTTAAGCGATTAAAAGAATCGCCAATTGGAATTTCGTCAATCGGATAAACGAGGAATTTTAAATGAATTTTTCCATAAGCTGCAGTTAGAAGTGACTAATCTGATTGCAGCTTAGTAAATGAATTTTTACGAAATTTTGGTAAAGAGTTAGATCTTCAAATTTTAACACAATGCCTAACACTCCGATAGGTACACCACATAAAAAAATCATAATTTTTGAAGACTTGTAAACAGGTTAAACAAGTCACCAAAAACAGCCCATTTTCAGTGATATGAAATGCCTAAATGAAATCGCGGTCTACTTGGTTGTGTGTAAAACGTGATTATATTAAGTGTTCGGATGAATGCATAGAAATGTGTAAGGTGGAAGATCATATTAAATTATGGTTAATCTAACCACCTTGTGAACATTGCATAATAGTTTGGCGCTTAACAAGCTAGGTGGAAGCTTGTGGATGAAGCGGGTCAAACGGAGCAAGTAAGGTCGAATATTTAGTGAAGTCCTTCATCGCAAAAACGAAGGATTAAAAATGACCATAAGGCCCTTGATGGGCAAACCGGGCAAAACGACCCTTAGAGGTTGTTTAGGAACTTATATTATGACTTCGTAACCCTTAGATGCGTATAAAAGTTCTAGACAAAAACATTGGTGGGTCGGATGCCTAGAAATAGACATTTGTGAAAAAGAACTAGCCGAAGGGTAAAATTGGGATTTTGAGTTCCTTATGTTAAATCCACCACAAAACTAGTTGTGGTGGAAGATATGTATTAATTAGCATGGAAAAACGAAGTGCGAAAAGAAAATAGCGAGTGTGATGTTTAGATATTTTAAAAGTCCCTGAAATGGGTCAAATAAAATAAGAAGTTAAATGTTGATTAAGTGATTAGTAAGATACGTATAAATCTATGATTTGTGAATGCGTACGTGAGCCCCGTAATGGGAGTGGAAACGCTAACGCTTGTTAAGCCTGGGATGGGTAGGAAATGTTAAAGAAGACTCTTGAAAACATTCTTGCAATGTAACTTAAACCAAACGGGTCGAATAGTCACCTAAAGGATTTATGAACCAATAGTGGATAAATCAGATTTCTATGCAAACCAAGGTGATAAACGGGTTCGTAATTTAATTACGGACGCGTAGGAAAAAGAATCGAGTAAAACGGATGTGTAGATTGAAAGTTATGCACGTTTTCGTGAAAAGAATCGGAGCTGGAAAATGCAGCAACGAGCTGCAAACCTTCTGCCCATTTAAGGGCGTCGCGCCACGCGACAACATGGCCCAAGGGCCGTCGCGCGACGCGACGGGGTGCAGGTTTTGCGAAAATTGTTTGTTGGTTCTGTTTTGATTCGCGAACTTGTTTAGACATGTTATAAACGCTATATGACTAACTCATTTCATGTTTTATGAAATGTAGGTGCTAACCGAGTTACCGGAAGACAATCAAGCTAATCAATGAACCACACACACGAAAAATGAAGCTTCCGCAAGTTGTTTCTTCGTTATTCTAAAATGATGAATTAAATCAAATTATGTTGTATTACTTTAAATTGTAAAAGTTTTTAATAAACCCGTGTTTTTCATTGTAATTGTAACCGTAATTACATGATTATGGACTTAAATTATACGAAAATCGTTAAATAATAGCAAGGGTGTTACACTTGGCAATCGGTGTTGTCCCAGGTAGTAGGTGAATTCTGAATTCAACTTCCCTATCCGGTGGTAGTCCGGGTAGCTTTTCAGGAAAAATATCTGAGAATTGAGATACTACGGGAATATCTTTTAATTTTTTTCTTTTAGTGTTAATGATTATGGAAATCATATACAAGCTTTTCCACACAAGCTTTTCTCCTATTTCTTTCATCCTCTCTCCTTCATCTATCAACTCCTCACTGTACAGGCGGAGTTCCTGAACATTCTCATCACTCATAGGTGGTCGTGGTGCAGGTACTGGGTTAGGGTACTATGGTAAGGGTTCTCCATATGGGTATGGGTTTTCTAGTATTTCCTGAAAATACTGACCGGCTATAGGATTGGGTGCTGGGATTCTAGGTATCCCATTAGGGTTAAAAGCTGGTATGGGAATCTGTTCTTCTTGGTTGGGTTCTATTTCCAGAGGTTGAGTTGGGAACAGTGGTAGTGACTGTGGTGCAATGATTTGGTCTAGGTTTGGGTTTGCGGTAGTGGTAGCTAATATGTGAAAGTTGGCCAATCGCTTATTGATTATGTCTTGGGTCTGGGTGTTCATCTCCCTATTTACTGCTGCTAAAGCCCTTTGTTGCTATAACTTCCTCATTCGTTTCCTACGCTCATGTGCTCCCCGACTAAACCATCTTCTCTTTTCTGTGGGGAATGGTTCTTCTGATTGCGCTTTAAAGATGAATATCCCTTCTTCGGTGTCAGCTGAATACCCCGAATGAGTAGGCTGGGAGGAAGTTCCTTCATCTCCAGGAGAATTAGAGAGGTGACGATAGGCGTCAGATGGTCCTTGATTACTCATACTGTAAACTAACAGATTGTCAAATAATACAAAACAATAATATACAGATATGCACATAGTCACATAGATTATTTCCTAACAGAATTGACAATTTTGATGTCAGCAGAACACTTCTATGGCTGAAATCAGTGGCTGTAGCTCTGATACCACCTTCTGTCGCAACCCCCGACCCCTTGCCCCTGGAGGCAGGCGGCAGCGAGCTTGCACATTCGGTGGTATCGATGTTTATTTAATTTGGCAGCGAAATTTACATCAGGACCGTAGTTAGGAAATATTTTATCAGAGTAAAACACCTCATTTTATAAATAATAAACACATGGGTAAAACCCAAGTTTTCATTCATATTATGTTTGTAGGGATAAACCCAAATTTATTGAAATAAAACTTCTTCTTTATTTAGGTAACTTTTATAGCCACTTTTCCAAGCCTTTAGTGCTCTCCAGCTGGCTTCTATTTGGCTTTCATATTTTGTTACCTGAAACGCGTTTAAAACATTTTTGTCAGTGGAAAATACTGGTGAGTGAATTCCAGTTTAATCAAAACAAGTTTTATCATTTTACAGCATTGAGGGCAACCCGCAATTACATTTGTTTACATCTACTTTAATTACCAGCCACGGTACTGTCAATCTTGACTTGTGGTCATGTTATTACTCACAGTGTGGTAACAAGTAATGTATACAAAACCCCAACATACCGATGATAATTGTAGAATTACAAGTACTCAATCTCTGTTAAATATAATGCAAAAATAATTGAGGTTTTTGTAAAAACAGTTTATAAAAAGAGGAATTACTCACAAAAAGGTTTACAAAAAGAAGGATTACTCAAATTGCTAATTTAGGTATTTCCTTGTGACTTCCTGGTTATAATCTATTAATTTAAACAATCCACACACGTTAGTATAATAACCCAATTTTATATTAACTATACCCTCTCCCTGAGACAGAACTCCAACGACTAAGTCAGGCAGAGCCTCGACATGCGTTACAGAGCACTAGATCAATCGGGCAGAGTAACTAATACGTAACCGCGGGTTATGATACTTACATCGAGGCAGAGCTTCGCTATTTTAGTGGGTATTACACCCGGGAATTATTATTGCTATTCAGAATTGAGAGAGAATGTTGTGTGATGAACGAATTGAAACTGAATGCCAACTGCCCCTATTTATAGTGCTGATTCGGCACTTTGCCGCGCCCCGCGAGAACCGAAGGCAAGGACTTCGCGGACCGCGAGGGAGGTAGGGTAGGCTTTAGCCTTGACCAATCACAAACTAGCTTTGACACAAGTGGGACACGTGGTAGCCTCGGGGCTTGCCTGGTGTCCACCTGGTCACGGCCCGCGACGAATATAGACAAGGTGGTCGTGCCCCGCGAGCGCCCCTAATCTCTTGTTTTAATTTAATTTTTATTAAATTAAAGGTATTTTGGGCCGTTTTTCGCATACGGGGTGTATTTAAAACATATAGGACATGTGTTATGAATGTAAGGGAGTCGGAAATATTTTAGGAGAGTTGTTATACAAAGCACCACATTGCGCCCATCGCCCATGCCACGCGCACGTGCGTGTGCAAGTGATTGTTAGGGTGCTCCGCACCCTTCGCGAGTACACTTAGTGTGTGCTTCCATGAAACAATAAGGAAGAAGTGTTCCCACTTAAATACCCCTTTAAGTTTCATCTCTCCTCCTATGTGGGACAAGGTGCTACTTTCCCATTATTTCAGCATTTAATGTTTCAAACACCAAACTTTGAGCATCGATATCTCATTCATCTTAGCTCCGTTTTGGATGCGGTTTGGTTCGTTGCGAAGCTCTTCCAACATAGAACACAAACCCACAACGAAATATATATATTAACCTTAGTTTATAATATATATATATATATTTGTAGTCCAAAATTAGGAAATTTGCATTTCCTATATTTGTGAAAAATGTTATTTTCACAAATTTACAACAATCCCCCACATGAATGGAAATCGATCTTCACTTGCAAGTTTCAACGATATAATTCGACAGTTGAGTATTGCAAGATAGGTAGGTTGTTACCTTTGAACCTTCTTTTGTGAAGCATACTTAGCTTACTAGAGGTTTGTAGACGCGATGTCCTTGAACATGCCTCCATTTGTGGAAACGACAATACACTTCACACAATACTCTCCCTAGTCTGACCAACCCCTCATTGTCGTGTCTTATTATGGTCCTGGAACACTTTCCTGGTTCTGCGAGAGCTCTAGGATTGAGCACCCCATGATGCCATTCGAAGCGACCCTACTTCTCTCTCACATAAGTGATTCCCATGAATCACTAAAAGCATCATGGTCATTTGATTTCCTGAAATAAGTAACCTTAATATGATTAACCTCACATAAATGTCACTGATTGGAATGGGCTAGGAAGTATGTAACTCCCTTTTAATTGGTTTGGGGTACTCCCCCACAGTGACTCCGCTATGGTAATATGATTAAGTTATCCTATTGAACTTAGATCTTGGGATCTCCAGTCAACTAAGTTAGGTTTCTCTCATATTTCCATTTGTTTCCACGGGTTTTAGTCCCATTCCTATTGACGACGTTTGAACTAACTCTTTGCTTAAGCCTTTCGTAAACGGGTCCGCAATGTTATCTTTTGATCTCACATAGTCAATTGCGATAACACCCGTTGAGAGTAGTTGTCGTACCGTGTTGTGTCTATGTCGAATGTGCCTTAATCTGCCATTGTACATCGAGCTTTGAGCTCTACCAATCGCTGATTGGCTATCACAATGTATATATACGGCTGGCAAAGCCTTTGGCCATCTTGGAATATATTCCACAAATTGATGTAGCCATTCCGCCTCCTCTCCTGACTTATCCAAGGTGATAAATTTTGATTCCATTGTGGATCTTATAACAACCCTCCAAAATATTTTCGACGCCCTAAAATATATTAAAATACCCCAATATGTCCTAAAATACACCCCGTATGCGAAAACGGACCCTCAATACCTCTATTTTATTAAAAATTATTGAAAAACAAAGTTTTTATGTCGCTCGCGGGCCGCGTAAGACCACTCCCTGGTCTACGCGGGGCGCGACAGCCCAACCACCAGACCGCACCCGGTGCTGACACGTGGAACAATCGTGTCAAGCCTAGTGCAATGACCAGGATCAGCTAGACCCTACCTCCCCTATGTCGCGGGCCGCGAGAGACCTGTCGATCAGAACTATAAATAGGGGCCTCTAGCTTCAGTTTACAATCGTTCAATTCTCAATCTTTCTCTCTAATTTCTGCATAGCAATTATAATAGCAGGCAAAAATACCCCCTAAATAACGAAGTTCTGCTCCGTTGTAAGTATCATAACCCCGGTTACGTATTAGATACGCTGCCCGATTGATCCAGGGTTCCGTAACGGCTGTCATGGTTCTGCCCGACGTAGTCGTTGGAATGTCGTCTCGGGGAGGGTATCATTAATATAAATGTTGGGTTATTATACTAACGCGTGTGCATTTGTGTAAACTATAGATAATCACCAGGAATCTCTTACAGAAAACCTAAGACAGCAATGTGAGTAATCTCCTTTTTGCAAATTGTTTTTACAAAACCTCACGTAATTAATAATATATTAAACAGTGATTGAGTATTTGTATTCTACAATTATCGTCGGTATGTTGGGGTTTTGTATACAAAATCTGTTACTACCTTGCGAGGAGTAACATGACCACAAGTCGGGTTGACAGTACCGTGGGTGGTAATTGAATAGATGGAAACAAATGTAATTGCGCGACCGCCCTCAATACTGTACAATGGTTTTTACTAAACTTGATTAAACTGGGATTCACTCACCAGTATTTCCCACTGACAAATGTTTTTAAACGCGTTTCAGGTAACAAAATGTGAAAGCCAAATAGAAGCCAGCTGGACAGCACTGAAGGCTTGGAAAAGTGGCTATAAAGTTACCTAAAATGAATAGATGTTTTATTTAAATAAAATAGGGTTTTATCCATATGAAAATGTGTGTACTTAAAACTTGGGATTTTCCCATGTGTTTAATATTATAAAAGCGTGATATTTTACTCTGATAAAATATTTCCTAACTACGGTTCTGATGTAAATTCCGCTGCCAAATTGACAAACCCAGATACCACCAAAACTGGCTCGCGGCCGCCCGTTCCCGGAAGATAGGGATCGGGGATTGCGACAGAAGGTGATATCAGAGCTAAGCCACTGATTCAGCCACAGAAGTGTTCTGCTGACACCAAGATATTATTTAAAGTGTTAGGAAATAAATTACGGAAATACATGCATATCTGTATCTTATTATTATGTGTTATTTGACTATTTGTTAGTTTACAGTATGAGTGACCAAGGACCATCCGACGCGTATCGTCAATTGTCCGGCTCACGTAGAAGCGAAGGCACCTCTTCACAGCCTGCCCTCTCAGGGTATTCAGCCGATGATGAAGAAGGAGTATTCGTGTTTAAGGCTCAGTCTGAAGAGCCATTCCCTCAGAAAAAGAGAGGATGGTTCAGTAAGGGAGCACATGAGCGTAGGAAGAGAATGAAAAAGTTACAAGAACAACGAGTGCTAGCAGCAGCTAAAAGAGAAACCGATGCCCACACCCAAGACATGCTTAATAGGAGTTTAGCAAACTTCCATATTTTAGCAACCACAGCTGCCGACCCTAACCTGGAGCAACTGATAGCACCCCAACCATTACAGCCAATGGAGATAGAAAACAACCCAGAAAATCAAGTTGAAATGCATGATTTTAATCCAGAGGAGATACCTAGGGTACCAGCACCCAATCCCTTAGACCTAGACTACGATCCATGGTTTGATGATCATAGGGATTATGTGCAACGCTACCACCTGACAGACCTACCCATGCGAAACCTAGCAGCTTACCCAGGTCTGGACCCTCTAGATCCCTACTATGATAATGATGAATACATTAGGGAAATCTTAAAGAATCCATATCCTCAGGAAGAACCCATGCCACAGTACCCAGATCCCGTACCAGCACCTGCACCCCCAATGAGTGCAGAAAATGTGCAGGAGCTCCGAACTTTCGGAGAAGAGATTTTAGAAAGTAGCGAGAGGATGAGGCAAGTAGGAGAACGACTCGTCTGGAAGTATGACGAGCGTTATATGGATTTTTGGATGAATCCATATAAGTGAAGGAGATGGTGGCGGTAGTAATAATAATATAATAATATATAATATGTGAGGAAAAAAAACTATGGATGCCTACTAATAGTGTGATTTTTATTTCAGTTGTATTGTAATTTTAAATTTCCAGTTCTAAGTTTGTATTAAATGCCTACTATATAAAAATAGAGTAAGTCACAATGATCGATGCTTTTGACCAAAATGCGTATGATGTGATTGGTTATATTAAATATTACCTTGTGATATTAATACGTGATAATTATTTAAAATTCAGATGGCCGACCAAGTGAATCAAGAGAATCCGGATAATAACCCGGAAAACCAGAATGACAATTATCTGAATAACGATAACCCGAATAATGATAACAATGGAAACCCAGTGGATAACAGTGCCATCCAACACATAGTGGCACAAGGAATAATAGATGCGATGTCATATATTATTCAAACAGTTAGGGAAGCAGATAATAAAAGTAAACATAGCAGTAAGCGACCTTCCGAACCAGAAAACAGCGTGAACAATGGACCCGTACTTCAAGTGCCCATTCCCAAAAGAAGAAGAATCATATCCTATGGTTGTTCTTATAAAGAATTCTGGTCCAGTAAACCAATAGAATTCTCGGGCAATGAAGGACCCGTTGCAGCCTTACCCTGGATAGAAAAGACTGAGGCGGTCTTAAGAATACGCAAGTGCGCAGAAGAGGATAAGATAATGTTTGCTTCTAATATGTTCAAGAATTCAACCTTAGAATGGTGGAACACTATCCTCTAGTCTAGGGGAAGTGACAGGGTTTACAATATGGAATGAGAGGAATTTAAAAACATGGTGGAAAGGAAATTCTGCCCTCCCAATGAAAAAGAACAGATAGCAAATAAGTTCCTAAACCTTAGGATGACTGAAGTGGATAGTAAGGGGTACACTATGTTATTCTTCGAATATGCTAGAATACGGTACACTAGAATAGTGCCAACCCTTGCATCACCTGAACCCATATTAATCTCCCATTACATTTGGGGATTAATTGGTGAGATAAGGCATATAGTCAAGGCAGCTAGACCACAAACCATAGAAGAAGCTGTAGAACTAGCAAATACCTTGACAGATGAATTAGTACGTACACGGGAAGAGGATCAAAGGAAGAACCTAGCTCAAAGGCTTACTCAGGAATTTCGCAACGGTAATACCATCCATGGGGAAAATGTAGGTTCTACCTCTGCACCCTACTGCAAGGCTTGCAAAAAGAAGCATTCGGGAAAATGCTCCACTTATTGCAATTTCTGCAAGATACCAGGGCACAAGGAGGAAGACTGCAGAAGGAAGCCTAATAATGGAATGTGCTTCAACTGTGGAGAAAAAGGTCACATCAGGCCAAACTGTCCGAAACTAGCTCCAGCCATGAACAACAAAAACACCAAAAATGCTAGAGCATTTGTTCTGACTGCAGATGAAGCCAAAATGATCCCGGACGTGATAGCCGGTACGTTTTTAGTTAATGATGTTTTTGCTAAAGTATTATTTGACTCTGGTGCGAACCAAAGTTTTATTAATACTTCATTTTGCAAATTACTCAATCAATCATTAACTAAACTCCCACAAGAATGTCTAGTAGAAACAGCGAATGGAGAAACCGTTAGGATTTCTGAAATCTTGCAGGGAGCAAGAATAGAATTTTTAAATCAAAAGTTTATTGCAAACCTTTACCCAATGAATCTGGCAGGATTTGATGTTGTATTAGGAATGGATTGGTTAATAGCCAATAAAGCCAGTATTTTATGTGATCAAAAGTCAATTCAAGTAAATTCACCAAAGGGTGAAAAGATCACAAAATTTAATGGAGATAAACCATCTAGATCCACAAAATTCATCTCTGTGATGAAAACAGCAAGTTATATAAGAAAAGGATCTGTAGTGTATTTGATTTCTATAATCACTAACACTAAAGGAAAAGAATTAAAAGATATTCCAGTAGTATCTCATTCTTCAGATTTATTTCCAGAAGAGTTACCAGGGCTATCGCCAGACAGAGAAGTTGAATTCAGAATCCACCTACTACCAGGGACAGCACCGATTGCCAAAGCACCTTACCGTTTGGCACCTGCAGAAATGCAAGAACTGAAGAAACAATTAGACGAATTGTTGGAGAAAGGATTCATAAAACCAAGTTCATCCCCATGGGGAGCGCCGATCTTATTCGTTAAGAAGAAAGACGGATCGATGCGTATGTGCATTGACTACCGTGAATTGAACAAAGTCACGATTAAGAATCGGTATCCATTACCAAGAATCGATGATCTGTTCGATCAGTTACTAGGAGCTCGATTTTTCTCTAAAATTGATTTACGATCAGGATATCATCAATTAAAGATACAGGAAGAGGACATTCCTAAGACCGCTTTCAGAACAAGGTATGGCCATTATGAATTTACTGTCATGCCATTTGGTTTAACCAATGCCCCAACTGCATTTATGGACATGATGAACCGAATATGTAAGCCATATTTGGATAAATTCATAATTGTCTTTATAGATGATATTCTCATTTACTCTAAGAGTAAAAAGGAACATGCAAAGCATTTGCACGCACTTTTAAGTTTATTAAGAAAGGAAAAGCTCTATGCTAAGTTTTCAAAGTGCGAGTTTTGGTTAGAACAGGTACAATTTCTTGGACATCTAGTTAATCATGAAGGAATTCATGTGGATCCCACCAAGATCGAGGCAATTACCAAATGGAAAACCCCTGAATCACCAACTGAGGTTAGAAGTTTCTTAGGATTGGCCGGTTATTATAGAAGATTTATTCGAGATTTTTCTAGAATAGCCATTCCTTTAACTAAGCTAACCTGTAAATCTGTTAAGTTTGAATGGGGATCATAACAAGAAGAAGCATTTAAAATTCATAAGCAAAGATTAACCAACACACCCAAACTAGCGTTACCAAAAGGAACTGAAGACTTTGTAGTCTATTGTGACGCTTCTAAGTTAGGTTATGGATGTGTGTTGATGCAACGTCAAAAGGTTATAGCTTATGCATCCAGACAACTTAAGAATCATGAAGAGAGTTATTCAACCCATGATCTAGAACTAGGAGCCATAATTTTTGCCCTGAAAAATTAGAGACATTACCTATACGGTAGTAAGTTTACCATTTTCACAGGCCATAAGAGTTTAAGGTATGTTTTCGGGCAAAAGGAGTTGAATATGAGACAAAGACGCTGGATGGAATTACTTAGTGATTATGATTGTGATATCCAGTATCATGCAGGAAATGCTAATATAGTGGCCGATGCTTTAAGTCGAAAGTATCACGAAAAACCAAAAAGAGTACGTTCACTCAAATTAAATCTACAAGTGGATTTAAATGAGCAAATTAGAAAAGCACAAGAATCAGTAATCAAGGATGATACTGAGAAATTGAAAGGTATGATTAAGGAATTAGAACAAGGAACGGATGGAATTTGGAGATTCCATAAGAAAAGAATGTGGATACCTAAATTAGGAAACCTACGTCACCGTATATTAGAAGAAGCCCATAAGTCTAAGTATACGATGCATCCTGCAAGTGATAAAATGTACCAGGATTTAAGGAAAAATTTCTGGTGGAAAGGGATGAAAAAGGATATAGCAGCTTATGTTGCCAAGTGTCTAACTTGCTCACAAGTTAAAGCTGAACACCAGAAACCCTCAGGTTTATTGCAGCAGTTAGAGATGCCAGTTTGGAAATGGGAATTGATAACAATGGATTTTGTTACTAAATTACCCAAAACCAGGAAAGGTAATGATACAATCTGGGTGATTGTAGACAGGCTAACTAAGTCAGCTCATTTCATACCAATGAAGGAAACTTTCAGTATGGAACAGTTAGCTAAATTATATGTAAATGAAATAGTTTCATTACATGGAATTCCTTTATCAATTGTTTCTAATAGAGATAGCCGTTTTACCTCTCATTTTTGGACAAGTTTCCAAAAAGCCATAGGAACCAAGTTAAATCTAAGCACAACTTATCATCCTCAAACGGATGGGCAAAGAGAAAGGACAATTCAGACAATGGAAGCATTGTGTAATTGACTTCGGAGGTAATTGGGACGACCACTTACCATTAATAGAGTTTTCTTATAATAATAGCTATCACATAAGTATCAATGCTACACCATTCGAAGCACTTTATGGACGAGAGTGCCGAACACCAGTCTGTTGGGCAGAAATTGGAGAAAAGCAACTATCTGGACCTGAGATAGTACAAGTAACAATAGACAAGATCATTCAAGTCAAGGAACGACTGAAAGCAGCACGTGATCGACAAAAGAGTTATGCTGATAACAGACGAAAGCCGTTGGAATTTCAGGTAGGAGACAAAGTATTATTGAAAGTCTCTCCTTAGAAAGGAGTAGTAAGATTCATCAAAAGGGGAAAGCTAAACCCCAGGTATGTTGGACCTTTTAAGATTATTAGAAAAATAGGACATGTAGCCTATCAGCTACAACTGCCAGAGGAAATGGCAGGAATACATGACGTATTTCATGTATCTAATCTCAAGAAATGTTTAGCTGATGAATCACTGATAGTACCTCTTAAGGATATAGAGGTAAATGAGCAGTTAAAATTTGTAGAGAAGCCTCTACAGGTTGAAGACCGGAAAGTCAAGAATCTTAAACACAAAAGATTAGTTCTAGTCAAAGTAAAATGGGATAAACTGCGCCGGGTATCCAGTGGAATAAACTGGAGGGTAAGAAGAAGGGTAAAGATGGTGATATTGTGCAGCTGTAAGATACGGATCATGAGTCCCATAGTCCGATGGGTATCCAGACGGATTATACCCAGATGATCCCGGGTATGTCGGGATTGGGTTGTCAAAACCCAACGGTGGCTGTAGGGGGGCGTGTGAAACTGGCAGAAGGTTGACTTCCGGCACCGTGTGTGATGACTCAACCAACTGAGGGTCTTCTGGGATAGGAGGATACGAAGTTGAGCCACGAGGAGATGCAAACTGTGGTCCCCCACGTACGGACATTCTAGCATTTCTCCTCCGCCTTGGCGGCTCGGGAGGCTGTTGAGGTGGTTCCTCAACAGGCAAGGGTGGTGGGGTAACCGCTCGAAGCTGTGGTTCATCCAAGGGAGGTTGGACAGGTGAGCTATGGTATGAAGGTGTAAAGTACCATTCATGCTGAGCCATCCTCTCCTGGAATGAGTCGGGCCCATGGTACGGTGATCCCTGAAATGGGGAACCGTTTGAGATACTTATTGGGTGGCCTGGTGTTCCTGTTTGCAAATCCGGGTCCGGGTCGTCATCCATCTCCATTTCCTGAGAAAAGTGATCCTCAGGCCCCAAAGGGTTGTAGCCCAAAAAGTCGTTAACATAAGCGTTGGGATTAAATTGTGTTGGGGAATAAGTAGAATCTGATTGATGAAAAGGATGAGATTGGTAAGAGTGGTATGATTGGTTTGAGTGATGAGTTCCTAACGAAAGAGGAGAATGATGGGGTTCGATCGGAATGGGCAACCCAAAATAAGGAGGGTTTGATGGTGAGGACCCCAGGGAGACAGAATGTCTTGCTGGTTCAAAGCTATGGCTCCAATTATCCTTGGAGTCGGAGCCGGAAAGCGAGTCAGATGGTGTACGCCTGTGGGAGGGTCCAGAGCTGCCAGACGGTCCTCCACTCATGGGTCCTTTGCCTTTTCCTCTTACTCTTGGTGGCATTTTCCTGTCAAAACAAATAACTATAATAAAACAGTAAAAGGAAGGTTAAGAATAAAATCCTAGGTCATTTTCCTAGACTCGAGAGTCTAAGGAATGTGCTTATTGTGTCATTGAGATTAAACACAAAAGTTTAGTGTTTAATTCACTCAATGTTGGCTCTGATACCAACCTGTCACACCTCGATATTTCCACATATTACCGGTGGGCCCGGCGGGGAGTATCGTGACGTAGTTGATATCATCATAGTCAATACACACAATATAATAGCACAACGGAAGGCTTGGTAAATAAACTATTACAAACCATAATGTCTGAGTGTTCGAGTTTATGAATATACAGACTGGAATGTAATAAGATCCACAGGCGGATCATAAACAAATACAAAGAAACAAAGTAACAGACTGCAGGCATCTATGGATTTGCAAGATCCTCTTATGACACCTAATAGCTCCAGCCTATTACGAGAGGTACCTGTCAAATCAGTCTTTAAGAAAATACGTCAGTTTACACTGGTAAATACAATTAACTGACTCTTTTGAAAACATTTATGAAAATTGATTTAGGTGCACATGGCACAAATCTTTTATAACTTGGGACAATTATTTAAATATAATCTTGTATATAGATTTACATGTTTGTCTTACAATTGGGGCCGGTTGGAAGCCGGTTGTGATTAACCGACTCACCACTTATAGAACCCACAAAGGAGTTATTCCCAACACGTGGGTTTATATAATATTTTAGCATTTGCATCTGTCAGGTGTATGCCTACACCCCGTGCATAGGTCGTGACCATTTTCAATGAAATGAGCCGAGGATATCCAGGACACGGTCAGATTAACCCCCAATGTTTATGTTATCAAACAAGACATATTAAAACGGGTTATGCAAATTTATTAATCACAATCCGATTAAATGATTTCATACCCGACCAAGTGGTATTATTATAATACCATATCCCAAGCATGTATAAGGGAAATAAGTTAAAAGTATTTACCTGATGCTAGCAGTAAAATCCTAAAGCTTTTTGAAGGCACCTTCTACCGGAAGCTATTTAATCTGTATAGAAGGTTTATTAACCTATTAGGATTCTAACGGGTCTTTAATTCAGTCAAGGACTTAGACCGGCTAGCTAGAAGGAAACTTTACGGTTCTAAACGCTGGATTAAGCGGAGACCGGAATGGAATGTGGTTTAGACCCGACAAGCTTGGATACTTGTATAATGTGGGTAAACTAAACACATTCTGGAATTTGAGGATTTAATGATAAAGTTTGACCCGTTTCGGCTATTTTATGTAAACTAGTCACATAAGCCGATCCGAACCCGTAAACGCGTAACGGGTAACCAAATAAATTATATACATGTCTTAATCATTATTATGCTCAAAATATGTTAATACATCAGTAGGATGTTAACATATATGCCCAAAAAGTACTTTAAACCAAAATAAATCCCATAAGGGCATTTTGGTAATTTTAATGCCCATAAAAGAGTTTAATAGTGCAACTGAGTTTCAGACCTGATTTAATCAGTAAAAATATGTATTTTTATAAGTTATAACAGTAGGGTATTTTATATATGTGAAATTTTATCTTATATTACCAAACTATGCACCGTAGGGGCATTTTGGTAATTTTATATAGGCTTTAAAGGTCAAAATAAACTTCTGAGTTTAAAAACTTTAGCTTACTATATAATTATATAAATTAACTTAAAACATCAGTGGGTAATAAGTTTTATATGGTAAATATAGTTTTGACCCATACTATGTACTAAAAACGCTTAAAAGTCGGTTTAAAGGGGTATTCGGGTTAAAATAGTGAATCTGAGTTTTTGATCAGTTTATAAAGTTCAAAATACTTTATTTATTATATAAAATCAGTAGCAAAAGGTTTGGCACTAAAAAGTTATATAAAACTCATTTTATACATGAAAAGGGTAAAACCGACATTCACCGAAATTAAGCTATAATCCTAAGTTATGCTCAGCCTAAAAATAATTAAAAATCTTTAAAAATCCCAAAATATTATTTTACATCAGTAGGTACAAATTTTGATGTCAAAAATTGGGTTTATATAGGCTTTATGTTAATTACGCCATTTAAATGATAAAAAGTTCCTTAATTACGCTATTGAGCATAACTCCTATTCTAGACCTCCAATTGATGTCAAATTTTCAGGACATGTCTAAATATCAGTAGCAAAGGTGTTAGTCCAATCACATTGTTAAAAATCTCAGTTGTATGTAAAAAGGGCGTTTATGGCATTATTGAGCATAATTATGATCAAGTGCATATAATTCAAACCACTAGGCACCATGCAATATAACTCCAGAGGGTTATACTACTAACTAAGGTGGTCCTAATGGTAGCTTAAAACATAGGTGAAATAAGCTTGAACGGGTCAGAACTGAAAGTCAAAGCAAAAGTCAAGCTTTTGCGACTTTCGGTTATAAACTGACCTTAGACTATTAATTGTCGGGTTATGACTGATAAAACATGTTTTAATATGGATTACCAAGTCATTAGAATGTTAAAATATAATTTAGAACCTCTGTTTTATTAATTAGAATCATTTTTGTAATTTCTATCCAGTTTGACTTTTTGTCAAACTACTTTGACCCGACAATTGACCAGTTAAACGAGATAATTAGGAGGTGCCCTTTTAAGGGTTAATCAGCTACACTAATGTGGTGCTATAACCACTTTCAATTTGATCAGTGGTTAAGCCACATGTAATTAAAAGGAAAGTCAAACTAAATTTATGATAAGTTTGACTTAAGTGTAATTAAGCTAATTAAAACGACTAAACAAGTAATTAGAGGCTTACTTAAGGTCCTAGCAAACTTTTCTACACTTGATAATCCTCTTCTTACTGATGGAAGCTCCAGAGCAAGTCCCTCAAGTGAATTGTTTGCAAAGGTGTTTATGAACACAAGACTAGCTCTCCTTATATAGTGAAATGCATGAATCTAGATCATTTCCAGGTGTTATTGGAGGCCATGGGATCACCCCAGGTGTCCCAGCTAGTGAAATAAACCGACTTACAGCTCCCTAGGTCGTTATAACCTAGACTAAGGCGGTGGAACAACCAAACCCGCACCTGGCAAGTTTTTTCTGATCTGGGTATGCTGAGGCGGGCCGCGTAAGACTTAAGGGAGTCTTACGAGGGCCGCGTGGACCGGCTGAACTGGCAAAATAAGTTTCAAAGCTGGCAGAATCAGTCCCTGCTCGTTTTAAACCCTTTTTAACTCCATTTTGGCAATCAAGGCCCTTGTAGTTAATTTGTTAAGGCTTAAGAGTGTATGAACTAACTTCGTTAAGCTCCGGTTCGTTAAATACCTCTATGAAAGCAAGTTTCATCAAGTTGATACTTTTGGCCCAAAGTCTTGAAAACATGCTTAACGATATCGAAACCACGTGAAATTTATACCACTTATTCTTAAGAGTATATTTGAATGTTTCGAAGCCTCGGTTTCGTTAAAAGGTCACTCAGAGGTCAGAAACGACATGTTGACACGTTTAACCCTTGTAATTTAATAATCTTCCTATTATTTTCATAAACGGCTTCTTATATCCAATTAATCACTCGTTTAAGAATATATTCATCATGGAAGGTCATTCAGAGGCACAAGTTTGGCATGTTGACTCTTTTAATCCCTGTGGTTTCATAGTTTCACTGTTCTATAACTTTGGTCCTTCAAACTAATTCTTTCACATGTTTAGAGTTTAGGACATGTGTCTATACATAATTGGACACATTTTTACGTGGTGTTACATCCTCACCCCCTTAAAAGAAATCTCGACCCCGAGATTTACTGGAATAAGTGAGGGTACTTTTTTCGCATAGTGGATTCGACTTCCCACGTATACTCGGGACCTCTACGGGATTCCCATTTGACCTTTACTATAGGTACATGCTTTCTTCGGAGCTTTTTAACTTGTCGATCTTCGATCGATATAGGTCTTTCAACAAATCTCAAGCTTTCATCAATTTGTACGTCTTTATGAGACATAGCCAGTGATTCGTCGGCTATGCATTTCTTGAGATTACAAATGTGAAACACATTATGAATTCCACTCAGCTCCTCAGGCAGGTTTAGCTTATAAGCTACACTGCCGACACATTCGATAATCTCGAATGGTCCAATATACCTAGGGCTTAACTTGCCCTTTTTACCAAAACGCATCACACCTTTCCAGGGTGACACTTTTAATAAAACTTTATCGCCTACTTCAAACTTTAGTGGTTTTCGCCCCTTATCAGCATAACTTTTCTGCCTATCCCTGGCAGCTTTCAGGCGATCCCGAATCTGGACAATCTTGTCTGTTGTTTCAAGGACTATATCAGGTCCTGATAACTGAGCTTCTCCTACTTCTGCCCAACAGACAGGCGTTCTGCATTTCCTACCATATAATGCCTCAAAAGGCGCAGCCTTAATGCTTGTATGGTAGCTATTGTTATAGGAGAACTCGATCAATGGTAGGTGGTCATCCCAACTACCACCTAGATCAATAACACATGCACGAAGCATGTCTTCTAAAGTTTGAATTGTACGCTCACTCTGTCCATCAGTCTGAGGATGGTAAGCGGTACTAAAGTTCAAACGTGTGCCCGAAGATTATTGGAAACTTTTCCAAAAATGAGAGGTGTATCTAGTATCTCTATCCGAGATAATAGCCACCGGTACGCCATGTAGAGCCACAATCTTATCTACATACAACTGGGCTAACTTATCGGAGCTATGAGTCTCCTTGATGGGTAAGAAATGTGTTGACTTAGTCAGTCTATCAACAATAACCCATATGGTATCATTTCTGTGCCTTGTCTTAGGTAACTTGGTTATGAAGTCCATAGTTACCATTTCCCACTTCCATGTGGGAAGTTCTGGCTGTTGCAACAGGCCCGATGGTTTTTGATGTTCAGCTTTAATCTGAGCACAGGTCAAGCACTTAGCTACATGGGTGGCAATAGATTTCTTCAACCCTATCCACCAATAATTAGCTTTCAAATCTTGATACATCTTGTCACCTCCCGGGTGAACTGAGTACTTGGAGTTGTGGGCTTCCTGGAGGATTATATCACGCAGTCCTCCTTGAATAGGAACCCAAATCCTTCCATTCATTCTGAGAATTCCATCCTTCCCAGGTGTTAACTGGTCAAAAATTATACCTAATTTTTCATTTGGAAGGTTATCTTCCAAAACTGCATCCTTCTATGCAGCTAATAGTCTTTCATTCAGACTATTCTTCAACTCAATGCTCTTGGCATTGATCCTAATTGGCTTAACTCTTTCCTTTCGACTTAGCGCATCTGCGACCACGTTTGCTTTACCAGGATGGTAGCGAATTTCGCAATCATAGTCATTTAAGGTTTCCATCCAACGGCGTTATCTCATATTAAGCTCTTTTTTATTAAACAAATGTTGGAGACTTTTGTGGTCAGAAAATATCACACACTTAGTTCCATATAAATAATGTCTCCATAACTTTAGTGCGAATACAACGGCACCCAACTCCAAATCAAGGGTGGTGTAATTCTTCTCATGCACTTTTAATTGTCGTGATGCATACGCGATCACCTTACCTCGTTGCATAAGCACACAACCCATACCGGTGTGTGAAGCATCACAGTAAACAACAAACTCTTCAATTCCATCAGGTAAAGTTAATACTGGATCATTGCTCAAATTCTGCTTAAGAATCTCAAAGGATTCTTGTTGTTTCGGACCCCAATCAAACTTAACATTCTTACGGGTCAAAGAAGTTAATGGTGCAGCTATTCTTGAGAAGTTCTCAATGAACCTTCTATAATATCCAGCTAACCCTAGAAAGCTACGTATTTCGGTTGGAGTCTTGGGTGCTTCCCAATTCATTATGGCTTCTACCTTAGCGGGGTCTACTTGGATACCTCGCTCACTGACAACATCTCCAAGGAATTGGACTTCGCGAAGCCAGAATTCGCATTTGGAGAATTTTGCATACAACTTCTCCTGTTGAAGCAATCCTAAGATACATCGAAGGTGCTTCTCATGATCATCCTAATTACGAGAATAGATAAGTATATCATCTATGAAGACGATGACAAACTTATCTAAGTATGGTTTACAGACTCTATTCATGAGGTCCATGAATGCTGCTGGAGCATTAGTGAGCCCAAATGGCATCACTAAGAATTCGAAATGTCCATACCTCGTTCTGAATGCCGTTTTAGGCATATCTTTAGTTCTAACTTTAAGTTGATGATACCCAGATCTCAAATCAATTTTTGAGAAGAAGCTCGCTCCTTGGAGTTGATCAAATAAGTCGTCGATCCTGGGTAAAGGATAACGATTCTTAATCGTTACTTTGTTTAGCTCACGATAATCAATGCATAGACGCATTGATCCGTCCTTCTTTTTCACAAACAGTATTGGAGCTCCCCAGGGCGAAGAACTAGGTTGTATGAAACCCTTTTCCAATAGGTCATCTAATTGAGTTCTAAGTTCTTTCATTTCAGTAGGTGCTAGACGATAAGGAGCTCGTACAATAGGTGCAGCTCATGGAAGAATGTCTATCCTAAACTCTACTTGCCTCTCAGGAGGTAATCCAGGTAATTCGTCAGGAAAGACATCAGGATATTCAGAGATAATCGGAATATCTTCAATTTTAGGCTTTGGATCATTCACAGTCACTTGTGCCATGTAAATGACACATCCACTTTTCATACACTGCTCTAACTTGAGAATAGACACATTTCTGGGCAATCCGTAATGTGTATCTCCTTGAATGGTGACTGATTCGCCAGAAGGGGTTTTGATAATAACTAGCTTTTTATCACATGCAATTTGGGCTTGGTTGTGCGATAACCAATCCATGCCTAAAACTATATCAAACCCAGCCAATTTCATTAGCAAAAGAGATAGCGGGATAGAATGATTCTTAATGGATATAGAACATCCATCAAGAAGAGTGGAATCTGTTTCTAAGGTACCGTCGGCAAGCTCTACCTCATATTTTATGTCTAGAGTCTTAATAGGCAAGTTTAAAATCTTACAGAACTTATGATCTACAAAAGACTTATCAGCACCAGAATCAAATAAGACTCTAGCATAGTTGTTATTGATGAGGAAGGTACCTGTTATGACGTTCTCGTCATTCACCGCTTCCCTCGCTTGCATCTGGAAAACTCTTGCATTGTTTTTCTTTGCCTCCTCGGGCTTCTTTGCATTCTTGGGGCAATTGGTTTTAATGTGCCCCTTTTCATTGCAACCATAGCAAGTTGCAACCTTTATATTTCGGCACTCAACAGACTTGTGCCCTTTCTTTTTACAGATCCCACATGGTTTAGCCTGTGGGTCTTGGTTGCATTTTCCAAATTGCCTTTTGTTTCAAGTCTTACATCTGGGCTTGTCATTCGACTGCCCCTTTTTGGAACCAGAGTTCCCCTTTCCCTTCTTGTTCGACTGAGGAGACTTATCTTCCTCTCTCTTCCTCTTCCCATCATCAGTGGTTTTCTTTGCCCTACTCCTCACAACATCCAAAGTGAGGGATAAGGATAGATCCACAGCGGATCTATAAGTGGCTGGCTTTGAGGCCTTAACATTTCCCTTTACTTCAGGGGCCAAGCCACCAATGAAACGCGCGATGCGTTTGGGTTCAGGAGTGACTAAATATGGCACAAGCCTTGACATTGAATTGAAGCTAGTCACATAGGATCTACAATCCAGATCCTTCATTACCAAGGTGAGGAAATCAGTCTCTATCCTTTCTACCTCATGTTGAGGACAGTAAGTGTCCTTTACCAAGTCAACAAACTTCTCCCAAGTAAGATTATACATGTGAACCTTCCCAGTAGACTACACTAGGGCTTTCCACCATGTGAGGGCATCACCCTTGAAGGATTGTGATACAAACATAACCACATCCTCATTAGCACATCCGCTGATGTCTATTACAATCTCCATCTCATCTAACCATTTCATACAATCAATCGCTCCCTTTTCTCCAGTAAAATCCCTTGGCTTACAGGAGACAAAGTACTTGTAGGTATAACCCTTGGCGTACCTAGGAGTCGGCTTGAGGACTAACTGCCTCTTGGGTTCACTACCCTGGTTAGATGAATGCTGAGACTCACTTTTCTTATTAGTGTGGGGTTGAGATTGGGATTTTGAATGAGTTTGAGACCTAACAATACTAGGCTCTTTAAACTTAGCATCTACCGCTTGAGAAACTGTTGCGGTGATCATTGCTTGCAGTTCGGCGCCAGTGATATTAATCCTGGTGTAGTTGCCTTCTGTAGTATGACTGTTTGCTTCATCCGAGCCAGACATTTCTGAATACTATAACAAACATAGATGATATATTTAATTTACATATTGTATCATCGTATTGATGAGTAGACGGTCATGGTATTATTAAACCATATAGACCATATAAGAATAATAATCAAAGAGATAATCATATTACACAAAGTTCGTCTCGAAGGACATTTAAATAGCTTAGAAAGCTTGTCACATGGACGATTAAAATATAACCAACGATCCTCTGGATCAGTGATCATTTAAGGGTCGAACAAAGTTCATCGCCTTTTTGACAAGAAGTTTATAAATAGAACTTTCATTGTCGTTATTACACCTTTGCTTATAAGCATACATCTCTAATGGATGTTTATGGTGTATACATCATATTGATGTTTACTAGCCATGATTCGTATTGATCATTCAGGATATACATAAGCGACTTGGAAAAACCCAAGCATATTTAGGAAGCTTGTGTGGTTTCTCGTACCGCATAATTCAGGATTGTTAACATGTTTTCAGATGTTAACAGAGAGTCATTATCTTAAAAAGGTTATACCATCATAGCCATTTAATATTCTGGCTAGGTTATACCTCTAAGAGTTTCTTAGATGGATTAGATAAAATTTGAAATGAAGTAGTATGATATAATAAATTACATATTTAAAAACAAAATAACTGCATTAAAACCATGAAACGATTACAACGTTGCCCGAAAAGGGACTTTAGGAAAAACAACACAAACTGCCCACGCAGGGGCTGATGAAAATACTGCCCACGCAGGGGCTACCGAAACTGAAATAAGTCCACGCAGGGACTTGGTACATGAAAACAAAATAAACGTCCTCGCAGGGACTTATTGAAACACAACAAAAAACCACAATCCCCTACTTCTTCTTGCACTTGAGAAGGTTCATAAGACCCTTGACAAAACTATTATGCTTCTTTTTAGTTTCGTGGGCTTTATGTTCAACCTTGTCTAACCTCTCTAGAATCTCTTGAGTTTGCTGTTGCTGAAGCGGAGGAGGTTGCTGGTATGGCGGGTATTGATAATCCTGCGCCGGGTATCCAGTGGGATAAACTGGAGGGTAAGAAGAAGGGTAAAGATGGTGATATTGTGCAGCTGTAAGATACGGATCATGAGTCCCATAGTCCGATGGGTATCCAGATGGATTATACCCAGATGATCCCGGGTATGTCGGGATTGGGTTGTCAAAACCCAACGGTGGCTGTAGGGGTGCGTGTGAAACTGGCGGAAGGTTGACTTCCGGCACCGTGTGTGATGACTCACCCAACTGAGGGTCTTCTGGGATAGGAGGATACGAACTTGAGCCACGAGGAGATGCAAACTGTGGCCCCCCACGCACGGACATTCTAACATTTCTCTTCCGCCTTGGCGGCTCGGGAGGCTGTTGAGGTGGTTCCTCAACAGGCAAGGGTGGTGGGGTAACCGCTCGAAGCTGTGGTTCATCCAAGGGAGGTTGGACAGGTGAGCTATGGTATGAAGGTGTAAAGTACCATTCATGCTGAGCCATCCTCTCCTGGAATGAGTCGGGCCCATGGTACGGTGATCCCTGAAATGGGGAACCGTTTGAGATACTTATTGGGTGGCCTGGTGTTCCTGTTTGCAAATCCGGGTCCGGGTCGTCATCCATCTCCATTTCCTGAGAAAAGTGATCCTCAGGCCCCAAAGGGTTGTAGCCCAAAAAGTCGTTAACATAAGCGTTGGGATTAAATTGTGTTGGGGAATAAGTAGAATCTGATTGATGAAAAGGATGAGATTGGTAAGAGTGGTATGATTGGTTTGAGTGATGAGTTCCTAACGAAAGAGGAGAATGATGGGGTTCGATCGGAATGGGCAACCCAAAATAAGGAGGGTTTGATGGTGAGGACCCCAGGGAGACAGAATGTCTTGCTGGTTCAAAGCTATGGCTCCAATTATCCTTGGAGTCGGAGCCGGAAAGCGAGTCAGATGGTGTACGCCTGTGGGAGGGTCCAGAGCTGCCAGACGGTCCTCCACTCATGGGTCCTTTGCCTTTTCCTCTTACTCTTGGTGGCATTTTCCTGTCAAAACAAATAACTATAATAAAACAGTAAAAGGAAGGTTAAGAATAAAATCCTAGGTCATTTTCCTAGACTCGAGAGTCTAAGGAATGTGCTTATTGTGTCATTGAGATTAAACACAAAAGTTTAGTGTTTAATTCACTCAATGTTGGCTCTGATACCAACCTGTCACACCTCGATATTTCCACATATTACCGGTGGGCCCGGCGGGGAGTATCGTGACGTAGTTGATATCATCATAGTCAATACACACAATATAATAGCACAACGGAAGGCTTGGTAAATAAACTATTACAAACCATAATGTCTGAGTGTTCGAGTTTATGAATATACAGACTGGAATGTAATAAGATCCACAGGCGGATCATAAACAAATACAAAGAAACAAAGTAACAGACTGCAGGCATCTATGGATTTGCAAGATCCTCTTATGACACCTAATAGCTCCAGCTTATTACGAGAGGTACCTGTCAAATCAGTCTTTAAGAAAATACGTCAGTTTACACTGGTAAATACAATTAACTGACTCTTTTGAAAACATTTATGAAAATTGATTTAGGTGCACATGGCACAAATATTTTATAACTTGGGACAATTATTTAAATATAATCTTGTATATAGATTTACATGTTTGTCTTACAATTGGGGCCGGTTGGAAGCCGGTCGTGATTAACCGACTCACCACTTATAGAACCCACAAAGGAGTTATTCCCAACATGTGGGTTTATATAATATTTTAGCATTTGCATCTGTCAGGTGTATGCCTACACCCCGTGCATAGGTCGTGGCCATTTTCAATGAAATGAGCCGAGGATATCCAGGACACGGTCAGATTAACCCCCAATGTTTATGTTATCAAACAAGACATATTAAAACGGGTTATGCAAATTTATTAATCACAATCCGATTAAATGATTTCATACCCGACCAAGTGGTATTATTATAATACCATATCCCAAGCCTGTATAAGGGAAATAAGTTAAAAGTATTTACCTGATGCTAGCAGTAAAATCCTAAAGCTTTTTGAAGGCACCTTCTACCGGAAGCTATTTAATCTGTATAGAAGGTCTATTAACCTATTAGGATGCTAACGGGTCTTTAATTCAGTCAAGGACTTAGACCGGCTACCTAGAAGGAAACTTTACGGTTCTAAACGTTGGATTAAGCGGAGACCGGAATGGAATGTGGTTTAGACCCGACAAGCTTGGATACTTGTATAATGTGGGTAAACTAAACACATTCTGGAATTTGAGGATTTAATGATAAAGTTTGACCCGTTTCGGCTATTTTATGTAAACTAGTCACATAAGCCGATCCGAACGCGTAAACGCGTAACGGGTAACCAAATAAATTATATACAGGTCATAATCATTATTATGCTCAAAATATGTTAATACATCAGTAGGATGTTAACATATATGCCCAAAAAGTACTTTAAACCAAAATAAATCCCATAAGGGCATTTTGGTAATTTTAATGCCCATAAAAGAGTTTAATA
Source organism: Helianthus tuberosus (assembly GCA_030545235.1). Classification (NCBI taxonomy): domain Eukaryota; kingdom Viridiplantae; phylum Streptophyta; class Magnoliopsida; order Asterales; family Asteraceae; genus Helianthus; species Helianthus tuberosus. The sequence continues at coordinate 1,476,070 of CM060448.1, forward strand.
GTGCAACTGAGTTTCAGACCTGATTTAATCAGTAAAAATATGTATTTTTATAAGTTATAACAGTAGGGTATTTTATATATGTGAAATTTTATCTTATATTACCAAACTATGCACCGTAGGGGCATTTTGGTAATTTTATATAGGATTTAAAGGTCAAAATAAACTTCTGAGTTTAAAAACTTTAGCTTACTATATAATTATATAAATTAACTTAAAAAATCAGTGGGTAATAAGTTTTATATGTTAAATATAGTTTTGACCCATACTATGTACTAAAAACGCTTAAAAGTCGGGTTAAAGGGGTATTCGGGTTAAAATAGTGAATCTGAGTTTTTGATCAGTTTATAAAGTTCAAAATACTTTATTTATTATATAAAATCAGTAGCAAAAGGTTTGGCACTAAAAAGTTATGTAAAACTCATTTTATACATGAAAAGGGTAAAACCGACATTCACCGAAATTAAGTTATAATCCTAAGTTATGCTCAGCCTAAAAATAATTAAAAATCTTTAAAAATCCCAAAATATTATTTTACATCAGTAGGTACAAAGTTTTATGTCAAAAATTGGGTTTAGATAGGCTTTATGTTAATTACGCCATTTAAATGATAAAAAGTTCCTTAATTACGTTATTGAACATAACTCCTATTCTAGACCTCCAATTGATGTCAAATTTTCAGGATATGTCTAAATATCAGTAGCAAAGGTGTTAGTCCAATCACATTGTTAAAAATCTTAGTTGTATGTAAAAAGGGCGTTTATGGCATTATTGAGCATAATTACGATCAAGTGCATATAATTCAAACCACTAGGCACCATGCAATATAACTCCAGAGGGTTATACTAGTAAGTAAGGTGGTCCTAATGGAAGCTTAAAACATCGGTGAAATAAGCTTGAATGGGTCAGAACTGAAAGTCAAAGCAAAAGTCAAGCTTTTGCGACTTTCGGTTATAAACTGACCTTAGACTATTAATTGTCGGGTTATGACTGATAAAACATGTTTTAATATGGATTACCAAGTCATTAGAATGTTAAAATATAATTTAGAACCTCTGTTTTATTAATTAGAATCATTTTTGTAATTTCTGTCCAGTTTGACTTTTTGTCAAACTACTTTCACCCGACAATTGACCAGTCAAACGAGATAATTAGGAGGTGCCCTTTTAAGGGTTAATCACCTACACTAATGTGGTGCTATAACCACTTTCAATTTGATCAGTGGTTAAGCCACATGTAATTAAAACGAAAGTCAAACTAAATTTACGATAAGTTTGACTTAAGTGTAATTAAGCTAATTAAAACGACTAAACAAGTAATTAGAGGCTTACTTAAGGTCCTAGCAAACTTTTCTACACTTGATAATCCTCTTCTTACTGATGGAAGCTCCAGAGCAAGTCCCTCAAGTGAATTGTTTGCAAAGGTGTTTATGAACACAAGACTAGCTCTCCTTATATAGTGAAATGCATGAATCTAGATCATTTCCAGGTGTTATTGGAGGCCATGGGATCACCCCAGGTGTCCCAGCTAGTGAAATAAACCGACTTACAGCTCCCTAGGTCGTTATAACCTAGACTAAGGCGGTGGAACAGCCAAACCCGCACCTGGCAAGTTTTTTCTGATCCGGGCATGCTGAGGCGGGCCGCGTAAGACTTAAGGGAGTCTTACGCGGGCCGCGTGGACCGGCTGAACTGGCAAAATAAGTTTCAAATCTGGCAGAATCAGTCCCTGCTCGTTTTAAACCCTTTTTAACTCCATTTTGGCAATCAAGGCCCTTGTAGTTAATTTGTTGAGGCTTAAGGGTGTATGAACTAACTTCGTTAAGCTCCGGTTCGTTAAATACCTCTATGAAAGCAAGTTTCATCAAGTTGACACTTTTGGCCCAAAGTCTTGAAAACATGCTTAACGATAACGAAACCACGTGAAATTTATACCACTTATTCTTAAGAGTATATTTGAATGTTTCGAAGCCTCGGTTTCGTTAAAAGGTCACTCAGAGGTCAGAAACGACATGTTGACACGTTTAACCCTTGTAATTTAATAATCTTCCGATTATTTTCAGAAACGGCTTCTTATATCCAATCAATCACTCGTTTAAGAATATATTCATCATGGAAGGTCATTCAGAGGCACAAGTTTGGCATGTTGACTCTTTTAATCCCTGTGGTTTCATAGTTTCACTGTTCGATAACTTTGGTCCTTCAACCTAATTCTTTCACATGTTTAGAGTTTAGGACACGTGTCTATACATAATTGGACACGTTTTTACGTGGTGTTACATTATAATAGCGGGCAAAAATACCCCCTAAATAACGAAGTTCTGCTCCGTTGTAAGTATCATAACCCCGGTTACGTATTAGATACGTTGCCCGATTGATCCAGGGTTCCGTAACGGCTGTCGTGGTTTTGCCCGACGTAGTCATTGGAATGCCGTCTCGGGGAGGGTATCATTAATATAAATGTTGGGTTATTATACTAATGCGTGTGCATTTGTGTAAACTATAGATAATCACCAGGAATCCCTTACAGAAAACCTAAGACAGCAATGTGAGTAATCTCCTTTTTGCAAATTGTTTTTACAAAACCTCACGTAATTAATAATATATTAAATAGTGATTGAGTATTTGTATTCTACAATTATCATCGGTATGTTGGGGTTTTGTATACAAAATTTGTTACTACCTTGCGAGGAGTATCATGACCACAAGTTGGGTTGACAGTACCGTGGGTGGTAATTGAATAAATGGAAACAAATGTAATTGCGCGACCGCCCTCAATATTGTACAATGGTTTTTACTAAACTTGATTAAACTGGGATTCACTCACCAGTATTTCCCACTGACAAATGTTTTTAAACGCGTTTCAGGTAACAAAATGTGAAAGCCAAATAGAAGCCAGCTGGACAGCACTGAAGGCTTGGAAAAGTGGCTATAAAGTTACCTAAAATGAATAGATGTTTTATTTAAATAAAATAGGGTTTTATCCCTATGAAAATGTGTGTACATAAAATTTGGGATTTTCCCATGTGTTTAATATTATAAAAGCGTGGTATTTTACTCTGATAAAATATTTCCTAACTACGGTTCTGATGTAAATTCCGCTGCCAAATTGACAAACAAAGATACCACCAAAACTGGCTCGCGGCTGCCCGTTTCCGGGAGATAGGGATCGGGGGTTGCGACAGATCTAGCTATAACAGTTTGCTTAGATAACTTCCAAGCTATAGCCGCTCCTCCAAGTGTAAACACGTAACCACTTATTAATTTGGAATCTTTGTTATCCGAAATCCAATTTGCATCAGTGTATCCTTCGATCACTGCTGGTTGTCGATTATAGTGCAGTCCATAATCTCTAGTGTATCTTATGTATCTAAGCACCCTTGTTATACTTTTCCAATGTTCATGACTTGGATTGCTAGTATATCTACTTAGCCTACTCACCGTGTATGCTAAGTCAGGTCTAGTACATATCATTAGATACATTAGACTGCCAATAATTCTTGAATACTCCAATTGAGCAGCCCCATCTCCTCTATTTTTCGTTAGATGTTGAGAGATATCAACTGGAGTTCGAGCTACACTTGTATCTCCCGAATTGAATTTTTCAAGAATCTTATCCACATAGTGAGATTGACTTAGCACAAGACCATCTTGGGTTCTAATGATTTTTACTCCAAGAATCACATCCGCTAAACCCATGTCTTTCATGTCAAATCTCGTTTTCAACATGCTTCTAGTAGCTTTGATTATTTTATCATTACTCCCAATGATAAGCATATCGTCTACATAAAGGCATAAGATCACATAACTTTCATTTGTGTCTTTCAAATAAACACATTTGTCACACTCATTTATTTTAAAACCGTTGTCAATCATGACATGATCAAATTTTTGGTGCCATTGTTTTGGAGCTTGCTTCAAGACATACAAAGACTTGACAAGTTTACATACTTTACCCTCTTGACCTGGGGCGGAAAAACATTCAAGTTGCTCCATGTAAATCTCTTTTCTAAATCGCCATTTAGAAATGCGGTTTTAACATCCATTTGGTGCACTTCCAAATTTCTTAAAGCCTCTATAGCAAGAACCAATCTTATGGAGGTTATGCGTGTCACATGCGAGTAAGTAACAAAGTAATCTAGACTTTCTTCTTGTCTAAATCCTTTAATTACCAACCTAGCCTTGTATTTATCAATACTTCCATTAGTTTTCATCTTCCTTTTGAATATCCAACGATATCCTAGTGGTTTACAACCAGGTGGAAGATCTACTAGCTCCCAAGTATGATTTTGCAATATAGAATCAATTTCATTCTTTATTGCTTCTTTCCATTGAGGTCCTTCCAACGAGGAGACCGCTTCACGATAGGTATTGGGCTCGCCCTCAACCATATAGCTTACAAAGTCTGGACCAAAGGACTTTCCAATCCTTTGCCTTTTGCTTCGTCGAAGATCACTCTCGTCGACCTCGGTTCATTCATGTGTCTCATCATGAATTACATCATCAATTTGTGTAGATGAGCTTTCACCTACCTCAAAATTAGGTGCTGATGAAGTTGTATGTGTTTGTCCTCGCATAGGAAACACATTTTCAAAGTATGAGACAATGTTCGAATTTGCCTCCATGATAGTGTGTTTGTGTACATCAGGATTTTTAGATTCATGTACTAGAAAACGATGTGCACTACTTTGATACGCATACCCGATGAATATGCAATCAACAGTTTTGGGTCCTATCCTAAGAGCCTTAGGAGGTGGTACAATCACCTTTGCTAGGCAACCCCACACTTTCAAGTATTTGGATGAAGGCTTTCTTCTTTTCCATAACTCGTATGGAGTTTTATCCCTTTTTTTTAGTGGTATCTTGTTTAGAAGATAGTTGGCCGAGAGAATAGCATCCCCCCACATGTCCTGGCTCACCCCAGAACTAATCAACATGGCGTTCATCATTTCTTTCAATGTGCGGTTCTTTCGTTCCGCCACGCCATTTGATTGTGGTGAATAAGGAGGTGTACACTCATGTATGATGCCACGTTTTGCACATAAATCGGCATAAGGTGCAACATATTCGCCTCCTTGATCGCTCCTCACAGCTTTTATCTTCTTTTTAAGTTGATTCTCAACTTCATTTTTATACAAGATAAATTTATTTATTACTTCGTCTTTACTTTTAAGTAAATATACATAGAAATATTTAGTACAATCATCAATAAACGTGATAAAGTACTTGTTTCCTCCTCTTGTAGGTACCGCTTTTAAATCACAAACATCAGTGTGAATTAAATCAGGGGGTTCAATTATTCATTCAACTGATTTTGATGATGATCTTGTAAGTTTGGATTCTACACATGTTTCACATTTTAAATGTGAATCAATATGGAATGTTGGTATACATTTTAAATTAGTTAAACGACGTATTGAATTAAAATTTACGTGACCTAGTCTACCGTACCATTTATTCGAATCGGAAAACTCAAGCATATAAGTAGAAGTAGTAGCAATTTTATTCATGTCTTTCTTGACTGCCATTACATTTAATTTAAACATCCCATTAAGGGCATAGCCCTTACCAACATACATTCCACGTTTAGTAAGAACAAACTTGTCACTTTCAAATACTAAACGAAAACCAAACTTATTAAGCAACCATCCCGACACTAGGCTCTTGCCCAGGTCCGGAACATATAACACGTTGCTTAGAGTGAGCTCCTTCCTCGAAGTCCACTTCAAAATCACATTTCCTTCACCCTTGATATCTGCAGTGGCTGCATTTCCCATGTACAGCTTCTTATGTCCCGTAAGCTCTATGAAGGTACTAAAGAGGATCTTGTTTGGGCAAACATGACGGGTCGCGCCCGTATCAACCCACCAACCCTTTGGAGTATTGGTCACAAGATTGACCTCATCCATTATGGCGGTTAAGTCAGAAATCATTGCCACCAAAGGCATTCCATCTTCATCTACCATGTGAGCACGCTCACGCTTTGGTTTCTTGCATTGGTTAGCGCGATGCCCCGGCTCGTCCCAATTGTAACAAGTCCCTTGGAACACTTGAGGCTTCTTTTTCACAGCCCCTTTCTTTGGTCCAAGCTTGCTAGCCTTTGCTTTCTCTTTGTCCTTTTTCACTTTCCCCTTGTTGCCCTTAGAGGATTTCCCATGTTCAACCATATTTGCGCTAGCCGAAGTTTGCACAAGGCTGCCCTTTTGAGCAATTCTATTGTCCTCTTCAATCCGAAGACGAACAATAAGGTCATCTATAGTCATCTCCTTTTGTTTGTGCTTAAGATAATTCTTAAAATCCACCCAACTAGGAGGTAACTTTTCAATCAATGCTACCACTTGAAATGCCTCTCTAAGTGGCATGCCTTCCGCTAGGATGTCATGTAGTATAATTTGCAACTCTTGGACTTGATTCATAACGGTTTTATTATCAACCATTTTATATTCCAAGAAACGGGCTACAACAAATTTCTTTGTTCCAGCATCCTCTGTTTTGTTCTTTTTGTCCAAGGCATCCTATAAATCTTTGGAAGTCTTGACATTGTAGTACACATTATACAATGCATCCGAAAGTCCGTTTAACATATAGCCGCGACATATGAAATCCGTATGCTTCCAAGCATCAACCGCGCATTGAGTTTGAGCGTCGGTCTCCTATTCCGCAGGTTGAGGAGTAGTTTCAGTCAAAAACCTCGCAAGGTTCATGGTGGTCAAGTAGAAGAACATCTTCTGTTGCTACCTTTTGAAGTGTAAACCCGAGAGCTTCTCGGGTTGTTCAGCATGATTGGCCACTGTGGACGCTCCCACAGTATTGGCATTCAAAGGGGTTCCCGTCACAATGTTTGTATTCACGTTGGATTTGTTTTCAGTCGACATTCTGAAAGTTAAAATTCCAAGTTTAGTCCAAAAGTTACTGTAAACAGGCGTAGGTCACATCAAACTAACCACAAAAATCTCACGTCTCATCTTCGTTTCTTGTCTTTTTTCTCATAGTTTGTTCGTGTTTGCAATAGCTGAATCCCTAACAGATAGGGTCCATGTCGGTGGCTGTGAAAGTAGGTTTGGCGTTAGGATGTCTATATGTAGTGTGAAAAAATAAAGAAGGGGTGAAACAAGTTTTGCGGCATTTCGGAACTAGCATTGCAAACATTGGATACCGGGCCAACGAGTTGGTTGCTGATGAAGGTGATGATGAGGCTTTGTTGGCTGGTCAATTTGCTGAGTTGACTAGGCAAGCTAATGCGTTGGCTGTGAACGTTAAATATTTGGCTGATAGTGTTAAATCTTTGAAAAAGAGGATTCAGAGTGGGGAAATTCCCACAAGGGAGAATCCCAGAGCCTTCAGGACTAAGGTATCTCAATTCACCATATTAAATAACATGTTATACAAAAGATCCCTTGCAGGTCCATATCTACGATGTATTGAGCAGCCAGAAATCCAAGAAGTCTTGAAGGATTTTCATGAAGGAGACTGTGGAAATCACACTGGGGGCAGAGCACTATTTTCAAGGATCCTCAGAACAGGTTACTACTGGCCTACAATGAAGAAGGATGCTGTGGAATACGCAAAGAAATGTGATGCTTGTCAAAGACACGGTAACATTCTACATCAACCACCAGAGCCTTTACATCCAATTTTCTCTTCTTGGCCATTCATGAGATGGGGAATAGATATAGTAGGCAAACTCCCCAAGGCACCTGGAGGAAAAGTATTTATGTTGGCTATGACAGACTATTTCTCTAAGTGGATAGAAGCAGAAGCTTTTGCTCAAGTCAGAGAAAAGGAAGTTATATCTTTCATTAAAAGAAGTATTATTACTAGATTTGGAATTCTTTCCGAAATTGTTTGTGATAATGGATCCCAATTTATTGGGAGTAGAACTACTAACTTTTGTGACAGCTGTGGATTAGGATGATAACATCAACACCGGTCCACCAACAAGCTAATGGTCAAGCAGAATCAAGCAATAAGATCATCATTAACAACTTGAAGAAAAAACTTGGATCCAAGAAAGGAAAGTAGGCCGAAGAGCAACCGTATGTCTTATGGGCAGATAGAACCACTCCGAAGAATGCCACGGGTCAAACTCCATTCTCCCTAGTCTTTGGATCTGAGGCAGTGATCCCTACAGAAATGGTGGTTCCTACAACCAGAACAAGCATCCGTGATCCTGAAATGAATGTTGAAAACCTGACTCAAGAATTGGATACCGTGGAAGAGCTCAGAGATTTGGCAAGAATAAGGTTGGCTAGCTATCAACAGAGAATGGCTGAAGCTTATAACAAGAATTCCCGAGTCAGAAGATTTCAAGTTGGTGATCTGGTATTAAGAAAAGCATTCCAGAACACTACGAATGTAGTTTTTTTTATAGCTTATAACATATGTAGTTTTTTTTATAGCTTAAACAATCCCTTCAGAGATTATACGTGTCAGTTTTTCCTTTATACATGTTTTATGCTCTCTTTTTTTGTATGTTTCCTACGTACAGTCGGGTCACATATCATACGTTATGACTGGACGGTATAATTCGATTAACTTTACGTTTACATACGACCACAATGCTTATATGGTTATATCGAGTCAAATCAGATACGTCGAAACACATGTTTTTCATTGCAGCACATAACACTTGGATTAATTCATTTGATGTTTGCAATGTACATGTGCGGCAACGCGCGCGGGTCCAGTTACTAGTTAAACATTATAAAGAAACATGTCGGTTACGTGATTTTAGGTTATATTGATTTAAACTAGGATATATTACCCCTTACGGCGAAGCGCGTTAGGTGCCTTACATGTTCAGATAATTCTTTTGACACAAACACAATAGGTGATAAACAAACATCAACCCGTAATCGATACAATATCAGTAGCTCCATTTGAAACAAATATGAAAAACGGGCCAACTCTTAGCTCACTGGAATTATGGGCTAAGAAGAAAGGATACCTCGACTCCCTTGGCCATGGGCTAAGAGAACCCATAATAGCTCATTTTTAAGGGTATTTTTTTGCCATTTTTCTGCCTCTTCAGTTTTTTTTTTATTTTTTTTTTATTATTGTGGGTCTCATTTTTACAACTCATTTTTCATTTTAGTTCTTGTGCAAGAACTAGAAAAATCGACATGAAAGTGGGGTAGTGTGTAGGTGGTGGGCCCGGGTTGGGGGTTGAGTAGTGAATATAAAAAAAAGAATTTTGTTAGATACTTATTTTGTTATACAAAAATAATATATTTCTAATGAATACATATTCTAAAAACTAATTAATTTAAATTATATATTCTAAAAATCCATTATAAAAGTTTATATTTTAGTTCTAATTATAAATTTCCCCTCCATCGAAAATATTTTCAATACTAATAAATAAAAATCTTTTTTTGGACACATTCATTTTCTTGTGCTTTCTTACCTTATTTTCTTATTTATCTCTCATATTAAATAATAATAATAATAATAATTTTAAACGAAATATTAGATAAAAATAAATATTTGTTTTTCTATAAAGAATTTTAAACAAAAAATTAGATAAGGATAAACGTTTGTTTTCATTATGAGTATGTATATATATACTTTGGAGTTCGGTGGTTGAAATTATGATAAATTAGGAATCAAATGTTTCCAACATATGACATTATATTTTTAGTAAATTACTTTTTGAGTCCTTGTGTTTTAATGGTTTTAACCATTTGTGTCCATAATCAAAATATTTAACACCCTGAATCCTTAGACGCTTTTTTTATAACCTTTTGATTCCTATTTAGTCGAATCTTTTAACCTATAATTGGACTCAAAACATTATAAAATGAACAAAATTGGACTCAAAACGTTATAAAAAGAGCGGTTAGGGACTCAGGGCGTTAAATTTTTTGACTTTGGACTCAAGTGGTTAAAACCACTAAAACACAGGGACTCAAAAAGTAATTTACTCTTATATTTTATTCAACACTGAAATATACGAGTTTTTTTTAATATATCTTTTTTATTATATAAAATTATATTTATGCAAAATAAAATAAAAAAAGGGTTTTCATTACTATTCTGTGACATATTCCAAAAAAGGGTTAACTTGTACAATAGTAACCAAGTTTCAAGAGTGTTCTAATTAGGTCACTCATAATTTTTTTTTGTTCCAATTAGGTCATTCAAGTTTCATTTGATGTTTCAATCCTAGATATTTTATCTAAATAGAAGGTCATCCATCCTACATGACATTTATTTAGGTTTTTTATTTAAAAAAATTGTTGACATGGCACATAAATGCCAAATGGATTAGAAAAAAATGCGAAATAGATTTAAAAAAAATTTAAAAAATTGTAGAAAAGTTAAAAAATGCGAAAACAAATTAAAAGATGTGATTTTTTTTTTTCAAAATCTCTAAAAAGTTATCAAAATTTTTATAAAATCGTGAAAAATAGTTAGATGTCAGTAAATTTTTAATGAAAGAAAGTACTAATTACTCCTACACCAAAAACATTTAAATTATAGTCATAAAAAAAGATAAACAACTAACAATAAATAAATGTTATATAGGATATGACATGCTATTCAAGTAAAATATCTAGCATTAGAACACGAAAATAAAGTAGAATGATCTAGTTGGAACAATAAATTTTATTAGTGACCTAATTGGAACACTACTAAAATTTCATTACTATTCTGTGACATATTCCAAAAAAAAAAACTAAAATGTTATGATAAGTAGATTGTTATATTTTATTCAACACGTGTAATATATGAATTTTTTAATATATCTTTTTATTATTTATCAAATTATATTATATTTATGCAACCCGCATAATACACGGGTTCTAACCTAGTTCATTTCTAAAAAAAAAAAAAATCCGTAATGATGGTTCAAATTTCGTAATAGCTTGTTTTGAATTTCAACTTCCGCCATTGAAAATATTTAAATACTTTTTATATATTTAACTAAAATAAATAGATTGATGATTAAAATAAAATTAATTTTACAAATCTTAAATTTTATACTGTTCCCCCCATCGAAATATTAGGAATTTCTTATATATTTTATTAAGGTAAAAAATTGATGATTCAAAATTTAATAAAAAAACAAAATTTAAATATTATAATGATAATTCAAAATTTAATAAAAAATCAAATTTTAAATATTATAATTTTTCCTCTATCGTAAAATATTTAAAGGCTTCTTATTTATTTTAATGAAATAAAAAAAGATATAATTAAAAAGTAAATGTAAAAGGTAGTAATGATTAGGGCTGTTTACGAACCGAGTCGAACCGAGCGGACCTTTGCTCGTGTTTGGCTCGTTTACAAATCGAACCGAGCGGAGCGGCTCACATAAAACCGAGCCACAAATCAAGCTAGCATTCTCCGAGCAGTAAATATTCCGAGCGAGCGTCGAGCGAAGTTCGAGGGATTGGGACAACCGTGTCGCCCAATTTAAATTTGCTGAGACAGTGACAATGTTGGGTCTCAAGTTTTTATATCTTTAAAAACAGGCACATTTCATGGCATAATATTTTTCTTATGAATAACAATGTTGTGGTCGACGAGGCGATGATCATATTACACGAACAATGACGTTGAGAGCAGGAGACGATCGACTTAGGGTAACGCCATGAAATATTGAGGCGATGAGCAGCCTGCCGTTTATCGGTTTAGGGTTTAACTTTTAGATTTGATATTAATCTTTTTATTGGCTTGATTGAGCTAGTACGTATAGCTATAGTTGTAAATTTTTATATGGTTGATCAAAATCTAATAGAGTGGTATATATAAAACTATAAATTTAATTTTAAATTTAAGTATATATGTATGTGTGTATATATATATAGGTGTGTGAGTGTATATATATGTATAATTTATATTTGTGTATATATATACTAGGGTAGGAGTTGGCTACAAAGCCTACTTTTCCTACAAAGTGTAGGAAGCAATCTCCTTTAGACATGTGGCATTTAGTTATTTTATACAAAAGGGTATAATGGTAATTGGATAATTATTTTAATTATGGAAGATTTATTATCCTAAACAAATTAACGAGTTATTTAAGGAAACGGCATATCTCCATTGATTTCAAAATTGACTATAATATTTTTTATCATGATGATCGCAAACTCATATTCACATTCCATTATTTCTTTAAGGTGTGTTTTATTAGTTTCTTGTTCTTCACACTGTGTTATATCAGTTTTCACATCCCCTCGTTAATTTCGAAACATAAAACACATATATAATTTTCTAGACGTTGTCTTTTATCTATTTCTGGGCTCTTCACATTGTGTTATATCAGATTTCATAATTAAACACACCCATTACACATAAAACACACCAGCGTCTGATATAAAACACACCAGTGTCTGAAATACACAATATAAAACACACCAATGGTTGATTCAATGTAGACAAACTAGTGTCTTAAATAAACAATATAAAACACATCAGTGTCTTAAATACATAATATAAAACACACCAGGTTCGGAGTTGTGGAGGTTTAAAACACAGTAGTTTCCGAAGAGAGGAGATAGAGAGAGAAACTTGCGAAAATGGTGGGGAAGTTATGGTATGACGGTTATTTCCTTATTTAAAATAAATTAAATGACACATTTATCCTCAATAAACTAAATTAGCCTATTTTTAAGACAAATATATTACCAAAATGCCATTAAGATAATCTCAACCATCAAACACACTCATCTAATGGTCAAGATCACTTCCTACACTTTGTAGGAAAAACACACTTTATAGAGGAACCCCACCCATATATACTAATGAATAATAATAATTCGAGCCGAACCGAGCTGAGCGGACCTTTGCTCATGCTTGGCTCATTTACAAACCGAACCGAGCAGAGCGGCTCGTTTACAACCGAGCGTCAAATCAAACGAGCATTTTTCGAGCAATTTCCGAATGAGCGTCGAGCGAGCGACGAGCGCCGAGCGGTTTGAACGGCCCTAGCAATGATGTAGCAATGTTTTTAGGATTCCTTATTTGGTGAGTTTTGAGTGTTTTTTTTAAATGGTGTTTTTTAATGATTTGACAGCTAACTAGACATGTTTTTAGGATTCATTATTGTGGATGCTTTAATTTGCTAATATTATATGCTACTGTTGGACAAAAAGAATGCTAACAATAAAGTGAGCGGAACCTAGGTGTAGCGGTGTTCAAGATCGAATTATCTGGTTTTTCAGATATCCAAAAATTTTAGATAATGAATATTAATATCTGTTTCGGATACGGATTCGGATATCCAATGTTTGGATATCCGAATTTATAAATAAAATAAAAAAAATTGTTTCGTGCATAGATTAAAGCTAAACCTATATCCAATTTTCCAACATTGAAAACTAAAAACATTCATAAATCAACATCCGAATCAGATTTTTTTACTATATTACAAATTAAATATAATACTCATATACTATGTATATTAATACAAAAAATTAGTTTTCGAATATCTGAAATTTTTGAAATTCAAATCCGAATCCGAGAATTCTGATTATTCGGTTTGCAGATATCCCAAATTTTGGATACAGATTTTCAGATATTTCGGATTAGGCCCGTATTTTTTTAACACCCTTACCTAGGTGGGTACGTCTCCCTACTGGAGGCTGAAAGATTTTTGTTTTGCCATCGAGTGCATAGACTGTTGGAAATTTAGATATTATGAATGGATATTAATTTAGTGATATTATAATTTATTGAAATTATAATTATTTACTAGACTATTCATATGAAACATAAACTCTTAAGTAGAGCTTTTATGTCAATTTATTAGTTTTTATTGAAGTTTATGTCTTTAATAAATCTCTAATTAAGTACTAGACTCTTCATATGGAACATAAACTCTTAAGTAGAGTTTTTGTGTCAATTTATTAGTTTTTTATTAGAGTTTGTGTCTCTATTAAATCTCTAATTAAGTGAGACTTTTCTCTACCCCATGTCTTTTGTATTAAAAGTAGGCTATGTGCCTAACTTGATGGGTTTTCGTATATAAAACTACAAGAGTAAGAATACAAAAAGGTGACATAAAGTTAAGCATGAAGAGTCTTTGAAAAAAAAGTACTTGATGACCCATATGTTAGGAACATATAGAGATAAGTTTCTCTACATGATTCAACTACAATTCTATTCTTAATTTCCAAAAGGTCTAACACTATGTTTTTACCAGGTGTAACCTCGGGCGCGTGGCCTTCTCCGGCAGTATAAACTGCTTCGGCTGTTGTACCCTGGGATACAGACGCGTCTTCTTTAGTAGAGGAGCAAAATCTGTTTTAAGGGAATCGTGTTGAACACGTGTCTCAGCCACAACCGTCAACATTTGTTTGTTCTTTTTGTAGGAAATTATTGTACAAGAAGACATGGTTCAAGACCTCGTTGAAGCCTACACAACGGACTGAAAACAAAACGAACCATATAAGTAGACGCGATTAAAGATCAAGTTGAAGGCCTTATCTTTTGAAGATATTGGTTTGAATCGATTGTTTTATTAAATATGTTGTAGTTCATATTTATTTTCGTTTGAATTTGTACACGGTTCATGTACTACAATTTCCCAAATGTTTAAAGAGAGTATCTTTATTTTTTTTATTAGTTTTATTAATAAAATTGTGACCCATATCCTACAAGCTTAAAACAGATTTCGTGAGATTGTTGGTACAATCTAAAAACCTTATTTATAAGGATTTTGGATTCACGAAAAGATTTATAATAAAAAAAAATTTTTTAGAGATTATGATCTTATAAATATTTTTTTTTGGAAATATGTATGTAGTACAAATCGTTGTGTTTGGATTTCTTGAGATTGAGATATAATCTTAAATCTTATACCGTGGTACAAAACGAATAGTTTTGGTTCAAACGTTTGGTTTTGAAACGATTTTGGGAATCGTTAATTTTTCTAACTTTTGTGTTAGATCGGGTTTATTAGTGTAAACCATACGTTTTTTTTTTTGTAAACGTTAAATTCTCTAACATGTGTGTTAGACTGGAATTATTGGTGTAAACCAAACGTTTTTTGTAAACGTTAAATTATCTTAAGTAGAGTTTTTTATGTCTTTAAATAAGAGTTTTATGTTACTTGATTAGAGTTTTATGACTCTAATTAAGTCTCTATTTAAAGTAGAATCTTCATCCACCCATGGATTGATATGAACAAATAAGTCTTATAATGATTTTTGTAATCATTTGTCTTCTAACATTTGTGTTAGAAACGTTCATGAAAAGCGTTAGTTTGGAAGCAATTTTTTAATTGTTTAGTTTCTAACGTGTGTATTAGAAATGACTTATTTTTTTGAACCATATATGTGTTTTTAGCAAGTCGAATTAACATTTTGTGGAAATGTTAATATTTCTAACGTGCGGGTTAGAATTTCTTTCATTTTAACATGATTGTTAAAAATGGTTAAAATACAAATGCTTTGAAATGTTTTATGCAAACATTTTATATAAGTAATTTGTTGTAGCATTGTTTTTAATGCTTTGTATGATTTAGAAATAAAAGATCATACATTGAAGTTGATGTTTGATTGACTTCAAGAATTAATCACCATAAAATGATGGTGTAGTTGTGTGGGATTTATCACCAACTTTAATTTGTGATTTCTAAATCCATTTGAGTGAAATTATAATTACTAATTAAACTCTTCATATGGTGAATCTCTTGAGTAGATTTTTAATGATGACATTTGATGAGTTTTATTAGAGTTTAAGTCTATAATTATTGAGACTCTTAACTCTTCATATGGTGAAACTCTTGAGTAGAGTTTTATTGATGATATTTGATGAGTTTTAGAGTTTAAGTCTATAATTATTGAGACTCTTAACTCTTTATATGGTGAAACTCTTGAGTAGAGTTTTATTGATGACATTTGATGAGTTTTAGTGATGACATTTAATTCTTTAATTTGGTCATGTTTAGTATACATAAAATGACTTAAATTTTCTAATACGTGTGTTAGAAAATGTGTATCACGAATACAATGTTAGAGATTGTTCATAATGAACAGAAATGTTTTATATAAACATTTAATTACCTATGTGTGCATTAAAAATGATGAGAAATGACTTATTTTATAAACTATATCTTTGAAAAACGTTTTATGTAAACGTTCAATTCTATAATGTGCTCGTTATAACATTTTTTTTCTAACATGTATGTTAGAAAATGTTTAGTACATGTGTAGTAAGACTAAATAATATAAAACCATTTGATATTTTGGGTTTTGATATGTGTTTTCATAACCCTAATTGATATTATTAATATTGTATATTGCAAAATTGTTTTGAATAATATTTAAAACAAAGTTTTGCATAACATTGATAATTCAAATGGTTCGCTACTCTTTATAGAAGTAGCATGTGGTGAATAAAAGAGAAACTCTTGAGTAGAGCTTCTTGATGACACTTAATTAGTCATTTATTTGGTGAAAAAAATAACTTGGTGTTGTTGTGAATAAATTTAATTGTTCAAGTTTACTACATAAATGTAGTCTTTGTAACAACTTGGTGTTGTTTTGAGCATAATTGTCCAAGTTTAAAGTTTCAAGATGAAATGGGGACTTGTACTTACAAGTGCATGGAGTCTTATTGAGGGAGTATCTCAAGATATGCCATAAGACGATATTGTTGAGAAGTTTTTGGTCAGATTATAAAGTGTTGAGGATCAAAGAACTTTGATATTTGATGTCTACATATCGTCTATACTTCCGTTTAATTTTCAAAAGTGTTCGGCACTTATGATTTAATTTCCAATGTATTTTATTGTTTTGTGTTCAATATCTTCAGATAACACATGCAATTTTTTACAAAGAAATAAATCACTAATATTTGTGACGTATAGATTATTTTTGTGAAAATAATTATAACGCCAATTATACATTGTTTAACAGAATATGGTTTTAAACGGATAGTACATGAAAATTCTTGGACATAAACAACTTAAGAGTTGTTGCATTGACTAAATGTCAAAGACGAGACATCAAATAGTAACCACATCATGAGAGAATAATGAAAGAACGTACTGAGTGTATTGAGATGAAATACACAAACGAGATTCATGTCGACATACTTCGTTAGAAGTCTTTGGAAAATTCACAAGGGTGAATAATAAATCTTGCGAGATTTGTTCCAAGTGATCTACACGTAGATGCGTCTACGACTTGATTATTGTTAGAACTATATGGAGATTTTACCTTCGTTTGGGAGAGCATCATAAATATACATATCTCCTAATGAATAACAATAATTGTGTGCAAATCACTTATGGCAAAATTATGAATGCCATGTTGTTGAGTTTCAATCTAGTTGACTCTATGTCACACATAATAGTGATTGTAGACGAAGAACTGTTGGGGAAATTCGAAATTACTTGGATAAATCTGAAGTCGTGTAATCACTTTCAGATCAAACAATTGGAGTGGCTACCAATCTTTGATCGGATAAAATCAGATTGATTCTAGATTTCTGTATGAGAATTTGGTTGAGAGAATTTTGAGGGATTTTTGACGAAATTCAAATTCGTCTAGGGTTTTCCAAAACCGTTTGAGAGCGTATTTGCAGTTTTCCACAACTGCTTGCAGTTTCATTTTTGAACAAAAAACGCCTTTAGTCCCTCATGTTTCAAAAGTGCATATTTAGCCCGAAATTTAATTTCTGATGCATTTTCGATAAAGGACTTTTGTTCAAAAGTGACTTCTGCCCCTTGGACCCCGCCAGGGGCTGCCGCCCCTTGGACCCCGCTTCTCTCGGGGGCGCTGCCCCCTTGGATCCCCCGTTAGTCCCGATGACATTCAAATAAGCGTGCACTCTTATTTGTATGTCACACGCAATCTCAAATTACACTAAAATATCCAACAAGAACATTCATCTTGTTGGTGATGAATGTGTTCACCAAGTGACTTGGATTAAGACTTATGTTTAAGTCCTTATGAGTCAATGGTAAAGTGTTGGAGATCAAAGGTAAACAAGTTATGTTCCTTAAATGAATGATAAAATTTAGCTATGTGCTATATACAATAATTTATGAGACCTTCCTAAACATTGATGTTTTAGGATTATGAATAAGTCTCATTATTTTGTCTTAACAAGGGATGAATGTTGCGAAGTGATATTATGGTATCCTTAGGGCTGTGAAGAATCAGAATGATGCATATTCTGTTCACATGCTAATGTATTGTAGTCTAAAGCATGCTAGACTAGTACTTGGTTAATTATGGGTCTTGACGAAGACTAATTAACTCTAAACATTCAAATGTGTATGAACACAAAAAAAAATTGTGTATAGGCAAAGTTGAGGGAGAATTTTCATTCATAATAAGGAAAACACATGTAACTTTTTAAGAGTTTGTTCGAAAAGCTAATGAGGAGAACTCGTTGTCTAAGCTTATTCTAGATGTTAAATTAGAATTATTCTAAGTTGGTGACAAACTTATGACAATGGCATATGTTGCTTTGGTCAGCTCAGAAGCTTATGTAAGCTAATGCAATATGAGTTGAATTCACTGATACAATGAGGTTGATCTTGTTCAATCATATGTGTATAAACGTCGCCATAAGTGGTGTTACGGAAATGTTGATCAAATGGCAAGAAATGTGGGGGAGGATCCATTTAAGAAACACCCTATAAGGGTATGTAGAAATGGTTCTCATTAACCCATCTAGATATTATCCAATAACACTTCAATGTGGGGGGTGTCTTGCATTTGTTTTTGGTAATAAGGATTTTGTAATCCAATCTAACATTGCAAATAGACGACTAAGTGGAGGACGCAAATGTCGTAGTGCATAATGGAGATGTGTTTGCCTTAAATGATAAATGTATCATTCTAAGACAAATATTATAACCAGATTCAGGTGGTCACTGAGGTTATAGTCTTAGAAGTTGACAATAGGCAATGTTAACTTTCTAGTTACGAACACGACATGACAATTGATCTCAACTGCAAAGTTATCTTTAGTGACATGTCAAAGACAAAGATAATGTTATGGATCCAACAACCTAAGGGTTTATTAGAGATCAAGTTGTGGAATGAGACTAAAGCCCGTGGAAAAGGGTGTGTGAAGGAAACCTACCTTAGTTGACTGGAGATCCCAAGATCTAAGTTCAATAGGACAACGAATTCATATGCCTAAGGGTGGTCACTATGGGGGCATAGCTGATATGCATAAGCTAGTATATATGGTTATATATGGTCCCTAAATGATAAAAGGGTGTTTAAATACGTCCTAGTTCATTCCTATGAAATTCAGTGACAAACTAAGCATATTATGTGGTAAATGATTTTCTGTAATCATGATAACCACGATGATTTTAATGATTAAGGTGAATCACCTATGTCAGAGAGAAGTGGGGTCGCTTCGAATGGAATTAGGGGCACAATTCCTAGAGCTCTCTGATGTGTGTAAAATGCAACATATAAATTACATCAAATGAGGCATAAAACTAACCCTTTTTAGTACTAATGTTGGAAAAAGTGTGCTTTTGTCTTCCTTTTGTATTTTCTGAATCAAATGAGCGTAAATGAACAAAAGAAGAAAATATGCAGAAAAATCTAACATAATTATAAGAAAAGGAATAAACGTGGCATGCCCGACCCCTCGACAGCATCTTCCCAAGCAAAAACAAGTGAACAGAAGGCTGACCACGGCCCCGTGCCCAGCGGACACGGGGGCGTGGCCAGATGTCTGCAGAAAGGATAAAGCTATAGAAGCTTCTATTCCCGACACGGGGGCGTGCCCAGCTCGACACGGGGCGTGGTCAACGCTAAGATTCGCATAATCCAAGCAAATCTTGATAGTACAGATACGCTTCTGCACACGGGGCTGTGCCCAGCGGACACGGGGGCGTGTAGAGCTAATGCAGACAAATTGCAATTAATGAAGAAAGAGAAAGTGGATGGACACGGGGCCGTGCCCAATGGACACGGGGCTGTGTCCGGGCTTCTGTGCAGGCTATAAATAGAGGTGCTTGGTTCATTATCCCTTGGCAAACCACCTCTCTCCCACTTCACCCACACTCCACCACCACTACAACACCCACATCCACCACCATTATCCATCATCCATCATAAAGTGTGTGTAGTAGTCTCGGGATCCAAGATTGATAGTAAGAGTTCTTGACAATCAAAGGCCGTGTTTGCATAAGTCTCTTACATCACTTGGTGAAGACAAGCATTTAGTGTAATACTTTTGTTTTTTAATCTTTTCGCACTTTTTATTTGGTTTTGTAATAATGACTTTAATAACTAGTTTCTTATGTTGAAGGTGAAACTTCCTTATCATTTGTCCGTGGTGTCTTGGCGTTATTTTACTGTCTATATAAAATAAAAGATATACACCATTCATATCTCTACGGTCTATATAGAGATATGTTGGCTACCTGGTCGGGGGTTAAGGGAATGGTTTGGTAAGGTTCTTGCCTTGTTCAGTGTATAGATCCTGCAAGGACCTGGGTCAAGCTTACTAGGACCTCCTACAATACCCACTGGTATTGGATGGCGGGGGTGCGAATAGCTTGATCCCCTCATATGTAAACTATTATTAATACATTAACCCGGCTACTTGGGATTGTATCCCTGCTGACTCAAACCACTAAGCCGAGGGTAACGTCACCTTCGAAAGAGGGGCCTATCACATCACGCATTAATAACTTAATTAATTATCTTTCAATATTCCAACCCTTTAGGATTGTATCCTTGCTGACTCAAACTACTGGGTTGAGGGTAACGTCACCTTCAAAAGAAGGGCCTACTACTATAACTAAGATAATCTCTTAGAAAGTGCAAAAGTGCGGAAATCATCAAAGGTTACACTAAAGGCGAATCGGATTCAAGTGATTCATCTTGTCTATCTGTTTTTATTTTATTTTCAATTTTCAGCATTTTTAGTTTTTATTTTTATGTTTAAAACCTTTTCTAAAACTTTTGATTTGATTAGACGTTGAGGATAAACCGGTATTAAAATCTCTTGTGTCCTTGGACGACCTCGGTATCTTACCAACGCTATACTACGCTCACGATGGGTGCACTTGCCCATATGTGTGTTTAGTGTTAGTAAAATATCGTGTTTTATAAATTTAAAACTTGACTAAAGTGTTAGAAAGGGCTTAAAATATAACTAAAATTATATAACGCTACACACGCATCAAGTTTTTGGCGCCGTTGCCGGGACAAAAGGATTTTAAGAAAGCTTAAAATCGACGGCCTAGTCTGTTTTTCAAAAACCTTTTTAAAATCGCGCGCATTTTTTTTAGTTTTTGCATTACAGTAGCCTGTACATGGGGCCGTTTTCATTCAACACGGGGCCATGCTGCACATTTTTTTAAACTCCCAGATACAGAGTCTGAACACGGGGTCGTGCACACTGAACACGCCCTCGTGCTGCACAAAAACAGTCACTTTTATTAAAACGCTCAGATATAGAACCTGAACACGGGGCCGTGTCCAGCCTCTGTTTCCGTTTTCATTTTTGTTTTCTGGTCCCGAGACTCTGTTGTGGTCTGCTGAGTGATTTTATGGATCAATACTCAGGAGATTACAACTACCACTATGAGGAGGATGATTATAGGGAAGACTATTGCACCATTTGTGGTAACCCTCATTCGGTACAATATTGTGACCTCTTTGAACCGTCCACTTCATACAACCACTATGAGGAACCAAGGTACGAGCCATCAACTTCATATACATCCTATGAAGACCCAAGGTATGAACCTTCTCCATCATACTCATATTTTGATGAACCAAGGTACGAGCCTTCATACTCATACTTTGAGGAACCAAGATATGACCCTCAATCTTCGTATACTTACTATGAGTAACAATGGCGTGAACAACCTACCTCATATGAGTATTATGAAGAACAAAGTTACGACCCTTATCCACCATATACTTACAATGAGGAACAATGGTATGAACCATCTACCTCATATGAGTATCATGAGGAACCAAGGATCGAACTTCCGAATTCAAGCTATGAAGATCCTTATTCTATCACACCCATAGCCTATAAGATAATAGAACACCTTAAAACTATCGAGCGCTACATAAAAGAATCCCGCGCAAGGGAAGAATTAACTTGTAATAAAGAAGAGATAGTTAAAGAGGTAAAAATGGAAGAACAAGTAAGTGAAAAGCCGACACATGAGTTAAACAACGAAAAAGGTGAGTCCGATAACGTTAAAATTCAAGAAGAGTCTAATTTTAAAGAAATTAACCTCTTGTCACCTTCTTTCGAAAATCATTGTTTAGTACCCACTCATGCTAAGTTTTTAAAAGAGTTAAACATTAACACTAAAATTGACGAAATTGTAAGCATTAAGTTAACAAATGATCAAACCACGCTAATAAAAGAAGATCCATTTGAAATTAGCATTACACCGGTTCCATGTTTTTTTCAAAATTCCTTTATTAGTAATATTACAATTGATAAAGATCTTTGTGTTAATATAATGCCAAATTACATTTTCAAAAAATTAAGTATTGGTGATTTTTCTCCACTTCAAATACGCATTTTTCTATCTAATCGGAAAACAACAAAATCAATAGGGGTAGTTGAGGATGTGTTGGTTCAAACCAATCAAATGGTAATCCCAACCGATTTCGTCATCCTTGATGACGCTCCACTAGTGTTGGGGCGACCTTTTGTGAAGACCCGCGAAGCCTTGAAAAATCGGAAGTATAACAATCTACCCATTCAATTAGGGGCGTTCAAAAAAGTGTCGATCTTGAGCGTTCAATGAAATATCCATTCGGCAATAATGACCCCCTAATTGAAGATGAAGATGAACCACCCGATACAAGGGAAGAAATTGACCACTTTGTTGAAGAAGAGGTCGCCATAGAACAAACCTTTGTGGTTCTCGACCGAAATGAGCAACCAAATAAGGAGTCTCCTAAAGATCCACCTCTTGAGCTCAAAGAACTTCCAAAAGGTTTGGAATATGCTTTTCTCGACAAAGATGGTAAATCACCTGTAATTATTTCGTCAAAATTAACTAGTTTAGAAAAAAGAAAAATTAGTCACACTTTTGAAAAAACACAAAAACGCGATCGCTTGGAAGCTTGTAGATATTAAAGGAATAAGTCCTTCCATGTGCACGCACAAAATTTTAATGAATGATGACTATAAATCGGTAATACAACCACAACGTAGAGTAAATCCAAACGTCCAAGAAGTGATTAAAAACGAAGTCATCAAATTACTTGACGCCAGACTCATTTACCCAATCTCCGATAGTCCTTGAGTAAGTCCCGTCCAAGTAGTTCCTAAGAAAGGAGGTATGACGGTAGTAACTAACGAAAAAAATGAATTAATACCAACAAGAACCGTCACAGGATGGAGAGTATGTATAGATTATCGTCGATTAAATGAGGCAACAAGGAAAGGTCACTTTCCTTTACCTTTTATTGATCAAATGTTAGAAAGATTATCCGGTCACAAATTTTATTGTTTCTTAGATGGTTTTTCAGGTTACTTTCAAATACCGATAGCACCCGAAGACCAAGAAAAGACAACATTCACATGTCCCTACGGAACTTTTGCTTATCGACGCATGCCTTTTGGTCTATGTGATGCCCCCGCAACCTTTCAACGTTGTATGGTGGCCATCTTCCATGACATGATAGAAAAGACAATGGAAGTCTTCATGGACGACTTTTCTATCTTTGGGGATTCATATGACCAATGCCTCGATAACCTTGAACGAATAATATCCCGATGTGAGGAAACTAACCTCGCCCTTCACTGGGAAAAATGTCATTTCATGGTAACGGAGGGAATAGTACTCGGTCATAAAATCTCAAGCGAAGGAATGGAGGTTGATCGAGCAAAAATAGACACTATTTCTCGATTACCACCCCATCCTCCGTTAGAGCTATCAGAAGTTTCCTTGGGCATGCCGGATTTTATAGGCGATTTATCAAAGACTTTTCAAAAAGCTCAAGACCTCTAACAAAATTACTTGAAAAAGATGCCCCTTTCATCTTTGACAAGGATTGCAACCAAGCATTCTTAACACTAAAAGAAATGCTAGTCAATGCACCTATCATGATAGCACCTGATTGGAAATTACCCTTCGAAATCATGTGTGATGCAAGGGACTTTGCAGTTGGAGCTGTCTTGGGACAACGAAAAGATAAGCATTTTCACCCAATTTATTACGCTAGTAAAACACTTAATGATGCACAAGAAAATTACACAACAACAGAAAAAAAATTACTAGCTGTGGTATTTGCTTTGATAAATTTCGTTCTTATCTTGTTCTTTCTAAAACAAAAGTTTATATAGACCATGCAGCCATTCGATATCGCTTTAAGAAACATGATGCTAAACCACATTTGATTCGGTGGATTCTACTCCTCCAGGAATTCGACATTGAAATAAAAGACAAAAGAGGAGCAGAAAACACCGCGGCATATCATCTTTCCCGCTTGGAAGACACAACATTGGAGGCAACTAGGGACGAGCAAATCAATGAAAAATTCCCAATGGAATCCCTGGAAATGGTGGAATACCGAGAAGAGCCATGGTACGCCGACTATGCTAACTACTTAGCTAGCGGTATAGTCGCAAAAGAATTGTCACATCATCAAAGAAAAAAATTCTTTGCCGATGTGAAGCATTATTTTTGGGAAGATCCTTATCTTTTCAAAATGTGTGCTGGCCAACTTATCCGTCGATGCGTACATGGTAGTGAAGCAAAAATAATTCTCCGCCATTGTCATGAAGGTCCATACGGAGGACATCATGGTGCCGCTAGTACCGCACGAAAGGTATTTGATTCGGGATTTTATTGGCCAACCATTTACAAAGACACTCAAAGTCTTATCAAGACATGTGACGCTTGCCAAAGATCAGGTAATTTTTCTTCCAAAAATGAAATGCCACAAAATGGCATTATTGTTTGTGAAATTTTTGATGTGTGGTGACTCGACTTTATGGGACCTTTCCCACCGTCAAAAGGAAATAAATATATACTTGTGGCGGTAGATTACTTGTCTAAATGGGCCGAGGCCGAAGCACTTCCAACAAATGATGGAAGGGTTGTG
Source organism: Helianthus tuberosus (assembly GCA_030545235.1). Lineage (NCBI taxonomy): Eukaryota > Viridiplantae > Streptophyta > Magnoliopsida > Asterales > Asteraceae > Helianthus > Helianthus tuberosus. The sequence goes on from CM060448.1 coordinate 1,501,091, forward strand.
GTAAGATTTCTGAAACGCTTATTCTCTCGTTTTGAAACTCCAAAAGCATTAATAAGTGATAGAGGTACCCATTTTTGTAACCATCAACTTGAAAATTTTTTAACAAGGTATGTATAACAACCCTCCTGAATTTTTTTCTGACGCCCTAATATATTTTAAAATACCCCTATATATCTTAAAATACACCCCGAATGTGAAAACCGAGCCCAAAATATGAAATGTCATTTAAAATAATTAAAAAACAAAATTTTTGGTGCGCTCGCGGGCCACGTAGCCCTTGGCTACACCTTACGCGGGCCGCGACAGCAATGAGGCCAGATCGCACCCGGTTGTGACATGTGTCAAACGCGTGTTGAACCTATTCGTGACCCGGATCACCTACGCCTAGACCCCCTAGTACGCGGGCCGCGTAGGCCTAAGCCTAACCTTACGCGGGCCGCGAGAAACTCGATTTTCAGCCCTATATAAGAGGGCATCGGGCCTTCATTAAAACTCGCTCAAATTCTTTTCTTTCTTTCGAAATTCTCACATAGTAGGCATAATTTCCGAGTATAATACCCCTTAATTAACGAAGTTCTGCTCCATTGTAAGTATTATAACTCCAGTTACGTATTAGATACGCTGCCCGATTGATCCAGGGTTCCGTAATAACTGTCGTGGTTCTGCCCGACGTAGTTATTGGAATACCGTCTCGGGGAGGGTATCGTTAATATCAATAAAGGGTTATTATACTAACCTATGTACATTTGTGTAAATTATAGATTAACACCAGGAAACTCGTAAACGAAGTCTAAAACAGCAATGTGAGTTTATCCGTTTTTTTGTAAACCTTTTTGTAATCTGTTTTACAAAACCTTAAATGTTTTACAATGTGATTAAGCAGTGATTGAGTCTTTGTAGTTCTTCAATTACTGCCTGTATGTTGGGGTTTTGTATACAAAATGTGGAACACATTACAATTGGACAACGAGTTAGCCAATGTGTAATATGACCCACCAGTCAGGATTGACAGTACTGAATGAGTAATTGTGTAGAAATAAACATTGTGATCGCTCTCAATACTGTGTTAATTGATAAAACTTTTCTTGATTAAATTGGGATTCACTCACCAATATTTCCCAATGACAAATGTTTTTAAAACGCGTTTCAGGTAACACAATGTGAAAGCCAATTTGGAAAAGCCAGCTGGAGAGCACTGACGGCTTGGAAAAAAAATGTGGCTATAAAAGTTACCTAAAAGACGATGTTTTAAATTCAATAAAAATAGGGTTTATCCCTATAAATATGTTGTAATAAGAAACTTAGGTTTTACCCATGTGATTATTAATATAAAATATGGTAGTTTTACTCTGATAAACATTTCCTAACTACGGTCCTGATGAAATTTCCGCTGCCAAAATTAATAAACAAATTGATACCATCACAACTGATGTTCGCGGCCGCCCGTTCCCGGGACAGATAAGGGGGCGGGGGTTGCGACAGTATGGGGTCTATCTCCGGGTCTCAACAACATATCATCCTCAAACAAACAGACAAGCCGAAGTGACTAATCGAGATTTAAAAAGAATACTTGAAAAAACCGTAGGATTAAATAAAAAGGAATGGGCTGATAAATTAGACGACGCTTTATGGACTTTTCAAACTGCATATAAAACAACAATAGGTACAACCCCATATAAGCTTGTCTATGGAAAAAGTTGTCATTTGCCGGTAGAAATAGCACACAAAGCCTACTGGGAAATTAAAAACGTAAACTTAGACTTGGAAATTTCCGGTAAAAATCGATTTTGTCAATTAAATGAATTAGACGAATTAAGAAATTACGCATATTCTAACTCCGAAATTTATAAGGAAAGAATGAAAAACCTGCATGATAAACACATTAAACCAAATGAATTTCGGGTAGGAGATCAAGTTCTATTGTTTAATTCACGACTTCGATTATTTCCTGGTAAATTAAAGTCTAGGTGGTCGGGACCTTTTTCCATCACCCACATTTTTCCACACGGTGTGATTGAAATTAAATCTCAGAATGGAATTCCATTCAAAGTCAATGGCCAACGACTAAAGCTTTATCAAGGATTTATTGAGGATGAAGAGGGAGAAATCCCGCTACAAGCGGCCGAAGAATAAAACGAAGGTTTGAGCATCAACATCATACCTTGTAAGTTACGAACATCGGGAAAGCATCTAAATCTGTAAGATTTCCAAAACCAAGCTTCGGGAAACAGGGCACTCACACGAGCACTTAAAAAAAAATTGCCCGCCCACGGGGCCGTGTCCGCGCAACTGTCGGGGATTAAACCCCTTTTCTTTCATTTTCTCATTTAAACACGCCCCGTTTCCCCAAGAACTCTCTGGTTCCGACGAAATTTTCTGTAGATTTCAACGTTCCTCCGACTTCTAACAACGTTAAGGTATGATTCTATCATTATAATTAGTTAGATTAATCATTTGTATGTAGTTTAACATCAAAAATTTGGGGAAAATTCTAGGGTTCTTCAACTTGAACCGAATCAAACCTCAAATTTTTGCTTAGATCTGTTAGTATTAGTGTAGATGCATGTTATAGGAAGTAAATCAACTTGAATTGTTTGTAGATTTGCCCGATTTCTCACAAGAACCTCAAACCCTTGTTTTTAAACCGAAAAAGATGAAATTGAAAGGATAAACGGTTTGTTTTGGGAAAAACGGCACTTGGGGTTTCATTTTCGGGGAAAACCGCCTCTACTGGACAAAAATTTTCAAGTTTTCGAAACCGGGACGAAAAATCAATTTTTTGGGAAACAGACACCTGAGCACGGGGTCGTGCTCAGCGATCACGGGGGCGTGTCCAGCTATTTTTCAGCGAAACTGAACACAGGGTCGTGTTCAGCTGACTGTTTTCAGTTTTCTTCGAAAATTTTACTGTTTCGTGCTAATTGTTTGGTGTTTTCTTTCAGATGGCCAAGAAATTTACTAGGTTCAGCCCGAATGAATATGTTGCTCAAGCACGGTTTAAAATTCTCAAGACAAGGCCCGAAGAAAACCCCCGACAAGTTTGTTTGGATACTCTAGAAGTAGTAGGCCAAATCGACCGCTTCAACACCCTTGTAACTAGTCCACTACGAGCAGCTCTTTGCACTCGGCTTCACTCTGTGCACGAATGTAACATTGAATTTTATAGCACATTCGCCTTCAAGGCAAGAGCGGAGCCGTTTGACAATGAGGGGGTAGAATTCCGTTGTGCAGGGGTTGTGTACTCAATTTCGATTGCACAATTTGGGGTAATCATTGGGTTGTATTCGGAGGAGGATGCTGGAGATGAAGAGAACACTGGTGGTCTCCGCGAACTTCCACAAGATCAACGCCAAGCTGCATGGGCTCAGATTGGGGAGGGACACTATAACCCGAGCCAGACCAAGAGCACACAGTTGAGGGACCCTCTCTACCGCTACATCCATAGGGTCCTCAGCTACTCCCTTTGCCAAAGACATGACAACGGTGGTGTGGTAGGGTTGCGTGATCTGATAGTCCTCCATTGCATTCACAACCGTATCAACCTTGATGTTCCACACCTACTACTTCGCAACATGCACTTAAACCAACTTGCTACTCCCCAGACTCCTATCCTTTTTGGAGGGTGGATCTACTGTCTCTTCAAGCATTTTGTGCAAAGGATTCCAAGATCCTTCCAGAAGGGCCCATGGTCGGGAAAAGTGGACCTTGTCATATGTCGCTCCATGAACTTAATCAACGAAGCAGATGACGGGACAGTTAGATTTCAAACGGATCAAGGGCATGTGTGGAACCCTCAAGAAGCTCTCGTCCTTCACGCTCCACAGATCCGTCCTCCTCCCCAGTACCACTACCAGCCTCAGGGTGATCCGGTCCAATCCTCTCTCAAGGAGGTGGTTTTCCTAACTTTCAAAGTTTACATGATTTGTTGCAGGAAAATCTCATGTGCACCCGGAACACCTACAATATGGCAAGCAACACATACGCCCGGGTCGGAGTTATAGAAAGAAACATCTCTGGCATGCAGGATGATATCAGCAACATCCAGAAGTAAATGGCGGGCCAAGGAGGGGATGACGACGAGGATGACGACATGGATTGAGCTAGAGGTGTTGGAGGTAACGTAACATGGTTGGAGGTCGTAACAGGTTAACCCTTTATCTCTCACAAACAATTTCATGGTCTACGTGACATTGTTGAACAATTTACTTTTCTTAACACTTCTAATTTCCTGCATTTTTCTTTTTTTTAGTTTGTGTTGTGGATGATGAAACTATGGTAAAGTAGGGTGTTTGTTATTTTGTTTGGTGTGGTATTTATTAGTAAAACAGGTACATACGAGACTTGAAGCACTAAATATTAGTGCTACAAAAGCCGGGAAAGCAGAACCGAAAACCGAAACCTGTTTTCAATGATTGCAGATTGTCCACACGGGGCCGTGCCCAGCCGGCACGCCCCGTGTCCACCGCCCAGAACCTGCTGTTTGTTTAATTTCTGCAGATTGATGTTTAATTTCTGCCCAACACGGGGTCGTGTTCACCAAACATGCCCCCGTGTCCACCTTCTGTAAGTTTTCGTTACTGGCAGTCTGACCACGGGGCCGTGCTTATCCGACACGGGGCCGTGTCCAGATGCTTAGTAACACCAAAACCTTGTTTTTTACACCTTTTTACGCATTCAATCAACCTAAAAACTTATTTTTGTGACACATTGAGGACAATGTGTAATTTAAGTGTGGGGGGATGCTAAAACCTTGAATTTTGCAAGTCCTAATAACAAGCCTTAAACAAAACTCTATTAGAACCGCTAATCACCCCAAATTTTTTCAAAAACTTTTCATTTTTTTTATTTGTCTTGGTTTAATTTGGGAATAACAAGTTCTAAAAATGTTATATTTTTACAAATTTACAACTGATAGCGTCATGATAAAAAAAACCAACATAAGAAAATTATGAAACGGCATGACAAATCTAGTTAAAATTTGATTATATATACTTGATCACATTAAAAACTCATTCCCACAAAAAGTGAGTTTTGAGACTTTATTGAGCATACAAGCATATATCTTTAAATTAAATGCTCATTTTTCGTTTATTGTGTGAATAGCCGCTTGGTTTCTTACGACTCTAGAACTTGCCATGACGATACATTCCCGATCCTTACCAACTTAAACCCAAGTAAGTAAATGATGGAGGCATTAGGACTAACCCTTTTTCTTTTCAACACCATTATTTTTCATTTTTTTACCACCTACCCAAAATCCCCCTAGTTAACCCCTTTGAGCCTAAACACTTTCGTTTCTAAACCCACAAAACAAGCACCCTTTACCCACCAAAACCTTTTTTATTTTTAACCATTTATTTTAGTAAAAAGTTCGGTTTTCATGTGACATTCCTTATCATAAAAAAATAATAATAATAATGAAGTCTAGCAATAAACAAACAAGTTCCTCAAAAGAAACTTTGTTTGAAAATGCTTTATTTGAATAAAGAGTAAACTGCCATTTTGGTCCCTGTGGTTTGGCCAGTTTTGCCACTTTAGTCCAAATCTCAAACTTATTAAATCTGGGTCCCTGTGGTTTGCATTTTGTTGCCATTTTAGTCCAAAACTCAAATTTGACAAGATTTCTCATTAATGACCCTGTTATTTTGTCTTTACCCTCAGGAGCATTTTGGTCATTTTAGTTTTATTATAAACATAAACACTATAAGACAAAATCACCCTGCTATTTTGTCTCTCTCTCTTCTCGAACTACACAAGGTCTCTCTCTCTCTCTCTCATAAACTCTCCCCCTCCACTTTCCAAAACCCTAACCCCCAAATTCAACCACCACCACCATCAACCAACCCTGTATCAGATGAACAAAAAAGTAGAGCACAATTGGAAAATTGCAAATTTCCTATGAAATCAACCAAAATTGTAAAATTAAAACCCCAGTCAAGAATTCCACAAATAAACCATATGAAAATTTTCTATCTACCGTAAAAATTGAAAAAAGAAACAGAGCAGTATTAAAAGAAAGAAAATTGTCCATGTTTTAATTCAACATAAACCCCAAACTTTGAATTCATTGAAGAGTCATACAAAGGCTTCAAAGAATTTCATGTTGATTTAGAATGTTGCAGACAAATAACAAAATCCCAGAAGATACATTGAAAAAACAGAGTACTATTGCTACCACCCACCCTCTACCATCTCCTACAACCGCCCACTTCCACCGCCCTACTTTACCTTCGCATCCTCGACCTAATCGGAAACCAGCCGGAATGGGCTCACAGGAAACTACTTTCCGACATTGAAAAGTTACAAAAACTCACAGTTACTCAACCGAAATGGACTCACTGGAATGGACTAACAACAATGAGCAGAGCGTTACTAAACCAGAATGGACTCACCAGAGCAATTCCGACGTCAATCGGTGAATTTTACCGGCTCGCGGATCTAGATCTGTCAATAAACATGATTTCCGGAACATCTTTTAATCGGTGAAACATGGCTCGCGGATCTAGATCTGTCAATCGGTGAAATCTACCAGTCGCGGATCTAACTAGCAATTCCGACGAGTTTGTGGAGAGAGAGAGGAGAGAGCAATGGAGTTTAGAGAGGACAAGTGTGTGTGCAGAGTTTCGACAGAGATGATAGAGAGAGAAGAGAGAGATGCAGATGTATGATGCGATGATGAAGATGACTGCAGATGTATGTGTGTATATTAATATATATATATATATATATATATATATTAATTTTTGAATTAAGAAAATGTTAAATGAAAAGCAAAATAACCAAAATGCCCCTGAACTAAAAGACAAAATAGGAGGTTGCAACAGTAAAAAAAATAGGGTTTTTAAATTTTGGACTAAAATGGCAACAAAATGCAAACCACATGGACCCAGATGTAATAAGTTTCAGATTTGGACTAAAATGGCAAAACTGGCCAAACCACAGGGACCAAAATGGCAGTTTACTCTTGAATAAAAGTCACAAAAACAAAATATTTTACGACGACCGACGCTTTTTACGCTTTTAGCCCTTTGTACTAACCACTAACCCCAAAACCACCTACCTTTAACCCAAGCCTAACCCTTCCCCAAGTCCTCTTGATATTTACAAAGGTGTATAGTTAAAAAGGAGGAGGATTGATTGCTTGGCAAGCATATGGTAGAAGTAAGTTCTATGCCGGTCTCGAGTGTTTCACAAAAGGTACAACTTCGGCCGAGTATTGAGTGATCTCCCGTGTAACATTCCCATTTTTATCATATAAGAATTATAGTTTTGTTTAAATTTATTAACCACTAGTAACTAGTTTTATTTTTAAAATAATTATTCAACCCATATAGTTTTAAAAACTATTTTATATGTATTTGGTTGGAAGGTTATACTAATTAATTGGCTTATATATACGTGACATTTCTATTTTCTATATTAAAATAAAGTATATAAAACTTACATATTTAAACGGGTAGATTAAGGGTAAGCTGACTGTTAAAAATATGAAGTACCTAGACGGGTCTAGGAACCATCTAATAATTAAATTATAAAAATACATTGTATTTGGACTTATTCCGTTTTTAATGAAACTTGGTTCAAAATGTAGATAAGGTTATTCTCGTTCTAATGACATATTTATGGTTTTATAAAACACCATATTTTAAAAGTTATACGCGCCAAATAGGTTGAATTAGTTATAATAATAATAAATCAAAATATTTGAAATTTAGATACGCGTGTACTTTTGTGATAAAAAATCAAAAGAAAAAAATATAAAAATAATAATAATAATTATAAACTTACAAATGAAGTTAAAAGTGGACATACGTGTCTACACCAAATTTAGTTGAAATTGAATAAGTGGACAGGCATGCATGTGCATTTATTGAAATGAATGATACGTGGCCAGTAAAGGGCCGTGAGTTCCAAGCTTCTTGAAAACAAGAACAATATAAATACATGCATTAGTTGAATCCCAAAATTTGTTCATTTCCTCGATAACTTTCCCTCTCTATTATTCTATTTTTATCAATAATAATAATAATAAAGCCTTCCTCCGTTTTAAGTGTTTTAACTCCCGATCACTGATACCCTTTCCGATTGATCTGGAGCCCCATAACGCATGTCAAGGCTCTGCCCGACTAAGTTCGTTGGGGTTCTGTCTCGTGACATAGGGATGAGGTTGAATTAGGGTTACTATACTTAACACGAGTGCAAATATATATATATATATATATATATATATATATATTTTAAATAGCTCAGAAGTTATACCCAATATTCTACCAGGAGGCTTTCTAGTTGAACCCTAAAGTTACAAAGTGAGTCCATTCTCTTTTCTCACAGTTTTATCACCTTTTTGTGATACAATTATATTTAAAAATGATTTACAAAATTCTAAATGTTTACCAGTTATACTTACAGTGATTAAATTTTTATATTCTGTAATAACTGCCGGTATGGGAGGTTTAATACATTACTTGACCCTCGTTACTATTGGCCAAAAAGTTAGCCAATAGGAACATGACCACAATCACAGGGGGGATTGTGCCCCAGTGGCCATAGCCTATAACTAATATTATTTTTACATTAAATCATTAATAAATTTAATGTATGATTGAAATAAATTTATATGGTTTGTACTAATTCCATATTTATAAACCATGTGAGTATATTTGTATTAAAATGACACTCTATATAATATTTTAGGTTAATGAATATATTATATTATATTTGTTAAAGTAGATGCTTTGTTTTAAAATAAGAGTTCAGATATAAATAAGAGTTCAGATATGGTACGAAAAGTATATACCTTTCCTGCGGTGATATTATCTATATATATTAAATCATACATTAAATATATGAAATTTAATGTTATCTATAATTTATACTTGTTATTATATGAAATTTATTATTTATGTATCATTATACCAAATTTTAAAATATATATATATATATATATATATAAGTATCCATAGGAATTTTAAAACATACTTAGACTGAAATTTGGTATACCTTATTTGAAAAGTGTCACTAGTTGAGAGAATGATCAACAGTGATATAACCAGAAATATGACCAGAGTCACTAGTTGAGAGAATGATCAACAGTGACATGACCAAAGGCAATAGTTGAGAGAATGATCAACAGTGTTATGACCAGAGTCACTAGTTGAAAGAATGATCAACAGTGATACGACCCCAGTCACTAGTTGAAAGAATGATCAACAGTGATATGACCAGAGTCACTAGTTGAGAGAATGATCAACAGTGATACGACCCCCGTCACTAGTTGAAAGAATGATCAACAGTGATTTGACCACCGTCACAGGAATTGCCTAGTGACAGATACTTTGAAGAATAGTAAAATATAATTACTTGATAAAATTCACTATTGGACGAAAGTGAGCCAATGAGTAATATGACCACCGTCACATCGGAACTGCCACCATGTGACAAATACTGATTGAGTTTTTGGGTAAATATAAACAAATATAAAAACCTTGTTGCTGTAAAAGTATAACAATATATTTTATAAAAATGGAATGAACTCGTCAGTATTTATTACTGATAAAATGTTTTCAAAACGTGTTTCAGGTAACTTGCTATAAAGATAGTAGAAGCCAGCTATGGAGCACTGAAGGCTTAAATAAAGTGGCTATAAATACCTGAATAAAAGAAGAAATTTATGTTTTATTTAATTGGGTTTATCCCTATAAAAACAATCGAATTACGCCCGTTTATTTAATATTAAAAGTTGGTGTTTTATAAACTCTGAAATTATTTTTCTAACTACGATCCTGATGAAAAATTTTCCGCTGCGTAATTAATAAACAACGATACCATCTAGCTGGTTCGCGGCTCCCGCTCCTAGGGTGGGGTCGGGGGCTGTGTCATCCCGTGAGGTATGTGAACTTGTATATAAATGGAATTTTAAAAAGGCATGTTATGCCCAAATAAGTAATTTCTCTTATGAAACGTTCTAACTAAATCATAACGAATAGGATTGTAAATAACATAAAAATAAAGCCTAATAAAGATCTTGGATTCTCGACACTCAAGACAAGCCCAAAACTTCTCTTCTACCCATTCCATTTGGGAGTGTAAGCCACATTATAAAGAGTTTTGCTTGAGGACAAGCAAAGATTCAAGTGTGGGGGTATTTGATGTGTGTAAAATGCAACATATAAATTACATCAAATGAGGCATAAAACTAACCCTTTTTAGTACTAATGTTGGAAAAAGTGTGCTTTTGTCTTCCTTTTGTATTTTCAGAATTAAATGAGCGTAAATAAACAAAAGAAGCAAATATGCAGCAAAATCTAACATAATTATAAGAAAAGGAATAAACGTGGCATGCCCGACCCCTCGACAACATATTCCCAAGCAAAAACAAGTGAACAGAAGGCTGACCACGGCCCCGTGCCCAGCGGACACGGGGGCGTGACCAGATGTCTGCAGAAAGGACAAAGCTATAGAAGCTTCTATTCCTGACACGGGGGCGTGCCCAGCTCAACACGGGGCGTGGTCAACGCTAAGATTCGCAAAATCCAAGCAAATCTTGATAGTATAGATACGCTTTTGCACACGGGGCCGTGCCCAGCGGATACGGGGGCGTGTGGAGCTAATGCAGACAAATTGCAATTAATGAAGAAAGAAAAGGTAGATGGACACGGGGCCGTGCCCAATGGACACGGGGCCATGTCCGGGCTTCTGTGCAGGCTATAAATAGAGGTGCTTGGTTCATTTCAAAGGCATCCCTTGGCAAACCACCTCTCTCCCACTTCACCCACACTCCACCACCACTACAACACCCACATCCACCACCATCATCCATCATAGAGTGTGTGTAGTAGTCTCGGGATCCAAGATTGATAGTAAGAGTTCTTGACAATCAAAGGCCATGTTTACCTAAGTCTCTTACATCACTTGGTGAAGACAAGCATTTAGTGTAATACTTTTGTTTTTTAATCTTTTCGCACTTTTTATTTGGTTTTGTATTAATGACTTTAATAACTAGTTTCTTATGTTGAAGGTGAAACTTCATTATCATTTGTCCGTGGTGTCTTGGCGTTATTTTACTGTCTATATAAAATAAAAGATTTACACCATTCATATCACTACGGTTTATATAGAGATATGTTGGCTACCTGATCGGGGGTTAAGGGAATGGTTTAGTAAGGTTCTTGCCTTGTTCAGTGTATAGATCCTGCAAGGACCTGGGTCAAGCTTACTAGGACCTCCTTCAATACCCACTGGTATTGGATGGCGGGGGTGTGAATAGCTTGATCCCCTCATATGTAAACTACTATTAATACATTAACCCGGCTACTTGGGATTGTATCCCTGCTGACTCAAACCACTTAGCCGAGGGTAACGTCACCTTCAAAAGAGGAGCCTACCACATTACGCATTAATAACTTAATTAATTATCTTTCAATATTCCAACCCTTTAGGATTGTATCCTTGCTGACTCAAACTACTGGGTTGATGGTAACGTCACCTTCAAAAGAGGGGCCTACTACTATAACTAAGATAATCTCTTAAAAAGTGTAAAAGTGCGGAAATCATCAAAGGTTACACTAAAGGCGAGTTGGATCCAAGTAATTCATCTTGTCTATCTGTTTTTATTTTATTTTTATTTTTCAACATTTTTAGTTTTTATTTTTATGTTTAAAACCTTTTCTAAAACTTTTGATTTGATTAGACGATGAGGATAAACCGGTATTAAAAGCTCTTGTGTCCTTGGACGACCTCGGTATCTTACCAACGCTATACTACGCTCACGATGGGTGCACTTGCCCATATGTGTGTTTAGTGTTAGTAAAATATCGTGTTTTATAAATTTAAAACTTGACTAAAGTGTTAAAAAGGGCTTAAAATATAACTAAAATTATATAACGCTACACACGCATCACTCTCGCAGAACCAGGAAAGTGTTCCACGACCATTATTGGACACGACTATGAAGGGATGACCAGGCTAAGGAGAGTATTGTGTGAAGTGTATTGTCGTCCACACAAATGGGGGTTTGTTCAAGGACATCGTGTCTACAAACCGCTAGGAGGCTAAGTATGCTTCACAACGGAAAGTTCAAAGGGACACCTACTTATCCGACAATACTCAACTGTCGAGGTTCCATTGGAAACTTTGTGTGTTTTAATCAATCTCCATTCATGTGGGGGATTGTTGGAAATTTAGATATTATGAATGGATATTAATTTAGTGATATTATAATTTATTGAAATTATAATTATTTACTAGACTATTCATATGAAACATAAACTCTTAAGTAGAGTTTCCATGTCAATTTATTAGTTTTTATTGGAGTTTATGTCTCTAATTAAGTACTAGACTCTTCATATGGAACATAAACTATTAAGTAGAGTTTTTAGGTCAATTTATTAGTTTTTTACTAGAGTTTATGTCTCTATTAAATCTCTAGTTAAGTGGGACTTTTCTCTACCCCATGTCTTTTGTATTAAAAGTAGGCTATGTGCCTAACTTGATGGGTTTTCATATATAAAACTACAAGAGTAAGAATACAAAAAGGTGACATAAAGTTAAGCATGAAGAGTCTTTGAAGAAGTACTTGATGACCCATATGTTGGGAACATATAGAGATAAGTTTCTCTACATGATTCAACTACAATTCTATTCTTAATTTCCAAAAGGTCTAACACTATGTTTTTATCCGATGTAACCTCGGGCGCGTGGCCTTCTCCGGCAGTACAAACTGCTTCGGCTGTTGTACCCTGGGAGATAGACGCGTCGTCTTTAGTAGAGGCGCGAAATCTGTTTTAAGGGAAGCGTGTTGAACACGTGCCTCAGCCACAACCGTCAACATTTGTTTGTTCTTTTTGTAGGAAATTACTGTACAAGAAGACGTGGTTCAAGACCTCGTTGAAGCCCACACAACAGACTGGAAACACAATGAACCATATAAGTAGACGCGATTAAAGATCAAGTTGAAGGCTTTATCTTTTGAAGATATTGGTTTGAATCAATTGTTTTATTAAATATGTTGTAGTTCATATTTATTTTCGTTTGAATTTGTACACGGTTCATGTACTACATAGACTTTGGTAAAATGCAGGCGGCGGAACCAGAGGGTGGTCAAGAGGGTCCACTGACCCCCTGAGCATAGAAATTTGTAAGATTTTTTATGTACAATCTGAGATTTTTCTAGAAAAAAAAAACATGTTTTAGACTCTCTAGTTGTAGCCGGTAGAAAGGAGAGTCTTATGATGACCCCATGACAAAGAAGTTCTGGTTCCACCACTGGTAAAATGTAAGCATATGTGTGCCTGTCATAAGCAGACATCTTGGTGCATTTACAAATTCATGGCACCAGACGGCTGATGTTTTTTCGGTATGATCAGGAACGGTGGCACTCACACAGTAGCTATCGTTAAGTAGAATAAGAAAATGAGAAATGTGGTCGTAGATGTAATTAGTATTAAGTGATATGATACTTAGAAATGTTTTGGTTCAGAAATTTTGTCACGATCTGCACATGATAATGTAATTCTGTGTGGTTATAGTTTTTTTTCTGCATATGGTGCAACCTTTGTAGTTCCACGGGCCGATGTTCATCAACGGTTACGATTGATGCAAACCATGTGAACTTTTTCCCTGTATATAAATTGTAAATAAATAATAGTTGAAGGTTTAATTGATAAGTGTTGATAAATGATAACCTGTAAGTGGTTTATTTTGTTTTGTACGCTCGTACGTTAAGGAATATTTCAAATTAAATATAACATGCGTAATGTCATATCGTACACTCGTACATTAAGGAATATTGTACGTTAACACAACAGTTATTATACTCCCATTTCAAATGGTATCGGAAGTGCACTGCATAACACATCACCGTTCACCGCTAAAATCAGTCATTATCAGTTGATTACCATCGCCCTTTGCCGCCTGACCGGCATCATTTGACAACCCCAATCCGTTTTTATTTTGGTATTCTTTTATGTTATTTTATATATTTCAGCTGCAAATACAACTTATATTTACTAAACATATAAACACAAATAAAAACTCTTAACTTTCAACTCCATCTCAGTTCACAGCTAGTTTTGCCTCATATTCAGATATTCACCACTTCTACGTACCAAGCATAGGAATTACATATTACAAAATATATATTTCACGCCCTTATTAGATATATTGGTGACAAAATGAGTTCTAGTTCTTTGAATGATACATTACAACGACCTCTATATATATAATACATAAACAGTACTCCACTTTAGTAGTATTAGATTTAGTATTATTATAAGAAAAAAAAATCTTATTAACCAAGTATATTAAATGTTGTCAATCATGAACAGCTTGTAACTAAAGTAATCAAATGAAAAATGCCATAATAGGTTATGTAGTACAAGGGTTAGGCTAGACATGCATAAAATATAAAATAAAATAAACAATTTGATCCATAATTTAAGCATAAAGACGTTTTATATAAAACAAGTACCTAAGGTCTACACACAAAGGCACTAAACTAGCTGGGTTATGATTCTTTTATGGGTAAGAACTACTAACCAATCTTGACTATTGTTGAACCTAAATGAAAAGTCTTCATATCTAAACAATAATCTCCATCAACTTAGATTCTTTGTTGGACACATGCTTTCAAACTTGTAGGATTCTTTTATCATATAAACTAGGTTAAGACATCATGCAAGAACATGCATACATGTATATAGAAATTACTGGAATTTGATATACCAATTTAAATTCCCAAAAAGTATACATTAAATAGATGTGCATTAGGTTTACTTATATTTAAACATGGTTTGTAATGGTTTAGATTATCCTCTGTGTTGGTTATTGTTAGTATCTTGAAACTGTGGTCTTATTTTTCGTTTGTTTGATTAAGTTGTTTACTATTTTTGTTCACTTGTGACCAGTGGCAGAACTATTCCACAAAGTTAGGGGTATCCTATTTTTTTTTTTTTTAGGATCAGGGGTATACTTTATGTAACGGAAACGGAGTTGAGAGGTATTTTTACTCTACTTAAATGGAGTTAATGGGTATTTTTACACTACTGAGACAGGGATGAGGGGTAGCCATGCTACCCCTACTAACCTTCTAAGTCCGCCCCTGCTTGTGACTGTTGTATTTCAAAGAAATTAAAGCAATCATTTTTGGGTGTGTAAAAACGTCAAGCTTAGCCGAGCCTTACTTCCCCTAAGCTAGATCTCAACTCATTTAATGTGAGAGAATCTGAGCTTGATTCACCAATAGATAAATAATTAATTAAGGGTGTAAACGAGCCGCCCCGTTCATGAACTACTAGAAATCACTTGCTACAATACAAAAAGCGATATATTGTAGTGAATCGATATCGAGTAGCTCATGAGCGGCTCGGCTAGTGTACACCTTTAATTATTCATTTATAAAACATTTTCAATTGATCTAACTTTCTCATGATATTTTTCGTATACCTTCGATCGTTGTTTGGTGTTGATTTGTTTATCGTCAGTAGATATGACTTATTTTATGTCTCAATTCCAGCAACTTCTTGATCTTGTAAATGATGGATAACTTGAGTATTGGACGACTTGTATTCTCATATAAACAATTTATATCAAAATGCTTTATAACATGTTTATAATTGATATCATTAAAAGAATTTCCAATTTCTAATCAGTTTTTCATTAATAATATCGTGTCATGTTTGCACAGCAGAAGTGCAAAGTAATGACTTGTGGTTTACATGTCATATGTTGTTTATATAGCAGTCTATATGTTTACTTTAATAAGGAAAGCCCAACCCAAAACCACTTTCAATGTATCTTATTTGCTTGACTAAGTCTAACCAATCCCAACCCTATTTTCATATATTTTTAATGTCAAGTCTAAATCTAATCTAGCATGCTATACTTCATTAATAAATTATTATATCACCATTCTTTATATTTTATAAAAATAACTTTTCATTTAAATGTATCCTTTTGTGTTTCTTTCTGTCCATGACTCAACACAAATAGTTAAACCTATTAAAATTATCTTTGATTGGAACACACCCATATAATTATGTAATAAAAAGACAAAGAGAGAAGAATTTCAAAGTTCACATGACTTTAAGTTAACTCCACATCTTCCTCCATCTTATATATTATTCATTAATTTAAAAAAGAAGAGAAGTAGGTAGTGTCACTTGGAATATATGGAAGGACTTGTATTGAGTCACACCCACATTGTTTGGAATACTTTGAGAGAGAGAAAAAAATGCTTTAGACATATCCTAAAAAGGGAGATTGCAACTTGAAAACTAAGCCACCTATTTGGATGGTTTATCTTTTTGGACTCTTTCAAAGTAATTGGTTATCAAAAAAGATTGGTTAGAAAGTTAATGGAGTTGTATCATGATGTGGGATATCATTTTGATTTCATAAATATAATATTACAATCAAGGCATGATGCATAATTAGTATCTGATTTTAATTTTTAGTCAAACATAAAGCTTTTTTTTTATTATTAGTTTACATCCATAAATGTTCAAGACATCTTTCCATTATTATTTCTATTTTATCCATCAACCATGTGACACTTGTTATTGATTTATTTGACAACATTCTTGAATTGATTTTTCTAAAATTTGTTTTGGCATTTCCTATTTAACTAGCAATCAAATAAATTTATCAAATCACACGAACGAAACGAAGGTATCCTTTACAATGAAAACGATATAATTTGACGTAGCAATCTAAAAATTGTACCGTATCAGTCGGTTGACGGTTCAATTGCGAGATAATGGAGTGGTCATAATGAAATGGTAAACTTTGTGAGATCTATACAAAACTAATGGAATTTTATTGACATACCGAATTTTTAGACTGGGTCGACTAGTTGAAATGGTAAACCATTGAAGTAACTGGTTTTGGTTTCGTTAAAAACATTGATTTAAAGTTTAAGGAGGGTTTAATTATGATTTCGATTGGTTAATATTTGGCTTGACAAAGCAAACCCTGGTGGGGCACATGGAGATTTAGGCAATCTTATGGTGATAATATAGGCATCAATTTCAATCACATCCACAAAGCAAGCATGATTAATGGCCTTTAAAAGTGTTTAATAGTACTTGATTATTATTTTTTTTCAAAAATGGGATGGAAACCATTACAATCCATTTGTTTATAGAAAATTCTTGATGAAATGGAAAACTTTGATTTGACAAAATGCTAATTAATCACCTCCCTAGTCCCTACTTAAAAATTCCAAACTAGAAGGTTAGTTCATGTGGGTCCTAATCTCATTTGTGGGTCCCATGTATGACCAATATGCTATATGTAGACCCTAACATGGAAGGATGATGCCACCATTCACATGTTTCCCCCTTCATCAATGGTTCAAACCATGTGCTTCATTTGGCATCTCTTAACTCAATTTGTTATGATCAAGATGTTTTATTTATATCATATGTGTGTATATGTATATACATAGATTGATTGATTTGCATAAAAAATCAGTTAATTGCTCACGAAGATACTACTAGATAGAGATAAGACCATGTGGTGGTATACATAAATAATGCTCAAACCCTTGGGCATTTTGCGTCATGTGCCAGTCCAGTCAACAATGGGGCGTTATGAGACTTTTTTTATAAATGGGTTTAGTGAGAATGTGAGCATTATGGGGCATTATGTTAAAAGGGGTGTAATAGAATTAAATAAAAAAAAACCATCAAAAAATGTATTGGACAAAAAAACCATCAAATACCGGTGATTGGCCAACACACAATGAACACGGCATGGAAAAAAGAATGGCAAATTTTTTTTTTTTTTTGAAAAAAACGGCCATGGAGGTGGTTGGTAGGCGTTTCGGGGCGGGTTTTTTTTTTTTTTTTTTTTTTGAGGGGGGAAAGGCTCAAAAACCCCACTACGAGTGATCTAAGAGGATTGAAATAAAAACCTAGTCATTGGGTCATATTTTAATTGATATATGCAACCGTTTATGTCTTTTTCACTTCATAAATCATGATTTGTCTCTATTTTAATCCGTTCCATAAATAAAGACCAAAAACATTTATTTTTCTTTCTAAACATCTATGGGTGGATCTAATACGGATTTCTCCGCTTGTTGACTTAGGAGGTAGTGCTTTCATGGTGTATCAGACTACTTTAAAGGTTGTTTCGGGTAAAGTGAGCAAACACGAAAAAGCGTGCATTGACAACCAGCACGTGTTTATCATATTTGTTTTTGATACTTTTGGTTTTCTGGCGCCAGAGGCTGTGGACCTACTTAGTCGAGTTCAAATGGTCACGCATAGTAATGTTATGACCCCGAGATCTATGAGCGTAGTTTTTAAAAGACTTAGTTTTGCTATTAAAAAATGGATAGCAGCGCAGATTGTTGCTCGTTTACCAACTATCTCGATGTAAATTTGAATGAGAATTAATTTGATTCAATGATTCATTAAAACATCCATTTATTTGGTGATTCCTGTTAAATTAATACTTGCAAAATATTACTCCAACAATATACAAGTTATTGTTTCAACGAGACACGTTGAATATAAACTATGACTCATAATGGAATTCTCGTTCACAACTAAAATCAGCTATGAAGAAGCACGAGACACGTGGAAGGGACAATGTGTGTTTGTTACTTTACGACTTTATGAAAACATTGGTGGAACTTCATATGTTGGTAAATGCTTTTAATCCCACAATGATTTTTAAATTGTTACATTTGGAATAAATTTTTAAAAGTTAATATAGGGAAAACTACATGAATAAAAACACATTCTTACATAAATAGTTATTTTAACTATTGATTTAAGGGTTAAGTTTTAGTACAAATGAGTCTTAATATACAAATGAGCTTTAATATGATAAGTGAAGATTTTTTTTTCTGTTTTTGAATTTTTTTTTTTCTCAACTTGTTAAGCAGGGATATTTGTCACAAAAAATATGTAATTACACTAGTAAAGTAATTATAATTACTCTAGGTTATAATTACCCTAGAGTAGCGATGTGCATGGTATCGGCCCATTACCAAAAAACAAAAATTATTACATTAAAATACAAATATCACATTAACTGATCACTGCAATCAAAATAAAATAAACAAACAAAACATATTACAAAAATATATATATATATATATACATTTGCCTTACATATGTTGCTTCTGCCGTGTAGGATTTCTAAATAGAGCTACACATTCCTTGCAGTTATTCATATTCCCCCATTTTTGCTCCCTTTCTTCAAATGTTTTCTAAAATAAACTCAACATTATAAGTTTGTAAATCCAATAATTATATTTGTGATGATATAAAAAAAGGGAATCCAAAGGAAAGAGGTTATTGATTATACATACCTACACGGACCAAAGGATCCAGCCATAACCTTATCAATAAACGCTTTCCATTCCATCGGTTTCCAGCACCCCAACTTCAACATTCTCCGCGTTTGCTCATCTGAAAGTTTCACTACCTCCTAACCCTTATTCTCTTCTCAAAATCTCCTTCATGGGTATGTATGTTCCCTTTGTTCATGAATCATCAGTTCATATAATTGGGGACCAATAATAACATCTCAATTTCTAAAAACTGACGGAAGCCCTAATTCATGTCATACCAAATGGAGCTTTGTTTCAGTAGTCATCCAAACAACGTAATCATAGGAATCGAGCGATTGACAACGAATTTGTTCTTCAATGGTAGATTACGAAACATGAGGCGATGGAAAATAGGGCTTGGGAACGGGTTATAAGAGATTATGAAGGATCCAAGATGTTTGTTCATGGGTCAGGGTTTAGATCCCAAATAAAGGCATCATAAATTCGATTCGATCATAGTCGTTACACACATGATCGAGTTTCAGTTGGGGATTGTTACTTGTTCAATTCCGGAGTAAATGCGATAAGCTGATATTGGTTTTGTGAAGGAAATATGGAAAGGGGAAAATGAATACAACGTATAGAACATTGGTGGTGGTGGTGGAGAAATTAGGGTTTTGGATAATAGATTTATTTTGAATGAGATGCGGGTCATGGATCCATACCGTATGACCCGGTTTGATAACCCAGTGCCCATTTAATCAAAGGATTTCTCATTGAGTGACACATGTCCAAAATTGATTTCTTTTATTACAATAGATATGATAAGATTTATAAAGAGGATATGATGTTGACATGTGACATTTTTGGCAATTCTTTATTTTAAGTTAGATTATTTCAAGAAAAAAAATCATGGCATGTAATTATTTAAATTAACATTAGACATACTTATCATCGTGTGATCGTTATGTATCCATTTGTGTGGTATTCTTGTGATTAACGTCATTGTTGTATTCCATCCATACAATCAAATAGCCGTCAGACGGTACATTGAATCCTAACTAAACTTAATCAAATCGAACCGAATTAGAAAAAAAGCCCACGATAGAAGTCTCCAACGACCCCATGCTTAATAATCAAAGCTTTATGAGTAAGATGAGAATGTCACTTCATGAAGCTTGTTGTATGAGTAAGACCAACTTCATTAAAACCCTAATCATGGATCATGGTGGCCCTACCTCGTTTCAGATTTATGTGTTTAGTTGATGAATAAACACAAACCATTGGATCCACATGTATGTATAATAATAATAATAATAATGCAAAAGTTGAAGAAAAGTGATAATTAGGTTTAAATAAATGTTATGGAGAATCCTAATGTATGTCTTCAAATCTACAACCATGATTTCAGGTCCCCTAGGAGCCATGTTAGACGACTCAAGTTCTCACCATTAGCTAATTACTTGGCCCCACAAACCATCCCATCTCTCACCTACTTATGGGAATTTCAAACAATTTCAAATATTACCCGTTATAATTTTCATCAAAATTGTATATTTTTTAATACAAAAACAAGGATATTGAACATGTTATAAAACTAAAAGTTCGTGAAAAGAAAAACAACATTATGGTGTTTTACATTCGAAATTAGTGCGAAACATGGTTTTTCTTAAGTTTATAATAGCATACGTGTCATCTCACATGTGAATGGTCTATTGACTAAGATTTGTATGAGATATGGAGGTATATGTGACATGTTGGTGTTACCTATTAATGATGGTGTGGTGGTTCACGTAACGTGCCATGTCACCTATTTTAATAATGTGGCGATAAACATGATAGGATACTTGTCTTCTCAACGTGTTTACCGATATTTTTATGACTTGGGAATATCCAAAGTCTTTTATGCATAAATTTTTTACAATTTAAATTAACAAAGAAATAAGTGTCTTTGTAATTTGTTAAATTTTTACCAATTTGATTTTGTAAAATAGGGATGATGATTTGGAAAAGAAGTAAGATGACTTTAAGCAGCATGATCATACAACTTAATCGTATAATGCATATGCCACGTTCACATAGAAAACCTCTACTACATCCATATTAGTTTCGTGTTTCATGATACCACCAACTTTGTTCAAACAAAAAGTGTGTTCTACTTTTTACACCTAAGATATTACGTTTGTTAGTTGCATTCAAGTAATCAAGTTGGTAGTGGATATATTGGTATTTGACTATTTGTCATGTATAGCATAAAGATTTCCACTATAAATATTAAATCATAATCATATGAACTTGTAGGAGAAAGAAAATTTGATTTGGGTTCCTTAAAGATTTCCATGTACATGAATCATATACTTAACACATGATCACACCAAACCGTATCTATTAATTCCGGGATGAATGTATTCTAATGATTTAGTTTTATGTGTTATAAATTAGCAACATTTTAGTGTATAGAGAAGTTGTACCCTGTTTAGGAAGGTTTAAAAAAATACATTATACTTTTAATCTAAAACTACGTTTTTACTTTTAACCGAATTTTTTTCTAGCTTTTCTAAATTAACCTCACAATTTTTTACTTTTAACTTTGGTCCCCATACTTTTCATATTTCGCAAAATTTATATTTTACGTTTTGTTCTAAATTTTGCGAGTTAACATGGCATGACGTTCGTGTGCGGTTCAACGTTTTTACGTTTTGTTTTACGCTTCGTTCTAAAGTTGCAAGTTAACATAACGCAACCTGCGTGTGTGGTTCAACGTTTTTATGTCGTCTATTTTTCCCGTTTGATAGGTTCGTCGCAACGCGGAGGTCATAAATCAACTTAGATATTATTTTCTATGTTTTACGTTTTTTGTCTAATTTATCCGTATTAGCACGCCACAACTTCAGTATTGGTGATCGATGACGGTGTTGTGGCATTGATGGTATTTGTCACGGTTTTACGCTCCAACTACAACGCGGGAAACTTTAACACTAATTGAGGTACAAATAACAATTTATAATAAAAAATAATAAGATATATTTATGAATTTGATTCGTAAAAAAGTTTGAAAAGGGAAAGTGGGAGGAGGGAACAAAGGTGGGTCATGTTTGGAGTTGCAGTTAAGTCTTTGGAAGTAGTTTTTATTGATGCATAAAAAATAAAATAAAAATAAAAAGTGTGTGATGTTGGAGTAAGATTTGGGTAGATTTTGGGAAACCTTATTAAATTCTCTCCTACATCTCAACGTCAATCACGCAAACCAAAACTTACAATTTCGTTTTTGGTGGGTCCAACACCACCTGAACAAAACCAAACCAAACCAAACCAAATACTATGTATCTCCTACACCTTTCCATACTTGGGATACCCACACATGCTACGTATGTCTTTTATGGCATAATTTTTATTTTATTAACCATGAAGTATTAAAAAAATATGTATATTTCTTCAAATTGAACACCGACCCGAATAATTAACGATGTTAAACATAACATTAATCTAATAACTAAATAAGGATCATGAATCATGTTTTAGACCTTTTGGCTAGGAAAGAATAAGAGCGAAAGCATAAATAAGTAAAGAGAAAACTTGTGAGGTAGTTAATGTTAGGTTATGTGGTATGGTAGAAGCTCATCCTTGGAGGATGATCCGTCACGTAAGCGTCACGTAGATCGGGTGTGAGGATGGGGTAAAGAGGATTAAGATAAGGAAATGGGGGATGGACCTAAAATATATATGTATATGTTGTATGTATAGGTGTGTGTGAGAGAGGGGGATTTGTCTTTTGTGAGCGGCCTCACCGTCTCATGTGCGACGATTTAAACGACGCCGGTGTGGGGGGGGGGGGGGGATGGGGGCCGGTGCGGGGACGGACATGGACGGGCTGGGGACGACCCCACACCCTCCAGCCTTATATTAAATGTTTAGAATCCTACATTAAGACTTTCTTTTATATGGTAACTCTAAAATTGAAGGATGGAGTTAAATTTTAGAAAACAAAAATTGATTATGTGGTTATGATTTTTTCTAATGGTCAATGAATACTTACACAAATCGAGCCACCCAGGGAAAATTCATTGGCGAAAAGCCACCCACGTCCTACGTACGCAGACAACAGCTACGTAATTATGAAATTAATTTCCTGAATAAACACATAAATTAATTAAATCAAATATATTTTTAACTTTTTTTTGTTGGATCAGTTCTGTTTATACATGAGGGAAAACATTAAAACATACCTGTTAGAGCAGACAGTGCGTTGGAGAATCCAGTAATGGAGTTCGACATGCTTGTCATCGTGATATGGTTCCTCCTTAGGGTGCTGACTGATGATGGGGACTTAGAAAACCGAAAAGGGATATCGGCTTAGGAGAGGAGGTCGATGATGATGTTATAACTAATGGGGTGTGTCTAATTGTGTAACTTGAGTAACCCCTTAACCTCCACATAATTCTCCTTATATAAGCACCCAGGAGGAAACCTAATTTGTTAATAAGAGTAATATGGTCCATCAACAATTACCAACTAATTATTTAATAGGTTATTATATATTTTGATCTATATTATGTAAATGATTATAATGGCTATAGATTAAATATTAATACATAATATATTTAATCTTACATTCTCCCACTTAGCCGAGTAATCATTTACTATGAGCATTAGATAAGCCTGATCAGGAGTTAACACTCATTTTAGCCTTAAACAGGTACTATAGCAGAGAAATACAGCCGTTGAATCATTATGCGACTCAGGACCCCCATTAATCATACTATAGCCTTAATTTAAAACCTAATCATTATGATCAAAATACGCATAAGCCCTTTGTTTGATTTGTAACTATAGTTGTCTATATGCCATTATGCTAGCTTGACACATTCTTAGAGACATACAAAATCAAACTGCTGAGGAAAATTAACTAATAGTTAGTGATTCATAGTACAATATGCAGTTGCGCACGGCCATTAATTAATACCCGTCTATGAGCTCTCTTAATAAGACTTATGGGTAATAGCCCTTTAGTTATAGGATCCTTAAGCATATCATGAATGTATTCGATACAAAACTTAGTTTCCTCAATTCGTTCATAAACGAATAATTAATTGCGTATCGAAATTTAATGCAGCACCTCTTGAACTGTTACTGTTCAAGGAGTCATGGTAGCTGACTTTATCACACTAAGTCTTCAAAACGTTAATTATATGGAGTTAATAAACTTATGAGTCCACTGATAAATTTCCAACAACATTTAGTGACTATATTATGTCGTTATAACTTAGGTTGTTAATATCAGTGCATTATGACTCCTCCATGAAATAGGTTTTGTCTGCTGACATAAAGATTTACCCGAAATTACATTTTGTCATCTTTGAATATCTCAAAGTTAGAGTAATAAACCGGTTATAATTCTCACTTCTTCTTCAAATTATAGCTTCTCGTTTCTTTTAAAGATATTGTAATACTCCATTAGATGTTTCACATTAATCTAGACATATCTAGTGTGTTGCAATGTGAGTAATATCTAAACGAGTATAGACTCAAACTTACATAAGGCTTCCAATTAATGAAGCGTAAAAAATAATCTCATTTACCATATTATCCTCTGAAGGAGAGCAGTATTGATTGTTACATATGTAAGGACCCATTTAATGTTAAACTTATGGAACTGAACTAATATCCCATTGTGTAAGACCCTAATTTGTAAATGACAAAAGTCGCAGCGGAAATTCGTACCATAAAATTTCTTACGTTACAAACACCTTGACGCGCTTAAAATCATTTCATAGGTTAAACCTTTTTACAATAAATACATTTATTATACTTATTTACAATAAGAAAACATAACCTAGCTTCACTCAGTTACGTACTCAACACTCCCGTACAATCTATCTTGTGACTCGATCTTTGATCGCTCCTCCTCAATATGATAATCTGGCTCGAAACCTGCATTCACCAATCACATACAAGACATTAATACGTTATCAATATAAATGTTATTTAGCCTTGGACTATTCCCGTTCCATTATTCCTTATCATTAAACATTCCCTCTGATTTCCTCACCTCTGGTGAGTCTTCGATAATGTACCTGCATTACACTTAAAACTCCATGTACACGCACAACAACGTAAAACTTAATCATACTGAATGACTTACATACATACCTAAACTTCATACATATTATATACTTATATACATACGTACACACATGCATATATACTTACTTGCATACATACTCACACACGTACATGCCAACTTACATGCATACTCACATATAAACACATCTACGATAATACATGCATATCTACCTACACCCATACCTACATCATGACGCACCCTCATGGCGTTATACACACCTACATACATACATACATACATACATACATATCTACATACATACATACCTACATACATACGTCCCTATTTGCATCATCCCAAACTCACACTTGCCTATTCATATACACCTTATGAATCCGCGTGTACTCGCTCTCACATTTATACTCTTACATACGTTTACGCATACAAGCTTACATACACTTCTACAGACGTGTATAGATGCATACAAACATACATACATGCCTATCTACATATGTGCATACACGTATGTTCATAAAAACGTAAGTTAAATTAGTCCTACGCAACTTAAAACGCGTTTAAACGAGTTCCCAAGACAAAACGGAGCATGAAAACAATTTTCGAAGAGACTTGACCCGTCGCGTCGCGCGACCCCCCGTCGTGTGGCATATTTCCAGCGCGATCCGATTTCACGGAAACGGCCATAACTTCTTCATTATTGGTCCGTTTTACCCGATTCTTTTTCCTACGCGTCCGTAATTTAATTCTCCATCTTATGGAGTTAAGACCCGACATCCAGATTAACAAAATTCCAGACTTTTAAGCCTTCGGCTTGTTACCCTTTTTCCATATCCTGTCCCGTTCATGCATTTATCCATCTAACTTGTTTATTTGACCATAAATTCTTATATACCTAATAATATCAATGACGCCTATTATAAAAGATTAAATTCTCGGATATCTTGCATTCTTTAAACTCATTTTACTCAAAAGCTTACTTTGACCCGTTAAGGGTATTTTTGTATTTCATTGCATTTGATTCTCAAAAACATACATTTCGCTTCCGTACTTATCCTAATTATTCACTTGGTCATTTATCTTATTTCTAAACATCTTTTACAGGTCGTTCGCCCAAAATACCCACCAAGGGCATTTTAGTCAACTTTAGCCCCAACACTTACGACGAAGGACTTCAACACATAACTACCCTCAAACATCATGTTTAATTAGTTAAAACACCATATTACTTAACAAACTAAGAAGTGATTACAGAAATCACTTACCTCGTGCATTCGAGTTCAAGCATAGCTTCCGTGTTTATCCTTGGCCCGTTGTCCTTCCATGCTTATGTCCGTGTTGACATGACTCCTATCCGTACATGTCATTACATTCACATTCTTGTTAGCATATATGATTGTACGTATGAACGATCATATCAAATTCATATCTCATGTATGACTTTCATTAGTCAATTCAAACAAACATAAAGCATACTCAACATCAACCTAACATAATCTTCTCATGAACTATATCTAAAATGCATTCCTCATGTTAGTTTACTATCAATTTCATTATTACCACATTCTATACATGTTTACCCATTAATTGCATACAATTTCACATATTATTGTCATTTAGACATTTCATCAAACACTTGATGTGCGTACTACTTTCTAAGCATGATGTACAAGTATTTCATGTGTTTATCCTAATTATCACTTTCATTTATCATCACAAGTAAACATCATACAAATTCCATACCATAATCACTCTATATACAAATACACATCACATACTACACATATTTCTAATCAAGTTCATACCATTTCATGGATTAAACATAAACCCACTTAACTAATTGTGGTAATTCATCCAACCACCTAAATTCTAACAATTTACTCAGAGTCATCGCTTAGGGTTTGTTCTTAAACGTGCATACATCACTAATTTGGCCATAACCTTCATGATTCATACATAAATCACCACTAGTGATGATTACCAAGATTTCTCAACTTCATTAATCATAAAAATTCAACATACCTTATGATCCCCTCGCGAAGGTGATCATTAATCCGTGTTTCTTCTTGAATTTGAGCCTCGATTCACCCTTCAATTTGGTGATTTAAGTGAGTTAGGGTTTGGAGCTCTTGAGAGCTCCTGAAGCTTCACGAACACACACGTATGTGTGTTTGTGTGTGTGTGTTGACCTTTTTAATTAGACAAATGAACTTTCATTTGTTCCACTTTAGCCCCTCGGGTTTGCCTTTAAAACATAACTAACACTACCTTCATCACTTAATACTTTTGACCATACCTTTAACTAGGGTAAATAGCCTAGTTATTTATTTCAGGATATATTGAATAAGAATATATGTCAATTATAAACATTCGGATTTTGGGGCGTTACAAGTCTACCCCCCTTAAACAAGGTTTCGTCCCCGAAACCTTTCTCACTTCTATTTAACAGTAATTATCCTTTCTTCCTGTTCATCAACCTGGCCACGAGCCCATCCAATGACGACCTTCTATCTTTAAGAACCCATCCCGGATTTCTTATTAGTGTCGCTTTCCCTGGCTGACACTAGTTCAAACGCACTTCATAGCTAGTGGTTTATTCATCATTCCAATAATCGTGCATCACGCACAATATACCATTTGGTTTGTTTGAAACAATTCCAACCTCTCATTAATAACATTCCTTTTTATTCGTTTATAACATACCTAATACCTCCATCTCATCTCTTAAGATTACATTCTATACATATATATCATACAACATTTAGTCCTTGTTTTGTTATCACAACAAAACTACTATTACATAATCACACCTACGTGCTTAACTCTAACGTTACCCTCATTCTACGTTTTCTACGGCTACTTGTGCCTTGCATACCTTTACGTTACCTTTAAATCATTTCGTTCATTTCACATTATTATTGCTTTCACTTCATGCATTACTTAATTTACACATATACATGTGTCATACTAGTTCATATCTACCCAATCATGAGTTAAACATTTACTAACCTCTTTTCCATTTCACAACCGACGATCCGTAACCCAGATCAAACATATTCTTCTCGAGTACTAGCCGTAACAGACCAGGTTTCATTCATTCTTATAATGAGCTTCCGCTCGTGCATATTCTTTCACCAATACGATTGGTTCCATTACATCAATGATTCTAACATTTTCATCAACAAAATTGGCGGTTAGCATATTTCATTTAAACATTCGTTATACTAGGGAATTACCCACTTATAATAAGTCTACAATTTCCTACGTCCAAGCTGTAACATATCACACATTTCATTTCTTGCATGTAATTCTTTCATTCTAATTACTTATTTCGTCAACCTTCTTTTGACTCTTCAAAACTTAACTGACATTTCTTAATTATTGTGTAAGTACTGAGGCACACGTCCGTACTTCTTTCCATTCATGCTTACGTGCAAAAACATTCATTACTTCATCTCGGTAGTGTTAGCAAAACTTATCATTTTCGCTCATACTTAATTTATTGTCCGAGTCGTAGCCCGTCATTTATTATGACTCCTAAGGGTCTGTTACTAACACATTTAACACCTAACTGGTTCAAAACTTCTTTCTTTCCTTTCACAACTTAGGTTTTGCATGCCTATTACGATCATTCTTTTGTTTATTTACTTTACATTTACCCATATGACTCGTTTGACACAACCACAGTCAAACTATCGACACGTTCCGATGTGGACTAATTCCATCCTTTTTATCATTTTAAATTCATCCTACGGATTCAAACGTAACGTTCATACCTTTCATCACTTCTATGTTTTGAATCCATCTAACGGATTTCAATCCTATCATTCACATCTTTCATTCCTTACATGTGTTGAATCTGTTTCGCAGATTCAGACATATCATTTCTACATTTCATTTCCTTGAATCCGTTTTACAGATTCAAACATTCCATTCATGCCTTTTCATCCCTTGAATCCGTCTCACGAATTCAAACATATCATCCATGCCTTTCCTCCTTGAATCCGTCGCACGGATTCAAACATTGCATTCATACCTTTCATTCCCTGAATCCGTCTCACGGATTCAAACATATCATTCATATCTTGTTGATCCGCACTTAATCACGGATTCAACATTCTTCATTCTTATCAGGCAGGTTTTTTTTTCATTCTTACATAATACTCTCAATTTCCCGAGAGTCTTACTTCCCATTTCACCCACACTCCCGCCTGCTATCCAACTCTACCGGACATACCTGTAACAATTATCATGATCTCACGAACGTTATACGCTTCTCGTGTACTGGCCAGGTACACAATCCACATAGTAGTTTCGTGCCTTCATGTAATTGTCACCTTATGTCCGTAGACTTAGGTTTCGGCGCGTGTATCACTTTCAGTACTTCATTACTAAACTGTCCTTATCATAAATTTAAAATTTTCCTTCCCTTAATGAGTTTTACTATTACATATACCCACATACCGAATTTATGTACCTGGATTCAAATTTGGCTTATTACCTCTTTGCCTGCTTTAGTATTCATCCTAGACCGCATTCACATATCATCCTCTTCACACACTTATGCTTACCTTGCACATACAAAACCATCAGTTTCTTTATACGTATATATAAGTACATAATTACATTAGCTTTTACTTTTGGATCTTGATCGAGTCTTAGATTGTACGGGTTTCTTATCTCAAGAGCACACAAGTTTGAGTTCAAGTACTTACCTTCTCGTACTTGATTCCCTCAAACCAGGGCTCTGATACCAACTTGTAAGACCCTAATTCGTAAATGACAAAAGTCGCAGCGGAAATTCATACCATAAAATTTCTTACGTTACAAACACCTTGACGCGCTTAAAATCATTTCATAGGTTAAACCTTTTTACAATAAATACATTTATTATACTTATTTACAATAAGAAAACATAACCTAGCTTCACTCAGTTACGTACTCAACACTCCCGTACAATCTATCTTGTGACTCGATCTTTGATCGCTCCTCCGCAATATGATAATCTGGCTCGAAACCTGCATTCACCAATCACATACAAGACATTAATACGTTATCAATATAAATGTTATTTAGCCTTGGACTATTCCCGTTCCATTATTACTTATCATTAAACATTCCCTCTGATTTCCTCACCTCTGGTGAGTCTTCGATAATGTACCTGCATTACACTTAAAACTCCATGTACACGCACAACAACGTAAAACATAATCATACTGAATGACTTACATACATACCTAAACTTCATACATATTATATACTCATATACATACGTACACACATGCATATATACTTACTTGCATACATACTCACACACGTACATGCCAACTTACATGCATACTCACATATAAACACATCTACGATAATACATGCATATCTACCTACACCCATACCTACATCATGACGCACCCTCATGGCGTTATACACACCTACATACATACATATATACATATCTACATACATACATACATACCTACATACCTACATACATACATACATACGTCCCTATTTGCAACATCCCAAACTCACACTTGCCTATTCATATACACCTTATGAATCCGCGTGTACTCGCTCTCACATTTATACTCTTACATACGTTTACGCATACAAGCTTACATACACTTCTACAGACGTGTATAGATGCATACAAACATACATACATGCCTATCTACATATGTGCATACACGTATGTTCATAAAAACGTAAGTTAAATTAGTCCTACGCAACTTAAAACGCGTTTAAACGAGTTCCCAAGACAAAACGGAGCACGAAAACAATTTTCGAAGAGACTTGACCCGTCGCGTCGCGCGACCCCCCGTCGCGTGGCGCGACGCCCCCAATTCGACAGACAGATTGCAGCTGGTTGCTGCATATTTTCAGCGCGATCCGATTTCACGGAAACGGCCATAACTTCTTCATTATTGGTCCGTTTTACCCGATTCTTTTTCCTACGCGTCCGTAATTTAATTCTCCATCTTATGGAGTTAAGACCCGACATCCAGATTAACAAAATTCCAGACTTTTAAGCCTTCGGCTTGTTACCCTTTTTCCATATCCTGTCCCGTTCATGCATTTATCCATCTAACTTGTTTATTTGACCATAAATTCTTATATACCTAATAATATCAATGACGCCTATTATAAAAGATTAAATTCTCGGATATCTTGCATTCTTTAAACTCATTTTACTCAAAAGCTTACTTTGACCCGTTAAGGGTATTTTTGTATTTCATTGCATTTGATTCTCAAAAACATACATTTCGCTTCCGTACTTATCCTAATTATTCACTTGGTCATTTATCTTATTTCTAAACATCTTTTACAGGTCGTTCGCCCAAAATACCCACCAAGGGCATTTTAGTCAACTTTAGCCCCAACACTTACGACGAAGGACTTCAACACATAACTACCCTCAAACATCATGTTTAATTAGTTAAAACACCATATTACTTAACAAACTAAGAAGTGATTACAGAAATCACTTACCTCGTGCATTCGAGTTCAAGCATAGCTTCCGTGTTTATCCTTGGCCCGTTGTCCTTCCATGCTTATGTCCGTGTTGACATGACTCCTATCCGTACATGTCATTACATTCACATTCTTGTTAGCATATATGATTGTACGTATGAACGATCATATCAAATTCATATCTCATGTATGACTTTCATTAGTCAATTCAAACAAACATAAAGCATACTCAACATCAACCTAACATAATCTTCTCATGAACTATATCTAAAATGCATTCCTCATGTTAGTTTACTATCAATTTCATTATTACCACATTCTATACATGTTTACCCATTAATTGCATACAATTTCACATATTATTGTCATTTAGACATTTCATCAAACACTTGATGTGCGTACTACTTTCTAAGCATGATGTACAAGTATTTCATGTGTTTATCCTAATTATCACTTTCATTTATCATCACAAGTAAACATCATACAAATTCCATACCATAATCACTCTATATACAAATACACATCACATACTACACATATTTCTAATCAAGTTCATACCATTTCATGGATTAAACATAAACCCACTTAACTAATTGTGGTAATTCATCCAACCACCTAAATTCTAACAATTTACTCAGAGTCATCGCTTAGGGTTTGTTCTTAAACGTGCATACATCACTAATTTGGCCATAACCTTCATGATTCATACATAAATCACCACTAGTGATGATTACCAAGATTTCTCAACTTCATTAATCATAAAAATTCAACATACCTTATGATCCCCTCGCGAAGGTGATCATTAATCCGTGTTTCTTCTTGAATTTGAGCCTCGATTCACCCTTCAATTTGGTGATTTAAGTGAGTTAGGGTTTGGAGCTCTTGAGAGCTCCTGAAGCTTCACGAACACACACGTATGTGTGTTTGTGTGTGTGTGTTGACCTTTTTAATTAGACAAATGAACTTTCATTTGTTCCACTTTAGCCCCTCGGGTTTGCCTTTAAAACATAACTAACACTACCTTCATCACTTAATACTTTTGACCTTACCTTTAACTAGGGTAAATAGCCTAGTTATTTATTTCAGGATATATTGAATAAGAATATATGTCAATTATAAACATTCGGATTTTGGGGCGTTACACATTGGGTCTATCTTAGTATGTTATGATATCAATCACGTAAGAGATATCTCTGAGATTTATTATATCAAAGTTTGTGTTAACAATGCTTTGACTTATGTAACATATACTTGTCAAAAGATTGTCATCTATATAGACAAGTTTATTTTAGTTGCTCCCACTCATCTTGAGGTAGGTACATTAATCCACTTGATTCTTGATGAAAATAATTACGTTAGCTTTTCATCACATTATGATGTTTGCATTAACCCATACATGGATTTTATTGGCTTACAAATAAAGTGTTCTTTAACCTTCAGTTTAGAATTTTCAGGTTGTTTTATGAACATGTAAATATGTCAGCCATTTATTAAGGAAAATTGTTTTTAATGTTCATCTAATGTAGCTTTAAACTATTATAAGCTACTAGAACAGTGATGATCCTCTTTGATAATTTATCTCTTCCTAAGTATAGCCTCTGACAATCAATCATGCCTCTTCGTGTCTTAACGCTTATATTAGGATTTGATTTAGTTATGAACACTCTTAAGTAATTCAATCAAATCCCAAACGTTATATGAACACATAAAATCAGTTTTACTAGGAAACTATTTTATTCCATTTAAAAGATTGATTGACACTAATGGCTTAATATGAAGAGATAGGATCGGTAAACTTTTCCAAAGTCCATTTCAACTTCATTAGGGAGGTTATGTAATCATCAAAGTTAGTAGGTTTTTAAACCTAGATGACCTCCTGAGTTGATTATTGGGTTTGTTAGAAGTTTCAGTTTATGGATTAGCTCTTGGTTAGGTTGCTATCATTTTCATTCTAAGTTTGTAAGAGTTGGTGCAGTATGGTGTACAAGAGGTGTAATCGGAGTTAAATTCAGAGTGAAATTTAATGACACTCTTCCCCCCGCCTCTTGTATTCCTTACAAGTCATGCTAAGGACTTTTGACTGCTCCCACTGACCTTAGAAATCTTTAGGAACTCGGCATGCTTAGGGTCAATATTTAACGACCAACAGATTCTAATAGAGAAAACAAATTAAAGACGTTAGTCGTTGTGATTTCTCTTTGTTGAGGATTATATTAGTGTATGTAAGAAATCTAAGTGTGCCCACAATTAAGCAACAATGAAACTTTTGTAAGAGTAGCATTAGATTTTAAAGAGACAAGTTATGATAGAACAGTGTCGTGATGGAGCGGTGTCTTGTACAAGAGGTGCAAATTTAGGTAATGTAAAATTTTCACTCCCCCACCTCTTGCAACTATTGCAAGTTATTATTAAGACACTTAATGCTCCCACTGATCTTTAATATCTCTATAAATGCTACAAGAGAAGTTTCAATGAGGTACATGACGTGTGAACCTATCATATATATACGTTAGACTTTATTTGATTTCTTTAATGTCCATATATCATAAGAAACTTTAGGGACATATTTAATAGAAATCTTATTAAGTATATATATGAATAGATTTCTTCTAAGACCGTGTGCCATATGCGACAAAATTTAGATACAAGTTGATAGTCTTTTAAATGATAAATGAATTATGTCTGAATATTCCATTTGGAATAAGTTCCACGAATGTCAATGAATGACTTATGATGGACCCATACTTATTCCTTAAGCCAAGTAATATTTAGGGTTGTAGCGTCATGATTTAAAATCACTTAGAATGAGATTAGATGAAAAAATCATCCTCATAACCATGTCAAGATTTCTCATGAATTTTGGTTGTAATGGATGAAATTTGTAAGTCTCATTTTCCTTTTGTCAAATTCTCATTTACATGATGACAAAAGTTGTGAAAAATGTGAGGTATCATCTAGTTTTATCTTAGTAATGTTTCAATCCAGATATTTAGAACAAATAAGATGGGAGTTTAAGATAAGTGTGTGACTTTATGTTGACTATGCAAACCTCACAACCTTCATAACATTGCTTAATTATGATACTATATTCTGAAGATTAATCAGAATATATAAGGTATCGAAAAGCGTTGTTAGAAGACTGCTTATTATGGTTCTTATAGTCTTAACATTTAATTTTGTCACTAACTCTCATGTTAGTTATTTGTTGACTTCTGGTAAGGAAACCTATGGAACTAGAGTCAACTAATCATGTGTTAATTGGAATATTAAAATTAGCAGACTTAAATATCATTAGTAAGTGACTATCTAATTAATTTATCCAACTGTTCTCTCGAATAATGAATAGTCTCGTTGCTTATGTCTAGTCTAATGGCATAATTATGCACTGAGATTTTCCCTTGAAGAACCTTAAAGTTGGAATTTTTTACTTGTAATTTGTCTATGGACCTTAGAACAATCCTCTTTTAAAGTTTTAAATGGTTCTAAGGTGAGTAACAACTTATTTTCCAGCTTCAAACATTTATTTCTTTGTACATATGTTGCTTATCAACACACTTATTATACTTTGGTACTTTTGAGTGTTACAGTTGATTTATAAGGCATCAAATTGTACAAGTGAAAATCTTAGTATGTAATGTACTGGAAAAATGTACTTATTTCCATGCGTAAGCCCTTAACTTTATGGGTCATGGTATTGTACATTATTATGTGTTCACATATACCACTTAGCTTATAGTTTAGAATTTTAAATGAAGGCATGCATCTTAGGAGTTCTTGTGATTATTCCACAATTATAGATTAGTCTTAGGAAAGACTTAATCTGGAATAACTTTAGTGATAGCAATTATGTTAGAGGGATCTTGATTATCATAAGAGACATCATGTTCGATTTATCCTATTCATCATGCTCTAATTTTCTTCTGTAGTGCTTTATCAGAAGAGAGCAATAGGACTATCGTGTCTTAAGAGATAATGAAGGATTTAATTTAAGAGCTAATTCTTATAGAAACTTTAAGCAAAACATATTAGATTTAGGAATTAGAGTGGATGAGATATAGATTTATAGAAGAAAATTATAGTGAGTAAAAATTATGGGTACTAAGAATAAGGCAGACGAAATGATCATAAAAAATTAATTAAGGATCATTAATATAAGGATCATTGTGTGAAGAGGTTGTGATATGTCTATTACTAACATCAAAATAATAGACTATTTAAAGTTCTACTTAAACGAAGACAAATCAGCTTTGGCCAGAAGTGTAATCATTTAAGCATATGTGCAAAGTGGTTGTAACAAATCAGCTTTGGCCAGAAATTGAGACAATCACTTTAGTTATGCACTTGTTAAGTATGCCATCTATGAAGGAATTAAATCAGCTTTGGCCAGATAGTAAGACATTCATGTTTATGATGCACACTTAACATAGCTTTCGTAATACTTGGATGATAAGTAGATGTATCAAATCAGCTTTGGCCAGAAATGATACATCAGAAGCTCATTCAAGTAAAGCCATTTTGGTTTTGTAAAACATTATTTGATCCTTATTAATTAACTAACTAATTACAAAAACCAATTATTTAATAGCAAACCACCCGTTAGCGCGGATCGAACTTGTGCGATCAGTAATGCCCAAGTTTTGTGCGATCAGTAAAGCCCAAAAACTTGTGCGATCAGTAAGGCCCAAAACTTGTGCGATTAGTAATGCCTTGTGCGATCCACAAGTCTTGTGCGATCCACAAGTCTTGTGCGATCCACAAGTCTTGTGCGATCCACAAGTCTTGTGCGATCAGATCATCTCTTATGCAATCTGATCTTGTGCGATTATCTTATGCGATCAGATAATCTCTTATGTGATCTGATCTTGTGCGAACCAGTTGTTGTTTATTGTTATAACAACTGAAAATTCGAAAATTAAGAATTGTGATAGAGTTTCCTATTATAACATTGATCTAATTTTATCATAAAATTTCGAAAATCATAATCTGTTTATCTTATTAACAGATTTCGAAAAAACTTATTAGATAAAATAAGATCAAAATTAGGAAAACATTCCACAATTCAAAACACATTCCAAAACATAAAGGAAATTTCGAATTTTTAACTAAGAACATGATGAACCCTAAATAAAATAACCTTAAACTTATATCCGAAATCTGGAAATAATTACACATTTAAACATGTTTCTCAAACTGATGATTTCGGAACAGTTATTACGAATCAATATATATGATCCGAGATGAATTGAACAGATCCGAGATGATATCTCGGATGATAAAACCGAATTTTATTATGGTTTTCAAATCCTGTTTTCCTGCTTTAATCCAGATTTACGGATACAAAACAGAACTGACTAATCAACATATGCTCTGATACCACATGTTGGATCAGTTCTGTTTATACATGAGGGAAAACATTAAAACATACCTGTTAGAGCAGACAGTGCGTTGGAGAATCCAGTAATGGAGTTCGACATGCTTGTCATCGTGATCTGGTTCCTCCTTAGGGTGCTGACTGATGATGGGGACTTAGAAAACCGAAAAGGGATATCGGCTTAGGAGAGGAGGTCGATGATGATGTTATAACTAATGGGGTGTGTCTAATTGTGTAACTTGAGTAACCCCTTAACCTCCACATAATTATCCTTATATAAGCACCCAGGAGGAAACCTGATTAGTTAATAAGGGTAATATGGTCCATCAACAATTACCAACTAATTATTTAATAGGTTATTATATATTTTGATCTATATTATGTAAATGATTATAATGGCTATAGATTAAATATTAATACATAATATATTTAATCTTACATTTTTTACATATAAAATAAATTAAATCTTATAAATAGGAGCAACCTATTGAGTATGGGAATTAAAGGAAAACCTTTACTATTCCGTTTATATACGTGCGATTGGTTCAAGTGTTAGTCATCTACCTCGTGAAACAGATCCATACTTGTTTAATACACTCAGTTGTTGAAACACGTGTTAGAGAAACTAAAAAAATGTAATGGGAGAGAGAGAAAAGATCGTGTAAATCTGTAACTCATTTAAAGTCTAGTTCGTACTGTATTTTTAAATTTCGAGTCAGTCTAAGGTGGGCCAGGTCATCTATTCTAAACGTTTATCTGTTTTAAGGTCTACTTCAAACCGTATTTTCAAATGTTAAATCGATTTGGATCGGTTCAAAATCATCTAGAGTAAGTATTAATAATTGCTTGCCTAGAACAATATACTGATATACAATAACATGAAAAGGATGGCATGGGGGTTGAAGTGGTAAACATGTAGATACGAAGATGGATATGATGGTGAACCATGGGGTCCATGTTAAGACTTATTAAGTTTCGACCGACGCTCTTTCTTAACTCTTTCCTAACTTACATCTCTTGTTTCTTTTATTTATTTATTTATTTTAAACATAAACAAACAACTTTCCATAAGATTCTGATCTAAATTAGATAGGAATTGTCTTGTTCAAATTTTATAATCAATGAAGGTGTTTACATTTTATAATCTAATCATATATTAAAGAATGTTTTTGTTACCAAATAACCAATTATTGATAGACAAATGCACAATAACAAGGAAGCAATCATAAAAGTTATGTGGATGAGTTGATTTATTTTATCAACTTATCGAAACAACATTATTATATTATTGTTTGTATTACTGTCATGCATAAAACTTTTGAAATTTTACTTAAGTGTATGTTCTCAAATAGCGAGTTTGGTCATAAATCCATTCAAATCGCTATTTTCCATGTGACACTTTAAACAATTACAATTAATTTGTTAAATTATTTTTTATCATCTCTCTTTTATTAGCTATTGTATTTAATATATGGCTAGTGTGTAAGTAGGTCGGGAACATGATTGTGGGCAGATGCTTTTCTTAGAGACATATATTTTTTTTAACGAAAAATTTGGATCACTAACGGACAATCGAAGTGTCACAAGCGGAACACCTTGGTTATATCCATCTTCACTAGACAATGTTATATCTATCTTTACTAGACAATAATGTCTATACATCAATAAGGAGGAAACCTAATAAATATGAGAAAAACCTCCTTGTAGGAATCTAACTCAGGACCTAATGATTCTCTAAGACTTATCATACCCCAAGATGCCAATAGGCCATTAGTTATCACTAACATGCACAAGATTAATCTATGTTCTATTGAATTAATAGTATTTCCATAAAATAGTATGTAGTAGTATTGACTAAAGATCATACTTATGAGCATAAAAATAACGAGCGTGTATGATAATGATCCATGGTAGACACCTTGTAATTGTTTTATAAACGGTATAGGTGTTAATAGCATTCTTTGGATTAGTGATGGGCTTTTTTTTTTTTTTCCCAAAACTCGTATCTGCACCGTACCCTTATTCGTACCTAGTACTGATTTTAGGCATTCGGTACATGTATCGGTACCCAGTTTTATTGATTTTGGTATTCGGTACTTTCGGTATTGGTACGTGTAAAAACGGATACTGGTACCGAACTTTATATAAAAGTTTTTTTTAATATTATGTTTTATTTCGTATTATGGTATTTATTGTATTCGTATTGATTTTACCTATTTGGTACTCGTACGAGTGCTTAAAAACTAAATAAAAACAAAATGATACCAAAGCGGATACCGTGCCGAAATACACGTACCCGTACCATACCAATATATTTGTTACCCAGTTTTGTTCAAATTCAATAACAGTATTTTCGATACCAATACGGGTATGAGTACATGCACTATACAAATCTCATCCCTACTTTGGATATTTTATGTATTTTGTTAGAACTTTAATTGATAAATATATATATATATATATATATATATATATATATATATATATATATATATATTACAAAGCAGTATATTATTACAAGAATAAAAATAATAAATCTAAATTAATTAATTTTTTGATTGACGGTTTATATTTTTAAAATTTTGTACTTCTCACAAACAAATGCATATATTTATATAAATAAAAAAATCAAACTAAGTTTTTCAAGTGTTTTTTTTAATTTTCAAGCAATTACCTACACATGTATATTTTGTGTAGACAATATAACCTAAACATGACTTACATATTCATAGGATTCATGTACGTGTAGGTTATATACAAACATGAAATCTGATCCTAAACTTTTTTTTTTTTTTGAATTTAATAAAAAGATGAATAAACATTTTATTTTTATCTTTTTGTTTTATTTTAAAAACTTTTATGATTGAGAAAATGATTTATTCATTTTGTTTAACGTGTTTTCGTAATATTTAGTATTTACAATTTACATAAATCATTCCGTTATAGGGGTGTCCACGGTTCGTATTTTATGGATTTTAAATCAAATCATTAATACCGGTTTTAATCTCTCTAAAACAAAACAAGCTTGGTACAAAATAAAAACTAAAATCAAACCATACCTCCAAAAAATTGAAAGCCAAACAAACCAAATGATTAATTTGGTTTTGGGTTTGTTTCATGATCTAGGTTTATTTAGGCTTTCAATATAAAAAAGCTTTTAGTACGAGTTAGGTTAACCTAAAACTTTTAAAACTAGGGAACATTGAACATATTAATTAATTAATTTACATTAGGAGGATAAAGTAAATTGTTCCATACGATTTGATACTTTACAACTTTAAAACCAATCTACAACAAGTTTGAAGAAAAATATGTCGGGATGAAAATGTCACAAAAGGAAAAGATAACTTTTGTAAAACATATCAATGACTGAAAACTTTAATAAATCCATATTTTATTACAAAGTCCATTTTTCCTACAAAGTGTAAAATGTCATAAAACACCATAATGTTAACCATGAAACACACTCAAAACTCACAAATAATATAGTGGAGATTACTAAAACACCATACTTGTGGGTTTTGTGTTATGTTTTGGATGATTCTCGGCTTTGATTATCGAATGACTAACATTAGCGTGTTTTATGTTGATTATCATGTTGTATTTTATATTCATAGTTCTACGATGGTGTGTTTGAAATTTTTAAGGATTCTTAGGGTTTGGATATTGTGTTTTAGTGATCTTCGTTATGTTATTTGTGAGTCTGAGTGTGTTTTATGACTGAAATTGTGGTATTTTATGACTTTGTGTACTTTGTAGGAAAAATAGACTTTGTAGCCGAACCACACCCATAATAATAAGCACAACTTTAAAAAAAATTACCCACAATATATTAATAACCATAAAGTTAAAATAACTTGCTCGGATGAATTTAATCGGTTGAAAAAAATAAATGGATAACTAGAAAATATTTGTCAAAGACTAAACATGTTTGTATTTTAAAAGAGTTAGAAACAAAATGTTCATAACAGGATTAAAGAAACATATTTTTTTTCAGTTAAAACAAAATGTTCATAACAAAGCTAAAGAAACGTTAGTTTTTTTTTTTCCAAACTATCACGATCCAACAAAAAAAATATATATATTTTTGTTATTTATTGTGAAACTCTTTTCTTATGTTTTTTAAAAGAAGATTAAGATTAAGAGTGAGAAATATGAGTTTTTAAAAAACACTCATTTTGGTAAATATTTTTCAAATCACCCATTTTAGTAAATAAGTTTTCCACCCACACTAGTTTTGGAAAAAACCCAGTATCATCGTGTAACCAGTGGAATCACCCGATATCTTCTCTAGGCTATAATGTCTGTACACTAATTCAAGAGGAAACCCAATAAATATGAGAAAACTCCCTTGTGAGAATCGAACTTAGCAACTCATGGTCATTAAGCTTTATCTCACCCCGAAGATGCCAGAAGGCTATAATGCCATAGGCCAAGTATTAGATAAGAGAGCATGCTTAAGCATACTTAACGTCTAAATGTTTATTATTGGGATTCAATTAAGATGAAAAAAAAGGTTAAAATATACTACATAGTATGATGCAAAAGACGTATATTTGATTGATTAATATTGCACTCTTAGCTGGGTATTGTTTAACTTTTCCTAATTACATATATAAGTGCAAAACCCTCGTTTTATCTGTTGTGAACTCGTAGATTCATGATTCATCAACGCAGTAGCCGGATTCATCATACGTATATGCATATGCATGTTGGTTCAGTTCTGTTTAAACATAATGGAAAACATGAAAACATACCTGTTACAGCAGACACTGCAGTGGAGAATCCAGTGATAGATGATGCCATCGAGTTCGACATAGATGTCAGTGTGATCTGGTTCCTCCTTAGGGTGCTGACTGATGATGGTGACTGATTAAACCGAAAAGGGTATCGGCTATGGAGATGAAGGTCGAATGTGATGTTATGCTTATGGGGTATGTCTAAAGGTGTAACTGTCTAACCCCTTAACCTCCACATGAGTCTCCTTATATAAGCACCCAAGAGGAAACCTAATTAGTTAATGAGGGTAATATGGTCCATCAACAATTACCAACTAATTATTTAATAGGTTATTATATATTTTGATCTATATTATGTAAATGATTATAATGGCTATAGATTAAATATTAATACATAATATATTTAATCTTACATTCTCCCACTTAGCCGAGTAATCATTTACTATGAGTATTAGATAAGCCTGATCAGGAGTTAACACTCATTTTAGCCTTAAACAAGTACTATAGTAGAGAAATACAGCCGTTGAATCATTATGTGACTCAGGACCCCCATTAATCATACTATAGCCTTAATTTAAAACCTAATCATTATGATCAAAATACGCATAAGCCCTTTGTTTGATTTGTAACTTTATTTGTCTATGTTCCATTATACCGGTTGAACATATTCTAAGAGACATACAAAATCAAACTGAGGAAATTTCATTAATCATAAAACATAAGCTAGTACAATATGCTTAAATAAGGTCTTTACTAAATCCCATATTCCGAACATGTTCTTCGTAAACCTTAGGAGGGAGACCTTTAGTCATCGGATCCGCAAGCATATCTTTAGTACTAATATACTCGATACAAAGGTTATTTTCCTCAACTCGTTCACGTACAAACAGATATTTTGTATCGAGATATAAACCAGATCCAGTCGAACTGTTACTGTTCGAGAAACTAACGACAACTGAATTATCACAGTAAAGCTTCAATGGTCTAGAAATGGAATTAACGATTTTGAGTCCAGTGATTAGATTTCTAAGCAACATTCCATGACAGGTTGCGTTATAAACAACAATGTACTCTGCCATCATTGTGGAAGTTGTGGTCAACTATTGTTTATGACTCTTCCATGAGATAGGGCCGCCTGCTAACATAAAGATATAGCCCGAAGTGGATTTCTTGTCATCTTTGCATTTGGCAAAGTCAGAATCAGAATAGCCCACAACTTCTAAATGATCACTTCTTCTATAAGTCAGTTTATAGTCTTTCGTCCCTTGCAGATATCGAAGTACCTTCTTAGCTGCTTTCCAGTGATCTAGGCCAAGATTAATCTGATAACGGCCTAGCATTCCAGCAATATAAGCGATATCTGGGCGAGTACAGACTTGAGCATACAACAAGCTCCCGACTACTGACGCATAAGGTATCTGGCTCATTTGCTCCTTCTCAACCTCTGTTGTCGGACACTGGAATGAACCGAAAACATCTCCTTTAACTACTGGAGCGACGGAGGGTTTGCACTGTTGCATGTTGTAACGTGTAAGGACTAGATCTATGTAAGCCCTTTGGGACAATCCTAAGATCCCTTTGTGTCTATCTCGGTGAATTTCGATGCCAATGACGTAAGAAGCATCTCCGAGATCCTTCATGTCGAAGTTATGCGAGAGTAACCGCTTCGACTCATGCAACATGTCTAAACTATTACTTGCCAATAGAATATCATCTACGTAAAGGACAAGTATAGTAAAGTTCCTCCCACTCATCTTGAGGTAGGTGCATTGATCCACTTGATTCTTCATAAAACATTGCTTCTTCATGACTTCATCAAACTTGAGGTACCACTGACGTGATGCCTG
Source organism: Helianthus tuberosus (assembly GCA_030545235.1). Taxonomy (NCBI): domain Eukaryota; kingdom Viridiplantae; phylum Streptophyta; class Magnoliopsida; order Asterales; family Asteraceae; genus Helianthus; species Helianthus tuberosus. Next base: position 1,544,877 of record CM060448.1, read on the forward strand.
TTTTAACCCGTAAATGGATTTCTTCAACTTACAGACTAGATGCTCCTGACCTTCAGGTTTAAAGCCTTCAGGTTGTTTCATGTAAACATCTTCGTCTATGTCTCCGTTAAGGAAAGCGGTTTTAACGTCCATCTGATGTAACTCTAAATCAAAATGAGCTACTAGGGCCATGACGATCCTTAATGAATCTTTACGAGAGACAGGTGAAAACGTTTCTTGATAATCAATTCCTTCTTTCTGAGTGTAGCCCTTTGCAACCAATCTCGCTTTGTAGCGTTTAACGTTCCCATTCGGATCCAGTTTTGTTTTGAACACCCATTTACATCCTACGGGTTTGACACCGTTGGGTAATTCTACCAAATCCCAAACATCATTTTTCTTCATGGATTCAAGCTCATCAATCATCGCTTTATTCCATTCAGAAGACTGATCACTGCTTATGGCTTCAATGTAAGAGATAGGATCATTGAGCTTTCCGGGATCCATTTCAGTCAGGTAGGTAACATAATTATCCCAGTTAGTAGGCCTTCTTAGCCTAGATGACCTCCTGAGTGGATTATCGGGTTCAGCGTTGTCTTGGTGTTGAGCATTTGATGTGCCTTCGTCATGAGGTATACTGAGTTCTGATTGTATTGGTGAATTTGGAGTTGGTGCAGTAGCTTCAGGTGCAGTAGTTGTATTGGGTACAAGAGGAGTAATCGGAGTAATGGTAAGTGACGAGTCTCCCCCCCCCCCCGCGTCTTGTACTTCTTGCAATTCTTCGTAAGGGTTGGTACTGCTCCCACTGACCTTGAAATCCTCCAGGAACGCAACACGCTTGGTTTCAACAATACGGGTGACATGAGAAGGACAATAGAAACGATAACCCTTTGAATTATCAGGATACCCGAAAAAGAAACAGGTAACTGTCTTAGGGTCAAGTTTCCTTAGGAAAGGATTGTAAAGTTTTTCTTCAGCAATGCAACCCCATACTTTCATATATTTAAGACTCGGTTTCCTTCCTCTCCAAAGTTCATAAGGAGTTTTAGGGACAGACTTAGAAGGAACTCTATTGAGTATATGAACAGTTGCTTTTAACGCTTCAGTCCAGAGGAATAATGGTAAATTAGTGTTGGCTAAAATATTGCGCACCATGTTCATAAAGGTACGGTTTCTTCTTTCAGCGACACCGTTCTGCTGAGGTGTACCAGGCATGGTGTATTGGTTCACAATCCCCTGGCCCTTACAAAACTCATAAAATGGACCAGGAGCTTGACCCACATCAGTATGTCTTCCATAATATTCACCGCCTCTATCTGATCTCACAACTTTAATCTGATGATCTAATTGCTTTTCAACTTCAGCCTTATAATCTTTAAAAGTTGTTAGAGATTTAGATTTCTCCTTAATAAGATACAAGTACATGTAACGAGAATAATCATCAATGAAGGTGATAAATGAAGTATGTCCTGTTATGCCAGCGATTTGGTAGGGACCACTAATGTCAGTGTGAATGAGTTCTAATAAATTAGAGCTCCTAGTGGCACCTTTCTTATTCGCTAATGTCATTTTACCTTTAAGACATTTGACACATGTTCCAAAATCAGAGAAATCGAGGGGAGGTAAGACTTCATCCTTTATGAGACGATTTAATCGTTCTTTTGAAATGTGGCCTAAACGCTGATGCCACAACATGGATGAAGTCTCTAAGTCTCGTTTCTCTTTCATCTTTGTGAGTGATTCATTAATGTTATATGACAACAAAGATTTGGAAAAATTATCATCTAGTTCTAATCTATAGAGACCACCATCCAGAATACCAGTATCATAAAGAACAGAATCATAGAGGATAGAGAGTTTGCGATGACCATGGGAAACAATAAAACCGTCCATGTCTAACTTTGGTCCTGGTACAAGGTTTCGAGTTACCTCAGGAACATATAAGGTATCATAAAGTTTAATACATAAACCAGTTTTCATAACTAATTGTAATGTTCCAATGGCCTTCACTTCTAATTCTCGATCATCCCCAACCTTAAGCATTCTTTGGTTTCTTTCCAGCTTCCGGATTGAAAGGAATCCCTGAGTTGAATTGGTAACATGAACCATAGAACCAGAATCAAACCACCAAGAATTAGCAGGAACACTTAAATTATAGGACTCAAGTATCATAAAATAATCGTTACCTTTCTTAGCCAGCCACTCCTTAAAGTCAGGGCATTCCTTCTGCATGTGTCCTGTCTTTTTACAGAATTTGCAGCGGATACTGCCTAAGGAGTTCTTAGAGCTGGAGGGTGCACTTGTATTAGGATTAGGCCTTTGGACTTTTGAAGCATCCTTCCTCTGATGATTGTTCTTCCTTTTCTTAGAGTTGGAGGTGGTGAAGTTAGCAACATCAGTAGTGCGATCCATCCTCATACTTTCTTCCTCCTGTACGCACATAGCGACCAGCTCACTCATCGTCCATTTGTCCTTCTGAGTGTTGTAATTGATCTTGAATGCTTCAAAGGACGAAGGAAGCGAAGTAATGATGAAATGAACGAGGAAACCATCACTGATTTCCATTTCCAGCCCCTTCAGCTTATTGGCCATGTCATTCATCATCATGATGTGCTCGCGAATGCCGCTCCTCCCATCATACTTAGTTGTCACCAGCTTGAGGATAAGGGTACTAGCGTGTGCTTTAGATGTCCCCTTGAACTGCGCCTCCACATGTTCCAAGTAGGTTTTAGCATCTTCAGAATCGGGAATGGCTCCTCTGATTACATTACTGATGGACTGCTTCATGAACATGAGAGACATGCGGTTACACCTAGTCCATTTTTCATGAACTATTTGCTCAGCAGCAGTACTTTGAGTGGTAAGGTCCGCTGGCTTATTATCTCTTAGAGCATAATCAAAGTCCAGCAATCCAAGTGTAAGCATGAGAGCATCCTTCCATGCAGCAAAGTTATCACCAGTCAAAGGTGGAATCCCCTGATTTGGTGCTGATAGTGGAAATAAGAATGAGCAAGTTATGATACTAAGGAAGAAGTTCTAATGTGATCTAAGGGCACGTTAAACTAAGGCAGGCATAAATAATGACCATTTTACATTTTGAAGTTGTGATATTGTCTATTACTAACATCAAAATAATAGACTTAGTTAAAAAATTCTACTTAAACGAAGACAAATCAGCTTTGGCCAGAAGTGTAATCATTTAAGCATATGTGCAAAGTGGTTGTAATAAATCAGCTTTGGCCAGAAATTGAGACAATCACTTTAGTTATGCACTTGTTAAGCATGCCATCTATGAAGGAATTAAATCAGCTTTGGCCAGATATTAAGACATTCATGTTTATGATGCACACTCAACATAGCTTTCGTAATACTTGAATGATAAGTAGATGTATCAAATCAGCTTTGGCCAGAAATGATACATCAGAAGCTCATTCAAGTTAAGCCATTTTGGTTTTGTAAAACATTATCTGATTCTGATAAATTAAACTAAGTAATTACAAAAACCAATTATTTAGTAGCAAACCACCTGTTAGCGCGGATCGAACTCCACGGTGAGTTCGTTGGGGGTGCAGGGGGACAGCGTGCCCCCGCACGGGGTTCGGGGCGGAGCCCCGAGCTAAGTCTTAGTTCACATTAAACAGCCTAAAATAATGAGGTTTCGAGTCAGGTCTCGACTGAGTTATGAGATCTCGAGTCAGTTATGAGGTCTCGAGTCGCAACCTTATGGTCTCGAGTTATGACCTTTGTCTCGAGTTGTAAACTTTTGAGCCCTTATGATTTCGAGTCGAGACCTTATGGTCTCGAGTCGAGATATGTTAGTCTCGAGTTGTGAAGGTTTAAGGACCAGATGATTTCAAGCCGAGACCTTACGGTCTCGAGTCGAGACTTTATGGTCTCGAGTCGAGACTGATGGTCTCGAGTCGTAATCTGATGGTCTCGAGCCCACTGTTGATAGCTGTTTATTGTGATAATAACTGAAAACTCGAATTCTAAGGGATTATGAGATATGATTTCCTGTTTTAAGATGATCTAATTTTATCAAAATATTTCGAAAAATTATAACTGTATATCTTTTAACAGTTTTCGAATAAACTTAAAAGATAAAATTGGATCAAACATGGAAAAATACTCATCAATCCTAAAAACATTCCAAAACATAACAGAATTTTCGAATTTTCCTAAGAACATGATGAACCCTAAAAAAATAAAACATAAATTCTGGAACCCGAAACCTGAATTTTTAAGGTTTTTAAAACAGATTTCGGTCATAAACATAATCCAGTTGATTTCGAATGAACATGTGATTAACCTTTTCCGAAAACAGTGATCTCGAGTGGACATATTCGACTCAAAACCGGCTGTTAGTTTATTAAGTTAAAAATTTCTGTTTTCATGATTTCAATCCCAGAATTAATGGATACGAAAACAGAACTGACTAATCAACATATGCTCTGATATCACATGTTGGTTCAGTTCTGTTTAAACATAATGGAAAACATGAAAACATACCTGTTACAGCAGACAGTGCAGTGGAGAATCCAGTGATAGATGATGCCATCAAGTTCGACATAGATGTCAGTGTGATCTGGTTCCTCCTAAGGGTGCTGACTGATGATGGTGACTGATTAAACCAAAAAGGGTATCGGCTATGGAGATGAAGGTCGAATGTGATGTTATGCTTATGGGGTATGTCTAAAGGTGTAACTGTCTAACCCCTTAACCTCCACACGAGTCTCCTTATATAAGCATCCAAGAGGAAACCTAATTAGTCAATAAGGGTAATATGGTCCATCAATAATTACCAACTAATTATTTAATAGGTTATTATATATTTTGATCTATATTATGTAAATGATTATAATGACTATAGATTAAATATTAATACATAATATATTTAATCTTACAATGCATACATACGTAAATACCTACTCCCATGTAATCATGCATACATATACAACTATCATCGTACATATCTACATACATATGCATTGACACATGTCATACATAGTAAGTACATAATTTAATTTTGTTTTAAGTTCTGTGTTGCTTTTTAATGTTGGAGTTTATATAGGTTGCAAAGTCAGCAGGAAAAGTAATAACAATGATGAATTATAGTGCATATTAACTAATGAAAGTTTATAGTTTTTTCATATCTGACAACTTTTGAAAAGTAGTAGTAACATGGTTAATTGAATAGCATAATTTGTACAGTTTTGAAATCAATCAATCATTTGATATATAGTTCAACAACCCTACAACAATCACATGTATCACATTCTTTAACCCTTCCTTAATTTCACTCCATTCAAATTTGGACGCTACCGCTCCTATCAACATGGCAAATAGGACTGGTTTGAGACACATATTGGTAATTTTACTCTTACCCTTGATTGTAAAATGTGTTTTATACTTGACTTAATATCAATCGGGTATGTAAACTACGTACATATCATTATCAGTATCACTATAGAAATTTGAATCATACAAAACAAAAATTCAGTTGACATAATCAAATTAACTATTAGAATGTAAAATTACTAGACAATGGTTGATATAAAATTAAATTAATTTGCACGTATAAATTTCAGGTATATTGTTCATGTAAACGGGTATATGGTTTTGGGTAACTAAGTCGGGAATCACATAATCTTATATCAATGAATTTTTTACAACTAGTTAACCCTTTACTGGCGTGTATGTCACTTCTAAAAAAATTGGATTTCGAGTTTCCTCGTTGAATCCGGGTTTGATTGTCATTCCTACATCCAACATTAATATCATTTCTTTTCCTCAAAATCACACATAAATCCATTATTTATCTATTTAAGCAACTTAAAACCCTATAATATCAATTATAGTCAAAATACTGACTGGTAATACAGTTATATCATCTCACAAATTAGTACGTTTATATACACATGATTAAGCTTATAATAATAAGTATGTTATCCCTTATTAATATGGTATCCAACTAAGATCACATGTTATATGTCCACTACCTTAATTAAAACTAACTAATTACTTTTCCCTTGCCCCCACCAACTCCCATATAAATTCTAATCTTTTTACTTTCATGTCACCTCTTTAACATTTGCATGGATTAATTTAATTTGGCGTTTATATAAAAAAAGTTAATTTCAAATAAAAAAACTATAAAAACACATATATATACATTTCGCTTTAACTCTAATATATAAAACGGTTAGGTAACTTTCACTGTATCTGTCAAAAACTATGTATTATTTCTTAGACTAATTATTCAAATAACTTTCACTGTATCTGTCAAAAACTATGTATTATTTCTTAGAAAAATTATTCAAAAATTAAAACTGGTTTTATATTTAATAAAATCCAGAAAGTGGATTCCCAGTAGACAAGTGCATCCAAAGTGGGACCAATGTTGTGTTTTTGGGTCCTCTTCCTAAATTTACACACACTTTTCCTTCGGTTCTTGACTTCTTGTTATGTCCGCAACCATCTCTCCATCTAAAAAAACCTTATAAATACCACCATCCATGCAAGATCTCTCCTAGTCCTGGTACACACATCTCATGTTCTTTCTCTCCTTGAACATCAACCCTTTTTTTACTCTATATCTATATACATACATATATTGATCTATACACACATACACACAAAGGCGTGTATATATATATATATATATTATATATTATATGTATAATATGGCAGATATTGATCACTATCAATCGAAGAATAACCAAAACAACACAACAAGTTTAAAGATTTTTGGTTTCAATGTATACGAGGATGAAGAAGTTGACTCCACGAAAACACCGACAGAATCTCTAGATTCCGTCGGTTGTTTCCCCACCTCGGACGGTCGAAAATACGAGTGTCAGTACTGCTGTCGTGAGTTCGCTAACTCACAAGCTTTAGGTGGACATCAAAACGCTCATAAAAAAGAACGTCAACAGTTAAAACGTGCACAAATGCAAGCAACTCGAAACGCTGCCGTTTCATACATCAGAAACCCTATTATCTCCGCCTTCGCTCCGCCGCCTCACCTCCTTACTAACACTGGTCCGATGGTGATCCCGTCGTCGGCCGTCGCATCTCCGTCGTGGGTTTACGTTCCACGCGCCGCTCCCGGGTTCCATTTGTCGCATGGATGTGTGTTGCCGTCTGGTTCATCTTCACCGTCCGGTGGGAGAGGTCCAGGGTCGTTATCGTATGCCGGCAGTGTAGGGGATTCGTCGTTGACGCATGTTGGGCCTCAGCCCAATAACCGGTTGTCTTATCATGAAGACGTGCCTTCGTTGAGTAGGTTTTCGAGAGGGGATGGTGGGCCCAACTTTGATGATACATTTGGGCTTGATTTGCATCTTAGCCTTTAGAGTTTAGCCTAGCCACGGCTTCGGCTTTGGATTTAAGCCCCTTGGCTCAGCTCGGCACCGCTCAGCTCGGTTCAGTTGTTAAAGATTTTAATCTTTCAGCTCCGTTTGGTTCGGTTCGGTTCAATTGTTATAGATTTTAATTTTTCGGCTCCGCTCAGTTCGGTTCGGTTCGGTTGTTAAAGATTTAATCTTTTAGTTGGCTTCACTGTAAACTCGGCTTGGAGAAGCCGTTCATCCACTTGGATCTTGTAAATTATGATTTATTTATTAATTTACTTTAAATTAGGTTTTTCTTTCTCTCTTTCTTTTTTTTTCTTTCTGAAAATTCAATATATATCTATATTTTTTTAAAGTGTGTTGATAAAGTTCCAACTGTCAATACGTTTAATCGTTAATTAAAGAATAATTAATTAAATATAATAAAGCACATAATATCGTGTGATAAGTGACAACTAATGATCATCCAAGAAAAAACAATCACAAGGCAAATGTGGAACCAACAAATTGTATCCTAAATACTAACAAATAATATTATTTTCTTTTGTAACTATAAAAATTGGTAAACAAAACATTGTGTTGAGTAGCTGATTTCAAAAGTATTCACATAGAAAATTAAATAAACAGAGGCTGTATTCGAATTTGAGACTTCTGTTAGAGAGAATCAAATGCTTATTGTTGTGTTACTTGAAGATTCACACTACTAGAAAAAAGGGTATTTGCTATGAAATATTCGGTCACAAAACGGTAGCAATTTCCTTGTTGTCACCATTTTGCCACCGAAAATGCGGTGACAAAAACGTCCGTGTCAATTGCCCTAATGCCACCAAATAGTGACCATTTTTATATTTTGCTACCAAATTTTTGCCACCACAAAACTGGTCAAAATTATTTGCCACTGCTACATGTTTGCTACCCTCCACCTTGTTTTGCTACCGTACCAGTTTTTTGCCACCGCTTTGATACCATTTAGCCACCGATATTGCCACCATTTCTACGAGTTTTTTGCCACCGCTTTGATACCATTTAGCCACCGATATTGCCACCATTTTTGCCACCTATGTTGTGACCATTTCTACGAGTTTTTTGCCACCGCTTTAATACCATTTAGCCACCGATATTGCCACCTATGTTGTGACGAGTTTTTTTGCCACCGCTTTGATACCATTTAGCCACCGATATTCCCACCACTTTGCCACCGTTTTTTTATACCAGATACCATTTAGCTACCATTTAGCCACCGATATTCCCACCATTTTGCCACCGATTAATACCATTTAGCCACCATTTTAATACCATTTAGCCACCATTTTAATACCATTTAACCACCATTTAATACCATTTAGCCACCATTTTTGACACCAGGCACCATTTAGCGACACGATTTAGCCACCATTTAATACCATTTATCCACCATTTTTTGACACCACCATTGCTACGGAGTTGTTTGGTGGGTTTTGATTCAGATTTCTTTCTCCCTGCTATTTCATCAAAATTACATATCAACAAAACTCCAAAATATATATAAAAAGTCTAATAAAATAACGAAATCCCAAAGTTATATAAAACATCTCTGTTTCAAAAGCATATAAAACATTCTAATAAAAATACCAACTAAAACATAAAACAATCAAAAGTATCATAATATGATAAACATCGAAACATTCGAAACCAAGTGTTTATAGCCTATTTTCGAACTGTAGCCTTTAACATAGCTTCAATTTGTGACATCCTCTCAAGCAGAGCATCTTTATCCGCTTTATCTTTTTCTTTTTCAGCCAACAACGTTGCAATAATTCCATCTAACCTTTCTTTTTCTTCATCATTATCCTTAAGGAGCTCCTTGATAACTAAGTTCAACTTTTCAATCTACAAAACAACCAACGAATAGAATCAAGAAGTCAGAACTAACAAAAGTAATAACGGGTCAAGTTGGTTGCAAAGAAAACATAATACAATTGTGAGCTACATTTTAAATGTTTACATATTTAGAAGGAAATTATACCTAATTTCAAAAGCAAATTTTTGTATGAAACAACCCGTAGAGAAAGTGTAATCAAATCAATATGAAATTCCTCAATATGAATATCAACCCCAACGATAAAAAAACAAACATCGCAAACCAAACAAACTGAAATGCACAAAAATTACTAATGTATGTGATTCCACTTATGCCAAAGAGCAAACAATTTTATTTATATTTCTAAAAACTATTAGTCTAAAAGAATTAAACATACCTCAGGGTCTTCTCTGTTATGTACACACGGGTCACTAACATTGCCTAACCCGTACACTTTTCCTTTATTCTTGCCCTCAGCTCGTGACCATAAGTCTTCGTCAAATTTTGGATGTTTAATGCGTTCTTTCCCGTACTTTTCCACAAGCAAACCATCATATTTAACCTAACGGGATAAACACATAATTATATTATTCAAAACTCATTTTAATAAACTTCTGTTTTTTTTTTTAAATACGTTGTTTGGATTTACTAATCAATCAACTTACCCAAGTCTCCTCTGCCCTATCATCAACCCATACAAGATTTTCTTCTTGAGTGTTCCCTTCCGAATCAACATCCAAAAGTAGTGAACTACTACAACTTAGATCTTTATCCAATGGTCGACTTCCTTTCCTGCAGTGTGATTGCTTCCACGCTTCATGAATTGACAGTTCACGCCCAAGTATCTTTGCCTACAAATGTGGAATTTAGAAGTTAATAAAAATGATATTTACATGATATATATATATAAGAGGGAAATTAACAATTTTTACCGCTTTCCACCGGATGGGTCTGGTTTTGTTTCGGTTATTGTTTGGAGTTTTTTGCGAAGAATATGGTTATGGCAATTGGGTATGCATGATGACAGACCTAGAGACTGTGGTTATGAAATATAATAATAATAGTATATTACATAGATATGTGTTTGAAGCTTGTATTGATCATGTTTCTGACCTACATGTGTGTTTCCTGTAGACCTGGCAAACAGGTTTTCTAATATTGGAATAATAACTTTATTATTTTCTTCAAGCCTCCCATATCATTGATAACAACAATCGAAAACATAAGAACAAATTGAAGTGATGAAATTGCTAAAGAAGGAAATTAAGTCAAGATTCAAACGTACCTTTCGTTCGTCAGTCACCGGCGAATGATTAATCAAAACTTCAGTTGAGAGAGAGATGATCCGTAATGGTGGATTGGAGGAATTCTACAATTGTGGAGGAATATCACAAACGGCAATTGCTAACTATTAGTCCAAAAATTATGGAAATATTAAACCCTAAATGATCCTCCTAATTTTTTTACTTGTAGCCCGCCTATTTTTTTCCTTTTAGCCCGCTAATTTTTTTTATCAATATTGTGACTACAAAAGACGGTGGCAAAGTAGCGGTCCCAAATCAATCACAAACCCACCAAGGTTTTTATTTTTTATTTATTTGCCACCATTTTGTGACCTTTCCTTTTAGCCCGCTAATTTTTTTTTATCAATATTGTGACTACAAAAGACGGTGGCAAAGTAGCGGTCCCAAATCAATCACAAACCCACCAAGGTTTTTATTTTTTTATTTATTTGCCACCATTTTGTGACCTTACCATATCATTAGACATTTTTTTTTTTATTTCAAATGGGGATTTCCCACTGAATTGTGACCGTAATTATAGTCAATAGCAAATTTTGCTACTAATAAGAGATCGGTCAAAAAATGGTCACAAATTTTGAAACCAATTTTTTTGGTCACAAATTCTGGTGGCAATTGCTCAATTTTCTAGTAGTGTCAATTGGTCATTGTGGATACATAATATCATGAATATTATATACTCTATATATATTTTTATATAACTTTAAGATCATTTAATATTGTGGATACATAATTTCATGAATATTTTATATTATATATATTTTTATATAACTTTAAGAGCATTTAATGTCAGTGAAAGTTAATTTTCCCTTTCGGTACTAAAGTAAGGAAAAAGTATAATCACCACATTATAAATGCATTTATACTACATAAAATCCGGCAAAAGTCACAAAACCACTATATGTTTTATCAAGCTCCCTTATTAGCTTAGCATTTTCACAAGTGTGATTGGATGTAAATCCAGGACTGAAATTGTACTTTACTCTTTAGTTTTTACAAGTTGTGTTTGATTATTGGATGATACAAATTTCAAGACGTATTGCATTCGCCAAACAAAAAGGTTACAAGTGATGTCAAGTTCATGAAAATGACTTGAATAGGAAGTTAAGTTAAAAGCTATTTGTTCACTTTATCCGTAATGAATGAAACCAGCTTGTTAATATCCTGCGAGGGATACATAAGAACATTGGTTCGTTGACACCAACGAACACCAATGAGGAGGAGAGAGGGTAAGATAGGGGGGGGGGGGGGGGAGACAGAGGGTGACAAACCTCACGGTTTCCCTATGCCAAAGTTCATATACAAGGATGTTTATGGAAGATTTCTGATAAACGAGGAGGGAGAAAGTGGGCATTGTAGGAAAAGTTGGGTATGTGATATTTTAGCCGAAAAAGTCAAACGTGAAGGTGAAGGTCCTTGCGCTGCAGTGTGTCGCCAATGCCTAATAAGTAGCTTGTTACTTAATATGATTATGGCACATAGAATTTTATTTACATGAGATATTGCTTTAATTAGGATAAAGAACATTTGATTTATTATATTGATGATTACAGTAAATGAGTATTTCGTACCTAATAACCTTAATAATAATATTATTAATAACATTGTGTTTGTTAGACAAAAGAAGTTCTAGTGTTGGTATTCTCACGTCTTAGAAACGTACGGATAAAAATGTCTATCAACTCGACCGCTCATGCCCATGCTTGTTCTAAAATGTATTGCATTTATAAGTCAATTGTCGTGTTTTCTTTCCTTTAATAATATCTATTTAAAGATCGATATATTACCACCCAATAAAACCAAGTAATCAACTATCTGGTCATGACAAAACACTTATGACGTGTCTAGTCATGGTAGGTTGTCGTCGGTGTATATGTTATGTCTACGTTACATACCTGAAAAACGCTCTCAATGAAAGTATTGGTTGTTAAACGATTAACAACTAGCGTATAGATGAGTACTTGTCATTCTAAACATAAAAGTCAAATCAAAACTTCTACGCAGATCTTTAAATCAGATAAACAACACCCGTAAACAAATATAAAATGTGAAATGAATAATAATTGAGCTTTATCGTTTTAGAATTAACAATGTGAATGGTTAAACCTAAGATCCAACTATGGCTGCATAAATCAAGTGTTGTCACCCAAAAGATGGATTTCTTTCATCATTTCATATGTATTTTCAAAAATGTATATCTTTCCCTATGCTTTAAACTTTTGACTTTTTTTATGCATGGTTATACTCCACTACCTTCCTTCCTATTCAAGCAACTTTCAAGAACAAATAAATATCTTACAAAATACAAATCCACCTGTGCATTGTATATAAAACACAAAACAAAACAAAAGTTCAAAATTACAATTGCACCTCAACATATGACAAATATAAAACACAAGTATTTGTAGTTCATAGATGTTGGTTCAGGCCCCCCCTAATCACACACAACTCAATCTCACGTATATATGTGTATATGTAAAGATGATAACAGAAAGTGAAAGGAAACTACTGTTTCGATTATTATCAAAAAAGGGTACATTATAAAATGAACAAATACTACTATTTATACAATATTCTTGCACATGCAAAACTAGAAGAATTCAAAGTAATTCCATTTATTTAGCAACCAGCTCAACGTCCATTCTCAATCACGTGTACGAGAAGATTGCGGCTAATTCGGTTGACCAAGATTGAGAAAACCAACTCATTGATTATTTAATAACCCATTTATCAACTGATATATTTGCTCTTTTGACATGCAACCGGCTAACCCTATAACGCACCCCGTATGACGCATAAAATCATGACCCGATAATGTGCCGACCCGTAAACTGAACCGATTAATCCAACATTCACCCCCTTAATCGGTTTGTTCACGCCACTCGTTTACGACACCCGAATCACCGTTTTTTTCCCCGAACCATCTCGACTTCTACCGGACACCCGACCTCAACCACGGTCACGCCCAAAGCATTCTCGGTTCAACCCGAAACAAATCACCACACTTGTAACATGTCACATGGCATCACGTTGGAACCGTTCACTAACATCACGACTTTTTCACGGATCAACGACCTCTCCCAGGTCACATCCAAAGCCACCCGATTGAACTCCAACGCCATAATGTCACCACAGTGTTCTTCTCCAGTATCTTCCTTTTTATGACCGCCTTTGTTCAAGAGGCTCTCCACCGACAAAGAAAACAAGCCACCCGCTTCTACCGTTTTCTCACATTGCCAAACGAGACGAATCCAGAGCCACCTGCTTTGACGGATCCTTTCTGCTCGCCTTTCACGCACAACGCCGGTCTCCTCTTATCACGAACAAGCCGATCAAGGCTCCCGCAAAACATTCTGCTGTTGTCACCGTTGTATAACAGCTGCGCAAACCCGCAACTAACATCCGAACAGCCTTGAAACCCTCTTTTGATCACTATCAACAGCCCCGGAAAACAAGCGTTTATCACCGGTCACCCCCGTCGTCTTAACCGGTACGTCTACCACAACAACGGCCTACCGAAACACCATAACGCCTCCGATTACGGCTGCTAAACAGACTAGAAACAGCACCCTGCTGTCCCGACCCTTCGTCACCTTCTTTCACTCCTGCCCTCCACCGACCGACACACCCGCCGGCGGCGGAGGCTTCCCCGATACGAGCCCTAGGCTCTGATACCAAATGTTGGTTCAGGCCCCCCCTAATCACACACAACTCAATCTCACGTATATATGTGTATATGTAAAGATGATAACAGAAAGTGAAAGGAAACTACTGTTTCGATTATTATAAAAAAAGGGTACATTATAAAATGAACAAATACTACTATTTATACAATATTCTTGCACATGCAAAACTAGAAGAATTCAAAGTAATTCCATTTATTTAGCAACCAGCTCAACGTCCATTCTCAATCACGTGTACGAGAAGATTGCGGCTAATTCGGTTGACCAAGATTGAGAAAACCAACTCATTGATTATTTAATAACCCATTTATCAACTGATATATTTGCTCTTTTGACATGCAACCGGCTAACCCTATAACGCACCCCGTATGACGCATAAAATCATGACCCGATAATGTGCCGACCCGTAAACTGAACCGATTAATCCAACAATAGATCATGATTTTATAGCATCCTGCTAACCTGAACAATATCAGCTGTTGACTATCTGATGTATCAGGTGGACCCTGCAGTGGTACACAACTACACATGGCTGCCAAATGGTGTCATTGCTAACATCCATGAGAGTAGTCCCCTTTGAAGTCAAATCACTCCTAATTTGATCACCTAATCTGAATTCTTTGTTCGGTCTAGCTGATGCTTTCTTTCAAGCTAATGCTCGTTCGCTATGCGTTGCAGCATATTTTCTTCAGTTAACCTTGCACAATATTATAACAAGCACTTTAGCACCAAAGTTCAGAATTTATGTCCATTTAAAAAAAAAGAAAAAGAAAAAAGGAAACTTATGCAGCTAACCGCAGTACATACTGAACTGGAAAACAAACCCAGCGCGTCCAAAACGTCTCTCACTTCTTTCTCTAACTAAACAAGAGACATGATGTTTGATAACTTGAAACACACATGTCAGCAGCTGGGACTAGAAAAAGTGACATTTCGACTCATTTACTTATAAATGACTAATATAAATTATTTTACCTCCAAAGTCAAACATGTATAATTGATGGCACATCAGTATAGAGTTTTGGTGATCATATATATATCTATATTTATTTGTAGTCTAAAAAAATATATTTATGAAGTTGGGAAAATCACCAACGGTCGTCGGGTCGAACACGTAACTCAGACATTCTGAAATGCGGAACATATTAACACGCCGGGTAATGTTGGGTGAATCAAATACATATCGTACATGTATGCCATGAACGTTGGGTGGCCCTTAAATGTGTCTTGATATTGCTCAGGGCACGCTTAGGTCGTCACACACACACACATGGATTTTGCTTGTCATTTGTTGTATTTGGAGCTTACGCTTGCTGATCATGTGAGTCCCACGACCCCTTTTTACTTGTTTTTAAACACTAAAGGGAGAAAGCATGTCATGTATTTTTATTTGGACACGAGTGGAATTATTATCGCGAACTAAGTCATTGGAATTGTGATCATTAACTTTGGTAGGCGTGGGTTGTATGGGTAGATCTAATCGGGTTGACCAGCCCACCTATGGTTAGTGACTCTAGTTTATATAACTCGAAGTGCTCCTTTGGATTTAGCGCACACGAACGCCCTACCGCTTCATCATGCTTTATTTGCAACAAATGATCCCACCACCTTTCATAATGTATCCAAAGACATAAAATGGATTCATGCTATGGAAGAAGAATTAAGAGCTCTAAATAAAAATAATACTTGGACTCTCGTTCCACTTCCAAATAATGCGAATGTTGTTGGTCAAAGTGGATCTTTAGAACCAAATTTCGATCCGATGGATCTATTGAGCGACACAAAGCTCGTCTAGTTGCTCAAGGATTTAGCCAAGTCCCTGGTCTCGATTACTTTCACACCTTTACTCCGGTTGTCAAAGCAACTACTGTTCGTACTGTTTTAGCTCTAAGTGTTATTCACAACTGACATCTTCATCAATTAGATGTTAATAATGCCTTTTTGTATGGACATCTCTTTGAGAAGGTATTTATGGAACAACCAAAGGGTTTTCTTAATCCTCAATTTCCGTCTCATTTTGTCAATTAAACAAAGCCATTTATGGCTTAAAACAGGCTCCTAGGGCATGGTTTCATTGCCTAAGTTTGTTTCTCCAAAACAAGGGTTTCTTATGTAGTCGAGCCGATCCATCTCTTATTATTTATAATCATAACTCGTGCATTATGTATTTGCTCGTATATGTTGATGATCTTATTCTCACTGGAAATGATCAATCGACTCTTAAATCTTTTATCTCACACCTCAAGCAACGGTGGTGGCCCGATGCGAAGCATGTGTCTAAAAAGACCAACTATTCTCTGTGATAATCAAAGCACTATTTTTCTAACTCAAAATCTCGTTGCTCACAAACGTGCCAAACACATAGATCTAGATTATCATTTTTACGTGAATTAGTGATTGCGGGTCATCTGACTACTAAATTTGTTCCAATCAAGCTTCAGGTGGCTGATATCTTTACAAAAAGTCTTCCAAGCTCTCAGTTTAACATTTTTAGACACATGCTTCACATCGGGCCACCACCGTTCAGCTTGCAGGGGGATGTTATATAATATATAAGATTTATTATTAGTGTTATTATGATATTCTTTAGGTAGTTAAAGTGTAAATGTATTTTCTATATATTGTATCTTGTATCATGTTCTATTCATTAAGGAAATAGATCTTTCACATTCTCAAATTTAACATACCTGATTCCTGAAGAACCGGTTCCATACCCTACCTAATATGGGGGTTTTTAATGCCCGAATACCAGGTTTTTATGCCCGGTTCTTGAAGAACCAGTTCTATACCTTACCCGGAACCGGATACACAAGGTATTGGTTTTTTGTCCAAGGACCGGAACCGTACCTGGTTCTTACGATACCCGAGTTTTTTTTTTGTTTTTTTAAATCAATACCTGGAATCGGGTATTGAAAGTACCCATTTTGTGCACCTCTACTCGAGTTTGGCCACTTGACCCAACCCTCGCAAGTAGAGGTTCACATATTAGGTTTTTTTATACTTGGTTACGAGTATGGAACCGGTTCCGGGTATGATCGGGTGTAGGAATGGCAATGGGCCGGGTTTGGGCCGGGTATTGGTAATCCCAGGCCCGTACCCGATTCTAATTCTTTGGCCCATACCCGGCCCGTTACCCATCGGGTATTTGTCGGGTAATTACCCGTCGGGTATCGGGCTTACCCACGGGTATCGGGTATACCCGTTAATTTCTTAAAAATACTCGTTGGGACAAATGTGCATTTTTTACTTTGATGTTTATATAATTTACAATTTTAATAACTATAACAAATGAAAATATGATTAAATACTTTCTTATCATATTCAGACCACATATACCAAACTAAATCAAAACGATTACTTAATTAATTAATTGTATTAGGACCATCTATTCCATAAACATCCACATAATAAAAGGTGCTAGCTTCCATATCCAATATACATGCTCAAAAATAACTTATTTGTTCACTTAGTAAGCTTATACATGCTTAAAAATAAGCTAGTACTTCCATATCCATATGAAGTAGTAGCTTCCATATCCAATATAATTTTAAAGAGATGACTACCGGTAAAGAGAAGACTAGACCTTAGTACTATAGAGAAGTTAATAAGTGCATGTACTAAGTTCATATATATGGAAATTTATAATATGATACTTTTGAGTATTATTCGGGTAAATGGGCCAAATATCGGGCCAGGTATCGGGCGGGTATCACTAAATCCCATACCAGTACCCGTACCCGAATTTTTTCCCTTCTTAAGCCCATACCCGGCCCATACCCATCGGGCTTCGGGTATACCCGGCCCGTATGTTTCGGGTTTCGGGTAGACCCGTCAGGCTTGGGCTTTTTTGCCATCCCTAATCGGGTGTTGAAAAATTGAGTATTTAGAGAAACCGGGTAGGGTTTGGGTACGCGTATTGAGGAGAAAAACCATACCTTGTATACTCAAGTAGGGTATGATCAGATTTGGGTATAATCGGATATTGGAACCGGGTTTGGTTCCGGGTATTAATACCCGGTTTTAAAAATAAGTTTTTTAATTATTTCACACAAAAGTTAATTCGTTTAAAAAATTAAATTTGGTTTGTAATTTGTAAAAACAATTAAAACAAATTATAATAACATAAATTCACTACAGTACAAATTATTTGTTTTATAATATGCATTCTTAAAAAAAAAAACTGAATATAATAGTTGTAAAATAAACATAAAAAATATAATCTAAAAATTCATGTAATATGTCAGGTATTAAAAAAACCGGTATCGGGTATAGGGTATAACCGGGGAACGGGTATAGGGTATGACCGGTTATAGGTATTTTTGGGTAAATATCGGGTACGACTTTGGTTACGGGCATTGAGCTCAAAATGTACACCTTATCCATACCCTACATGTAGGGTCGGTTTCGGTTACGAGTATAAGAGTAAATTACAAAAATCGTCATTTATGTTAACACTAGATTGCAAATTGTGTCCTTTGCTTTTAAAAAGTACAAAAAAATGTACTCGATGTTTGCAAACCCTTGCACGTTATGTCATTTAGTCATAACTTAGTTAGTTTTCATTGTTAAATCTGACCAAATGAACCCCAAATAAGGGTATTTTAGTCATTTTACCCTAAACACTAAAATAATAAACATAAAAAGACCCGTCTCTCTCCATCTCAAAACTCACTATCTCTCCCTCAATCTCAAAAACTCACCAGCTCCGTACACCCCATCAGACCACTGTCACCACCTCCATACACCTCCACCACCACCACCACCACCCACCTACCACCTACCACCACCTCCATACACCCCACTGAACCACCACCACATCCACCTCCACCTCCACACACGATTTTTGTAAGTTACTCAATATTATATCCACAATTGAAATCAAGCCTTCTAACAATTCAACCAGTCTCTTTCTTTTTCTTGAAACAATGGGCAAGTTATAAACTTTATACACCCCATATCCCATATGTAGAAAACCCACAAATAAGAATATGGTATCAACATAAAGGACGATTTTCGTAATTTACTCTATAAATAAACCCGAGTACAAAAATAACTGGTTCCGCGTTTTTTCTCGTCCAGTTTGAGATACGGGTATTTTTGTGCGCAGCTACTCGCAAGCCAATCTGTGATGGGAGAATCGAATTTTGATGTATTCTATCCTAGATCGGTGGTCATGGATTCTCCTTCTGAAGATGGCTGCGACCACGGTGACTTCGATTTTGCATTCAACGATAGCAATTTTTTCGATCGTCTTCTTCGCATTTATATCTTTTTTTGAGCCCATCGAGTCTGCACTGTCCCATCAGGTATGGCTATTCAAAATATAAGACTATGAGGTTCAAGTTTTTATTTTGATTTTAGAAACACCCTAAATGTGCTTAAAAAACAAGCCCTAGAATTTTAAAGAATACGACCATTATTTTTGCTTCTATACCAAAAGCCTTTGTACTGTAAGACTATGGGGTGTGGAAGAGGCAAGTCCTTGGAGGATGCCCCTCCAAGGATGGACCAAGAGAAATGCAGGACGATCCTCCCCCATTTATTTATTTATTTTTGAAATTTTGGCAAACTAAATATGCAATATATATAAAAGTATAAAACTAAATTTAATTTAAACCCTAAAATAAATATTAATTCCTACATTACATTAAAAAACAACCTAAACTTTAAAAAAATTAAAAAATCTACTAATCTTCATCCGGCATGTCGTCATTGGGTTCGTTTTGTGCGTTGTTCCAAATGTATTCTACCAAGTCCGTTTGAAGATTTTGATGTGTGTACTCGTTACGTAAAGAGAATGCGTTTAAATCTTGTTGTTCTACACTTACTGGAACAGAATTCCTGTTAGGTGCGTTTTCGTCATACTCACAAATCGCTCTACCTTCGTATTCGATGATCATGTTATGCAGCAAGATACAAGCATACATACAGTATCGCAACTTCTGTGGTGTAAAGGCACGTGGTGGATGTTCAATGATATGCCATTTTGTAGAACCCCAAAACACTATTCAATGTCTTTTCTCGCCGCCTCTTGAAACTTGGCAAATTTCTTTCTTTTATCGTTTGTCGGGTGCGGAATAGTTTTAACGATTGTAGAGTACGTTGGGTATATTCCATCCGCAAGGTAGTAACCGCGCCTGTATTCCACCCCCGAAATCGTAAAACTGGTATCTGGACCAGTTCCTGCTATTACATCGTTAAAGATCTCTGATTGGTAGATGACGTTAAGGTCGTTAAGTGAACCAGGCAGAACAAAAAAAACATGCCAAATCCAGAGATACTGTGACGCAAAAGCATCTAGCATAATATTATAGTTGGATGAACATGATCGCCCCAAGTTGATTGTCCTCGCCACCCAGTAGGGCAGTTCTGCCATGGCCAATGCATGCAATCAGTGGCGAAGCTTGAGATTCCTGACCGAGGGGTCGAAAACGTATATACCTAAAAACTTATAAAACCGGGGGGTCGAAAACGTATATACCTAAAAAATTCTATACGAAAACTACAAACCGGACACTATTGAGCGAAAAGTTCGGTAGCTCGCCCCCGCGCCCCTACAAAGTTGCGCCCCTGCGTGCAATCAATGTGACAACCGTCAAAAATCCAGGTATCCGTACAATTTAATTAATATAAATTAGTGCTTAATGACTGTGCTGAATTACAACTGATGACTTAAACTGCTTTCTAATTTATGTATCATACATACATGTGCATCACATTTCATATTGTCACATCATTTTTACATACAAACCTTTAGTGACATAAATGATGCACAAAACACAGTTAGCACAGTTAGCGGATAACTCAGAAAATATGCTGATGGGGTTCAGTACCTAGACAGACAGTGTTTTGAGACCCAGTATGAGTCAGAAACCAAGTTCTACACTAGTATAGTGTGTAGGGAAGTAAGGACCACAAAACTGCTTCACTAGGTGATAGTTTAAGTGCCGGAAAGTGCCTAAAACCCACTTAAAGTGCAGAATTCAGCACATTTCAGCATTTTAATGAGCTAGTAACATGCAAAAATATGGCAAAATGGTCCTGTATGCTTTCCTAAGTGTCGGGAATTAAAAGTGTCACAAAAGGGTACTTAAAGAACACTAAACGGAATAGTTTGACACTTTAACGAACCGGTATCTAACCGAACAACCGGACACTACCCGAAACACCAAAATTTTACTAGAAGCATTGTTTTAATGTTTCTGAGCTAGTTATGATCCCCGAACACCCTAACACACTATGTGGCACCTTATATTCATAACACCTAAACTAATACACTTAGTTTTCAACTAATTATCTAACCTATGGTTTAAACTTACACAAGCCCCCCCCCCCCCCCCTTTCATATTTACGGATTCAAGGTGGCCTCACCACCTTGATCTCCTCAAATCTTATTAAGATCTTGCATAATCTCAAGGGATTTAGGAGTAGATTATGTAGTGTACTATTCCAACATATAACCCAATGGACAATACTCAAAAATTGGATTATAAGTAACCATTATCATCAACGCTTCTCAACACCACAACTCTCCCTCTCCTCATCTCCCTCTCGGCCGAGCATAGCACCACCACCACCATTTTTCATCCATCATCCAACCATTCCAAGTTTATTCAAGGGTGTTAGAAGGTGATTAAGGAAGCTTGGTGCTTGTGGATCTTGAAGGACCTCCATCAATTGCTATTATCCTCCACTTTTGTCATCACCATTTCTTGTGTTCTTCCCTAGCCTTGTGCTAGTTGTAAGACTCTCATGATCCTTATCTACTTCATATTTTGTTGGTTAAAAGATGTATTATGTTGTAAATCACAAGAACACTAAAGAATATAATCTTGAATCTTGAACATAAGCTTAACATATGATGAAATATGGGTGAAACTATGTTGTTTAGTGTATGAATGATACTTGATTGTTATTTTCTTGAGATTATGATGTTGATCATCATAAGGAGCTTGCTAGATTGTGATTAAACACATGATCTAGCAAGTGAGAGGATGATTATGTGATGAAAAGAGATGATCATCCTCATGTGTAAGCATGAACTTGAAAATAAAATGATTTCTTGAAAAATGATAACCAAGTGAGTTGATAAACTTATAGATCTAAGATTTATTAATGGTTTTTCTAAAAGAACCAAGTTCAAAATATGATTTTTAGAAGACCTTGGTTCATACTTAAACATACACTATTTTTTGTGATAAAACAAGTGTAGAAATACTAGAGAAACAAGAAGATTTCATAAAGAAACATTTTTGTAAAATGTATTTACAAGTTGTAAACACCTAAATCTTCGAAGAATGGGATTTTTAAAGAAGTAGACACACTTTAAAGGGTAACTAAACCCACTAAACACTTTACCAAGTTACTACAAGTTTTTATGAAAACTCATGTTCATGATCATTATGTAGATAGCTTTGTTTTAGCACTTGGTAAGTGTAGATTGATTGTTGATTGTTGATTGTTTGTGATGATTTTTGAAAAGAAAATGATATGCTTTAATAGCATGGACACCTCCATTTTTAGGGGAAGCTATGGCAAAATTTTCTAAAAATACAAACACTTAGAAAAATATTTTCTAAACAAGTATTTACAAGTGAGTTTTAACTATAGTTTTCAATATAAACTTTGCCATAGAATTTGTTACAAAAATACAAGTATTGGAGGTTGGTTTTTATGAATAAAAATGAATAAATATGTATTTAGAATTTATATTTACATTAAAGACACTTGTGTGAATATTTGTATACTTGGTGAAATAGTTACATTATTTTAGGGTAAAATAATATAACTTAACAAAATACCATGAAATTTACTATCCAAGATAATACCAAGAATATCAAGGAATAAATATATAAGTTATACACATAATATTGTGGAATCGAACGATAGAACGTAACTTACAAAATATTCCGGAAAATACCGTTACAAATATATTTTTGGTAAATAATGTTTTGGATACAAGAAATGAAAGTATGATTTTTATTATTATTACAAGTTATATCATACTTTGACAAAAGGGAAAATATTATTTTTGGGAAGTTAAAATATATTTTCTCGGAATATTTAGAAGATATATGATTTTTGGGAAAAATATATATTTTCTGGACAATACATTACTTTTGGGACAAAATAAGTTATTAGATATATTTTCTAATGTGAGACTTGAAAATATATTAATTTGGAACTACAAATACAATAATACGAAAATACTTGTATGAAATACCCCCATCCTTGGGAAGGAAATACGAAAATAAATTCTTGAGAGGTATTATTACAAAATACTGTTTAAACAATTATTCCAAAATTAAATATAATTTAAGGTTAAAATAATTATTATTTTAACAAGTAATTATAACTTGGAATAATATTGGGAACATAAGAAACGTAACTCAAAAACGTAAATACTAAGCAAAGGCACGACCCGTTCGTCTAATAGACGTTAGTACACTGTAGGTAGTCGTGTTTGCTGAAGAGATTTGGGTTACGATTCTGAAGACGCAACACAGTGAGTTCATGTCCCCCTTTTCTTTTAACTGTTTTTAGTTTTATACTTCGGGGGTGAAATACATGTTACAATTATTACAAACGTTTTATACATGGTATGGTTAGCTAAGGAGGGTTACTGCTAGATCATGTGAAAGGTGGGTATAACACTTAAGGCCATTAATCCTCGTCATAGGACCGAGGGACATGAGTGATAGATCTATTTGGGTGTAGCGAGCCCACACCCATGGGGACCAGGGTGGCCCATAGGGTGACTATATCTTCCAGCCGGAGGCCCGGTACAAATTTGCTAGGTTTGAGTTTTCCTGCACCATTTCACACATATCAATGGCCTTGCAAACCATTGGTGATCTATTTTCCTTATTGCTACATATCAGGGACATACATACATACAGACATACTTTAAAGGTTTATTCATACACATACACATGAACTCGCTCAACTTTTGTTGATATTTTTAAACTACATGTATTTTAGGGAACTAAATGGATCTGGCAGGTGTATGCATGTGTTTCAAGCTGCGTTTAAATAAAAGATGTTATCCATGAACGTAGAGTTTAGGAGATGTATCCTATTCCTGGACGGGATACATGTTTCTAAACTCGGTTTTATTTAAAGTCTTTTGTTGAGTCTTCATGAACTCATTGGAACATGTTGTGGTTTGTAACTTAAGTTTGGTGTCAACTTTTCAGACAAGTATGTTGTGGTGTTTTCAAACTTAATATTTTTATGGATGAATATCTTATGGTTTTATCATATAGCATTGTTATGATTGAATGCTATGGTATTAAGAGGTCACACCAATAACCACGCTTCCGCAAAAGTCAGGGTGTGACAGCTTGGTATCAGAGCTTCGATCGTAGCGAACTAGGATTCTTTCTCGAGTCTAGACTACGATCATTAGGGCTCTCACGAAAATGTTTTCACAAACATGTTTTCGTTGCATACACAAAATGTCCAGATCCAGGAAGCAAACATTTTTACAAATAAAAGACACAAAATACATTTCAAAGAATTCATTTATATTTTAGTCTGAGAGACTGGGGAGTTAGTCTGAGAGACAAGCTGGGTAGTGCAGTCTGAGAGACTGGGGAGTTAGTCTGAGAGACTAGCTGGATAATTCAGTCTGAGAGACTGGGGAGTTGGTCTGAGAGACTAACTGGGTAGTTCAGTCTGAGAGACTGGGTAGTCTGAGAGGCTAGTTGGGGCAGTCTGAGAGGCTGGGTAGTTCAGTTTGAGAAACTGTGAGGTTTAGTCTGAGAGACTAAGTAGTTCAGTCTGAGAGGCTGGGTGGGATAGTCTTGGGAAGACTAGGATGCATACATGCTTACATTGTTACTAGATACATGCTTATTTGATGATTGTTGATATATGTGCATATGTTGTGATTGTTTTATTACAGACACCATGTCCTCTTCTGATAGTGGAGTATCAGATACAGTAGACCCTATGGCCATAGTTTCTGATGATGAGATCATCCCAGAGGATGAGGTTTTTACATCTGACACCACGAGTGACGACGATGATGATTTCCAGCCGTTTGCTTTACCAGATTTTGGCGATGATATACCGCTAGCTGATGGTCTTCCTGGCGAGGATCTACTTCTTGTTCAGATCCCTGCTCCTTTTCCTCTTGCTGCATTTCCTCTTGAGGATCTGCCTCTTGACGCTATGTCTGACGATGACATCGATCTTTTTATTGAGGGTCCCCCTGAGGGTGCCCAGGATGATGGAGTTCCAGTCGCCGATGTCATTGCTGTTCCGCTTATTGAGATTCCTGTCGTTGAGATTTCTTATGACCATTCTGGTCCTGATTCATTAGAGTCTGTGTCCTCTACTACTCTACACGCACTGGGATTACAGCGTTATCCCACAGATTCTGATTCCGACACAGCTATGTCTGCCACACCTGTTCCTCCGCAGGACTTCGAGTTTGATGATGAGTTTGATCCAGTCTTTCCACACGATTTTGACCCTGAGCATGAGATTGAGTTTGTCCCCGATGATCAGCCTTTTGAGGCACCTGTCGTTCCTGACGATCAGCACTTTGATATACCCGCTGATCTTGAGATAGCACCAGCTGACCCTGAGCCTTTGATTGCACCCGAGCCCATACCTGCTCATGATCCTCTACCTGAGCATGGCCCTGCACCTGCTGATGTACCAGTTGTTGCACCACTATTACCTGACCCTTTACCTGCAGCCGTTGATCATGCTCCTTTTGCTGACCATGTAGATCCCCGCTATGCATTCACCCACAATGGGTGGATAGAGGATGACGATGACTTACCTCCTTTTGTTAGACCTGTTACTCCCCCACCTGCACCTACACATGCACCAGCTGATATCGCCCCGTTTCACCCACATGTGTCTGACATACACCGCACAGATCTACCGGTCACGTTTCTACGGGATATTCCACTACCCCGTCCAGGGGAAGGTCCATCAAGTCGGCAGCCGAGTCACATACCACCTGTGTCAGCAGCCTTTTCTTTCATGCCACCGTTTGCACCTGCTACACATATTGCACCTTTTGCTTCTGCACCATCGGGCGAGCCACTGATCTGGTTTCCACCCAACACGATGCATGTTTCTGATCCATATCATCCCTTCCATTACACTGGATACACGAGGGATGATATGCTTTTGTCCTTATAACTCCAACAGGAGATGTTGTGTCGCATAGTCATGGATCTTGAGAGGATTCCGCGTCCTCCATCTTGCACTTGTCAGTCACCATTCGCGACACCACCCGCTCCTCTCCTGCCATACCCAGATTTTGATGTCCGTTTTCTTACTATGGAGCAGTAGGTTAGCTATCTGTTGCGTATCGTTCATGCCCTCGAGGAGGAGTTAGCGTGTCTGCGCAGTTTGCTATTCATTCCTCCACCTCCTCCTCTTCCACCATCAGCATACCAGTTTATGGTTTTATGTAGATAACATACTTTTGGTGAGAGTGCAGCTATTGAGCCCAGATTGAACAGCTTTTGAAGACCACATTTCTTTTTTACTTTTGATTGTTGTAGTTTGATGGATAGTTTGGACAAGGGTGATGTGACCCTGTAGTCCTTTTTGGTTGTGATATGATACATTTGGTGAACTTGTAAAACTGTAATTGTGGTCATTGATATATGAAAGCTCAATCACAACATTCTCATTACATACGTTGTTGAATTACTTGTTTGTGTTATGACATGGGATGTTGTGTGTTTACTTGCGTTGATAAATGTTATTACATACGCACACTACATACTTATATGCATAAGACCTGACCTATACAAACTTCTTATAAAAGATGCCTCCACGAAGGGAAACTCGATTGCCCACTACTGAGGCCGAGTTACAAGAACGGATTTCACGAGCGATAGCAGAGCACGAGGCCACACGCGCTGAAACTAGCGGGGGTACCTCGAGAAACAACCCACCCCATGGCTGTACCTATAAGCAGTTTCTAGACTGTAAGCCTATAAATTTCAACGGCACCGGGGGTGCTGTGGCCTTTGTTAGATGGACGGAGAAGACCGATTCAGTGATAAGGATGAGTAAATGTGCACCGGAACATCAAGCTACCTACATCTCTGGATTGTTCTTAGACGGAGCGCTTTCATGGTGGAATCTCCAAGTCCAGACTCTGGGAGAGGCAACAGCATACGCTTTGACTTGGAATGAAATGAAGGAACTCATGCGTAAAAAGTATTGCTCCAGGGCTGAAATTCAAAAATTGGAAACGGAGTTTTGGAACCTCAAGATGGATGGCCCCAAAATTGCGGAGTATGTGTAGAGATTTCACGATCTATCTCGCGTGGTACCATACATGGTTAATCCGGAATTCAAACGCATCGAGCGGTTTGTTTGGGGGTTGGCACCTTAGATTATGAGTATGGTAACAACATCAAAGCCTGCAACAATAACTGAGGCTATTGATCTGAGTGTATCACTGACTGAAGAAGCTATCATGTTAAACAAGTTTTCGATCTCTGACCAGAAGAAGAAGGAGACTCACATGGAGTCATCGGGTGAGAACAAGAGGAAGTTCTCAAACTTCAAGAAGGGCACCAGCAGTGTCAACAAGAAGAAAGAGTCGTACTTACCGGCTGAAGCCAAGACTGGGGTTGAAAACAAAGGAAAGGGTTACATGGGCGCTCTGCCCAAATGTGATGTATGCCAGTACCATCATTCCGACCAGTGCAGATTTAGGAAATGTGAGTCTTGTGGGAAGATTGGCCATTCGAAGGAGACATGCTGGGTTGGTACTGGTGCTGGTCATGGTGGTCAGAGAGGTTATGGAAGTGGTAATGGAAACCGCCCTCAAGGAGGAAATGGCGGTAACAGAAATCGTGGTAATGTTGGGAATCAAGCTGGTAGTGGAAACCGGGGAGCAAACAACAATCGAGGTGGTAATGGGAACGGTAATGGTCGAGGACCTGGTTGCTTTAATTGTGGAGACGTTGGGCACTTCAAGCGAGAATGCCCGAAAATCAACCAGGCTCATGGCAGGGTTTTCAACATCGGAGCGAGGGAAGCTCGCCAAGATCCAAATGTAGTTACTGGTACGTTCCCTATCAACCAACACTTTGCATCTGTACTGTTTGATACTGGTTCCGATTATAGTTTTGTATCACTAGAGTTTAAGAATATACTTGGGTTGGTAACCAATAAGCTAGACATTTCGTATTCAATAGAACTAGCTAATGGAAAGCTAGTAGAAGCGAATGAAGTTATTAGGGGTTGCGTAATAGAGCTTGGGGAGCACGAGTTTACACTTGATCTGCTGCTAGTCAAGTTGGGAAGCTTCGACATTGTAGTAGGGATGGATTGGTTGTCAAGCAACCGAGCAGAGATTGTATGTCACGAGAAGGTCATTCGCATTCCGATGGCGAATGGAGAAACAATTGTGGTACATGGAGAGAAGCACGATACACCCCTAAGGATCATTAGTTGTTTGAAGGCTCGAAAGTGTTTGCAGAAAGGATGTGTCGCCTTCTTGGCACACATTGTGGATAAAGAAGCCACTGAGCCAAAGCTAGAAGACATTCCAGTCGTGAAGGAATATCCTGAAGTCTTTCCCGAAGACTTGCCAAGATTGCCGCCGCAAAGACAAGTCGAGTTTCACATTGACTTAGTTCCAGGTGCTGCGCCTGTAGCTAAGGCACCTTATCGACTTGCGCCTTCAGAAATGCAAGAGCTGTCAACGCAACTTCAGGAGCTATTGGATAAGGGATTTATCAGACCAAGCTTCTCGCCTTGGGGAGCTCCAGTTTTGTTCGTTAAGAAGAAGGATGGTAGTTTCTGCATGTGTATCGACTACCGGGAGCTAAACAAGTTGACTATTAAGAATCGGTATCCTTTGCCAAGGATTGATGACCTGTTCGATCAACTGCAAGCTTCAAGTTTTTACTCCAAGATCGATCTTCGATCGGGTTATCACCAGTTGAGAATTCAAGAGGAGAGTATTCCAAAGACGGCCTTTAGAACTCGATATGGGCATTACGAGTTCCTAGTAATGCCGTTTGGTCTGACGAACGCACCAGCAGTTTTCATGGACTTGATGAATAGAGTTTGTAAGCCGTACCTTGATAAGTTTGTGATCGTGTTCATTGACGATATTCTGATTTACTCGAAGACGAAGGAAGAGCACGAACAACACCTAAGAGCTATTTTAGAGCTGCTTAAGAAAGAGAAGTTATACGCAAAGTTCTCGAAGTGCGAGTTCTGGTTGCGCGAGGTTCAGTTCCTTGGTCACGTGGTTAACGGAGATGGAATCCATGTGGATCCTACAAAGATCGAGGCAATCAAGAATTGGGAGACTCCGAAGACGCCAACCGAGATTCGACAGTTCCTAGGGTTGGTAGGATATTATCGCAGATTCATTGAAGATTTTTCAAAGATCGCACAACCATTGACCTCCCTTACACAGAAAGACAAGAAGTATGAATGGGGAGACAAGCAAGAAGAAGCATTTCAGTTGTTGAAAAACAAGCTTTGCGATGCACCGATCTTATCCCTACCCGAAGGCACTGACGACTTCGTGGTATATTGCGACGCCTCGCGTCAAGGTTTAGGCTGCGTGCTGATGCAGCGACAGAAGGTTATAGCCTATGCTTCACGCTACTTGAAGATCCATGAGAAGAATTACATCACGCATGACTTGGAGTTAGGCGCGGTGGTGTTTACATTAAAGATCTGGCGACATTACTTGTATGGCACGCGATGCACAATCTTTACTGATCACAAGAGCTTACAGCATATATTCGATCAGAAAGAGCTTAACATGAGACAAAGATGATGGGTAGAGTTGTTAAATGATTATGATTGTGAAATCAAGTATCACCCAGGGAAGGCGAATGTGGTCGCCGATGCCTTGAGTCGAAAAGAAAGAATCAAGCCTATAAGGGTTCGAGCTTTGGAAATGATTGTTCAAACGGACCTCTCATTGCGCATTCGTGCCGCATAGAGAGAAGCTCTTAAGGAAAGGAATCTTGAAAACGAATATCTCCGTGGGATGGAGAAACAGTTGGTACCAAACGAAGAGGTAACATTGTGTTTCATGGGAAGAATTTGGGTACCCCTCTTCGGTGGTCTACGAAACGTTATTTTTGATGAAGCTCACAAGTCACGGTACTCGATCCATCCAGGATCGGATAAAATGTACCAAGATTTAAAGGATTTCTATTGGTGGCCGAGATTAAAAGGCAATGTTGCAAAGTATGTTGGCAAATGTTTGACTTGTGCCAAGGTAAAGGCCGAATATCAGAAGCCTTCAGGTCTACTGCAACAACCCGAAATACCCATGTGGAAATGGGAGCAGATTTCATGGACTTTATAACGAAATTGCCAAGGACACCCAGAGGTCACGATACGATTTGGGTAATCATGGAGCGTCTGACCAAATCTGCACACTTTTTACCAATCAAGGAGAAAGACAACACTAGCAAGCTTGCTGAGCTATACCTGTGAGAGATAGTTGCACGACATGGAGTGCCTCTCTCGATTATCTCTGATAGAGACGGAAGGTTTGTATCGAGGATTTGGCAGTCCTTCCAAGAAGCCTTTGGTTCTCAGTTGAATCTGAGTACCGCATTCCATCCGCAGACTGATGGCCAGAGCGAATGAACGATTGAAACGTTGGAAGATATGTTACGAGCTTGCGTGATGGATTTGGGTGGTAGTTGGGACACTCACTTACCCTTGGTAGAATTCTCGTACAACAACACCTACCATGCGAGTATCCAAGCTGCACCATTTGAGGCTCTCTATGGACGCAAGTGTCGATCACCGTTATGCTGGGCAGACGCGGGTGATAGACAACTTGTTGGTCCTGAATTGGTTCAAGAGACGACTGATAAGATTATACAGATCCGAGAGCGCATTAAAAGCGGCTCGTGATCGACAAAAGAGTTACGCGGACCAAAGGAGGAAACCTCTGGAGTTTGAGGTAGGAGATATGGTTTTATTAAAGGTTTCACCCTGGAAGGGTGTAGCACGCTTTGGGAAGCGTGGGAAGTTGAACCCAAGATACATTGGACCATTCAAAATCCTGGAGAGGATTGGTCTTGTAGCTTACAGGTTGGATCTACCCGCAGAACTGAATGGAGTTCATGATACATTTCATGTATATAATCTGAAAAAGAGTCCAACTCAAGAAACAGTTGTCATTCCTGCCGACGAAGTTCATATTGACGACACACTCCACTTTACTGAAGAACCTGTTGAGGTTACTGATTGGAAGGTTAAAAAGACACGCAGGAGTAGTGTTAAAATCGTCAAGGTTCATTGGAATGTGTGACACAGCCCAGAATTTACTTGGGAGCGTGAGGATCGCATGAAAGCAAAATACCCACATTAGTTCCCCAAGACCCCTTCATCTAGTAGCAGAACTAAAATTTCGGGACGAAATTTTCTTAACAGGGGGAGAATGTGACAACCGTAAAAAATCCAGGTATCCGTACAATTTAATTAATATAAATTAGTGCTTAATGATTGTGCTGAATTACAACTGATGACTTAAACTGCTTTCTAATTTCTGTATCATACATACATGTGCATCACATTTCATATTATCACATCATTTTTACATACAAACCTTTAGTGACATAAATGATGCACAAAGCACAGTTAGCACAGTTAGCGGATAACTCAGAAAATATGCTGACGGGGTTCAGTACCTAGACAGACAGTGTTTTGAGACCCAGTTGAGTCAGAAACCAAGTTCTACACTAGTATAGTGTGTAGGGAAGTAAGGACCACAAAACTGCTTCACTGGGTGATAGTTTAAGTCTCGGAAAGTGCCTAAATCCCACTTAAAGTGCAGAATTCAGCACATTTTAGCAAAATTCAGCATTTTAATGAGCTAGTAACATGCAAAAATATGGCAAAATGGTCCTGTATGCTTTCCTAAGTGTCGGGAATTAAAAGTGTCACAAAAGGGTACTTAAAGAACACTAAACGGAATAGTTTGACACTTTAACGAACCGGTATCTAACCGAACAACCGGACACTACCCGAAACACCAAAATTTTACTAGAAGCATTGTTTTAATGTTTCTGAGCTAGTTATGATCCCCGAACACCGTAACACACTATATGGCACCTTATATGCATAACACCTAAACTAATACACTTAGTTTTCAACTAATTATCTAACCTATGGTTTAAACTTACACAAGACCCCTCCCCCCCCCCCCCCCCCTTTCATATTTACGGATTCAAGGTGGCCCCACCACCTTGATCTCCTCAAATCTTATTAAGATCTTGCATAATCTCAAGGGATTTAGGAGTAGATTATGTAGTGTATTATTCCAACATATAACCCAATGGACAATACTCAAAAATTGGATTATAAGTAACCATTATCATCAACACTTCTCAACACCACAACTCTCCCTCTCCTCCTCTCCCTCTCGGCCGAGCATAGCACCACCACCACCACCACCATTTTTCACCCATCATCCAACCATTCCAAGTTTATTCAAGGGTGTTAGAAGGTGATTAAGGAAGCTTGGCGCTTGTGGATCTTGAAGGACCTCCATCAATTGCTATTATCCTCCACTTTTGTCATCACCATTTCTTGTGTTCTTCCCTAGCCTTGTGCTAGTTGTAAGACTCTCATGATCCTTACTACTTCATATTTTGTTGGTTAAAAGATGTATTATGTTGTAAATCACAAGAACACTAAAGAACATAATCTTGAATCTTGAACATAAGCTTAACATATGATGAAATATGGGTGAAACTATGTTGTTTAGTGTATGAATGATACTTGATTGTTATTTTCTTGAGATTATGATGTTGATCATCATAAGGAGCTTGCTAGATTGTGATTAAACACATGAAAAATATTTTCTAAACAAGTATTTACAAGTGAGTTTTAACTATGGTTTTCAATATAAACTTTGCCATAGAATTTGTTACAAAAATACAAGTATTGGAGGTTGGTTTTTATGAATAAATATGTATTTAAAATATATATTTACATTAAAGACACTTGTGTGAATATTTGTATACTTGGTGAAATAGTTACATTATTTTAGGGTAAAATAATATAACTTAACAAAATACCATGAAATTTACTATCCAAGATAATACCAAGAATATCAAGGAATAAATATATAAGTTACACACATAATATTGTGGAACCGAACGATAGAACGTAACTTACAAAATATTCCGGAAAATACCGTTACAAATATATTTTTGGTAAATAATGTTTTGGATACAAGAAATGAAAGTATGATTTTTATTATTATTACAAGTTATATCATACTTTGACAAACGGGAAAATATTATTTTTGGGAAGTTAAAATATATTTTCTTGGAATATTTAGAAGATATATGATTTTTGGGAAAAATATATATTTTCTAGACAATACATTACTTTTGGGACAAAATAAGTTATTAGATATATTTTCTAATGTGAGATTTGAAAATATATTAATTTGGAACTACAAATACAATAATACGAAAATACTTGTATGAAATACCCCCATCCTTGGGAAGGAAATACGAAAATAAATACTTGAGAGGTATTATTACAAAATACTATTTAAACAATTATTCCAAAATTAAATATACTTTAAGGTTAAAATAATTATTATTTTAACAAGTAATTATAACTTGGAATAATATTGGGAACATAAGAAACGTAACTCAAAAACGTAAATACTAAGCAAAGGCACGACCCGTTCGTCTAATAGACGTTAGTACACTGTAGGTAGTTGTGTTTGCTGAAGAGATTTGGGTTACGATTCTGAAGACGCAATACAGTGAGTTCATGTCCCCCTTTTCTTTTAACTGTTTTCAGTTTTATACTTCGAGGGTGAAACACATGTTACAATTATTACAAACGTTTTATACATGGTATGGTTAGCTAAGGAGGGTTACTGCTAGATCATGTGAAAGGTGGGTATAACACTTAAGGCCATTAATCCTCGTCATAGGACCGAGGGACATGAGTGATAGATCTATTTGGGTGTAGCGAGCCCACACCCATGGGGACCAGGGTGGCCCATAGGGTGACTATGTCTTCCAGCCGGAGGCCAGGTACAAATTTGCTAGGTTTGAGTTTTCCTGCACCATTTCACACATATCAATGGCCTTGCAAACCATTGGTGATCTGTTTTCCTTATTGCTACATATCAGGGACATACATACATACAGAAATACTTTAAAGGTTTATTCATACACATACACATGAACTCGCTCAACTTTTGTTGATATTTTTAAACTACATGTATTTTAGGGAACTAAATGGATCTGGCAGGTGTATGCATGTGTTTCAAGCTGCGTTTAAATAAAAGATGTTATCCATGAACGTAGAGTTTAGGAGATGTATCCTATTCCTGGAAGGGATACATGTTTCTAAACTCGGTTTTATTTAAAGTCTTTTGTTGAGTCTTCATGAACTCATTGGAACATGTTGTGGTTTGTAACTTAAGTTTAGTGTCAACTTTTCAGACAAGTATATTGTGGTGTTTTCAAACTTAATATTTTTATGGATGAATATCTTATGGTTTTATCATATAGCATTGTTATGATTGAATGCTATGGTATTAAGAGGTCACCCCAATAACCACGCTTCCGCAAAAGTCAGGGTGTGACAATCAATGCTTTCGAGCATTTCTGGAAAACCATGCCTTTCTTGGTGCGCTTGATATAATTTTTGGACACCATTTGCGTTTGGTTTCCGTAGATATTTCTTGCTATATAGCTTCACCATCCATTCGCAAAACTTTTGCAAATATTCTCATGAAGTTCTTTCGGACATCCTTAAATACTCGTCCAACGAATCGGGAGTCGTCCCATATACTAGTTGGCGAATGGCCGTCGTACATTTATGTAAAGTGGTGAATCCCCTATGGCCCCTAGCGTCGTATCGAAGTGTGAAAAACGGATCAGATCGCGCCAAGTCGTCTGCTATACGTAAAAAACAGTCGACGACTCATTCGGAAACGACGTTTAAACATCACGGCCGTGTACACAGGTTTGTCGGCAAAATAATCGGCTACTAATCTATCATGGGCACCTAAACCTTAGAACTAATGTGTTGGTTCAACGTAATTACTGCAAAATATATATTTGCAATCATCAATACAAATTAGAATGAGAACTATGGGAAAGTGATATAGAGTCCATCTTTAGACTAGGGTGCACAGAGAAAAACCCAACTGTCATCTAGTGGACGTGGGTTTTTCACCTCTCTCTTTCTCCCGATCGCCGGTGGCTTGACGGAGCAGAATCTTTTGGTTTAGCGGCCGAGGTCGCCACGTTGGGCTTGACCTTTTCCTCTAAATCGACTGCCGAAACTCCCATTCGCCGACCGGGATTGGCCGTCGTCCATAGTTCTTTTTTCTCCGGATTCGTGGTCTTGGTTGCTCGACGATTTTCTGGTCATCGGGATAGCGGGTGAGGTTTGACCGGAGTCTCATATTGCTTCCTCTCTATCTTTGATCCCCAGAGAATCCATTCGCTGCCTGCCGGTTCCGGGGGGTCGGTTTTAGTTCCTTTTGTTTCCATGGAAGTAGATGAGGAAGCTGGAAGTTGGAAAGATGTGCCTCTTAAGTCGAAGCATTGGAATAAAGATAGGGTGGGGGATGGAAGCCATGTCAGTAATGTTACTAAGTTCTACATTACCAACCTTCCGGAGGGGTGTAGACCTTGGGATGTTGCTAATTTTGTCAAGGTGTTCGGAGACGTTTCAGGTGTGTACATTGCCAGAAAGTTGGATAAAAAAGGAAGGTAATTCGGGTTCGTTAGTTTAAGGAACATAGTCGATGTGAACGAAATGGTGCGAGCTCTTAACGGTACCAAGATGGGTGGTTCAAAACTTATTGCCAATGTTGCGAGATTTGCGAAAGAGAATGAAGGACTTCAAATGGGGAAGCCGGAGGAGACAAAGGGGTCCAGGAAGGAAAAAAGCTCTCTCCCTCAAGATGTTAAGAGTTATAACCATTCGTCTTTCAATCTCCAGAATGGTAGACTCTTCTCTGATCT
The DNA here is from genome assembly GCA_030545235.1 of Helianthus tuberosus. NCBI lineage: Eukaryota > Viridiplantae > Streptophyta > Magnoliopsida > Asterales > Asteraceae > Helianthus > Helianthus tuberosus. The sequence continues at coordinate 1,581,024 of CM060448.1, forward strand.
TTTCAAAAACGAGTCTTTTTCAAATGGAGGTAAGAGTGGGTCGACGTCGGCCGGCGGTGTTATTATTGACATTGCGGATGAGACTTTGGCTTTCTCGGATTTGGTCGGAAGTGCATTAGTTGGAAGATGCAAAGACCTAAGGGTTTTGAGAAATCTGAATGTTCTTTTAGCGGACAAAGGCTGTTTCGGAATTTCTTTAAGTTACTTGGGAGGCTTGTCAATTGTAACACCTCGAAAATTCGTGTACAATAGAATAACGACACGTGTCATGTAAGACAAGAGTGATATAAACCCGGATATAGTTAAAGATGTATGGCAGGATTTAAAAGTGTCTTCATGTTAATTTTTAGCTCTGAACGACCTCGTTATGAATCCCAAGACCCTAACATATATTACAAACATCTAATTTACATTCAATCCGGTAATTACTAGCAATAATTGATTCATAATTGCAAAAGTGAGATCCTACGAAGAAATGCACGATAAACTTTCGTTTATGGTTTTTCTTTAAAAGTTCAAGAAAACATTGCAAAATGGTAGGGTATATAACTGTTCAAGCATGATGTTGAGGCCCCAAACTGATAAATCATGTCCCAAAATCGTTACACACTAGTTGCCCCTTCAAAGCTCGAAAGTACAAAAGTTTTTGCCTTCTGCAAAGGGCTTACGGACCGTAAGCCCACCCCTTACGGTCCGTAAGGGTTGCCCAGCGTCTGTAAATCGGGCTGATGACTGTTTTGAGCTTTAAACAGACTTAAAAACGATTTTCCACATCTTTGGACGACCCCTACATTACTTTTAGACCCTAGGAGCACTTGTTGTTGATCTGGATCACCCCATAGACTTAGTTGTCACCATCTTTAAGGATCAAGAACACTATAAAAGGCCACAATGTTGCAACATTGTGATCACACCTTTCTTCTGCATTTCTGGAGCTTTTGGGAGTTCAAGAGCAGACCTTAAGCCTTCCTGATCGTGCATAGGACTTCAGTAAGTATGCTTAACCTTTCTTAGTTGAGTTTTTACTTAGTTTTAGCTTAAAAGTCAAACCGTCATAATTACCGTTTGACTTAGCGATTAATCATTAATGGTCCAGTGATTAGTCGAATTGAAGGTAGTTATAAGTTGGTAATTATGTGGGCATTAAACCCTTAAAAGGGCTCCCTCTGATACCCGTCCTAACTAGATCAAATGTCAGGTCAAAGTTGATTAGAAAAAGTCAACAGAATGCTAAATTTCAAATTAACATATAATTAACATTGTAGAAGGCATGTAAACTATTTTATCACTATATAACTTGGTAATAAGTATAATAACAGGTCTAAGCTTGTTTGATCCGACAATTTTCTGTTTAGACCCGGTTCGGAACCGAAAGTCGCAAAACTTTGACTTTTGCTTTGACTTCAGTTCTGACCCGATTTAGTATGATTTGGAAATGCCTTAGAGCTTCCTTAGGACCAGGTTACATGCTAGTATAACCCTCTGTGATTATACACCTTGGTTCATTAATTATCCAATTAATATGCATGATTTCGTTAATTGCCTATATGTTGACCATTATGCCCTTTTCACCATAAAACGTGATTTTTAAAAATGTAAAAGAGTAGAAACCTTAGTTACTGATTTATAAACTTGAACCCAAAATTTGACATCAGTTTGAGGTGTAAATTGAGAGTTATGCTCATTAGCGTAATTAGAAAGCTTTTTAGCGATTAAACGGCATAATTAGCATATAGCCAATTTAAACCCACTTTTTGTTATCAAACTTCTTACCCACTGATGTAATATAATATTTTGGGATTTTTGAAGATTTTTAATTAATTTTAGGCTGAGCATAACTTAGAGTTATAAGCTTGACCCAGTAATTGTCGGTTTTGCCCTTTCGGGCTATAAAATGAGTTTTACATATCCTTTTGACCCCAAACCTTTTGCTACTGATTTTATATGATAAATACATTATTTTAAACTATCTGGAATAATAAAAATATCAGCTTTCTATAAAGAACCCGGAAATGGCTTCTAATCGCCTTTTTAAGCGTTTTTAACGCATAGTATGTACTAAAACTATTTTAAACATACAAGGGTTGATACCTACTGATATTTTAGGTAAATTATAATATTTTAACAGTAAGCAAAAGTTGTTTAACTCAGACTTCAGTTTTGAGCTTTTCGGCTTATGTGAAATTACCAAAATGCCCCTACGGTGCATAGTTTGGTTATATTTGATAAATTTCACATATATGCAATACCCTACTGTTATAACTTAGTAAATTAAGTATTTTTGCTGATTATATCAGACCTGTAACTCAGGATAATACTTAAACTCTTTTATAACCTTGTAAATGACCAAAATACCCCTACGGGGCATAGTTCGTGTTTAAATTCGTTTCGGGCATAATAAAAGATATCTTACTGATGTCACAACATATTTAAGGCATATTAACTTAGGAAACCTGTATAGGACTCTCATGATTACCCGTTACGCCTCTTGCGCGTTCGGTTCGGTTTATGTAACTAGTTTGCATAAATTAGCCGAAACGGGTCAAACCTTATCGGTTTTATCTCAAAATTCAGAATGTGCTTAGATTACCCATATAAGGCAAGTCTTCAAACTTTTCGGGTCTAAATCACATTCTATTCCGGTCTTCGCTTAATCGTGCGTACGAACCGTATCTTTAAAACTAACCGGTCTAAGTTTAGGCTTAATTAAAGACCTGTTAGGATTCTAATAGGTTATTATAAACCTTCGTTCCAGAATAAGAGGACCAGTAAAAGCTACTTGCATTTGTTGTTTGTGAATTATACTTGCAAAGGTAAATACTTTTAACTTATTACGGTATATAAAATACCGCTTGGTCGGGCATTCGACCTTAATCGATTGGTGGTTAAGTATTATCGAGATGACCCGTTTAAATATGTTTTGTTTGCTTAACGCCTTTGGGGGGTTAATGACCATGTCCCGGATATCCTTGGCATCATTTTACGAAATGGCCACGACCTAAGCGCGGGGTGTAGGCGTACACCCGTCAGTGCATAAATAAATAATGTAGTGTGTCTATTGATCTTTAACCCGGCACGAACCGGGCTACCGAACGCATAAGGAACATGTAATCCTTTTACTAGTTTATATATTTAAATAATTATCCCAAGTTATAAAATGTTTGTGCCACGTGCATCCAAATCAATTTTTAATCATTTTTAAAATGAGTCGGTTAATTGTATTTACCAGTGTAAACTGACGTATTTTCCCAAAAAGATTAAGTGCAGGTACTACTCGTAATAGGCTGGATTTCTCCTTAGCATCAATAAGAGTCTCGCAAGCTTGGATGCATTTTAATCTGTTGAACAAAAGTTTCCTATTTATTTTTGATCCACCTGTGGATAAACTTCCGACTGTTGTGATACATGATATTACAATTTATTAAAGTTGAAGTATATCTATCTTTTGCTTCCGCTGTGCATTTAAATATTGTGTTGTTTGACTGTAATGTTGCCAACCACGTCACGATACTCCCCCACCGGGCCCACCGGTCAAACGTGGAAATATCAGGGTGTGACAGGTTGGTATCAGAGCCAACATTGAGTGAATTAAACGCTAGCCTTTTGTGTTTAATCTCAATGACACAATTGCACATTCCTAAACTTTCGAGTCTAGACAAAGAACATAGGAATAATCCAAAATGTTTTGTTTTTATCTTAACTTTGTCCTTTATATTTTGTTGTTATCTTATGTTATATGGATAGATCTAAATATGCCGCCAAGATTTTTCAGACGAAGAGGATGAGGCAAGGAGCCAATCACCGCCCCCAATGACCACGAGGCCGGGCCTTCGCACAGGCGAGCTCCTTCTACCACTGCGAGTGCCGATCCTCGAGAGAACTGGAGGACCAATGTGGAACCCGCTAGACGGTCTGTTTCACACAGTTCAACGCCTCCCTTTCGTAACTCCTATGGGCCACAGTCAGAAAACGAGCCCGATAACCCGCAACCTTCATATATACCTCTTCAGCGATCTCTGTCGCACAATTCCTTTGGCAACCCCACTCCTGTTTTCCAGGGCCGGTTTAACCCGGCAAACTACATACAAGAACCCGTGGGTTTTAACCCATTGGGACCGGAGGATCACTTTTTCGGCGATAACGCCATGGACATGGACGAGGACACCGATCCCATCGAGCCCGCAACCGGAACTCCCAACCATCCCATCGAGATCTCCGATGGTTCATCTTTTCACGGATCACCCTACGGTGGTCCAGACAGCTATCAAGCACGATTTAACCAACATGAATGGTACTTCACACCTTCTCACCATTCATCACCTCACCAGCAGCAGCAACAGGATCCCTCTGGGGATTCACAATTCGTGGCAGTCACGCCACCACCTCCACCGCCGCCAGTTCATCAAGCACCTCCAGAACCGCCAAGGCGTAGGAGGACAGGCGCACGGATCTCCGCGCGAGGAGGGGATTTTCATTTTAGCTCTCCTCGCCACTCAAGTGGCAGTCATTATCCGCCACGACAGGAAGACCCGCAAATGGGTGGACCTTCAAACCCAGTTGCACCACAGCCACCACCGATGGGTTTTGATAACCCGATTCCTGCATACACTGGTTCAATGGCGTACAACCCGTTTGAGCAGCCGGCTCACACCAACTATAATTACGCTGAAGCCGACCCATACTTGGTAGCGGCCATCTATAACGCCCTTCATCCTGAAGGACCGTATGGAGCTCCTTGGGGAGTAGGGTACCCAACTCATGGGTACCAAATACCTGCTAGACCTATAATTCGGAAACAATCACAGCCGCCACGGTTTTCCCCACCTGAGCATGAAGAAATCCTTCAAAGATTGGACCAAGTTGAACGGGAAGTTCACAGGGACCGCAGGGAGCGACAAAGTTTCTTCCAGGGATTGACAAGTTTAATAAAAGGGAAGAGCACGAAGGACCATTGAATCCTTCAACTGTTGGTTGTACTTTCCTTGTTTCAGTTGAGCCCCTGCGTGGGCCTGTCTTGTTGTTTTAACCCCTGCGTGGGTATGTTTGCTTGTTAAGCCCCTGCGTGGGCAAGTCTTTGTTTAAACACCTGCGTGGGTATATTGTTTGTTTGAGCCCCTGCGCGGGCATGTTATTTTATTAAAAAGACCCGTTTAGGGCAAGCTTGTACTCGTTCAGAACTTTGTGTGAAATGGTTGTTGGACCGATCTACGACCTCTAAATGTCAGTAAAAGTAGTTCATCTTTGCGTACGAAGGCGGAATCAACGTAAACAAAGTCATAACAGCTCTAATCCTTTTAATCTTTCTTTTCTGATTGATTTGAGTGCTTATACAAGGTTTTCTGATACAAATCCGGCAGCACTTCGTGTTTCACACTATGACCTCTCTCTTCTCAAATGAACAACACAACACATATATATAGGCTTGAGATTTCGCTTGAGCATGCTTGAAGCGAAATCATCATGTGTTGATTTCGCTTGAAGATGTTTCAAGCGAAATCTTCAAGTTTAACATTAACAAACCCTAATTAATACCCTGTCATGTGTTCTTTCAATCAATCTAGACACAAGACTTAATGCAGACGAAGTCAACAGACATTCCATGCACTAACAGACTCCCCCTTGGATGTTGACGAAGTCTTCAGCTCCTGAGTCTTCAATCTTGGTCTTTTCTCCAACTCTCTGTCTTCACATCATAAACATTCTTCACAGGTTTAGAATCACAACCTGAATCTAATTTCCATCTTCCCTTTGACTGTTGATCCAGACTCCCCCTTTCACAGACTCCCCCTCTCGATATGCTAGACTCTGAGATATCTGATTCAAGCTTTAACATTTAGCTTCCGTGGGAATGATGAAATCCAAAAACCTGTTTAACCTGCACATCCTCTACCTCAATATAAGTTTCACAAATTTATAACTTTTGAATTTAAAAACTTACTGGTAGAAATCAACAATCATACTAGTTACATCAAGTTCAAATGAATGATCTTGATTAACTAACCCCTCAATCTTTTAAAACATTTGTATATGTCATTCAAAGTTTTCAACAAACTCTCCCAACCCAATATAGTTCATCATGTTTAGCACTGGGAATTTTGAAAATCCGCTTTCCAACATCAGTTGTCGAAAATCTTTTTGAATTTTTCAAAAACTTTATGCTAAAACACACTAAAATCTTTTTGGATTTTGAGTTTAAAGAAATGCAGTAAAGAAATATATACGAACAATATTTTTGTGAGTTTGTGTAAGAGGATCATATCAGTTCATGAGACAAATCACTAGCACCGTTAAGCTTTAATCATTTTAAGTTCTAAACGATTCACATAGATTGACGATATAATTGTCCTCTTAAACTCAATCTAAAAACTTTCGAAATGCTTACCGATACGTTAAAGTATATTAAGATAGCACTAAAATTCTTATGGACCCCACGATCTCAGCATATCCCCTCATCATGCAATACACTGACTCAAGTAATGCCTTTAAACTTTCATCAACTGTGATATGTGCGAAAACAACGCAGAATGTTTAAACATTAACAATCAGGTCGATACTTCCGTATACGCAGAGAAAGTCCAATGTTTAAACAAAATAAGAAAAATAAAACAAGTTGAAATTGTTTAGGCTTTAACCACCAGGTCGATACTCCCGTATACGCAGAGGTGATCCAAAGCTTAAACGAAACACCAAAGAAAATAAAGCAGAACGTTTAGGCAACAACATCCAGGTCGATACTCACGTATACGCAGAGGATGTCCGATGCTTAAACAAAATAAAGAAATAAAACAAGTTTAAGTCTTTGCAAAAAGAAATGCACAAAATCACAGCGATTTTTCAGCAAGTTGTGAAAGTTCACAGACTTAACCGGTTTTATGTCTTTCGACAATCAGCGATTACTGAGTAGGTACACAATCATAAAGGACAAAACTAAGTACTATGCTTTCAACCATGTTTCCCACTAGAACTAGGCTTTTTCATTTAAGTTTGTATCGTTATCGCCAATCTACTAGTCTAACTGAGCCTATCGTCACATCATTAGTGAGACCGTTTATCACATTTGACATTACATTTCCTTAGCATGCTGTGATAGTTCACTGATTTTCTATCATTTCCTCTTCTCCACAAAACTCATTTTTGCTTTTTCAATGTTTTTGACATTTTCAAATTTTCAAATTTTTTTTTTAAATTTTTCTCCCCCTAAAATCAAAATATGTTTCAATTTTGATTTTCTGAGAAAATTTGAAAACAAACTATACAAGAAACGTGACAAACTGATATCGAATCGCTTCAATTCGCCATTCTCTTGGCATAAACAATCAGAACTCCCCCTGACAACAAACTATTTTCCCATTTAGATTTCAAAACACTTAAGTTTGTTTTAATCAAAATGGTTTTTCCGGAAAATTAGTTTTGTTTGTCTTTTTACAAACTCGGGGTTTCATCACATTGTTTACCTTTAACCATTTTGAAAGATTTAACAATTAAGACCCTTGTCAACAACAAACACTAGTAGAAAATCAAGTACAACTTAATGTCCCTGATTTACCACTTGTAAATCGAAATATCACAGTTACCAACCTGTGAATTTCTCAAGAAATATGCCGATTCCTGTTCCACACTTACCAACCTGGGAACTCTGGCAAGTCAGGTTTTTCTATTTGAAAAGATTTACCCAAGCCTGACCAGCCTTGGGTTTGACAGTTTTTACCTCAACAGATGGCTCTTCTGGTTTTGACAAACCAGAATCATTGCCTGATTGTGGCTTGTCTGACTTTGAGACATCAGATTCATCACCAACACATGGCTCCTTTGTTTTTGAAGAAACAAATTCATCGCCAACAACTTCCTTTTTCTTCTCTTTTGTCCTCAGATTTGCATTTGATGAATTCGTTTTGCTTGCCTTTTCAGTTGAGGAAAGCAATTCATCAGAACTTTTTCTCGGATTACCAGTTGTATCCGAGGACAAAATTTTCTCCAAGTATTCTCTTGCTTTCTTTCTCTTCTTCCTCAGTCTGTCTTTCTGCCCTTGTGAAAGCTTCACTTTCTTTTCTTGAACTTTCTGTTCTTGAACTTTTGGTTCTTGAACTTTCTGTTCTTTAGGCTTGACACTGACTGATTTCTTTCCCATTTTCTGAGATTCAGCCCTCGATCTTCCTTTTGATCTCATTGGGCAATCTCTAGCAATGTGTCCTCTGATGTGGCATTCATAACATCTTCTTGTTTCGATTCTCTGACTTTGGCAGTTAACAGCAATGTGTCCTTGATAGCCACAAGTGTAACACACTCTGTTATCATACCTCTCACTACTTTCATACCACACACCGTCTTCATACCACACACTTAGATCAAAGCATTGATTTGCCTTGTGGTAATCACCATTTCTTTGTTTTCTATCATTGTAATGATTTGTCCTTGAAGAATCTTCATCCCATCTTCTCCTATAAGCTGGATTTGGCTTTTGAGAACTGTGGTCAAACCTGCACCACAAATTACCAACTATTTTTGAGTTTTCATTTTTAGATTTTTGTGATTTTTCAAAACGATTGGATGACTTATCTGATGAGCTTTTATTTTCATTTTTAGGATTTTTCAAATTTTTATCTTTTTGTTTCTGTTCTGCATTCTTCTTAACAGGTTTTTGTTTAGAACATTCACCTGTTTCAGTAGTTTGCAAAACAGTGTTTTTAAATTTTTCTTGTAAATCTAAAAATATTTTTCTTTTCTTTTCTTTTTCATCATCAGATACTTCATCACAATCTTCAATTTTGACTTTGTCAAAATTTGTGACATTATCACTTATTGGAACTGAATTGATCGGTTTTGGACAAACATATGAAGCAGAAGTCACAAAACTTTTCAATTTATTCTCTAAAACTTTGATTTTCTTTTTATCACCTTCAGCTTCTTTTTCAAGTCGAATAATAGTCTGACGATGGGAATTTATTACCTTTTGCTTTTCAATATTATTCCTGCTAAAAACAGATCTCCCATCTTCAAGAATCTTTATTTGACTTTGAAAATCTTTTTCAATCTTTAATTTTTCATTTTTAAAATCCTTTTCTTTTTCTTTAAAATTTTTGTTTTCTAATGACAAACTCTCAATATTCTTCAAAAGTTTGTCATTCTCAGATTTTAGTTTTTCGCAGTTCAAGCGCAAATCCAAAATCTGTTCATCATCAGCTTTCTTTTCGTCTTTCAAAGCTTTGTTTTCCAATGCCAAATTCTCCACATCTTTCAAGAGATTGACATTTTCTGCTTCGGATTTTTCACATTTTGAGCACACAACTTCACTTTTTGAAGTTTCATCCTTCTTTGATTCTCCATTCTTTGTCATTCCTTCTCTAATCGTTTTGATTAATTCGAGAAATTCATCTAAACTCATATTTTCTGAGTTTCTTTCAATTTCATCTATTAACTCTTTCTTTTTCTTTTTCTCTTCTTCATCTCCCCACCATTTCTTTTGCCAATAATCATCCTCTTCTTTATACTGCTGGATTATGGCTTCGATATCAAGCGTACTATCATCGATCGCAATATTTCCATACTCATCAAGATAACACTCTCTGTTCGGATCCCATCTATTTGCTCTCCTTGCTTCCAGATAGATACGAGAAATTCTAATGATTTTGTTTTCAGCAATCATTTTTCTATATCTATACTTCTGCTCTTCAGTTCGATCGTCTTTCCACGGAATAGGTTCGGAATTTGCCATCTTTTTATGTCCTTGAATAACCTCGAAATCACCTGCAAACAAAACAAACAAGCAAACACTTAGTAAAATTTTCAATTTTGAACACTCAGCAACTTCAAGCGAAATACTTGAAATATAATCAGCTTCAAGCGAAATCAGCTTAATAAAACTGTTCAAGCGAAATCTGATATGAACTATTTCGCTTCAACTTCAAGCGAAAACCTGTTACAAAGTGTTTCAAGCGAAATCAAATACCAATTCTGATTCAAGCGAAATCCACTATTTCGCTTCAACTGATTAGACCCTTCAAGCGAAAACCAGCAGTCCTATTTCGCTTCAGAAGAACTCAAACGAAATCCAAGATCACAACACTATTTCGCTTCAGAGGTTCAAGCGAAATAGTCCAAACAGTCTGATTTGAAGCGAAATCAATTATATCCTTCGAACACTTTCAAGCGAAATCCAGTTTTAGGTCAATTTTAACATGTTTTAATCTGAATTTTAATCTGAATCTTTGTAGGCTTTGTTAAAACTACGTTTTACACGATATACTCGAAAATCAGACCATTTCAACCGTTGGAACTAGTTCAAATCTGGAAAATAAGAAAAGAAGTGAGTAGAAAGAAGATAATCCGGTAGAATTAAACTGCTATGGTATGAACTCCTCGTCCTGAGCTCTGATACCACTTGTTGGACCGATCTACGACCTCTAAATGTCAGTAAAAGTAGTTCATCTTTGCGTACGAAGGCGGAATCAACGTAAACAAAGTCATAACAGCTCTAATCCTTTTAATCTTTCTTTTCTGATTGATTTGAGTGCTTATACAAGGTTTTCTGATACAAATCCGGCAGCACTTCGTGTTTCACACTATGACCTCTCTCTTCTCAAATGAACAACACAACACATATATATAGGCTTGAGATTTCGCTTGAGCATGCTTGAAGCGAAATCATCATGTGTTGATTTCGCTTGAAGATGTTTCAAGCGAAATCTTCAAGTTTAACATTAACAAACCCTAATTAATACCCTGTCATGTGTTCTTTCAATCAATCTAGACACAAGACTTAATGCAGACGAAGTCAACAGACATTCCATGCACTAACAATGGTTGAATTGAAATTTTCATTTTTATTTTATGCATAAACATAGAATGTGAAATAAATAAATAACATATTTGATCAATCATTATATTAAAATGATAAAATCTAAAAGAACAAGACCTAGCCTTATGTCATTTTAAAGACAGGGCCAAGACGGTAGTTCACCAATTAGATTCAGATCCATATTAACCATTTCAATATAGGATTGTTCTGCGTTGAATATTAATAAGAATCTTAAAACGGTAAAACCTAGCTAGTAAGTCATTATAAAGACTTAGCCCATATGGTAAAACCTGTTTAAAAAGATTCAAATCCCAGTTAACATCTGAAAACATGTTAACACTCCTGGCAGACGTGATTCGTTAAAATCACACACGTCATTCTTATATAAGGATTCTTCCAAATATTCTTAACCCAACTTAATGATCTATGAATCATGGGTTTAAATCATCAATTAAGATGATCATATTTAGACCATACATTGGTAATATAGTGCCTACTGTTTATAATTAGGATAAAAGACAAAAGACAGTAGTAGTCTACGACTCTCTGTCCGAAAAAGGTAAGGAACTATGTTCACACCTTCATACCTTGATTCTCTGAAATCATGGCTTATAATTAAAAAAAAATGTCCCTGTGACTAAGCTTTTTGTGCTAATAATACTGTTATTGTTTATAATTAGGATAAATTATAATAGAAATCCTAAATAAATGTGAGTAACAAATTAACCAAATATGGTCTATGTTTACCATGGTTAATGAATTACCCTAAGGGGCAATTCCATAATAAACTCCCAAATAAATTATTGTCAATCTTTTATGTAACAGTTCAAACTGCAATGGCTGACTCGGACAAAATTAATAGTTGTAGGTCCCGTGAGCCGTGCGGATCGTAACAGAATCGTCGATCCAACCTAGAGTGCGGAATCCTCTAGATCAGATTTAACAGAAAACGAGTAGAACAAGAATCAAGAACACGATACACTTTCAATCCGGTCTTCTATTGATTATCCAACACGAAGTTTACAATCAATTCAAGACCCCACAAGAAATCTCCTAGCCACTCTCTATAGATTTCTCTAACTCCCCAAACTTGCTCTAAGTGTCTAACCTCAACCCTTATGCCAAGCCTTGTTTATATAGGACAAGGTTTGCACATGGGCTTTGGTCTGGGCCAGGCCATTCTCCAAGCCCATTACAACAAATAACTCCCTAACCAATAATGCAAAGCCCAATACAAAATATCCAAAGACTAAATAAACAAACTATTAAGCTGTTGTCACAAAACATGCACCAACAAACTCCCCCTTGACAATAGCTTCATAGTGTAACTTTGTCTTCAAACATCTTGCAGTCTTTTTGGTCTTTGGATAGCGTCAGCTACACAGTTTCTGACATCAACAAACTCCCCCTTAGCTGATGCTTCCAATCTCCAAAATTTTCATTCGTTGTTGATCAGCGAACTAGCAATCTTTGGTTAAGCAAGTATCTCCAAATTCTTCCATATCTCTCTCTCTTTCTGCAATGTAGTAGAAGGATCCTACCATGCATCTTCACACGTTCTTCACTTCACTCTCAATCTGCACTTTACTTGTATTCTGCACTTCATTTTGATAACTGCATCAATCTGTTTAGAAACACAGGCAAGTATCTCGAAAAACCATTAGCCTTTTTCACATTTAAAGATAAACCAATATTTTATCTTAGTTTGCAAAAACAACTACATGTCAGTTCAAAATGGGAGATCTTTTAAAAAGAAATATTTTTGGTATTTTTGATATTTTTCAACACATACTGAACTAACTAAACTAAACTCAAAAATATTTACAATACTTCTTTTTGTGAGTATCATGTGCAAGAAGATCATATCAGCGCAATCAAACTGTTTTCACACTATTATATAATTCTTTATTCAATTTTTCGTGAAAAGCAGTTCAAGACGATTACCAGTATGTTTGTCCACTTAAACAAAATGCATGAACATTTCAAGTACCATTACCGTATGATACGTTAAGGTAATTTTAATACTGATATACTAGTGTGTCCCACAACAGGATATACCCCCACGATCAAGGTATGCACAAAGATTCATCGTAGTAGGTGAGTATACTGAATTCATCCGTTTTATTTTTCAACGATAGATAATTGGTGAACATGTCAGTACTTCCGTACAGCAGAGAGACCAAAATATCTAACGAGGGCTATGACAAATACCATTTTTGGTACGATTTGTGCATATTGCACTTATTGAATGACTCTCTATGAGAGCTTCTTCATTTTCAGGGTTTTGGCATTTTTAGCTCTTTTAAGATATCCTGGGTGTGTCTAGGTCAGCATGTATCTGGATGCAGCAGAAGGACACCCATGATATCCCCAGATGAAATAACAGTATAAAGACCCAAAACTTCAGATTTTGGCAATCTATCAACGCAAGATTTAAGGTCATTAAACCATACACCACTGATGTGTTCCCCACTCATACTTAGTGCATTTATGTTTATATCACATTGGTAAGTTGATTATTTCATGCTTTTGCCTACTGGTACATCATATGATTAAGCTGCTATCACACTTAAGCAATTTAATTCAGTTAGAGTGTGACAGTCTAACTTGCTGATGTACTATCATTTCTTCTTTTTCACACCATGAAAACTCATTTTTGATTTTTCAATGTTTTTGGATTTTTTTTTTAAATTTTATAACTTACTCCCCCTAAACACACGCACTATCTAAACCCTTTTTGGCTTAGAGGAATTTCTCCCCCTAAATTTTTGTTTTTATGGAGTAAGTTTTAAAAACATAAATTTAAAAACACAAACAAACTCCCACCTTAACCTGACTACAGTTTTTCACGTTTTCAGTTTAAAAACAATCAAAATGATCACAGAAGTAAATAGTTCGTTACCCATGTTAACCTACTATTCACCTCAGATGCTTTACAGAAATAACCACTGTCGAACACATCAACAGTCCTTCTTGGTCATCCTGCATTCACTCAACAACTCAGTTAGTCTTGAGAACCCAAGCCCTGATAGTCTTGGGTTTTCCAAATTCATCCATTACAGGAACATCCATCCAATATCCATCACACTTCAGTGGATCCTTGGGCAACTTTTTATCTTGATACCTTCTTCTCCCATAATCATACCATGAATTTTGAAAAAAATTTGGATGTTGTTGAACATTCGAGTTACTAAAACCCCTATGTCCATTTCTTTGTTGAAAATTTCGATTACCAGCAGTTTGGTATCGATTTTGATATCCAAAATTTTTATTTTGACTTTGAAAACGATTTGATTTACCACTATATTGACTAAATTGTGGAGAAATACTTGTTGGTCTATCAAATCTTTTCGAAGTTGAGGGTTTTGATTGAGATTCAGGTTTCTTTGTCTGACAACTTGGTTTTACACTATTGCTTGACCCAACCTGATTCCCATCCTTAACCTCATCAACTTTTTGTTTACCTTTCTTCAAAGGACAACAACTTGCCACATGCCCTTTGTTGTGACATTTAAAACAGGATCTCTTCTTATAACTTTTCTTTCTGTTAGATCCCTTTTTAAATGTGTTGGCCTTTTTGTCTTTGGTATCCTCGTCCACTTTATGAGGTGTACCGTTAGACCCAACAGATTCTTTCAAAGAAACTGGACTATTTGGCAAGTCCACAGCTATCAGATCCACTACCTCTTGTGCAGTGGTTACAAAATCAGTTAGCTCATCTTCAGTTGGTAAAAATGAGTAGTCTTGATTTCCAGAAAATGAAGCTTTAGTAAACCCCACCCCTGTTTTATCATTACTCCTTTTTAAACCTTTTTGAATTTGAGTCCTGACTAACGAAGAATTTTCAAAATTGTTTAACTTCCCCTGAAGTTCTACAATTTTGGCTTGTGCATCAGCCAATTCCGTGCACTTTTCTGAAAGCTCGTTAGTCTTTTCTTTCAGAGTTTCACGAGCCAAATCAATGATCTGTAATTGTTCATTGACTTTGCTTGTTAAACTACTGATTTCTTGTTCATTTGATTTGAGTTTATCTAAACAATTTGACTCTCGTTTAATCAAAAGAACTTTTGACTCTTTTAACTTTTCTAATTCAGCTGACTGAATTTTGTTTTGCTCCGATAGTCTGTTAACTTTAACCTGTAGTTCAGTGCAATTAAGACATGTATGACTTACAGATTCTGATGATACCTTCACCTCTGATGTAAGTCCATTCACATCCTTCATGTCCTCTGAAACTTCTGCATCCTTCTTCTCAGCATTTTCCTCAGCTGCTTCCTTCTTCTCTTCTATCTCAGCAGCTTCCTCTCCAATCTTCACAGCTGCAAGCTCAGCAACCAATGCTTGATCACAAGTAGTTACTTGAGGGGAGATCTGATAACGTTTTTCCAAAGCTTCCCACAGCTCTCTGGAAGTCTCATACTTCTTAAAAGTATATTTAATGCCCTCAGGCAAGGACTTCTTTATTGCTGCTAAAGCTTTCTTCTCAGCATCAACCATAAGTTTCTCAGATTCCTCCATCATCTCATAAGAAATCACCTTAACTCTTCCTTCAACACGACGTGCAGGAGCAAAGTATCCATCTATCATACACGTCCACATTCTCGCATCCTTACCTTGAACATATGCCTCAACCTTCTTTTTCCATTCAGCATATTCACTGACATTTATAAGCTTTGGCCAGTTTTTAACAACCTCACTTCCATTGTTCACCTTAGCCATCACGCAGTGTAAAAGTTTAAATGAATTTTGGTAACCTGTGTCAAAATCCAAATCTAACTTCTCTACTGGTCCTTGTCTAGCTTTTATCGTAACCGTACTGTCAAAACCGTACAAAAGTTATCCGAAAACTGTTTTTACCAAATTATACCATTAGATTCGTCTCGAAATTACGATTCCAATGATATAAAATGTCAAAAACCTATTTCAAGATTTTCCAGAGTTTTTTTTTTTTTTTTACCCTAAAAATCCAAGGATTCCAACGGTGCAAACTGTTTTCTGAGATGAGTTACAGATGACTTTCTAAACACGAAACAGCGAAATTTTTCTGACTCAAGCCACGAAAAATTCCACCTTGTCCGTAATGGCCCGAAATTGTCCGAAATGGTCCGTATAGAACTGCTCAGATCCGAAATGAACACCTTTATCCGAAATCAGCAACCTCTGATCCGAAATGGTCTATTTTAATCCGAAATCAGCTCCTGCTGATCCGTAATGAACCAGTCTGATCCGAAATGGACAGAAGTGATACGAAATCAACTCAATCTGGTCCGAAATCAAGTCAATCTCATCCGAAATCAACTCAATCTGGTCCGAAATCAGGTCAATCTGATCCGTAATGGTCCGTAGTTATTGTTGTTTATCCGTAATGGATCCGAAATCCTTGATTTCTATCCGAAATGCAAGTTCTCAATCCGAAATGCAGCTGTTTAATCCGTAATGACTGATTTCCTGTCCGAAATCAATCCGAAATGCAGCAAATCTGGTCCGAAATGCTGGTATTTGATCCGAAATGCAAGCCTGTGAATCCGAAATGATCCAAAATGCTTGATTTTGATCCGAAATCAGCAGCAGAACTCCGAAACAGCCTCCAAAACGCGTCCAAAAACCCAGATTTCTGCAAAAACGATTCTGAACCGAGCAAATCAAGAGCCGAATGCTCTGATACCAATTGTAGGTCCCGTGAGCCGTGCGGATCGTAACAAAATCGTCGATCCAACCTAGAGTGCGGAATCCTCTAGATCAGATTTAACAGAAAACGAGTAGAACAAGAATCAAGAACACGATACACTTTCAATCCGGTCTTCTATTGATTATCCAACACGAAGTTTACAATCAATTCAAGACCCCACAAGAAATCTCCTAGCCACTCTCTATAGATTTCTCTAACTCCCCAAACTTGCTCTAAGTGTCTAACCTCAACCCTTATGCCAAGCCTTGTTTATATAGGACAAGGTTTGCACATGGGCTTTGGTCTGGGCCAGGCCATTCTCCAAGCCCATTACAACAAATAACTCCCTAACCAATAATGCAAAGCCCAATACAAAATATCCAAAGACTAAATAAACAAACTATTAAGCTGTTGTCACAAAACATGCACCAACAATAGTCACCCAAGGGAGAATAATGATAATGCCCGAATTAATATAACGGGTGCTGAACTCCGAGCATTTATCGACAATGCTGTCACAAAAGCCTTGGATAGGCAGTATAGTGAAGCAAGCAGTACTAGGAGCAGAGCCCAATCAGTACCTCATTCAAAGCCGAAGACTCATTCTGAGGCTCACAGCAAGCCTCCCTCCAAGAAGGAAGAACCAAAGAAAGATGATGATCGACACTCCTCAAACCACAACAGTGCTCCATCTCAACAGATTGTACTAAATCAAGAACCCCGTAATAAGGGTTGCTCCTACAAATACTTTGTTTCATGCAAACCCAGGGATTTCACTGGGGAAAAAGGAGCCACAGACTGGATGACGTGGTTAGATGAGATGGACACATTAGTGGATATCAGCGGGTGCGCTGAGAGGGATATAGTCAAGTTTGTGTCTCAATCGTTCAAAGGTGAGGCCTTAGCCTGGTGGAGATCGTTGATCCAAGCTACGGGGAAGATTCCACTGTACAATATGACGTGGGAACAATTTGTTACCCTCATCAGGGAGAATTACTGTCCTCAGCACGAGGTCGAAAAGATTGAGTCAGATTTTCTATCATTGGTAATGACAAATCTAGATTGCCAAGCTTACCTCACGAGCTTTAATACAATATCGAGGTTGGTTCCGTATCTGGTGACCCCGGAACCCAAAAGAATAGCTCGTTTCATTGGGGGTTTAGCCCCAGAGATAAAGGCAAGCGTGAAGGCCTCTCGACCAACTACTTTCAGATCTGTGGCTGATATATCTTTGTCCCTCACACTAGACGCGGTAAGACAAAGATCGCTGAGGAACAAGGATGCCGAGAAAAGGAAACGTGAAGATGATAATTCACGAAGGTCAAACAAGAAGCACCGAGGAAACAATGACCACAAGAAAGGGTCTGAGTCGAAGAAGGATGGGCATCAATCTGGTGATAAGCCCAAGTGCAAGATCTGCAAGAAACAGCACTTCGGGAAGTGCAGGTTTGAATCGAACTCGTAGACACAGTCGAGAACTTTTGCATGTGGGATATGCAAGTCCAAGGAGCACAAGACCTTGGATTGCAAAAAGTTGAAGGACGCAACGTGCTACAGTTGCAATGAAAAAGGGCATATCAAGTCCAACTACCCAAAACTCGCAAAGAAAGCAGATGAAGGAAAGAAGACCAATGCTAGGGTCTTTAGGATGGATGCAAAGGAAGCAGTGCAAGACGACAATGTGATAACAGGTACATTCCTCATAAATGATGTTTATGCGAGAGTGCTATTTGATTCAGCAGCTGATAAATCATTTGTAGATAATAAGTTTTGTAAATTGCTGAACTTACCTGTTAAAACCTTAAGTGTGTAGTGATGTATGTAAAATGCAACATATAAATTACATCAAATGAGGCATAAAACTAACCCTTTTTAAGTACTAATATTGGAAAAAGAGTGTTTTTTGTCTTCCTTTTGTATTTTCAGGATTAAATGAGCTCAAAAACGCAAAAGAAGCAAAAAGACAGCTAAATCCAACATAAATACAAGAAAATGAATATTAGTGGACTGCCCGACCCCTCAACGGCACCTTCCAAAGCAAAGTAGAGAAATCAGAAGACTGAACACGCCCCGTGCTCAGCCAGCACGGGGCCGTGCCCAAGAAGCAGCAGAAAAGACAAACCTATAGAAGCTTCTATTGCCCACCACGGGCCGTGCTCAGCGGACATGGGGGCGTGTCGAAAGTACAACAGGCGCATTTATTGTAATTGCGAATTACAATTAATGAGGAGAGAGATTGTCAGACGGACACGGGGCCGTGCCCAGCGGACACGGGGCCGTGCCCAGCTCTCTGTTCAGCCTATAAATAGGAGTGCTTGGATTCATTTCATCTCATCCCTTGGCACACCACCTCTCTCACACTTCATCCACCACCCACCACCATCACAACACCATCATCCACCACCATCATCCATTGTCCATCGTAGAGTGTGTGAGTCGTCTCGGGATCCAAGATTGATCGTAAGAGTTCTTGACAATCAAGGCCATGTTTGCCTAAGTCTCTTACATCACTTGGTGAAGACAAAGTGTCTAGTATAATACTTTTTATTTCTAATCTTTTGCACTTTTTATTTGGTTTTGTATTAATGACTTTAATAACTAGTTACTTATGTTGAAGGTGATCTTTCCTTATTGTTTGTCCGTGGTGTCTTGGCATTATTTTACTGTCTATATAAAATAAAGGATTTTCACCATTCATATCTCCACGGTCTATATGGAGATATGTTGGCTACCTGGTCGGGGGTTAAGGGAACGGTTTGGTAAAGGTCTTGCCATTGTTCAGCGTTTAGAGGTCCTGCAATGGACCTGGGTCAAATTTAGTAGGACCTCCTTCAATACTTCACGGTATTGGATGGCGGGGGTCCAAACTCTTTGATCCCCTCATAAGTTAACTACTATTAATACTATAACCCGGCTATTTAGGACTGTATCCCTGCTGACTCAGACTACTTAGCCGAGGGCAACGTCACCGCCAAAAGCGGGGCCTACCACAATACTGCATTAATAACTTAATTCATTATCTTCCAATAATCCACCCTTTTAGGATTGTATCCCTGCTGACTCAAACTACTGGGGTGAGGGTAACGTCACCTTCAAAAGAGGAGCCTACTACAATAACTAAGATAATCTCTTAATTATGTGCAAAAGTGCGGAAATAATCAAAGGTTATACTAGATACGAGTCGGAACCAAGTGATTCATCTTGTCTATCTGTTTTTCTTTTATTTTTATTTTCAGCATTTTAGTTAGTTTTTAATTTTTTTAGTTTAAAACATTTTTCTAAACTTTTATTTTGGTTAGACGTTGAGGATAAACCGGTACTAAAAGCTCTTGTGTCCTTGGACGACCTCGGTATCTTACCAACGCTATACTACACTCAACGATGGGTGCACTTGCCCATATGTGTGTTTAGTGTTAGTGAAATATCGTGTTTTATAAATTTAAAACTTGGCTAAAATAAGTGTTAAAAAGGGCTTAAAATACACACCTAAAATAAGTAACACTTCGCACGCATCAAGTTTTTGGCGCCGTTGCCGGGGACACAAGGATTTTAAGAAAGTTAGGAATCAACGGCCTAATCATTTTTTTTATTTTTTTTTGTTTTTTTTCTTAGTTTTTCAGCTTCTGCAGAGCTCAGCACGGGCCGTGCCCGGTCAGACACGGGCCATGCCCAGCATCATCACTGGCAGTTTTTATTTTCTGAGTTACAAAGAGCTGAACACGGGGCCGTGTCGGTGCAACACGGGGTCGTGTCCAACTCCCAGTAACTGGGAATCCAGAAAACAATTACTGTATCTCTGACCACGGGCCGTGTTCACTGAGCACGGGGCCGTGGTGAACTTTCTGACCAACGTTCTTTTCTGTTTTTATTGCAGGACTTGGAACCCAGGTGCCACATTTGACCCTCCTACGTAGTGCATGAGCTCCAGTTCTAGTAGAGACATAAAAGAACCCTTAGAAGAACCCGAACGCTTTCTCAGAAAAAGACTTAAAGCTAAAAATCAAGAGAAAGCTTCGGGGGACCCAATTCCAATGGCGGACCAACGTACCCTCATGGATTACCTACGGCCTACCGTAGGCAATCTCGGCGCCGCTATCAATGCACCAAATGTCGAGGCCAACAACTTCGAACTTCGGCCGCATTTGATACAAATGCTCCAAAACTCCGCAACCTTCCACGGGCTTGCGGACGAGGATCCCCATCTACATATTACTAACTTCTTAGAAATATGTGATACCTTTCGGATCAATGGAGCATCAAATGACGCCATCCGCCTTCGAATGTTTCCTTTTTTCACTAAAAGACCGAGCTAAGGCTTGGCTTAACACCCTCCCAGTTGGATCGGTAAACACCTGGGATGAACTCGCCCAAAAGTTTTTGTATAAGTATTTCCCTCCTGCTAAAACGGCTAAATTAATGACTGAAATTAATACATACTCACAAGAGGATGGGGAATCCTTATATGAAACTTGGGAAAGGTTCAAGGAGCTTCTAAGAAAGTGTCCTCACCACGGTCTAGCGGTATGGCAACAAGTATCCACTTTCTACAATGGATTGTTGCCACACACAAGACAAACACTTGATTCAAGCTCCAGGGCACTTTTAGGTAATCGTCGCCAAATGAAATATATAACCAAATTGAGGAAATTGCTCAAACCAATTTTCAATGGCACACTTCCCGAGGTAATAAATCCATTGCCCCGGGCGCCCATAAGGTTGATGAAAGCACCTCTTTACAAGCCCAAATCGAGGCCCTCTCTTCAAAAATCAAAAAGCTAGAAATGACAAAAACGGCCTCGGTTATGGCTTGTGAAGGGTGTGGTGGGTCACATGAAAATTGGAGTTGTATGAAAGAATTAGATGAACAAACTGAAACGGTAAACTACATGGATAATAGACCTAGGCCGTCGGGTCCTCCAACGGGTACCTACAACCAAGGATGGCGTAACCACCCAAATCTTGGTTGGAGAGATCCCGGCAATAGTAGTAACCAACAAAACCAACGAACTAATTTTCAACAACCGCAAAATTTTTCTCAACAACAAGGTGGAAGAGAAAGGCTTGAAGATACTGTATCTCGCCTCATCTCTGACACTGAAAAGAAAAACTCGGATCGATTTCAACAATTGGAATCGAATTTCAGAAATCAACAAGCTAGCATTCAAAACGTTGAAAAACAATTAAATCAACTAGCTCAAAATTTCTCCGAGAGACCACAAGGCGCGTTACCTAGTAATACCGAAACGAACCCGAAGGCATAAGTACATCTCATCACATTAAGAAATCGAACCGTGGGACCCGAGGATGCTCCATTACCGCCAACTGAAAGAAGCCATTCTGGCCAGCCTATGACTCCTCCTGCGCCAGAAAAGGCTTCTACAACAAATCAAGAGGCCACCAAGACTCCTCAAATTCCATACCCCGGTAGGTTAAATCGTCAAAAGACTGATGAGCAATTCGCGAAGTTCGAAAGTTTACTAAAACAATTGCATGTTAATATTCCTTTTATTGAGGTCCTAACCCAAATTCCTAAATATGCAAAATTCATGAGGGATTTCCTCACTCACAAAAGGAAAATTGAATCATTGCAATTAGTTAACTTAGGCGAAGAATGCTCAGCTCTAGTACTCAACAAACTTCCACAAAAGAAAATCGACCCCGGGAGCTTCACAATCCCTTGTTCGATTGGAAAGTCCCCCGTCAGAAATGCTTTAGCCGATCTTGGGGCTAGCATCAACCTCATGCCCTCATCAATGTTCAAGCGACTCGGCCTAGGAACAACAAGCCCTACAAAGATGAGCATACAACTCGCCGACAGGTCCGTCAAATTCCCACAAGGTGTCGCCGAAAATCTGCTCGTTAAGGTTGACAAATTCGTCTTTCCAACCGACTTTGTCATCCTAGACATGGAGGAAGACACCGATGTCCCTCTCATCCTCGGGAGTCCATTTCTAGCCACCGCCCAAGCGTTGGTAGATATGAATGACGGAACTCTTACATTGAAGTTTGGGGATGAGGAAGTGAAATTTGAATGTGGAAAGCAAGTAGAGGAAGAAGATCCGGTCAACTACATGAAGGTCATAGACTCAAGCTTGGATGACGCTCTCCGACGGTGTAACATGGGATGCAACACATCCCACTTGGGTAACATATGACCAGGCTTTGGGTCTAGCCAATGACCCTTATAAACGTGGCGCACCATGGAGGCATTCCACGGAACTATCCTTAGTTTTATTTAGATTAATTTTTATGTTTGTTTTTAGTTAGTTTAACTTTCATGAATAAAACACACTCATGGTGGTAAAGGATGAAAAGGGGAACGAGAAAAATGAACCCATGCACAAGAACAAGGCAACCCGACAATTCTCACCATTTCAGAAGGTTCAACACGGGCCGTGCCCAACCAACACGGCCCCGTGCTGAGCACCCTACAGAAAACGCCCAGTTCAGGTAACTGGACACGGGCCGTGTTCACCCAACACGCCCCCGTGTCCAGGCTTCTGTTTCTCTTATTTTAATTCTGTTACTGGCACTTGAACACGGGGCCGTGCCCGGATAACACGGGGCCGTGTTCAGTGCCCAGTAACACAATTTTTTGCTTTTTAAACACTATTTTACACATTTAATCAACCTAAAAGTTTATTTTTGGGACACATTGAGGACAATGTGTAATTTAAGTGTGGGGGGGATGCTAAAACCTTGAATTTTGCAAGTCCTAAATACAAGCCTTACACAAAACTCTATTGGAACCGCTAATCACCCCAAATTTTTTTCAAAAATTTCATTTTTTTTACTTGTCTAGGTTTAACTCGGAAAATTCAAGTTCTCAAAAAGGTTATATTTTTACAAATTTACAACCGATAGCGTAGTGATAAAAAGAACCAACATAAGAAAATTATGAAAAGGCATAGCAAACTTATTTAAAATTTGATTATATATACTTGATCACATAAAAACCCATTCCCACAAAAGTGAGTTTTGAGCCTTTATTGAGCACACAATTACATATCATTTGACTAAATGCTCATTTTTCGTTTCTTGTGTGAATAGCCGCTTGGTTCTTACGACTCTAGAACTTGCCATGACAATACATTCCCGGTCCTTATCAACTTAAACCCGAGTAAGTAAATGATGGAGGCATTAGGACTAACCCTTTTTATTTCTACACCATTATTTTTCTTTTTCTTTTACCACCTACCCAAAAATCCCCCTAGTTAGCCCCTTTGAGCCTAAACCTTTTCGTTTCATCACCCAAACAAAAACCCTTTTACCCACCAAAACCTTTTTCATTTTTAACCCTTTATTTTAGTAACAAGTTCGGTTCTTCGTAAAAAAAAAAAAAAAAAAATTATGTGTGATAATGATGAAGCAAAAAGAAAATAAACAAACAAGTTAATCAAAAATAACTTAGTTTGAATAAAAGCTTCATCAAAATAAAAAGTTGCAAAAATACGAAAATTTACACTTGTTACGCTTTTAGCCCTTTTTCTACTAACCACTAACCTAACCACCTACCTTTAACCCTAGCCTAACCCTTAACCCACAAAGTCCTCTTGATATCTACAAAGGTATAAAAGTTAAAAAGGAGGAGGATTGATTTCTTGGCAAGCCTATGGTAGGAATAAGTTCCATGCCGCTCTCGAGTGATTCACTAAAAATACACCTTCGGCCGAGTGTGAGTGATTTCCCCGTGAGGTATGTGAACTTGTATATAAATAGAATTTTAAAAAGGCATGTTATGCCCAAATAAGTAATTTCTTTTATGAAAAGTTCTAAATAAATCATTACGAATAAGAGTGTAAATAAATAAAAATAAAACCAAAAAAGATCTTGGAAATCCCGACACTCTACGACAAGCCCAAAACCTTCTCTTCTACCTATTCCATTTGGGAGTGTAAGCCACATATTAAAGAGTTTTGCTTGAGGACAAGCAAAAGTTCAAGTGTGGGGGTATTTGATGTATGTAAAATGCAACATATAAATTACATCAAATGAGGCATAAAACTAACCCTTTTTAAGTACTAATATTGGAAAAAGAGTGTTTTTTGTCTTCCTTTTGTATTTTCAGGATTAAATGAGCTCAAAAACGCAAAAGAAGCAAAAAGACAGCTAAATCCAACATAAATACAAGAAAATGAATATTAGTGGACTGCCCGACCCCTCAACGGCACCTTCCAAAGCAAAGTAGAGAAATCAGAAGACTGAACACGCCCCGTGCTCAGCCAGCACGGGGCCGTGCCCAAGAAGCAGCAGAAAAGACAAACCTATAGAAGCTTCTATTGCCCACCACGGGCCGTGCTCAGCGGACACGGGGGCGTGTCGAAAGTACAGCAGGCGCATTTATTGTAATTGCGAATTACAATTAATGAGGAGAGAGATTGTCAGACGGACACGGGGCCGTGCCCAGCGGACACGGGGCCGTGCCCAGCTCTCTGTTCAGCCTATAAATAGGAGTGCTTGGATTCATTTCATCTCATCCCTTGGCACACCACCTCTCTCACACTTCATCCACCACCCACCACCATCACAACACCATCATCCACCACCATCATCCATTGTCCATCGTAGAGTGTGTGAGTCGTCTCGGGATCCAAGATTGATCGTAAGAGTTCTTGACAATCAAGGCCATGTTTGCCTAAGTCTCTTACATCACTTGGTGAAGACAAAGTGTCTAGTATAATACTTTTTATTTCTAATCTTTTGCACTTTTTATTTGGTTTTGTATTAATGACTTTAATAACTAGTTACTTATGTTGAAGGTGATCTTTCCTTATCGTTTGTCCGTGGTGTCTTGGCATTATTTTACTGTCTATATAAAATAAAGGATTTTCACCATTCATATCTCCACGGTCTATATGGAGATATGTTGGCTACCTGGTTGGGGGTTAAGGGAACGGTTTGGTAAAGGTCTTGCCATTGTTCAGCGTTTAGAGGTCCTGCAATGGACCTGGGTCAAATTTAGTAGGACCTCCTTCAATACTTCACGGTATTGGATGGCGGGGGTCCAAACTCTTTGATCCCCTCATAAGTTAACTACTATTAATACTATAACCCGGCTATTTAGAACTGTATCCCTGCTGACTCAGACTACTTAGCCGAGGGTAACGTCACCGCCAAAAGCGGGGCCTACCACAATACTGCATTAATAACTTAATTCATTATCTTCCAATAATCCACCCTTTTAGGATTGTATCCCTGCTGACTCAAACTACTGGGGTGAGGGTAACGTCACCTTCAAAAGAGGGGCCTACTACAATAACTAAGATAATCTCTTAATTATGTGCAAAAGTGCGGAAATAATCAAAGGTTATACTAGATACGAGTCGGAACCAAGTGATTCATCTTGTCTATCTGTTTTTCTTTTATTTTTATTTTCAGCATTTTAGTTAGTTTTTAATTTTTTTAGTTTAAAACATTTTTCTAAACTTTTATTTTGGTTAGACGTTGAGGATAAACCGGTACTAAAAGCTCTTGTGTCCTTGGACGACCTCGGTATCTTACCAACGCTATACTACACTCAACGATGGGTGCACTTGCCCATATGTGTGTTTAGTGTTAGTGAAATATCGTGTTTTATAAATTTAAAACTTGGCTAAAATAAGTGTTAAAAAGGGCTTAAAATACACACCTAAAATAAGTAACACTTCGCACGCATCATGAAGTATGAGGTGGAATTAGCAGATGGCACCTTAGAAACCGCCTCAACCATACTAGATGGATGTTTCATATCCATTAGGAACCACTCTTTTCCTTTGTCCCTACTTCCTTTGAAGTTAGCCGGTTTCGACATCGTATTAGGCATGGACTGGTTATCTCACAACCAGGCCCAGATTGTCTGCAATAAGAAGCAAATGGTGATCAAGACTCCGTCTGGTGAATCACTTACCATTCAGGGAGATACCCGGTATGGACTGACTGAGCAAGTGACTATGCTCAAGGCCTCTAAGTGTTTGAAGAAGGGTTGTGTCATCTATATGGCACAAGTGACTATTGATGAGCCGAAACCCAAGATTGAGGATATCCCCGTCATTTCTGAATACCCTGAAGTTTTTCCTGAAGAACTACCTGGTTTACTACCAGATAGGCAAGTGGAATTCAGAATTGACATCATCCCTGGAGCCGCACCTGTTGCTAGAGCGCCTTACAGGTTAGCACCAACAGAGATGAAGGAATTGAGAGCACAACTAGATGAATTTCTAGCTAAAGGTTTCATTAGACCTAGTTCGTCTCCATGGGGAGCGCCAGTCCTGTTTGTCAAAAAGAAGGATGGATCGATGCGTCTGTGCATCGATTACCGTGAGCTTAATAAGGTCACTATAAAGAATAGGTATCCTTTGCCCAGGATCGACGATTTGTTCGATCAATTGCAAGGGGCAAGTTACTTCTCTAAGATTGACTTAAGGTCAGGCTATCACCAACTGAAGGTTAGAGATGAAGATGTACACAAGACTGCATTTAGGACTCGTTATGGTCATTACGAGTTCCTAGTGATGCCTTTTGGGCTCACTAATGCACCTGCCGCGTTCATGGATCTCATGAATCGCGTCTGCAAACCTTACTTAGACAAATTCGTCATCGTCTTCATCGACGACATTCTCATCTACTCGAAGAACCAAGCTGACCATGAGAAACACCTTCGCTGTATTCTTAAACTTCTACATCGTGAGAAACTCTACGCCAAATTTTCAAAGTGTGAATTTTGGCTTCGAGGAGTCCAATTCCTTGGACATGTGGTTAGTGAGCGTGGTATCCAAGTGGATCCCGCTAAGGTAGAAGCAGTTATGAACTGGCAAGAGCTGAAGACGCCCACAAAAATTCGCAGTTTCTTGGGATTGGCAGGATACTACAGACACTTTATCGAAAAATTTTCAAGGATTGTTGCGCCCCTAACTTCTTTGACTAGGAAAAAGATTAAGTTCGACTGGGGACCCAAGCAACAAGAATCCTTTGATATCCTTAAGCAGAAGCTGAGCAACGCGCCTGTACTAACATTGCCTGAAGGTACCGAAGAATTCGTAGTTTACTGCGATGCATCACACACTGGCATGGGGTGTGTGCTTATGCAGAAAGGCAAGGTTATTGCCTATGCTTCACGTCAGTTAAAGGTGCATGAAAAGAATTACTCCACCCATGACTTGGAGTTGGGTGCCGTTGTATTTGCACTGAAGCTATGGAGGCACTATTTATATGGTATCAAGTGTGTGATCTATTCTGATCACAAGAGCCTCCAGCACCTGTTTAACCAAAAGGATTTAAACATGAGGCAGTGCCGATGGATGGAGACGTTGAATGATTATGATTGTGAAATAAGATACCATCCTGGCAAAGCGAATGTAGTCGCCGATGCCTTGAGTCGAAAGGAAAGGGTGAAACCCATCCGAATCAATGCCAAGAGCATTGAGATAAAGAATGGTTTGAACGAAAGGTTGTTAGCTGTGCAGAAGGAAGCTGTTCTGGAAGCTAACTATCCTAATGAAAAGCTAGGAGTAACCGAAGAACAGTTATCTCAGGGCAAGGACGGAATCCTGAGATTAAATGGATGAATATGGGTTCCAATTTATGGGGGACTTTGAGATGTTATCCTCCAGGAAGCCCATAGTTCTAAATACTCCGTTCATCCTGGAGCTGACAAGATGTACCAGGATTTGAAAGCCAACTTTTGGTGGATAGGCTTGAAGAAGTCTATAGCTACCTATGTGGCTAAATGTTTGACTTGTGCGCAAGTCAAAGCTAAACATCAGAAGCCATCAGGTTTGCTACAACAACCTGAACTTCCCACATGGAAGTGGGAAATGGTGACAATGGATTTTATCACCAAGTTACCTAAGACAAGGAAAGGGAATGATACTATATAGGTGATCATAGATAGACTGACTAAGTCAGCACATTTCCTACCCATAAAGGAGACCTATAGCTCCGACATGTTAGCCCAACTGTACGTAGATAAGATTGTAGCTCTGCATGGCGTACCTGTGGCTATTATCTCTGACAGAGATACTAGATACACGTCGCATTTTTGGAAAAGTTTCCAACAATCTCTGGGCACGCGTTTAAATTTCAGTACGGCTAACCATCCTCAGACAGACGGACAGAGTGAGCGTACCATCCAAACGTTGGAGGACATGCTTCGTGCATGTGTGATCGAATTAGGTGGTAGTTGGGATAACCACCTACCATTAATCGAGTTCTCGTATAACAATAGCTACCATACCAGCATTAAGGCTGCGCCTTTCGAGGCCTTATACGGTAGAAAGTGCAGAACGCCCGTTTGTTGGGCGGAAGTTGGAGATATCCAACTGTCAGGACCGGAAATAGTCTTTGAAACGACGGACAAGATTGTCCAGATTCGTGACCGCCTGAAAGCTGCCAGGGATAGGCAGAAAAGCTACGCAGATTTAAAGCGTAAACCTTTTAGCTTCGAGGTAGGTGACAAGGTATTGCTTAAAGTATCACCCTGGAAGGGAGTGATGCGATTTGGTAAGAAAGGCAAATTAAGCCCGAGATACATAGGACCATTCGAGGTCATCGAACCTGTCGAATCAGTTGCTTATAAGTTAAATTTGCCTGAAGAGCTCAGTGGAATTCACAATGTATTCCACATCTGCAATCTGAAGAAGTGTTTCGCTGATGAATCACTGGTCATACCACATACAGATGTGCACATAGAAGAGAGCTTAAAGTTTGTCGAAAAACCTGTGTCGATCGAGGATCGACAGGTTAAGAAGCTTCGAAGGAAGCATGTGCCTATTGTAAAGGTAAAATGGGATGCCCGTAGAGATCCCGAGTATACGTGGGAGGTGGAGTCCACAATGAAAGAAAAGTACCCTCATTTGTTTCAGTAAATCTCGAGGTCGAGATTTCTTTTAAGGGGGTGAGGATGTAACACCTCGAAAATTCGTATACAATAGAATAACGACACGTGTCATGTAAGACAAGAGTGATATAAACCCGGATATAGTTAAAGATGTATGGCAGGATTTAAAAGTGTCGTCATGTTAATTTTTACCTCTGAACGACCTCGTTATGAATCCCAAGACCCTAACATATATTACAAACATCTGATTTACATTCAATCTGGTAATTACTAGCAATAATTGATTCATAATTGCAAAAGTGAGATCCTACGAAGAAATGCACGATAAACTTTTGTTTATGGTTTTTCTTTAAAAGTTCAAGAAAACATTGCAAAATGGTAGGGTATATGACTGTTCAAGCATGATGTTGAGGCCCCAAACTGATAAATCATGTCCTAAAATCGTTACACACTAGTTGCGCCTTCAAATCTCGAAAGAACAAAAGTTTTTGCCTTTTGCAAAGGGCTTACGGACCGTAAGCCCACCCCTTACGGTCCGTAAGGGTTGCCCAGCGTCAGTAAATCGGGCTGTTGACTGTTTTGAGCTTTAAACCGACTTAAAAACGATTTTCCACATCTTTGGACGACCCCTACATTACTTTTAGACCCTAGGAGCACTTGTTGTTGATCTGGATCACCCCATAGACTTAGTTGTCACCATCTTTAAGGATCAAGAACACTATAAAAGGCCACAATGTTGCAACATTGTGATCACGCCTTTCTTCTGCATTTCTGGAGCTTTTGGGAGTTCAAGAGCAGACCTTAAGCCTTCCTGATCGTGCATAGGACTTCAGTAAGTATGCTTAACCTTTCTTAGTTGACTTTTAACTTAGTTTTAGCTTAAAAGTCAAACTGTCGTAATTACCGTTTAACTTAGCCATTAATCATTAATGGTCCAGTGATTAGTCGAATTGAAGGTAGTTATAATTTGGTAATTATGTGGGCATTAAATCCTTAAAAGGGCTCCCGCTGATTCCCGTCCTAACTAGATCAAATGTCGGGTCAAAGTTGATTAGAAAAAGTCAACAGAATGCTAAATTTCAAATTAACATATAATTAACAATGTAGAAGGCATGTAAACTATTTTATCACTATATAACTTGGTAATAAGTATAATAACAGGTCTAAGCTTGTTTGATCCGACAATTTTCTGTTTAGACCCGGTTCGGAACCGAAAGTCGCAAAACTTTGACTTTTGCTTTGACTTCAGTTCTGACCCGATTTAGTATGATTTGGAAATGCCTTACAGCTTCCTTAGGACCAGGTTACATGCTAGTATAACCCTCTGTGATTATACACCTTGGTTCATTAATTATCCAATTAATATGCATGATTCCGTTAATTGCCTATATGTTGACCATTATGCCCTTTTCACCATAAAACGTGATTTTTTAAAATGTAAAAGAGTAGAAACCTTAGTTACTGATTTATAAACTTGGACCCAAAATTTGACATCAGTTTGAGGTGTAAATTGAGAGTTATGCTCATTAGCGTAATTAGAAAGCTTTTTAGCGATTAAACGGCATAATTAGCATATAGCCAATTTAAACCCACTTTTTGATATCAAACTTCTTACCCACTGATGTAATATAATATTTTGGGATTTTTGAAGATTTTTAATTAATTTTAGGCTGAGGATAACTTAGAGTTATAAGCTTGACCCGGTAATTGTCGGTTTTGCCCTTTCGGGCTATAAAATGAGTTTTACATATCCTTTTGACCCCAAACCTTTTGCTACTGATTTTATATGATAAATACATTATTTTAAACCATCTGGAATAATAAAAATATCAGCTTTCTATAAAGAACCCGGAATTGGCTTCTAATCGCCTTTTTAAGCGTTTTTAACGCATAGTATGTACTAAAACTATTTTAAACATACAAGGGTTGATACCTACTGATATTTTAGGTAAATTATAATATTTTAACAGTAAGCAAAAGTTGTTTAACTCAGACTTCAGTTTTGAGCTTTTCGGCTTATGTGAAATTACCAAAATGCCCCTACGGTGCATAGTTTGGTTATATTTGATAAATTTCACATATATGCAATACCCTACTGTTATAACTTAGTAAATTAAGTATTTTTGCTGATTATATCAGACCTGTAACTCAGGATAATACTTAAACTCTTTTATAACCATGTAAATGACCAAAATACCCCTACGGGGCATAGTTCGTGTTTAAATTCGTTTCGGGCATAATAAAAGATATCTTACTGATGTCACAACATATTTAAGGCATATTAACTTAGGAAACCTGTATAGGACTCTCATGATTACCCGTTACGCCTCTTGCGCGTTCGGTTCGGTTTATGTAACTAGTTTGCATAAATTAGCCGAAACGGGTCAAACCTTATCGGTTTTATCTCAAAATTCAGAATGTGCTTTGTCACACCCCCAAAATCCACACGCGGAGTATCACCTCTTGGAGGCGTGACTGACCAGGATCAAGCCACCAATCATATTAAACAAGCATGTAAGTAAACATAATTCAACCAACAATATGAAAGGTGTTCAAAAACCAAAGCATAGTAAAGTGTTTAGCGGAAGCATAATTATAAAACCCATAGCAAGAATTAAGAATGAGATAAAGTAATGTTTAAAGCATGACATGGCACACACTGCCATGTCCCACAATGACTGTTCCTCCCTGTGCAAGCTCCATGAGTACCTAATGACCTGCAAGGCATGTAGCAACGAATCAACAACAAAGTTGAGCGAGTTCACAGTTGGTTGTTTGGTTAAAGTATTCATTTCGTAAATCGTATGTTCGTTTTGTAAACCATGTATCGTATTAATCCTTATCGCGGCCAGTCCAGGCATATGTGCGATGATTAGTGGGGGCTTCCCATGTGTTACAAGACCACGCGTATCGACTGCTACGAAAATACAAGAGGTGCCCTAAGTCAATGTCTATCAGCATTGACCCTTTGCCCATAGTCCATTAGTACACGCCCGTCTGACTGGCACGGTGTGAGGTTTGTTAAACCTAATAGCGCTATTAACTAATGACCCGCTCGCCATAGGCCTCGGCGATTAAGTCGATAAATGAGGGACTTCCTTTGATAGAGGTGATGGTCTTATGATCGTGTACGTAGGCTTTACGTACGTGCCCTTCAATCCGAGGACAGTAGTAAGTATAACTGTACGTAGGTTTTACGTACGTGCCCTTCAATTCGAGGACAGTAGTAATTAGTTTAATAGTAATAGTTGTACGAGTAGTTATTCAATCCCATTCCCAACCCCCGGGAATCCCATGCCTTGGCTAGTGTGAACTCACCTTGGTTTGCTCGGTAAGATAAGTACTTGATCAGTTGCTCAAACCAATCCTAACATAGATACTATCGACAGTCAGTTTCCTTAAACACTTAACGTATGTCCTAACACATATCACACAAGTAACCAAAATGCAATCACATATAACCAGTCCATTAATCCGGCCCAGTTAATACAATCCACAAAATTTATGCAACCAATTATTTCACTAATCCCCGGCCCAACCAGATTAAATCATTCTGAACTGCTTGTACCCGAGCCCACTAGCAATAGACATAATATTATTAACACATAGCACAAAATAGCATGCGATATTATTTAAACCCGGTTTGGGCTTTGACCCAACCAGAATATTATAATAGCTCCTGCGGCCCAGATGTTATGAGAGGGGTGTGAGCCTGTTGATCGGGCCTGTCTTGGTTCCTAAACCAGCCCCAATCCATGTTTCACAAACACAATTTACCCACTTAATCGAACAAAACAGTAAATACATTCAGGATACAATATAACATATATACATACCTACCCCTTTATTGATAACTTATTTTTATAATTTGACAATAATGGCCGACACTAAGTATTTCTTTCATGCTATGATTGGACCGAAAATTAGTAGTGGGTTTGTATTTTTTTTTTTTTTTTGAGTCTTGATATTTGAATTCAAAAATCATTGAATTCCCTAGCCGACAATCTGTTGTTACACGTAACCAAACACAAGAATTCACATGGGGCATGGATCAAACAATCATAATTAAATCACATGCACCTATCATATGTCTACTAAGAATTAATATAACCCAATCATGTAAAATTTCCTACATCAACATCACGCATAAGCAGAATCATTAAACAAGGACGATCATGAGCATGGATGCACTAACAATCAATAATAACTTAACAATCAAGATTTACTAACCAATGATTAGATGGAACCAGATTATGTTTCGAGAAGTCTCTTCTGCCGTACTCAACTATGGAGATGTTTAGGGTTAGCGACCAGTGGAGATGTGAGGCCTAGATTGATATTTACGTAAATATAAGAAGGGTATAATCAGATTTGGGCCACTAATTCGTTCAATGGGTTTGGGCCGAGAGATGCTAGGGCAATCGAGGGATTGGGCTGGGTATTTTTGGCTGAGGTGAATTCGTGTGGGGGTGTTTGGCATGTTTTATATTTAATTATAACACACCAATTAACACAAGACACATTATTAACATATACTCAAATACACAAGAAATGCACATCAAGTATATATAAAGCACACTTAATAGCACACCATACAAAACATATTAGTCACACTACGATTTAACATATTACCAACGTGTACAGTTGTCAAACAAACAAGTCGTGTAAACCAACAACCTAAACAGTTAACGTGCAATTAATGCGAAGATTGAATCTTGGAAACTCGAGTTGTCACATGCTTAGATTACCCATATAAGGCAAGTCTTCAAACTTGTCGGGTCTAAATCACATTCTATTCCGGTCTTCGCTTAATCGTGCGTACGAACCGTATCTTTAAAACTAACCGGTCTAAGTTTAGGCTTAATTAAAGACCTGTTAGGATTCTAATAGGTTATTATAAACCTTCGTTCTAGAATAGGAGGACCAGTAAAAGCTATTTGCATTTGCTGTTTGTGAATTATACTTGCAAAGGTAAATACTTTTAACTTATTTTCCCTTATACGGGCTTGGGGTACGGTATATAAAATACCGCTTGGTCGGGCATACCTTAATCGATTGGTGGTTAAGTATTATCGAGATGACCCGTTTAAATATGTTTTGTTTGCTTAACGCCTTTGGGGGTTAATGACCATGTCCCGGATATCCTTGGCATCATTTTACGAAATGGCCACGACCTAAGCGCGGGGTGGAGGCGTACACCCGTCAGTGCATAAATAAATAATGTGGTGTGTCTATTGATCTTTAACCCGGCACGAACCGGGCTACCGAACGCATAAGGAACATGTAATCCTTTTACAAGTTTATATATTTAAATAATTATCCCAAGTTATAAAATGTTTGTGCCACGTGCATCCAAATCAATTTTTAATCATTTTTAAAATGAGTCGGTTAATTGTATTTACCAGTGTAAACTGACGTATTTTCCCAAAAAGATTAAGTGCAGGTACTACTCGTAATAGGCTGGATTTCTCCTTAGCATCAATAAGAGTCTCGCAAGATTGGATACATTTTAATCTGTTGAACAAAAGTTTCCTATTTATTTTTGATCCACCTGTGGATAAACTTCCGACTGTTGTGATACATGATATTACAATTTATTAAAGTTGAAGTATATCTATCTTTTGCTTCCGCTGTGCATTTAAATATTGTGTTGTTTGACTGTAACGTTGCCAACCACGTCACGATACTCCCCCACCGGGCCCACTGGTCAAACGTGGAAATATCGGGGTGTGACATCCATGCTCCTTAAGTTCGATGACGATGAATTTTGCTCCAATTTTCTGTTGGATCATCAAGATTGGAAGGAATGGTTCAGTAGCCTTGAACCATGGGAGGGTAAACTTTTTTCGTTTGAAAGACTGGCATGGGTAAAAATCCAGGGTGTCCCCTTGCAATTAGCGGACAACGACGTCCTGAACAACATCGCTGAGCATTTCGGTAAGATAGTGCACGGGTCAAATATGGAGGTGGGGGATGATAATCTGTCTGTTGGTTTGATAGGTTTACTAGTAGGGGAAGGTGGCAGGATTCACGAAGAAGTTACGCTGAGGTGGAAGAAGAAGATGTTTAAAGTTTGGATTGAGGAAGAAATCAATGACTGGGCTCCAGATTCTGTGGTGGTGGTGGTGGGTGACCTTCGTGAATCACCACCGTCGCCGGAATCTTAATTGGCGGGGGACGTCGGTGATAGGGCAGAGGTGGTGGAGGAAGCCCAAAGGTTGGACGATGACCAAGAAAAGAACTTCGGAAATGAGGAGCCGGTGGTCTATAAAAAATGGTTCGGTTCACGTGCATGGGGATCCAACTTTTGATGCTCTGGATTATCTCAACTTTCAAAAAGGCGGCGGCCCTTCTAGATCCCCAGAGAATAAAGGTGGGGACATTGAAAAATTATTTATTAATGAGGATGGGACTCAGTTGGAAAAAGAAGTGCCGGTCCTTTCGGCATCTGGCAATGACGTGGCACAGGATGGGATCCAGGAGGGATCTAACCTAGATAATAATTTTAATTCCTCTATTTTTCTGTTTGGCGGGCCATCTAATGTGGTGAGGCCCAATACTAAGGCTGGTTGAGTTAAGCCCAGAAGGTGTCGGATAAACCGTAATGGGTCTTCTAGTCCTAGCTCGAATTTCAGGCCCAAAAAGAGAAACAGGGAAGAGGGGTCTTTCTCTTTTGACCTCAACTTAATGGCTGAGGTTGGTCAGTCGATAAATCCAGATACTATCCCTCCCCCCCGAGAACATGGACCTGGAGGTCAACATTCCGATCCAGAGAACCACAGAAGGCAATGATATTCCAGAGATGGTCGGGACGAGTAGGCCGTTTTCTTCTAGTGGAAGGGATATTTTGGAGCCTGTTCGGTCTGTCCAAGACGAAGGAGCTGAAGGTTATCAGGAGGAAGAGGAAATCAGAGCTACTATTGAGATAGGGAAGTTGGTGGGGGTGGATCTTGGCAACCACAGCGATTTGGTCAGTAAACTGGTGAGAAACAAAGGTATTAATGGGGTTGATCAATGAATGTTATGTCGTTTAATGTTAGGGGTATTTTTGGGGATTTTAAGGCTGCTTGGATTAAAGACTTAAAGATTGCAAACAAAATCAGTGTTTTTGGATTGCAAGAAACTAAGGTGTCTTCGGTTCCGAATGCGGTGTTAACCAAGATGTGGGGTAGCAGGAACTTCGAGTCGGCTTCTGTGGATTCGGTTGGTCTCTCTGGGGGGGGGGGCTTTTATGGATCTGGGACCCGAAAGTTTTAAAGATTACTTCGGTGGTCAAAAATAGATTTTTTCTGGTCATCAGTGGGGATCTTATTAACATGGTAAATGTATATGCTCCGCAAAATACGTCAGATAAGTTACGGCTATGGAACAAGCTTTCTAGCACTATCGATCCCCATTCGGGCATGTGGGTTGTTGTCGGAGATTTCAATGCAGTCTGTTCGCAAGATGAGAGGAAACGCTCGAAATTCAAACCGGTATGTTCTGAAAATTTTAATAACTTTATTTTCAACAGTGGGCTGCTCGAATATCCTATGCAGGGAAAGAAATTCACCTGTGTTAGGGATAATGGGAGAAAGCTTAATAAATTGGATAGATTCCTTCTGTGTTCGGAATTTTTTAACAAATGGCCAGGTGCATGCGTTAGAGTGCTCCCTCTTCGTTTCTCTGACCACTGCCTGATCAATTTAGAAGTGGTTGACCTCAAATTCGGCCCCCGTCCTTTCCGAGTTTTTAACTCTTGGATAGGGAAGCCCGGGTTCGAAGAAGTGGTTTTAAAGGCAGTTGAGGGCTTTGAGATTTTTGATCCCCCTGATTCGTGCCTCACAGCCAAGTTCGCTGCCATTAGATCTTCTATTAAAATTTGGAGAGACGAATTTCTTTCCAATGAAAACGAAGCGGAAAATTTAGCCTTATCGGAGCTTGAAAATTTGGAGTTAGAGATGGAATCAAGGGATCTTTCTGAGGAAGAAGAATGGACTTTAGCTGAAAATAGGAAAATTATCAAAGAAATAGGGGATAGGAAAATCTTGGATTCTAAGTAAAGAGCGAAAGTTAAATGGGCCATAGACGGGGACGAAAATTCTAAATTTTTTCATGCCATGGCTAACAATAAGAAGGCGGTTAATAGTATACATGGCCTCTCGATTAACGGGGAGTGGTGCTCTAAGCCGAACAGAATTAAAAAAGAGGTGTTCTCCTTTTTCCGCGACAAATTCAAAGAGCAATCATCTTCGAGACCAAATTTGACATGCCACAATATTAAAAAGATTTCGGAAGAGGAAAGAGTTATGCTGGTAGAACCATTCACGGAATCAGAAATAAAGAACGCAGTGTTTGATTGTGGGGATGATCGTTCACCGGGTCCCGATGGGTTCAGTTTCAAATTTGTTAAACATTTTTGGAATTTGTTCAAGGACGATTTTGTTAGAATCTTTGAGTCGTTTCACAATAGTGGCAAGATTAGTATTGGAAGTGGGTCCTCTTTTATTGCTCTAATTCCCAAGATCCCCGACCCGGTTTCTCTCAAAAATTTCAGGCCAATCAATTTAGTTGGTGTCATTAGTAAGGCGATTTCGAAGGTTTTGGCTAACCGGTTGAGGACGGTTTTAGATGGCGTCATCTCCGAAACTCAATCGGGGTTCCTCAAAGGTAGATTCATTTTGGATGGCCCATTAATTGTTAACGAACTTCTATCGTGGATTAAAAAGATGAAATCGAAAGCCTTCATCCTCAAAATTGATTTTGAGAAGGCTTACGATAATGTTAATTGGAATTTTGTGTCTAATGTGCTTTGTCAAATGGGTTTTCCGAATAGATGGTGTAGTTGGGTTATGGGTATTCTTGAATCTGCAAATTCCTCAGTTTTGGTAAACGGTGCTCCTACTTTTAGATTCAGCTATGAGAAAGGTATGAGACAAGGAGATCCGTTATCCCCGTTCCTCTTTCTGGTTGTGATGGAAGCTCTCACTTGTATGATAAATCGGGCTAAAGATTCGGGTCTTATTAAAGGTATTGTGTCCCCCAATAATGGTCCGGTCATTACTCACCTTCTATACGCGGACGATGCCATTGTTTTGGGCGAATGGTCTAAAAACGAAGTGGTCAATATTGTGAGAATTCTCAGGTGCTTCTATGTGTGTTCGGGCATAAGAATTAATATCGACAAATCCAATCTTTTTGGTATTGGAGTTGGCATCGACGAAATTGGGAACATGGCGTTAGAGGTTGGATGTAAACCGGATTCTACACCGTTCAAATACCTTGGTCTTATGGTGGGAGCTAATATGAACCGCATAAGCAATTGGAAACCGGTTTACGACGTTTTTAGAGCGAGAGTTGCTAGTTGGAAGTCTCATCTTCTCTCGATCGGCGGTAGGGTGGTTATCATTAGAGCGGTTTTGGAGAGCCTCCCTTGTTACTATTTTTCCCTCTATAGAGCGCCCAAAAAGGTTATCTCGGATTTGGAGTCCATGATCAAAAAATTCCTATGGGGAGGATCGCCCGAAGGAAGGAAAATGCATTGGGTAAATTGGGACCGTGTGACGCATCAAGTGAAAGAAGGAGGGTTAGGAGTGAATAAGCTTAGCGAGGTTAATATTTTGCTTTTGTCTAAATGGGGATGGCGGTACAAAACTGAGAAAAACAACCTTTGGAAACGGGTTATTGATGCGTTTCACTTTAGTCGAGTCGGGTGGGAATGCATCCCAATTAAAAAGTCTTTTTGTGGTGTTTGGAACAATATTACTAAAGTGTTCATAAAAACTAAAGTGGGGAGCACTAATCTTCGTAATTTCATGGTGGGAGAAGCTGGTGACGGCAACGATATAGCCTTTTGGCTAGACTGTTGGGCTGCGTCGGAGCCTTTAAAATCTTTATTCCCGGAGCTTTTTTCGCTGGAGTCGGAGAAAAAATGTCGAGTGGCGGACAGGATCAACAGTCCTGGTGGTGATCGGATTTATTTGTGGAACTGGAAATCTGTGATTTTCGATCCGGTTGTGCTGAACAGGGTCGGGCAGCTGGAGTCTCTCATCAATAGTCATCAGCTTGTCATCGGAAGTGATAAATGGAAATGGGCTACGGACTCAGACGGCGAGTTCTCGGTGAAATCCTTTAAGAAGCTTCTTCGGGCGGTCTCGCCGGGTTTTTCGGGTTACAAGATGGAATGGGTTAAATGGATTCCTCCCAAAATAAACATTCATGTGTGGAGAACGGAGCTGAATAGCATAGCCACGGGCGAAGCTCTGCGAAGAAGGAACATTCAGGTGGGGGATCCGATGTGCCGGCTGTGTGGAGAGGAAGAAGAAACAGTGGACCATCTTTTCATTGGCTGTTATGTCGCGTCTAATGTTTGGAACGGCATTAGCTCATGGTGTAAAAGTTCGAACATCTTTGCCTTCTCGTTTAAGGATTTGATGGAAGCTCATACGAATATCTCCGGGTCAGCCAAAAAGAAGTTAGCAGTCCAAGGTATTATAAGAATTGCATGTTGGAGTATTTGGAGGGCTAGAAATAATGTGGTTTTTTCAAATAAACCTGCGAGAATTGATTGTATTTCTAGTGAGATAAAGGCGTCGAGTTTTCTGTGGTGGTCGAATAGGTCTAAGTATAAAGATTCGGTATGGAGGGTGACGGGTGGTCCGTAGGACAACCCTTAAAAGGTCTAAATGTACGCACATTCCATGCTTTATTCAGTTAATTGATTGAACTTGGTAACCACTCTATGTTTGATTATGCAGGTGCTAAAGTGCTTAAGATGCGGGACTTATGATGCTTGAATGGATGTGGGAAGATGGCATCGTTAAGAGGTGAAGAAATCAAGCTGTGGTGAAGAAATAAGAAGTCAAGTACACTCAGCGCCGTAACCTACGGCTGAGGGCCGTAGGTTACGGCCCCAACCTTTGCATCAAAAGTTATGCCGTAAAACAGGAGAGGCTTGCCGTAAGAAACCACTCAGAGCCGTAACCTACGGCTGAGGGCCGTAGGTTACGGCACTTTATGTTGACTTTGGAGTTGTTGACCGCCGTAACCTACGGCTGGGAGCCGTAGGTTACGCCACCGACTGATCCAAAAATGTAACTCTCGTATTTAATTGTCATTTTGAGGGGATTTATGGAGACTTATCATTGGTTTTCGGTTACCACTTGCTTGGACTCGAAATTGGAGCAACTTTTGGAGACTTTTTGGGAAGAAAACATTATCTCAATCATTAGTTTTTGTTGCTTTGATCCTTATGAACATTGAAACTCTTGTTATGATGTTTGTTCAAGCCATGAGTGGCTAAACTTTTGATGACTATCTTGGGTTGAAGGTTTGTGTAAGACTTTGTGCTTTGATTTCATATTTCTAGAATAATGAACTCATCTTTATGATTTGTTTGTTATGGTGTGTGATTGCTTGTTTGTAAATTGTTAATTAGTATGCTAATCTTGTTTGAAACTATACGTTCTTGGTGCCGTTGGCAATCGAGATATCATAGGTAGAATTAGGATTGGGTATTGATTAATTAGTCATCGGGTAACAACCTCGCGTTCTAGGAATCCGAGTACTTAGTTCCCTTTCATCACAACAAGTAATCATACATGAATCATGTCTATGTGATTCTTTCTAGTTGAATGTTAGCATGAATGTCGAAGCAAACCTGAAACTTAAGATAGTCTTTTGTCTCTAAAGTGTTTACAAACCAAATTTCCATTTTTGCAATTAAATTAGTAATCTTAGTTTTAAAATCAATTCAATCAATCCAACTCTTGAACTTTATTGTTATTGCAATTAGTCTAATTTAGTTAATTTAGATAAACTTTGAAATAACACATTTTCCACAAACTCCCTGTGTTCGATACCCACTTACTGCTATCTACTTAGTTGTATTTGGATTAAATTTGATTGTGACCACGACATCACGTCAGAGGGATTGGTGCTCTTTTGTAAATATGTAATAGTTTTGTGGTTGTAGTTTTGTGGTCGGCCCGGTTGGGTCGGCTTGTTTGTGAATGAAGTTTACTTTTCAAAAAAAAATTAGAATGAGTGAAAATGAAGATATAAATCAATATGATACCATAATGTGTTCATAAAAGCTATGAACTTAAACTCATTAAGCATACAAATCTAATCGCCACATTTTCGTTAGAGCCACTCTCATAATGCAAAGATATGGATGTGAAACTTTCAGTCTCACCGTGACTCTCGTCAGAGGGTTTCCTCTTCCACAACCAAAGCTTCTTCTCCATCTCATACAATCCCTATATTTAAAACCAAACTGAAATTAATATGAAACATGAAATGAACAATTGAGATATCTCAGGTTAAACAAATTAAATGAAGAGAGATGAGAAGAGTAATCAGTAATCTATCCCGTTGACATATGATATATTTCAGGTTAAACAAATTAAATAAAGAGAGATAAGAAGAGTAATCAATAAGGGTCTACATATTTACACACCTCACTGCCTATTTCCACACCCTCCAAGACGCCTCGTATAGAGCTATACGAGGCGTATAGGTTTACTTTTCCGACCAGCTTCTGCACCAGTTACATCAGTCACAACAGTCACCTCAGACGGGGAGTCTAGGCCTGTACGAGGAAGGGATACGAGGGGCATAAGACGCCTCGTATAGGCCTATACGAGGCGTCTTAGAGACTGATTTGACTACATGACTGACATGTGACTTAAAGCTATACGGGGTGTCTAGAGCTATACGAGGCGTCTATGTCTCACATAAAGTGCAACATACAGTGTATTCTTTGTCCACCCCCCGAGCATTCAACATTTCATTCTGCTTCTGCTTCTTCTTCTTCTTCTTTCATTCTGCTTTGCATTTGTGTTCTTATCAT
This sequence comes from Helianthus tuberosus, assembly GCA_030545235.1. NCBI lineage: Eukaryota > Viridiplantae > Streptophyta > Magnoliopsida > Asterales > Asteraceae > Helianthus > Helianthus tuberosus. Next base: position 1,623,133 of record CM060448.1, read on the forward strand.
CCCGAAGTGTTGAAATGTCATCATACTGGGACGGCAACTATGTCTTCGGGCAGTATTCTAGCGACAATTGGGTGCCCGAAAGCGATCCGGTAACAGTTATTAGCTTAAATGTTTTAATTAGTTGTTGTTTTAGTTTATTGTTTACTAATGATGATACGGTTCTTTATTTTGGAGGAGTCTTGCGTTCCCGATTCTAATGAGCAAGAGGAGGTTATGTCTAGTATACAAGGAGAACAAAAAAGACCGTTTCTAGATTTGAACAAGCATCCCCCTGTTGATGAAACAGCCCCTGTAGATGACTCATACCATGCTGGTCAACCAAGTTATCCGACGCAACAAGGGTATCCGGATTATAGATACGGGTGTGAATATTCTTACGGAGGAGACGGTGGATACAGAGGAAACGGTGATACGGTGGATACGGAGGAGACGGTGGATACGGTGGATACGGAGGAGACGGTGGATACGGAGGAGACGGTGGATACAGTGGATACGGAGGATATGGTGGATATGGTAGATATGGTGGTGAGACACCTCCCATCTAGGACAGTCCGTACTTAAAAACGCAGGTATTAATTACTATTTTTTTATTATTATTTAAAATTTTTTATTATTTATTTATTATTATTATTATTATTATTAATATTATTAGTATTATTATTGTTATTATTATTAATATTATTATTATTTATTATTTAATTATTATTATTATTATTTATTATTATTATTATTATTATTAATATTATTATTATTTATTATTTATTTATTTATTAAAATTATTTATTATTATTGTCGATGTTACAGGTTTTCAACTCTTTAGATGAACTAAAGAATTGGATACAAGAAATAGCAAACGCGGATGGTTTCGTTATTGTCACCCGTCGATCAAAGAAAACCGGGGGAAGAACCGGGAGGGTATGGCTTGAATGTGATCGTGGCGTATAGGTTTACTTTTCTGACCAGCTTCTGCACCAGTTACATCAGTCACATCAGTCACCTCAGACGGGGAGTCTAGGCCTGTACGAGGAAGGGATACGAGGGGCATAAGACGCCTCGTATAGGCCTATACGAGGCGTCTTAGAGACTGATTTGACTACATGACTGACATGTGACTTAAAGCTATACGGGGTGTCTAGAGCTATACGAGGCGTCTATGTCTCACATAAAGTGCAACATACAGTGTATTCTTTGTCCACCCCCCGAGCATTCAACATTTCATTCTGCTTCTGCTTCTGCTTCTTCTTCTTCTTCTTTCATTCTGCTTTGCATTTGTGTTCTTATCATCCCGAAGTGTTGAAATGTCATCATACTGGGACGGCAACTATGTCTTCGGGCAGTATTCTAGCGACAATTGGGTGCCCGAAAGCGATCCGGTAACAGTTATTAGCTTAAATGTTTTAATTAGTTGTTGTTTTAGTTTATTGTTTACTAATGATGATACGGTTCTTTATTTTGGAGGAGTCTTGCGTTCCCGATTCTAATGAGCAAGAGGAGGTTGTGTCTAGTATACAAGGAGAACAAAAAAGACCGTTTCTAGATTTGAACAAGCATCCCCCTGTTGATGAAACAGCCCCTGTAGATGACTCATACCATGCTGGTCAACCAAGTTATCCGACGCAAATTTTATTAAATTATTTTTACTTTTTAGGAGTCTTCAAATACGTGTACGATAACTGGCTAAAAGACTATAAGGAGATGTTCGTCTTTGCGTGGACTGATAAGAGGCGCAACTTTGGTAATCGTACCACAAACAGAGTTGAGAGCCAACACGCCAACTTAAAGAGATACGTCCTAGATAGGAGCTCGCTAGACCGTGTAGTTGGTTGTGTCCATGATATAGTTGAGACACGGTTCGGTGAAATAAGGAAGACTTTTCGAGATAGCATCGAAAAAAAATGACCCACCACAAACACCCGTTGTTTCAAAACCTACTTGGAAAAGTATCCCATACAGCCCTTGACTTGTTGAGGGGAGAGGCAATTAGGAAGCTAGATGTCTTGGAGCGCTTTCATTCATCATGTGGTTGCCAAATGTGGCACAGCTGTGGGTTGCCCTGTGCTTGTAGGATAGAAAAGTACATGCTTGAAGGTAATAATTGTTAAACGTACAACACTTGTGTGATATATTTCCGTTAATCATGTGACTTAAACAATGTTGTTTTTAACCGTGCAGAGCGTCCGATTCAACTCGAAGACATAGACGTCTTCTGGCGGAAACTTAACTTCCAAAGTTGTAAATTGATAGACGATGACGTGGACGTGGTCGAAGAGCTAAATATTGTTAGACAACAATTAGAGTCGCACCCCCCAGCTCAGCAAAAAAGCCTGATGTCAAAGATTAAAGCGGTGTTGACTCCAAAGAAATCTACCAAGAAACCATCGGTTGTCCAACAAAATACTCGTGGCCGACCAACAACAAAGCAGGTACAACAAAGGTTGGACGAGGCCTCTCGTATAGATGAAGAATTGAGGAAAGCTCATTCGGTGATGCAAACACGTGCTTTGAAGGTTCCCGACAAAGTAAGTACGATAAACCTCGCCACAGCTCGTACGTTCCGTCACAGGCCTCTCAACAGTCGGTTATAAGGTCCCAAAAACCCAAAGCGAGCCTAAGCCGTTCAAATAGTTCTAAGAAGAAAGAGACACGAGATGCTCACGGTTTTCCGTTAATCATTGGGGACGAGTACGTGGGAATCATCAAACAGTTTAAGTATGACATTCCGCTAGTGTTCCATCCGTACGTCTCGTGCATACGAGATGTGATACCGGACGGTCATTGTGGGTTTCGGTCTGTGGCTGTGGGCTTAGGTATGGATCAGAGTTCATGGGGGCTCATTCGAAGGGACCTTGTCCAAGAAATGGATCAGAACGAATCGATCTAGTTCCCAATATTTGAAGCATGGGGTAAAGGTTATTTTTACACGCATCGTCAGGGCCTAATTTGGGATTCAGTGTCCGGTTGTGGGGGGGATCACTGGATGGACTTCCCCTTTGCAGGACTTCTTATTGCACAAACGTACGGTATCGGGGTGCGCCTGTTAACGACAACCATGGGTGCGAGTTCCACTTTCTTCCCGATACTAAGTCCTCCGGCTAATCAACAACCATTGTTCATAACGCTTACACATGTTAACGAGAACCACTTCATACATGTTAAGCTGGAAGGGGATTATCCAATGCCACCAGCACACGGGCTATGGTTGACCCACCGAACACCCCATACGGAACAATGGGAAGATATGTACTTGCCACGACTAGAATGGTATACATCGATAATGAATCCTCCGCCAAGATCAAACCCCAGTCTTAATTACATCGACAGTGATACGAAAGAATGATTTTTGTAATTAATAGTATTTTTTTATTAATTCCTATAATTTTCTACAATTTCTATAATTTTTTTTATAATTTCTATCATTTTTCTATAATTAGAATTGATTAAAACAGGTTAATAACATTTTAATAAAAAAATTAAACATATACGACTCGTATAGAGCTAGACGTGTCGTATATGGTTGACCAAAAGACCATTTTGCCCCTGGTTTGCCCCCATTCTAGGCTTATTTCAGGGGCTAAAAAGTCATTCTACCAACCCCAGATGCCTCGTATAGATCTATACGAGGCGTCTACTTGAGCGGGTTTTTGAAAATTTGAATTTTGAATATTTGAAAATCAAAATTTGAATTTTTTAAATAAGTACGATTCGTATAGACCTGTACGTGTAGTCTATAGGGGCGGCAACAATTCTTTTTTTTTTTAAATTGAATTTTGAAAATATTTTATGTTAATTACTAATATACCCCCTGAAGGTCCCTAGTATAGGCCTTTAACAGGGGCTTAAAGGTAATTTAACAACTAAGACGCCTCGTATAGATCTATACGACGCATACAACTAAGGCGGCCACTTTTACACTTTTTCTTTTTTAATTATTAAAAAATGTTTATTAAATGACCATTTTGCCCCTGTAAAGCCCCCAATATAGGCTTTAGTCAGGGGCAAAATGGTAATTAACCATTCCAGAAATATCTTTTTGGAATGGTTAATTACCATTTTGCCCCTGACTAAAGCCTATACTGGGGGCAATACAGGGGCAAAATAGTCATTTAATAAAAAGCGAGAATGACGCGTATAGGTCTATACGAGGCGTCTATGCCTCGTATAAGGCTGGGGGGGGGGGGGGGGCTAGACGAGGCTGGTTATCACCCCAAACAAAAAAACAAAAACATATACGGAGCACACACCTCTATATGCCCCGGATTAGTATTTCGACCGTATTTTCGAAGATTTGAAGCATCACTGGAACGTATTTCATCCCGTAGTTTAGTATTTTTGCCTTTAGACCGTAGGTTTGCCCTGAAATTTGGTTTTTGTTGGGTTTGGGGGTTTGAATCTAATGTTGAAGATGAAGTTTGTAGAACAGGACGCCGAGTATAGCCCTATACGAGGCTCTGCAACTTTTTTTTTTTTTGTTATTAATATTATTATTATTATTATTGTTATTATTATTATTATTAATATTATTATTATTGTTATTGTTATTATTATTTATTTATTATTATTATTATTATTGTTAATATTATTATTATTATTGTTATTATTATTTATTTATTATTATTATTATTTATTAATTATTATTATTATTATTAGTATTATTATTATTATTGTTATTATTATTATTATTATTTATTTATTATTATTATTATTATTTATTATTATTATTGTTAATATTATTATTATTATTATTATTTATTAGTATTATTATTGTTATTATTATTGTTAATATTATTATTATTATTATTTATTAGTATTATTATTATTGTTATTATTATTATTTATTAATTATTATTATTATTAGTATTATTATTGTTATTATTATTATTATTCGGATTTATTTATTATTGTTTTTATACGTATACGTTATTTACCTGCAGATTGATTATGGAGGGCGATAACATTCAGATAGAGCTTGATGGGGCACCGCCGAGGGGTCAGCCGGCTCAGCAGGTTCAGCCGGTTCAGCAGGGTCAGCCGGTTCAGGAGGGTCCACGACGGAGACGACGTCCGGCTCTGGATACGTTGCAGGGTTGTCCGTATCTAGAGTTTCCCGACGGCACCGATGCCACCCGCCATTGCCAGAAGCTTTGGAGGATGCACATTGGATCGCATGCATCGATCGACTGGGATGCGATGGACCAGCTTGCTGAGACGGCTAGAGTGCGTCGGTTTATACTTCTCGATTCGCCGTGGCATCGTCTTTTTGATTTGGCGCACACGCCGACCTACAGGGAGCTGCTGGTCGAGTTCCTTTCGTCATTCACATTTCACCCTCCTAGGGTCCCAGTGCCGCTTCCGTACCCAGATGCTCCCCCTCCGCCTGAGATTTCTTTCAGGCTCGCTGGCGTTTTGCGTACGATGACGCTAGCAGACTGTGTGGTGCGTTCTGGTTTATACATGCAGGGGGAGATCGAGACTGAGGTTTACACAGCGGGGCTAGTGGTGGTTGACAAACCCACTCTTTTAGGGTTTTGGCAGGTGATTGCGGGGGCAAATCATTGGGAGCACGATAAGTCGAAGGGGAGGGTGTCGTTTGTTATGGACCCACTGTACAGGTACGTACGTTTATTACGGCAATTATTGTGATTATGTGCATTGTTTATTAATCTCTGTTTCTGTATTTCGCTAACACTATCTGCAGGTATCTGCACCATTTGCTCGCTACTTCTATTTCAGCGCGCGGCTACAGCCGTGAGTGGTGTACGACCACAGATCTTTTTTTCCTTTATTGTTTGTTGTATAGGAGGCCGTGCGCGCTAGCACACGGTCTAGCCCAGTACTACCCCTCCGCCCATCACCGGCAGGAGCGCGGATTTTTGTATGACGGGGCGTACGTGACCGTCATTGCCCGTTCATTTGGCCTCGTACTGCACGAGGACCCACATCTACGGACGCCGCCAGTCATGCCGACGCGGATGGGCATGTAGTCGATGTGGGGGATGAGGGTAATCAAGAGGTTCCCAGTTGGCTCGCGGTTTAAAAACCGCGACGGGGGCATATGGACAGAGGAGGCCCTACCAGAGCATTTCGAGCCCATTTATCCTCCTGCAGTTCCTGCTGATGTAGTGCCCGTGGAGGAGCCTCCGGAGGATGTAGACGGTGCAGCGGTGCCACAGCCACCGCCACCTGCCGGGGCGCCTCAGTTTCCATGTCACGCTATTCCAGGTCATGCCCCAGGAGCTGCGTTACATCCGGATGTACGAGCCGAGCTTGACAGGCTCAACGATTTGGTAGGTTGGCTGGTACGGTGCGAGCAGGATAGACGAGAGAGAGAGGGATGGCCCCCGATACCGCTTCCACCGGCTCGAGCACCACAATAGCAGCAGCAGCCGCAGCAGCCACATCCAGATTCGGATTCGGATTTGGATGCATAGACCTGTTGTTATTTTTATTTTTATTATGGATGTACAAACTTATCTTATATATTTTTGTTATGGATGTACAAAGTTATCTTATATATGTCATATTTATGTTTGTTTTCAGTTATTCGGTTACCTAATGATTGTTGTCTTAAATTGAGATAATACGGAAACAAAATATGTTTTGAATATAATACGGAAACAATATATCCTCTGAATATAATACGGAAACAATATTTGAACGAGATAAAATTTTAATCGGAAGAATAATATTTAAAAAAGTAAAATGTTAAAAACATTATAATATTTAATCGATATAATATATTTAAAGAGCCGATTTTTAAAATAGTTGATTTTTAAAAAACAAAACTTTTTTTAAAACCAAAAAAATTTTCAACCACAAAACACATCTTCAAAAACTATCAAAAAAACCATACCAAAACCCACCAAAACACCCCTCATTTCAGCAAAAAAAAAACCCAAGACTAGACGCCTCGTATAGGTCTGTACCCTTCGTATAGGGTTCCTTAAACTTCGTGCCTGACACCCTCTGAGACCCCCTTGAATTCAGTGCTTAGACGCCTCGTATAGGCCCCGTATAGGCCTATACGAGGCGTCTAGGGCACAAAAAGTGTGAAAATAGGCGCAGAGGGTGTCCAAATATCTCCAGACCATCAATAATCTATCCCGTTGACATACCACGTTACAACATTGACAACATCTAAATTCGAGAAAAAATAGCCTTCTTTATGTTCATTCTCGCATCTAATTTAATAGCCTTCTAATTTAATATCAAAGAATCATTACATTCATTCTCGCATCTAGGGTTTCACCGACTTCTCCCTCTCTTAACATCGTCTTCTCAAACTTCTTCAGATCAAAGTTATGTTAGGTTTTGTTTAATATCAAAGAATCGTTACTTTGATTCTCGCATTAAGGTTTTTTATCACATTCCTAAATTAGATTTTTTTTTGAACGGTAAGATTCTATAATTAATAGAATAGGGTCAGCATATGCTGTAAAAACCCAAAAGTACAGTACAAAAAGAAACAAAAAGCAAAAAATAACACACCCACCGGTTACAACTCTATCTCACTATATCTCGAATATTAAAATCTGCCCATCTCTCCCACACGATATCATGGAATTTCGATCTGTTTTTTAACCAAAAGTAGCTATCCACCATTATTGTTTCTGCTATGTCATTGCCGGTTCGGAGGTTGCCTTCAAACTCTTTTTCATTTCGAGATTTCCATACGTTCCAAATGGTTGTTTGAAACACTGCACTGATGATTTTCTTGCACTCCTTGGAACCCGATAGACCGTTGACAAATTCTAGAACTTCTCTGCACCCTCGGAATTCAGTGGATACTGGTAATTTTAGCCAAATGAATATGTTTCTCCAAACTGCTTTTGACATGATACAGCCGCATATAATGTGGTCTACAGTTTCCTCATGTGCCTCGCATCTTGAACATAATTGATTATTAACCGGAATCCTCCGCCTGATTAGTTCTTTTTTCACCGGGATCCTCTCGATCATCGCTCTCCACGTGAAATAATTTACTTTCGGTGGTACCCACCTGTTCCAGTACTTCCATTCTTCCTAAATTAGATGAGAAGAGTAATCAATCCCGTTCATAAAAATATGGTGGCGTGTTTGCTCAAGAAAAGAACAATAACGTGAGTGGTCCAGCCATCAAGACGGGTCAAATAAAAAAATAGCTAAAAAAAGGGTATGATCCAAATCGGCTGAATCAGTGAACCGAGTTGAAAACCGTCAGAAGTGTAATTATATTGTTCTTTAATCATATTTAATGTTTTAATTAACCGTTTTAGAAACACTAAGAACTGGATAACCCGACCCATTTACACCCATTATAGTGTTTCCTAACCCGACCCATCTTGCCACCTCCAAGCAATATAGTTGGGTCGACTGCAAAAAAAAATTCCTCATGACTTGCCCACATTAACTGAGCCATAAACTCTTTGACCGTCATGGTAGTGGTAAAAGACAAACTTCTATGTTATTTCCAATCTGTAAAGTGTAAAGTCCTTTGCTAACTAAGAAACTATCACTGGTTCAAATCCCACTCGTATATTTTTTGTAATTTTTTTTATTTTATTTTAATTCAGATCACGCTCACTCCAGCCTCATTTTCAAAACCTTCGCAGTTACATTAGCCCATGAGTAAGCAGACTGCTTCCAAGTAGTAACATATTTACACTAGCCCATGAGTAAGCCCACTGCTTCCAAGTAGTAACATATGTAAACAAAACAAACCAAGTTTAGAAACAAACCTATAACTAAGATAACCAGTTAAATTGTTTTACTTTCAACAAATTTGTTTCATCTTTCAAAGTGGTAAACCACTAAACTTTGATTTTTTTTAATTTCCTAAATGTTAATGGAATTGTGATCTGTGAATTAGTTTGAAATTGCGTATTAGTTTTAAAAAAAAAAGTGAACCGGAAAAAAAATCCTGAATCCACCCCTGCTTACAAATCCACTTGTGCATTCTAGTTTAAAATCAAATCAAAACAAAACAAAAGCTCAAAATTGCAATTGCAAGTCAACATATGACAAATATAAAACACAACTATTATAGATCTTGATTTTACAGAATCTGCTGATCTAACGCCTTAGCAGGTTTGACTGGTACACATGGCTGCCAAATGGTGTCATTGCCAAAATCCAACAGAGCGATCCCCTTAGGGGTCAAATCACTCCTAATTTGATCAGCCAATTTGAAATCTGACTTCTTTCTAGCTAATGCTCGTTCCTCTATACGTTGCAGTATATTTTCTTCGGTCAACCCTGCTCTTTTTAACGCTCTCTCTTTTAGCTGTGTCAAAACCTGTACAGTATAAAAAGCACCAAGTTTCAAAATCTGTATCCATTAAAAAATAAAAAAATAAAAACTTATGCAGCTAACCCCAGTATAAGTCGAACTGGAAAGCAGCCCCAGTACGTCCAAAACGTCTCTCACTTCTTTCTCTAACCCAATAAGAGACTCGATGTTTGATAACTTCTGTGGTTTTTGAAGCTTCTTCTTAAGCATGTCAAGAATGTTGTTCATCAATCCTAAAGCATTTTGAAGAGCAGCATTCAGAATAGTTGGTGTATGTAAATCATCACACATTTTTTCTTCAAAGTGACTTCTCAGATTCTTGATACATTTTTGTGCATCGTCAGTCGTCGAATATTTCTTTCCGCTAGTTTTAATTTCCTCCTGAAATTGAGAGATAGCACCGCCACAATCTTCCAAGGTCTATCAACCAAACAAAAAGTCAACACATCAAAAATATCAATATAGCATTTTCGTCCCTGAGGTTTGGTCACTTGTATGACTTTCGTCCAAATGTTTGTTTTTCCGCATCTGGATCCAAAAGGTTAGAAATCTTGCCATTTTAATCCAACTCATTGACTCCATCCATTTTTCCCCGTTAAAATGAGGGGCATTTTTGTCTTTTTAGACATTTTTTTATTAAAATAAAAAACATTATAAGAAATAAAGACCCACCTCTGTTGACTTTCTCCCCACCCAAACCCTTTAATCACACAAAAAATGTCTAAAAAGACGAAAATACCCCTGACTTAACGTTAAAAATGGATGGAGTTAACAAGTGGGATGAAAATGGCAAAGATTCAAAACCTTTTGGATCCAGATGTGGAAAAACAAACCTTTGGACGAAAGTCGCAAAAGTAACCAAACCTCAGGGACAAAAATGGCATTTTACTCAAAATTATTTCTACCTGATATATGTAAAATATAGCCTTTGAGGAAATCTCGATCTGGGCGATTGAGTAATTAACTGGTGATCGGTAATGTGTGCCCATTAAGAAATGTCGCAAGGCAAGTGGGTGGTATAGTTTTGTGACTTCACGAATAGTGAAAAAGTTTCCAATTGATTTTGACATTTTTTCGTCGTTTGCAGTTACGAACCCATTATGCATCCAGTAACTTATATTGCTATTTGGGCATGCAGCACAACTTTGGGCGATTTCATTTTCATGGTGTGGAAATGTTAAATCCATTCCACCACCGTGAATATCGAATGTTTCGGTTAAATAAGTTGCGCTCATTGCACTGCACTCGATGTGCCATCCAGGCCTTCCTGGGCCCCACGGGCTGGCCCAACTGATCTCTCCTTGCTTCGCAGCCTGAAAAATTATTCATAAAATATTTAACAATAACTGTTTGTCAGTCAACGTCAGCCAAAATTTTCCATCTTTATCCAGATAAATTTAAGAGTAAAATGCCAATTTTGTCCCTGGGGTTTGGCCAGTTTTGTGACTTTCGTCTGAAGGTTTGTTTTTCTGCATCTAGATCCAAAAGATTTGAAATCTTGTCACTTTCATCCGGCTTGTTAACCCCATCCATTTTCTCCGTTAAGTCAGGGGTATTTCTGTCTTTTTTTGCTAACTTAAAAGGACAATTCGGACTTTTTATCTGCATATAAAAAGACCAAATACCCCTAAAAAGGACAGAATCGGCCTTTAAGTTCACAAAAAGGACAGAACTACCCCTGACTTAACGAAGAAAAGTGAATGGAGTAAACGAGCCGGATGAAAATGGCAAGATTTCAAACCTTTTGGATCCAGATGTGCGGAAAAACAAACCTTTGGACAAAAGTCACAAAACTGGTCAAACCTCAAGGACGAAAATGGCATTTTACTCTAAATTTAATAACGCACCTTCCATAGGGCAAAATCAGCAGGATTTCGCTTCCGTGAATCGACAGCAATCCGCTCGCCGGCTCTGTTGTCCTCAAGCTTTCTTCCTGATAACCGTCCATAATTGGGAAAATTATCAACGGAAAAATAGACATCCCCATCAACAGTGTAAGCACAATCATTGTTAATAATCTGCATATGGAAAATGTAAAATACGTGTGAACATGTGAATTATGTAATATCCATCTTTTTTTAATTCTGGAAAACGTGACACCTTTTGAATCATATCCCTTATTTGATCCATATGATCTGAAACTCGCGGTTGTTCATTAGGAGGCAAGCACTGGAGATCAGCCATATCCGTCAGAAATTCTTCGCAAAACCGACCACTTAGCTTTAACGGGTCTTCCCCAACCTCATTGGCTCTTTTAATAATCTGCAAGCAAATAACTTAAAATCATATTATAAGTAAAGTAAGTCAACCTGGAACTTTCAGAAACACCACGATATAATTTGATTTCCTGTTGGATTACGTATTGAAAGTAGAGAATATCGGACTCTGTATATGGATACGAGATACATACATCTGCTGAAGATAAATACAAATACTTGATATACGATATGTATGTAAGAGATGCAAGGATGTAAGCAAGAGGGTGTGATAAACAGGACAAAAAGAAAAAAATAAATGGTAAAAGATAAATGCAATCATGCCTATGCCAAGCTGCTAACAGTTATATTAGATGTCAGCAACAATTGTGAATACGCTCTAGTTGTCAATTATATAACTAAATCATTCCTTGCTAATTATATCCAACTTGTTCTATATATGATTACTCTTTGTATTAACTTCTAAAATAAATAACCTACTGATCACCAATGAAATTAAAAGTATATCCAATTGACATACCTATACCTATAAAAGCATGCTAAAATTCTTGCATTTCAATATTTCATTTCCATCTCAGCATGCTTTAATAGGTATGGATAAGCTGCTTAGATTTCTCAATCGGATATATATTTTAAATCCATTGGTGATTGGAGGGGTGAGCCCTAAAGCAATGGTAAAGTTGTTGCTATATAACCTGGAGGTCACGCTTTCGAGTCGTGGAAACATCCACTTGCAGAAATGCAGGGTACGGATGCGTACATCAGGCCCAAGTTGGCCTGATTACCCCGTTAGACCCCGCGCAAGCGGGATCCAAGTGCATTAGGTTTGCCCTTTTTTATCATTGTATATAGGAACAAAAAAGTGTTGAAAAATAAGAACCATAAGCAAAGATCAATAATGGAAACAAAACATAAGGGTGAGGAGAATTCATTCAAAATAATTGAAGAGTATCAGAGACAGCGTAAGCTTTGATCATCATTTTACCTTGTCATCTACATCAGTGAAGTTCCGCACGTATTTTACTTCATAGCCCAAATGCTTCAAATACCTTAAAAATGTAAATTTTAAATTGGTTAGTTAAAGAATACAAACTAAATAGCAACAGTATAAAAAGTTTTACACCAACAGAGTGCGGTGAATTTAGTTAATCCAATTAAGAAAGAATCTTTTTACAATTTTAGGTACCTACATTCCGTTGTTGCTAATTAAACATGTTACCAGCAAAATGTTATTGACCAGAAAAAAACCTTTTAACCCATAGACAACAAAGAAACAAAGTAAGTGCATGCTATTTTCAGTTGTTACTAATTAAACATGTTATCGCCTTATGCAACCCATGGTTGTCGTCGAAAACGCTAGTCGGTCGGAGGGGTACCGACTAGCAACTAATCGGGATTAATCAGATTGGGATTTTTATATGTAATAATTTTCAGTTCCTTTTATATATATACACATATTTATAGGTAAATATTTTAAGTAGATTGGATATACACATTTTTATAGGTAAATATTTTAAATAGATTGGTTTTAATCCCTCCTCGACCCATTTTTTTTAAGTACGTAGAATTAATTGCCGGAATCTACATGGTTTGGTTGGAAACTGGCGAGAATTTACAGGTTTTGGCCGGAATCGCCGATTTTTGGCCGGCAGACTAGGTCCAATTAGGGCCGACTAGGCCCAACTACCGATTAACGAAAAACTAATCAGTGCCCAGCCGGCTAGCAATTAATAGCCGACGAGTCCTGATTTTTACAACAATGATGCAACCTGAGGCGTAGGCTATACAGAAAGCGCAGCTGAGGCATGCTTTTTTGATGAAAAATCGACTCTGAGGCGCGCGTCGCATGTGCATGCCATATTTTGTGCAGCAGATTGTGGTAGATCATGCTTTTCAGGTTGTACATGTATGTGATTTCAATATGGAAACATATATAAAGCTTATTTGTGTCTAAATATTGGGAACACATAGAAAATTTATATAATCATCTAGCGCCTTGCATACGAAACAACCGCGGCTCGCATGCTATAACAAAACATTCAAAAGTACACCTAGAAACCCAAATTCCATGACATTATAATTTCAGTTACAAAAACACAGCAATTTACACTCAATTGCATAACTCCTACTGCAACATGCAATCAGATCGTTGTAATCAAACGCGTAAAACAAGTACTTGATCGTTGTTAATGTGTGCGAAATAGAGAAAGGTATTACCGATAGAGGACATCGAAGGTGACATATGCACGAGCGTGACCGATATGACTGAAGTCGTAAGATGTTACGCCACAGACGTACATGGAGACTTTGCCTGGCACAATCGGCTTGAATTTCTCCTTTTGTTTCGTCATCGTGTTGTATATGTGAAACTCAGATTCACGTACTTCCGCCATTGTTGTGTTTCTCGATCGATTTGGGAGAAAGATAAACCCTAGCGACCACGCTTTTGTGTTGCAGACTGTAGGGAATAATTATTCTCGATGAATTTCATTCCATAATATTGATTATTAATTACATTAAATAATAAATAAGCCGTTATATCTTTTAGAGTTAAATACTTGGTTGGTCGTGTGGTTTTCAAAAATTGCAGACTTGGTCTTAGTGGTTTATTAATTACACGCGTGGTCCCAGTGGTCTCAATTTTTAAACTCGGGTGGTCCTTGACATTAACATTTGTTAAATTTTCCAGTTAAATCTTTGTGAAATGACTAAATTGTCCCTGACAATAAAAAACTTAAAAAAAAACAAAAAAGCACCCTTCATCTTCTTCTCCCAAGTTCTCTCTCTAACCCACCACCTCCACCTTCCTCACCATCACACCTGCCACCACCATTAGCAGACAAAGAACACGACAACGTCCCCAAATCTGTACACCACTGCAACACCCCCAAATCTGTACGCCACTGCAACACCCCCAAATCCGCCGGTGACACAAGTTTCACCAAAAACTCACAAATCACAACCCTAATTCAACAATTTCCATAAATTATAAGCAAAAATGAAGAATAGAGCATATCCGAACAACCAGACCACCACATTCTAAAACCAACCGCCGCCGTCACCCGATGGCTTCACCACCATCCCATCACCCCTGAACCACCACCGTCATGACACCCCCGGAAAAACCCTAAACCGTCGCCGCTATTTGCCACAACCACCTCCACCGCTAACTGATCTGACTGTATTCGTGTATGGCTGCTCTGATGATGGTGGTGGTGTATGGTTGCAGGTGAGGAGGTGTTGTATAGTGGTGGTGGTGGTGTATGATGGTTATGGTGATTCTTGGTGGTTGTTTTCTTTATAGAGAGATAGAGAGAAACTCAAAGTCTGTCTGAGTTTGTAAAAACTGGTGGTGTATGGTGGTGGTGGGTTGGAGAGAAAACCTGGGGGAGAAATAATGATGGTGATGAAGATGATGCAGATTATAAAGAGAGTTAATAAGCAAGGGTATTTTGGTCATTTAACATGGACTTAACTGAGAAATTTAACTGATGTTAGGGCTGGGGACCAACCGAGTTCATTTTTGACAAGTTTTGGGACCACGCGTGTAATTAGTAAACCACTAGGACCAAGTCTGCAATTTTTGAAAACCACAGGGACCAACCAAGCATTTAACTCTATATTTTATTTACTTTTCTTGGTGACCCATACGACTCCTATACGCGCCGTATACAACACAATGAAACATCCGGGTTAGGTTTTTCCTCGCAATCGTTAGCACCTTCCTCGTACTCTCTCATGTGTTGTTCTTCCACGTGTAAATGGTAAGTCACGTATGTGTACTGTGGATAGATTTGTGCCACGTAAGATGGTTCGGCTTCTTCTATGAACTCCTGAAATAGCTAAATAGTGAGACTTTGGTAAAAATTACGGCATCACATCTTATAGAGATTTTTTATCTAGCTCAAATTGGGCAGCACTCTCTTGTCATCACAATAAACCACGGACACAACTACCTCTCCTCGTTCAACGTCGGGTCTGAAAACGTATTCTGAGACCCATGCCTCATTTGAATGTTCGGCAAAAACATAACTAACGACCCAAGACGACATCGTGATACGCTTTGATCAATATACGCGGCGTATTACGCTACACGTCATATAAGGTTTACTTTTCGCTACATGATTCCTGGGTCAGACACATCAATCAACCCTCTATACGATGCGTATAGTACTATACACACATATAGTGTTATACGCATCGTATAGAAGTGCTTATTTATTATAAAACATATATTTGAGAGAATGTTGTTGGTCTTGCTGTAAAAACTTGGGGACAAAGCGACGAGTTGTATAAAGTTAAAAGGTCCCCAAACGTATCTCCTTCTTGATGGTTAGATCAACATCAACATCAACTTAAGCAAGCAACCGATATCAAACCCATTCACAAATTCCACAATGCCTTCTTCCAAATTCACATCTCAATCAAATCTCTCCAAATGCAACAACCCACCACAACTCCCCGTCGATTCCGCCGCCGACGCTCAACTGAATCGCTGGCCGCCAACGGCAGCAACGGTTGACAGATTAATACTTCAATTAAAAGCAAAAGACCCCGACACAGAAGCCAATTGGGAGAAAATTATTCTCAATTTCAAAATGGAGCTTGCTGCAGAGGAGGAGAAGGAGAAATTGAAGCCGGCGTTGACTTCTGATGTGGTCAATAGTAGCGGCTGTGGCGGTGGTGGTGGAATTGAGGAGAGAGATGGGGTTAGGGTTAGGGCAAAGTTTTCGGTTCCGCTTTCACGGAGGGAGATGGAGAAGGATTTTGAAGATATGGGAGAACGGAGGTTGCCCAGAAAGCCCAAGAAGCGGCCCAAATCTCTTCAGAATCAGTTGGATGTAAGTGTTTTGATGTTCATTGATTTGATTCATGTTAGTTGATGAGTTTGTTATAGCATGTATGTAGAGATATTATTGTGTAGATGTAAATGAAGTATTATATATTGAAAGATTCTGCAGTTGTAATCAAGATTTGTTAACATAGATTGTTATTACATTGATGCCCGCAGAATTCGGTAACCATATGTATTGGCTATTTGGTAACTGAATCATTGTTTCTGCAAAATGTTAACGGGGAAGAAGTTATTATAGAGTAATGTAGACAGTGCCCTCTGGGTATATCCGCTTGATTCATTCAAAGCTACGTTGTCAAAGCGCCTAGGCGCACTCAAGGCGCATAGGCCGAGCCCGGGACCTAGGCTCTAAGCGCTTAAAAAACGAGAGCTTTTTTAAATAAGGCGAATGATATAAAATACCTTTTTAGGGGTTTTAGAGATGTTTTAGGCTTGTTTAAGGCTACTTTAGGATGTTTTAGGGCTGTTTAGGACTTGTTTATGGTTCGTTTAGGATCTTTTAGGCGTTTCAGACGACTTTTAGCCTGAATTTGGCTGGAAATTGTGCCTCAGCGCCTAAAAGTGCGCTTCACCAGTCGCACCTCATGCGCTTTAAACAACGTAGATTCAAAGTGTAGTGACTTTTTTTTTTAACTTGCATTTCTTTGAGAACTTTGTTTGTAATGAAAAGCAAATACATATGTTCATTGATAACTAAACTATGTAATACTTGCAACATTCATATGGTTTGAGAACATGGTTGTAAAAATTGCTAGGTGCTAGTCGGCGGCACACAGTTAATCGGATTGGAATTTTGTATGTACTTTTTCGAACTTATATATACACACAAAAATTTTCGAACTTTATATATAATTTTCGAACTTATTTATCGGATTGGATTTATAAGTATGATTTTTCAAATACTTCAAAGATTTTGACTTATTTTGATTGATTTTGACCGATTTTGAATCGACTGCCTTTGACCGATTACAGATTCTAGGTCTGACTTGGTGAAATTTAATCGTTAAACTACCAATTACCAATTAATCCCAATTATTACAACACTATTTGAGAACTTACTGATTTACTGAGCGGATTGTGGGTTTCCGAACATTGTTGATATGTAATAACCTTAGTTCATTTTAATGTTATGGCAGACTCTATTTCCTGGATTGTGGTTAACTGAGATAAACGCTGATCTTTATAGAGTTTCCGATACAAAAAAGGTATGCTGGTTTATATTTCAGAACATTTTATTACTGGTCCTTGAAATCCAGTTTATTTTTTATTCTAGAGTCTTGATTTTGTTCTCTTGTTTTGTTTCCTTTAAAGCAGAGGTAGTGATGGGAAACCAAGTGATTGAAGTTTAAAGGATTCTTTCTCTCTAATCGTTGACAATTGCCAAAATAAACTGATATATTCAGCAAGTTAGCTCAATTGGGTAACATCATATGTAAGTATCTTTTGACACTAGGTAGTTAAGTTCTATTGTTTAGTATCATACTTCATATACCGACTCTTTTCCGATCTTTGTAGAAACTAGAAAACATCTATTTCAAGATCAAATGTTGTTGATTGCATTTATGTTACCATGTTTTTTTTTTTTTTTTTTTTTGTATTTTTATCTTATATCCTGATCCAATAAAAAGTCAACTTTTTGTTCAACTATTGCCTGTTATTTCATGTTACAATTTCGGGACTGTAGGGTATATTTGTAATAGTTATAATGTTGTATGAAGTACAATCTTATTCTAATATCTTTACGCGGATGCTTTGTGATTATTGATGGAATTTCATGTGCAGAAGTTCTTCTTTCTGGTTTATACGTGCAAGAATTGCCAATATTGGTGGTCCCCGCTACATGTATAGTGGTTTTCGGGAGGGCAAAGGGCAAAATGGTGAAACAAAACTTCATTTATTTACACTAGGTTTTGAGTCATATATGAATTATAGCAGTTAGTGATGAAGATTCGGTCCTAGAATTTTGTTCATTCATGGTTTAATATATTCTCCAAATCTTTGTTTTTTTTCCCGATAGGAATTTACATATGTTATAATTTGCAGATGTTAGTATTACTATAATGAATCATTCAACTTGTTCAGGCAATCCAAATTGTCAAAATGTTTTGAAGAAGATGCTAGTTAATGCGATTGGATACGTTACAAGGACCTAGACACTTAGTACTATGATATGTATCAATTTAGCGAGTTGTGCTAGTTGGTATGGTGGTTGTATAAGTCGATTTTAAGTCAAATAAGCACATATCTAGTAATTGTTTAGCTATATACAGTGAAATTATATACCTGCTATGATGTGAGTTTTGTGTCTCCTTCCTCCAACCAATCTTTTTTTTTTCTCAATTATCTTTACTCGTGTACTTGGTTTATAACCACGAGTGACGAGTGTTCATTGTTCCCCAAATCTTTTTAAGTTGTAAAGCTTGGTGATTGGTCATCTAATCTTTGATCCAAACATCTGCTAGTCTAATACTAAAATTCCAAACAAGTATGCATTATTGTAGTTTTACTACTTGAGTGATATCGAGATGGTTATGTTTGAAGTATGATAACTAATGCATCTTCTTAGACCATCACAACGTAGGATCCGACAATCTGTCGTCGGATTCGTGGCCTATGTGGAAAATATTCTTTCATAACTATTTGTGTTTCTACCAAAGGGCCAAAGGACCTAACGTTATTAAGGTGTGTGAAATAGTGTCCGTTTCTAAAGATTGAGAGTTTGAGTCCCACAGTGGATAATTGTATAGAATTATGAGTAGATTAGATTGTTAAAAATTACAAGGTGTACTTTTTAAAATAAAACTGGATTTTGATGCAAAATATGTTACTAATTACATGTGAAATAAATTATCAATGCATAAAGGATAGAAAATTATGTTTCTATTGCTGAATACAACTTTCTACAAATTAACTAATTAAGATTAAAAGTTTGAATAAGTATCAAAAAAGTGATAGATTTATGGAGGTGATGCAGTGGGTTACTTTTATTGTTAGTGATCATTATAAAAAGCAAAACAATGTTTAAAGATGGGTTGAACATGTAACATTTGTGAAACTATCAGTAACATATCTTGCATCAAATCCATAGTTCGGGTATATGAATCTAGATATAGGATCAATACTTGAGTTCACATTAAGAAAGAATGATCATCATGATTTCATTCTAACCTAATCTTTATTTGTACAAGCTTATATTCTTGAAAACCACAACATGATTACAAGATATAAAAAAGAACTTTAATGCAATACATCTAATTCAAAGTTGGGTTGAACATGAAACATAGCAACTCATGTTTTATGCATATCACCTTTTCATAGTCCAAACGGTATTGTACCATCACTAGCATTGGTGTCACGCCCCACTAAAATTCAGCATAAAATTTCAGCATTCTAGAACTTTCCAGGGCCATCTAGTCGCTTCAAGAGCCACTCGTAAGACTTCGGAACAACTCGTTTTTTCAGCAACTTGGGGACACTAGAATGACCAAGATTCAGCCAAGAAAGACCTAGAAAATGCTAGAAAAGACTAGTCAAATCAACCTTAATCAAGAGTACCGTAGAAACTTAGTAAAATTTCATGATATTTGAATTATCTAGATATTAAAGTTAGATCTCTTGTAAAGAGTGTTCTCTAGATAGCCAACCAAGTAATATAAATAGGTATGATGGAGTCTCATTTGAGACATCCTCGAGCACTTGTAAACATACATCACTTTTGTAAACTTTCTTTGTGCAAGTACAAAGCTTTTCTCTTATATACTTGTGTTTAAGTATTACAAGCCACACTCTTGCGATCCAATGATCCCTTCAAAGACTTTCATAACCAAAACCCAATGACACTAATTCGGCAAGGCTTACTTAGACGATGATTTAAGGCCGCACACGAGTTAAAGATATAACTCCGTGACAATGGGCCTTGATAACCATTATTAAATAGGCGAGTGATGCTCAAAAAGGCCTTGGGCCAATTTCAAAAGATACCACGTAATATTGATTAGTTATATGATTCAGTAAGACGTTGTACTCTTCACTATATGAAGTGGATTTCGAGGCCCACGAATTTTTCTTTAGGAATCCTTACTTTGTTGAAATATATTTCGAGGCTCATGAATTTGCTTCTTCAGTTATAATCTTTTTTTCCATATTTTTATTAAAAACATAATATTTGTCTAACACAGTTTTCTAGATCAAATAAATTTGGTATGTAATGCAAGCAGTATAATTCGAGCAGTTGGACATGGGTAGATGAAAAAAGAAAATTAGCTAACATAAAAAGGGCATATTTTTTCACTTTGTACAAAGAACGTAAGTTATGGACATAAACGTTTCAATGGACCTGATACTATGACAAACTGTCATACGTGGTTTGTCACAACTGTTGGACCCGTATTTATCATCTAAAATCTTGATTCAAACACTAAGGTAGTGTTTGGTATGCAGGAATGAGAGGTGGAATGTAATGGATGATTACGAGGGAATGAAGAAAAATGTGTTTGGTTGGTCAATGGAATAGAATCACTCATTCCAAAAGACATTTCATTCCCTCAAAATCATTTCTTCCACCACCCATGTTTTTTTCCATTCCATCCCCTCTTACACCATTCATCAACAACACCACAACCCACCACCTTCGCCAAAACCCACCACCCACCACCGACGCCATCACCGCCACCCGCCACCACCTCACCCCGACAGCCACCGTCGTCGCCGCCACCCACTCGCCACCGTTATCACCCACAACCGTGACCAACGCCAACGCTACTCACCGCCGCCGCCCATCACCATCGTCGACGCCACCACCACCGTCACCACCAACCGCCGTCGCCGCGCCACCCACCGCCACCTCAGCTGCCACCCACCACCAACGGCCACCTTGCCGCCACCACCACTCGTCGTCACCGCCCCACCGCTAGTCGCCGCCACCACCACCACCCATCGCCGCCGCCGACACCCACCACCGCCACATATAACCCACCCACAATTACTACCACCGACCACCACCACCACCACTCTCCACTTATTTTATTACTCCGTTTTTCTTGCCTATCGAACAATACACAATAATAAGTCATTACATTCACACATGGTAACCAAACAAGACATGGAATGGTAATGATCCATTGCATTCTCTCGTCCATTCCATTACCTCGTCAATTTCATTCCTTCATCCATTTCATTACCTCATACCAAACAGAGCCTAACGGTTCCTTAAGTTTAGCAGTTTCACTTTCTAGTTTATTTTCTCTTGATGGTAAACACACGGATTTGATTTGTTTAAAAGTTAGTTTGGTTATTAGGTAGTGAATTTTTGTTTTTGTTTTTTAAATTTGACTTAACTTGTCAAATTTACTTTTACCAATAGAAGAAGGATTGATGTAATAGCTTAGATATTAAATGTTGTATCAATTTTCTCTCTTAGAGTTTTCCCCTTGTCTTAGTATAAGATTTAAAAAAATGGTTTTTGTCAGGTGTTATGAAGGTGTTTATTTCCATACAAAGCTAAGCTTTATGATGTGGCGTGTGAAACTGTAACGACGAATTGATCACGTTGATTCTTAGAATACCCGTGATAATTTTTCCCAAACCCCCAAATTCGTAATTTGAAATGATAGGATGTTTATTGCAAAATTGATAGATGACCATCCAAATTACATGACAAAAACTTAAATAAGAACATAAATTCTAAACGAGCCATTAAAAGGCCATGGGCCAAACACAAACCCAAAAACAAAATGCACAAAACATGAAGAAAAACATAAAAATGCTTGTAACTCACCCTAGAATGCGCTTTTTGGACTCAATAGAAAGATTGTGATTTTCTATTTAAAAACTTGATACCAAAAGACAAAGAAGAAAGGAAGGCACTTCAATCTTGATATAACAGGACATGCAATTATTAAAGCAAGGAACACATTTTCAAAAGGAAAAGAATGGTATTGAGAATTCACCTTAAAACAAAAAAAAAAAAAAAAAAAAGGATATGTGCAGGGTATCCCTAACCCCGGGAGCGTGCTCCCCAGCTTGCAACCCGGCAATGCGCCCTGGCGGTAAATCATCCTCTAAATCAACTTGCTCGGGATCGAACCCAAGACCTTCCACGTATGGGAAGCCACAAGAGACCTCAACGAGGTGGCCGGTGGCCAACTGGGCTAGCCAGTTGGTTACCTTAAAACAAGGTAACCTGTTCTTTTGTTCTCGAAATCTTTGACATGTTATGATTTTATAACTGCCATTTTTCCACCACCTATATGATCTACAGCTACAAGTCTACAACCAAGCTTTTACATAACTATTTATGGGTTGAGTTATAATGCAAAGGATTTAAAAAGGGCCAAACTATCTACACATCAAGTGTGTAGATAGTCACCTTTAAAATGTGCTTTTTGTCTTTATATGCACACCCTGCAGTGTCGAACTGTGGCCAAAGCGCGGCGTTTTGGTCAGGTTAACCAGACAAAGACTGACGGGTCTGTTGACCGGACCAAAACGCCGAGCTTTGGCAGCGTTTTGGTCCTGTCAACCAGACCGGGTGTCAGTCTTTTGTCTGGTTGACAGGACCAAAACGCGGCCAAAGCTCGGCGTTTTGGTCCGGTCAACAGACCCGTCAGACACCCGTCAGTCTTTTTCTGATTAACCGGACCAAAACGCCGCGTTTTTGCCACAGTTCGACACTGCACGGTGTGCATATAAAGACAAAAAACACCTTTTTAAGTGTGTATATAGTGAAAAGAGTGTGCCAATAGGTACACCCTTTAAAAATAAGAAGGGTAAGAAGCCCCTAGAGAGTGACAAGTGTCATAGGAGGAATTAAATGGAAAGGGTAATTTTGTCTACAAGAGGAAAAAGAATATGCACATGTAAGTCACATGCTATTTTCCCCCCAATTTTTAAACTTCCGTAACATTTTTATACATCATTTGTTTTAAAAAAAAATTATACTATAAAATCGAGCGTTTTTTTTTATCTTAATATGAGTACCATATTGTTATATTTTTCAAAAAAAAAAAAATCAAAAACCCAGTTACATATTACACAATGGACATGATGTAAAACACAATGTAAAGTAGATCAAAAACACAATCAATGACAACAGATAAAGACACAATGGACAACATACTAAAACACAATGACCATAACGTATAACACAATGACGATAACATATAACACAATAAATATTAGACTAAATAAAAACACAATTGATGGCAACAGATAAAAGACACAATTAATGACAACAGATAAAAGACACAATGGAGTGCAGTGAAAACACAATAGAAAACAAACTAAAAACACAATACACAAAAAACTAAAACACAATGAACAAGATAATAAAAAAAAATTGAACAAATTATTAAAACACAATGGAAAACAACACAATGACCATAACGTATAACACAATGACGATAACATATAACACAATAAATATCAGACTAAATAAAAACACAATTGATGACAACAGATAAAAGACACAATTAATGACAGCAGATAAATGACACAATGGAGAGCAATGAAAAGACAATAGAAAACAAACTAAAAACACAATACACAAAAAACTAAAACACAATGAACAAGATAATAAAAAAAAAATTGAACAAATTATTAAAACACAATAGAAAACATATTAAACACAATGATCTGAACTAATAACACAATTTATAGAAAACCCAGATATAACACCATCTTCATTGTGTCATATATTGTGTTATAGGTTCTTATAAAAAATGCAATGGATAGAACCAAAATTAACATTGTGTTATAGGTTTTGATAATAACACAATGTATAGAAACTCTACTAAAACATAATGACCAAAACTTAGTTAAAAGACACAATGAACTGAACCTTTAACACAATGCGAAAAAACCCAGTAAAAATGAAAATTTTTATTTTATTTTTATATGATAATATGGTACTCATATTAAAGATAAAAAAACGCTCGTTATTATGGTGAAATTTAAAAAAAAAATGTTGTATGAAAAAGTTATGGACGTTTTAAATCAATGGGGGAATTGACATGTGGCTTGCATGTGGAGAGAGAAAATCCATAAATATAGGATTCCCTTTATGTCATTTTATTATTTTCTTTTCCCTACAACTAATCTCAACTCTCCAAATCTAAGATCAATGGACTAGAAACCTTCTTACCCTTCTTATTTATTTTATCCTTTGTATTTGATCCTAACCCAACTGATTATTATTGTTTTCTTTTGAAAATGCTTTATAAAGACATTACACACACATATATGTTCACACGTTTATAATAATTGTTATGTAGTAACAACATTTATGATCGGGTTGAATCATCAAATTAAAATGGTTGTTTTCTTATCGATCGATTAATCAATATAGATAAATTTTGTATTATGTTTTGCATTTTAAGTTTATATTCAAACTACACCCTTTCAAGATGATTGTCAAAAAGTCTTTCAACAAACAGAAGTCTAATCACCACCCAACTGTGGTCAATGGTTAGGAAATTGATCAACAAAGTTTCACAAACATATTCGCTGAAATTTTTGCTTCGGTAAAAAGATTACGAAGTTAAACATCAATAGAAAGATTTGTATAACACTATTACAAATCTTGTCAATATACAAACATAACATATACATTTCCATGTATTGATTAAAGCATGCATAATCTATAATAACTCATCGATATATTAGGTAACAAATGCATCCTCACCACTCACCAGCACCCTCTACGGCCCCGCTGCAAAGCGTGGCTCCTAGTTATTATTAATGTAAGACCTACCAAATTTTATTTAGAACACTTACCGAATAAAAAAAGTTAAAATTGCTTTTGGTCATCTTATTTGCATTGCTCAAATATTAGATAACATAACTTAATGTTTAAAGTTTAATTATCAATATATTAAAAATGGGAGTGAAATAGATATTATGCATGTAGGTTAACAAGAATATACATGTACAAAAAAAGAACGTTACAAGAAATAATAACTTATTTGTTTTTGTTTTTGGATTTACCCTTACAAAATAATGAAGTACCATACCCAAACAAGTTCATATTAGCCGGTGGAATGTTCAAAACAGGATTGATTTGAACTCCACCACCGGAATCCTTCCTTATTAGCGACCGCCGACGTGAATCATTACCATTGCAACCAAAAGATACCGGTGTATCAACATGAATCGAACTAAAACAGCTTGATGACACTAATGGCTCTTTTCGTGAATTTGACTTTTCTATAACCTTTATATCCTCATCCCCCCTTGGATTTAGTATTGTCGGATTACTATGTAACAATCGTTTTAACGATAAAGATCTAAACAACCTTTTTGGCCCCGTACCATTACTAGAGTTTAAACTTGTAGTTCGTGTAAACTTCCAAAACAATGATCTAGATGAAGATTTTTCTTGTTTATCGTCGCTTTCAGATAATAGTTCTTTGAGACGTTTTCTATGGACATCCATGACTTCATTTTCTGACACTGACACTGCGGCTTTGGGCTTCTTGATTTGGGTAGGGAGGAGTACACCATCTAAGAATAGCTCATCAGCGGATGTGATTGGTGGCAACGTAACGTTTGGAGTGATACAAAAATCAAAGGGTGTGGTGATGGTGGCAACCGTGGAACTAACGGCGGTTGTTTCGAATGATTGGTTGTTGAGATCATGGGAGAAAGAGATTCTTGGGCTTATGAAGGGTTCGGAGGAAGAACAAACATCAACTGCCATGGTGGGATAGAAAGTTGGTTTGATAAGTGATCATAAAGAGGGAATGTGGGAATTTATAGGTCAAGATTACTTTGTGTGGAGTTGAAGTCAAAATGATTGGGTAAAACTTTATACGAAGCCAACAAGCATGTGGAGAGGAATAATACATTACCTTTTTAAACTTTAAACCGTTAATTATAGGTATATATATCGTGCAAGTGTGAAAGATGTATATTAACCATCATGAACATTGACAAAGAGTCATAGAGATATAATTATATATGATTACATAGTATATACACCTATTAAAGGATTACCAACCTAACATGAACACTAGGCCGGTAATTCTTGTATCACCACTAAACACAACATGATCATAATCAACCGACTAATATGCCCATTTATTAAATGGTGAAACGAAATAGGTCTCGTTGGTAGATATACATGTTAACCCGAACACAGATTTTTAATGGACGGATTGATATGTTAACCTATTTAAGGGGTCCATAAAAGAGTCTAACTAGATGGATTCAAGAGAAAAAATATTTTTTTAAAGTTTTTACATTAAAAGTTTGAAACTTTGTTTAGTTTAAACTTTAATTCCAGTAGTGAACTCAATTTTCACTTGTGAACCCTTTAAAAGTTTTCATTTCCATCAAATTACTCCCATCTATGTTCTCATTCTTCAACTCTTTTTATTCGGTTCATCTAATCTGAAGCTAAATATATAAACGAGGAGTTTGAGATAAAAAAAAAAAGAAATAATTAAAAAGGTAACAGCTATATTTTTTTTTAAAACCGCGCCCCCCCCTCGGACTCGAACCCGGGTAAAACCCCGGGCCAAGCCCTCACCGAGATGTGTGCAACCACTTCTAATACTACTTCTAAGTCTCTACATTTATCCAGTTTGGTTAATGGTTACCTCAAACAAGTTTTTACAACTTCTATAATTTTTTAATACTAAAATACACCATTTGAGTGTCAACAACCTTTTGTATCTGTTATCCTTATGTAATTTGTCCTGGTGATTGGAATGAAAATTGAACATATTTGATTTGTGAAAAAAAAAATAATGACAATGTCATCAACATATACTAAGAAGTGGTGAAGCTTGATTGTCCCTTTGGTACATAAATAATGAAGGATCGGCCAAGGACTTGCGAAACCCAAACTCAATAAGAAAATTGGTGAGTTCATTGTACCAAGCCCGTGGTGCTTGTTTAGCTTTTGATCCAGTATATAAACTGCAACGTAAATATACAAAACAAAGGAGACAAATTAACATGATTGGATGTTAAATAAAATTCACATAGATAAGATATGTAGTATGTAGATATTTTGATAGGCCTATCTACAACTAAATATCTGAACTTGTGCAACTGTATGTAATGTTTTCTCCTATATCAACATTATAAATATATATTTTTTACTTATTCGGTTACCTAAATCTTGTCTTAGTTACTTATTTGATGTTTTTAAGCGTTTTTGGATGGTTCATTCGTGTGATGGGTCGAACAGATTATGTAAGAAGGGAGGAGAAATTAATTAAGAAGAGGGCGTTTTTTCTTGTGTTTTTAGTTGTGAGATAGGCAATCCGAATTGGTGGTGAAAATATGTTATGTCAAAAATATACTTCTTGAAAATTTTAATCAATGATAAAATCGATACATTTTTGTGCAATCAACAAATTATATCTTCATATTTTAGAAAAAAAAGGGTTAAAATGTAGGGAAAAAATAAAGCCTAATTTGCATTTTTTTTATTCATTGGCTTTTGGAAACTTGTGATGAGGTAACACTTAAGTAGATTACTTGATCGAGAGGGGACGTGCGCAATTTATTGGATACCTTACTTTTGATTATTTGAGAGACAAACTTAAGGTAAAAGAGTCGGAAAGACAAAATATTGACTTGAGAATGACATTGCACCTACTTTCAAATGGCATTTTGTAGACAAGGTAGCCAAAAGTGAATAGGAATAACTCCTTTTGTCTCTAATGTTTACTACATTATAAATTGCATCTTTTATAGATTTAGATTGTTTATAAATTGTATTGATTTTTATAACTTAATGAGATGATGTAGAGACAATTTGTGTCCAATTTCTATATACCCTCTACAAAAAGGTTGCATTTCAAATATAAGATTATAACTTTTTTAGAGTAAACTGTCAAAATGGCTCCTGAGGTTTGGTCACTTTTGACACTTTAGTTCAAAACTCAAATCTTTTTAATCTGGGTCCCTGTGGTTTCAATTTGGTTACCATTTTCATCCAAAACAAAATCTGGTCAGATTTTTCAGTTAACATTCAGTTTTTTTGTCTTTTTCTTCCCTTTTAATTAATGGCAAAATGGTCAGATTTTTTTAATTTGTTATAATAAAACATTAAAAGACCATTTTGCCATTCATTAAAAAGGAGGAAAAAGACAAAAAAGTTAGATGCTAACTGAAAACTCTGACCAGATTTTGATTTTGGATGAAAATGGCAATAAAATTGAAACACATGGACTCAGATTCAAAATGTTTGAGTTTTGAACTAAAGTGGCAAAAACGACTAAACCTTAGGGACTATTTTGGCAATTTACTTTTTTTTTTAGGTTAAAAAGTAAACCTATTTATACTATACTATAAACAATATATTAAACGGCAAAAAAAACTTTTAATCAGTTAATATGCTTTTAGTCAGATTTGATAAGAGAATGAAACTAGATACATACTTAGGTGGTGTTTGTTTTTTGGCCAGAAGCACTTCTGGCCACTTATGTCTGCGCGACGCAGACGTTACAAGTCTGCAGCTTGTTTGTTTTCCGGAAGCACTTCTCACCAAAAAGGTCTTCCCCACCTCTTCCCCACACAGACATGTTCTTATGTCTGCAAACCTCTTCTGAAACTCTTCTCTCTACCCCCACATCTCTGCATCACCTCCACCACATCTCCGCCACCACCTCCACCCCCACATCTCCGCCACCACCACCTTCACCTCCACCACCACACCTCCGACACCCATCACCTCCGACACCCATCACCTCCGACACCCATCACCTCCGACACCCATCACCTCCACCTCAGACACCACCACACCTCCGACACCCATCACCTCCACCTCCGACAATCACCACCTCCATCTTCACAAAGCATCAAA
The DNA here is from genome assembly GCA_030545235.1 of Helianthus tuberosus. Lineage (NCBI taxonomy): Eukaryota > Viridiplantae > Streptophyta > Magnoliopsida > Asterales > Asteraceae > Helianthus > Helianthus tuberosus. The sequence goes on from CM060448.1 coordinate 1,652,283, forward strand.
TCAAAACAAGAGATGTGCGGTGGTGGTTGAGAAACAAGAACCGGCCGTCGAAACCCCCAAATCGATCTCTCTCTATCTCTTTCTTCAGAAACCCCCAAATCGAAGATGATGAAATTAGGGTTTCGGTGGAGGTGGTTGTTTTTTTGGCTGAAGTGGTGGTGCTTGGCTTCGTGGTGGCGGTGATGATTGGTGGTTGCGACGGGGTGGGTGGGGGAGGCAGAGAGAAGATGGTGGTGGTGGTTGCGACGGGGTGGGTGGTGGCTGAAGTGGTGGTGGTTGGTTGTGGTGGTGGCAGGTGGACGGTGGTTGTTGGTTGTGGTGGTAGAGGAAGGCAGAGAGAGAGTCAGAGGTGTCTGTGTGTGTGTTTGTGTGTATTATGTGTGATAAGAGGTTTTTATAGATATAAAAAAACAAACCCTCTTCTCCTTGCAGACTGCAGACATTTGTTCCACCTCTTCTCCTGCAGATGCCTGCAGATGTGGTCCGCAGACTGCAGACTTTTTCTTGTAGAAAAAACAAACAGCACCTTAGTGAAGAGATATGAGCCCGGACCTTCTAGGAAAAGCCTAAACTGAAATCATAACCCGGTCAACTGGCCAAGACAAATTATCCGTAAGGCCCAACCGCCATGTCAGATGCACCAGCACAAAGGAGACAAAAAGGAAACTGTGAAAGCGATGTGTGGCCAATGATGTCCCGCAAGCCACTGTACCATAGATCTCCAATAGCGATCATTGCAGGGGAGACAAGAAGTACAATGGACAACAATATCCAGCAAATCACGTCCTGCGGATTCACACCCCTCTCAACCTCCATTAGCGGTTAATACAAAAGAGACCACATCCTGAAAGCAACGTATGACCAATAGCAGGCCGCGAACATGCTCCCCCCTCTGCCACCACTGACGTTCAGCAGAGAGGGAACCAAATGGATACTCCGATAGCGACGTCTCGCCCAATCATCTCCACCATAAGGTTATAAATACTGCACTCCATCAAGGTGAAAACATCCCATTAACTCCCCTCTTGCTTACAAAATTACTCTCTCAAGAACTATATAGTTTCTTACACTGGAGGATGGTTACGAGAAGAACCCCCAACTTCTCCTTCTTGTAACGAGACTCATAGTGTCATTTAGTTTTGCAGATTAATCCATCTTGAAAACTCTTGAAGATCGGAGTCCATTAATCATGTTGAGCATTGTCTAATCCACTCGGTTAGATTGGTGTTTTTCACTTAGTCATCTTATAATGTAGTTTTGGATGAAACGTGATATATATTTCAAACATTAATTTTACAGCACAAGTGTGCACTAAAAAACTACAACCTTGCGAAAACCTTAAAATGCAACGGAAGAATGTATATAATGTACAAGTCTAATAACTTAGTGAGTTTGTGTTTGTGTACAAAATTACCATACACATTTATGCATAAAAATTACTCGAATAAATATCTAAAACAATACATAGTTTATGCAGTCCCCAGTTATGTGTTAGGAACCTAACATTTATATTGCTAACCTCACTAGTCTCACTCTTCAAAACCGCTAGTCCAAATTAACAAAATTTGAACTCGTAACTTAATGTGAACAGGTAAATTGATCATTATATTTTAGATTTCACGCATAGTATCACAAACCTTCATTTTTAACCCGCGATTTCTTCATCTTCTTATTTATTTTCCGCATCATGTATAAGGTGATTTTTTAAGAAAGATATGATTCTTATATAGCAGGGATTTTTACATATATAATATACATTTATAGATATAATATTATTTTAATTTATAGGCGTTATAAACCTGTGTATTACATACATAGGTTGAATGTCGATTGTCGAAAAATGTAAAATCATAAGCTTCTATATAATCCTTATCAAACGGTTAAAATGTAATAATGTAATAATATCATAATGGGTTATTGGATTTTAATAATCTAAAGTTTCACCTGTTGGCTGATAATAATCTCAACTTTAAAAATTCTCTCCAACGATCCTAACTCGTTAGAAGTGGTAGTTTATAATATTATAATTTAAAATTCTAATATTATTTGTAATACTATATAATGTCTTTGTTATAATATTTATTTAATGATATTAGAAAGTTGACCAATTTTTAGGGTAAAAATCCCCCTATTTAAAACTCTAATTACAAATTTACCCAACTCAAAAAGTAAATTACATATTCCCTTTCTTTAATAAAGTGACAAAATACCCTTTAACCATAAAAAAAACCAAAGACTTACAGACGACATATGCACATCAAGGGGTGAAGCTTTATCGATTTTTTGCTCTTAGTGTTAATTATACCGAAAATTTCCGAATTCTTTTTGTAGTATAAAATATTGGATTTTTAAGAGCCGACCCTCACTAAATTTTTGTTCAAGCTCCGCCAGTGCGCACATCCCCTGCCCCCTCAACTTACAACTTCAGGGGCGGACCTACCTTGTAACAAGGGGTAACCCCCGTTACCCCTTGACGCTCCGTCGGTAGTGTAAATTTTTGAAAAAATTGACGTTTTTTCGATTTCGTTACCCTTTTTTGAAACGTTGCCTTCCCCTATAAGGATTTTCTAGATCCGCCACTGTACAACTTCCTCCGACCTTTCATCCTCCCAGTGACGATTCATTTTCCTCGTCCTCCACCGGCCGGCAGCCTCCAATCCTAAATACCAAGTGTTAATTTGAATGCATTTTCACAGTTCTACTGCTTGTATTATAAAAATGGGAAAAGGGCTCGGGTCATTCATCCGCTCATTAACCAATCCCAGTCCACTAGTCCAGTGCTCCTGAACTTCAAAAAAAAAAAAAAAAGACCAATTCAAGGCCTGGAAAAGCTGGCCCGCTCTTAATTGGGCCTAGTTTTTATTAGATATGTTTTAATCTCATTGTTTATTAATGTCAGCTTTTTTAAATAAATTTTCGTACACATATTTAGGGCTGTTCAAACTGCTCGGCGCTCGACGCTCGTTCGATGCTCGCTCGAAAAATGCTCGGAATTTGCTCGTTCGATTCAGCTCGATTGAAAAAATGCTCGGTTCGGATCGGTTCGGTTTGTAAACGAACCGAGCACGAGCAAAGGTCCGCTCTGTTCGGTTCGGCTCGGTTGGCTCGATTTATTTTTTAATATATATATATATATATATTTGTGTGTGTATCGTTTTTAATGAAATGACTAGAGACCAACATCAACAATGTTTGGTCAAAGATCCAAATAAAGCTAATTTAAGTAATTAGAATTGAAATCCAAAACCAATAGTTCATAGTTCAATACTTAAATGTCCATTTGAGTAACTGAGTCAAAATTTCAAATATTAAAATGTGAAGCGTCGATCAATACTCAAGTCTCAACCCGCCATTCAATTCTGAAGTACAAGACCCTAATGAAACTCCCCATTGGCCATCGTTGTTTGATTTCACCATCGCCACTCGCCAAGACGGCAACTCGCCAGGGTTTGGCTTCAATCGGTTCATTCAATTTCAAACTTCCGATAAAACAAGGGTATGTTTCGATCGGTCGACAATTTATCTTCCCGCTTAGCTAATCTCCTAGTTGAGTGTTTTTGTATTCCTTGTTATTTGTTAAATTTTTTGCTTGTGTTCTAGTGGACGAAACATAAGGGGCGAAAACTACACTTTATTATAATAACTAGCACTCCCATCGTCACTTTCTTTGTTTGTTCCGCGACGCTCGATACTCGCTCGACGTTCGTTCGGAAAATGATCGGATCGAAAGACGCTCGCTCGACTTTGGCTCGGTTGAAAAAAACGCTCGGTTCGGTTCGGATCGGTTTGTAAATGAACCGAGCACGAGCAAAGGTCTGATCGGTTCGGTTCGGCTCGTGAACAGCCCTACACATATTAATATAACTAGGGAAACTCAACCCGCATGATGCCAAGAGGGTGCGAAGGAAATTCAATTGATATCGTTTTGGTTTGTTATGGTATCGGCACATGCTTCACGCACCATACGACGGAGCGGACTGACTTTAAACAAATCGTAAATGCAAAGGTAGACACAATGCTAAAAATAACATTTCGCTCGGTATCAGTTTCGTTCATTGCATTCCCAAAATAATATATAAACGTGTATTTCACACCAATCGAAAGCAAAAAAAAAATGAATATCAGTAATGGTTCTGATAGTACTGATGTTCGGGGGGAGTTGAAGCCGTATCGATATTGTTCACAAAATCTGCCTTACTTAAAATATATCTCCCTTTATAATTTATAATGATAATGTCACTTTTGAATTAAAACATACCAAAAACATATCTATATGAATTTTTATATATTATCATTTATAATGATGATTAAGCTGTGGTATGGGTTAGCGCCCCCTCCATCTCAGCAATAACAACCAATAGCACCCCCAAGGGGGTGCCATTGTGGGGCTTTAACCCATTTCTTGGTTGTTAAAGAGGAAGGGGGATTGCTTACGTAGTCACTGATGTTGCACAATGGAGTCCCTAAGGGCTCCATTCCATACCATGTAACACTACCAAGATATGACCTTTATTTCAAAGCTTCTAGGATCATTTAAGTTGGAGATGTCATAGGTTCATGTCCCGCAAGAAATAAAATAAAATTTGCCATTAAAAAAAATAATCTGATTATCAACTACATACTCCAAAGAACATTGCGAAAAGGAAACCTGTCCTAGGATTAAAGATGCATGATGTTCGGTACTTAAATGTCCAAAATGACCACTTAAATAATGTAACGCGCCACACATGATCCAATCCCAGAAGCTCCAACTCGGCTAGTGACATGGCCCATCGATTATTTGTTTTTGTCGACATTGTCGTGAATACGAAGTTGCACATGGATAAAAAATATCTAATGTATCCTCTTCGGCATTGTTAAGATTATCTACTCTTTTCCATCTCGCTTTTACACATATAGTTATCCTCATGTTGGAGCTCACATGAAGGAATTCATGTTGGATATTATGTCCGGTTCGATAAGTCAACGCCGCCGACCGGGTCTTGACCCGTAAGAGTTACACCTTGGGCAACGAACTAAAAATCCACTTAACCTATTTAACTGGTAATTACGAACAATATACGAGACAAATCATAATTATATTTATGATCATAAGCGGGTATTAACTGAGAGACGGGTACATGGACCGGGTGACACGAGTATTCTCACCCTACGCCACTTGTCATACACCTAACTTGTGGCCAATCAAAACACATGCAATTTTGCATGTTTTGACACTTGGCGAGCATGCAAGATTGTCCAGTTTCTATATATTTGTGGGTCTTGTTTTGAGAGAAGTATGAACATAAGGTTGCAAAAACTCTCTCAACTAACACACCCAAACCGGCCACCACCGCCTGCAGGACAGGCCTTCGCTGCCCCGCCGCCTGCCGCCGCCTACTGCCGCGGCTGCCGCTGTTGACTGTCGCCGCCCCTTCTTCGTGTCTCGTTGGTTCGTTAACTAGCCCTTGTTCGTTGAACCTCGGTGTCTCGACCGGTTAGTCTTTAACCAAAGGTATATCTAAACCCCCTATGGTTGATGTTCTATTTCGTGTTTGCATGTTGGTGACCTTGTTCCATTAAGGGTATTCCTTGGTATAAAAGTGTTCATGTTAATTTTGTTACACACGCTTTCGTTGCTTAAAATGTATATATAGTTTTAACTAGTTAAAGTTTATTTTGAATGACATATATATACATGCATTTTTATTTGTCAAAAGTGTTTTGACTAATCATTGTAACGAAATAAACACATAAATAATATGAACCGGGTTCATGTAATAAAAGTAAAATTATATCACGGATCTCCTTCAGTGGTATCAGAGCCGATGCTCACCACATGCAAACCGAAACCGGTCTTATTTTACCGGAATAATAAATCACAAACTTTAAAAGTCTAAAGTTTTTGATTTATTTTATCTTTGGGTTATATATATATATATATTGGTCATATTTTAATTGTTAGTATTTTGTTGACCAAAAATTGCCCAAACATGCTTTTGGTTATGTACTTATGTTGAATATGTAAATCGGGCCCGACCTTGTGGTTGTGTTTATATTTGGTTTTGTTCATGGTTTTGGCCCGTTTTGCGGCTCAAAGTTGTAATAGATTAGTTTATGGTTTTGGCCGCTTTGTGGTTCAAAGTTGTAATAGATAAGGTTCTTTGTCTTTGTTATATTTACTTGTTAAATATTGTTGAACCGAAGACCCGAAGCAAAACCGAATGCCAAGAGGAGTCTTGGAGTTAGTGGGAGTCGCTCAAGACAAAAAGATGCACTCAAGTCCATCCTTGTGGTTGTTTTGTGTTTTGAGACCGTGACCCTTTTGATCTTGCTACTTGGCTCTAGCAAGATCATAATCATGCCCATATGATTTACATATTCATTTTTGCTATTATGGTTGCCTTTTGATAAATGTTGTCACACTTCAACCTAATACCAAAAACGCATTCTTTAATTTTTTTTTTAAAATGAAATCGGGAAAAGCAAGTTCTAGCAACTTGCATATTTTTATAACCACTAGAGTTTTATAACATGTTTTTCTCACATCTTTAAAACTCATAAACTTAATAGTTTTCACTATTAACTTTAATTGGTTATTCCAAGTCGCGACAAACTTAGTTTTGTAGGTTATCTAAAACTAATTGTCCCGAGAGGTGAAAGGGGTTATGTCGTAAATTTAATACTTAAATTAAAACCGACTATAACGACCCTATTTGGTAAAATTAAAATCAATGGTCTATGTCATCCTACTACTAGTAACACTTGGGGCATAATGCGAACCATCAGTGTTGGAGCCACAGCACGACACTTGGTGTCTAGTTTATCCTTCCAAGGTGCAAGGGTTCCGTCGACACATCCGGCCCTTCCACATGTGACCGTTTTAGGACGACTATTACTTTTCTTCTCCTGTTGCGTGCCCCAGCCGTCTCGAGAACAAAAGTGGCATAGATGAGGCCAAACGTATCAATGCAAGGACGAAGGTTGTCCTCGCAGCCTCATAAACCCCGGGAGTTGTGATTTTCTTACAATTGACAATCGTTGTCAGTCCGCTTAAACCTCTCGCTAATGTTGCATGCCCCAGCTGCCTTTAGAAAGAGCTTCTAACCGGATTCTCATTCCTTATCGTCTCACCTCACTAAATAAGGAAATACAATAAAAATACTAATTAAATAATTTTTTGCTTAACAGATGTCATCTGAAAACAACTCCTCTTTTGCTCTCAAGTCCATACTTGAGAAAGACAAATTGAATAACACCAATTTTCTTGAGTGGCACCGTAACTTGAGAATCGTTCTCAAGATGGCAAAAAGGATTTATGTTTTGGAAACCCTGATTCCAACCGCACCCGAGAACAACACGGTGGTTGCGAAGAAGGCTTTCGACAAACATAAAGAAGATGCCATGGAAGTTGCTTGCCTCATGCAAGCCACCATGTCTCCATATCTTCAGAAGAATATGGAAGACATGAATGCCTTCGACATGATTGAACAACTCAAGGGCATGTTTCAGAAACAAGCTCGTCAGGAAGGCTATGACACCATGAAACAGCTCATAAGCTGTAGAATGCAAGATGGTTCCTCAGTTAGTGCTCATGTCCTCAAGATGAAAGGCTACATCGACCAATTAAACAAACTTGGTTATCCTCTCTAAGATGAGATGGCTGTTGACTTCATTCTCAACTCTCTTTCCAGTCACTATGATCAATTTGTTATGAACTTTAACATGAATGACTGGGTAAAGACAGTGCCAGAGCTACATGGGATGCTCAAAACGGCAGAGATGAACATTTCCAACAAAGTAAGCCAAGTGTTAATGGTTCGATCTGGTGGTGTTAAAAAGCCCAAAACAAAGAAGAAAAGTTACAACAGCAAAAAAAAAAAGGAAAGGCTCCTGTTGCTGCCAAACCTGCCACCAACAAGAGCAAGCAAGCTGTGAAAGCCCCTCTTCCAGAAGAGCGGCAATGCTATGAGTGTAACAAGATGGGGCACTGGAAACGTAACTGCCCCGAGTATCTTGCCAAGCTCAAAGTGAAGAAGGCTAATGGAGAAGGCACTTCTTCAGGTATTCTAATATATGTTATCGAACTTTTCACTGTTTCAAGCAACACATGGGTATTTGATACCGGGTGTGGTTATTACATCATTAATGTCTTGCAGGAGCCTGAGAAGTGGAAGAAACTGAAGCCGGGAGACATGGAGCTCATTGTTGGCGATGGGAAAAGAGTCCCAGTTCTGGCAACTGGCACATTTAATCTTTCATGTCCTTCTGGTCTTGTTGTTGTTTTGAACAATTGTCTTTATGCACCTGGTTTAACCAGGAACATCATTTCAGTTTCGTTGCTTTTTGAACAAGGATTTAGATATGTTTTTAACGGTGTTGCTATTTGTAACACCCTTATTATTATTTAACGATTTTCGTATAATTTACGAAAATAAACGGGTAATTAGAATTTCAAATACATTGAAAATACGGGTTCATTAAACTTTATTTACAGAATTCAAACTATACAACATAACATGTGTGTGTTCGTCATTTAACATAACAACGATACATAGTACGGAAGCTTATTTCTTGATCGTGTTCGGTTCTTCGTTGTGCTTGATCGTCCTCCGGTGCTAAAATTATACCCGAAACTCATAAAACATGAGTTAGATTAGTCATACGTAACTTAGAACGTATCTAAACGAGTCCGGGAAGCGAAACTGATTAAAATAAAATTTTTTCGCTAAAACAGTGCCCTTTCGCGCCACGCGAAGGCACCCAGTTGCTCCCTCGCGCCACGCGAGGGAGACCGTTTTCCAGCAGCTCTGGAGCTGGGTCTTGCATTTTTCAGCAATACCAATTTTTACGGAAACGGCCATAACTTCTTCGTTATTGATCTGTTTTACGCGATTCTTTTTCCTACGCGTCCGTAATTTAATTCTCCATCATATGAAGTTAAAATCCAACATCCAACAAAATAAATTTTGAGACTTCTAAGCCTTCGACTCGTTACCTTTTTACCGAATTTTAACCCGTTTATGCATTTTATCAAACAAACGTATTTGTTTGATCCTTATATCACTTACACTTCTTCAAATTAATGTTATCTACCATTTTGGATTCTAATTACAGGTTTATTACACAATTTAAACCCGTTTACGCTCGTATGCTTATTTTGACCCGTTAAGGGTATTTAAGCACTTTAAAGCTTGAAATCGCTTTCATTCATTTCTAGCATCTCATTCCTACATTTCTTATCAAGTAATCCTCCACTACAACTATAAGTGTGTTGGATCTAATGTGGATATCTATATGTTCCGAGTTTTACCCCTCAGATTATTATTTTACGGCAAGACTCAAATAGAGCCATTTGACTAACGTATTACATCTTTCAACTTCTACACTTATTTTAAGTATTTATCTAATCATGAAACTCGTTTCCAAACAACCTTTAAGGGTTGTTGGTTCAATTTAGCCTACAAGGGCGTTTTGGTCAATTTTGGTCCTTCTTTTACGACGAAGGACTTTCAATACTTGTTTGACCCAAAAATCCGGTCTTTTAACTATAACCTTGTTTAGAAACCATTATGTTTCTAAAACACTACTTTTATAACTTGAATTATTGTAACGCCCCAAAATCCAAATGTTATATATTCGAAATATGTCCTTATGCGTTATATTATGAAATAAATAACTAGGCTGTTTAACCTAGTTAAGTGCATGGTAAAAATTATCAAAAGAGAAAAGTAGTGCCAAATATGTGTTAGAAGTAAACAAACACACACATCGTGTGTGTTCGAGAAAGAGCCAGGAGCTCCATGAGAGTTCCACAAACCCTAATCATGAAGATCATCAAATCGGAAGGCAAGATGAAGCTTAAATCCATAACCGAACATGGATTAATGATCACCAACATGAGGGGATCATAAGGTATGTCTTAAATCTAAGATTGGTGATCATGTGTGAAGTGGGTTATGTTCAAATCCGTGAGTTAATATGAAATTAATCATGTACAAGGGTTAGAATCATCGTACAGAACATGGGGTACGTATGGTTTGTGTTAATTTGATGATTAGAGGTGAGACCCGTTAGTTAGGGTAAAGATAATGACTAGAATTACCACCTATGTCAAAGTTTGGTTGAAAGATTGATGTATTATGTGGGTATGATGAATTCTTGTTAGATGAATTAGGAGAAATATGATGATGATATGTTTGGATGTTTAATTGGGAATGATACATGATGATTAGTAGTAGGTTTTGATGGGTTATGTATGAGTTTAGAAGATTTATGTATGAATTAGTTGTACGTTATGCTTAAAAGGTGGTACGCACATCAAGTGTATGATAAAATGTATATAGTGTCGTCCGTATAGTCGATTATGATGTTACAAGTATATGATGATAAGTCGATAGTTAAATATGGTTAATAGTTGACTCTTGAAAGTCAACTAAGTATAAGAAACACGATTTGATTCGTTGTTGTAAAGGTAGGATTATAGGAAGTCGTTTGGTACATGTTATGCCAATATGAGTTATTTGTGATTACATGATGAATTACATGAGTTGGAAAGGATATGACATTGATTATATGTTTTAATGCTTGTTAGAAATGACTAAGGAAAGTTAAGTGTGAAATATGCGAGTGTTATGATTGTTAACACGTACCAATGAGTATGCTAACAAGAATGTGGTTCCGACGACATGAAAGTGTAGGGACCATGTCGAGACAGATTCGAGCACGGGAGGCTAACGGGCCATGAAGAGGCAAGGAAGCGGATAAGAGCACGGACGCATAAGGTAAGTGATTTCCGTAATCACTTCTTAGTTTGATTAAGTAATATAGTGTTTTAATTAATTAAACATGATGTGTGAGGTCAAATATGTGTTGAAGTCTTTCGTCGTAAATGAAGAGATTAAAGTTGACTAAAATGCCCTTGATGGGTATAGTGGGCGAACGATCTTAGAAGTAGTTTAGAAATAAGCTATTCGATTAGTGTAATGTTTTGGTCAAGTATAAAAGTGGGGAGTATGGTTTTGTAACTCATGGACCCTTTTTATGCGCATTTACCCTTAACGGGTCAAAATGAGCTTTTGAGCGAAAATGGGGGAAATAAGGTGTAAGGTATCCGGAAATGAATCTTTTATGATAGATGACCTTGAAATTATTAAGTTCATATGAATTTAAGGTCAAACAAACAAGTTATGTTGATAAATGCATGAACGGGTCATAATACGGTAAAAGGGAAACGAGTCGAAGGCTTAACAGTCATAAATTTCGGTAGTCCAAATATGGGATTTTTACTCCATGTGATGGAGAATTAAATTACGATCACGTAGGAAAAAGAATCGGGTAAAACAGACCAAAAACGAGAGAGTTATGCTCGTTTCCGTAAAGTCGAGTGGTGCTGGGAATACGCAACAATCAGCTGCAACTTTTCTGGAAAAACAGGGGGGTCGCGTCACGCGACGGGACGGGACGGGACGGGTGCAATGTTTGGCGAAATTGTTTTTGTTGTCTTATTTGGTATCAGGAACTCGTTTTAAGGCGTTTTAAGCCACGTACGCCTAATTTAACTTACGTTTATATGATCTTAAGGGTATGCACGTATGTGGATAGGTACGTATGCATGTTTATAAGGATGTGATCAAGTATGTGGAAATATGAAGGTTTGTATGTGAGTAGGCGTGTATGAGTTTGGTATGTTGCAAGTAGGAATGTATGTATGTATGTTTGTATGTATATATGTATAATGTCATGACTATACGTAGTGATGTAGGTAAGTGTATGTGTAGATACGTATATAATGATGTAGATATATTTATATGTAGGTATGCATGTAGATTGGTATGCATGTGTGTACAAATGTACCTATGTGGATAATATGTATGAAGTTTAGGGATGTATGTAAATCATTCAGTATGATTAAGCTTTTACGTTGTTATTCGTGTACCGGGAGTTTTAGGTGTAATGCAGGTACAATATCGAAGATTCACCTGAGGTGAGGTACTCAGAGGGAACGTGTAATGTAAAGGAATAATGGAACGGAAATAGTCCAAGGCTAAGTATCGTTTATATTGATCACATATTAATGACTTGTATGTATTTGGTGAGTGCAGGTGGTTCGAGCCAGATTATTATGTTGAAAAGGACCGATCAAAGATCGAGTCACAAGATAGATTGTACGGGAATGTTGAGTACATAACTGAGTGAAGCTAGGTTATGATTTCTTATTGTAAATGAGTATAATAAATGTATTTATTGTAAAAGAATTATCCTTAAAAATGAATTTAAGCGCGTCAAGGTGTTTGTAACGAAAGAAATTTTTAATGGTATGAATTTCCGCTACGACTTTAGTCAATTATGAATTAGGGTGTTACAATTATTCGGTTTATCTTTAAGATAACCAAATATCCAATTTGACCTTGTTTAACTCTTAGAAAACCTCAAATTCTACATGATGAGTTGAATCATTACACAAACCTGGCTCAGATCAATGTATTGACCCGTTACGATGCCTTGCCTTAGTGGCGCTAAGTAATAGCGATGTCATCATTCAATCGATATTTATTCATGTAATCATGCAACTCGACAAAACATTAGCCGATATTGTCAAAGGATGATATTTTCACCTTTTGACCCGTTTGGTCTATATGACCGTTTACTTTTACGAGATGGATTTATTATCATCTCGTCTACATGACTTGTACCGGTTTACACTGTACGGTCAATTTACTTATAAATCTATTTCTTTATTATTTTGACCCCTTTATGTCTTACGCCATAAAGTGTCCTTCAAAACTAACAGTTATCGTCACGAGTGACTACATTGCCGTTTTACCCTTATTAATTGTATTGATTTACCTTATAAGGTAATTCATTCAAAGCTCATTATTTATTAGTCATTACATGACTAAATGACCTTTTTAGCTCTTTTAACCATTCAACATGGTTTATCTTTATTGTCTTTTGTTCCGAACCTCGCATGTCGGGTCGAAACATCATAAGTCAAATGTGACTTTTGATTATTCAAAATCTATAAAACCAATAGATATCAAATAAAAGGTGTAAGTTTTAACTTACCTCACATCCAAATTACGCTTTTCTTTTCTCACTTGCTTCCATCGACCCGCTTGCTCCCCAAGCTTCACCTAGCTTGTTAAGCGCCAACTATCATTCATCATTCACAGGGTTGTTAGATTAGTCATTCTAAATCATGACTTTCACACCTTATGAATCTTTGACTACTTTTCTTACTGAACTAAATCATAAATCATGAGTTTAATTCTTGTGTCAAGACCCACTTCAAATTAAGTATGAACTCTTAACAAATCCCTATTTTGTTCAAGTAGTTCATTCATACAAGTTAGTATGATGTTTATAAACACCAATACAACATCAATTTCATTAAATCATCCAAAACCCATTTTTCATGTCATGTATGATCAACACTCAAGCTTGGAAATTGTTTAAGTGTCTTGCATCAACTATCACTTATGATGATTTCTAACACAAACATATCATCATCTTCATTATTAAATCAAAACCCACTTAGCACATATATGGGTAATCATCAAATCCCTAGTTTCTAACACCAATTCATCAAGTTTTCAACTAGGGTTTGTTTCTAAACATGAATTCAACACATATATCACTCATACATTCAACATTCATTCACGAATTTTGATCATGAGTGTTCATCATAAATTCTAAGACATCACCAAATTACAAAATTTTACATACCTTACGATCCCCTTGACTTGGTGATCATTTGTATGTGATCATGCATTTGATTTGAGCTAGTTTTGCCCTTCAATTTGGTGAAATTGAGATGAGCTAGGGTTGGAGCTCCTGGCTCCTCTTCTGATCGATTTCACACACACACACACTAGTGTGTGTAGTGTTTTAATTAAATTAAAAATCAAGTTTTAAATCTTCCTCTTTTGGCCCCTCAAGTTTGTAACTTTATAATAAGGGTTATTTCCCCAGTTTCCTCCTTTGTTTTAAGGCACATATTTAACTAGGTTGATATTCCTAGTTACTTGGTGGGTTCGGGGAAGTTATAACCCGTTTTATTTTTATGTCCCGTTAACTCGGGCCTTTTATAAACTTATTTCCTTAAAAGCATTTATTCACGTTTTATTAAATATTAGGTTTATTTATTTAAATCCTAATATTTACCGGGTTACTTTTACCACTAACGGTACTTTACCCGCCTTTTAGTATTAACGGGGTTTGATTACCAAACCCGTTTTCGGGGTGTTACAAGTCTACCCCCCTTAAAGAGGTTTCGTCCCCGAAACCTTATTTACGTAGTTCTTTTAAATTTTAGACTAAACGAACTTAGCTTCGTTTTCAAGGCATTCATACATTCTTTTTGGATCTAAAGTTTTCGTTTATATTGACCCGTACGTCTTCCATGTGTAAGGCCTTCGCGGGCCGTTACTTTTAGCTTATATCTTTTATCTTTACTAATCGAGTTGTTACTTGACCACTCTTTCGCTTTAGTCTGTCAACATGTTTATTTCGCGCTTGTCTTATATTGACAAGTGCTTTGTATTTGTCATGACAATATCTTGACTTCAAATAGTTTTACCGGCTAGACTAATCAGTCGCCGTCACTTTATATCCCGTCACCCGGGTATACTATTTTGCCATCTCCGGCCTTATGTGTGTATAATATTTTCTAAATCACTTCATACTACTTATGTTTTGTTAAAACGTTGTTTTTGACAAAAAACTGAATTTTTAGTTTATGTTTCCTCTTTGTCTCACATCTTTCTCTCATTTCTAGGAATGTTACTCCCGATGATCTATTTCTTTCCGTTATTATTTAATGCGGGGAATTATAACTAATTCCCCCGCTTAACCCATATGATCCGTTGGTTCTTTCACTTAGCCTCATATGCTATTTCTTTAGATTTCCATTTTTTTAGGTGAGACCCAACAGTTTGTTTCTTTCTATTTATAACCCAAGGGTCTTCTTGGTCCTGTAGACCTTAACACTATGTTTAATCCCGTAGGTTATGATAATCCCATAGATCATCTTTTTTTCAAGTCTTTATTCAACTGTGTGTGTATATATATATATATATATATATATGGTGTCAAGGCACCCCTTTTTATGTCTAGAACTATTTACTGTTGCTTTTTGGATTTCGTTTGACCTTGACCGTAGTCTAAGGCTACATTTGTTCTCTTTCGAATTATCTTTCTGACTTTGACTTCTAACGTCATTTACACGTCGGTTTGTCCTTCACTTACCGTTACCCGGTTCTTACCTATACTTCTTTACGACCCATTACCCGGGTTCTTTATCTTAGGGTTTTTAACATTTTTGTTTCGCTAGTTTGCGTTTTTCCTATATATATTCCTTTATGACCCATCACGTAGGTTCATTAATGTTTCGCGCTTCCATTATTCGGTTTGCGCTTACTTGCACTACCAAGTTTTTATACCTTATTTATCTCATTTGACTTGTTCGTGTGAAATTTCACCACATGTGAACATCAAACTCTATTCTTTATTCGACCCATTCAACTTTAAAATAGTTGAGCGTAGATTAACATTTCTGTTTGCAAATTCTCATTGTCTTTTAGTCATGACTCATATTCCGAGTCTTTTGACTTTCTATTTCGCGTTCCCGTCTCTTGGTTTACGCATTCTTTCCAAATCCTACCCATTCATCGGGTATCTTTACCGTAATCATTTTCAAGTAACCATTCTTATATGGTTTTAGACGTTATTTTAATTTATTTGGTCGTCTTAGCGAGATCCATTGCTTTTATTCAATCAAGTCCTTTATTCTTTATTCAATTCGTTTGACTTGTCCATGTGAATTTCATCACTTGTGACAGTCAAACTTTTATCCCTATGCCTTAACATTCCTATTGGTCGGTCTGTATTTTCTTTTTACTTGATCCTTGTCCCTTCTCTCGGGCTCGTTATTCTTACGTAATACGCTTCCGTCATCCGACTTACGTTTACGTTTACTATCAAACATCTTACTTATTTGATTCATTTGGGTACCATTTAAGTTAGTCCCATTCACCCCACCCTTACTACATCGGACATAAATGTGTCCATCATAAGAAGTTCATGGTACCACGTGTTCACTACTTACTTGGCCGGAGTAAGCGATCAACACCTGGTATACATGACCTTTTTATAATTTTCACATTACACCCCATGTAAGTAATGCCTCTATTTGTTTTTCTTGGAAACAATATCCCGGATTGGTTTTCTATTCAGGTTTTTCCAAGTTTTCAATCTACATATGCAATTTTCAATCTCTACGTATTTGTTGCATATTACTATTTATGCAATAATTTAAAATGTGCACCTGATAATGCTTGCTCTAACAGGCTCTCCTTGCCATTAACTTATTCGCAATCGTTGCGCGATTTAGGTCCTTGGTGAGCGTGCTCTATTTGTCGTACTTTGGACCGTTCCTCTGTCAAATCCATGATTTGTTAAACTCTCGCTATCTTCATATGCAAGTGTCCTTCAATCTAAAATGTTTACAATAGTTAGTAATTTCGACATTAATGGATGCCCGTATTATAATACGAGGCTTTTCTACTATACGCATCAACGCGTGTAATTTCGTTGACTATATCTATTCTATATCGATTTTATTGGTGTAACGTGTATTACACGATAACAATATGTGTTGTTCTCAACACTTTAATCATACTAAACCATTGATATACATGTACTTACCGGATTTGCGATCAAGCCTCGAACCGAACACATTTGTCAACAACCTTGAGCTCTGATTACCAACTTGTAACACCCTTATTATTATTTAACGATTTTCGTATAATTTACGAAAATAAACGAGTAATTAGAATTTCAAATACATTGAAAATATGGGTTCATTAAACTTTATTTAAAGAATTCAAACTATACAACATAACATGTGTGTGTTCGTCATTTAACATAACAACGATACATAGTGCGGAAGCTTATTTCTTGATCGTGTTCGGTTCTTCGTTGTGCTTGATCGTCCTCCGGTGCTAAAATTATACCTGAAACTCATAAAACATGAGTTAGATTAGTCATACGTAACTTAGAACGTATCTAAACGAGTCCGGGAAGTGAAACTGATTAAAATAAAAAAATTTCGCTAAAACAGTGCCCTTTCGCGCCACGCGAGGGCACCCAGTTGCTCCCTCGCGCCACGCGAGGGAGACCGTTTTCCAGCAGCTCTGGAGCTGGGTCCTGCATTTTTCAGCAATACCAGTTTTTACGGAAACGGCCATAACTTCTTCGTTATTGATCCATTTTACGCGATTCTTTTTCCTACGCGTCCGTAATTTAATTCTCCATCATATGAAGTTAAAATCCAACATCCAACAAAATAAATTTTGAGACTTCTAAGTGTCGCAACCCCCGATCCCTGATTCCCGGGAACGGGCGGACGCGATCTCAGAGTTTCGGTGGTATCAGGTTATTTATCTTGCAGCGGAATTTACATCAGGACCGTAGTTAGGAAATGTTTATCAGAGTAAAACACCATAATTCATATTAATAATCACATGGGTAAAACCCAAGTTTCTTATTACAATACATTTATAGGGATAAACCCTATCTTATTGAATTTTAAAACATCGTTTATTAGGTAACTTTTATAGCCACATTTTTCCCAAGCCTTCAGTGCT
Organism: Helianthus tuberosus; assembly: GCA_030545235.1. Taxonomy (NCBI): domain Eukaryota; kingdom Viridiplantae; phylum Streptophyta; class Magnoliopsida; order Asterales; family Asteraceae; genus Helianthus; species Helianthus tuberosus. The sequence continues at coordinate 1,669,910 of CM060448.1, forward strand.
CTCCAGCTGGCTTTCATTAATTGGCTGTTCACATTGTGTTAACTGTAACACGTTTTAAAAACATGTGTCAGTCGGAAATACTGGTGAGTGAATCCCATTTTAATCAAGAACATTTTATCAATTAAAACAGTATTGAGAGCGATCACATTGTTTATTTCTACACAATTACTCATTCAGTACTTGCCACTCGACCGGATCTATGGCTATGGTCAAATTACCCATTGGCTAACTCGTTGTCCAATGGTAATGTACTGTCGTTCCCGACTTACTACTACTCGTAGTAATAAATTTTGTATACAAAACCTCATAATACCGGCAGTAATTGAAGAACTACAAAGACTCAATCACCGCTTAATCACATTGTAAAACAATTAAGGTTTTGTAAAGTATTCCAAAAATGTTAACAAAAAGAGGATAAACTCACATTGCTGTCTTAGGCTTTTCGTAAGGGTTTCCTGGATATAATCTATAATTTATACAAATGTACATTGGTTAGTACCATAACCCTTTTAAAATATTAATGATACCCTCCCCGAGACGGCATTCCAACAACTACGTCGGGCAGAACCACGACAGTTGTTACGGAACCCTAAATCAATCGGGCAACGTAACTATTACGAAACTGGGGCTATAATACTTACAACGGAGCAGAACCTCACTAATTAGGGGTATAATACCCAAATATTACAACTCTTCTACAAAATTTGAGATTTGAGATTGAAATGTGAGCGACGGAAATTGTAACCCGATGCCATCTATTTATAGTTCTGATATCTGACTTCCACGCGGCCCGCGTAAGGTAAGGCTAAGCCTTACGCGGCCCGCGTCAACACGCGGTCAACATATAGCTTAGTCATCTACTAGGCTTGACACGATGACGACACGTGTCAGCTCAGGATGTATTCGCGTTTGATGAGCTCTCGCTGCCCGCGTCGACAAACCAAGACTCTTACACGGCCCGCTTTAACTTATAGTTTCACCGGAATCAAGTTTAAACCTTGATACCGCCCGCGTGAACTTGGGGTGAGGTCTTACGCGGCCCGCCTCAGCCCTATATTTCTTGTTTTTGATTTATTTTATAATAATAACATAACTAGGGCTCGGTTTTCACATACGGGGTGTAATATAAGACACATTGGGACATTCTAAACTATATGAGAGTATCGGTTTTACCGAGGGTTGTTACATTCTCCCCACCTTGTTTTAGAGCTCGTCCTCGAGATCTACTGAAACAAGTGCGGATATTTCTTTTGCATTTCTGACTCGAGTTCCCATGTATACTCAGGTCCTCTTTTGGAGTCCCACTTTACTTTGACCAGAACTAATCTTTTATGCTTGAGATTCTTGACTTTCCTGTCTTCAATTTGTAGAGGTCTTTCTACAAACTTGAGTTGTTCATTTACCTCTATATCTTTAAGAGGTACTATCAATGATTCATCAGCTAAACACTTTTTAAGATTAGATACATGAAACACATCATGTATTCATGCCATTTCCTCTGGCAGTTGTAGCTGATAGGCTACAGGTCTTATTCTTCTAATAATCTTAAAAGGTCCAACATACCTGGGACTTAGCTTTCCCCGTTTGATGAATCTTACCACTCCTTTCCAATGAGAGACTTTTAACAATACTTTATCTCCTACTTGAAATTCCAATGGCTTGCGTCGGTTATTAGCATAACTCTTTTGTTGATCACGTGCTGCTTTTAGTCGTTCCTTGACTTGAATAATCTTGTCGGTTGTTTCCTGTACTATCTCAGGTCCAGATAGTTGCTTTTCCCCAATTTCTGCCCAACAGACTGGGGTTCGACACTTTCGTCCATAAAGCATTGATACTTGTGTGATAGCTATTATTATATGAAAATTCTATTAAAGGTAAGTGATCGTCCCAATTACCTCCAAAATCAATTACACAAGCTCTAAGCATGTCCTCCATTGTCTGAATTGTCCTTTCGATTTGTCCATCCGTTTGTGGGTGATAAGCCGTGCTTAATTTTAACTTGGTTCCCATTGCCTTTTGGAAACTTGACCAAAAATGAGAGGTAAATCGACTGTCTCTATCAGAAACAATTGATAAAGGAATGCCATGTAAAGAAACAATTTTATTTACATACAATTTAGATAATTGTTCCATATTAATTGTTTCCTTCATTGGTAGAAAATGAGCTGACTTAGTTAGCCTATCTACAATCACCCAGATTGTATCATTTCCTTTCCTTGTTTTGGGTAATTTAGTAACAAAATCCATTGTTATAAATTCCCATTTCCACATTGGCATTTCTAATTGCTGTAACAAACCTAAGGGTTTCTGGTGTTCAGCTTTGACTTGTAAACATGTTAACCATTTAGAAACATAAGCTGCTATGTCCTTTTTCATTCCTATCCACCAGAAATTTTTCCTTAAATCCTGGTACATTTTATCACTTCCTGGATGCATCGTATATTTAGACTTATGAGCTTCTTCTAATATACGATTACGCAGGTCTCCTAATTTAGGTATCCACATTCTCTTTTTATGGAATCTCCAAATTCCATCTATTCCTTGTTACAATTCTTTTAGCATACCTTTTAATTTTTCAGAATCATCCTTGATTACTGATTCTTGTGCTTCTCTTATTTGATCATTTAAATCTACTTGCAGATTTAATTTAAGAGAACGTACCCTTTTTTGGCTTTTCGTGATACTTTCGGCTTAATGCATCTGCCACTATATTCGCTTTTCCTTCATGATACTGGATATCACAATCATAATCACTAAGAAATTCCATCCAACGTCTTTGTCTCATATTCAACTCCTTCTGCCCGAAAACATACCTTAAACTCTTATGATCAGTAAATATGGTAAACTTACTACCATAAAGGTAATGTCTCCAAATTTTAAGAGCAAAAATTATGGCTCCTAATTCTAAGTCATGGGTTGAATAATTCTCTTCATGATTCTTAAGTTGTCTAGATGCGTAAGCTATAACCTTTTGGCGTTGCATCAATACACATCCATAACCTAATCTAGAAGCATCACAATAGACTACGAAGTCTTCAGTTCCTTCTGGTAATGCTAATATGGGTGTATGGGTTAATCTTTGCTTAAAAATTCTAAAGGCTTCTTCTTGTTTTACTCCCCATTCAAACTTAACAGATTTACAGGTTAACTTAGTTAAGGGAATGGCTATTCTAGAGAAATCTTTAATAAATCTTCTATAATAACCGGCCAATCCTAAGAAACTTCTAACCTCAGTTGGTGACTCAGGGGTTTTCCATTTCGTAATCGCCTCGATCTTTGTTGGATCTCCATGAATTCCTTCATGATTAACTAAATGTCCAAGGAATTGTACCTGTTCTAACCAAAATTCGCACTTTGAAAACTTAGCATAAAGCTTCTCCTTTCTTAACAAACTTAAAAGTGCGTGCAAATGCTTTGCATGATCCTATTTACTCTTAGAGTAAATTAGAATATCATCTATAAAAAAAATTATGAATTTATCCAAATATGGCTTACATATTCGGTTCATCATGTCCATAAATGCAGCTGGGGCATTGGTTAAACCAAATGACATGACAGTAAATTCATAATGACCATACCTTGTTCTAAATGCGGTCTTAGGAATGTCCTCTTCCTGTACCTTTAATTGATGATATCCTGACCTTAAATCGATTTTAGAGAAAAATCGAGCTCCTTGTAGCTGATCAAACAGATCATCGATTCTCGATAATGGGTACCGATTCTTAATCGTAACCTTGTTTAATTCACGGTAGTCAATGCACATACGCATTGATCCATCCTTCTTTTTAACGAAGAGTATCGGCGCTCCCCATGGCGACGAACTTGGTTGTATGAATCCTTTCTCTAACAATTCATCTAATTGTTTCTTTAATTCTTGCATTTCTGCAGGTGCCAAACGGTAAGGTGCTTTGGCAATTGGTGAAGTTCCTGGTATTAAATGGATTCTGAATTCAACTTCTCTGTCTGGAGGTTGTCCTGGCAATTCTTCAGGAAATACATCTGAAAATTGAGATACTACTGGAATATCTTTTAAATCCTTTCCTTTAGTGTTAGTGATTATGAAAATCAAATACACTATAGAACCTTTTCTCATACAGCTTGCAGTTTTCATCATAGAAATAATCTTAGTGGACTTAAAGGGTTTATCTCCTTTAATTGCGATCATTTTACCTTTTGGTGAATTTACTTGTATTGACTTTTGATCACACAAAATATTGGCTTTATTGGCTATTAACCAATCCATTCCTAAAACAACATCAAATCCTGCCAGATTCATGGGATACAGGTTTGCAATAAATTTCTGATTTAAAATTTCTATTCTTGCTCCCTACAAGATTTTAGAAATCCTAATGGTTTCCCCATTAGCTGTCTCTACTGAACATTCTTGTGGTAGTTTAGTTAATGATTGATTTAGAATTTTGCAAAATGACGTATTAATAAAACTTTGGTTTGCACCAGAGTCAAATAATACTTTAGCAAAGATATCATTAACTAAAAACGAACCAGCTATGACATCTGGGATTATCTTGGCTTCATCTGCAGTCAGAACGAATGCTCTAGCATTTTTAGTATTCTTGTTGTCTGTGGCTGGAGCTAATTTCGGACAATTTAGCTTGATATGACCTTGTTCTCCGCAATTGTAACATGCCCTGCTGTTAGCTTTCTTCCTGCAGTTTTCTTCCTTGTGTCCCGATATTTTGCAAAAGTTACAATATATGGAGCATCTTCCGGAATGCTTTCTTTTGCAATACCTACAGTAGGGTGCAGAGGTAGAACCTATATTTTTCCCACGGTTGGAATTTCCAGAACTAAATTCTTGGGTCAACTTCTGAGTTAGGTTCCTCTTTTGATCCTCTTCTCGGGTACGGACTAACTCATCAGTCAAGGTATTGGCTAGTTCTACAGCTTCTTCTATGGTTTGAGGTCTAGCTGCCTTGACTACGTGTCTAATCTCCCCAATTAATCCCCAAATATAACGGGAAATTAACACTGGTTCTGGTGAGGCAAGAGTTGGCACTATTCTGGCATATTCAAAGAATATTTTAGTGTATCCCTTACTATCCACACCAGTCATCCTAAGGTTGAGGAATTTGTTTGCTATCTGTTCTTTTTCATTAGGTGGGCATAATTTCATTTCTACCTTGTTCTTAAATTCTTCCCATTCCATATTATAGGTTTGATCACTTCCTCTTGTCTGGAGGATAGTGTTCCACCATTCTAGTGCTGCATTCTTAAACAGATTAGAAGCAAACAGTATCTTATCTTCTTCAGCACACTTGCTTATCCTTAAGACTGCCTCAGTCTTTTCTATCCAGCGTAAGGTTGCAATGGCCACTTCGTTGCCCGAGAATTCCATTGGTTTACATGACCAGAATTCTTTATAAGAACAACCATAAGGCATGGTTCTTCTTCTTTTGGGAATAGGCAATTGAAGTACCGGTCCATTGTTCACGCTGTTTTCTGGTTCACTTGGTCGCTTACTGCTATATGTTGAATAGCACTATTATTCACTTGATTGTTATTGTTATTGATACTTGGATTCTCATTAAACACGTTAATGTTACTCTGGTTATCATTATTCAGATTTCCTTCGCCAGCCATCTGAGTTTTAAACATTTATCCCATGTTAATATCACAATTAATATCTAATATAGTTAATCACATGACACACAATCTAACCAAAAACGTAGATCATTGCTACTATACTCTTTTCATATACTATGCGTCTATTACACACTAGTACAGAAATAAAGATTACAATAGCAACAGAAAGAAAATTATACTAATATGCATCCGTACTCACATATTTTATTTTATTTTTATTATATCTTATTATTATTACTACTACCTTTTCCTCCATTCTCACATTCACGGATATGGATTCATCCAAAAATCCATATTGCGCTCATCGTATTTCCATACGAAACGCTCTCCCACCTGACGCATTCTCTCACTGCTTTCTAAAATTTTCTCCCCGAAAGTCCTAAGTTCTTGGACGTTTCCTGCACTCATTGGGGGTGCAGGTTCTAGGACTGGGTTTGGAATCTGGGGTACAGGTTCCTGATATGGGGGTGAAAGTTCCTGAAGTTGGTAAGGATCCTCTAAAATTCCCCTAATATAATCATTGTGGAAATAGGGGTCTAAAGGGTACATACCTGGATAGGTTACTATAGGTGTATCTTCAGGGATAGAGTAACGTTGCACATAATCCCTATTATCATCCCACCAGGGGTCGTAATTTGGGTCTAGAGGGTTTGGTGCAGGTATTCTAGGGATTTCTTCTGGATTAAAGTCATTCATCTCCACTTGGTTTTCCTGGTTTTCTATCTCCATAGGTTGATCTGGGTTTTGTGGTTGTGGGGCTACTAGTTGTTCCAGACTTGGGCCAGCAGCAGTTGTAGCTAGGATATGGAAATTAGCTAATCTTCTATTAAGCATATCCTGTGTATGGGTATCTGTTTCTCGCTTAATAGCTGCTAAGGCTCTTTGCTGTTGCAACTTTCTCATTCTCTTCCTACGAGCAAAAGCTTCTTTACTGAACCATCCTCGTTTCTTATTAGGGAATGGCTCTTCTGACTGAGCTCTAAAAGCAAACACTCCTTCTTCCTGATCAGCAGTATACCCTGAAAGGGTAGGCTGTGACGAGATACCTTCACTCTTAGGTGATTCAGACAACTGACGATTTATGTTTGAGGGTCCTTGATCACTCATACTGTAAATTAACAGATAATCAAATAACACATAACAAATAATTACAGTTATGCATATATTTCCATTATTTCCTAACACAAAATTTAGAATTTAAGTGTCAGCAGAACACTTCTTTGGCTCAGACCAGTGGCTAGGCTTTGATACCACCTTTTGTCGCAACCCCCGATCCCTGATTCCCGGGAACGGGCGGACGCGATCTCAGAGTTTCGGTGGAATCAGGTTATTTATCTTGCAGTGGAATTTACATCAGGACCGTAGTTAGGAAATGTTTATCAGAGTAAAACCACCATAATTCATATTAATAATCACATGGGTAAAACCCAAGTTTCTTATTACAATACATTTATAGGGATAAACCCTATCTTATTGAATTTTAAAACATCGTTTATTAGGTAACTTTTATAGCCACATTTTTCCCAAGCCTTCAGTGCTCTCCAGCTTGCTTTCATTAATTGGTTGTTCACATTGTGTTACCTGTAACACGTTTTAAAAACACTTGTCAGTCGGAAATACTGGTGAGTGAATCCCAGTTTAATCAAGAACATTTTATCAATTAAAACAGTATTGAGAGCGATCACATTGTTTATTTCTACATAATTACTCATTTAGTACTTGCTACTCGACCGGATCTATGGCTATGGTCAAATTACCCATTGTCTAACTCGTTGTCCAATGGTAATGTACTGTCGTTCCCGACTTACTACTACTCGTAGTAATAAATTTTGTATACAAAACCCCATAATACCGGCAGTAATTGAAGAACTACAAAGACTCAATCACCGCTTAATCACATTGTAAAACAATTAAGGTTTTGTAAAGTATTCCAAAAATGTTAACAAAAAGAGGATAAACTCACATTGCTGTCTTAGGCTTTTCGTAAGGGTTTCCTGGATATAATCTATAATTTATACAAATGTGCATTGGTTAGTACCATAACCCTTTTAAAATATTAATGATACCCTCCCCGAGACGGCATTCCAACAACTACGTCGGGCAGAACCACGACAGTTGTTACGGAACCCTAAATCAATCGGGCAGCGTAACTATTACGAAACTGGGGCTATAATACTTACAACGGAGCAGAACCTCGCTAATTAGGGGTATAATACCCAAATATTATAACTCTTCTACAGAATTTGAGATTTGAGACTGAAATGTGAGCGACGGAAATTGTAACCCGATGCCATCTATTTATAGTTCTGATATCTGACTTCCACGCGACCCGCGTAAGGTAAGGCTAAGCCTTACGCGGCCCGCGTCAACACGCGGTCAACATATAGCTTATCCGGGTCATCTACTAGGCTTGACACGATGACGACACGTGTCAGCTCAGGATGTATCCGCGTTTGATGAGCTCTCGCGGCCCGCGTCGACTAACCAAGACTCTTACGCTGCCCGCTTTAACTTATAGTTTCACCGGAATCAAGTTTAAACCTTGATACCTCCCGCGTGAACTTGGGGTGAGGTCTTACGCGGCCCGCCTCAGCCCTATATTTCTTGTTTTTGATTTATTTTATAATTATAACATAACTAGGGCTCGGTTTTCACATACGGGGTGTAATATAAGACACATTGGAACATTCTAAACTATATGAGAGTGTCGGTTTTACCGAGGGTTGTTACACTAAGCCTTCGACTCGTTACCTTTTTACCGAATTTTAACCTGTTTATGCATTTTATCAAACAAACGTATTTGTTTGATCCTTATATCACTTACACTTCTTCAAATTAATGTTATCTACCATTTTGGGTTCTAATTACAGATTTATTAAACAATTTAAACCCGTTTACGCTCGTATGCTTATTTTGACCCGTTAAGGGTATTTAAGCACTTTAAAGCTTGAAATCGCTTTCATTCATTTCTAGCATCTCATTCCTACATTTCTTATCAAGTAATCCTCCACTACAACTATAAGTGTGTTGGATCTAATGTGGATATCTATATGTTCCGAGTTTTACCCCTCGTATTATTATTTTACGGCAAGACTCAAATAGAGCCATTTGACTAACGTATTACATCTTTCAACTTCTACACTTATTCTAAGTATTTATCTAATCATGAAACTCGTTTCCAAACAACCTTTAAGGGTTGTAGGTTCAATTTAGCCTACAAGGGCGTTTTGGTCAATTTTGGTCCTTCTTTTACGACGAAGGACTTTCAGATACTTGTTTGACCCAAAAATCCGGTCTTTTAACTATGACCTTGTTTAGAAACCATTATGTTTCTAAAACACTACTTTTATAACTTGAATTATTCGGTTTATCTTTAAGATAACCAAATATCCAATTTGACCTTGTTTAACTCTTAGAAAACCTCAAATTCTACATGATGAGTTGAATCATTACACAAACCTGGCTCAGATCAATGTATTGACCCGTTACGATACCTTGCCTTAGTGGCGCTAAGTAATAGCGATGTCATCATTCAACCGATATTTATTCATGTAATCATGCAACTCGACAAAACATTAGCCGATATTGTCAAAGGGTGATATTTTCACCTTTTGACCCGTTTGGTCTATAGGACCGTTTACTTTTACGAGATGGATTTATTATCATCTCGTCTACATGACTTGTACCGGTTTACACTGTACGGTTAATTTACATATAAATCTATTTCTTGATTATTTTGACCCCTTTATATCTTACGCCATAAAGTGTCCTTCAAAACTAACAGTTATCATCACGAGTGACTACATTGCCGTTTTACCCTTATTAATTTTATTGATTTACCTTATAAGGTAATTCATTCAAAACTCGTTATTTATTAGTCATTAGATGACTAAATGACCTTTTTAGCTCTTTTTAACCATTCAACATGGTTTATCATTATTGTCTTTTGTTCCGAACCTCGCATGTCGGGTCGAAACATCATAAGTCAAATGTGACTTTTGATTATTCAAAATCTATAAAACCAATAGATATCAAATAAAAGGTGTAAGTTTTTACTTACCTCACATCCAAATTACGCTTTTCTTTTCTCACTTGCTTCCATCGACCCGCTTGCTCCCCAAGCTTCACCTAGCTTGTTAAGCGCCAACTATCATTCATCATTCACAAGGTTGTTAGATTAGTCATTCTAAATCATGACTTTCACACCTTATGAATCTTTGACTACTTTTCTTACTGAACTAAATCATAAATCATGAGTTTAATTCTTGTGTCAAGACCCACTTCAAATTAAGTATGAACTCTTAACAAATCCCCATTTTGTTCAAGTAGTTCATTCATACAAGTTAGTATGGTGTTTATAAACACCAATACAACATCAATTTCATTAAATCATCCAAAACCCATTTTTCAAGTCATGTATGATCAACACTCAAGCTTGGAAATTGTTCAAGTATCTTGCATCAACTATCACTTATGATGATTTCTAACACAAACATATCATCATCTTCATTATTAAATCAAAACCCACTTAGCACATATATGGGTAATCATCAAATCCCTAGTTTCTAACACCAATTCATCAAGTTTTCAACTAGGGTTTGTTTCTAAACATGAATTCAACACATATATCACTCATACATTCAACATTCATTCACGAATTTTGATCATGAGTGTTCATCATAAATTCTAAGACATCACCAAATTACAAAATTTTACATACCTTACGATCCCCTTGACTTGGTGATCATTTGTATGTGATCATGCATTTGATTTGAGCTAGTTTTGCCCTTCAATTTGGTGAAATTGAGATGAGCTAGGGTTGGAGCTCCTAGCTCCTCTTCTGATCGATTTCACACACACACACACACACTAGTGTGTGTAGTGTTTTAATTAAATTAAAAATCAAGTTTTAAATCTTCCTCTTTTGGCCCCTCAAGTTTGTAACTTTATAATAAGGGTTATTTCCCAAGTTTCCTCCTTTGTTTTAAGGCACATATTTAACTAGGTTGATATTCCTAGTTACTTGGTGGGTTCGGGGAAGTTATAACCCGTTTTATTTTTATGTCCCGTTAACTCGGGCCTTTTATAAACTTATTTCCTTAAAAGCATTTATTCACGTTTTATTAAATATTAGGTTTATTTATTTAAATCCTAATATTTACCGGGTTACTTTTACCACTAACGGTACTTTACCCGCCTTTTAGTATTAACGAGGTTTGATTACCAAACCCGTTTTCGGGGTGTTACACTATTTCTACTTATCTAAATGGTATTTACTATTTTGAGGCTAAAACTCGAAACGGTATCTATGAAATTAATGTTCAGCCTAGCAGTAACATATATCACCTTTCTAAATGTCAGAAAAATGGTGCTAGTGATTCATTTCTATGGCATTGTAGACTTGGCCATATAAGCAAGACACGCGTAAAATGGCTCCAATCTGAGGGGATTCTTGAATCCACCGGAACAGGCTCATTTGATGATTGCGAGTCTTGCTTAGCTGGCAAACTCACCAAGGATCCCTTCACCCATGTTGGTGAACGAGCTAGTGATCTACTAGGACTCATACACTCAGATGTATGTGGTCCTTTTAGAACCATGACTAGGAATCACGAGAGATACTTCATTACGTTCATCGACGATTATAGTCGATATGCTTATGTCTATCTCATGAAGCATAAGCATGAAACTTTTGAAAAGTTCAAAGAGTTTCAAAACGAAGTTGAAAACCAACTTAATAGAAAGATTAAAATGCTTCACTCTGATCAAGGCGGTGAATACCTCAGCTTGGAATTTCTCGATCATCTAAAGGAATGTGGAATAGTTTCACAACCCACTCCACCAGGCACACCCCAACTTAATGGCGTGTGTGAAAGGAGAAATCGAACCCTACTAAATATGATTCGATCGATGATGTGTAGAACAAATTTACCTCACTCCTTTTGGGGTTTTGCTCTTATGACTGCTGCTCGACTCATAAATCTAGCACCGATCAAAAAGGTAAACAAAACTCCATATGAGATATGGCATGGGCATAAGCCGAATTTGAGTTACCTAAGAGTATGGGGGTGTGATGCTTACATCACAAGTGACTCTGATGACAAGCTCGACCCTCGAGGCGAAAAGGTTGTTTTCATCGGATACTATAACCAATGCGGTTATTACTTCTACCATCCTTATGCAAATACAATTTCCATCAAAAGGAAGGCTAAAAGGTTCCTTGAAGATGAACTTCTTAATCGAGGAACTGGAAGTAACTTAGTAGATCTTGAAGAAGTTCAAGAACTACAAACTACCGTTGACGAGGTCGGAACGTCTGAACCACAACAAATTGTTGATACCGAATCAGACCTGAACACAAGCCTTCGCAGGAGCATCAGGACTCGTAAAGAACCCGATAGATACCTTTGGCATGTTGAGGGTTCTGAAATCCTGACAGTAGCCGAGTCTGATGACGAGCCTACTAGTTACAAATCTGCTATTTCTAATCCAGATTCTGCGAAATGGCTAGAAGCCATGAAAGCCGAGATGCAATCCATGCGTGACAATCAAGTCTGGGACTTGGTTGAGCTACCCCCCGAATCTCGGGCAGTAGGGAGCAAATGGGTTTTCAAGAGAAAAACCGACATGCATGGAAATATACAAACCTATAAAGCACGGCTAGTAGTGAAAGGTTTCACTCAAACTCAAGGTATTGACTATGATGAAACCTTCTCACCCGTTGCTATGATCAAATCGATCAGGATATTACTTGCCATAGTTGCGTACTATGATTACGAAATTTGGCAAATGGATGTTAAAACCGCCTTTCTTAATGGACATATTTCTGAAGATGTTTATATAGTTCAACCTGACGGTTTTATCGATCCAAAATATCCTAATAGGGTATGTAAGCTAAACAAGTCCATTTATGGACTCAAGCAAACATCTCGAAGCTGGAATCTTCATTTTGACCAGAAAGTCAAAGAGTTTGGTTTTGTCAAGAACGAAGATGAACCTTGTGTTTACAGAAAGGCTAGTGGGAGTGCTATATCATTTCTCATCTTGTATGTAGATGATATATTGATCATTGGAAACAACATCCCCATGCTTAAGGAAATTAAACATTGGTTGGGATCTTGCTTCGCAATGAAGGATCTTGGAGAAGCCGCTTACATTCTAGGAATCAAGATCTATAGGAATAGATCTAAGCGACTTCTTGGGCTAACTCAGAGCACATACATAGATCAAGTAATGAGACGCTTCAAGATGGAAAACTCCAAGAAAGGAGGTGTTCCAATGACTAAAGGAACCGTTTTGGACAAATCACAAGCTCCCTCTGAGGAGCGTGAGATAAAGCAAATGGAAGCAGTTCCATATGCCTCAGCGATTGGTTCTATCATGTATGCTATGGTATGTACTCGACCAGACGTCTCGTATGCTTTGAGCATGACCAGCCGTTACCAGCAGAGCCCTGGGATTGCCCACTGGACTGCAGTTAAGAACATCCTTAAGTACTTGAGAAGGACAAAGGACATGTTCTTGATATTTGGAGGAGTCAATGAGGAGCTCACTGTAAAATGTTACACTGATGCTAGTTTTCAAACTGATCGAGATACCTCTTGTAACACCCCGAAAACGGATTTGGTAATCAAACTCCGTTAATACTAAAAGACGGGTAAAGTACCGTTAGTAGTAAAAATAACCCGGTAAATATTTGGAATTAAATAAGAAATCCTAATATTAAATACAAGCAAAGCAACGTTTTAAGGAATCGAGTTTTATAAGAGCCCGAGTTAATGGGACTTAAAATACAACGGATTATAACTCCCGGGACCCACCAAGTAACTAGGAGTATTAACCTAGTTAGTTAATGTCTTGACAAAATAGAACTAATGTGGTTAAGATACCCTTTAAATAACTTGTGTAAAGTGAAGGGACTAGACATGGACAATTGAATTAAAGTTTCAATTAAACAAATTAATAAACAAAACACACACACATACGTGTGTGTGTGTCTGCGACTTCAACCAGAGCCAAGAAGGGCTCTCTTGCTCAAAACCCTAATCCCTCAAGAATCTCTCAAATTGAAGCCCAAATCAAGAGCCAAATCATTGCATGAACACATATTCGTGATCACCTAGTCATGGGGATTACAAGGTATGTTAAAAATTATGATTTGGTGATACTTTGAGATTATGATGAATAATCATAATCGAAATCCTGGAATGAATATTGATTCTATGAGTGTTATTATGATTATATCTTGGTTTAGAAACAAACCCTAGTAGAAAATTTGATGAATTGTTGTCAAAACTAGGGATTTGATAATTACCCTATTATGTGCTAAATGGGTTTTTGTATGTTATGATGAACACTCGGATTGGAGTGTTAATTTGACGAATATTGATTGTTATGATATAAGTTCTTGATGTAGTTCATGAACACTAGATATAGAGGGTTGAAATTTGATGTTAATCTTGCTAAAAATGACTAATTACGGACTAGTTAGCAAAAGTGTAGAATGATGCCCATTAGGTGTTTGTTAAAATGCCTAAATGAGAAGTAAAGTGTTGAAATTCAAGTGAAACGCGTAATTGACAAGCTTGACTAATTACATGAGACATGGGATAAAACGGGTTCTAATCATAATGTTGATTTGCCTTAATCGTGCATATTATATGATTAAATGTAGTTGACTTTAGAAAGTCAAACTAACTAGTGATGAAGTCGAATAAGTGGTTTCGGCTAAGAAAATAAGTAAAGTGGTATAGTCGTGATGGTTAATGACTAATCTAACCACCTTGTAAATGATGAACAATAGTTGGCGCTTAAACAAGCTAGGTGAAGCTTGGAGTGAAAGCGGGTCAAACGAGTCAAGCATAGAAGAAAAGCGTAGCTCGGATGCAAGGTAAGTGTAATTTACACACTTATGTAGAATGCTTGTTATTTCGATACTTGTGAACGTGAAAACAATAAAATTGGAAATTTGGAAAATTGTCAAGTGTTGACTTATGTAAATCATGGTTAAAAGGATACCCATGGCGTAAGCCGAAATGGGTTGAAACTGCAAGAAAATAGTGTAAAAGAAAAAAGGGTATGGTTATAAAACCCGGGATGGGATGATGTACGAATTGGAAATCAAAAACGGTGTTTTTGATTTAAATAGACAATGTTGGGCATATAGTCCAAACGGGTCGAATGGTGGTGATAACACCATTTGACAATATCGACTAATGTGGTCGTCAAGTCTTATGTTAACAGGACTAATTAGCAAATCGGATAGTTGCGTCATCATTGATGGTGTGATAATAAAAGCGAGGTATAAATCGGGTCTATTTGTTGATCCGAGCCAGGTACGCATATTTATGTTGTAGTTAAAAGTGATATTTTGGTCGAATATTTGGGGAGAGTCCTTCCTTGTAAAAGAAGGACTAAAAATCGACCAAAACGCCCTTGTAGGCTAATTTGAACAAACGACCCTTAGAGGTTGTTTGAAAACGAGTCCTATGATTAAACAAAAGCTTAGAACGAGTATGAGTAGTGAAAGATGAAATTCTTGGGCCGAAGGACTCCATATGAGTCTTTGTCGTAAAATGATACTCCAAAGGGTATAATTCGGAACATATAGATATCTATCTTAAATCCAACACGCAATTAGTTATGATGGAAGGATACTAGATAAGAAATATAGTTTACAATGCTAGAATAGAAAGAAAGCGACTTTGAGCCTAAAAGTGCTTAAATACTCTTAATGGGTCAAATTAAGCATTTA
Source organism: Helianthus tuberosus (assembly GCA_030545235.1). Classification (NCBI taxonomy): domain Eukaryota; kingdom Viridiplantae; phylum Streptophyta; class Magnoliopsida; order Asterales; family Asteraceae; genus Helianthus; species Helianthus tuberosus. The sequence goes on from CM060448.1 coordinate 1,685,268, forward strand.
AGTGTAAACGGGATTTTATTATGTAAGAAACCCATGATTTTGAGAGTAATATGATAGAAGATATAGATATAATGAACTTCTTGAGTTTAAAGATCGAATAAACAAGTTGGTGTGATAAATCCATGAACGGGTCAATAATTGGTAAAAAGGATAATAAGCCGAAGACTTAAAAGCCTTAAATTTTGTTAATCTGGATGTCGTATTTTAACTCCATTAGATGGAAAATTAAATTACGCTCGCATAGGAAAAAGAATCGGGTAAAACGGACATCCCGATCAAAAGATATGAACATTTAAAGTTGAAATTTCGGTTTAAAATGGTGCTGGGCGTCTGCAGCACCAAAGGAAACAAGCTGCTGGAAAATCTAGGCTCTCGCGTAGCGCTAGGGTTAACCTCATTTCAGTCGCGCTACGCGACGACAGTACGCGGCCCGCGTAATACTTAACGAACTCTCTCGCGGGCCGCGAGAGAGTCAGAAACCTGCAAATTATTCGAATCTGTTCGTTTGATCCATATTTCTTGTTTAAACTCGCTAATTAACTATCAAAACTAACTTTAGGCTTGGTTTTGATGATAGGTGAATGTCGAGTGCACCCGGATGAAGATCAAGCTCAAAGAGGAACCGAACACGTTTAAAACACAAGCTTCCGCACATGATTATTATCGTTACTTTTAGATGACGAACTCGTTCACGTTAAACTGTTTAGATAACTTTTGTAAAAGTTTTAAACAAACCTGTATTTTTATATGAAGGTGTTTCATAAATACACGTATATTTATGAGTTATTGTATTTAAATCATTAAATAATAACTAGGGTGTTACAAGTTGGTAATCAGAGCCCAAGGTTAAAGGGTAAAGTGTTCGGTTCGAGGCTTGATCGCAAATCCGGTAAGTACAAGTATGTTAATAGCTTAGCATGCTAAAGTGTTGTAAACAACACATAGGGCTATCGTGTGATACACGTTACCCCAATTAAAACGATTGATATAGTTGACGAAAATACGCGCGTTGACGCGTATAGTAGAAAAAGCCTTGTATTATAATACGGGCGATTATTGAAGTTGACGTTAAAGGAATTGTGAATACGATGATGGAAAGGTCCGAAGCATGACAAGAGGAGCATGCTCACCGAGGACTAAATCGCGTAACGACCGCGAACAAGGTTAATGGCAAGGAACGCCCGTCGGGGCAAACATTACCAGGTGCACATTTTAAATAATCGCACAAATATAATTATGCAACCAATACGTAGAAATTGAAGGTTGCATATGTAGATTAAAAACTTGGAAAAACCCGAATAGAAAATGTATTCGGGATATTGTTTCCAAGAGAAACAAATAGAGGCGTTACTTACATAGGGCGCGATGTGAAAACTATAAAAAGGTCATGTGTGTCATGTGTTAACCGCTTACTCTGGCCAAGTAAGTAGTGGCATATGATACCATGAACTTCTTATGGCAGACACGTTTACATCCGATGTAGTAAGGTCAAGATGAATGAAAATTTAAAGGATCCTTAGGGTCAAGAAATCTTATGGGCATACTCGTATAAATGGTTTCCGCGGGAACCATAAAAACGATGTATGGCGCACATAGAAATAAAAGACCCAAGGAAATTCGTGACATAAGTCATTTTTGACGAAACAACCATGGTAGACAAAAAGGGCATTGTAAAACCAAAGTATAAATGACCCGCGGGGTCATAGAAACAAAGGTATTGCCCACATGGGAAAAACGATCAAAAACCATGGTAGACGAAAAGGGCATTGTAAAACCAAAGTATAAATGACCCGCGGGGTCATAGAAACAAAGGTATTGCCCACGCGAGAAAGACGATCAAAGTCGTTGACTTTGGTCGTAGTAAAGAAATGATGATGATGATGATAATCATCATTCATAGTCTATAAGACTGTCAAGGATGGTCAAATAAGAATAAAGGTTTGGTTGAATAAAAGCGATGGCTTCCGCTAAGACAACCAAACAAATTACAACGAAAACTTGATGTATACCGGAATGCTTGCACTAATAATGACTTCGGTAAAGTACCCGGTTGATGGGTAAGGATTTAAACACATGCGTAAACCGAGAAACGGGAACACGAAATTAAAGTCAAAAGACTCGGATTATGAGTTATGACTAAAAGACCATAAAATTTCGTAAACAGAAATTTTGATAATAATATTCAACTATTTTGAGGTTGAACTGGTTGATTAAAGTATAATGCTTAATGGCATAAGTAAGCGCAAGCCGGATAACGGTAAGCTTGAGACAAACCGATGCTTAATTAACATGAGAAGTCATAGAGTCGGAAGAATTATCCAAAAGAAAACGATTGTAGATACGAACTACAGTCAAAAGCTAATGGATTTCAAGCGTGAAAACAAATGGTTTTCAAACATAAAAAGAGTGCTTTGACACCAAATATATATTTTTAATAAAGACACGAGTAAACAGAATGATCTACGGGATCATCATAGCCTACGGGTAATAGTGTGAAACAAGAAAAACTGGTTATAACTCCCCGCGTAAAAGATAACGGGAGGTAAAGTTAGTAATTAAGTTAATTGAATGGGTTAAAGCGAAGAGATTATGAAAGGTCTATGAGACTAAAACGACCCACGGGTCATGATTAGAAAGAAATTATAAGGATTTCGCCCTAAGGAGGTGGAAGTCTAATCAAAATAGCCCATGAGGCTAAGTGATAAAACCTACGGGTTAAATTAGATAAAGCGAGGGAATCAGTTAAGAATTCCCGCATAAAACTAAGACTGTAAAAGATTAAATTATGGACTGTCAATATCCCGGTATGGATAATTGACACAAGTTAAGGAAAAGATCCTAAAACTAAAACTTCGGTTTTAGTAAGAGATAACGTTTTTACAAATATAAATCCTGATAGGAACTTGAATAGTAAGCCTGAAAGATTCAAGTTTTGATACTTATAGGCGCAAGATGATATATTCGAAAAGTGATATTTTCAAAATAAAAGATTGATATAAATTAAACGTGATATGACACGATCGCAGTCAAGAAAAGTAATGTGAATTATAATCACATTATAGCCTAAGCAATGGGCATAACGTAATGGGACTAATAAGTCTAGTTAGTAAGACCGGTTAAGGCCAGTAATTCAAATCAATAAAAAAAAATTGGTTTGCGTGTAAGCGGTGGATTCGGTATAACTGAACCGAATAGATAAATCTGAAAACAAAAGAAATTATTGCTAAAAGTGAAATATTTCACTAAAGACCCTTAAACGGGTCAAAGTAACGGATTCATAAAGAATTCGATAGTATATGAAAGCGATGGATATCGCTAAGTTAACTAAACTAGTGGAAAGAACGAGATTATGTTATTTCGAAGTTACACTATGTCACATGAGATATGTAGACAATTAGTAACCAAAAAGATGTTATCGTACTTTTCGGTAATACTAACGATTGGTTAAAAAAAAGGTATAGATATTGATTAAAAGACTTCTTGGCTCAAATACATTGAGTTTAAACTCAATGAATTATGTAATAAAAGGTTTCGAGGACGAAACCTCTCTAAGGGGGGTAGACTTGTAGCACCCCGAAAACGGATTTGGTAATCAAACTCCGTTAATACTAAAAGACGGGTAAAGTACCGTTAGTAGTAAAAATAACCCGGTAAATATTTGGAATTAAATAAGAAATCCTAATATTAAATACAAGCAAAGCAACGTTTTAAGGAATCGAGTTTTATAAGAGCCCGAGTTAATGGGACTTAAAATACAACGGATTATAACTCCCGGGACCCACCAAGTAACTAGGAGTATTAACCTAGTTAGTTAATGTCTTGACAAAATAGAACTAATGTGGTTAAGATACCCTTTAAATAACTTGTGTAAAGTGAAGGGACTAGACATGGACAATTGAATTAAAGTTTCAATTAAACAAATTAATAAACAAAACACACACACATACGTGTGTGTGTGTCTGCGACTTCAACCAGAGCCAAGAAGGGCTCTCTTGCTCAAAACCCTAATCCCTCAAGAATCTCTCAAATTGAAGCCCAAATCAAGAGCCAAATCATTGCATGAACACATATTCGTGATCACCTAGTCATGGGGATTACAAGGTATGTTAAAAATTATGATTTGGTGATACTTTGAGATTATGATGAATAATCATAATCGAAATTCTGGAATGAATATTGATTCTATGAGTGTTATTATGATTATATCTTGGTTTAGAAACAAACCCTAGTAGAAAATTTGATGAATTGTTGTCAAAACTAGGGATTTGATAATTACCCTATTATGTGCTAAATGGGTTTTTGTATGTTATGATGAACACTCGGATTGGAGTGTTAATTTGACGAATATTGATTGTTATGATATAAGTTCTTGATGTAGTTCATGAACACTAGATATAGAGGGTTGAAATTTGATGTTAATCTTGCTAAAAATGACTAATTACGGACTAGTTAGCAAAAGTGTAGAATGATGCCCATTAGGTGTTTGTTAAAATGCCTAAATGAGAAGTAAAGTGTTGATCTGGATGTCGTATTTTAACTCCATTAGATGGAAAATTAAATTACGCTCGCATAGGAAAAAGAATCGGGTAAAACGGACATCCCGATCAAAAGATATGAACATTTAAAGTTGAAATTTCGGTTTAAAATGGTGCTGGGCGTCTGCAGCACCAAAGGAAACAAGCTGCTGGAAAATCTAGGCTCTCGCGTAGCGCTAGGGTTAACCTCATTTCAGTCGCGCTACGCGACGACAGTACGCGGCCCGCGTAATACTTAACGAACTCTCTCGCGGGCCGCGAGAGAGTCAGAAACCTGCAAATTATTCGAATCTGTTCGTTTGATCCATATTTCTTGTTTAAACTCGCTAATTAACTATCAAAACTAACTTTAGGCTTGGTTTTGATGATAGGTGAATGTCGAGTGCACCCGGATGAAGATCAAGCTCAAAGAGGAACCGAACACGTTTAAAACACAAGCTTCCGCACATGATTATTATCATTACTTTTAGATGACGAACTCGTTCACGTTAAACTGTTTAGATAACTTTTGTAAAAGTTTTAAACAAACCTGTATTTTTATATGAAGGTGTTTCATAAATACACGTATATTTATGAGTTATTGTATTTAAATCATTAAATAATAACTAGGGTGTTACACCTCTCGCTCACAAACGGGTTTCGTGTTCACTCTCAACGGAGGAGCTGTCTCATGGAAAAGCTCCAAGCAGAGTGTTGTAGCTGATTCCACCACGGAATCTGAGTACATTGCCGCATCGGATGCCGCAAAGGAAGCTGCTTGGATGAAGAAGATCATAACTGATCTCGATGTGGTTCCAAGTATCATGAAACCCATCCAGATATTTTGTGATAACACAGGTGCTATTGCTCAAGCCAAGGAGCCTAGATCATATCACAAAGCCAAGCACATATTGAGAAAGTTCCACTACATACGTGAGATTGTGGAACGTGGAGACATCGTTATAAGCAAAATTGACACAGATCAAAACTTAGCTGACCCATTTACTAAGCCAATGACTCAAGAAAAACATGACCGTCACATGGACGCTATTGGGCTTAGATTAGCTAGTGAAATGTTTTGATTTAGTATTTGGATGTACGAACATCAAACAGTTGTATTCCTGTATTCATTTTGATTTACTAGTTAAATACAATTCTTGAATCCTACAACTGTGTTCGATTTTGATACGTTTAATCCATGAATCTTGTATTCTAAATTATCCGTAGTCGGTCAGACTCGTGGGAACGACTCTGAATTAAGACTATTCTGATTTTGGACTCAAGGAGTTGACTTCCAAATTCACAAGCCTCATTGTGAATGAAGCTGGATGTAACTCGCATCAAATAATCTTCATGGATCTTAGTCATAAGATGTTTTTGATCTAAGCATACTCATTTAGTATCCTCTGACCTGAGATACATACTAGAACTTTCGTTTACTAAAGACTATTCTTTGACCAGTGTCAACCGCTGTCGCGTAACTGCCAGTCATAAAGGCATTGGTTGGGAGTGGTTCTGAAGTTCAGTGGGAGTTGTATGTAGTCAAGATGGGATTCTGTACTCTTACGTTATAATGTAACAGTTAGACATCTGGGCGCCCTCGTTGATTCAAACTGGTGAAGTGTAAGGCCTTACCCAAACTTACTGTGTGTTTGATTGGACCACTTTGATTCTGTGAACGAGAACGATAATGATTGAACGCCATGTGAGATTGGATCTGATCCATGTCTCATTGTTCAATTGATGTCTTTTACAGAAAGGATAGATGACGAGAATTGCCATTAGTTTACCTTCTTCATGTAGCAAGCCGTTGCTAAAAAGAAGATACATTGGTTAATGACTTTAAAGTGTCATGACCTGTTGGGGACAGCTATGTGTAGCTAGAACACCGCTGGCTGTCTGCGTTGAGATCTTATCAGAGACCGTCCAAGTGGGAGCTGTTGGATATTATGTCCAGTTCGATAAGTCAACGCTGCCGACCGGGTCTTGACCCGTAAGAGTTACACCTTGGGCAACGAACTAAAAATCCACTTAACCTGTTTAATTGGTAATTACGAACAATATACGAGACAAATCATAATTATATTTATGATCATAAGCGGGTATTAACTGAGAGACGGGTACATGGACCGGGTGACACGGGTATTCTCACCCTACGCCACTTGTCATACACCTAACTTGAGGCCAATCAAAATACATGCAATTTTGCATGTTTTGACACTTGGCGAGCATGCAAGATTGTCCAGTTTCTATATATTTGCGGGTCTTGTTTTGAGAGAAGTATGAACATAAGGTTGCAAAAACTCTCTCAACTCACACACCCAAACCGGCCACCACCGCCTGCCTGACAGGCCGTCGCCGCCCCGCCGCCTGCCGCTGTTGACTGCCGCCGCTTGGCGCCGCCCCTTCTTCGTGTCTCGTTGGTTCGTTAACTAGCCCTTGTTCGTTGAACATCGATGTCTCGATCGGTTAGTCTTTAACCAAAGGTATATCTAAACCCCCTATGGTTGATGTTCTATTTCGTGTTTGCATGTTGGTGACCTTGTTCCATTAAGGGTATTCCTTGGTATAAAAGTGTTCATGTTAATTTTGTTACACATGCTTTCGTTGTTTAAAATGTATATATAGTTTTAACTAGTTAAAGTTTATTTTGAATGACATATATATACATGCATTTTTATTTGTCAAAAGTGTTTTGACTAATCATTGTAACGAAATAAACACATAAATAATATGAACCGGGTTCATGTAATAAAAGTAAAATTATACCACGGATCTCCTTCAATTCATTCTCACTATACCGCGTCTAACAGTCAGTCTGGTGTTTGTTGAGATCACATCTCATCATTCAAGCAATATGCTACCTCTCCCTAGCCAAATCATTCATCTTGAACCAAATCATTCATCTTGAACCATGTGGGACGGATGTTTGCTTCAATAGTTATCAAAAGAAATAATTGAGAAACTCTTTGGAGTTTCCAAAGTGACAAATATTCTAGTTAGTAAAATGAAAATCTTTCTCTAGGGTAAACACAATCCACATGCGGAATAATATCAAAGTGAGTCCCAACACAATGAATCTATCAAGTTAATAGTTATCACATTATTCCGCATGTGTTGGGACTCACGTTATTACGCAGGTGTTGAGAGAAAGAACCGAGATAGAGTTGAAGTTTTGAATTAAACACTACGTTATCACTTTAATTTTTTAGTTGTTTATTTAATTAAGAGTTTGGTAGGCATAGTATTATGTTTAGTTTAATTGTAAACCCTTTTGGGTGTCGCGTTTGTTTTATTAATAAGCATGACGCCGCGTCTGTTTTATTAATAAGCATGACGCCGGACGGGTGGGTTGTCTCCAAAACCGAGTGTTCGTTTGTTCTTGATTATATCGATCGCAACATGGGACTTTAAAAAGTAAAATACAACTAGAAAACTATATGGACAAGTAATTTACACGAATTTATCACCAATGTTAAGCAATGTTTTATCTATAGCATTATACACGCTTTAAGATTTATACACATTCTTGAACCAAACACACTCTCCACTAGATTATGACTCTTATGATCCCTTACACAATTCACCATAACTATCAAATAATTGAGTACAGAAACACAAAAAAGGATAAAGCTTCAAAATTGCCTCAAATGTGAACTTCTATATTAAGAAAAGTGTGAGTTGTCTCCTACTTATTTGTGTTGCAACACATCGACTCTTTATCTTTCTTTTACCATCTTCTGATTAATCAAATTCATAAACCATTGACTTGTTAGTTAGCATGTTATTGTTTCAGAAAAAAATATGATTGTAACTGGGAAAAGCCGCTTAGTTATTAAGTATATATATATATATATATATATATATAGGGGAGGGTTCATTGGGGAACACTAAAAAAGTGGGGAACGGGGGAACACTTTTAAAAATTATACTTAACATGTTAAAAAAAATATTTTTCTAAATTTTTTTCGGCGCTTTTTCTTATAAATACAAGTAGAAACATTTTTGATAAAAAAAAATCAAAAACTAAAAATATAAAAAAAAATGTTTAAAAAACAGTTATATCTTATAGAATTAACTTAACATGTTAAAAATAATTTTTTTTAAAAACTTTTTCAGCGCTTTTCTTTATAAAAAGGAGGAGAAACTAGTCGAGTAAAAAAACAAATTTTCTAAAAAAAAAAAATTTTAGCCTTTTTTAATTGTTTTTTTTAATATTTTTAGTTTTTGATTTTTTTTTATTAAAAATGCTTCTACAAGTATATATAAGGAGAAGCGCCGAAAAAGATGTTTAAAAAATTTATTTTTAACATGTTAAGTTAAATTTTTAAGAGTGTTCCCCGGTTCCCCACTTTTTTAGTGTTCCCCAATGAACCTCACACTATATATATATATATATATATACACATATAGGGTGGGGTTCTAGAGTGAACACTAGTTTATTTGCGAACTGAGTGAACAAATCCTGGCCATTGAGCTACACACGTGTATGGCCAGGATCTCATCATCAAATCGTAAAATACACTAGCGTATTTCAACATCAAATCCTGGCCATTGATCTACACACGTGTATGGCCAGGATTAGTTCACTCAGTTCGCAAGCTACACTAGTGTTCACTCTTAAACCTAATCCTATATAAATATATATATATATATATATACAGTGGGTTAGAACCCCGTGTATTACATGAGCTAAATTAATGTAATTTTATATACTAAATAATTAAAAAAACTATATGTATTTAAATAACTTGTGTATTGCACGGGTTGAATAACTCTAATTATAATAATTAAAAAACTATATGTATTTAAATAACATGTGTATTGCACGGATTGAATAAATCTAATTATATATACCAAATGATAAAAAAAAAGTTATATCTTTAAAAACCTTATATATTACACGTGTTGAATGAATATCTATACTATATAATAAAAGAAACCACTTTGAGGACACTTGTCATCATATTAAGCCATCTCTTATAGATAATTATTATTTTAGTTTAATCTCTTCTAATTAATTATAGATAACCCTTCTATTAAATATTATTTAGTTTAATAACTTATGGATAATTATTATTTAGTTTAATCTCCTTCTCATTTATAATATTATTTATCTGAATTAATTAGAGTTAATTACTGTTTTCGTCCCTGTAGTTTGTCAAAAATCACTATTTCAGTCAATTATTTTAAAAATTGAGATTTCAGTCCCTATGGTTTCACTTTCGTAACTATTTCAGTCCACCTCGTAACTATTTCAGTCCCTGTACTTAACAGAATAATGGATTGAAATTGTTACGAAAGTGAAACCACAAGGACAGAAATGGTTACGAAAGTGAAACCACAGGAACTGAAATCACAATTTTTAAACTAATGAACTGAAATAGTGATTTTTGACAAACTACATGGATGAAAACAGTAATTAACTTAATTAATTATTACTTTTATATTTATTTATTTACTTCAAATTCAAACTTAGCTATCTAATTTGATCTTAACTATATATTTGAACGTTTTGTTTAGTTTGGTATCAAATAGATTTTACGAAACTTGAAATAAAATTAACTAATTTATTTATCATTTATATATTTACGGAGTTTTAAATAAAGGGTTACATTTATTAAGACTTCGTTAACAAATTTTGCAACAACAGAATAATCTATTTTTATCTCGAAACCAAACTTTGTATTAATATATTAAAGAGTAAAATGCACGGATAGTCCCTGTGGTTTTGCAAAGTTTCAGCTATAGTCCCCAGCTTTTGGAAATTACACTCATAGTCCCTGTGGTTTGACCAGTTGTTACTCGGATGGTCCCTAGTGTGGATGGGGGTTAGTTTTCTTTGTTAAATGTGTACGAAATGACTAAACTACCCCTAACTAATTAAAAAAACTAAGAAAGATATAAAGATTGGTGGCCCCCTCATCTTCTTCCCCACTCTCTCTCTCTCTAAAATCTATCATCACCTCCACCTTAAACCCACAACCACCACCTCTACCGTCACCTTCAGCCCACCACCCCCTTAAGTTCTAGTGTACAATTCCTAACTAATCGGTGACTTTAACGCCATCTTCCAAAAATAAATAGACAATCGTGTGCTAAGTGATAAAATCGGTATTCAACATTGATTGTACGGCGGAATTCAAGGTTGTTGGAGTGATCGGCGCCGGCCAGATAGGCTCCAGCATAGCTCAACTGGCGGCGGTTGCTGGTTCTAATGTCTGGCTCCTCGATAAAGAAGCCGGAGCTCTCCATGGCACCAACTCACTAAGGGTTCTATCTCTAACTCCGTTCAACGTTTTGTCAACAAAGGTCAACTCTCCAAGGTTTTAGTCAACCTTTTTCACTGTCTTTATTCCCATATAATCATAAATCCCCAATCTATTGACAATTATTACAATTAGGGTTTGTCTTTAGATCTTTGGAATCAGTCTGTTCATAATGATTATTGATTATTTTAGTGCTATAAAAAGTATGTACTTGTGGTGTGAACAGTCTAATTTCCGTTGATTGAAACACACTTGCAGACGTAACAGGGGTGGGGTGTGGTGGTGGTGGTGGGATTGTGTGGCAGAGGTGGTCGGAAAGAGTATCCGGTCAGGTCAAACGTTGGAAGTGATGGGGTTGGGGTGGGGTGGGGTGGGGTTGGATGGTGGGGCCTCTTAGAATTTGTTATTTTAATGAGAATGGTAGTTTGGTAATTTCACATCCAATTAACTGAGAAAACTAACCCCCATCCACTTCAGGGACTATCCGAGTAACAACTGGTCAAACCACAGGGACTATGAGTGTAATTTCCAAAAGCTGGGGACTATAGCTGAAACTTTGCAAAACCACAGGGACTATCCGTGCATTTTACTCTATATTAAATATTTTTATTTTCACTGTACAAAATTTCATTTACTCGACCCATGTAATACATGAGGTTTTTTAAGATATAACTTTTTATTATTTGATATATAAAATTAGATTTATTCAATTCGTATAATATACGGGGTTTTTTAAGGATATATATTTTTTATTATTTAGTGCAGAAAATTACATTTATTCAAACCGTGTAATACGCATATTTTTAAAGATGTAATTTTTTTTTATTATTTGGTATATAAAATCACATTTATTCAACCCGTGTAATAAATGGGGTTTTTTAAAGATGTATTATTTTATTATTTAGTAAAAAATATTACATTTATTCAACCCATGTAATACATGTGGTTTTAAAGATATCACTTTTTTATTTGGTATATAAAATTACATTTATTCAACCCGTACAATATGGTTTTATAGATATAACTCTTTATTATTTAATATATAAAATTATATTTATTCAACCCATTCAATAAAAATGAGGTTTTTAAAAATATATTGTTTTATTATTTAATATATAAAATTTATTTATTGAACCTGTGTAATACACGGGGTTAAAACCTAGTAATTTTGTATAGTAAATAATAATAAAAATTTATATCTTAAAAAAACATGTGTATTTAATGGGCTGAACAAGTCCAATTTTATATAACAAATAATAAAAAAAATTATATATTTAAAAATACTAATGGATATATACTCGATAGATAGCCTAGCTACGTTGTTTAATAATGTCTGTACCACACTTATTATAAAAAAAAAAAAAAAAAAAAAAAAAAAAAAAAACAACTATGGTATAGCTACTTTGGGTAATTCATGACTTAAATAATTTAGTTTATACGTAAAGCTCAAATTAAATATATCATTATGTTGTTAAAAGAAACTAGGTTTATCAACATTCGACGCATCGGTGAACTTCTTTTGTTATTTAGTCTGTGTCTACATGTGTTTTGAAATCACTACGAGCGTGTTGCACACGGAACCACTAACAAGAATAAAAAGAAAATGTAGAAAAAAAAACACTAAAAAACAACCGAAAGAAAATCAACCACAAAATTGTATGGTAATGATGTTGTTCGTATCAAACTCATGGTCAGAGATGAGTAAATAGTACTGGGTACCGGTACCAAATTTCTCGAACCGAAAGATCTTAAGTACCAATTCGGTACCGACTTTTGACGTTTCTGTTACCAGTTCGCTACCGATTTTTATCTTCATATACCGATACCGTAACCACAGTGACGGAAATTATACTTACTCTTAATTTTATTAATTAATTTATATAGTTTGTTTATCTTTTTAATATTAGATAAAGTATTAGGTCTAGATAAGTATAAGTAATTAATTAGTTTCTTACTTAGAGGCAGTGGCGGACCCAATAATTTTTTGCTGGGGGTGCATAATATTTTTAAAGATTTTAGACCCCTAGCTATAAAAAAAATCGGTTCATAGCAGGTCGGATCGAGTCGGGTCATGTAACACAAAAGAACATCAAACTAAAATTTATATAATCATCAAAAACACGTCAAACGTCATTACAAACGTATTTAAAATTTTACCCTACATTTTTCATTTTTTTAAATCTATCCAAAACATTATCTAGAGATACTAAACACTCCATTTAGAACACAGTTGTAACGCCCGGCTCTTTTGTACTTTCCATTTATAGAAAGTTTTGTTCGTAATTCTATTTTTGGAAACTTTGTATTCTTGTAATCGTTCGTTCCTTGTAATCATTGTAAACTCGAGACTTGAATCATGAATGAAACCTTGCAATTATTTAAGCTTGTGTTATACATACTCTATACATGTGTGTACGTTTAAATTGAGAAACAATTTGGTATTTATTCGAGGTGATTGCAAACATATGATAAACTATTAAACACGCGACATTTATGTTTTATACGAAACTTATACTTAATCATATTCAAATTACACTTGGGCATACTTTAGAACATGTTACTTATACCTTAGAACCTTAAAATAATCATAAAATCCGTATTAGGTGACATGGGAACGAGTTACAAAGTGAAACAACAAAAAAATATAATAATAATAATAAAAAAAAAAAGATTTTGTGTTTCTGACCATTGCTTGCGCACCGCAACAAAAAAACCCTTACGGTGCGCAAGGGTGTCTGGGCGGACAAAAAACGCAGCAGCCGCGAAATTGCACGAAATCCCAAGATTTAAACCTCCCCAATCACTTTCAATCCACCTCTAAACACCTCCAATCATGCTTAACCTCCTCCCCTATAAATACAACCCTTCTCCAAGCCATTTTACACTTTCACAACTCTCTAATCTTCTCTAAATCACTCTCAAGTTCTTGCAAATTTCAGAAATTCGGGCAGATTCATACACTTGCACTAAAATAGGTATAACTTGCTCATTTCTTAACGAAATCACTTGATTCTTCTTCCTACTTGCTTGGATAATCATGGGGTTTGATTCCTTGACTTCTCCTTGGAGAAATCAGACCTGGAATTGCCCTGAAATGGTCCAAGAACTTTCTGTTTTGTTCAAACTTGTTTAAACTTCATCCAACTTGTGTCTAACACATCTCACACCAATGTCCTAATGCTTACAACCTCTCTTATGGTTGGTTAAGCTTAAAAACATGGTTGAGACACTATAAATCAGAGGTTAAAACCTCAAATACTTTATGTTTTGTTAGGGTGTTTTGACCCACAAGTCATGTTCGAGCTAGTTCTTGATGTAGAGTGATTATGGAACAACTTGGGTTGTTCCAAACATACAATCCTCACATGATTTGATGATTTCTCTTAGTTAGATTGTTTATATTATTGTACTAATCCTAGTTCGTGACCCTCCTTGGTTGTTTTTACATCAAGTGAAGTGGTGAACATTCAAGGGGTCCCTAAACGGAAGCTAGTTCTTCCTACCCCATACTTGACATCCATGACTACTCGAGGTGCCTAAATGAAGATTCTAATCTTCTACCCCCTACATGAATTATTGGACTAAGTTATATGTAATACTTAACCTATATATGTACATACATTCATTCGAACCTTTTAATATTGAACTTGTGTTTATATGTTAAGAGTAGTAGACTATCATCTAAGACTTTAAAACCATGGTATGATTCTAATGGGTATACTACCCATAAAATACAAAATAACCCTAGTGGTTACATAGTGTCATACAAAGGTTACTAAGTAAAAGATGATTATTTTCATATCATATTTTATACTTTGTGCTATGTTAAACTCCGAAATTATAATCTTCCGTTAACGCCAAACTCACACACCTATGTTTCCTCATGTAGAAGGACTAGGTGCTCCAAACTAATCCATCCACCAACTCACTCGCGGGATTTCAAGAAGGAAAGCTTGCAACCACTGTGAGTATACTCGTATTTTCCCCTTTTACTTTTACCACTTTTGGGGTGTAACATGTTTACTTATCAACAACTTACACATGAACTTTTTGCTTAAACACATGAACATTCTTATTAACATGCTTGTATACGTGATGGCTTGATACTTTAAACTTGGATGAATCTTATGTGTTGAACTTATCATTAACTTGTACGAGCCAAATCGTGACATATGTAGCGCTATAGGATTAACGACCCGCCGCCCGTAACTTGTGGTTATGTCATGAGCATATTGCGTTTTCTTGGTTTGATATGTTAGACACATACCATGTTTTCATGTTTATCTTGAATCACATGCTTGCTATGAGGAATTGTTCAAAACTTATCTTTTGCTATGTACGTACCAAACTTGTATACTCGCCACTGCTTTTGCATTGAATTGTATTTTAAACATGTTACAGGTTGATGATGACGATGATATGAAAAGAAGTAGCATTGATGCCTAGATACACATATAGACGTTTAGGTTTAATATGTTGTATCAATTTTGATTATGTTGTTCGTACCTCTTTTGAACTTGTTGTTATTTGAGATTATGTAATGTTGACAATTTGAAGTTATGGAATGAAATGGGAATTATTTAAATATTGTCACAAATAGCGTTATGATGTCTCTAGCAATCTTCACACTTCGTCTCATCCCGATGTTTCCGCCATTGGTTGGGGTGTGACAGATTGGTATCAGAGCCATAACTATAGGGAATTAGGAAAATTGCCATGCTTTTGCCCTAGTCTATAGTTTTAGGAACTTTGTCTCTTATTTGTTGTTTAAAACTTATGCATTCTACCTTACATGCTTCCTAGCTACACTTCTTGTTGTTAAATTTACATGCCTTTACTAAGGCTAACACAAACACACTTTTGATTATTTGTATACTCTTGTAACACAAATGAGACGACTTTACCAAAATAGGCGTGAAACCCACAATTTGGTAAACGACCCTCATTCTACCTTGAACTATTTTTGCACGAAATTTCACCATTAAGCTAGGAGTGAAATCCATAACTTAATGGTAATTTCCAATTCAACTCTAGTGGACCCTTGTCAAAGTGTCGAAATTTTATTTTGACCCGAAAAGTACCAACCACATTTAGGGTACGAAATCGTCAAGTTAGGGGTGAAACCCGCACCTTGTCGATTAAGTCCCACTCCTCGATTTTCGATCTCGCCAAAGTCCCGATTGTTTCAATCGATTAGAGACGTGTAGTAACTGGAAGGGTAAGATAGCGTTAATCGCTTCTTGACGAGAGTATCTTACCTATAGGCCAAAGCACGTTTTCTCTAATTCGAAAGGACTTTCGACCCACTTTGGAATAGTCGACGTTTCTCTACCCGAAACAATCCAATGTTTTATTGAGCCTCTCTTTTATGTATCTCAATTTATATGTGATTTTATATTTGAACGTTCTTCATTTCAAACTTTTAAACTCTTTTCGCACGTCATCGCAACCAAAAACAATAATAATCCTCGTGAACAAACTAAATTTATATACCCTTACGCAATCATATGTGTTATACTTGTTGAATACATGTTGGAAACTTATGCTCTATGTGAACTTTACATGATACATGAACACTTACTTTTTTTTTTACATGCAAAAACCTTGTTTTAAAATTATGACCAAGTCTCATCCTTTCCTTCTCTTTCCATCTTTAGATGTCGTCCAACGGTGCGTCAAAGAGAACCAAGTCAAAGAAGGGTTCGACTTCCAACACCATGTCACAAAAGGATTGCATGAGATTCATGGCCAAGCAATTTGCTAAGGTCCTACCCGACATTGTTAGCAAGATTCATATGAACCCCGATTCACCTCATGGCTCTGTCGACTCGAAGGCAGACAAACCCAAATCGACCTTCCAATTTAAGCAATTCATGGCTTGTAAACCCTTAGAGTTTACTGGCAAAAATGGCGCTACCGCCATGATGAACTGGATTGATGCAATCGAGCTTACCTTCCTGCAAAGTGGCTGCCCTGATGAACTAAGAACCTTGAATGCCACTGGGGTGTTTCGTGAAAAGGCACTCGAATGGTGGACAACAGAACGCAACAAAAGGGGAAACGAGGTTGCACATGCTATGCCTTGGGGCGAATTCAAACAACTTATGAAAGACCACTTCTGTCCTCCCCACGAACTTCAAAAATTGGAGAACGAATTTTGGAACCTCACTCAGAAAGGGGGTGGCATGGATGGCCTGATTACGCGTTTTAAACAACTCAGTGTCCTCTGTCCTGGACAAGTTGAGACCGTCCCCAAGTCAATAGCCAAATTCGTTCGTTGTGTTGCACCTTCCCTGACAAACCACCTTGCCTCTGCCAACCCCCAAACCCTTGAAGATGCTTTTCGTATAGCCACCGAACTTAACAACAACTGTGTTCTTCATGGAACCTTTGACAAGGTTTCAACGAAGAGTGCACGCCAAGCTACCATTGACACTACTGCCGATGAACCCTTACCCTCCCAATCATCCAAGAAAAACCAGGGCAAGAAGTGGAAGGCTTCAAGCCAAAATTATGCGGTTGTCACTCCGCCAAACCCACAACCCCTACAAGCCGTACCTGCTTTTACCAACGATGAGACTTCACGCAAGGTTTACACTGGAACGCAGCCTAAGTGTGGTAAATGCCAATATCATCACCCTCCAAACGCTCATTGTCGAAAGTGCGACAAGTGCGGTCGAGGTGGGCATACTTCTCCGTACTGTCGCATCCCACCACCGGCCTATCGAAACCAAGCCCCTTCGGCTCCAAATCAAGTCGCTCCTGTGCGAGCATGTTTCACGTGTGGTGATACCAACCATATGGCCAACTACTGCCCTCAATGATACCAACCGCAACCGCTTCGACAGCAACAACCACAGCCACCGCAACAGCCACAACAACAACAACAGGCTCTACAACCTCCTCGTGGACGCTGTTTCCATCTGAACGCAAATCAAGCGCGCAACGACAATGATGTCGTTAACGGTACGTTTCTTGTTAACCATCTTTATGCTTCGATACTATTTGATACTGGTGCGGACAAAAGCTTTGTGTCCTTAGAATTCAAGCCACTGTTAAATGGCACACGCTCTAAGCTACCTAAGTCGTTTTCCGTTGAAGTCGCCAATGGCAAGTCTATCTTAGTCGATTCCATTCTTCGTGATTGTCGTCTTAATCTTAACGAGCACGTTTTCCCTATCGATCTCATACCCATGCAATTGGGTAGTTTCGACGTCATCATAGGCATGGATTGGCTCCAAAAGAACCATGCTGAAATCGCTTGTCACGAAAAATACGTCCATTTACCCCTTCCATCTGGTGATGTTTTGCACGTCTATGGAGACCGACCTTCAAAGGGACTGAAGTTGATGTCCTGCACACAAGCGAACAAGTATTTACACAAAAAGTACCTTGCCTTTTTAGCCCACGTTGTGGAAGAAAAGGGCAAGGGAAAGAGTTTAAGTGATGTTCCAGTGGTGCGCGACTTCCCTGACGTCTTTCCTAAAGATTTGCCTGGTCCTCCTCCACCTCGATCTGTTGACTTTCGTATTGACCTCGTACCTGGTGCGACTCCTGTTGCTAAAGCTCCTTATCGTCTTGCACCTTTGGAGATGCAAGAATTATCTACGCAGCTTCAAGAACTTCTCGATAAAGGCTTCATTCGTCCAAGTACCTCACCTTGGGGTGCTCCTGTACTCTTTGTCAAAAAGAAGGATGGTTCCTTCCGCATGTGCATCGATTATCGTGAGCTTAACAAACTCACCGTAAAAAATCGTTACCCTCTCCCGCGTATCGACGACCTCTTTGATCAACTTCAAGGCGCCACTTGTTTCTCCAAAATCGATCTTCGTTCTGGTTATCACCAACTTCGTGTTCTCGATGAAGACATCCCCAAAACCGCTTTTCGCACTCGTTATGGACACTACGGGTTCGTGGTTATGCCTTTTGGCTTGACCAACGCACCCGCTGTGTTCATGGATCTTATGAATCGTGTTTGTAAGCCTTACTTGGATCGCTTCGTGATCGTCTTCATTGATGATATTCTCATTTATTCTAAAACTCAAGCCGATCATGAACGTCATCTTCGTCTTATACTCGAGCTCTTACGGATGGAACGATTATACGCTAAATTTTCTAAATGCGAGTTTTGGATTAAAGAAGTCCAATTCCTTGGACACGTTGTTAGTGAAAAAGGAATCCACGTTGACCCTGCAAAGATCGAAGCCGTAAAGAATTGGACCGCGCCTAAATCTCCTTCCGAAATCCGTTCTTTCTTAGGATTGGCGGGTTATTACCGCCGATTCATCTCGAACTTTTCAAAGATCGCCGTTCCTCTCACTTCGTTGACTCAAAAAGAGAAGCCTTTTGCTTGGGGTCCTGAGCAAGAGGAATCTTTTCAAACTCTCAAAGACTTGCTTTGCAACTCTCCTATTCTCGCTCTCCCTGAGGGGAATGATGATTTCGTGGTGTATTGCGATGCCTCGAACCGTGGCCTTGGTTGCGTCCTCATGCAACGAGACAAGGTCATCGCTTATGCCTCTCGTCAACTCAAAATACATGAGAAAAACTATACTACCCATGACCTTGAACTTGGCGCAGTTGTTTTTGCATTGAAGATTTGGCGACACTACCTTTATGGTACTAAGTGTGTGGTTTTCACTGACCACAAGAGCCTTCAACATATTTTCGACCAAAAGGAACTGAACATGCGTCAACGTCGTTGGGTGGAACTGTTAAACGACTACGACTGCGAAATAAAATACCATCCAGGTAAAGCAAATGTCGTGGCCGATGCACTTAGTCGTAAGACTCATGTAGATTATATTCGTTGTTTTCATATCTCAAGCGACCTTCCTCAACGCATTCGTGAAGCTCAGTACGCCTCTATTAACAAAGGTAACTTCCATGTCGAGATACGAGGCGCAAAAGAACACGATCTCGTCTCCAAAGCCGATGGTATCCTATACTTTAATAATCGTGCCTGGATCCCTGATCACGAAGCACTTCGAGACTTCATTATGAACGAGGCACACAAATCCAAGTACTCAATTCATCCTGGTGCCGACAAGATGTATCATAATCTACATGCATCCTATTGGTGGCCTGGTATGAAGAAAGACATTGCCACTTACGTCTCTAAGTGCCTTACGTGTTCAAAAGTCAAAGCCGAACATCAACGACCTTCTGGTCTGCTCGAACAACCTGAAATCCCCGTTTGGAAATGGGATAGCATTGCAATGGACTTCATAACTAAACTCCCTCGGACGTCTTCTGGTCACGATAGTATTTGGGTAATTATCGATCGTCTAACCAAGTCCGCTCAATTCATCCCTATTCGTGAAGATTTCAAGGTTGAACGACTTGCTCGCATCTATACTAACGAAGTCATACGTCATCATGGCGTTCCTCTCGACATCATTTCTGATCGCGATGGTCGATTTACTTCACGTCTCTGGCAAACCTTTCAGTCCGCTATGGGTACTCATTTGAATCTCAGTACGGCTTTTCATCCTCAAACGGATGGACAGACTGAACGTACTATCCAAACCCTAGAGGACATGCTCCGTTCTTGTGTCATCGACTTTGGTGGTAGTTGGGATGTGCATTTACCTCTGGTCGAGTTCTCGTATAACAATAGCTACCACTCCAGTATTAAAATGGCTCCATTCGAGGCATTGTATGGTCGCAAATGCCGATCTCCTTTAAGCTGGCACGAGATTGGTGACAAACATTTTTCGGGCCCTGAAATCATACAAGAAGCAACGGATAAGATTCACCAAATCCGTGATAATCTACTCAAAGCTCGTGAACGTCAAAAAGTTTATGCTGATAAGGGACGCAAACCTATGCAACTCAACGTTGGGGATCACGTTTTACTCAAAGTGTCTCCTTGGAAAGGAGTGGTTCGTTTTGGTAAAAAGAGAAAGCTTGCCCCTCGCTATGTTGGTCCTTTCAAGGTACTCGAAAGGATTGGCGCGGTGGCTTATCGACTCGATTTACCTCAAGAACTCAACAACGTGCATCCAACGTTCCATGTTTCTAATCTAAAGAAGTGTCACGCTGAAGAAAGACTTCAAGTTCCTCTCGAAGATCTCCAAATAAACGACACTTTGCATTTCGTGGAGAAACCCGTCGAAATCATGGATCAAAAAGTCAAGTTATTGAGGCGCAGCAAAATTCCTATCGTCAAGGTTCGATGGGAAGGTAAACGAGGCGCCGAATTTACTTGGGAACTCAAGAGCGAGATGAAAAAGAAGTATCCTCATCTCTTCCCTGCGTCTTCCTAAATTTCGGGACGAAATTTCCTAAAGGAGGGGAGACTGTAACGCCCGGCTCTTTTGTACTTTCCATTTATAGAAAGTTTTGTTCGTAATTCTATTTTTGGAAACTTTGTATTCTTGTAATCGTTCGTTCCTTGTAATCATTGTAAACTCGAGACTTGAATCATGAATGAAACCTTGCAATTATTTAAGCTTGTGTTATACATACTCTATACATGTGTGTACGTTTAAATTGAGAAACAATTTGGTATTTATTCGAGGTGGTTGCAAACATATGATAAACTATTAAACACGCGACATTTATGTTTTATACGAAACTTATACTTAATCATATTCAAATTACACTTGGGCATACTTTAGAACATGTTACTTATACCTTAGAACCTTAAAATAATCATAAAATCCGTATTAGGTGACATGGGAACGAGTTACAAAGTGAAACAACAAAAAAATATAATAATAATAATAAAAAAAAAAGATTTTGTGTTTCTGACCATTGCTTGCGCACCGCAACAAAAAAACCCTTACGGTGCGCAAGGGTGTCTGGGCGGACAAAAAACGCAGCAGCCGCGAAATTGCACGAAATCCCAAGATTTAAACCTCCCCAATCACTTTCAATCCACCTCTAAACACCTCCAATCATGCTTAACCTCCTCCCCTATAAATACAACCCTTCTCCAAGCCATTTTACACTTTCACAACTCTCTAATCTTCTCTAAATCACTCTCAAGTTCTTGCAAATTTCAGAAATTCGGGCAGATTCATACACTTGCACTAAAATAGGTATAACTTGCTCATTTCTTAACGAAATCACTTGATTCTTCTTCCTACTTGCTTGGATAATCATGGGGTTTGATTCCTTGACTTCTCCTTGGAGAAATCAGACCTGGAATTGCCCTGAAATGGTCCAAGAACTTTTTGTTTTGTTCAAACTTGTTTAAACTTCATCCAACTTGTGTCTAACACATCTCACACCAATGTCCTAATGCTTACAATCTCTCTTATGGTTGGTTAAGCTTAAAAACATGGTTGAGACACTATAAATCAGAGGTTAAAACCTCAAATACTTTCTGTTTTGTTAGGGTGTTTTGACCCACAAGTCATGTTCGAGCTAGTTCTTGATGTAGAGTGATTATGGAACAACTTGGGTTGTTCCAAACATACAATCCTCACATGATTTGATGATTTCTCTTAGTTAGATTGTTTATATTATTGTACTAATCCTAGTTCGTGACCCTCCTTGGTTGTTTTTACATCAAGTGAAGTGGTGAACATTCAAGGGGTCCCTAAACGGAAGCTAGTTCTTCCTACCCCATACTTGACATCCATGACTACTCGAGGTGCCTAAATGAAGATTCTAATCTTCTACCTCCTACATGAATTATTGGACTAAGTTATATGTAATACTTAACCTATATATGTACATACATTCATTCGAACCTTTTAATATTGAACTTGTGTTTATATGTTAAGAGTAGTAGACTATCATCTAAGACTTTAAAACCATGGTATGATTCTAATGGGTATACTACCCATAAAATACAAAATAACCCTAGTGGTTACATAGTGTCATACAAAGGTTACTAAGTAAAAGATGATTATTTTCATATCATATTTTATACTTTGTGCTATGTTAAACTCCGAAATTATAATCTTCCGTTAACGCCAAACTCACACACCTATGTTTCCTCATGTAGAAGGACTAGGTGCTCCAAACTAATCCATCCACCAACTCACTCGCGGGATTTCAAGAAGGAAAGCTTGCAACCACTGTGAGTATACTCGTATTTTCCCCTTTTACTTTTACCACTTTTGGGGTGTAACATGTTTACTTATCAACAACTTACACATGAACTTTTTGCTTAAACACATGAACATTCTTATTAACATGCTTGTATACGTGATGGCTTGATACTTTAAACTTGGATGAATCTTATGTGTTGAACTTATCATTAACTTGTACGAGCCAAACCGTGACATATGTAGCGCTATAGGATTAACGACCCGCCGCCCGTAACTTGTGGTTATGTCATGAGCATATTGCGTTTTCTTGGTTTGATATGTTAGACACATACCATGTTTTCATGTTTATCTTGAATCACATGCTTGCTATGAGGAATTGTTCAAAACTTATCTTTTGCTATGTACGTACCAAACTTGTATACTCGCCACTGCTTTTGCATTGAATTGTATTTTAAACATGTTACAGGTTGATGATGACGATGATATGAAAAGAAGTAGCATTGATGCCTAGATACACATATAGACGTTTAGGTTTAATATGTTGTATCAATTTTGATTATGTTGTTCGTACCTCTTTTGAACTTGTTGTTATTTGAGATTATGTAATGTTGACAATTTGAAGTTATGGAATGAAATGGGAATTATTTAAATATTGTCACAAATAGCGTTATGATGTCTCTAGCAATCTTCACACTTCGTCTCATCCCGATGTTTCCGCCATTGGTTGGGGTGTGACAACAGTGTCAGGTAACATTGTAACAATAAAAATTTGGGCGAAATCAGTATATATTGCTCAAACCCTCAAAGAGAAACTAAAGCCAGTTTAATCTTGTGGGCGATTTAATCTTGTGGTTTGCTTGCTTGGAACTTGGAACATCAGTTTAATCTTGTGGACAATTTAAAGTTAGTTTAATCTTGTGGGCGAAATAATTAACAACAGCTATTTGGGCAAATTTAATCTTGTGGTTAGCTTGAAACTTGGAAGACAGTGGCACTCAGGTTATATATCAGATTATCCTCATTTGTTGTTTAAGGTGTATTTGCTAATTTCATTTTAAATCTCTTGTTTAGAGAATTAGGGCGTATAACTTAAAAAAATAACTTCGCCAGTTATAAACTTTTTAGTTAATGATTTCCGGTCCCAAACCCGGGTAAAGGAGGGGTGTTTTGTTACTAAATATGTTGAAAATTGATAATTTTGCAAAAGGGCCTCCACTTTGTAGTTCGCTTAGGGTCTCAAAAAACATAAGAACGACCCTGACTACATTAAAAAAATTAATTTAAAAAATTGGTTATAGCATGTGATGTATGAGAGGCATATGATTTCTTATGATTTGAGAAGTTGTGGAAGTAAAAGGCAAATGCTCGTGAAGCTGATAGATCGTTGGCGTGAAGGAGAGAGGTGTTGTGGCAAATGTGGCATAGAAGGCAAACACTCCCTTTGCCCGTATGTATGTTAATTATTTTGTCCACTAACTAATAATGGTTATAATTAATAACCACAAGAACTTATAGTAAGTTATGATCACTCACACGCAAGGCCTATGAAGCATATATGGGAGACTCAAAATTTACTATGTTGCATTGGAACTCATGAACCACAAGCTTGTTATTGACTTTAGTTCACACATTCATTTTCTTTGTCATGCATCGTTTATGTCATTGGCCGACAAATTAAAACAATAAGGTATTAAAAAATTATTTTAAAAAATTGGTTATAGCATGTGATGTATGAGAGGCATATGATTTCTTATGATTTGAGAAGTTGTGGAAGTAAAAGGCAAATGCTCGTGAAGCTGATAGATCGTTGGCGTGAAGGAGAGAGGTGTTGTGGCAAATATGGCATAGAAGGCAAACACTCCCTTTGCCCGTATGTATGTTAATTATTTTGTCCACTAACCAATAATGGTTATAATTAATAACCACAAGAACTTATAGTAAGTTATGATCACTCACACGGAAGGCCTATGAAGCATATATGGGAGACTCAAAATTTACTATGTTGCATTGGAACTCATGAACCACAAGCTTGTTATTGACTTTAGTTCACACATTCATTTTCTTTGTCATGCATCGTTTATGGCATTGGCCGACAAATTAAAACAATAAGGTATTAAAAAAATTATTTTAAAAAATTGGTTATAGCATGTGATGTATGAGAGGCATATGATTTCTTATGATTTGAGAAGTTGTGGAAGTAAAAGGCAAATGCTCGTGAAGCTGATAGATCGTTGGCGTGAAGGAGAGAGGTGTTGTGGCAAATGTGGCATAGAAGGCAAACACTCCATTTGCCCGTATGTATGTTAATTATTTTGTCCACTAACTAATAATGGTTATAATTAATAACCACAAGAACTTATAGTAAGTTATGATCACTCACACGCAAGGCCTATGAAGCATATATGGGAGACTCAAAATTTACTATGTTGCATTGGAACTCATGAACCACAAGCTTGTTATTGACTTTAGTTCACACATTCATTTTCTTTGTCATGCATCGTTTATGGCATTGGCCGACAAATTAAAACAATAAGGTATTAAAAAAATTATTTTAAAAAATTGGTTATAGCATGTGATGTATGAGAGGCATATGATTTCTTATGATTTGAGAAGTTGTGGAAGTAAAAGGCAAATGCTCGTGAAGCTGATAGATCGTTGGCGTGAAGGAGAGAGGTGTTGTGGCAAATGTGGCATAGAAGGCAAACACTCCCTTTGCCCGTATGTATGTTAATTATTTTGTCCACTAACTAATAAAGGTTATAATTAATAACCACAAGAACTTATAGTAAGTTATGATCACTCACACGCAAGGCCTATGAAGCATATATGGGAGACTCAAAATTTACTATGTTGCATTGGAACTCATGAACCACAAGCTTGTTATTGACTTTAGTTCACACATTCATTTTCTTTGTCATGCATCGTTTATGGCATTGGCCGACAAATTAAAACAATAAGGTATTAAAAAAATTATTTTAAAAAATTGGTTATAGCATGTGATGTATGAGAGGCATATGATTTCTTATGATTTGAGAAGTTGTGGAAGTAAATGGCAAATACTCGTGAAGCTGATAGATCGTTGGCGTGAAGGAGAGAGGTGTTGTGGCAAATGTGGCATAGAAGGCAAACACTCCCTTTGCCCGTATGTATGTTAATTATTTTGTCCACTAACTAATAATGGTTATAATTAATAACTACAAGAACTTATAGTAAGTTATGATCACTCACACGCAAGGCCTATGAAGC
The DNA here is from genome assembly GCA_030545235.1 of Helianthus tuberosus. Classification (NCBI taxonomy): domain Eukaryota; kingdom Viridiplantae; phylum Streptophyta; class Magnoliopsida; order Asterales; family Asteraceae; genus Helianthus; species Helianthus tuberosus. The sequence goes on from CM060448.1 coordinate 1,711,302, forward strand.
ATATATGGGAGACTCAAAATTTACTATGTTGCATTGGAACTCATGAACCACAAGCTTGTTATTGATTTTAGTTCACACGTTCATTTTCTTTGTCATGCATCGTTTATGGCATTGGCCAACAAATTAAAACAATAAGGTGCAATGAACATTAAATTTGGCGTGACAACAAACCATGCAATTAATGGATTGATAACTTATTATTTACATCTTACCAAAGATGCATCCATTAGTTTTTTGATACAAAAATCCATTGTGAAGAAAGCATGCAATAGTTATGGGTATAAAGACTAGTTAGGCCCCCATTCCCTTTCCAAGAAATACAACCCTAGCTAACAATGGTAATACATCCTCAAAATTCCCCATACTTGATCAAAAGCCATCTTGTGGTCCTATTCACTAAATCTATCAGTTTGAACTTGGACCCCAACACTTTTACCACCTTATAGTAAAATGAGAAAGCAAAAACTTTCCAAATATAGAAACCCTAGTAAGTTTGGAACTCAAAAGTAGGAAAACTTAATTATTGTATCAAGGCCAACCAATCAACAGCTTTATGTACCATGCATCTATCTTCTGCTATTTTTCTATGTCCTATTACACAAGTACCGTTTGGCATATCTTTAAATCTTGTGTTTAAAAGAACTCAGATTTTCATGGTTGATGAATTTACAATAGGGATCAATATGAACACTGAAGTAGTTGAAAATTTCAACTCATCTAGTGCTAATCATCATGGGTTTATACCTATGTATGGTGACAATTTCTCCGATCATCATCAAAGGTCTCACCCTCTTTCATTTTTGTCTCTACAAGACGGTACTGATGCTATTCAAGGCTTTAATTTCATCGGTGATCATCAATCTAGTTCGGTCTATGATCCTATGAACCATTTCCCTTCAATGCTAGAGACGTTTGGGCTTCAACGTGATAGCGTGGCACCGCCAGTTGAAAGCTTCATGAATTCAGATCCTCTTTTATTTGATCCTGGGTTTATTGGAGAAATTAAGGTAATATATATAGTTATGTTAACTTTATCTTTCTTGACTTAGTTTGGTCTTAAGTTTTTGGAATTAATATTTTATGCGTTTGTGCAACGATTAACTTGGTACGCGATTTAGGGCCATGGTGGTAGAAAGAGAAAGAAAAACGATGGATCCCGAGTTGAGAAACCAAGAGAAGTTGTTCATGTGAGAGCAAAGAGAGGTGAAGCAACTGATAGTCACAGTTTGGCTGAAAGGGTTTGTTTCATATCTTTCAATTATAATTAAAGAAGCATAATTAGGTTTTAAGTACTTGCTTATAATTTTCATGAAAAAATAGCATTTAGAAAATCCGAAAACATAAAATCTTAACTAGAGCAAATTTAATAATTCGAATTCTTGTTTTCGTCCAATTTTTGTCTCGTTTTTGTATTAGATGAGAAGAGAAAAAATAAATGAAAAACTACGACGGTTGCAAGATCTGGTTCCCGGATGCTACAAGGTATAAAGATATGAATTAATCTTTATAAATAAAAAATTCTACTTGTTCATATGTTCTTTAACAGTTACAAAAAATTGTCATCATAATATATATTGTTTTACTCCATTTTATTTGTTATAGACGATGGGAATGTCAGTGATGTTGGATGTGATAATCAATTATGTTCGATCGTTGCAGAATCAAATTGAGGTAATTTGTGCTATCACTAATTACAAAAGTAAAGAATCAAAATTGATCAGGATTGATAGATCAGAAAATATTGTTCTAGATTAATATTTAGTTGTTTTTTCTCTATTCTTTTGTACGTTTTTAGTTTCTATCCATGAAGCTTTCAGCAGCCAGCATGTACTATGATTTCAACTCCACTGAAATGGATGATATGGCCCCTATGAAGGTAACAAATGGCTTTCCTAACCATGGGCGTAGGATAATAGGGGCGGGAGGGGGCGGCCGACCCCCCGGACTTTTCGTTCAGTAGTAGGGAGTATGTAGTTTTCGTATAAAAATTTTTGGGCATATACGTTTTTTATCCCTGGTTTTATAGAAATATTTTGGTATATACATTTTCGACCCCCCGGTCGGAAATCTCAAGCTTCGCCGCTGACCTTGTTAAGATGTTATATATTCAACTGTCATTTTATGTAAATTCTTTTTTGTTTTTTTTTATGCAAGAGATCAGCTCACCAATTAGTAGCAGGTTGTCAGTTTAATAACCTATTCTATTCGGTTATTCTTGCATCATATAGATTGTTGTAACCAAATAAATAAAACGCAATGATTTATCAAAAATATTATAATTAATATTACTTCCATTTACTTCATGGGATGAAAATTGATGTTTGCAGGGAACAAATGGACATGAAGCACAGATGATGGAGAGGATGGTTGGAGAAGGGTATGGAGACTTTCCTCGATTTCAATCAACATGGTCTCCTTGAACTCTATGAAATTAATAAATATATATTTGCTCAATTTATATAACTTTACACTTAAATTATTTATGTTTGATTTAAGACTTCGAAGGTATTTGTTGATCTATTAAATGTTCTTGTTATTTGACTTTTTAAACGATGTATCAAGTGTGGTTCACTATATTTTGTTTGCTTTTGGCAATTGTATATGTTTAAATTTTAATAAAAATAAACTAAACACTAGAGCAAAGAGAAAACAAAAAGTAAATAATTGTTTGTTATTAATGTTATTTGTGTTAAGAAATCAGCAAACCAAAAATTCGCGATCAAGAATCAAATCGAATCTTTATTAGGGTGGAGGGTAGGGTTCAATTACTCTAGGGTGTTTGAGTTATTCTCTACCCAATAATAGCATGTCATGTCAACTCCCCATTCTACTCTCCATTTTACACTCAATCAGAGGGTATGGTTCAAACACCTAGAGAGTGGTAAAGAATTTAAAAAAAAATTGTGATTGGTTGAAAGGATTTGGGACCCACCATTAAACCCCCTCCCTCCTCCTTCTCTACTCTTCCCGCATCGGTGACTATACACCGAAAATTTTCAAACAATCGGTGACTCAAACAAGTGGGGGTGGTTCACCGATCGGTGAAACCATTCACCGATCCCACTCAAACAAGCCATACCGACCACCCTTACTAAAGGTTTACAATTTTTAGTGAAGTTGAACCCAATTTCCATACTTTCATACTTCGTCAAGCATAGTGGATGGATGCATGATCGTGTGGTGAAGGGCTCACACATGTTAGACTTCACCAATGCATAGTTTATTAAAAACCGTAGTGTAACCAACGCATAGTTTATTAAAAACCGTAGTGTAACCATGTAGGGGGTTCTTACACGATAATTATATCATGAGAGGGAGTCATGATATTTTACTCAATTTTTTTAGCTCAAATAGTTCTAAATCTTATTTTGTTACGTCGTATATATACAATATTTGTGCAGAATAACTTATAAAACATTTTAAATATACAATGTTTGTGTAGCTCGTACATACGGTGACAGTCTTTTAATTTTCTAAAATGTATACCAACGTCAACTAGTTTTGTCTTCGATGTGAATCGTTTCCAATTGCAGTCCTCGTCGGCTAATCAATCACCATCATTCGGTTATTAATGTTACAAACCTAATTCTACAAGTAGTGAAAGTATACCAATTCAAGTATCAAATAACGAGTTTATCATTTTATTTCTAAATGTATCATTTCAGTGTTTTAAAGATTAAAAGTTAGAGGTTGAAGGTTGAAGGATCGAATGTGCAAAGGTGGAAAGGTTGGGGATTATTGTGCATAAGTCTAAAAGTTCATGAAAAAATTGAGATACGTTGAGCTAATGAAAGGTTGTTGCTGTAACTCCTAGTGTATAATTTTCAAAATTATTCACGATTCCTAGTGAAAGTTGGTTTTAAGTCTTCGGTTTTTTCTTCTTCTTTACACACTTAGCCCCAAATACGTAACATACAAATTGACTTTCACCCTTTTCGTTTCGTTAAAAAAATGCATCATTGACTTAATGTCGTAACCTAACAATATCAAATATTATCATATTCTACCATTTATTCATTCTCAATTTAATGATTTTTATATACTTATTTTTGGATTTTGGGTTGTTACAATAGTTGGGGTCTATCATCTAGACCATTGGCGTAGTGTGAATTGCGCGCCTCTTCAGTCAAAAGTGGAGACGTTAGCAATTAAACCTGCTATGTTATACGAAACAGATTTTTGGGCCATCAAGAAGATACAAGCGCGCAAGCTAAAGATAGCAGATACGAGGATGTTGAGGTGGATGGGTGGGCACACTATGTTAGATAGGATAAGAAATAAGGTTTTTAGCGATAGGTTAGGAGTAGCTAGTATATCAGATAAGATAAGGAAGGGAAGGTTAAGATGGTTTGGACACATCAGGAGAAGACAAGCGACATCTGCGGTTAGAACAATAGAACGTCTCATTGTGGAGGGGCGAAGGAGTAAAGGCAGGTCGAAACTGACTTGGGAGGAGCGAATTAGAAAGGATGTGTTACACTTACACATCTCTAAGGACATGATTGAGAATATGAGTTCGCGGAGACGTAGGATTAAGGTTAAGGACTTTATAAGGGTATTACCTCTTTGTATTATTTTATTGTCTTAGAAGCTTGGTGTGTTTTGTTATTGTCTTAAAAGGATTGTGCTTGTTATCACCTGTATAATGTGTTATTAGTGTGCTAACTGTTTGATAGCTTACTAAGATTTGATTTGTACAATATAATTTTTTGCTACCTTTTGGCTTGTTGTGTGCATGCGTATGTTTGCTATGGCTCTTATATATGGAAACATCTTTGGAGCCGAGAGTCTCACCGGAAACAGTCTCTCTATAGAGGTAAGGTGAGCCTACATTGCACCCTCCTCAGACCTTACTAATAGCTGTTATGGATGGGTAGGATTATACTGAGTAAGATTGATTGATTGATTTATGGTCCAACTCCAAACTAAAATTAAGAGGGGTGATTGGTATATGTTGGAAAATTGTAGGGATGTATTTGTAATTTTATATCTAATTCATAACCAAACTCTTCAACACACAGAAACTGATCAAATAAAGTTCGATAAAAACGAAGGTGAAGATGTCGCAGACATTCTTCTCTTCCGGGCACGTGATCACTCCGCCTTCACGTGCCAACACGTCGTCCGCCGTCGGCCTCCACCTTCCGTCATCAAACATCCACTTACTTCCGCAAACAAACCACCGGCGGCAACTACGGTTACGGCCACTCACAGCCCCTATCAGAAGCAGTACTAATTTCTCATTTGATCTCAAATCCGGCACAGGGTAATTCACCAATTTACTATCAATTAATCCATTTTATTTTGCATTCAATTCCAAGGTTTTTATTTAATTTAATTCTAACATAATTTGTTCAATAATTCCCAATTATTCGAACATAATTTGTTCAATTGTAAGATAGGTTTCAAGTAAATGATCAGTTGCAAGTTCATAATTGATGATTGTTATTCTAGGGCTTATAGGGGTAGTGATGTTATTTAATAATATGTGTTCAAGAAGGTAGTGCTTTTGACTTTTGGTAGGTCAATTTCTTGACAATTTACTTCATAATATTGGTATGAAATTTGTTGCAGTTTTAACACTAGAAAGTTTTCAGCTTTAGTACTTATTATGAAGATTTGTATGGGGCCTTAAGTTTTTATAGATAATAAAAGAAATACATTGTTGATCTTGAGTTTTTCAGTACTCATTTTGACCATCAAAAGTCAAAATTGAAGTCATTTATGAGGTTGAATTAAATACAATTTAATTATGTAGTTAATATTCTGATATATTGGTGATACATCGATTATCGGCCCCCTGCCAAGATATCAGTGCAAAATATCGGTATCGATAATATCGGCGATATTGACCGATATTTGACCGTTATTGGACCGATGTATCACCGATTTTTCCGATATCAGTACTTTTTTTCTTATTTCTACCATTTGTCTTTCTTCTTATTGCTGCTATTAGTGTTTTAAGTCTTAACTAGTTCTTTTACCCGTCGTGCGTTGCGGCGGCGCCATACGCAAAATGATAACATATAGACTACAATCAGCCATACTCGTTTCCGAACTAAATTTACGTCAAATCGTATGATAACTCAGATTTATACCTTCGAATCAAAACATATTACATTTGACCCGATTTGTTTCCAAATAGAATTTACGTCAAATCGTAGTCCAACTTAAAACATATTTAAAAAAACATTTTATAATTGACCCGGCTCATTTTCAGACAAAAATTACGCTAAAGCGTAGACGAACTCGAATTTTATACCGACATGTCCATAAAAATAAAAACTTAAGAAATTAGTTTTAGGGTAAGCTTGAAACTTTAGAAACTTCAGGGGGTCAAAATGACATTTTCAAAGTTAAGAGGGTTACCTCTGACATTATAGCAACGTTTGGGGGTAGAATGGGTTACATGTCAAAAGTTTGAGGGTTAAAGAGAAGTTAGAATGTATGGGGGACTTTTTTTGTCAAGTTGGAAAGTTGGAGGGTCATTTTTGTCAAGTTAGAAATTTGAGCAGTGAATTTTGTATATTTGGAAAAGTTAAGGGGTGATTTTTGTCCAATCAGAAAGGTGGTTGGCACCGACCTTTCAATTTAAGATTTATGTAATTGTTAGTTGTTACGTTTAAATGTTAGTGTTTTAAGTCATAGTCAATCTCAATTGTTAATTTGTTAATGGTAGGAGAGTATACTGAATTGTTAGTGTTAAATTGCTATATATATAAATTTAGCATGATATTAAAATTACCGATATCCCACCGCGATAACTGATACCTCAAATATCAGTCCGTGACCGATATCCGATATTTTACCGTATTAGCTACTTAGCGTTTATTTGGTCTTAATTCTTGGCAGAATGTGTGGATTTCATGAGGTTGAATTTAGCGTTCGAGATTATGAATTGGATCAGTATGGAGTAGTGAACAATGCAATCTTCGCAAACTACTGTCAACACGGTGAGTCTTTGATGTAACATAATTCACATTTACATGTTCATATTTGGCATGCTGTAAATCTTTATTTCAACAGCTCGTCGTCAACTTATGGAAAAGATTGGAATCAATATTGATACAATAGCTCAAACTGGTAATGCAGTCGCATTATCAGAATTGTCACTCAAATACCTTGCACCTCTAAGGGTACGCTTTTGAACTCCAACAAATACAAAAAATACAAAATCTATACTTACTTTAATGGCATTCTTGTGAAAGCAGATTGGAGATAAATTTGTGGTGAGAGTGAGGGTATCTGATACATCAGCTGCTCGCGTATACTTTGAACATTTCATCGTCAAGATCCCAAATGAAGAGGTAACTTACTTTTGCTTAACAAAGATAATAAAAGACAGAAAAACCCTTCAAGGGTTTCTTTTTATTTGTTTTCTGCTGATTGTTATATGTTTTTCTGTTTTCTGGTGTAGCCCATTTTGGAGGCGCGTGCAACCGTAGTTTGGCTTGACAAAAGTTATCGCCCTGTTCGTATTCCACCAGATGTAAGATCCAAAATTGTGCAATTTATTAGACATGATGCGCCTAATTGATGTATCATATCAAAAAGGTTTGACAAACATTTTTGAGGTATTTTACTGGATAGATATATCATTTTTCGATAAGGTGTAAGATTGTTATATTAATATATTTATAATAACGGTGTCTATAGTCTGGTCCTTGAACTTAGCACTCTAGCTGAATTTTGTTACAACTGGAAGCATATTTTTTAGAAATTTTCAAAGGGGCGGGTTTTTTTTTCGTCACACCGGACTTAACGATTGGTCTGAAAACCGTTTAGTAATCTGGTATCAAACAAGAACGAACCATTTGCTCGATCCTTATGATATGGATTAGGATCAAATACAAAGGATCCTAATTGTAAGAAGTGTAAGAAGGATTTATAGAGTGACAAGTGTCCAATAACCTAAAAAAACCCACTACACAAAAAACCCACTAAAAAACGAACCATTGGACACTTGTCACTCTATAAATCCTTCTTACACTTCTTACAATTAGAACCCTTTGTAGAATAACTTGACCCCTTATGATATAGCAATACCAATACTTCGTTATAATGTTTACAGAGTCGTAGTTGTTATTTTCTTGAGTAAAAATTTTTTCATACTTACTTAAAGTTGTTACATGTTTTTACTCAAAAAATAATACATCTTAGTAGAGATGGGCATAATACCCGGTTTCAAACCCGAACCCGTAGAACCGACCCGTAACCGGTTCCAGTTCCAACCCGATGCATAGTAGAACCGGGTTCGGGTTCAAAATACCCGGCGGTTCTTACCCGGTTCCATTTTTTTATAATAAACGGGTCGTACCCGGTTCCTAACCCGTACCCGATTAGTACCCATACCCGGTTCTTTCCAGTACCCGGTAATAAGTTACCGTTAGAACCGGGTACTAGCCGTTGGAATCGATTTTGGGGGTTGCAAAACGCATTAAATGCCAAATATTACCGTTGGAACCGGTTACTAGCCGTTGGAACCGGTTAATTATAAATTGTTTTCAACTAGGATATATCCCGCCGCGTTGCGGCGGGCGAAGTAAACTTTATCATGATGACGATTCGTTAGGTTAAATTATATCCTTAATGAAATTCAAAATCAATCGACCAGTAAGAGAGGTCAATGGGTTGACCTGGTTTAGCACAAAATAAAAAAGACTTGTTTGTGTACATATCTTGCACCAGTTTACCAAATGGCAAATATGAAAACACCTACCAACTGGTGGGTAAAGAGGAAATGGCAGCGTTACACAACCTGATTTACAGCATTGATTATACCGTGGCCGTTCACTACGGGAAGCATATAAAACTCTTTCTCCAAACCAGAACATTGCACTACAGTACTCACATACGAAACGGCAGTCCCCAGAATCTGTATACACAGGAAGTGGCCTCCAAAGCACCGATGATGAGGCAGAGTTGTCACCAATAACTGATTGCATAAGTTGTGACATTCTACGAGATGGGCGAGCACGTGAAGATTCACCAACTTCGTACACACTATCGCTCAATGGACGTTTACCGCGAGACCGCAATGGTGACATCTCATAAAACACTAAAGAATATGTAAGTAGTAAATATTCATATATAATCGCTCCATTATGAAGACATCAGCAAACATGAAACTAATAGCGGCATGTGACATTTTAACAAATTAATATTGCTTGCTAAATTAAAACATTACCCAACATAAACAACCACAGGCCAGTAAGCAAACGTCTTTTGTAACCTGTAATATAGAACCGACAATCTTTATAAAGAAAACGATTAAAGAGTTGCTAAAAAGAAATTGTACATTGCAATTTTCATGAGCCCTTCAAAGAGAAATAAAATTACCTTCATACTATAGGTTTGGAGATAGCAACGATTAAAGAGTACCTTGAACTCTTGAAGGACGTGTGTGGCCTTCTAAGGCTCCTATCTTGAATATCGACGACAAATCCTAAGTCCATGAAAGTCGAAACCCAAGTCATATATTTGTTTCTACTTAAGTCGTTGAACTTAAAAAAACGCAAGCTAAATATCGCACAACCTCAAAGAAGGTTTTTTTAATGGGAAAAAACAATTGTTGTTTAAAAGTTTTAGTTTAAATCCATGAAAGTCGAAACCCAAGTCATATATTTGTTTCTACTTAAGTCGTTAAACTTAAAAAACGCAAAGTAAAGACCGTACAACCTTAAAGAACGATTTTTAATGGGCAAAAACAATTGTTATTTAAAAGATTTGGTTTTTACGCTACTTTTTCCATAAACTAAAAACCATGTTCAATGGTTTCCATCAAATATTTCTATTTCCTAATTGAACCTGCAAAGAGGTCTCGTTTTTTTTAATCAGGGAGATCCAGTTTTAAACCCATTGATGATTATCTTAACCACATTAATACAAAGGCTGACTTAAAAAACGCAAAGTGACTTTGACTCCATGAAACATAGACCTTAACACAATACCCTTTAAGGTGCATAATCCAGAACCTATTTCTTTCACCCAACTGTTTAAAAATACCTCTTTTATGTCATTTTAAAGAACACCTTATGTGTAAAATAAGTTCTTTTAATTCAATCAAACATCTTTAACCCAAGAAGAAAAGGTAAAAAAACAAAACTAATGATCATGATTCATGGCATATCCTACAGTTATGTTATAACTTATATTGCTTTCACAAAAAGCAAACCAGCTAAACAAAAAAAAGACAAAATCACAACAACTAATTTAGCGCACAATTGTGATTAAAGCTAAGCAACAACTAAAGTTCTTCAATTAACCATCAACTTCTAAATAAACAGAGCAACTAAAGTCACAAAAACTGAACTCAGTACCAGAATCTTAGGAAAAGTTGGGCTGACGCGTGTTGCCGTCGGCGGACACCTATCCGGAAGGGGTTATCACCAGAGCACCGGCGCTCCTCTTTAGTACGTCGCCGAAACCTAATCGTAACCCTATTTCAACCACCACCATGATAATCATTCGGATGGCTGGGGAATTTGCAATCGGTGGATGTGTAAGTTCCCTGATGAGGGGAAAATTCTAGAGGCAAGAGGAAAAATGGAAAAGCTTGGTGGTCAATGTGAAAAGGCAAAAAAGGCCCTAGCGCAAATAAATGCCCCAGCTTATTTGTTCTTAATAAGTCTGACTTTTAACGAACAACTGGTGTATGCATTGGATCTGTAAGTAGGTAAATAAATTGGAAAAACAGAGAAATTGAGCCTCAATTTCATGCAAGAAATCCAACTGAGGTCTAAAAACTAACTCCCTAAATCAATAACCTAACAATAACCAAAGTTCATGATTCCCCTAAAAGTAAAACTAATTTATTGAAACGTTAATCAAAGATTGGCTAAGTTTAAAGTTAAGATTGAAACAACAAAAAAAACATGTATTTGACAACATCGAAGAACACAGGTCGGCAAAAATTCAATAAAAACATACCCTAACCTAGTTTGTGCGATAAAAAGTAACCTGGTTTGGAATCGTCCGATTGAAGGAACATGCGATAAAAAGTAACCTGGTTTGGAATCGTCCGATTGAAGCAACGATGATTGGCGTCGGCGGAGACGAAGATCAGTAGCGGTGGAGGGGAACCCAGTTTGAAGGGTTGGGAGAGGAGGAATGAGTCTGAGAACAGAAGCGTGGTGAATGTTATTGTATGAAATTTAAAATTACGAAAATACCCCATTATTGTAGCAATCATGCGTTATCAATTGATATATATAATAATTTTCATTTGTTTAACTCACCAATCCTCATCTTCTTCTTGTATCATTTTCTTCTACTTCTTGACATACTTTTCTACAATGGCTTCAAACTTAACTAAACATAACACACCAAACTTAACTAAACAAACCGGTTACATCAAACACACTAAACATTTGAAGAACCGGTCCCGGATCCTTCACCCTTTTCATTTTTCGCCTTGGTCACGGGGCAATGGCGGTCGATGTGTTTCTTTAGCGTCGAGTTGGCGGCCGCTTTCATGAACTTTCCGCAACCTTTGCACCTAGCCATCTCATGGTTATCGGTCATCAAACACAAATCGAAATGCTTCCAAATTGACGGGTTTCGTTTGGTTTCCAAAACCATAACAGCCTCGTCATTGCATGCCATTGTCTCTTCGTTTGGTGCATGTTTGTGGTAGTAATGGAAGGGAATGGAGAAGTTGGGTAGTAATGGAAGTGAATGGAGAAGTTGGTGTTTTTATATAAAAAAAAAACTATTTTTTTAATATTTAATCGGTTTCCAACGGTCTTATATCCGTTGGAACCGGTTCCAAACAGTAAATTGCAGCTTTTTGATTTGAAAAATCCGACATACCCGATTCCAAACAGTACCCAGACCCGGTTCCACGGTACCAGTAACCGGTTATATCGGTTATACTTTTTTTTTGACTTCTACCCGGGTTCAACCCGGACCCGGTTCTTCAGTGTACCCGATTCCGCTCACTAGTATCAGTACCCAGGTACGGGTAGTACCCGGTTCCGGGTATTAAAAATACCCGATTATGCCCATCTCTACATGTTAGTTGAAATAACTTATGGGTCAACCTTATGTCCTTATCCAGATATCTGTATGAGAAGTTACATTTTCAAGGCCCAATAAGCCCAAATAGTAAAATCAAAACGATAGAAAATTGTGGTTACTGTTTGGAACTTTTTGGTTCAGTTCGATTTTAATTTCTAAACATTTTGGATATGGTTTATAGAGATATCAAAAAAGTTATCAAACGTTTAGTTAGCAATTTGACTTGATATCGGTCTAAACGTAACACCCTAACTTTTACATTATTTTAAACTTCAACTAGAATGTTAAAAATATCTATTTATTTGTGAAGAACTATAAGTTGGTGATGAAAAATTATACATCAATCAAAATTTGTGTTGGAAATAGGGGCTATTTGGTATGAAACAAACAAATTCATGATAAAAACAATGAATTGATAGGCTTCTAAATTTTGTTTGGTCCCTAATAATATAAACATTTTTGGTACACATATTTTTTTTATTAAAAGCTTTTAGTCACTAAAAAGGAATCTTCAGTTGCAACAAATTAGGACAAAGTAGAATGAAAAGGATTTGATATAAGATTATAGGTTAGGTACCAATTATTATCGAACAACAAGGTTGGTATTTGGATTTAACCATAAAAATATCAACAAAGGATTAGGTTCAAACGTGAACAATTTCTCCGGCGTGAACTGCGTGAACTGATCTGGACCATTGATTATTAGGATCTTGATATTTTGAATGGGTGGCATGACTGTAATTATTAGGTTTTTTGATACTATTTAATTAAGCTAATAAGGGTAAATATGTAATCTCCATATCATATTGAACAACCTCCCATTTATATCTACTTTTACGTTTCAAAATCCCACAAATATCCCTCTCTCACATATCAAAGCCAACATCAAAGAAAATCCCACACCACACAGATCCGTCGCCCGAACTGCATCGCCGACATCAACGGGAAAAGTGGAGATCGAAGGTCGCCGGAACTGCAACGCCACACAGATCGTCACCGACATCGCCCTGCCCGCATCTCTTATCTCGCCGCTGATTAACAAGGCGGCTTCGAAGAAGTGAGACGTCAAAGATCGACGACATCGATCGGAAGTAATTGTTATACCAACCTACTCGTCCCTTCTACCAGATTAAAAACACCTTTTTTTATTGTTCATTACTCGGCCCAATCAAGAATGATTAAATGCCTGATAGTCAAACTTTGAATGAGTTGATATGATCGGTCCAATCAGATTTGAGTGTAATTAATATTGTCGGCTTAGTGGTTTTAGAAATTCAAAGAGTATCAAATCACATGTTAAAGTGGCTCAACAGTCAAAAGGTTTGTCAGGCCCATGTGCATCAATATTGAAAGTCCAATTCATTAATCGTTTGCAAGACGACTATTAATTGTTTTTAGGTATTGATCGACGGCATCGATCGGAGGTAATTGTTATACCAACCTACTCGTCCCTTCTACCAGATTAAACACACCTTCTTTTTTATTGTTCATAATCTTTATTATGGGAACACGAATTTTGGTTTTGAATATGAAAGGGTGTTTTGTATTGTTTTGACGAAAAAGACGACTATTCTTACAGATGTTGTTCCAAGACAGGTTAATTATTATCTTTTTATTATAAAGTTTTAATCTTTTTATTGCATTAATCAAGATATGTTTTACCCAAATTTATAAGTGCTAATTAGATGATATTGGGTGTGTTTTTTCACAATCTTTTAGGTGTTTCATGCTTGTTATTCAGAAGTATCCCCTTCTGTTCATGTGGATAACCCTATGATAGTAGAATGGTCTGAATCAGTTGCAGAGATTCTTGATTTAGATCCTAAATGTTGGGATCTTTTTTAATGTTTTAATTAATTTATTTATTATTTAATATTTACTTTTAATGATTATTGGTACAATGTTTAATGCAATGTACACATGTGTATTCTGATCTTTGCTTTGTTTTAATGCAATGTACACATGTGTATTCTGATTTTGCTCTGGTTTTAAAGCGATGTACACATGTGTATTTCTGATTTTGCTCTGTTTTTAATGTGATGTACACATGTGTATTCTGATTTTAACGCGATGTACACATGTGTATAGCGTCTGTTTTTTGTGATATCTCAGAATTTTTTGTGTATTGAATGTGTAAGGTTGTTGATGTACACTTGTGAATTATGCAAAATATTAGTTGATGAGTTTTTTTGTGCTATTATAGGAGATTTCGTAACGAGAAAAGTGGAGATGGAAGGTCGATAAGGATGATTCACATATGTTTGTTTGCTTGGTCGATAAGGATGATTCAGCATACAACGTGGCGAATAATTGTAAAAGATTATGTTTTCTGTTTTTTCCGATTATGTTGGGTTTATTGTTTCTACGAAACTGGAACTTGTAATTATATGTTTTTTTTGTTTGGTTTGGAAAACATTATGGAACTTGTAATTTGTTAAATATAAAATAGTTTTACAGGTATTGTTTCTATGTATGTATTATGTAGCTAATTACACATATGTACGATGCTGAGTACACATGTGTACCGTTCTATTTATATCCAAGTACACATGTGTATACCGTTGAAATATGAAGGTTACGTGGATCTTAAAAATCAAAATTTGAATTCTGGTGATGAAATCTGAAATAAAAATTAAAATTGAAATATGGTGATTTGTTGTTTGTTTTGATAATTATCTTATTAATAAATAAAACATAATGTGGATAATGAATTTAAAATAAGAAAGATGTAACTTAATTCAATTATTAAAATAATGATTTAAATCTAATTTTTTATATAATTACAATCCTACCCTTAACAACTAAAAAGGAAATCAAGGGTCTAGATCTGTTCACGCAGTTCACTCTTGGGAGGTTGTTCACGCTGGAACCCTACCCTATCAACAAAAATGTTCAAATTAATCACAATGGATATATTGTAGAAACATTTATAGAAATTAGAAGTATTTAATAAACTGATGCAAGATTTGTTATCGATGATCGTCTTAATGTGATTGTAAGGTTTCAGATATCTACTATTTTTACTTGTATACAAATCCTTTTTTTTTTTTTTTGTATGATCGTATGGCATATGTGTAGGTGTTGAGTTTGACCGGTTGGGATAAATCTTTTACAGGTAAAATGAAAATGGTAGACTCATAACAATGATTAGTCACATATAAACCGATACACTCTTACGTCCTTTTCAGTCCCCAAACACCCACAAACAAGTTCGGTCACATGACACATTAGTAATGCATCCATCTTTTCAAAAACATAAATTTTCCAAGCAATTCCTTTACAAATATTTATTATAATAATCCAGGTACACTCTAATGCTATAAGAGTTGATTTATTTATTTATTATAGAGTAAATTGCCATTTTAGTCCTTGAGGTTTGGTTCAAATTGCCATTTTAGTACAAATAGTTTTTTTTTCTCCTCTGGGTCCCTGACTTTTTCATTTTCTTGTCATTTTGATCACATTGCCTAACTCAGTCTAAAAATCTGGTTATAACCAGGGGTATTTTTGGTATAACTGTTGTGTAGTGATAACCAGGGGGTAATTTAAAACGTAATTTATAAACCTCATAATAATTTAATGCCAAAAATACCCCTGATTATAACCTGGTTTTTAGACTAAGTTAGGCAATGTGATCAAAATGGCAAGAAAAAGGAAAAATCAGGGACCCAGAGGAGAAAAAAACTATTTGGACTAAAATGGCAATTTGGACAAAAACTCAGGGACTAAAATGGCAATTTACTCTTTATTATAACTAGAACATCCTTTAAACTTAATATATATTAAAGATAAAGAGAATTCATTATCTATAAGAATTAATTTATTTTATATAAATTTGATTTTTTATAGCAAATCATTTGATGATGAAAATATATATAACACGTGTTAATGATTTGGAGATAAAATGATTTTTGCGTTGGAAAGACGGATTTTTTTTTTAGGCCAATTGGATTTTAACACCTTTAACTTTGAAGAATTGGCCGATAACACCCGCAACTAACACTTTGATCTGTGACACCCCAAACTTGTATTTTTGTTTGTCATTTCACCACTCAGTTAAAAAATGACTAACTGAGTTAGTCTTCCATCCTAGCTGGCATCCTACATGGACTATTGTTGATAATGTGGCACATTCATGGGTATAAAACCCTTGTTCTTCTTCGATTATCCCTGACAGAGGGTTATTACTTATATGAACAAAAAGCTTCATGTAATTACTGAATTAGCGGTTGGACGGAGGGGTTCGAGCGATGGTAGGAGATAACGTATTTCAACAGGCACGATTTGAGTGAAACTGAAAGTATTGTTTTGATAGGAAAAGTTCAAAAGTGAGTTTGGAGGGTTTGATTTATACCATTTCGCTGATTAAAGACCTTTAATCGAATTAATGCTTCAACGTTTTCGCCGGTTCTTAATTCGAGTTAATTGGGTGTAATTGCAGGTTTGAAGTTTTTGTTATGTTTGCTCATGATTAAGATTCATCAGTCGCATTTAACCATGTTGGTTTGTTAAGCAAAATTAAAAGTCGATGGTTGCCGGAATAACATGTGTAACCGCCGGATGGGAGTTCAAGTTAGTATTTTTACTGGATTCGGAAATGGTTACACTCGGAACTTAACTGATCGTGGTCGTCTGATTAATGGTTACACTCGGAACTTAACTGATCGTGGTCGTCTGATTAATTGGGTGGATCTGTTAGATTGTTATGGTTTCTGGTTGTCGCCGGCCTGGTGGTGTGTCGTCGGAATCCGGTCAGGGATAATCGAAGAAGAACAAGGGTTTTATACCCATGATAATCCGGTCAGGGATAATCGAAGAAGAACAAGGGTTTTATACCCACGAATGTGCCACATTATCAACAATAGTCCATGTAGGATGCCAGCTAGGATGGAAGACTAACTCAGTTAGTCATTTTTTAACTGAGTGGTGAAATGACAAACAAAAATACAAGTTTGGGGTGTCACAGATCAAAGTGTTAGTTACGGGTGTTATCGGCCAATTCTTCAAAGTTAAAGGTGTTAAAATCCAATTGGCCTTTTTTTAAAGAGGTGAAAATTTAATTTGCAGCTAATGTGATGTGTTTGTGAGTGATTAAAATATCTAGTGCTACACGATACCTCTAATTTCTTCTCCTCGCTAGTTTTTGCAACATCTACTTCTCTCTTCCCTCGCGGTTTATTGAAAAAAAAAATCTTAACGACCCGGCCCTCACCTCTGGGTGACGTCCGCATGGATGCACCCAGTCAACCCATCCGCTAAAAATGGCCAACAGAGGTAGTTGCACAATATGACATTCATGGGTTTCGCCTCCTTCACCGCCAACATAGCCTTTCGTCACGTTCATGGCTTCTTCATAAAGGGTGGTCTTCTTCTTTTTTTAACCACACATAGTTACTCTATTTCAACTTCTAAACTACACCAAAATAATTCTAATTTATCCCGTGCCAGAAATTAAACTGCAATCTTAGAGGCAAAAGCCTCTCCTAGCTGGCTAAGTGGAATGGTGGGGTGGTCTTTTGGATCATAAGTTTTTATTTAAATGAGTTTCTTTTGATATGATGTTATGTTGTCTCTTTTGAAAGTTTTAATGGGCCCAACGCAACCTAATCAATTAGGCTCATTACCCATTAGGACATGTCCTTTAGGGTCCATTTTCCATGATCGGCTTTGATACTTTTCTAAATGGGCCTACAAAGAATCTTAGAATCATGAGCATACAGATAAGCTCATATCACAAACAAACATAACACAAAGGATGACATGTCACTCTCAGCAGGTTACACGTAAAGATGTCACACCCCTTGCAAAAGTGAGATCAGATGGAGGCATTATTTCCTGCTACTACAAAACACAATGAGGGGAATAGTGCCAGGCAGCTGCCTGGCACTCCCCCATTGGACCAACAAGTATATTGTTTTATATTCGATTTAAAATTACGTTTTTGCCTATGTTTAAAATTACCGTTTTGCCCCCAGCTCAAACTAAAATTACGCTTTTGTCTCCATCTCAAAATTACGATTTTGCTCTCAAGTCAAAATTATGATTTCGTCTGCCACTCTCCCATTAGACCAACCAGTTTATTATTTTATATCCATTTTAAAATGACGGTTTTGCCCCCCAGCTCAAAATAATATTACGCTTTTGTCCCAACCTCAAAATTTTGATTTCTCCCTCGATTCAAAATAAAATTATGTTTTTTTCCCCCAGCTAAAAATTACGATTTTGCCCTCTGTTAAAAAATGTTATTTTTCCCCGTTAAAAAAATTACGATTTCGCCCTCAGTTGAAAATTACGTTTTTCCCCCCTTCAAAATAAAATTATGCTTTTGCCCCAAACTCAAAATTACGATTTTGCCCTCGGTTCAAAATAAAATTGTGCTTTTGCCTCCAACTTAAAATTACGATTGTGCCCGTAGTTCAAATTTATATTACGTTGTTACCCTAGGTGCAAAATTACGAATTTGTCCTTATTAAAATTTCAAAATTTTCCCCCCTTCAAATTTACAGTACTGCCATCACTTTAGCTTTTGGCAATTTACGATTTTACCCCAGTAAAAAAATACAACTTTCCCTCAGTTAAAAATTACAATGTTGCCATTGTTTTAGTTTTTTTTTATCAAAAATATAAAAGTGTTTTATTTTAATTGGTTGACTCGATTTAATTGTTTTTCGTGTCAATGAGCTGTTGCCTAACACTCGCTCATTATTCGGCCACCGCCCCGCAACGCGGGCGGGGCATCTAACTAGTTATCCTACATATACATTTTGAACTTAGGGAATATAGCCAGGCAAACATATACATTTTGAACTTGAGGGAATAGAGCCAGGCAGCTTGCCTGGCACTTCCTTATTGAACCAACCCTTTTTAATTTAATTTTATTTCCAGTTTAAAATTACGCTTTCGTCATTCGTTTAAAATTACGGTTTTGCCCCCACCTAAAAAATAAAATTATAATTTTGCCCCTAGGTAAAATTACGTTTTCGCCTCCAGCTCAAAATAAAATTATAATTTTGCCCTTAGCTCAAAATTACGCTTTTGCCCTCGATTCAAAAACTCATTTTTAATTTTGTTCCCAGTTTAAAATTACAGTTTCGCCCTCCGTTAAAAATTACGTTTTTGCCCCCAGTTCAAAATAAAATGTTGTTTTTCCGTCTAGCTTAAAATTACGATTCTGCCCTCAGCTCAAAAATACGTTTTCGCCTCCAGTTCAAAATAAAATTATGTTTTCCCCCTAGCTCAAAATTATTAGCTCCCTGTCACTTCCCTATTGGACCAACTCATTTTTTTTAATTTTATTCTCAGTTTAAAATTATGCTTTCGTCCTTCATTTAAAATTACGTTTTTGCCCCCAGCTCAAAATAAAATTATACTTTTGCCCTAGCTCAAAATACGCTTTTGCCCTCGATTCAAAAACTCCTTTTTAATTTTGTTCCCAGTTTAAAATTACGGTTTCGCACTCCGTTTAAAATTACGTTTTTGCCCCCAGTTAAAAATAAAATGTTGTTTTTTCCTCTAGCTCAAAATTACGATTCTGCCCTCAGCTCAAAATTACGTTTTTTCCCCCACAGTTAAAAATAAAATTATGTTTTCCCCTTAGCTCAAAATTATGATTTTGCTCTCAGTTTAAAATCATGATTTCGCCTCCTATTCAAAATATAATTCCGATTTTGCCCTCTGTACAGACATACATGTTATGAGAGAAATATTTACCTTATTGCCCCGCAACGCGGGCGGGGCAAAAACTAGTTGTAAACATTCATATTCAATATAATATATTAGCAGAAAAATAAAATAAAATAAAACAGAAGAAGCAAAAGCAAAACACACCTCTTTCTCTAGTAAAATACAAATACAACCGCTTGCCTACGTAAATATAAACAATAACTTTTGGTCTTCACAAGATCTTAAGAAACTGTTGTGTTTGTGAAGATGGCAGAAGAGGAGGTTGAAGTTGCAGCCAGCATGAAGAATAAGGTGATGGTGGCCATTGATGATAGTGAGTACGGTCAGCATGCTCTTAATTGGGCTCTTAACACTCTTAGATCTACCCTGGTAGATTCAGAAGTTGTTATCTATACGGCCCGAACACCCGTTGATATCGGCTATTTGTATGCATCTTCATGGGGAAGTAAATCTCTTTTTTTATATTTTTCTAATTTTTCTAGTTGCGTATCTGAGAATTCACGAGCTCGTGCAAGTAGAAAAAATGGGTTTCTAGAATAAACTTGTATATAAAAAAATGTCAATGATAGGACGATTAATGTGATATTTTATTGGGTTTAATACATTATTGAGTTTGGTTGGGTAATTGGTTAAGTGACAAATGGGTTTAATTGTTTAAATGGGCCTAAACTAAATGGGGTGATTAATGGATTTAAAAACATATTAGGTTTTGAATTTAAATATAGGCTTTTGTTTAAAGCTATATATAACATAGACAAAGGATCAAGTACAGAGAACTTTAATTCTAAGAATGGTAAGAAGGATTATACTCTAATCTGAACACAACTAAAAATACTTAAAAAAAACTAAAATGCACACAAATATTTTTTTTTTCAATATTCTTTTAAAATAAACGCTACTTTTAGGTTTTTGGGGTTTTTTTTTTGATGAGGTATAGTTTTTTTTTTTTTTTTTGGTGGGGGTTAGGTTTTTGGGTTTTTGCATGTGCGTGTAATAAATCGGATAACAAAAAATTTGTCAAGGGTATTATAAAAGGACAAAATCAACCTTGTTTTCTATAACATTCGAAACTTTAAGGGCATTTTCGCTATCAAGTATATTGCCTTGCTTAAACCTGACATAATAGAAACTTGTTTCATGGCCTAGTGTTAGTGAAGTTTACTTGTCACAAACCTAACACAAAATTCGTTAATTTGTTTTTAGTCTAAATGAGTTCAAGTCAGTTTTGCATTGAACCTGTGAACACAATTAGCCAAACAAGTCGTGTGTTCGAGTTGACTAACATGTTCATGAGTCGACTCTTATAACTGGTTGATTTTCAAGAAGGTTAAAAGATGTGTTATTGGGTAGTTCTTATGACAAAAAAAATGAGCATCTACTTTATACTTTAAACTCAATTGTTTGTTTTATACACACTTGAATTTTTTGATCTAAATTTGTGATTTTAGATTATTATTAATATGTAAAATGATAAAATAAAATTTTGGGTTAAACAAGTTGTCTTCGTTTCAACCCAAGAAAACTTATGTCATGTTCAGATTCACGCGTCCGAGACTATATATACCTACATATGTGTGTATTGTTAACATGTAATACTCTTTAAGAGGGTTAAATTATTCTACACAAACTCTTAATTGTAAGAAGTGTAAAAATGATTTATAGAGTGACAAGTGTCCAATAACCTAAAACATAAACCCACTACACCACCACCCAAAACCTAAACACCCACCCCCACCCCACCCCACCACCCAAAAACCTAACCCCCCCCCCCCCCCCCCCTACATTAGTATATTGTTTTATAAACCTAAGTTATTTATAGGTGGTGGTGAGCGTTTAGTTTTTTTTTTTTTTTTGTAGTGGGTTTTTTTAGAAGCCTTTGTACCCTTCTTACAATAAAGAGCCTTTGTATCTGATCCTAATCCCTCTTTAAGAATGAAATGGTTTTGATTTCTATTGCATTGTTTTTGGTAACTGCAGCAGCTGAGCTTATAAAAGAGCTTAAAGAAAGTGAGACTAAGGCAGCTCTTGATTTGCTAAACAAAGCTAAAGCTACCTGCGCCGGTTACGGGGTTACAACTTCCATTCCACTTATAGTTTTTTTGTCAAAATTACTCTTTACAAATACAGTAATTTAGATTTTGTTACTTGCAGATCACAGCAGAAGGAATGACAGAAATTGGAGACCCTAAAGTGGCTATATGCGATGCAGCAGCCGAACTAAACATCCAGTTGCTTGTGGTCGGCAGTCATGGCCGAGGGGCTGTTACTAGGTTAGTTAGCCTGTGTTTTATAACTAGTATTTTGACCCGCCACGCGTTGCGGCGGTGTCAAAACTTATAGCAACTCGAACTTATACCATCAAATATTCGACTTCACTTGTTTTCAAACAAAAATTACGTCAAACGTAGACCAACTGAAAACGCACATAAAAATAAGCACGAAGACGTATTATATATGACCTGAGTCACTGCCGAGAAAATTTACGTCACAACGTAAACCAACTTGGATTTATAGCAAAACGTACTTAAAAATAAGCACGTAAGAAAATAGTGTTTTTTACGATAAAGAATGGTACCACGCATTGTAGCAGAGTTGAAACGTAAAGTAACTCGAATTTTTACCGGCTAGTGAAAACGTATTATATTTAACCTGGCTCGTTTCCAAACAATACGTAGACCAACCAAAAACGTGCATAAATATAATCACAGAAACTTATTATATTTGACCAAGGTACATAAAATAAGCACGTAAAAGTCAAGGGTGTCAAAATAACATTTTACAAAGTTTCTAGAAAGTTGAGGGGATGTAAGTGGCAATACGAAAAGTTGAAGGGTTAAATACACAAAAAGAATAAAAAACATTGGATGGCATTTTTTTGTAAATTTAGCAAAGAAAAACAATAAAATAATAGTGATTGTGTCTTAGGAGGTGTTTGGCTTAGCTTTTTAAAATAACTTATTGACTTATTGTTTTTTTTAAAAGTCAATAGCCAATAGGTGAAAAGGACTTTTTAAAACAACTTTTTGTATAAGCTGGAAAAGTCATTTTTAAAAGCTAGGAAAACTTGACTTTTTTAAACTCCATTTAACTTTTCATTAAATGTTACCTTGTCCCACCTCATAAGCTCGTCCAAACACTTTTTTTAAAAACTCATTTTGGATAAGTTATAAGTCAGTAAGTCTTTTTGACAAAAAGTCATTTTTAAGTTAAATAAGCAACCTAGCCCTCTCTTTTGTTGTTGTAATAGTAATAGTAATAGTAATAGTAATAGTAATTATTATTATTATTATTATAGCTTTTGTGTTTGCATTTAGACCTGGCAAACAGGTCGGGTCGGGTCACGGGTCAATTAAAAAAATGGTTGTTTTGGTTCGGGTCAGAACATTTTTCGGGCCAGAACGGGTTTCGGGTCAGGTCGAATTTTAGATGACTTCAGATGCGATTTCCACGATTTTAGATGCAATCGAGAACAGAGATGATTTCAGGCTTCACTCTTTTGATGCAATTCAAGGACCTGTTCAATTTCTCCTTCAACCCAGTTTCACCCGTTTATTTTTTTCTCTTGACCCGCACTGACCCGTTCTTGCCTTTTTATCATTTGATTTTAACCCATTTTGACCCATCAAAATTAAACACTAAACCCAAAACAACCCAGGAAGTTATTATGACCCATTAGGACCCAAAATGAGATTAATGGGTTAGTTTTGCCAGGCCTATTTGCATTTATATTAACTTGTAAACAATTTGTTGATTATAATCGGCAGGGCTTTCATGGGGAGTGTCAGCAATTACTGTGTCAATTATGCGAAGTGCCCTGTTCTTGTCGTCAAGAAAGCAGAATAAATCAGTGACTCAGTGTGTGTGTGTGTTCTGATTCGGTTCCGATATGTTCATAAATAAATAAATAAAAAATATGAAGTTAGTGAAAATAATAATGTTCGTGGATATTTGAAGTCTATATCTATAATAAGCATTATAGTATATGTTATGGTCATGGATTGATCAATGGTTTTGAAAATGTTTCAAGGTCTTTTATTGTAAGTTTTGATTTTTTTTTTCTTAATTCATACCAACTGGCCGGAAATGGTAGGTGGCCCGAGAGGTAGCCGGACATGATAACCGGAGTTTGGAGGGGGTGGCTGGGTAATTAATATCATAATGTTTCATATTAAGAACGATCGCTGAAATTTTGACATGTCACATGACGGATTGACGTAATTTACTCTATATTCGTAGGTTGAAACAATTTATAGTTACCAACGTTGCGAGTTTATAGTAACTAAGTGAAAAAAAGGAGCTATATATATGTAAGACAGAAAAGCAAAGAGGCGACACAACATTTTGTGTTTCCCTTATTGTAGTTTTGTGGTCGAGAATTGTTACAAGTGTTTCATCGTACCATCAAGGTTATTCGTATTAGGCTGTACGTATTAGACAAGAAGAGTTTTTCAGAAAAAACAAACAGCACCTTCATGTAGTATGTAGTGTATCTTCTCATTTCTCATATAGGCTTCTCATCATTATAAAAAGTTCCTTTTTTCCATAATTTATATAATCAGTGGCGGACATAGGTATTATTTGTTGGGAGTGTGGATGAGATGTTTAACCATATTTTCAAAGGGTGCAGGCGTGTTTTTTTGCCTAAAAAATACATGAATTTTTTTTTCAAGGAGTGTGTTCGAGCATCCACCAAAATACATAGGTCCGCCCCCGTATATAATCAAGTGATCGTGTAAGGTGATGTATCCATAGGTGATGATAGTAACATACATGTAACATTCAGAAGATTGTTATTTGTCAACATTGACCTCGGGAAAAGGTGATGTATCCATAGGTGATGATAGTAACATACATTATAGATTTAAACTAGAAAAGTAACCCGCCGCGATGCGGCGGGGCTAGAGTTATATTTATGTTAAGCAAGCTGTCATTGAGTTGCATCCATTAAGTTAGAAAAGCGTTGGATCTTCTAAGTCTTCTGGTTGAACTGGTGGCAGCGCTTTTAGCCTATATTCATCACATGGAAGGTAAACATCATTTACTTCCTGTTTTTTAGAGATGTAATAGTAACAGGGGTAATATTTTGGGTTTCGTTTGTTACCTGGCAACATCTTCTGCAGTTTGAACGCACACATTTGCAGCTTCATGCTCTCTAAGTAAAATTAGCACAACTGTATAACAAACGTACCTCAATATTCAAAAGACGAATAATCTTGAAAAAACTAAGCAACCAAAACTTAGAATAAGCAAGCGGTCACCGGTCACCATAACTTCCAGGGTCATTTTCAGCACATATACAATACATAACAAAGGTTGCGGCCACACAAATCTGAAACAGATTCCAACACATAAAGTATTATTTTGGACTTCAAATAGAAAAGAATGACATTGACAAAAAATGAACAATAAACCAGTGTGTGTCAGACAAATAATGAAAGATAACCCAAGGTGCGTGTCATATATATAACTTGAAGATGTATATACATGAAGCTCACCAATATGGTTTGAAAATTGCATTGACGTAATTGGATCGGCATCATAATCAGCAGTTGAAGTGGGAAGACAGCCAACTTATTACCAACATAACTCTATCAATGGAGCTCTACCTAGGGGTGCTAAACGGGTCGTGTTCGCGGGTTGGCGGGTTCAACCCGACCCGAACCCGAAAATTTTATACGTACCCGAACCCGAAAATTGTGACATACCAATGAACCCGGACCCGACCCAAATATTCGTGGGTTGATCCGAACACGACCCGTTCAACCCGAAAACTTTTATTTTTTTATTTTTTTTACACAAATTAATGTATTAAATTTAAAGTTTGCTTAAAAAACACAAATATATATAATGCAGTTACATTTAAATTATAAAATCTTATATGAATTTCTTTTTCTAAGTTAGAATTATAGCATAAAATACATACCCAATTTAATTTATAACATAAAACATATTGTAAAACAATACTACATCCGTCCCATTAAAAGTGTCCTATTTTGAAATTTCAAAGTCTTTATTTATAAACTTTGACCTTAAATAATTTTGTTTGTGTTAGATAATACTTGATGAAAGTTATATGATTTGAGTGTGTTTTACAAGTGTTTTTATCGGGTAAATTTTTTTCAAGTTTTATATAACACAAAAAATATATAATTAAAGTCAAAGTTTATAAATAAAGACTTTGAAAATTCAAAATAAGACACATTTAATGGGACGGAGGGAGTATTATATAATATAAAGGGGTTAAACGGGTCAACCCGCCAACCCGACCAGGTTGACCCGAACCCGACTCGTTTAGCTAAACAGGTTTGCGGGTTCAACTTGAAACGGACCCGAACCCGTTTAGACTAAACCTAAACCCCCACGAATTTCGTGTTAGGTTTGTGTCGTGTCAGAAATTCACACCCCTACTCTACCATCAACCCCACTTTAAAATCCATAATTGGATTTGCACGATAGTTTTTTAACAATCAAATTAACCTTGTTTTGATTCTCTTATTCTAATTAGATCTTGATAAACTTTGAAAAAGAGGCATACGTGTTTCATCAGTTCATCTTCTTCCATGTCGCAATGTAGCAGGGTGTAAACAAAGAACAAACTAACAGCATGCGCGAATTGCCACGAAACCAAAATATTACATGACAAAAGTGTCTTCCAAGACGATTGTCGCAACCCTAACCATGAAGTAAAGTTACCATTGCAGAGCTAATGAATAAGGAATTCAAGAAGGATATATAACTTACCGTTTCATGTGATCTAGGTGCAGATTCTCCAAATATATCATCCTCGTTTGATCTCTCACTCTGAAATATTCATTGAAAAATACTTAGTACACATAGAATAAACAGTCTTTAAAAACTTTATCTATAGAATAAACACTTTATCAACCAACTTCATCTTCACCCCACACTAAACAACTAACCACATCACCCAAAAAACCTGTACATCTTTCAACTTTTAAACTACCATTCAAAAACTTTCTTATCGTTCATCACTTACTGGATGAACCATGTAACTACTTTGTTACGATAAGAATTTGAGAAGAATCGTAGAAGAGGGAATCAGTCAATTCATTATCGATACTGAAATCCACAGTTACAACTAACATATAACAACTATAACTGCTAACCAACTGTTCTACCTATTGACCCTCTAACTTTCACATATTTACAAAACTGACCCAAACTATAGTTCTTAGTTCTTACTAATTGACACTTTAGTCCCTCATTTATTGAATTACAACAATTAATACGTAACAAACCCCCCCCCCCCCCCTTTAAGCATTCTTGTCCTCAAGAATCTGTTGAAAACTCAGGATATTGAAGTACAAAATCATCAGCTTTAACCCAAGTAGCATCATGCAGAGGTAAATCCTTCCATTGAACTAAAAACTTCATAATTGCTCTATTCCCACCCACCCTTAGCCAACTTCCTGTCAATGATAGCCATATGCTGCAATGATTGTACAGAAGAAGTAGGCAAAGAAGCTTGTTGTTTAGGTGGACCAGCAACTTTCTTAAGAAGAGACACATGGAATGTTGGATGTAATTGTGAGCTAGAAGGAAGGTCCAATGTATAAGCAGCCTCACCAATCTTTTTAACCACCTTGAAAGGTCCAAAGTACTTTTGAGAAATCTTTGAATACTTGTGCAACCTTATAGAGGTCTGAACATAGGGCTGCAGTTTAAGGAAAACCCAATCCTCAACCTTAAAGCTCCTTTCACTTCTCTTTAAATCAGCAAATTGCTTCATTCTGTTTCTTGCTCGTTCCAAAGACTGTTTTAAAGTGGCAATCATGTTGTCCCTTGAATCCAACCAATTATCCAATGTATCTACTGTAGTGGAATTAGGAATGTATGGGAGATGAATAGGAGGATCCATGCCATATAAAGCCTTAAAAGGAGACATTTTAATGGCAGAATGCCAAGTAGTATTGTACCACCACTCAGCCAAGGCTAACCACTGTGCCCAAGTATGAGGTTCAGCCATAGCCATACACCTCAAATAAGTTTCAAGGCAACGATTAAGGACCTCTGTTTGACCATCTGATTGAGGATGGTAAGCAGTGGATAAAGCTTGATCAATACCCTGCAACTTTAAGAACTCTTTCCAAAAAAGACTCATAAAGATAGGATCCATGTCTGAAACAATAGTCATTGGACACCCATGCAACTTGAAAACACTGTCTAACATTACCTGAGCTACTTGAACAGCAGAGAAAGGATGATGTAAGGACATGAAATGTCCATATTTTGTCAATCTGTCAATGACCACCAAAATGACATCTTTGCCCTTAGATTTTGGAAGTCCAGTAATAAAATCCATAGAAATGTCTGTGAAGACTGATTGTGGCATGGGTAAAGGTGACAATAACCCTGGTGTGGCAATAGTTTCATACTTAGCTTTAAGACAGACCTCACAGGCTTTAACCCACTGTTTAATATCCTTGTCTGCTCTTTTCCAATAAAAAAAGTTCCGAAACCTCTGCAAGGTAGGCTGGATACCCGAATGCCCCCTATTGCTGATGAGTGACATAACAATAGGATCTCTTTCCTTAATGCAATATCTTGACCAATCCAAAGTTTTGACTTTCTTGTTAGTAACTCACCATCCCACTTCATGTGCTTAATAACTTCCCCTTGTGACAATCTTTTAATCAAAATTTGAGCTTGTAAATCATGTTCCCAATGGCTTTTTATTCTTGCTAATAACAGAGGATCATAAGAAGACACAACCATAAAGAATACAGATGAACTATGCACTCTGGATAATGCATCAGCCGCTGAATTTTCTACCCCTTTCTTGTACACAATATGATAATCATAACCCATTAACTTGCTCAGCCAGGTGTGCTGAAGAGGTGTAGTAATTTTTTGTTCCAATAAGTGCTTCAAACTCTTCTGATCAGTCCTTATTGTGAAGTGTTTAAGAATAAGATATTGATGCCAAAGCTTCACAGCTAATAAAATGGCCATCAATTCTTTTTCATAAACTGATAAGGTGCACTGTTTGGCAGAAAGAGCCTTACTTACATATGCAATAGGATGTTTCCCTTGCATCAACACTGCTCCCAACCCTTTGGAGCTTGCATCGGTTTCAACAATAAACTCCTGTGACCAATCAGGTAATGCCAAAACAGGAGCTTGAATCATTGCTGATTTCAGAGTGTCAAAGGCTTTTTGTGCTTCAGCAGACCACTTAAAAGCATCCTTTTGCAGAAGATTTGTTAATGGCTTGGCAATTGATCCATAGGAAGATACAAATCTCCTATAATAGCCAGTAAGCCCTAAAAACCCTCTCAATTGCTTCATAGTAGTTGGAGTTGGCCACTGTTTTACTGCCTCAATCTTTGAAGGATCTGTTGACACCCCATCTTTGGAAATGACATGGCCCAAGTATTCAATAGTTGACCCAGCAAAACTGCACTTGGATTTCTTTGCATATAACTGATTGTCTCTGAACAGCTGTAACACCACTTCCAAATCTTTAATGTGTTGTTGTATACTCTTACTATACACTAACACATCATCAAAAAATATTAAGACAGATCTCCTCAATAATTTTTGAAAAACTGAGTTCATCAATCCTTGAAATGTTGCAGGGGCATTACTCAATCCAAAAGGAAGTACCAGAAATTCAAATAAACCCTGATGAGTTCTGAAAGCTGTTTTGTGTACATCCTTCTCATGCATCCTAATCTGGTGGTACCCGGATCTTAAATCCAATTTAGAAAATACCACAGCCCCACCCAATTCTTCTAATAACTCTTCAATCAGTGGAATTGGAAATCTGTTTTTAATTGTTTGGTCATTCAATTTCCTGTAGTCTACATATAACCTCCAAGTTCCATCCTTTTTCTTAACAAGGACCACTGGTGATGCAAAGGAACTTACATTATGCCTCACAATTCCCATATCCAACATTTCTTGTACCATTTTCTCAATAATATCCTTTTGACCTCTTGGATATCTATAAGCCCTTTGATTGATTGTAACCCCTTCATCTATTAACTGAATTCTATGATCACAACTTCTGACTGGAGGTAATGAATCAGGAACCTTAAACACATCTTCATATTTCTGCAATAAAGCATCTATTCCTTCATTTGGTGTATTACTAGCAACAGTGGCATTGTGTTGAAATGACCCTTTTGTCCCTTCTTGTAAGCTGAACAATTGTACTTGAACCATAGACTCATTCTTGTGACACATATGAGAAAATTTCTCTAAAGAACATAGAGAAATAGTATTCTTACTAACTCCCTTCAATTCCACTACTTTGCTATCCACCTTGAACTGCATAGTGAGGTTTTTG
Source organism: Helianthus tuberosus (assembly GCA_030545235.1). NCBI lineage: Eukaryota > Viridiplantae > Streptophyta > Magnoliopsida > Asterales > Asteraceae > Helianthus > Helianthus tuberosus. Next base: position 1,741,315 of record CM060448.1, read on the forward strand.
AAGTTCCAAACAATGTCATTAAGTGATTGCAGCCATTGTATTCCCAATACCATGTCATAATTTTCCAGTGGTAGAAGTAAGACATCTGTTTTGAACCACACTCCTTGCATGAGCCATTGGAAATCTGGACATAATTGATTACAATCCAATTCCTTCCCATTAGCTACTAATACTTTCATCACAGGCACTTCTTTAGTAAAACAGTTCATTCTTAATGCTAATTTGGAATTGACAAAATTATGAGTAGAACCAGAGTCAATCAAAATCTGAATCTGTCTAGTACCTATAGTGCCAACCACTCTCATAGTTGAATATGAACTCACCCCAGTCATGGCATACACAGACAACTGAGCTGCATTTTCCAGATCTTCCACCACTTCCTCTTCACTATTACCCCCTATTTCATCATCACCATGTATTTCTAATATGTACAAATGTTTAAATTTGCAATTATGAGTGGGTGAGTACTTCTCATTACACCAAAAACACTATCCCTTTGCTCTCTTTTCTTCAGCTATCTTAGCAGGGACTTTCTTAACATTTTTAAGCATCTTATTGTTTGGAGGTGTAGGTAATAAGGCCAAATTGTTTATTAGTGGTACCAAAATTCTTGGTGTTAGTATTAAAACTTCCTTTACCACTTGTATTATTCACAGCTTGATTCAAATTGGGCTTCTTCAAATCTTTTTCTCCAAATAAGGTTGTGTAAACCACAGTTTGTTGTTTGGCCATAGCAATAGCATCCCTCATGGTTCTTGGTTTAAAAATCTTGACTAGACATCTAATTTCAGGTTTTAACCCCCCAACATACAAACTTGCAGCATACTCATCATTCAATTTGACTCTATTAAGCAAAGAATCAAATTCTTTAGTATATTCAGATAGAGAACCTGTTTGATTAAGATTTTTGAGTTCTTCCATAGCATCTTCAGACAACCTTTGAGAAAATCTTGTAACAGCAGATCTGGAATACTCCTCCCATGGAATATCCTCTATCTCTCTATCTTAGCTATCTACAAATCCTTGATGCCACTCCAGAGCTGCACCTTCTAAATTGATGACAGCATAATGAACTTTTGCATTTTCAGGGGTTTTATCAACTGCGAAAAAGTGATTGCACCTTATAATCCACCCTTCAACTTCATCCCCATTGAATTTTGGAAAATCCAATCTACTAGTACGAACCAATCTCTGCTCTTGATGGTTAATGATTCTTTCATTGCCCAATTTGTTATTGATTTCAGCCATTTGATTGACTAACGAGGTTACACTGACCTGCAGTAACCTGATGGCTTCCGAGTTTTGGTCTAGAATTGCCTGCTGATTCTCAATTATTGTTGCGTTTGTATGAGCTAATTTCTCTAATTTGTCCATTTCTTGCTGACGAGTAAGCATATACACGAATTAGGTCAGAATTGAAACCGGAAAGAACAGTTCCAAGAATCGAATCAACGTAATCAAATTGAAGGTATTGATCGAACAAAGATCAATTACTGAATCGAATTGAACGGAAATTGTGGTCGGAATGATGATTTTTGAACGGAATCTGAGCCTCCGATAAGGATCGTTAGCTCTGATACCAATGTTACGATAAGAATTTGAGAAGAATCGTAGAAGAGGGAATCAGTCAATTCATTATCGATACTCAAATCAACAGTTACAACTAACATATAACAACTATAATTGCTAACCAACTGTTCTACCTATTGACCCTCTAACTTTCACATATTTACAAAACTGACCCAAACTATAGTTCATACTAATTGACACTTTAGTCCCTCATTTATTGAATTACAACAATTAATACGTAACATACTGAAGCGAATGTTCAGACAATTTTATATTTTAATAAAAATATATAAATTGTTTTTACCTATCTAAATTAGAAACACTTTTAAGTAATGATCAATACAGCTCATAACTACATGTGAATGTACAGTTCTTGATTTCAAAACTATATTTCGCCATCATGGTAGATGTTCAGAAAAGTTATTAGATTATATATAATTATTGTTTCATTTACATTAATAACTTTAATATGTAATATTAATCCATCAAGTACTTTACATTTCATCCTCAATTCCATGAAGGCCTAATTCATAGAAGTGTGTATATTGCGTAAATCTTCGAAACAAAATAATCAATATAAGGCGAATTCAATACCATAAAACATTCACCACTGACGAATAAGCTAGAACTTGACAAATGTTGTGGCCGGTTTTGTTAAACCGTACCAAATACTGTGACTAAATCAGCACTGGACTCTATCCTTCCCAACACCAAAGATGTGCATAAACGGTTCCACTTTGCAATAACGAACTCAGGTATGTTGGCTCAGATGAGGTGAATCTCATTATCAACACACAGATACACAATCAAATCATCACCATAGTCACACTGGGACTATCATCAATTCAAAGAAAAAGCTTTAATGCATGAAACACGGAAGATAGAAGGAATCGCGGCTTACCAGATTTGTACATATGGCATAGATGATCCATCGATCTTTAAGATTTAATGACACGCAGACTTAGATCGGTAACCGGAGAAGTCGCCGGAGCTTCACCAGAATTTCACCGGAGTTCTGTAACACCAAAAATAATTTCAACGAACACAACTTAGACCCATCTAACTGAAAAGGGAACATGCAACTGAATCGAGGCTTACCAGATTTCTTGCCAGAGTTAACCGAAGTCTCGTTAGAACCTTAGCAATCGACTGAGCTGAGAAAGCGTGTGGTTCTGCCACCGCCACCATGTGCAGTCATGCGTTGCCACGTAACCACCGGAAACGACAGTACTCGCACCGTTCTCTCTCTAAAGATCTCTCTCTAAAATCTGCTTGTCTCTCTCTCTCTCTCCTCTATTATTACAGATCCCAAATAAAGCAACTTTTCAACGCTACTTGTACAGTACACAGGGGCGGACATACCCTATGTCAAGGGGTAGCCCGCGTTGCCCCTTGGCTCGGCCGCGATAGTGTAAAAAAATTTTCTTTTTTGCGTTTTTCGGATTTCGTTGCCCTTTGATAAATTTTATGTTACCCCTTTGTAAGCCTAAAAATTTTTATTCTACCTAACTAATTACCCAAACTTATAAAGGCCAATTATCATAGCCCATTTCCCAACCCCATACCCAATAATCCAAATATCCAATATTTCTACAATAGAAAAAGCCCAAAAAGAATAAGAATGAAGAACTGAAGAAGTAGCGTGCAGGAGCAGACCGAAGAAAAAATAGAAGCAGCGCAGGAGGTCAGGTGTCTTCTGTTCTTTGCCACCGCCGTCCATTTGTCCGCCCTTTGCCACCGCCCACCGCCGTTCCATTCCGCCACACCATTGAAGGATTTGTTCCGGTGTTTGTTTTCTGGTCCGGTGTTCTGGAAGTCGAGGAAGAGATCAGGTAATTTGAGTTTATCTGTTTTGTTAGAATGATTTGAGTGACTGTTAATTGACTAATTTTGTGATTGATTTTGATCATTACTAACCGACATCATTTTGAAGTTGAGGTTTTTAATACGGTTTTGGATATGCAACTTCAAGAACTTGGAAGCCGATTTAGTGAGGTCTCAACTAGTTTGATAGAAAATATGTCGGGTTTAAATCCTTGTAATTCGTTTGCAAAATTTGACATATCAAAGATAGTGAAGTTTTCTGAAATGTATCCGAATGACTTTAATAAAGAAGAAAGAGGGGTTCTTACCGGTGATCTTTCGACATTTTATCACACTTTAAAGGAAGATGATAAATTTGCAAATTTAACTGGATTGAGTGACCTTGCTCGTGTAATGGTGGAAACCGGAAAAAATGAAACTTTTCCTTTGGTTTATCGAACATTGAAGCTAGCACTGGTTTTACCGGTTGCAACCGCAACCGTTGAAAGATGTTTTTCTAAAATGAAGCTTATCAAGACGGATTTACGCAATCGGATTGGTGATGGGTATTTGAACAACGCTCTAATTTGTGCGGTCGAAAAAGAAAATTTTTGTAAAGTAAAAGAAGAGGATGTCATGGCCCGGTTTCAAGCTTTCAAAAACCGAAGAGAACTCATTTAGGTACGTGTTTAAATTTATTTATTACCGCGCTACTATCGTTGTTTCGTTTACATTGTATGAAGTACGTTAAAAAAAAAAAATTGAAACGTTGCCCCTTAAGTATTTTTCTAGATCCGCCACTGACAGTACAACTATAATATGCAAAGGAAACAATAAAAGCACAATGTACAATCCTTATTGCATACAAATGTTGCAAATTAGAGTGGTATATAATGAAATGCAACCGAAAGGTTTTAGTATGTCAAATAAATAACAAAACCGATAAACTAGAATAAGATTAATTATTAAAAATCTTAATGGTATTAATTTTAAAAGTTATGAACTCGTTTTTTTCATATGATATGTATTTACAAAGATTCGTTATGATTCAGGCATTTGGGACGCATGGGCATATGGGTATCAAATGGTTGAACCTACAAGCAAAAATCCGGCATATTATATATTATAAATTTGTAACACAACGCAATAAGTAGTTGTACATGATGCATTGATGTTTTATTGTGCATAACAATGTTGTTTTTTGGGCTTGTGGGTACCAAATGGTCCAAATTTGAACATTTTGAAAAAGTTATATACTTATGGTTTTAGTGCATTCCCCACATACACAACCAGCCACACATATGCATCCAACTTTATTTATATGTATATCTCTTCTAATATATGTGGCTATGGTTATTCAATTAAATTATATCATATTCAACCATAATCACCGACCGTTTTCCAGTGATTTTTTAAGCACCGACCACATACAAAAATACATAGAGAGAGACGGGTGTTCATTTGAAAAAAAAAGGGCACAAAATAATAAATTTCGAATATAGAATGTTCAAGTTATGTGTAGATGATGTGGATAATATGATTTGATGTAGTAACGTGAAGAGAAACAATCTTTGTTCTAGATGATGTGCAATTCTATCGTCTACATTTATGTTGTTATCCTGTTACATATGAAACATGTTATCCTTTTAATATAGTTTGATTATTAATGATAGGGTAGGGTTCCAGCGTGAACAACCTCCCAAGAGTGAACTGCGTGAACATATATGAACCATTGATTTCCTTTTTAGTTGTTAAGGGTATGATTGTAATTATATAAAAAAATTAGATTTAAATCATTATTTTAATAATTGAATTAAGTTACATCTTTCCTAATTTAAATTCATTATCCACATTATGTTTATTTATTAATAAGATAATTATAAAAACAAACAACAAATCACCATATTTCAATTTTAATTTTTATTTCAGATTTCATCACCAGAATTCAAATTTTGATTTTTAAGATCCACGTAACCTTCATATTTCAACGGTAAACATATGTGTACTTGGATATAAATAGAACAGTACACATGTGTACTCACCATCGTACATATGTGTACAGTAATTCACAGGTGTACATCAACATTCAATACAAAAAAAATTCTGAGATATCACAAAAACAGACGATATACACATGTGTACATCGCATTAAAAAGAGGGCAAAATCAGAATACACATGTGTACATCGCATTTAAACAAATAATTATTTTAATAATTGAATTAAGTTACATCTTTCCTAATCATTGATCTGATTTGTGAGAGATTTATGCAATCAATTTAAGAGGATAATTGATTACTTGATTTGTGAGAGATTTATGCAATCAATTTAAGATTGAAATTACACATATACCCTTTTTGTATTTAATTAAATGGAAAAAAATTAACCAAATAATTACCATCATGCCACTCACTTTAATCTCAATATCATAAAAATCAAGGGCCCAGATCAGTTCACGCAGTTCACTCTTGAGATTTTGTTCACGTTTGAACCTAATCCATTAATGATATTCCTAAAGATCTTCTCATACATAAAGGGTATGTTTGGCAAAAGTAGGGCTGGAAGCGGGTGGCTGATAGCTGTTAGCTAGTGGCTGTAGCTTTTAGATATATTTAGATGTTTGGCAGAATAGTTGGGGCTTCTAATAAAATGTATAAAATGATCATAATGAACATAACTAAAAAGTTTATTATCTTTAGATGTTAAAATAGTTATTTTTTCCCTAAAAGCTTGTAGTTCCTTCTAAATGCTACCAATAGGAGCGTTTAACCAAAAGTTTCAAGCTCCTTCAACCAAACAAGGTAATTTTTATTGAGTATGAACTTTTTCTTAAAAATTTAAAGCTAGAAGCTTCTAAAAGCTTCATGCCAAACATACCCAAAGTGTTGCACTCCGGCATACATTTGGCTTAGAACTGACTTTTTCCACGTGATTATTTCAACCAAGTATCATGTTCAAAGCTTAGGTTTGCGGACTTATATGCGACAAATATGTGAATTCTTGTTGTCTCCTGAATATATTCTTGGCAAATTGGATTTAAATAATCTAATCTGACTGTTTTTGGCCAATAATAATCTCAACTAAGTTTATTCTCGGCAGTGGTCCAACTTTTTTCATTTTGTTTGTATAATGGTCCGTCGTTAAAAATAACTTAACGAAGTTAAGCTTTTTTTCCAAATTACAAACCGTTGTTTTAGGGCTTTTGACCAAAACGAGAATACGAGTCGATTGATGTAAAACTTACCTAGAAACGGTGCTCCAAACGGCTTGATTTTTGTTAATTGGAAGTTTAAACACCCGACTTGAAGCACCGTGTTCGTCGTTTGGAGCACTATTTCGAGGTAAATTTAAAGTAAATCGACTCGTATCCTCTTTCTGATCAAAATCCCTAAAACATCAGTTTCTAATTCATAAATAAAAACTCAACTCCGTTATATTATACAAACAAATGAAAAAGGTTGGACTACTGGCGAGAATAAACTCAGTTGGGAATATTACTGGCAAAAAACACCCAGATTTAGTTATTTAAATCCAATTTGCCTATAGGGGATGGATCATGAGAAAACTAGTTTAAATGAGAAAACCAAAAAACTAACCAAAAAAGCCTAAAAAAAAACCTAAAAACATACCAATTTTTTTTTTTACAATTTTTTTTAAAAAAAATCGCTACTTCTTATGTATGAAAAAAAAATTTAATTTTTTTTTTTTTTTTTTTGTACTGCACATGTGCACTAATACATAAAGCTTAACCCACCCCCCAAAAACCTAACCCCCCCCCCCCACCCCCAAAAACCTAAATTCACCCTCCCACCAAAAGCCTAACCACCCCCACCCCCCAAAAACCTAAACCCCCCTCCCCCCCCCCCCCCCACACCCAAAAACCTAATCCTAAACCTCCAAAAAAACTAACCCTAAAAGCTAAACTAGACTAAAAAATCTAATTTTAAGCATGTAATGCAATAAAAAAACCTAAACCCCCCACCCCCACCCCCCCAAAACCTAAACCCCCTCCCCCCCACACCCAAAAACCTAATCCTAATCCTAATCCTAAACCTCCAAAAAAACTAACCCTAAAAGCTAAACTAGACTCAAAAAGCTAATTTTAAGCATGTAATGCAATTGTAGTACATGTTATATTGCACATGTGCACTACTATAATAATAGTATTGAAAACAAGACGACACCATAAATCTTTTTTTATGTCATAAAAAATATGGTCGAATATACTTGAATGAAAGATACAAAAATTTGTGATCTTATGGTGCCATTTTTGTTTTAAAATGATAACGTATGGAGAAATGGGAAATGTTTGAAAAGTTATATATTTTTTTTTTCAATTTTACCCCTCCTTCATTAAAAGTCCCCCCTCCTTCATTAAAAGTCTCCCCCCTCCTTTTTAGTGTTTTTTTGGTTAGTTTTTTGGTTTTCTCATTTATATCTAGTTTTCTCATGATCCTCTCCCTTTGCCTATATTCTTTACATAGTTATGTTTAAAACTTAAAAGATATATATGTATATGTGTGACATAAAAATGAGATACAATGATCAATCATTAGGGTGGGGATCAAATAGAAAGTTTATTTTGGCTAGGAAGTGTAGGAAGCAATATGATTATGACATGTGGCAACATTTAAAATAAAGAGAAAGGGTATTTTAGTTAATCTAACCCTTTCTTCGTCCTTCTTCTCCCCAATTACTTCAAAACCAACCATTTTCAAAACCCACCATCTTCAACCATTTCTTCACTTACTATCTCAATAATCACTACATTATAGTGCGATTTTCGTCACCAATCAATGATTCAAACACCCGATCAACGTGTTCTTCAGCTTTTTTTTTTAAGAAAACCCAGTTTAATTTCATTAAAAATCTCGTTTTTCCCGTGATTTTGAAGATAATCACTCGATCCGTTCGATTCAATCGCTGATAAGTGTTTCTATCATTCAAATTTCGTCAATCGTTGAAGAAATCGGCTTCGACCCATGTAAGAAGTTCTTTAATTTCATTTTAACGATCTGGGTTTTTGATTTAGTCATTGGGTTTTACGATCTTGACGGGGGTCCGGGGGCAGCGCCCCTGGTAGCAGGGTCCCAGGGGCGGCAGCCCCTGGCGGGGTCCAAGGGGCAGAAAAATTAATTTTCTGTAAATTGCCTCTGGAAAACTGCATTCGTAAACTGCATTGGTTCAGACAATTCACAGCACAGACAAAACTATTGTCCTGGTTCAATGTGTTTTAGAGAGAACACTTTCTTTGGTGTTTTTAGGCAATTGCGCTTTAGAACTAAGCAATTTTTATGTGTTTTCTGGCCATTGCGTTTTAGAAAAACACATTCTTGAAGTGTTTTTAGTCATTGCGTTTTAGGTAAAACATATTTTTAGGTGTTTTCAGTCCATTGCGTTTTAGAGAGAACACTTTCTTTTGTTTTTTTAGTCCATTGTGTTTTAGAAATGAGACATTTTTAAGTGTTTTCTGGCCATTGCGTTTTATAAATAAGACATTTCTTTGTGTTTTTGGTGCATTGCGTTTTAGGTAAAAACACATTTTTATGTGTTTTCAGTCCATTGCGTTTTAGAAAACAGACATTTTAAGTGTTTTCTTCCCATTGCGTTTTAGAAATAAGACATTTCTTTGTGTTTTTTGTGCATTGCGTTCCAGGTAAAACACATTTTTATGTGTTTTCAGTCCATTGCGTTTTAGAAAGTACACTTTCTTTTGTGTTTTTAGGCTATTGCGTTTTAGAAATAACACATTTCTTTTTGTTTTCTGGCCATTGCGTTTTACAAATAAGACATTTCTTTGTGTTTTTTGTGCATTGCGTTTTAGAAAAATGTTATTTTTTAGGTTTTTTTTCTATTGCGTTTTACGCAACTGGGTTTTTTCCATTGCGTTTTACGCAACTGGGTTTTAGAAAAAAAAATTCAAAAATATAGCAATAGTATACTCGTTTTAAAGATAAAAAACGCTCTTTTTTTGGTGAAATTTTTATAAAAAAATAATGTCGTATGAAGAGTTATTAACGTTTAAAAAATGGGGGGGGGGGGGGGGAATTGGAGGAGAGAGAAACTATTGCCTTGGATTGACTAGAATACCCCTAAACAAACTCACGCGCCTCTTTTTTTCCCTTCAATTCCCCTGATTTAATCTTAGCCCTTAATTAATTAAATGGATGGTCAATATCACTTCGTAGCCTTCTTAGCCAAATAAACTTACTATTATATCCTAACCCTCAATAAATATTTAAACATATAGGATTATAACAATCCTACAACTATAGCGCTCACTAGAGTAACCAACCTATAACTCTACATATGGTTGAAGGTCATCGACATTATTCTAACGTTTAGGGTGTGATGTGTGCTCAACGTACAAAATTGACTCCTTATCGTAACAAATACGTGATATCGAGCCAAAACAATCTTGTGAGCCAAAATTTTCTTTCGGTGACTACTTTTAATGCTAGTTAAAATCAATACTAACCTAACATCTACACTTTGATACTTCATGTTTATCATTTTAAAAATGCGTATCATTTTTAGATTTTTTATGTGAACTTGTGGATGTAGCTACTCCATACTCTTTCCCAAGGATAAGAAAGGCATAAACAAACTCCAATTTTCAACCTCCTCCAGCTTGATGTGGTCCAAGACAACTACTACTCATGATGCATATATAATCTTTTAAACTTCTATTTTTAAATAGGTCTAACGTTATATTGTGTTTCATTGGTCCTTAAAATCTGTTATTTTGTCTATTTTAGGTGCCATTTATGTTCCAAAATTGTATTATTGCAAAAGTCCATAAAGGGTTTTATAGGAAAAATATATATGGCATTGGCTATAGGAATTGTCAGTGGCGGCGGCTATGATAGTGTGCGGGAAGGACCTCCGCACAAGGCCCGTGATTTCGAGTGGCACACGATTTTAAAAAAAATCCGCTATATACATGTAATTTATTTTTTTTAAATAGTAAACACATACCATTTTCAATATAGGTTAATTTACAAATCATTTTTATGGTTTAGAATTTAGTCCACTTAGCATTAGGTTTATTGAGCCGAATACTAATTTGATTTTTTTAATTGTTAATAAAACATTACTGAATGACACATTTTTTCGAGTTCGAACAGGGTACGTGAAATTTTCAGAGACGGATCAGGGAATTGGAATATGGCATTGGTTAGAGCATATACCCTTTTGTGACTTGTGATAAATATAAATCTATCACTACTACCTCAAAATATAGGCAGAGGGGCCCAGTCGAGGCAAGAAGGACCACAACCGCCAACCGGCCAGCAAATGAGTTGAAAACTTGAACTAGCAAAACCCACGTGGCGTATTTGCCACCAAGTTATTCATCTATACGGTAAATGTGAGCTTTTAAAGGATGGTAAATGTTAACTTTTTAAAGGATAAAAGCAGGGGTCTTCATTCTTCAATATCAAATAATCCGGTTTTTTTATATCTGAAAATTTCAAACAGTGAATGTATATTTAAAGAGTATCTGAATTTATAAAAGATAAATCAAAAAATTCATTTTGTGCTTAGATTAAAACTAAACATGTGTTTGATTTTACGGATTTCCAACATTAAAAACAAAAAATAAATATTCATTAGACCAAAACTAAACATTTATTCGATTTTACAAATTTCCGACGTTGAAAACAAAAAAATTCATAAGTCCACATCTTTTGCTATTTTTACTATATTTCAAACAAAATATAGTATTATATAATATATATTTACTATTTTTTTAGTTTTCGAATAATCCGATTATGCAAAATTTTTAGTAATCCATATCTAAATCCGAATCCAAAAATTCGAATTATCCGATTTTCGGATATCCGAAATTTCAAATATATCGAATTCGGTTTCGGATCCGGATTTTTTTGAACACCCCTAGATAAAAGTGTAAAACCAATATGAAACGAGCATAGTATATTCCTAGGAACCCCTCAGTTCGGGAAAATTCAAAAAAAAAATAGTGGAAGCCTTGTATAATTTGAACAAAAAAATAGTTAGAATTAATGAAAATCTAACAAAAGGAACCCCGTGAAAAAAAAAATCTTGATCCGCCACTGCATATACCTCATAAATTAAGGTTTTTTGGTTTTTAAAATTCATCCTAAATTGAGAAGCCATCCGATTTCTTGAACGGGTCCAACGGGTTGTTCACAGCAACATTTCGTCTCCTAGAGATCGGGGTTTCGTTTTTACTAGGTTAGGTTTCGCTATTCAAAAGGGGGTAGCGGCGCAGCTTGTTGCCCGCTTACCGGCTATCTTGGTGTAATTTGTTTGGCCTTATATATAAAAATTATATATTACTTCAACATCCAAAAAAAAAATTGAGAATATATTATCAAAATTAGTGTGACATAAAGAAATAATTAAAGATAATCTAATGATCAATAAAAACTGAATGAAAATAACAAAACTGGTTGAAAAGACTATTCAGTAATAATTAAACGTGATCGATATGGATCTAATGGTTGAAATTTGTTTTCTATTGGTCACTTGTTGACAACGATCATTGTAACTATGAAACATTAATTCGGAACATCTACTTCGCAAACTTGGAATCATCTTCATTCTTTGAACGTAAACTCGGAATCTACTTCACAAACTCGGAATCATCTTCATTCTTTCAACGTGCGTAACTATGTTTTCAACATGTGTAATTTCACAACGTACGCTCATACGTTAAACAACAGTGTTATTTACACTAATTATAAATTAAAAACTTCATTGAAATATGTAATAGATCAAGTGTTATCTTCAATTGAAAATAATAATAATTGCATTTCAGTAATTTCTTGTATTGTGTGGTAAAATAAATAAATTACAAAAACTAACTAAAATTTTCAGTGTATTATTAAATGTCTCAATAATGTTTCTTTAACTGCAAAGATGAGGACGAATATTTCTGTAACGACTACTCTTTTTCTACTTCAATATTCCACATGTCCTACAAAAGGGGGTGCATTAAAAGAAATGTCAGAATACTTATACTTACATTTATTTATTTATTTAATAAAAATTAACAATCGAACAGTTTAACCATGTATATATGCATTTTTAAGGGCATCCACGTATCTAAATATTTAAATACTAAATAATATTATACTTTAAGACCAGAAAAGAAAAGGTCGATCTACATTTCAAGATAAGAAAATGCTTTTTTTTCTTTTTTCTAATACTACAACTTTTATTATAGGAAAGTTTTGATTGGTCGAAGTTTTTTATTAAAAAATAATAAAATAAAAATAAGTGATTTAAGTAGCTCTAGAAAATACTTTAAAGCTTTTAATAAACTGCTTATGCTATCTTACATTTTCGGCTAGTTATACGATTAGTTTGTGAAGCATCTTTACATGTATAAAAGTAAGCAAATTTTAACTCTATATATAAGTTTTAGTTTTTAACTTAAGTTGATAGCCTTCACCACTAACTTAAATTAGGGGTTGTTTCTTTAGCCCTTAATGAAGCTGTTAATGGTTCAAACCCCTTACTTGTTTAACACTTAATGGGTTAGATTGTTTGTTTCGCAAGCAGATGTTTGAATTGTGACAACTCGTATAAATTCTTATTATGTTTCGATTTACTTTGTAATTACACGTACATTATATGAATTGAATATGTTGTTTGATTATTTTCTTGAATAATTACGAACTTGGTAATGTGTGATGGGAATTATGTGAAACCAAAATATTGTGTTACGCTTCTTTTTGCGAAACGGAACATTGTAACACATTACTTTGCAAAACGAAACGTTTTAATTAGTTATTTCGTGAAACTCGCGAAACCGCCGTTTAGTAAACCCAGCCCAAGCCGACCCCCCTTCCCTTTGCGCCACAAGTCGGCCCAAACCCCCACCTCATTCCCATTGTGCGAACCAAGAAGCCCAACCCACACCCCTTGTCCCTTGCGGCCCGATAGCCCAAATTAACTTATATGTACATTCCTTGTCAAACAAAAAAAAATATTGAAACCCTAACATCCCTAGGTGTGCGACGGCCAGGAGACCCCCACCCCCTGCGCAAACCAGCTTCCAGTTCAGCTTCTTGTTCTCTTCCTTCTTCCTCGTTAGCCCTTCTACTCGCTCCAAGGTTAGTATTCTTGATTTGGATTGCGATTCTTGGTGTGAAATTGTGTAGACATGGTTGTGATATTGATTTGTTATGTTAGGGTTGTGTTGTTGCATGATTAGTTTCGGGTAATTATGCGATTGTGTGAATTAATTGATGATACGCATGCATACATGATCATTGGCTGCGTTTTTGTGTAAATCAAGATGTTTTATATCTAGGGTTATGTGATTATTGATATGGTTAGGTGGTAATTGATGGTTAACCTGTTGTTAGTTGTTATTAGGAAGTGTCGGGATCGTTTACACGCGTTTTGGTGTCGTTTAACTGAAAAACAGAATGCTGATTGATGAAAATAGCCAACTTCAGTTGGCTGTAAACGGGCCGTTATAAATCAAAAAATTGATTTTCTGAAGTCTAAATCATACATTTTCGAAAAACGCTTCAAATGGCGCTAGAATCACATCTTTCTGGGGTCGTTTGCTATTTTTAAAGGCCCGTTTTGTACAGCAGCAAAAGCTGCGTTTTTTCGGCAGAAAACGTGTGTTATGTTTTTCGTCATAACTTGTAATCTGGATAGAGTTAGGTCATGAAATTCGTACAGTAGATGGCCACGGGTGTCGTTGGACTTACAATGAATTTTGGTCTCCAACTGGAATTTCGTCAATCAGACTTACGATGAATTTTAAATGAATTTTTCTGTGGACTGCAGTCAGAAGTGACGAATCTGAATGCAGTCAGAAGTGACGAATCTGACTGCAGTCAGAAGTGACGAATCTGACTGCAGCCCGGTAAATGATTTTTGTAAAATAATCGGTGATGAATCAGGTTTTGAGATTTTTACACAAGGTGACATGGACCGTTTAGAACGTTTATAAATTAACTAGAATTTTTGGAATAAGTTAACTATTTTATAAAAATACCCGAAAACAACTCAGTTTTGGATGTTAAAGCTGAAACATTATAAGTTGTGATTTGCGTGTCTAGATGTCGGTTATGCTATCTGATAATGATCCAACTTTATATGTCAACGACGTGTTATGTGAAGTATTGTGTGCTTGTTCAGGAGTAGTTATAGGTGGTATAGGTATATGTGCGTAAATTGTCAAAGTAAGTGCATGTTATGTGGTAGATGCGTGTAGGAGCTTTGTGCCTTACTTGAACACACTAATGAACTAAATGGTAATCGTATTAGGACGTGGTTGACCTACCTTGACTGTTAACCATTTTTAAGAGACCGACCGAGCAATCAAAGGTGAGTTCACACTTTCGTCAAAGCATGGGATTCCCGGTGGTTTGGGAATGAGTTAAACAACAACTATCCCCCTTAGGTGTGATGAAACCTGCGTATTCTCCTTGGGTAGAATACGTACCTCCGCCCTCCTTGGGAAGGGTGACAACCATTATAATACATGTCTTAAGCTTACTAGACAACAAATCTATCTTAAGTCATCCATTTTTGTATTGACTTAATCGTCGGACCAATGGCGAACGGGTCATTAGTTAAATAGCGCTATTAGGTTTGACAAACCTCACACCGTGCCGTAGAGGACGGGCGTGGACTAATGTACTTGGGCACTTAGTCAATGACGATAGACATTGACACGGGGCACTAAACATAACTACAGTCAGTAGTCGGTACGGTAACGGGTCTAGTGGTTTAAAACAGTGGGGTAGCTCCCCATGACATGTTTTTATAAAGAACAAGGAACTTAACAACTTTTGGGTTTTTGGAACAAAACTAAAACGAACAACCAATTGTGAACTCGCCAACTTTTTGTTGACACACTACTGCATGCTTTCCAGGTCGTTAGGTACATGGCTGGAGCTTGCACGAGAAGTGGGCGTTGTGGCTAGGAATTCACAGTTGAATTCCTACTAATAAACTTTATGATTTATAAACTGTTTTATGGGTTTTAATATTTTATGATTTGGTTTTTGTCTTTGGTTTTGGTGAACACTAAATGTTATGTTTGAAATGGTTTTACTTTACTTTACTTAAATGTTTAGTATGATTGGTGTTATGATCCTGGCCAGTCACACGCCTCGCGGTAATACTCCGCATGTGGATTTTGAGGGTGTGACATGAATGGTTTATGTAACAACCCTCGGTAAAATCAATACCCTTATAATATTTCCGACTCTCTGATATATTATAAAATGTCTTAATATGTCTTATATCACACCCCGTATGCGAAAACCGAGCCCAAATTATATTATAATGTATAAAAATAAAATAAAAATATGAAATATAAGTTGAGGCGGGCCGCCTAGACCCACCCCAACATATCAAGCGGGCCGAATTAGGACCAGAGTTTGACTCCGCTGATTCTTTAAGTTCATGCGGGCCGATTCAACTTAAGCTTACATCAATGCGGGCCGCGCGGACTCATAACACGCGATTGCACCAGAGGTCGACACGTGTCGACATCGTGTCAAGTCTACTAGCTGACTGGTCAAAGCTATAGGTGGACGCGGGCCGCCTGAGGGTTAGCCTTATCGAAAGCGGGCCGCGTGGAGACCAGATTACACAACTATAAATAGAACGCATCAGTTTACGTTTTCCGTCGCTCATTTCTTTCTTTCAATCTCGAAATCTCTGATATTAAGCTTAATATTTTGGGTATTATACCCCTATTTAGCGAGGTTCTGCTCCATTGTAAGTATTATAACCCCGGTTTCATAACAGTTACGCTGCCCGATTGATTTAGGGTTCCGTAACAACTGTCGTGGTTCTGCCCGACGTAGTTGTTGGAATGCCGTCTCGGGGAGGGTATAATTAATAATTTAAAAAGGGTTATGGTACTAATCAATGTACGTTTGTATAAATTATAGATTATAGCCAGGAAATCCTTACGAAAAGCCTAAGACAGCAATGTGAGTTATCCTCTTTTTGTTAAATGTTTTTGGTAATGTTTTACCAAACCTTAATTGTTTTACAATGAAATTAAGCGGTGATTGAGTCTTTGTAGTTCTTCAATTACTTCCGGTATTATGGGGTTTTGTATACAAAATTTACTACGAGTAGTAGTAAGTCTGAATGACAGTGCATTACCATTGGACAACGAGTTAGCCAATGGGTAATTTGACCATAGCCATAGATCCGGTCGAGTGGCAAATACTGAATGAGTAATTGTGTAGAAATAAACAATGTGATCGCTCTCAATACTGTTTTAATTGATAAAATGTTTCTTGATTAAACTGGGATTCACTCACCAGTATTCCGACTGACAAATGTTTTTAAAACGCGTTACAGGTAACACAATGTGAACAGCCAATTAATGAAAGCCAGTTGGAGAGCACTGAAGGCTTGGGAAAATGTGGCTATAAAAGTTACCTAATAAACGATGTTTTAAATTCAATAAAATAGGGTTTGTCCCTATAAATGTATTGTAATAAGAAACTTGGGTTTTGCCCATGTGTTTATTAATATCAAGAATGGTGGTTTTACTCTGATAAATATTTCCTAACTACGATCCTGATGTAATTTCCGCTGCGAGACTAAATAAAAACTGATACCACCAAACACTGAGATCACGTCTGCCCGTTCCCGGGGTTCAGGGATCGGGGGTTGTGACAGAAGGTGGTATCAGAGCCTAGCCACTGGTCTGAGCCAAAGAAGTGTTCTGCTGACACTTAAATTATAAAAATTTTGTGTTAGGAAATAAATGCATAACTGTATTTATTTGTTATGTGTTATTTGACTATTTGTTAGTTTTCAGTATGAGTGATCAAGGACCATCTGATGTGAATCGTCAGTTATTTGATTCACCTAGGAGTGAAGGTACATCATCCCAGCCTGCCCTTTCTGGGTATATTGCTGACCAGGAAGATGGAATATTTGCCTTTAGAGCTCAATCTGAAGAACCATTTCCTACTAAGAAACGAGGATGGTTTAGTAAAGAAGCTTTTGCTCGTAGGAAGAGGATGAGAAAATTGCAACAGCAAAAGGCTTTAGCAGCTATTAAGCGAGAGACAGATGCTCATACTCAAGATATGTTAAATAGAAGATTAGCTAATTTCCATATCTTAGCTACGACTGCTGCTGACCCAGGTCTGGAACAACTGGTAGCCCCACAACCACAAAACCTAGAACAACCCATGGAAATAAAAAATCAGGAAAACCAGGTGGAAATGCACGACTTTAATCCAGAAGAAATCCCTAGGGTACCTGCACCTAACCCATTAGACCCGAATTACGACCCCTGGTGGGACGATAATAGGGACTTTGTGCAACGTTACCCTGTCCAGGACTATCCACCCATACAGAACATAGAAGTTTACCCAGGTATGGACCCTTTAGATCCCTATTACCAAGATAATTACATTAGGGAAATATTAGAGGATCCTTACCAATTTCAGGAATTGTCACCCCCATATCAGGAACCCGTACCCCAGATTCCAAACCCAGTCCGAGAACCTGCACCCCCAATGAGTGCAGAAAACGTTCAAGAACTTAGGACTTTCGGGGATGAAATTTTAGAGAGCAGTGAGAGGATGCGTCAGGTGGGAGAGCGTCTCGTATGGAAATACGATGAACGCAATATGGATTTTTGGATAAATCCATATCCGTGAATGTTAGAAGGAAGGAAGCGGTAGTAATAATAATAATATAATATAATAAAAAATAAAATAAAATATGTGTGTACGGATGCATCTTACTATTTTAAATCTGTTGGTATTGTAATCTTTATTTCTGTACTAGTGTGTAATAGACGCATAAGTATATGAAAAGAGTAAAGTAGCAATGATCTACGCTTTTGACAAAACTGCGTGTCATGTGATTTACTTATATTAATATATTATTTGTGATATTAATATGGGATAACTGTTTAAAAATTCAGATGGCCGACCAAGAAAATCAAGTCAATTTGGATAATAACCCGGAAATCCAGAATGATAATATTCAGAATGACGATAATCTGAATAATGAGAACCCAAACAACAATAACAATGGAAATCAAGTGGACAATAGTGCTATCCAACATATAGTGGCACAAGGAATTATAGATGCTATGCCATTTATACTTCAAACTGTTAAGGATGCTAATAATAAAAGTAAGCATGGCAGTAAATGACCTGTTGAACCAGAAAACAGTGTGAACAATGGACCGGTACTTCAAATGCCTATTCCCAAAAGAAGAAGAACCATGCCTTATGGTTGTTCTTATAAAGAATTCTGGTCTTGTAAACCAATGGAATTCTCGGGCAATGAAGGGGCCATTGCAACTTTACGCTGGATAGAGAAGACTGAGGCAGTCTTAAGGATAAGTAAGTGTGCTGAAGAAGATAGAATACTGTTTGCTTCTAATCTGTTTAAAAATGCAGCACTAGAATGGTGGAATACTATCCTCCAAACAAAAGGAAGTGATAGAACCTATAATATGGAATGGGAAGAGTTTAAGGACAAGGTAGAAAGGAAATTCTGCCCACCCAATGAGAAAGAACAGATAGCAAACAAATTCCTAAATCTTAGAATGACTGGTGTAGATAGCAAAGGGTACACTAAGTTATTCTTTGAATATGCTAGGATAGTGCCAACTCTTGCATCACCAGAACCAGTGTTAATCTCCCGTTATATTTGGGGATTAATTGGGGAAATTAGACATGTAGTTAAGGCAGCTAGACCACAAACCATAGAGGAAGCTGTAGAACTAGCCAATACCTTGACTGATGAATTAGTCCGTACCCGAGAAGAGGATCAAAGAAGGAGCCTAACCCAGAAGTTGACTCAAGAATTTCGTTCTGGAAATTCTAACCGTGGGAAAAATATAGGTTCTACCTCTGCACCTTACTGTAGGTACTGCAAAAGAAAACATTCTGGGAGATGTTCTATATACTGTAACTTTTGCAAAATGTCGGGACACAAGGAAGAAAACTGCAGGAAGAAAGCTAATAGCAGGGTATGCTACAATTGCGGAGAAACAGGTCATATCAAGCTGAATTGCCCAAAATTAGCTCCAGCCACAGACAACAAGAATACTAAAAATGCTAGAGCATTTGTTCTGACTGCAGAAGAAGCCAAAATGATTCCAGATGTTATAGCTGGTACGTTTTTAGTTAATGATGTCTTTGCTAAAGTATTATTTGACTCTGGTGCAAACCAAAGTTTTATTAATACATCGTTTTGCAAAATTTTAAATCAGTCATTAACTAAACTACCACATGAATGTGTAGTAGAGACAGCCAATGGAGAAACCATTAGGATTTTTGAAATCTTGCAGGGAGCAAGCATAGAAATTTTAAATCAGAAATTTATTGCAAATCTTTATCCCATGAATCTGGTAGGATTCGATGTTGTTTTAGGAATGGACTGGTTAATAGCCAATAAAGCTAGTATTTTATGTGATCAAAAGTTAATCCAAATAAATTCACCAAAAGGTAAAAAGATCACAATTAAAGGAGATAAGTTCTCTAAATCCACAAAATTCATATCTGTGATGAAAACTGCAAGTTGTATAAGAAAAGGTTCTGTAGTGTATTTGATTTCTATAATCACTAACACTAAAGGAAAAGAACTAAAAGATATTCCAGTAGTATCTCAGTTTTCAGATGTCTTTCCAGAAGAATTACCAGGACTACCTCCAAATAGAGAAGTTGAATTCCGAATTCACCTGCTACCAGGAACGTCACCGATTGCCAAAGCACCTTACCATTTGGCACCTGCAGAAATGCAAGAATTGAAGAAACAATTAGATGAATTGTTGGAAAAAGGATTCATACAGCCAAGTTCGTCGCCATGGGGAGCGCCGATATTGTTTGTTAAAAAGAAAGACGGATCAATGCGTATGTGCATTGATTACCGTGAATTAAACAAAGTCACGATTAAGAATCGGTACCCATTACCAAGAATCGATGATCTGTTTGATCAACTGCAAGGAGCTCGATTTTTCTCTAAAATCGATTTAAGGTCAGGATATCATCAATTAAAAGTACAGGAAGAGGATATTCCTAAAACTGCTTTTAGGACAAGGTATGGTCATTATGAATTCACTTTCATGCCATTTGGTTTAACCAATGCCCCAGCTGCATTTATGGACATGATGAACCGAATATGTAAGCCATATTTGGATAAATTCATAATTGTTTTTATAGATGATATTCTAATTTATTCTAAGAATAAAGAAGATCATGCAAGACATTTGCACGCACTTTTAAGTCTGTTAAGAAAGGAAAAACTTTATGCTAAGTTTTCAAAGTGCGAATTTTGGTTAGAACAGGTACAATTCCTTGGACACTTAGTCAATCATGAAGGAATTCATGTAGATCCAACAAAAATCGAGGCGATTATGAAATGGAAAACCCCTGAATCACCAACCGAGGTTAGAAGTTTCTTAGGATTGGCCGGTTATTATAGAAGATTTATTAAAGATTTCTCTAGAATAACCATTCCCTTAATTAAGTTAACTTGTAAATCTGTTAAGTTTGAATGGGGATTAAAACAAGAAGAAGCCTTTAGAATTCTTAAGCAAAGATTAACTCATACACCTATAATAGCATTACCAGAAGGAACTGAAGACTTCGTAGTCTATTGTGATGTTTCTAGATTAGGTTATGGATGTGTGTTGATGCAACGTCAAAAGGTTATAGCTTATGCATCTAGACAACTTAAGAATCATGAAGAGAATTATTCAACCCATGATTTAGAATTAGGAGCTATAATTTTTGCTCTTAAGATTTGGAGACATTACCTTTATGGTAGTAAGTTTACCATATTCACTGATCATAAGAGTTTAAGGTATATTTTCGGACAGAAGGAGTTGAATATGAGACAAAGACGATGGATGGAATTTCTTAGTGACTATGATTGTAATATCCAGTATCATGAAGGAAAAGCAAATGTAGTGGCAGATGCTTTAAGTCGAAAGTATCATGAAAAGCCAAAAAGGGTACGTTCTCTTAAATTAAATCTGCAAGTAGATTTAAATGATCAGATAAGAGAAGCACAAGAATCAGTAATTAAGAATGATTCTGAAAAATTAAAAGGTATGCTAAAAGAATTGGAACAAGGAACAGATGGAATTTGGAGATTCCATAAAAAGAGAATGTGGATACCTAAATTAGGAAACTTGCGTAATCGTATATTAGAAGAAGCTCATAAGTCTAAATATACGATGCATCCAGGAAGTGATAAAATGTAACAGGATTTAAGGAAAAATTTCTGGTGGATAGGAATGAAGAAGGACATAGCAATTTATGTTTCTAAATGTTTAACTTGCTCACAAGTTAAAGCTGAACATCAGAAACCTTCAGGTTTGTTACAGTAATTAGAAATGCCGGTGTGGAAATGGGAATTAATAACAATGGATTTTGTTACTAAATTACCCAAAACAAGGAAAGGAAATGATACAATCTGGGTGATTGTAGATAGATTAACCAAGTCAGCTCATTTCTTACCAATGAAGGAAACAATTAGCATGGAACAATTATCTAAATTGTATGTAAATGAAATTGTTTCTTTACATGGCATTCCTTTATCAATTGTTTCTGACAGAGATAGTCGATTTACATCTCATTTTTGGTCAAGTTTCCAAAAAGCAATGGGAACCAAGATAAAACTAAGCACGGCTTATCATCCACAAACAGATGGACAAAGTGAAAGAACAATTCAGACAATGGAAGATATGCTTAGAGCTTGTGTAATTGACTTTGGAGGTAATTGGGACGATCACTTACCTTTAATAGAATTTTCTTATAATAACAGTTATCACACAAGTATCAATGCTGCACCATTTGAAGCACTTTATGGACGAAAGTGTCGAACCCCAGTCTGTTGGGCAGAAATTGGGGAAAAGCAACTATCTGGACCTGAAATAGTGCAGGAAACAACTGATAAGATTATTCAAGTCAAGGAACGACTGAAAGCAGCACGTGATCGACAAAAGAGTTATGCTGATAACCGATGCAAACCTTTGGAATTTCAAGTGGGAGATAGAGTGTTGTTGAAAGTCTCTCATTGGAAAGGAGTGGTAAGATTCATCAAACGGGGAAAGCTAAGTCCCAGGTATGTTGGACCTTTTAAGATTATTAAAAGAATAGGACCTGTAGCCTATCAGCTACAGCTGCCAGAGGAAATGGCAGGAATACATGATGTGTTTCATGTATCAAATCTTAAAAAGTGTTTAGCTGATGAATCATTGAAAGTGCCTCTTAAAGATATAGAGGTAAATGAACAACTCAAGTTTGTAGAAAGACCTCTACAAATTGAAGACAGGAAAATCAAGAATCTCAAACATAAAAGACTAGTTCTAGTCAAAGTGAAGTGGGAATCCAAAAGAGGACCTGAGTACACATGGGAACTCGAGTCAGAAATGAAGAGGAAATATCCGCACTTGTTTCAGTAGAACTCGAGGACGAGCTCTAAACAAGGTGGGGATAATGTAACAACCCTCGGTAAAATCAATACCCTTATAATATTTCCGACTCTCTGATATATTATAAAATGTCTTAATATGTCTTATATCACACCCCGTATGCGAAAACCGAGCCCAAATTATATTATAATGTATAAAAATAAAATAAAAATGTGAAATATAAGTTGAGGCGGGCCACCTAGACCCACCCCAACATATCAAGCGGGCCGAATTAGGACCAGAGTTTGACTCCGCTGATTCTTTAAGTTCATGCGGGCCGATTCAACTTAAGCTTACATCAATGCGGGCCGCGCGGACTCATAACACGCGATTGCACCAGAGGTCGACACGTGTCGACATCGTGTCAAGTCTACTAGCTGACTGGTCAAAGCTATAGGTGGACGCGGGCCGCCTGAGGGTTAGCCTTATCGAAAGCGGGCCGCGTGGAGACCAGATTACACAACTATAAATAGAACGCATCAGTTTACGTTTTCCGTCGCTCATTTCTTTCTTTCAATCTCGAAATCTCTGATATTAAGCTTAATATTTTGGGTATTATACCCCTATTTAGCGAGGTTCTGCTCCATTGTAAGTATTATAACCCCGGTTTCATAACAGTTACGCTGCCCGATTGATTTAGGGTTCCGTAACAACTGTCGTGGTTCTGCCCGACGTAGTTGTTGGAATGCCGTCTCGGGGAGGGTATAATTAATAATTTAAAAAGGGTTATGGTACTAATCAATGTACGTTTGTATAAATTATAGATTATAGCCAGGAAATCCTTACGAAAAGCCTAAGACAGCAATGTGAGTTATCCTCTTTTTGTTAAATGTTTTTGGTAATGTTTTACCAAACCTTAATTGTTTTACAATGAAATTAAGCGGTGATTGAGTCTTTGTAGTTCTTCAATTACTGCCGGTATTATGGGGTTTTGTATACAAAATTTACTACGAGTAGTAGTAAGTCTGAATGACAGTGCATTACCATTGGACAACGAGTTAGCCAATGGGTAATTTGACCATAGCCATAGATCCGGTCGAGTGGCAAATACTGAATGAGTAATTGTGTAGAAATAAACAATGTGATCGCTCTCAATACTGTTTTAATTGATAAAATGTTTCTTGATTAAACTGGGATTCACTCACCAGTATTCCGACTGACAAATGTTTTTAAAACGCGTTACAGGTAACACAATGTGAACAGCCAATTAATGAAAGCCAGTTGGAGAGCACTGAAGGCTTGGGAAAATGTGGCTATAAAAGTTACCTAATAAATGATGTTTTAAATTCAATAAAATAGGGTTTGTCCCTATAAATGTATTGTAATAAGAAACTTGGGTTTTGCCCATGTGTTTATTAATACCAAGAATGGTGGTTTTACTCTGATAAATATTTCCTAACTACGATCCTGATGTAATTTCCGCTGCGAGACTAAATAAAAACTGATACCACCAAACACTGAGATCACGTCCGCCCGTTCCTGGGGTTCAGGGATCGGGGGTTGTGACAGTTTAGACATTATCTGAGTCTGAATGGTTAAGACCTCTAATCTGAATTGGTCATACATTGTCTCTGAACAATTAAGCATTACACTGGCTTTTAATGATTCGGACCTCTTACTGGTTCAACACTTAATGATTCAGATCTCTTCCTGGTTCAACACTTAATCTTTCAGAAGTTATCAAACAGTCCCTTAGTTTTATCAAACATACCCATGGAAAAATTGAACTGGTTACGACTTACGTCTTGTCTTAATCCCTTGAATATCATCATCATCTCGATGTAAGCTACGTTTATCGGATCATGTTGGTCAGCAAGGCCATAAGTTTTTCTTCACATATTCTTAATATTAAACAAAATATATACATGTAAAAATGATCTTGCTTAAATTTGAACGGAAAACCCGTTTCTTAAAGTGAAATATTATATGCTTTTTATATTTTCTGAAAAATATACGTATTACTATTACTAGACTATTAAAAGACAAATCGGTGGAAACCCCACCGGCTTTGCCTCCCTCTCTCTCTCATACTTTCATGATATTGTAATTTTAGTCCATTAAATTTGGTAACTTCAAAGTTTTATAAAATGACAAATTTAGTCCTTAAACTACTACTCTATCTTAGAATTAATTTGCTTTTAACACCTCAACTTTGTGGTAGTTTTCTTTTTATCCCCGACTTTGTTATAGTTTCCTTCTTACCCTAAAACTTTATCAAATTTTATCTTTACTCTTTCTTAGCCCTTAAGTTTAAGAAATGCAATTTTTAACCACCTAACTTTTTATGAACTTTGTAAATATCACTTTGACCCCCTCGAGAGATTTTGGCTTGACAATATAAATTCGAGTTAATCGGGTCACGTATAATACGTTATGATTGTACTATATTAATTCGATTTACGTTACGTTTGATCCAATCGCAATGCAACTATAGCATACATTGAGTTCAATCGGATACGTTAAAACGTGCGTTTTCATATAGTTAATACACCACATAATAGTTGAACTAATCCGTTTGATATTTACGAAGTACCCTTCTTATTACTAGTTTTTTCATAAAGCATTCATGATGAAGTAAGTTTGTTAATATATATTATCATTGTGATAGTTGTTTAGATGCAAAAGTTCTTTTTAACCGACTATCTGGAACAATATTATTTGTTTATCAAGAAGGCAAATTTTATTATATTAAATGTTAAGTCAGGCAAAAAATAATATTATATGTTCAGTCAATTATAATTTCCATTTGCTAAGAAGCCCTTTTAAAATTCAACTTAAAAGGATAAGATAAGTAAAGCAAGCATCACTTATACACCCACACATGTGTAATCCTTTTGAGTTTCTTAATGAAAAACAATCACCCAGTCCATTTGCCTTTATTACCACAAGCTTAGTTTAATAAGCACTACAAGGGTGTTTGGGATTATGTTTTGAAGTGATTATTTGATTATTGCGTTTATAAAACATAAATAATCTAAAAAAATGTTTGGATGAAAAAGTGATTATCTGCCTCCAAAACGCAGTTTTGGAGAAGCATGTACCTGCATGTTTTTTCAAAACTGCAAGTTTTGAAAACGCAAATTCTATTTTGAAAACACATAATCTATTTTGAAAACGCAACACCAAACACCCCCTACACATGTAACATGATTATCGGAAAAAAAAAATGTTACCAGGAACATTGGTAAGTCAAGTTACTTTTAAACTACTCGAGCCTATATCACACTCAATTAAGCTAGTAAATTTGAATAAGTAAATAATTTATACGTACACGCGTAGTAAACAACATGACCATGAGCCTCTAAGAAAACAAAAACGGAGCTTGAGATTTATGAGCTCATATTCATATTCATATTCATTTATACCAACATAAATTTAGTTGGTCGCATTACTATATAGAAAATCCTAAAATAATTGTCTACTTCTTAAAAAATAATATGTAAGAGGCGATTAATAGGAATTCAGAGAGTAAAAATACGTTGGCAAGTCAAGAATAGATTGCAACCATGCTGATCGATTAAATGGGTTACAAACAAGTTCACAGATTCAAGTAAGGAGGGTGTAGAGGCTCCATCACTGTCACCTCACCATGTATAGCGTCCATATGGGCTCCATCATCACACCCTCCAAGTGAAGAGGGGGGGCGTCATGGCTTGGGCTCCATGGTGGTAACCGGTGGTAACGCCAACTTTGAAGAATTCAGGTGGGGCCCATTAGTTTTAAACCAATCAAATGTTTTTTTTTAATTTTGTTTAATAGGAGCTCCATCCACACCATGTAAATTAAAAGGGGGCTCCATAGGTGAGATGGATCCTAGGTGGATTTGATAAAGCCCCATGGGGCTCCAACCACACCCTATAGCCTAATAAAATTTTATAATAATTTTTAAAGTGTGAACAAAATCTTATTATTTCTCATAATTCACAAATCATAATGTGAGGAGAAAAAAAGGTATATAATAAAGTGGAAGATGCAAATAATCGATGGCCACAAATGGGGTGTGTCAGGCATGTAAGGGTGATCTAGCCACAAAGATTAATGGTGCTGACTCAACCCAAGCCTCTGATCGGATGACCATCTATTGACTCAGCATTCTGGTGGGTCCCACCTTCCGCTTTTTCCAATGTGTTCTACCTTTTTAATCACATCTTATCCAACCCAAAATCACCACATCACCTTCTAGTCTCACCTACATTTCTCTTGAATATGTTAATCATTTTTTAGTATTTTATACTAAAAAATATTATCATATAATAATCATATGTATTATAACTTCTAACTTTTTTTTAAACGGCAAAGAAATTTACGTGTAAATTCACGTTGTTCGGTGCTATATCCAAGTTTAACACCTCGACCACTATGAGACCATACCCTCCTGATAAGCGAGAATCAGATAGAATCCGTAAACTCACGCCCAGTCAGGTTCAAACCCAGGATTAAAGCCTAGATTCGGCTCGTCACCCAAATGTCCATTGAAAATGACCCAAACAGGAATCAAACATGCATCTCCACTAGGGAATGGCAGGCCTATTGACCGTTAAAACAACATCTCAGGACAAAATAATATTATAATAATAGTAGGTATCATAACTTCAATTTTCTTGATGAGGAAATACATGGCATGGTTATGTTTCGTGTAAAAGTCATATTAATATGAGGAAAAGTAATGCTATTGGCAATCTATGTATGTAATCTTTTGACGACTGTTTACTTGTTATTTTCATCATAAACGGCTTACGACCAACAAATATTTATAGTAAAGAATATCACATTCAAAGGAAAAACTAGGAAGGAAAGGCTGCATGTGATATATTTGCTTATGTAATGTTCAAAACCAAATATTTTCTTCATATTCGTATTTTAGAATAAAAAAATAGTTAAAGCTAGAGTTTGAAAGTTGTAAATCTAGATCTTGATATAAAAGTAATAAATTGTTTAAAAACAGATATGTCGATGTATGTAAAGATGGAACGTGACATTAAAAAGGCACGTACATGTAAATATTTATTATGTGATTAATTTGAAATTGCATGTGGAATTTTGGTCTTAAAATATTCATGCATAAATTTGTATATATTTTTCGGTGTTACATAGTTCAATTCTAGAGCATTTTTTTAATTTAAGGCAGAAACATAATATGATTTTCTTTATACAAGCTTGTTTTTTGGTTATACAAGTTTGAATATTAATAGCTTTTATTATTTATGTAATTTAAGAAATGAAATATTAATAGCTTTTATTAAAAGTTGGTGTGCTATACGTAGACGTAGCATGTAACTATGCATTTAGAATTTACACCAGGCATGTGGCAATTATTGGAGAGTTTTAGGATATAGGTCATAACTATTAAAAGGACAAGTGCAAAACAAAAGTAATTAAAAAGGTATTAGATAATTACTAGTTAATTTGTGAAGAAAGAATGTGGGTATTTCATTAGTATTATGCCCTTTCTGTGAAGAATATGAAGAAATGGTGGATCATTTGTTTTCGGCATGCACGGTGTCTATTTGGGTGTCGGCAACTTTCAGTGTTTGGTGCAACATCCCGCAGATCTTTGCTTTCGAATTCAAAGATTTAATGGATATTCATAATGCTATTCAGGGTGGGAAAAAGATGAAAAAGATTATCCGTGGTCTGATTATTATATCGTGTTGGTGTATTTGGAAAGGCAGGAATGGCTTGGTTTTCAATCAGATTAGGAGAAGTTTGCAAGATATTTTGATAGAGATCAAGTCGAGAGGTTTTTGGTGGATTAAAAGTTGATCGTCTTGTAAAAGTATAAGTTTGAATGATTGGTGTAAATACCCTATATATATGTTGTAATTTAGTCATTTGCCCGTTTGAGTCGGGGGTGTTGTTTTGTTTTAGTCTTTTGCCCGTTTGGGTCGGATGTGTGTTTTAATGAACTTTTATTTAAAAAAAAAAAGATAATTACTGGTGTAAGGTGCTAAATACACCTACAAATATATTCATCACATCCGATTTTTATAAATATATAAAAAATACTTATTTTCACCTCTCCAACCCTATAAACCTTCTTACCGGTACTTGCATCTCTACATCATTACCACATTTTAAAGTTTATTTTAAATCTTCAAATTCTTTTTATAATCAGTCCATTTGCTATTTTTGTATTATTAAAAATACAAAAAAAAAATAATCAAATAAAATTAAAATTAAAAATTAAACTCAAATAATTAAAACCATAAACAAATGATTGAATAAACAAGAAAAAGTGTTCTATATTTTATTTTATTACTTTCTTTCGGTATCGCTTAAGAAAGAAAAAGAAAAAAAAAACATTTTTATTTTAGTTTTGACGAGTTTATATATTATCAATTTGTAACATGTTTGTTATGTTGTATCTTACGCATTATTGGATTAATGTGCATGATATGTTGGTACATTTGGCTTTTCAAGTTGTTTTCATTTGTGGGTATTTAAGGATTGTTTCTTCTTCTTCTTCTTTTTTTTTGCTTCACCTTTAAGCTTTTTGCTTCTCTCTCCATGCCATCGACCAAAGACCACCGCCTGGACTTGCATTCGCCTTCTACGATGGCCAGAATTGCTCCTATTGTTTGCCAAGATAGACTATTGCGGTTTTTGTATTGGTTTCTATTTTTTTTGGGTTTCGTCGTCGTTAAAAACAACGCTTTACGCTTTGGCGGTTATGTTTCGACTTTTATGTTGCTATAAAAGATTTTTTGGTGCATGTCTTTTTTTTTTTTTGAAGACGACGGCTTACTCGTCGGTGTTTCTGTTTTGACTTTTTTTATTGGGGTTTTGTGTTTGTTTGAAGGATTTGTTGGTACATGTCTTTTTTTTTTTATGTTAATCGGGGTTTCTTTATCGAACATCGGGTGTTGTCATTTATCTTGGATTTTGATTTACATTTCTTTTTGGATGTTTTGATGAGACATTTTGAGGATTTTTGTTTGCGATTTTGTTTGGTTTTACTTTTACAGATTGTTTGACTGTTCGTTTTAAGGGTCTGTGAAGGTGTAATGATAATACTCATTAGAGATCTTTTGTAGTTTTACAGTTTTTGTTTGTCTTTGTCATGTTTGTTTGTTGGGTTGGGTTGATGAAGATGACTTATGGCTCATCAGAGACCATTAGCTACGATGTTGCTTTGGACTTGGCTTGCTAACTTAAATTGTAGCCGTCTATTGCTTATGAGCTTTGTTTTTTGGTTATTTTGATGTTGATTATGGCCATTTGGGTGTGCATTATTATTTACATACTCTATGTTGGTCCTATTATGTTGTTGTTGGCTGATGTACAACTCGGTTAGCATAACTGGTTCAAAACAGTCTTTTTCCAAGAGTCATAACTGGGATGCTGGTTAAGATTTTGCTTGGTGTTATATGTTGTCGCCATCCTACACCTTTGAACTTCGTTGTTTAAATGTTTTTTAGGGTTATGATTGTTGTTGTATACAACCTTAAACTATTGTGTTGTACATGTGTGATGGTCGTGTCGATTCTCAAAAGTTCGATGTTTATGTATTTCTATATTATCAGTTTACACACCTCTGAGCTTCGTTGTTTAAATATTTTGTTGAGGATTATGGTTGTTTGTGCATACAACCTTAAATTGTTGGGGGTGTGCATGTGCGGAAATCGTCTTGATTCTCAACAAGTTGGCTTCATGGAATAGTTTGATGTTTTATATTTGTTTGTTTATTTATATATTATCGGTTTGCAAGATACCTAGCCTATGCAATGTGCATGACTGCATTGTGTGTTTAATGTTCCTATTTGTATGATGTTGTAGTGATTTGCTCTCGACGTCATTTGGAAGCTATTATTATGTTGACTGGGTAGACTTTCTAAGTTTCAAGCGTGTTTTCTCTATGGCCGTTTTAGGATTCAAAATGGGCCAGCAAAACGAAAATTTTAAACGGCTCCGTGACGACCTTCGGTTCAGGTTCGTATGGCCAAAAGGATGTAACCGTAAGGCTGAACAAAAATCATCCTACGGTGGTGTTTAGAAGAAGAAAGAAGGTTGGGGTCCAAAAAGAGACCGGCCGACTAGACCAATTGGAGGACCAAACGCTTAACCAAGACGGGATAACTGATAGTGTCATGAAGATACATTAGCATGACTTAAGCGAATTAGGTTTAGTCTTTTAGTTTAGAATTTATTTTTACTTAGTTTAGAAAAAAAAATACATTTTTTTACGATTGTACTTTTTGTAATTTTTAAAATACTAAGTAGTCTTTAAATGTGTTGTGTTTGATTGTTCGTTTCCCTTTTGTTGTAAAATTGTGGTTTTTGCTATCGAACTCCAGTGCATCGCGGCATGGCATAATTCTAGTTATTTTTCAAATATCATTTGAGACTCATCCACATACGCGCACGTCCCCACCGGCGTAACTCCAAATGTTGCACTCCTTTAATGCTAATTTGTTTGTTGCTCATTCCATGTCATCCAAGGGTATCACCAAGTGGCAAGTGCGGTGTATTGGATATCTTCTTATAAAACAAAAGGATATAAAAATTCAAATAGAATTAACTTAATTAGCATGAAGGCGCAAATGAACCCTAGAAAATGCTAGTAGTACTATCAACCTATCACCATAGTAAAGTTGCTTCATCTTGAACAATCTACTATAGTTTGCTAGAACTTTCTTACAAATTCTAGTCCGATAACTGTTTTTTCTTGTCAACCATAGCTTTACGAATTAGGGTTCTTGAGGAAACTTAAAACAAATTTTGGAATAGGAGATAGACGTCTCATATTTAGCTTGAAGAGGAGGCATAAAAAATAATTTAGCTTTTGCCTTATGTCTTTCAAATTACGGTTCGAACTTTACATGTACATATAACTATCTTGGTGTCACACTTCTTTCAGTTCTTATCTTTAATTTAATATCTTAATTAATTATTTATCTTATTACTTTAAAGAAAAATGATTCTAGCAAACTTTTTTTAGAACACGAATTTTACTCAACATTAGACCATGTGCAGCGATACATATGAATAATGCTTCTATCCATGGGCATTGTGAGCCATGTGGCAGTCCAGTCAGCAATGAAGCATTATCGGACGTTTTTCTAAAATGGGTGTAGTGGGCATATGAATTATGTTAAAAAGTGTGTAAATAAAATTAAAGAAAAAAACATAAAAAAACCTTTATTGGACAAACCTGTAAACACTACCTGTGATTGGCTAAAAGAAATGAAGAAAGACGTGGAAAAAAGAACGCTTTGGGCAAATTTTTTTGTAAAAAACTCCCAGTTGGTGTTCATGGGGCGTGGGGGGCGTTTTTTGGGGAATAAGACGCCCAAAACCCCCCACTATGAGTGTTCTTATTTGTCTTACACTGAAACCAAGACTTCCTACCTAAGACTCTAAGACTGAAGGGAGTGGGGCGTCCTTTAGAGGGGGCGTCTTGCGACACGTGGCGCCACGTCAGATCAGAGGATTTTGAGCAAAAAAGGGGGCGTGGTGTTTGGGGCGGCTTGGGGCGTCTTGGAGGGGGAATCCTTGAAAGTTTGTGCCAAAAATCGATGTGTGTGAGAGGAAGCAGGCGACGAGAAGAGGACGCCAAGGAGGGGGACGCCCCCTAGAACGCCGATGGGGGGCGGTGTTTGGGGCGGCTTTGGGCGGCAAGGATAGGGGAGACGCCCCACTCCCTTCAGTCTAAGAGACATACATATCTATCATCTGAGCTAGTTTCACAATTGGATATTAGTAATATCTAGAAGACATTTTGAAAAGCAATTTCATTCTATCTCAGTTTTCACATATTAAATCGAAACTGCTAGAATTCCTATGTACGCTTTGCGATGAAAATTCAATCAGTTTCTTTTCAGTTCAATTGCAATGGTTTTGACCATTTTATTTAATATTTTAAATGTTATGAATTTACATCATGGTAAACGGACAACAAGCTACAACGCTAACCATTTTTTGAATAGTAAAACCAAGTATTTTAAAAACTATGTCCATAGATCTCGGGGTCATAACATTACTATGCATGACCTTTTGAACTCGACTAAGTAGGTCCACAACCTCTGGCGCTAGGAAACCAAAAATATCAAAAGCGACTGTGATAAACACGTGTTGGTTGTCAAGGCACGCTTTCTCATGTTTGGTCACTTTTCCCGAAGCAACTTTTAAAGCAGTCTGACTCACCATGAAAACACTACCCCTAAGCCCACAAACAGATAAACCCCTATTAGATCCACACATCTATGTTTTCCTTCTACCCATCCAAAGACTAAAATGTCAGTTGGTCTAAAGGTAGATCTTCCTTTCAATGAGTTAGTTAAGAAATTAACGGGTGACTCTTTTTTAACAGAAATGTTAGCACGCCTGAATATATAAAAAAAATGACATTTATAACCAAATCACGTAGATATTTGATTTATTAGAGTAACTAGGGTTAACACCCGCCGCGTTGCGGCGCGGGTACATCGTAAACATTGAATGGATTAGTCCAAACGTTATATGATGCATTAACCATATGAAAACACATATTTCGACGTATCCAGTTGAACTCAGTGTAACCTGTATAAGCATTGTGATTGGATTAAACGTAAAGTAAATGGAATTCATATCGAACAATCATAGCGTGTTATATGTGACCCAACTTATAAAAAGAAAACGTAACGGGTATGAAGGAAAATATGCACATGTAATCGAAAGGGATTAATTAGAGCTTTCGAAAAAAAGGGAGAAAAAGAAACCATAATATGACTTCACTCGGTTCGAAACAAACTTTACGAAACATACATAAAATAAACACGAAAACATATTATATTTGACATGAATCATTTCCCAAAAAAAGGTTACGTCAAAACGTAGAAAAACTTGAATTTATACGAAAACGTACATAGAAATATGCACGTAAAAATGGTTTCTTTAAACGAAAACGTATTATATTTGACATGACTCGTCTATAAAAAAAGTTTACGTCGGAATGTAGAAAAAATCATATTTACACATACCCGTACATAAGATATGTACGTAAAAAATAGTTTTTAAGTAAAGGAAGTATAGGGGTAAACTGAAACAAAAAATTAGTCAAAAAATTAATATGTTAAAAACGTTCGTAAAACCGTGCCAAGTAGCACCAATGCCATAACCACATCGACTCTCAACATCGTAAAAATAAAATAGATAAAATGGTAAGAATTACACTGAACGAAAAGCAGACTAAAATCGTTGAACCACGCACACCCGCTACAGTGTCGTAATGCGAAGAAATTAACCAGAAACGTAAATCGTAGAAAATAATAACTTAGTCGATCTACGACCCGCCCGTTGCGGTGAACTTTTCAAAAGGGGAAAATGAACGCGTTGTGACGGGTCTGTCAAATATGAAAAAATATAGCAAAAACGTTGAATCTCACATGCACGCTACGACATGTTAACTCGCAAAATTTAGAACGAAACGTAAAACGAAAAACTTGCGAAAGATAAAAAGTATGGGGTACGAAAGTTGTAAATAATACAATGTTGTGTTAAATTATAAAAGATGGAAAACTTTTGGTTAAAAGTAAAAAAAATGAAAAGGTGTTAAAATGTAAAATATGAAATGTAAATGTGGAAAACCTAGTTTTTTTTTAAATACTCTCTAAACACAAGGTACAAGTCATGATGTATGTATAACTTGCTTATTTATATATGGAATAATATAACATTACAGTTTAGTATTATACCAAAGCATAAAATAATCAAAATAGTCTAGTAGTTTATACGGTTATACAAAAGGCATCTTTTTTTTACCCATATTCTTAAACACCTCACCTACCCTAACCCACCATTATATATCCACAAACCATCCTTCTTCTTCAAACCCTCTCACCTCATTTCAATCTCTCTCTCTCTCTAATCTCTTCAATATTCGCAAATCCTCTATCTTCATTGAACATCAAAATGGAAATTGCAGAGCTCAATCTCATCGGCGACTTCGAAGCCGGAATCAAATGCTTACAAAACCCTTCTCTCCTTTCCAATCTTTCTTTACACAACAAACTCCCCCAGTACAGTTTATGGACATGTGGCACCTTACTCATCGCCGTTTTCGCCACTTTCACCAACCTTTTCAACAAAATCAACCTCTTTATACACCAGATCCGTTTCAGATTCTTATCCTCCTTTCAAACCTCATCTCCCCAGCAAATTCAATTCGACGATGATGATTTTGATTTTGACTTTTCCGATGACGACGGTGACGATGATACGCCGTCGTCTGTAGCAGAGTCCGATGATGAAGATTATGATTCTGAGGACACACGTGTGAATGAAGTTTTCCGTGCTGAAGGTAGTGGTAGTAGTTATTTTGACGATAACGAAGGGCAAGAAGGGAATTTCACTCTCCGGCGGCGTAACCGGTTCTCGTGGTCGGATTTTTCCGCCGGAAAAAGTGTTGTACAGTTATGGGATAGTTTTGGTTTAGGTTTAGATTTTGAAGACGATGATGATGAATCGGGAATTGCGATATGGGATTTGAATCGGGATGTGAAGTTGAGCTCCGGGAGACGGTGTCAGGTTCCGGCGTCAGTGGCGGAGAAGGTTGTTCTGACGGCGGAGATGGATGGGAGTCACGGTGGTGTCGGGTTTGGTACGTATGATTCTCGGATGGGTGTTACGTGTCCGGCTGTTTGTGCCACGTGGCGGCCACGACGGAAGGTGGAGTGAGCGAGCCAGCGCGTGGTTTTGCGGATTATATTATTCGTGTATAACGACCACCATGGTTGATTAGGATCTGTTCTATAGGCTCCTACCTTTGTATTCGTATGTAACAGCGGGCATTGCCGATGAATGAAACGATGTCGTTCCACATATTGTGGGATTCTTAATTTCTTATTGTTAGTTTATGTTTTTGTTGGGAATAATTGGTTTCTCTTCATATCTTTTGGTGTATATTAATTGAACATATTGATTTAAGAAATAATGATGTTGTTAGATGTGTATTAAACAAGTATATATAATATATGATATATGATAAATGATAAAGTTAATTAATCATATGAAGAAGAAATGTTGTGGTTGGAAAGTCCATACAATTGCAATTAGTAGTTTGGTACAAACTTAATGGTGTAGGTCAAGCTTTTAAAAAATGTTAGGTACCACCCTTTGTATTTTCTATTTAATATTATTATATTAACCATGAATGAAGCGTACTATGTTTATTTTAAGCGAAATTCATGTTGTCAAAAATGTTGTGTTACAATCATTATCTCTTTTATGTTTAGTAAGACTAAGCGGTATGGGGGCCGGCTGAGGCCCGGCTTGGCCCGGCGCCGGTCCCCCACACCGCCCCCTGGTTCCGGCTCGGCAACTTCGGTTCCCCACAGACGGAGAGGACGGGCCTTGATCTCTCACAATAACCTATACATACATACATACATATATATACATAAAGGGGCTCATCCCCCACCCCCTAGGTCCATCCCCTTGAAGCCTTTCCTACGTGGCGATGACGTGGCGACCCATCCCCTTGGGGATGAGGCTCTCCATAACCTCTAGTCTGAAAGTAAGAAAAAGTGGTACAAGAATTATGTATATGGACCTATGGTATGGTCAATCTCACGATTAGCATGTGATAAATGGCTGCGACCTATGGTCACCACTCCTTTTTAAAGAACCAATTAAATACCGTGAAGGTGAAAAACGAGTCCACTAGATAGTTGTTCAATCCGTCTTTCTCACAACAACCATCTAAAAACAATTTATTCACCTATACAAACCCGTTTGAGGTCATCTTTACACAAAAAACGACTCTTTCCTCTTTCACATCAAACACTTATCTCAAAAAACACTCCCATACGAGGTGTTTTTGAAGGGTATATCAATTCAAGAACGGGTTAATCTGGTTGGGACCAAAAGGAAAAACAATTGAGACAAAAAGTTACATCAGGTAATGCTCGGTCCGTTCTAGTTCTAGTTCGGGTCGCTTCAATTTCGGTCATTTCGACAGAAGCCCGTCTATGACCTTTTATTATAAGCTAGATGTGTCTAGACATACGAAATGTAAAACTAAAATGTGTAACAGATTCTAAAAAAATGTTATTTAAGTTTTAAAATTTGTATAGTTGATTTATGTAAAAAGGTTTTTTTTTCAAAGATGAAGTAAAAGTAAACCCCAATACATTATTGAATAGAAATATTTTAAAAGTGATGGCCCAATTTTCCCCCTTGATAGTGTTGCCTCTTGGCTTTTTCCATTTATTATTATTTCTATTTTTTGCGAATAGGACTCATGATTGGACAGCCAGAAATTTTATTTAAACAAACATATGAAAGTGCAAGTCTTCGCATAAATTTTGTTGTTATTTGAATCTTTATAAAATAAATATAACTTGTCTATAAAAGGGTGTACAAACAAGAAATGCAGCAACTAGAAGAAGGAATAGATTGCATAGAGGAACTTTCGAACATTTGTCAAATGTGTTGACATCAGTGGTGGCTCATTAGTTCGATGAATCATTTCTTCGGAAAAAGAAAATTATGAAAACACTTACTCGAAATCTCACTTATCAGATTCCATTGTGGAAGACATATTTTTTTCTGAAGAATTGGCCATGAAATGATCCATGTATAATATCATGAAAAACGAATACAAATTTTTTGTTGCTACTTAGTATCGACAATAGGTCTGCAAAAGTATCTAAAATAAAAACTTTAATATATATACCTTGTTGAAGTAAGGAACTATGGCCTTATATGTATGAAATAGATTCCATTTTGAGAAATTTGAATAAGCACTATCTTGTTGAAAAGTCCTTTCTTAATGCATTATTTTAGACAAAGACTTCATTTTTCCTCTTTTTGGGTGGTAAATATTGTTGGTTCAGTTCTGTTTGAACATAATGGAAAACATGAAAAACATACCTTTGGTTGCATCAGCACAGGTTAGCAGAGAATCCAGATGGAGTCGCAGCAATTAAGGTTTGACATGATTGTCATCTTGGTCTGGTTCCTCCTTAGGGTGCTGACTGATGATGGTGATGATGAGAAACCGACAAGGGAATCGGTTATGGAGAGGAGGTCGAATTTGATGATGTTATGGCTAATGGGTTGTGTCTAATTGTGTAACTATCTAACCCCTTAACCTCCACATAATTCTCCTTATATAAGCACCCAGGAGGAAACCCTAATTAGTTAATAAGGGTAATATGGTCCATCAACAATTACCAACTAATTATTTAATAGGATTGTTATATATTTTGATCTATATAATGTAAATGATTATAATGGCTACAGATTAAATATTAATACGTAATATATTTAATCTTACATTCTCCCACTTAGCCGAGTAATCATTTACTATGAGTATTAGATAAGCCTGATCAGGAGTTAACACTCATTTTAGCCTTAAACAAGTACTATAGCAGAGAAATACAGCCGTTGAATCATTATGCGACTCAGGACCCCCATTAATCATACTATAGCCTTAATTTAAAACCTAATCGTTATGATCAAAATACGCATAAGCCCTTTGTTTGATTTGTAACTTTATTTGTCTTATATGCCATTATGTCGACTTGACATATTCTTAGAGACGTACAAAATCAAACTGATGAGGAAAATTAACTAATACTTAGTCATTCATAGTACGATATGCAGTTGCGCATGCCCATAAACTAATACCCGTCTATGAGCTCTCTTAATAAGACTTATGGGTAATAGCCATTCAATTATAGGATCCTTAAGCATATCATGAATGTATTCGATACAAAACTTAGTTTCCTCAATTCGTTCATAAACGAATAATTAATTGCGTATCGAAACTTAATGCAGCACCTCTTGAACTGTTACTGTTCAAGGAGTTATGGTAGCTGACTTTATCACACTAAGTCTTCAAAACATCAATTATATGGAGTTAGTAAACTTATGAGTCTACTGATATATTTCCAACAACATTTAGTGACTATATTATGTCGTTATGACTTAGGTTGTTAATATCAGTGCATTATGACTCCTCCATGAGATATGTTTTGTCTGCTGACATAAGAATATACCCGAAATTACATTTTATCATCTTTGAATATCACAAAGTTATAATAATAAACCGGTTTGAGTTCTCACTTCCTCTTTAAATTATAGTCTCTCGTTTCTTTTAAAGATATTGTAATACTCCATTAGATGCTTCACATTAATCTAGACATATCTAGTGTGTTGCAATGTGAGTAATATCTAAACGAGTATAGACTTGAACTTACAAAAGGCTTCCAATTAATGAAGCGTAAATAAATAATCTCATTTATCCTATTATCCTCTAAAGGAGAGCAGTGTTTAGTTACATATGTAAGGACCCATTTACTGTTAAACTTATGGAACAGAACTAATGTCCCATTGGGTCTATCTCAGTATGTTATGATATCAATCACGTAAGAGATATCTCTGAGATCTATTATATCAAAGTTTGTGTTAACAATGCTTTGACTTATGTAACATATACTTGTCAAAAGAATATCATCTATATAAACAAGTTTAATTTAGTTGCTCCCACTCATCTTGAGGTAGGTACATTAATCCACTTGGTTGTTGATGAAAATAATTACGTTAGCTCTTCATCACATTATGATGTTTGCATTAACCCATACATGGATATTATTGGCTTACAAATAAAGTGTTCTTTAACCTTCAGTTTGAAACTTTAGGTTGTTATCTAATGAACATGTAAATGTGTCAGCCATTTGTTAGGGAAATTGTTTTTAATGTTCATCTAATGTAGCTTTAAACTATTATAAGCTACTAGAACAGTGATGATCCTCAAAGAAATCTTGTGTAAGATAGGTAAGAAAGACTCTTTGATAATTCATCTCTTTCTGAGTGTAACCTTTGACAATCAATCATGCTCCTTTGTGTCTTAACGTTTATATTAGGATTTGGTTTTCTTATGAACACTCTTAGGTAATTCAATCAAATCCCAAACGTTATACGAACACATAAAATCAGTTTTACTAGAAAACTGTTTTATTCCATTAAGAATATTGATTGACACTAATGGCTTAATTTGAAGAGATAGGATCAGCAAACATTTCCAAAATCCATTTCAAGTTCAATTAGGGAGGTTATGTAATCATCAAAATTAGTAGGCTTTTAAACCTAGATGACCTCCTGAGTTGATTATTGGGTTCATTAGAAGTTTCAGTTTTATGGATTAGCTCTTGGTTAGGTTGCTATCATTTTCATTCTAAGTTTATAAGAGTTGGTGCAGTATGGTGTACAAGAGGTGTAATCGGAGTTAAATTTGGAGTGAAATTTAATGACACTCTTCCCCCCGCCTCTTGTATTCCTTGCAAATCATGATAAGGACTTTGACTGCTCCCACTGACCTTAGAAATCTTTAGGAACTCAGCATGCTTAGGGTCAATACTTAACGACCAACAAATTCTAATAGAGAAACAAGTTAATGACGTCAGTCGTTGTAGTTTCTCTTGTTGAGGATTATGTTAGTTTAGGTAAGAAATCTAAGTGTGCCCACAATTAAGCAGCAATGAAACTTTTGTAAGAGTAGCATTAGATTTTAAGGAGATAAGTTTTGATAGAACAGTGTCGTGATGGAGCGGTGTCTTGTACAAGAGGTGTAAATTGAAGTAATATAAAGTTTTCACTCCCCCACCTCTTGCAACTATTGCAAGTTGTTATTAAGACACTTAATGCTCCCACTGATCTTTGATATCTCTAGAAATGCTACAAGAGAAGTTTCAATGAGGTACGTGACGTGGGAACCTATCATATATACGTTAGACTTTATTTGATTTCTTTAACGTCCAAATATCATAAGAAACTTAAGGACATATTTAATAGAAATCTTAATAAGTAAACATATGAATAGATTTCTTCTAAGACTGTGGGCCATATGCGACAAAATTTAGCTACAAGTTGATAGTCTTTTAAATGATAAATGAATTATGTCTGAATATTCCATTTTGAATAAGTTCCACGAATGTCAATGAATGACTTATGATGGACCCATACTTATTCCTTAAGCCAAGTAATATTTAGGGCTATAACGTCATGATTTGAAATCACTTAGAATGAGATTAGATGAATAATCATCCTCATTAACCATGTCATAATTTCTCATGAATTTCGGTTATAATGGATGAAATTTATAAGTCTCATTTTCCTTTTGTCAAATTCTCATTTTCATGATGACAAAAGTTGTGAAAATGTAAGGTATCATCTAGTTTCATTTTAGTAATGTTTCAATCCAGATATTTAGAACAAATAAGATGAGAGTTTAAGGTAAGTGTGACTTTATGTTGACTATGCAAACCTCACAACCTTCATAACATTGCTTAATCAATGATACTGTACTCTGATTAATAATCAGAATATAATGTATCAAAAAGCTTTGTTAGAAGACTGCTTATTATGGTTCTTATAGCGTTAACATTTAATTTTGTCACTAGCTCTCATGTTAGTTATTTGTCGAGTTCTGGTAAGGAAACGTATGGAACTAGAGTCAACTAATCATGTGTTAATTGGAATATTAAAATTACCAGACTTAAATATCATTAATAAGTGACTATCTAATTAATTTACCCAACTGTTCTTTAGAATAATGGATAGTCTCGTTGCTTATGTCTAGTCTAATGACATAATTATGCAGTGAGATTTTCCCTTGAAGAACCTTAATGTTGGAATTGGCACTTGTAATTTGTCTATGGACCTTAGAACAATCCTCTTTTTAAACGTTTTAAGTGGTTGTAAGGTGAATAACAACTTATTTTCCAGTTTCAAACATTTATTTCTTTGTACATATGTTGCTTATCAACACACTCGTTATACTTTGGTATTTTTGAGTGTTGTAGTTGATTTATAATGCATCAAATTGTACAAGTGAAAATCTTAGTATGTAATGTACTGGAAAAAAATGTACTTATTTCCATGCGTAAGCCCTTAACGTTATGGGTCATGGTTTTGTACATTATAATGTATTCACATATACCACTTAACTTTATAGTTTAGAGTTTCAAATTAAGGCATGCATCTTAGGAGTTCTAGTGATTATTCCATAATTATAGATTAGTCTTAGGAAAAGACTTACTCTGGAATAACTTTAGTGATAGCATTTACGTTAGAGAGTTCTTGATTATCATAATAGACATCATGGTCGATTTGTCCTATTAATCATGCTCTAACTTTCTTCTTTATAATCTTTATCAGAAGAGAGCAATAGGCTTATCGTGTCTTAGGAAATAATCAAGGATTTAATTTAAGAGCGAATTCTAATAGAAACTGTAAATAAAGCAAACATTTTAGGTTTAAAAAAATTAGAGTGGATGAGATATATATATAGAAGAAAATTATAGTGAGTAACATTATGGGTACTAAGAATAAGGCAGACGAAATGATCATAAAACTTAATTAAGGATCATTAATCTAAGGATCATTATGTGAAGAGATTGTGATATGTCTATTACTAACATCAAAATAATAGACTTAGCTAAAAATTCAACTTAAACGAAAACAAAACAGCTTTGGCCAGAAGTGTAATCATTTAAGCATATGTGCAAAGTGGTTGTAACAAATCAGCTTTGGCCAGAATTGAAACAATCACTTTAGTTATGCACTTGTTGAGTATGCCATCTATGAATGAATTAAATCAGCTTTGGCCAGAAATTAAGACATTCATGCTTATGATGCATACACAACATAGCTTTCGTAATACTTGAATGATAAGTAGATGTATCAAGTCAGCTTTGGCCAGAAATGATATATCAGAAGCTCATTCAAGTTAAGCTATTTTGGTTTTGTAAAACATTATTTGATCCTTATTAATTAGCTAAGTAATTACAAAACCAATTATTTAATAGCAAACCACCTGTTAGCGCGGATCGAACTTTTTAGGTCACATTAAACAGCTTAAAGAAATAATGAGGTTTCGAGTCTTGTGCGATCAGTAATGCACAAGTCTTATGCGATTAATAAGGCCCAAGTAGACTTGTGCGATCCATAAGGCCCAAGTAGACTTGTGCGATTAATAAGGCCCAAGTAGACTTGTGCGATCCATAAGGCCTTGTGCGATCAGATCCCTTTTTTTTTTTTTTCTAGATCTGATCTTGTGCGAATCTTAAGGGACTTGTGCGATTTGAACATTAAAGATTTCGAAACCTACTGTTATAGCTGTTTAATGTTTATTGTGATAACATAACAGAAAATTCGAAAACTAAGGGATTATGAGATATGTTTCCTGTTTTAAGATGATCCAATATTATCAAAATATTTCGAAATATTATAACTGTATATCTCTTAACAGTTTTCGAAATAAACTTAAAAGTTAAAATTGGATCAAACATGGAAAAAACATTCATTAATCCTAAAACATTCCAAAACATAAGGGAAATTCGAATTTTAACTAAGAACATTATGAACCCTAAAAAACATAAAACATAAATTTTGGAACCCGAAACCTGAATTTTAATAGTTTTTTCTAAACAGATTTCGGTTAAAACATAACCCAGCTGAATTTTAACCCAGATTTCGGTTAAAACATAAAGCATATAATTAATTCAGATTTCAAAAATAATGATTTCGGTCTAAGACCCAAAATCGGCTGTTCATAAGATTATTCAAAGAAAAAATTCCGTTTTCCAAGTTTCAATCCCAGAATTATGGATACGAAAACAGAACTGACTAATCAACATATGCTCTGATACCACATGTTGGTTCAGTTCTGTTTGAACAAAATGGAAAACATGAAAAACATACCTTTGGTTGCATCAGCACAGGTTAGCAGAGAATCCAGATGGAGTCGCAGCAATTAAGGTTTGACATGATTGTCATCTTGGTCTGGTTCCTCCTTAGGGTGCTGACTGATGATGGTGATGATGAGAAACCGACAAGGGAATCGGTTATGG
Organism: Helianthus tuberosus; assembly: GCA_030545235.1. Lineage (NCBI taxonomy): Eukaryota > Viridiplantae > Streptophyta > Magnoliopsida > Asterales > Asteraceae > Helianthus > Helianthus tuberosus. The sequence continues at coordinate 1,784,954 of CM060448.1, forward strand.
AGAGGAGGTCGAATTTGATGATGTTATGGCTAATGGGTTGTGTCTAATTGTGTAACTGTCTAACCCCTTAACCTCCACATAATTCTCCTCATATAAGCACCCAGGAGGAAACCCTAATTAGTTAATAAGGGTAATATGGTCCATCAACAATTACCAACTAATTATTTAATAGGATTGTTATATATTTTGATCTATATAATGTAAATGATTATAATGGCTACAGATTAAATATTAATACGTAATATATTTAATCTTACAAATATTTCTTAGAACATTGAGTGTGAATCAAACCCTTGTTTGAATTAAAATTGAGATACCTACACAAGTTATCCCCATTTGAATAAGATAGATTCATATCTGAAAGTGGTTGACAATGCGTTCTTTCAAAATTGACTATTTATTCCTCTGTTAGAGGTGTTCCAGAAATGTCTTTGATCGAGTATATAGCGTTATGGAAGAAGATTATGTAAGAAGATTCCGTCAAAATGTGGACTTCCATGATAATAATATTGGATTTGCTTCCTTTTGATATTTTCGCCAAATACCTTGACTCCTTGATACTCAATCAAATTCTAGTCGTTGATGATTGAATTAAGTTCTCTAGTCTTATATTTAGTAAGTCTCAAGCTCTTTCTTATATATTGAGGATTATCGAAGTAAGCAAGAATATTATTTCTACGAAGAGTACAAATTCTGGGGATTTCAATTTAGATACCTGAAGAAGGTATTGGTTGGTTATTGCTTTCTTGATGCGAGTCGAGAGGGAATGGAATGCACAAAGTAATACAATGGACAAAGGAATGAAATGGATTATTACCATTCCATGGTTTTGTTTGGTTACCATGTGAAGATGGAATGAATCTTTACTTTGTGTTATGTGGTAGGTAGGAAAAAACGAAGGAATAAAATCGGCGGTGTGTGGCGGTAGTGGATGGTACTGGTGGATGTAGTGGGTGGGTGGCGGTGGTCGGTGGTGGCGGCAAGTGGTGGCAGTGGCAATGGTCGGCAATGTCATCGAGTGACGGTGGTCAGTGGGTGGTGACGACGACAGCGAGTGGCAGTGGTTGGCGCCGGTGGCAGGTTGTGGTGATTGCTGGTCGGTGGTTGTGATGAAGGGTGGGAGAGGGAATGGAATGAAAAAAACAAGGGTGGATGAAATGAATTTAAGATTTTTAGAGAGAAAATGATTTATATAATGCGTGATTCCATATCTTCACTAACCAAACACATTCTTCTTTATTCTCTTGCAATAGTCTATTTCATTCCGCCTTTTATTACTTATGCCAAACACTACGTTAGAGTTGTTATATTTGCATTGTGTTGTGAAAACAAATCATGGAAGTGGGTCATTGTGGAAAGGAATTATGGGTCGCAACTGGACCGAGAATTGATTCAAGTTTTTAATGTACAATTGGGCCACAGAACTTTTTGTGAGATAAATAATAATGGGCCGATTCACCTGGAACATTCAGACGACATGGTTACAGGGGAATTTTTGGAGGGCATGGTTTACGAAACCGGCCCCTTGGGCCTTGGCTGCGGCGTGGGATCAACGGGTGCACAGAAATCAAGGCTGGAAGGGTCACGTTGTACATGGATCAAGGAAAATATTTGAATTTAAAATTTTAATATGCATATAACATTAAATATTTTTTTTTTTCAGAATTAAACGGGTGTTTTCGTGTCAAGAAGTGAAGACACATGTCGTGTTAGTGTCTACCTGTATGACACGATTTTCGGATCGTGTTTATGGTAGAACTTATTCGCATGCCTGTCACTACCTTTCACTATTATTGTACGATAAGATGGCAAGATTATTAATTTAATAATTTGAGATGCACCGTTTTTTCTTCATGACGGAACCTCATATGCCTTTTTCACATTTTGTGTTTATCTCGCTTTTTTTTTGTTTGTAGGAAACATTTATCTATGTATCTAGAGGTTCTATGAATGATTCGTGTCTAGCACTCATAACATTAAATTAATAAAGATATGCTAGTACGAAAACTTGTTTTTGTACGTCTGGTTATATTATTATGAGATAAAAGACGGAAATGAAAACTAGATAGTATAAACTTATGACGTAACGTAGCGTAAGTATTTTGAGCTCTGGTTGGGTAATTATGATGACAAAAATTATATGCACCCTTGATATAATAATGCAAGATTCATAAAGGTTCCAAAAATAAATTAAACTATAAAACTTACTCTACATAAAGAATCTTGAATCTCACAGTAATTGAAAATGATTTTAGTTCATTTGGTTACAACTATTCCAAAAATATTTTACTACCTACCACGGGTTTAAATATTTTTACAATATATAATTTGGGCCTTATCTTTAACTTCAAGAATTATTAACTAGTCATCTATTTTAGAAGAATTTTAATAAGGTATATATAATCTCGTAATAATATAGTCTTGTAATAAGGTATATATAACATAATATATGGTCCTAGGTGTTATAAAGTCGGAGAAACCGTGAAAAATTTAATGGTGCAATAAATCTTAAAGGTTACTCATATATTAAGGCAGGGTATGGTTTAGAGGTGTGATAGGGCCTCTATTACGCCACGCAAATTACACCTTTCTTCCCTTAGTTTAAATATTACACTAATCTTTCTTTACGTTTAATGTTTGTTATGTGTTTCGTCTTACTTATTGGCATTAGAATTCCAATTTCTTCTTATGATATAACTATTTTGTTCTTATTATTACTCTAATAGAGGAAGATATGTGTAACTTTCACCATTCTTTTATCTTCTTTATTGTTTGTTCTTTTCATACTATGGATGTTTAAAGAATATATATAAGATGTTGGGAAGCCAAAAGATATAGACACTAAGAGGTTGTCGAAAATTTTATAAAATGTTTGGATTAGTTTTTGTGGTGCGAAAAGTAAAATGACCAAAAAGAATGGGTGAGTTTTCATGTTTGATTGTTTGATACGATCCGACCCTACCCGTTGTCGTAATCCTACGGGCCAACCCACCACCACATTTAAATATTGTTGCATGAAAGTTAGTTTTTAATTATTAGTTAGTTGTTATTAGTTTAGAAGTCACGTTTATTATTCAGTTATATGTATGCATGGGCATGTGGCATTAGGTCCACGATCATATTTCATGGTGCATGATCTCCTAGGAGAAACCACCATTGTTTTCCTATTTAAGCTGAAACATCCAAAGAAAATAGAGGAGAAAAAATTGTTGCAAAACTAGTCTTGTTCTTTATCTTTGTTCTTGGAGCCTAACCCACTCTACGGGTATCTATCGGGAGATTGACCATCTCGAATCGGTCCTTAACATTGTTAAACTTAAAGGGTGAGGTTAGATTGATAATTTTATGTTCAAAAAGCCAAAAGTCATTTAAAAAGTCACTTGTTGTATATCAGAGTACGGGTAATAGATAAAAAATGAAGTTCGAATAAAAACAAATGGGTAACGGTAGATTGTGACATAGACAAACCACGCAATCAGTCCCATTGGGCAAACTACACGTGAACCAAGATACTAAATCACCACTGATTACTGAATTCAAGTTCAAGCTCCAAAAACACCATTCAATTCAAATCATAATTCAGTGAGTAAAATTAACACATATTTTCTCATTCATAAACTCACGACTGTCCATCGTTCCCATGAATTCCTTTTAACTAGACAATTTACAAGATGACTCATAAGTCGTAACGCATGTACGTTTAATCTTCAAATAAAGAAAACAAAAAAAATAAGCATGTGGAATCATGGCCCGATTTTGCTTTAATTAGGCCGATCGAGTCTCTTATCACTAGTGCTCAGAGTCAGAAACTGTAATATCGTTGTATTTCAACATAAGGTAAAAGTACTTAAATCTAAAACAAAATCAAAGCATAGGTTTATAAAAAAAAATTTATTGCTGTAAGATTTATAAAAATGATGAAATTTTATAAAGTAATCTTATTTATAAAATAATAGTTTTATTTATAAAATAATAGTTTTCTAAAAAGTTTTTAAAAACCAAAAGAGTGAAATGTCAAAATCGATTCTAAGGTTTGGTCATATTTGCTTCTACCATCCAAAATGACTTTTTTTGGCATCTGAGTCCCTCATGTTTGCGTTTTATTGTCATTTCCATCCAAATCACTAGATGTCCATGCAGATATCACCAGTGGTAGACCCAGGAGCGGAAATTTTTAGGTGTTGTTTATCTAATATTTTTCTGCGCCGTTCGAGTTGGGTCGGGTCGTATAAAATATTAATGGGTATTTTAATGGATTTTGATAAATAATATATATATATATATATATATATATTTTTATCAAAATGTCTTTAGTGAAACATATATTTATGGGTAAATTACTTTTTGAGTCCCTGTGTTTTATGAGTTTTAACTAGTTGAGTCCAAAAGCAAAAAGTTTAACGACCTGAGTCCCTATAAGCATTTTCTTTAACCATTTGAGTCCAAATTTCTAACACAGTTAGAATTTTGTTGTTAAGTTTTGTTAAATGACCAAATTACCCCTAGGATTAAAAAATAAAAAAAATATATTTAGATTTTTCTCTCTCGCTTATACATCTCTTCCTTAACTGTTGAACTCCTAGAGCCATCGCAGGGACAACATTGTTATGCCTCACCTTAATCATCTGCTTAAACTCCCTCTTATCGTTTGCATTCTTGATCTCCAGAAACGATCTGAAGGGGTATGGTCCCAGATCTCGCGTCAGCATGACCGCGAATGACCATTACCCTTATCAAAAACCTCCACCAGCAATAAACTCACCTGTGTCCGCGTGGTCACGCGCGAACACAGCGGTCCAATCTGTCCAGTGATGAGAAGACTTACCTTAAGGACGGAAACCAATGTTACGCATAGTGATGCGGCCCCGCACCGCATCCTATGAACATTTTCGTCACGACAAGGGATCTGGACAACAGTAACAGTCACTAAGCGGCGATGCGGCATGACACCGCATCCCGCATAAAATCATGGATGGAACAACCAACGCGGGAACAACATCAATGACCGCAAGCAGCGATGCGGCCTGGCACCGCATCCTGCCTACAAGGCAAGTGGGTCTGACACCACAGTGCAAGTGGCACTGGGAACAGTCGCCTACCGGCCCACGTGTATACAACAGTCTGACACCACAGCAGGACGTGGCATCACCACCGTAACCGACAGGTCTGACACACCTGCAAATAGCTGTGCGATGTCAGGCTAGCTATTCAACTACCCTCCTTCACTCATCGGCTATAAATACTCACCCCAAACCAGGTTTGAGGTATCTCTTCTCAACTCTCTCAATACTACTACTATCACACTTTGCTTCCCAAGCAAACTACTGATTCTCACGCCGGAGAGTGGTAACAAGGAGCACCCCCCACCCCATCCTCCTTGTTGCGAGTCACGGCTTGTTTCCTTGTGCAGGAAACCCACCACCAGATGATCCAGCCGGCGATCCTCGGAAAGAAGGGATTAACCCTCTTGACGAGACCAGTGAGTTAACCCACCTGGTTAACCATTGTTTCATCATTGGCGCCCACCGCTACTCTTAGCACTTTTTTCTGACCATCCCTTTCTCTCCAAAGATCATGTCGGATCGTCAAAACAACACTACCGGGGATAACCTAAACCCCGCAAACCAAGGGCCTGCGGGAACCATTCCCCTAGCCCCAAATGCTGAACACATTGGCACATCAACGCAAGGGGGCGTATCCCTTACGTTTGGACACGATTTATCACAGTACGCTCCTGTGATACCTACAGGCATGAACCTTCATGCCTGGTACGACCAACAAGCAGCTATGCTGGCTGCAACATACAACAGAGCTTGCGTAGAAGCGTAAGTATCTGCGGGGCCCACCCCAGCACCACATACCCCAGCGGGTCGTACTCTACAATACGAAGGCAGGGCCCCAACACACCCGGCCTCCAGAAGCAGGCACGAAGATCGCGGTTCCTCTTACTGCGACATCCGCACACTTGATGAGGACGACTCCTCATATGGGTCCCGCCACAGAAGCCATATACAGAGTCGCCTAGGCCCACATGGCGAAACTAGGCGACAGTCTACAGCCCACCACGGCCTAGGCATTCATAGCCGGCTGGGACCCTAGTCCCACCGTGAAGGGCAAGGCCATACAGATCCGGACGATGGTACATACCGTGCGGAATCCCATGCCACCAGCAGCAGACCGGGAGGACGCAACTACGTTCCTCCTACTCACCCCCGCACTACGTACCTCCGCGCTGCAAAGCATCACCGCGGCCAACCCTACAGGCCGAAATCTGCGGCCGAAAACTCCAAGTTCGTCCAAGAAATCGTCCACGCCGATGTCACCACCACAAAATTCCCATTAAACATTGGGAAATACAACGGTTCGACCGACCCAGATGATCACAACAATATCTTCGTCGGCGCCGGGTGCAATGGTAGGTGGGATGAACCCACCTGGTGTCATTTTTTCCCACAGACCCTAACAGGTCTGGCCAGGGCATGGTTCGATTCTCTACCACCAGGGTCACTAACCTCATTCGAGGACTTACAAGAAAAATTCCTCACGCACTTTAGCCAGCAACGACGCCATGAACGTGATTCCATGGACGTCATGAACATCTGGCGCAGGGATAACGAATCGCTTGAAGCGTTCGTTGTCCGTTACAATAAAGAATGCCTAGAGATAGGCGATGTCGCCGACCAAATGGCACGTAACCATTTCATTGTTGCCGTTAAAGACGAGCAAATGGTTATGAATATCTCTGGCAAAGATGGTTTGCCTAAGAAGTGGGAAGATGTCATGGCTGCGGTTAAGACATACGCCCAGACTCAGCGATCCTTAAGACCGCACATGTCAAAGGCACAACCCCAAGCGGAAGGCCAGTCTTCCCGCCAAGAGCCCAAGCGCAACAATAAGCGCAACCGGGACACATGGAATCGTGGCAGCGATTCCAGACCATATGTCCCACGAAGCAACCAGCCCGACGCAAGGGCTACAATCAACGCCCAGCGTAAAAACCGGGCGTCAAAAAAGGAGTCTCGGGACCGCAGCTGAACCGAGATTAACCAGTCGCCAAGCGACGTCCTTCTCACGGACGCACAATTCCTGCGACCGGCCCAACCGATGAAGTCCAAAAAGAACCAGGATCTCGCAATCTACTGCGAGTATCACAAGGACAATGGCCACACAACAAACAGCTGCATCAGTCTCCGACTGGAGATCAAGCGAGCCCTAAAAGAGGGGAAACTGCAACATCTGTTGACAGGCGCACAAAAAGCTACCAAGCGCATCACTCGCCACAACGAGGGCACCTCCACGGGTAAGAGGACCATGTACGTGGCCTCTACCCACATGATCAATGGGGGAAGAGGAAGGTCGCGCAAGGCGGCAAGAAGACCGAAAAATGACTGGAAAGACGAGCAAGTCGTCTTTCCAAAAGTCCGAGGCGGCCCGCGCGATAGACGCGCCGTTGTTATCACAGGCCACCTGGCTCACTACTGCACCGAGCGATTGTTCATCGACCCGGGCAGTACATCCGATATTATATACGAGCAATGCTTCAACCAGTTCGATCAAGAAGACAAAGATCGACTGCAGCCAGCGGACTACCCGTTGGCCGGGTTTGCAGGGGAAACCGTATTCCCCCTGGGCCAAATTACCTTTCCTGTGCGCCTCACCAATGGGAGGCACACAAGAACGGAGGAGGTAAACTTCATGGTTTTATCGCACACCTCCAAGTACGACGTACTTCTCGGGAGAGAATCCCAGGGCGACTTCAACATGATCACATCCGTCCCTCACTCTGCCATTGGTTTCCCAACCGAGACGGGGGTCGTGGTAATATACGCCCGGAGAAAAGTTATGTCTACGGACGACCTGCGTCCAGCCAAGGTAGCAAGGCCCACCCCCAACACGCAACCAGAAAAATGGGTGCTTAACGCAAGACAGCCAGAGCAAACGGTCACGTTGGGCCATGCCTTGACACCCACCATCAGAGCGCGCCTGAAGCAACTCCTCTTCAGGAACCAAGATATTTTTGCATGGACACCCGCAGTCATGACAGGGGTGCCACGCGAAATCGCGCAACATTTCTTGAATACCATGCCAGGTATCAAGCCGGTGATCCAAGGCCAGCGCCACCTTGGATCAGCAAAAAACACGGCGATGGAAGAGCAGGTACAGGAACTGCTCTCCGCAGGCATCCTGCGGGAAGTCAAATACCAGACTTGGTTGTCCAACCCAGTCATGGTAGAAAAACCAAGCGGGGGCTGGCGCATGTGTGTCGATTACAAAGACCTCAATAAGGCCTGCCCCAAGGATTGTTACGCACTTCCAGAGATCGACGAGAAGGTCGATAACCTCGCACCATTTCGATGGAAGTGCTTCCTCGATTGTTACAAAGGCTACCACCAGGTACAGATGACAATCGCAGATGAAGACAAAACGGCATTCCGCACTCCTACCGGGAACTACTGTTACACCAAAATGCCGTTCGGGTTGCGCAACGCGGGCGCAACCTATCAAAAGTTGATGAACGACACTTTTCACGGTCAAATCAGCAAAAGTGTCGAAATTTATATGGACGACCTGGTCGTCATGAGCATGGAGGAAGACACCATGCTCAACGATATCGAAAGAACATTCCAAACTCTGCGAAGCGTCAACATGAAGCTTAATCCAGGGAAATGCTTGTTTGGAATGGAAGAAGGCAAATTCCTCGGATTCATCGTAACCAAAGATGGATTCAATGTAAACCTGGAAAAAGTTCAGGCGATCGAACGCATGCCATCGCCCTCTACGATGAAAGAAATGCAACGACTAGCCGGCAGGCTAGCCGCACTAAACAGATTCTTAGCCAACCACGCAGCTAAGTCATACCCTTTCATCAAAACCCTGCGGAGCTTCCTAAAAATGGAACAATTCCAATGGACCGCAAATGCCGAAAAAGCTTTCCGGGAGATGAAAGAGTGTTTGATCCAACTCCCAACTTTAACCGCACCACGAAAAGATGAGCCACTTATTTTATACCTGTCTGCCGCGGACAACGCGGTAGGCGCGGTACTCATAGTGGAGCGGGAAGGAGTCCAAACACCCATCTACTACATCAGCAAAATGCTCAACGACCCAGAGACAAGGTACTCCATCATGGAGAAACTGGTACTGGCACTAGTGCACGCATCGAGACGTTTACGACGTTACTTTGCAAACCACGTCTTAACAGTGTTAACCAACTACAGGATCGGCCCGATCCTATCCAAACCCGACATCTCTGGGAGGTTAGCAAAATGGGCAATCGAGCTGGGCGCACTTTCACTGAACTATAAGCCGCGCCCCGCAATCAAAGGCCAGGTCTTGGCTGATTTCATTGCTGAAGTACCAGCAAACCGCATTCAAGAATGCGAAGAAGAACAAAACCCTACATCACCACCATCCTCCGCAGAAACCTGGGCACTATATACAGATGGTGCATCCAACGAAGATGGTGCTGGCGCAGGTCTGCGACTTGTCAGCCCCGATGGCCAAGAGCTAACCTACGCAATCCGCCTTGATTTCAAAAGCACGAATAACGAAGCGGAGTATGAGGCTCTACTGGCAGGGCTACGGTTGGCAGTCAAACTCGACGTCAAACATCTGGAAGCACATGTCGACTCACTACTGGTTGCAGGGCAGATACGCGGTGACTATGCCGCAAAAGGGGATATCATGATCCTCTACCTCGAACAAGCCTTGCAACTGAAATCAAGGTTCACCTCCTTCAATATTCACCATATGAACAGGAGTGATAACAAACCTGCGGATGCACTATCAAAACTTGCATCCACCAGCTTCCAACACCTGGCAAAAGAGGTACGCATCAAGATCCTGCAATATCCTTCAGTACCCCTGCGCCAAGTCAATTTCATCCAGTACGGTACAACATCCTGGATGACACCGATAATTGCATACTTACAATCAGGTGTTACTCCCGAAAACAAGGCAGAAGCACGCAAGCTACAATACAAAGCGTGTCATTACCAAATGGGAGACGGTATCTTATACCGTAAATCACACCTAGGGCCATTCCTACGATGCGTCAACCCCCAAGATGCCATATACCTTATCAAAGAAATTCACGAGGGAATATGTGGCATACACGCAGGCCCATGCATCGTAGTGGCCAAAATCATGAACGTCGGGTACTATTGGCCCGGCATGCACCTGGATGCGGTCAAGGTCTTACGCAAGTGTTTCAACTGTCAGCGACATGCTCCCAAGACCTTGCGTCCCAAGACCAACCTGATCCCCGTCACCACCGCATGGCCATTTCAGAAATGGGCAATCGATGTGGTGGGACCATTTCCAGACGCACCCGGTGCAGTGAAATTTATCATAGTGGCTGTTGATTACTTTACAAAATGTGTAGAGGCAAAGCCACTTGCATCAACCACCGCTATGATAACAAGGAAATTCGTGTGGGAACATATCATCTGCCGTTTCGGTCTACCAATGTGCATCGTCACCGATAACGGTACCAACTTCGCCGCCGATGACTTTCAAAAATGGCTAAAAGAGCTAAACATTGAACACATATTCTCCTCAGTGGCGCATCCGCAAGGGAACGGCCAAGTCGAGAGTATCAATAAAAGCTTAGTCGAAGGCATCAAAGCACGGTTGGGAACAGCCAGAAGCGGCTGGGTTGATGAACTCCCAAGTATTTTATGGGCTCACAGGACAAGCCCAAAAACAAGCAATGGTGAGACACCCTTCAGCCTGGTCTATGGCACTGAAGCGATGATCCCCGCGGAAGTAGGCCTCCCCTCACCTAGAATGTTGGCTATCAACAAGATAGACAACAATGAGGAATGCAGGGTTGACCTGGACCTCTTGGAAGAAAGGCGCGAAAACGCGGCCATCAACGAGGCCAAATACAAAACCAAACTTGAAAAGTACTACAATGCACGCGTTCGCATTTGTAATTTCAACCCGGGAGACTATGTCCTTCGTGACAATGAAGCATCTAACGCGGAACGCCCAGGGAAACTTGCCCCCAAGTGGGAAGGACCCTACCTCATCCAAGAGGTCCTGGGCAAAGTGATGTGCGATAAAGTGTCGTATATATTAGGTGTATATTTTAAGCCCTTTTTAACACTTATTTTAGCCAAGTTTTAAATTTATAAAACACGATATTTCACTAACACTAAACACACATATGGGCAAGTGCACCCATCGTTGAGTGTAGTATAGCGTTGGTAAGATACCGAGGTCGTCCAAGGACACAAGAGCTTTTAGTACCGGTTTATCCTCAACGTCTAACCAAAATAAAAGTTTAGAAAAATGTTTTAAACTAAGAAAAATAAAACTAACTAAAATGCTGAAAATAAAAATAAAAGAAAAACAGATAGACAAGATGAATCACTTGGTTCCGACTCGTATCTAGTATAACCTTTGATTATTTCCGCACTTTTGCACATAATTAAGAGATTATCTTAGTTATTGTAGTAGGCCCCTCTTTTGAAGGCGACGTTACCCTCACCCCAGTAGTTTGAGTCAGCAGGGATACAATCCTAAAAGGGTGGATTATTGGAAGATAATGAATTAAGTTATTAATGCAGTATTGTGGTAGGCCCCGCTTTTGGCGGTGACGTTACCCTCGGCTAAGTAGTCTGAGTCAGCAGGGATACAGTCCTAAATAGCCGGGTTATAGTATTAATAGTAGTTAACTTATGAGGGGATCAAAGAGTTTGGACCCCCGTCATCCAATACCATGAAGTATTGAAGGAGGTCCTACTAAATTTGACCCAGGTCCATTGCAGGACCTCTAAACGCTGAACAATGGCAAGACCTTTACCAAACCGTTCCCTTAACCCCCTACCAGGTAGCCAACATATCTCCATATAGACCGTGGAGATATGAACGGAGAAAATCCTTTATTTTATATAGACAGTAAAATAATGCCAAGACACCACGGACAAACGATAAGGAAAGATCACCTTCAACATAAGTAACTAGTTATTAAAGTCATTAATACAAAACCAAATAAAAAGTGCAAAAGATTAGAAATAAAAAGTATTATACTAGACACTTTGTCTTCACCAAGTGATGTAAGAGACTTAGGCAAACATGGCCTTGATTGTCAAGAACTCTTACGATCAATCTTGGATCCCGAGACGACTCACACACTCTACGATGGACAATGGATGATGGTGGTGGATGATGGTGTTGTGATGGTGTTGTGATGGTGGTGGGTGGTGGATGAAGTGTGAGAGAGGTGGTGTGCCAAGGAATGAGATGAAATGAATCCAAGCACTCCTATTTATAGGCTGAACAGAGAGCTGGACACGGCCCCGTGTCCGCTGGGCACGGCCCCGTGTCCGTCTGACACTCTCTCTCCTCATTAATTGTAATTCGCAATTACAATAAATGCGCCTGCTGTACTTTCGACACGCCCCCGTGTCCGCTGAGCACGGCCCCGTGATGGGCAATAGAAGCTTCTATATGTTTGTCTTTTCTGCTGCTTCTTGGGCACGGCCCCGTGCTGGCTGAGCACGGGGCGTGTTTAGTCTTCTGTTTTCTCTATTTTGCTTTGGAAGGTGCCGTTGAGGGTTCGGGCAGTCCACTAATGTTCCTTTTCTTGTATTTATGTTGGATTTAGATGTCTTTTTGCTTCTTTTGCGTTTTTGAGCTCATTTAATCCTGAAAATACAAAAGGAAGACAAAAACACTCTTTTTCCAATATTAACACTAAAAAAGGGTTAGTTTTATGCCTCATTTGATGTAATTTATATGTTGCATTTTACACACATCAAATACCCCCACACTTGAACTTTTGCTTGTCCTCAAGCAAAACTCTTTAATATGTGGCTTACACTCCCAAATGGAATAGGTAGAAGAGAAGGTTTTTGGGCTTGTCGTAGAGTGTCGGGATTTCCAAGATCTTTTTGGGTTTTATTTTTATTTATTTACACTCCTATTCGTAATTATTTATTTAGAACTGTTCATAAAAGAAATTACTTATTTGGGCATAACATGCCTTTTTAAAATTCTATTTATATACAAGTTCACATACCTCGCGGGGAAATCACTCACACTCGGCCGAAGGTGTATTTTTAGTGAATCACTCGAGAGCGGCACGGAACTTATTCCTACCATAGGCTTGCCAAGAAATCAATCCTCCTCCTTTTTAACTTTTATACCTTTGTAGATATCAAGAGGACTTTGTGGGTTAAGGGTTGGCTAGGGTTAAAGGTAGGTGGTTGGGTTAGTGGTTAGTAGAAAAATGGCTAAAAGCGTAACAAGTGTCGGTTTTCGTATTTTTGCAACTTTTTATTTTGATGAAGCTTTTATTCAAACTAAGTTATTTTTGATTAACTTGTTTGTTTATTTTCTTTTTGCTTCATCATTATCACAATTTTTTTTTTCACGAAGAACCGAACTTGTTACTAAAATAAAGGGTTAAAAATGAAAAAGGTTTTGGTGGATGAAAGGGTTTTTTTGTTTGGGTGATGAAATGAAAAGGTTTAGGCTCAAAGGGGCTAACTAGGGGGATTTTTGGGTAGGTGGTAAAGGAAAAAGAAAAATAATGGTGTAGAAATGAAAAGGGTTAGTCCTAATGCCTCCATCATTTACTTACTCGGGTTTAAGTTGATAAGGACCGGGAATGTATTGTCATGGCAAGTTCTAGAGTCGTAAGAACCAAGCAGCTATTCACACAAGAAACGAAAAATGAGCATTTAGTCAAATGATATGTAATTGTGTGCTCAATAAAGGCTCAAAACTCACTTTTGTGGGAATGGGTTTTTATGTAATCAAGTATATAATCAAATTTTAAATAAGTTTGCTATGCCTTTTCATAATTTTCTTATGTTGGTTCTTTTTATCACTACGCTATCGGTTGTAAATTTGTAAAAATATAACCTTTTTGAGAACTTGAATTTCCCGAGTTAAACCTAGACAAGTAAAAATGAAATTTTTGAAAAAATTTGGGGTGATTAGCGGTTCCAATAGAGTTTTGTGTAAGGCTTGTATTTAGGACTTGCAAAATTCAAGGTTTTAGCATCCCCCCCACACTTAAATTACACATTGTCCTCAATGTGTCCCAAAAATAAATTTTTAGGTTGATTAGATGTGTAAAATAGTGTTTAAAAAGCAAAAAAATTGTGTTACTGGGCGCTGAACACGGCCCCGTGTTCAAGTGCCAGTAACAAAATTGAAATAAGTCAAACAGAAGGCTGGACATGGGGGCGTGTTGGGTGAACACGGCCCGTGTCCAGGTACCTATACTGGGCGTTTTTCTGCAGGTGGTTGGGCACGGGGCCGTGTTGGTTGGGCACGGCCCGTGTTGAACCTTCTGAAATGGAGAAAATTGTCGGGTTGCCTCGTTCTTGTGCATGGGATCATTTTTCTCGTTCCCCTTTTCATCCTTTACCACCATGAGTGTATTTTATTCCTGAAAATTAAAACTAACTAGAAAACATAAAAATTAACCTAAATTAAACTAGGGATAGTTCCGTGGAATGCCTCCATGGTGCGCCACGTTTATAAGGGTCCTTGGATAGACCCAAAGCCTGGTCATATGTTACCCAATTGGGATGAGTTGCATCCCATGTTACACCGTCGGAGAGCGTTATCCAAGCTTGAGTCTATGACCTTCATGTAGTTGACCGGATCTTCTTCCTCTACTCGCTTTCCACATTCAAATTTTACCTCTTCATCCCCAAACTTCAATGTTAGAGTTCCGTCATTCATATCCACCAACGCTTGGGCGGTGGCTAGAAATGGCCTCCCGAGGATGAGAGGGACATCGGTGTCTTCTTCCATGTCTAGGATGACGAAGTCGGTTGGAAAGACGAATTTGTCAACCTTGAATAGCAGATTTTCGGCGACACCTTGTGGGAATTTGACGGACCTGTCGGCGAGTTGTATGCTCATCTTTGTAGGGCTTGTTGTTCCTAGGCCGAGTCGCTTGAACATTGATGTGGGCATGAGGTTGATGCTAGCCCCAAGATCGGCTAAAGCATTTCGGACGGGGGACTTCCCAATCGAACAAGGGATTGTGAAGCTCCCGGGGTCGATTTTCTTTTGTGGAAGTTTGTTGAGTACTAAAGCTGAACATTCTTCGCCTAAGTTAACTAATTGCAATGATTCAATTTTCCTTTTGTGAGTGAGGAAATCCCTCATGAATTTTGCATATTTAGGCATTTGGGTTAGGACCTCAATAAAAGGAATATTAACATGCAATTGTTTTAGTAAACTTTCGAACTTTGTGAATTGCTCATCGGTCTTTTGACGATTTAACCTACCGGGGTACGGGATTAGAGGAGTCTTGGTGGGCTCTTTATTTGGTATAGAAGCCTTTTCTGGCGCAGGAGGAGTTATAAGCTGGCTAGAATGGCTTCTTTCATTTGGTGGCAATGGAGCATCCTCGGGACCCACGGTTCGATTTCTTAATGTGATGAGATGTACTTGTGCCTTTGGGTTCGTTTCGGTATTACTAGGTAACGCGCCTTGTGGTCTCTCGGAGAAATTTTGAGCTAGTTGATTTAATTGTTTTTCAACGTTCTGAATGCTAGCTTGTTGATTTCTAAAATTTGATTCCAATTGTTGAAATCGATCCGAGTTTTTCTTTTCAGTGTCAGAGATGAGGCGAGATACCGTATCTTCAAGCCTTTCTCTTCCACCTTGTTGTTGAGAAAAATTTTGCGGTTGTTGAAAATTAGTTCGTTGGTTTTGTTGGTTACTACTATTGCCGGGATCTCTCCAACCAAGATTTGGGTGGTTACGCCATCCTTGGTTGTAGGTACCCGTTGGAGGACCCGACGGCCTAGGTCTATTATCCAAGTAGTTTACCGTTTCAGTTTGTTCATCTAATTCTTTCATACAACTCCAATTTTCATGTGACCCACCACACCCTTCACAAGCCATAACCGAGGCCGTTTTTGTCATTTCTAGCCTTTTGATTTTTGAACAGAGGGCCTCGATTTGGGCTTGTAAAGAGGTGCTTTCATCAACCTTATGGGCGCCCGGGGCAATAGATTTATTACCCCGGGGAGTGTGCCATTGAAAATTGGTTTGAGCAATTTCCTCAATTTGGTTATATATTTCATTTGGGCGACGATTACCTAAGAGTCCCCCGGAGCTTGAATCAAGTGTTTGTCTTGTGTGTGGCAACAATCCATTGTAGAAAGTGGATACTTGTTGCCATACCGCTAGACCATGGTGAGGACACTTTCTTAAAAGCTCCTTGAACCTTTCCCAAGTTTCATATAAGGATTCCCCATCCTCTTGTGAGTATGTATTAATTTCAGTCATTAATTTGGCCGTTTTAGTAGGAGGGAAATACTTATATAAAAACTTTTGAGCGAGTTCATCCCAGGTGTTTACCGATCCAACTAGGAGGGTGTTAAGCCAAGCCTTAGCTCGGTCTTTTAGTGAAAAAGGAAACATTCGAAGGCGGATGGCGTCATTTGATGCTCCATTGATCCGAAAGGTATCACATATTTCTAAGAA
The DNA here is from genome assembly GCA_030545235.1 of Helianthus tuberosus. Lineage (NCBI taxonomy): Eukaryota > Viridiplantae > Streptophyta > Magnoliopsida > Asterales > Asteraceae > Helianthus > Helianthus tuberosus. The sequence goes on from CM060448.1 coordinate 1,801,421, forward strand.
GTTAGTAATATGTAGATGGGGATCCTCGTCCGCAAGCCCGTGGAAGGTTGAGGAGTTTTGGAGCATTTGTATCAAATGCGGCCGAAGTTCGAAGTTGTTGGCCTCGACATTCGGTGCATTGATAGCGGCGCCAAGATTGCCTACGGTAGGCTGTAGGTAATCCATGAGGGTACGTTGGTCCGCCATTGGAAGTGGGTCCCCCGAAGCTTTCTCTTGATTTTTAGCTTTAAGTCTTTTTCTGAGAAAGCGCTCGGGTTCTTCTAGGGGTTCTTTTATGTCTCTACTAGAACTGGAGCTCATGCACTACGTAGGAGGTTCAAATGTGGCGCCTGGGTTCCAAATCCTGCAATAAAAACAAAAAAAAGAACGTTGGTCAGAATGTTCACCACGGCCCCGTGCTCAGTGAACACGGCCCGTGGTCAGAAGTACAGTAATTGTTTTCTGTATCCCAGTTACTGGGAGTTGGACACGACCCCGTGTTGCACCGACACGGCCCCGTGTTCAGCTCTCTGTAACTCAGAAAATAAAAACTGCCAGTGATGAAGCTGGGCACGGCCCGTGTCTGACCGAGCACGGCCCGTGCTGAGCTCTGCAGAAGCTGAAAAACTAAGAAAATCCTAAAAAAAATAAAAAGAAAAATAAAGGATGATTAGGCCGTTGATTCCTAACTTTCTTAAAATCCTTGTGTCCCCGGCAGCGGCGCCAAAAACTTGATGTGCGATAAAGTGTCGTATATATTAGGTGTATATTTTAAGCCCTTTTTAACACTTATTTTAGCCAAGTTTTAAATTTATAAAACACGATATTTCACTAACACTAAACACACATATGGGCAAGTGCACCCATCGTTGAGTGTAGTATAGCGTTGGTAAGATACCGAGGTCGTCCAAGGACACAAGAGCTTTTAGTACCGGTTTATCCTCAACGTCTAACCAAAATAAAAGTTTAGAAAAATGTTTTAAACTAAGAAAAATAAAACTAACTAAAATGCTGAAAATAAAAATAAAAGAAAAACAGATAGACAAGATGAATCACTTGGTTCCGACTCGTATCTAGTATAACCTTTGATTATTTCCGCACTTTTGCACATAATTAAGAGATTATCTTAGTTATTGTAGTAGGCCCCTCTTTTGAAGGCGACGTTACCCTCACCCCAGTAGTTTGAGTCAGCAGGGATACAATCCTAAAAGGGTGGATTATTGGAAGATAATGAATTAAGTTATTAATGCAGTATTGTGGTAGGCCCCGCTTTTGGCGGTGACGTTACCCTCGGCTAAGTAGTCTGAGTCAGCAGGGATACAGTCCTAAATAGCCGGGTTATAGTATTAATAGTAGTTAACTTATGAGGGGATCAAAGAGTTTGGACCCCCGTCATCCAATACCATGAAGTATTGAAGGAGGTCCTACTAAATTTGACCCAGGTCCATTGCAGGACCTCTAAACGCTGAACAATGGCAAGACCTTTACCAAACCGTTCCCTTAACCCCCTACCAGGTAGCCAACATATCTCCATATAGACCGTGGAGATATGAACGGAGAAAATCCTTTATTTTATATAGACAGTAAAATAATGCCAAGACACCACGGACAAACGATAAGGAAAGATCACCTTCAACATAAGTAACTAGTTATTAAAGTCATTAATACAAAACCAAATAAAAAGTGCAAAAGATTAGAAATAAAAAGTATTATACTAGACACTTTGTCTTCACCAAGTGATGTAAGAGACTTAGGCAAACATGGCCTTGATTGTCAAGAACTCTTACGATCAATCTTGGATCCCGAGACGACTCACACACTCTACGATGGACAATGGATGATGGTGGTGGATGATGGTGTTGTGATGGTGTTGTGATGGTGGTGGGTGGTGGATGAAGTGTGAGAGAGGTGGTGTGCCAAGGAATGAGATGAAATGAATCCAAGCACTCCTATTTATAGGCTGAACAGAGAGCTGGACACGGCCCCGTGTCCGCTGGGCACGGCCCCGTGTCCGTCTGACACTCTCTCTCCTCATTAATTGTAATTCGCAATTACAATAAATGCGCCTGCTGTACTTTCGACACGCCCCCGTGTCCGCTGAGCACGGCCCCGTGATGGGCAATAGAAGCTTCTATATGTTTGTCTTTTCTGCTGCTTCTTGGGCACGGCCCCGTGCTGGCTGAGCACGGGGCGTGTTTAGTCTTCTGTTTTCTCTATTTTGCTTTGGAAGGTGCCGTTGAGGGTTCGGGCAGTCCACTAATGTTCCTTTTCTTGTATTTATGTTGGATTTAGATGTCTTTTTGCTTCTTTTGCGTTTTTGAGCTCATTTAATCCTGAAAATACAAAAGGAAGACAAAAACACTCTTTTTCCAATATTAACACTAAAAAAGGGTTAGTTTTATGCCTCATTTGATGTAATTTATATGTTGCATTTTACACACATCAAATACCCCCACACTTGAACTTTTGCTTGTCCTCAAGCAAAACTCTTTAATATGTGGCTTACACTCCCAAATGGAATAGGTAGAAGAGAAGGTTTTTGGGCTTGTCGTAGAGTGTCGGGATTTCCAAGATCTTTTTGGGTTTTATTTTTATTTATTTACACTCCTATTCGTAATTATTTATTTAGAACTGTTCATAAAAGAAATTACTTATTTGGGCATAACATGCCTTTTTAAAATTCTATTTATATACAAGTTCACATACCTCGCGGGGAAATCACTCACACTCGGCCGAAGGTGTATTTTTAGTGAATCACTCGAGAGCGGCACGGAACTTATTCCTACCATAGGCTTGCCAAGAAATCAATCCTCCTCCTTTTTAACTTTTATACCTTTGTAGATATCAAGAGGACTTTGTGGGTTAAGGGTTGGCTAGGGTTAAAGGTAGGTGGTTGGGTTAGTGGTTAGTAGAAAAATGGCTAAAAGCGTAACAAGTGTCGGTTTTCGTATTTTTGCAACTTTTTATTTTGATGAAGCTTTTATTCAAACTAAGTTATTTTTGATTAACTTGTTTGTTTATTTTCTTTTTGCTTCATCATTATCACAATTTTTTTTTTCACGAAGAACCGAACTTGTTACTAAAATAAAGGGTTAAAAATGAAAAAGGTTTTGGTGGATGAAAGGGTTTTTTTGTTTGGGTGATGAAATGAAAAGGTTTAGGCTCAAAGGGGCTAACTAGGGGGATTTTTGGGTAGGTGGTAAAGGAAAAAGAAAAATAATGGTGTAGAAATGAAAAGGGTTAGTCCTAATGCCTCCATCATTTACTTACTCGGGTTTAAGTTGATAAGGACCGGGAATGTATTGTCATGGCAAGTTCTAGAGTCGTAAGAACCAAGCAGCTATTCACACAAGAAACGAAAAATGAGCATTTAGTCAAATGATATGTAATTGTGTGCTCAATAAAGGCTCAAAACTCACTTTTGTGGGAATGGGTTTTTATGTAATCAAGTATATAATCAAATTTTAAATAAGTTTGCTATGCCTTTTCATAATTTTCTTATGTTGGTTCTTTTTATCACTACGCTATCGGTTGTAAATTTGTAAAAATATAACCTTTTTGAGAACTTGAATTTCCCGAGTTAAACCTAGACAAGTAAAAATGAAATTTTTGAAAAAATTTGGGGTGATTAGCGGTTCCAATAGAGTTTTGTGTAAGGCTTGTATTTAGGACTTGCAAAATTCAAGGTTTTAGCATCCCCCCCACACTTAAATTACACATTGTCCTCAATGTGTCCCAAAAATAAATTTTTAGGTTGATTAGATGTGTAAAATAGTGTTTAAAAAGCAAAAAAATTGTGTTACTGGGCGCTGAACACGGCCCCGTGTTCAAGTGCCAGTAACAAAATTGAAATAAGTCAAACAGAAGGCTGGACATGGGGGCGTGTTGGGTGAACACGGCCCGTGTCCAGGTACCTATACTGGGCGTTTTTCTGCAGGTGGTTGGGCACGGGGCCGTGTTGGTTGGGCACGGCCCGTGTTGAACCTTCTGAAATGGAGAAAATTGTCGGGTTGCCTCGTTCTTGTGCATGGGATCATTTTTCTCGTTCCCCTTTTCATCCTTTACCACCATGAGTGTATTTTATTCCTGAAAATTAAAACTAACTAGAAAACATAAAAATTAACCTAAATTAAACTAGGGATAGTTCCGTGGAATGCCTCCATGGTGCGCCACGTTTATAAGGGTCCTTGGATAGACCCAAAGCCTGGTCATATGTTACCCAATTGGGATGAGTTGCATCCCATGTTACACCGTCGGAGAGCGTTATCCAAGCTTGAGTCTATGACCTTCATGTAGTTGACCGGATCTTCTTCCTCTACTCGCTTTCCACATTCAAATTTTACCTCTTCATCCCCAAACTTCAATGTTAGAGTTCCGTCATTCATATCCACCAACGCTTGGGCGGTGGCTAGAAATGGCCTCCCGAGGATGAGAGGGACATCGGTGTCTTCTTCCATGTCTAGGATGACGAAGTCGGTTGGAAAGACGAATTTGTCAACCTTGAATAGCAGATTTTCGGCGACACCTTGTGGGAATTTGACGGACCTGTCGGCGAGTTGTATGCTCATCTTTGTAGGGCTTGTTGTTCCTAGGCCGAGTCGCTTGAACATTGATGTGGGCATGAGGTTGATGCTAGCCCCAAGATCGGCTAAAGCATTTCGGACGGGGGACTTCCCAATCGAACAAGGGATTGTGAAGCTCCCGGGGTCGATTTTCTTTTGTGGAAGTTTGTTGAGTACTAAAGCTGAACATTCTTCGCCTAAGTTAACTAATTGCAATGATTCAATTTTCCTTTTGTGAGTGAGGAAATCCCTCATGAATTTTGCATATTTAGGCATTTGGGTTAGGACCTCAATAAAAGGAATATTAACATGCAATTGTTTTAGTAAACTTTCGAACTTTGTGAATTGCTCATCGGTCTTTTGACGATTTAACCTACCGGGGTACGGGATTAGAGGAGTCTTGGTGGGCTCTTTATTTGGTATAGAAGCCTTTTCTGGCGCAGGAGGAGTTATAAGCTGGCTAGAATGGCTTCTTTCATTTGGTGGCAATGGAGCATCCTCGGGACCCACGGTTCGATTTCTTAATGTGATGAGATGTACTTGTGCCTTTGGGTTCGTTTCGGTATTACTAGGTAACGCGCCTTGTGGTCTCTCGGAGAAATTTTGAGCTAGTTGATTTAATTGTTTTTCAACGTTCTGAATGCTAGCTTGTTGATTTCTAAAATTTGATTCCAATTGTTGAAATCGATCCGAGTTTTTCTTTTCAGTGTCAGAGATGAGGCGAGATACCGTATCTTCAAGCCTTTCTCTTCCACCTTGTTGTTGAGAAAAATTTTGCGGTTGTTGAAAATTAGTTCGTTGGTTTTGTTGGTTACTACTATTGCCGGGATCTCTCCAACCAAGATTTGGGTGGTTACGCCATCCTTGGTTGTAGGTACCCGTTGGAGGACCCGACGGCCTAGGTCTATTATCCAAGTAGTTTACCGTTTCAGTTTGTTCATCTAATTCTTTCATACAACTCCAATTTTCATGTGACCCACCACACCCTTCACAAGCCATAACCGAGGCCGTTTTTGTCATTTCTAGCCTTTTGATTTTTGAACAGAGGGCCTCGATTTGGGCTTGTAAAGAGGTGCTTTCATCAACCTTATGGGCGCCCGGGGCAATAGATTTATTACCCCGGGGAGTGTGCCATTGAAAATTGGTTTGAGCAATTTCCTCAATTTGGTTATATATTTCATTTGGGCGACGATTACCTAAGAGTCCCCCGGAGCTTGAATCAAGTGTTTGTCTTGTGTGTGGCAACAATCCATTGTAGAAAGTGGATACTTGTTGCCATACCGCTAGACCATGGTGAGGACACTTTCTTAAAAGCTCCTTGAACCTTTCCCAAGTTTCATATAAGGATTCCCCATCCTCTTGTGAGTATGTATTAATTTCAGTCATTAATTTGGCCGTTTTAGTAGGAGGGAAATACTTATATAAAAACTTTTGAGCGAGTTCATCCCAGGTGTTTACCGATCCAACTAGGAGGGTGTTAAGCCAAGCCTTAGCTCGGTCTTTTAGTGAAAAAGGAAACATTCGAAGGCGGATGGCGTCATTTGATGCTCCATTGATCCGAAAGGTATCACATATTTCTAAGAAGTTAGTAATATGTAGATGGGGATCCTCGTCCGCAAGCCCGTGGAAGGTTGAGGAGTTTTGGAGCATTTGTATCAAATGCGGCCGAAGTTCGAAGTTGTTGGCCTCGACATTCGGTGCATTGATAGCGGCGCCAAGATTGCCTACGGTAGGCTGTAGGTAATCCATGAGGGTACGTTGGTCCGCCATTGGAAGTGGGTCCCCCGAAGCTTTCTCTTGATTTTTAGCTTTAAGTCTTTTTCTGAGAAAGCGCTCGGGTTCTTCTAGGGGTTCTTTTATGTCTCTACTAGAACTGGAGCTCATGCACTACGTAGGAGGTTCAAATGTGGCGCCTGGGTTCCAAATCCTGCAATAAAAACAAAAAAAAGAACGTTGGTCAGAATGTTCACCACGGCCCCGTGCTCAGTGAACACGGCCCGTGGTCAGAAGTACAGTAATTGTTTTCTGTATCCCAGTTACTGGGAGTTGGACACGACCCCGTGTTGCACCGACACGGCCCCGTGTTCAGCTCTCTGTAACTCAGAAAATAAAAACTGCCAGTGATGAAGCTGGGCACGGCCCGTGTCTGACCGAGCACGGCCCGTGCTGAGCTCTGCAGAAGCTGAAAAACTAAGAAAATCCTAAAAAAAATAAAAAGAAAAATAAAGGATGATTAGGCCGTTGATTCCTAACTTTCTTAAAATCCTTGTGTCCCCGGCAGCGGCGCCAAAAACTTGATGTGCGATAAAGTGTCGTATATATTAGGTGTATATTTTAAGCCCTTTTTAACACTTATTTTAGCCAAGTTTTAAATTTATAAAACACGATATTTCACTAACACTAAACACACATATGGGCAAGTGCACCCATCGTTGAGTGTAGTATAGCGTTGGTAAGATACCGAGGTCGTCCAAGGACACAAGAGCTTTTAGTACCGGTTTATCCTCAACGTCTAACCAAAATAAAAGTTTAGAAAAATGTTTTAAACTAAGAAAAATAAAACTAACTAAAATGCTGAAAATAAAAATAAAAGAAAAACAGATAGACAAGATGAATCACTTGGTTCCGACTCGTATCTAGTATAACCTTTGATTATTTCCGCACTTTTGCACATAATTAAGAGATTATCTTAGTTATTGTAGTAGGCCCCTCTTTTGAAGGCGACGTTACCCTCACCCCAGTAGTTTGAGTCAGCAGGGATACAATCCTAAAAGGGTGGATTATTGGAAGATAATGAATTAAGTTATTAATGCAGTATTGTGGTAGGCCCCGCTTTTGGCGGTGACGTTACCCTCGGCTAAGTAGTCTGAGTCAGCAGGGATACAGTCCTAAATAGCCGGGTTATAGTATTAATAGTAGTTAACTTATGAGAGGATCAAAGAGTTTGGACCCCCGCCATCCAATACCATGAAGTATTGAAGGAGGTCCTACTAAATTTGACCCAGGTCCATTGCAGGACCTCTAAACGCTGAACAATGGCAAGACCTTTACCAAACCGTTCCCTTAACCCCCTACCAGGTAGCCAACATATCTCCATATAGACCGTGGAGATATGAACGGTGAAAATCCTTTATTTTATATAGACAGTAAAATAATGCCAAGACACCACGGACAAACGATAAGGAAAGATCACCTTCAACATAAGTAACTAGTTATTAAAGTCATTAATACAAAACCAAATAAAAAGTGCAAAAGATTAGAAATAAAAAGTATTATACTAGACACTTTGTCTTCACCAAGTGATGTAAGAGACTTAGGCAAACATGGCCTTGATTGTCAAGAACTCTTACGATCAATCTTGGAACCCGAGACGACTCACACACTCTACGATGGACAATGGATGATGGTGGTGGATGATGGTGTTGTGATGGTGGTGGGTGGTGGATGAAGTGTGAGAGAGGTGGTGTGCCAAGGGATGAGATGAAATGAATCCAAGCACTCCTATTTATAGGCTGAACAGAGAGCTGGACACGGCCCCGTGTCCGCTGGGCACGGCCCCGTGTCCGTCTGACACTCTCTCTCCTCATTAATTGTAATTCGCAATTACAATAAATGCGCCTGCTGTACTTTCGACACGCCCCCGTGTCCGCTGAGCACGGCCCCGTGATGGGCAATAGAAGCTTCTATAGGTTTGTCTTTTCTGCTGCTTCTTAGGCACGGCCCCGTGCTGGCTGAGCACGGGGCGTGTTCAGTCTTCTGTTTTCTCTATTTTGCTTTGGAAGGTGCCGTTGAGGGTTCGGGCAGTCCACTAATGTTCCTTTTCTTGTATTTATGTTGGATTTAGCTGTCTTTTTGCTTCTTTTGCGTTTTTGAGCTCATTTAATCCTGAAAATACAAAAGGAAGACAAAAACACTCTTTTTCCAATATTAGCACTAAAAAAGGGTTAGTTTTATGCCTCATTTGATGTAATTTATATGTTGCATTTTACACACATCACAAAGGCGCATATAAACTTCAAACAATAGAAGGCGAAACTATCGCACGCACATGGAATGCACAACAGCTTCGACGCTGTTATATGTAAGCCATGTTTTTTTTACATTCACCACGTAACCTATCGGGCCACAGGCCATTTGCAAATAAATAAATAGACGATTCAATGAAATATTGTTTATTTATTTCTATTACAAATGCGTGTTCCACTCTGAGGTATCCACAAAAACAGATTAGCAAAATCTTCATTCGTGATACCCACACAGAGTGGTAACCACACGCAACTATTATAATAGGCCAGCAATGGCAACACTATTTATCCGGCCAGACACAGTTCTTCATACTTGCATATCACCTAGATATGCAAAAGGCAATTACAGACTTAGTGTTACTCACAGTAACATTAAACTCATACAAGTTCAAACATGCAAGTAATAAAAACACTTGTACAAATTGAACAGAAGGGTTGAAACTTTATATTCAAAAAATTTTCTACACCCACGCGGTGCACAAGAGATTTACATAAAGTTCTTAACATTTACATAAGAAAACAAAAAAGGCACGCAGGCCAGTCTAGTCTTTCTTTGTACCACTGGAGCCCACACCATCCTTACCCTCAACAGCAGGCTTCTCCTCATCTTCTTCTTCAGCGTATAACACTCGCAAGCGGTCCACATAGTCCTGCGCTTCTAGACACTTTTCAAGCTCCTCAAGACCGGAAAGGGTTGTTTCGTTATACGCCTCAACCGCAGCATCAAGAAGCGCTTCAGTATCCACACCGTGGAACCCGGATCGCTCATCAGTATATCGGCCCTGGGCCATAACATTCATATGGCCAATGCAACGATTATAGCCAGCTTTAAAACCAGCATCCCGGGCACGCTCCTTAATCTCATTAACACCTGATACATTCTCAGGTGCGTCAAGGATGGCCGTAACAATCTGCGAAACAAGAATAGAAAGGTTATTAAAGGCAAACCTACAACAAAAATAACGAAGGCAACGGATACTTACATGCCCGATCTCGTGCATACGCATCCAGTCACGGTCAGCCTTGAGCAGCTCAAGTGACGAAGCAAGGCTATCTCTAGCCTCTTCAGCCTCTCTTGCCCGCGCTTCAGCTTCAGCAGCACGGGCAGAGACTTCCTCAATAGCGGCCCCCCGGGTCCGCACTTCACCCTTTTTCAAGAAGAACACAAGTATACAAATTTTATCAACATACTTGTGAGACATACGCAAATTCAAAGGCAAAAAAGACTTATACCTGAAGGCCCAAGATAGTTTTCGATAAATTGGTACGATCAACATTTGCCCCTTCAAGAGCCTTTGCAGCGCGGGCCCTCGCCTCCTTGGCCTCCTCAAGAGCCTTTGCAGCGCAGGCCCCCGCCTCCTTGGCCTCTTCAAGAGCCTTTGCAAGGCGAGCTTCCGCCTCTTTGGCCTCTTGGGTAGCCGCAACAGCTGCTGCCTTCTCTTTAACCAGAGCAGCATTTGCTGCCTTAGCATTGACAAGCTCCTGGCGAACACGAAAGAGAGTTTCATTCTGTTTGGCCCAAGAGTCTTTCCAAGCCTTGCGCTCATTAGAAAGTATCTCGCGCCCATTAGAAAGAGATTCTTTCCAACTCTTGCGCTCAGTGGAAATCAGTTTTGCAAGGGTACGAACCTGTTTAAGCTCAGCAGTTGCAGCCCACTCTTCAGTCTGCTTACGCTTTTCAAACGCAGCCCTATCCCTTTCAAGCTGCTCTGCCCCCTCACGTGCAACCTTCACCAACTCCTCAGCCTCGGCACGCAAGCACACATTCTCCTCCTCCCTGCGCCCCAACACCTTATACTTTTCCATAATGGCATTGGCCATTACGGAACTCCCAACAAGAATGGAGGAGAGTTGGTTAATCTGGGCCTCACCTGACAGCGAATGGGCCCGGTTGACTTCAAAAGGGGTGCCCAAACCACCCAAAATCTCCCTACTCGCGAAAGGGTCAGCAGTAATATCATTCCCTTGCAGTACGGTCCAGGGGGGCGGTGATAAGTCATGGCCCAATCTTCCGTATAGGAGCGGTAATAATACTCCAATTCAGACTCTTCAGGCTGAATGGGAGTCTCTACGAAACCCGCATCTCCTGAAGCGGAACCAGAAGGCTTCTCAGCAACAGGCGATTTCTTCCGCTCAGTATAAGCAAACTTCAGGTTCAAATCATCAGTATCCTGCGAGGAGATCAGATTGTCAGCAGAGTCCACTGTATCATATATCTGAGCTGCAGGCCCCTTCCCAGTATCCTCCTCCCGCACAGAGCGCTCAGGCGTAACAACCTTATGAACCCCCACATCCGCAGCAGTGTCATGCGGGGGAGGAGGAGCATCAAAGATGGAGAACCCTTCATCTTGGGGTTCTGCAATCAAAGCAAAAATACGTTAAAACTACAAGTACAAACACAAAATACTTGTCCAAGTTACGCGTTACGTACCAGGAATAACCACAGGCTTCTTTTGTCCCACAAAAGCCCCGCGTCTGGTCTGAATCTTCGGCTTCTTTTTCTCACCAGCATCAACAGCTTTCCCTGCTTTTCTCTTCCTCTCATCAGCAGGCTTAGAACCCGCAGCGGTTCCACCTGTGGCCGCACCAGCACCTGGAACACCCAAGCCCTCAAGAGTGTCAGATACTACCACGTAATCGGTATATCTGCGGAAATGAGAACGAGAGATACCTGCTGCATGCGGAACCAAAGGCGGAACAACAGGAGCCTCAGTTTTCTTCTTGCCGCGACCCCGCACGGGTTTATCAACTTGCTTCTTCTCTGCATGCTCTTTGGGAGCACCCTTTGACTCAAACTTACCAAGGGCCCCAAGAGTACCTGCATGTAGAATATCAGCAACACGAAACTTATAAGGTAAGAAAAGAAGGCTATGAAGGCAAGAAAAGAAGGCTATGAATTATACCTTTACCCTGCGGCAGGGGTGCCTTCATTGCCTCGCGTGTAGGAACGCGGAAGTTATGGAGAATGGTCAAATTAAAACATGCACCTACAGCAGTCTTGACAATATCAACCTTGCCAGTAAAGGTTGGATCAAATATCTTCCACAGCACAACAACAACTTCTGATAATACACGTTCAAATTAATAGCAAACAAGGGAATAATGAAACCGCACAAGAGTAAGAACACTTACCACCAGTTTTCTCCCGCACAACGGGCTTTGCATGCCTATCAGCCCTAGTCAATAACATCCGCAGCATCCACAATTCATTGTTCTCCAACGGCCTATGCTCAATAGTCCTCAACCTTGGGAACCACTCCGCATTCTTCGCATTAGGAATGGGAAGATCCTCCGCAGGAATAGGCTCATTAACATTCCGCAAAGTCATGTTGAGAACAACCGCGACAGCTTTAATATAGAAGAACTTGCTCTTCCACTTTGTAATACCCTTGGGAGGGGTCATCAACTTGGTACTTCCGTACCGTTCTCTGAAAGAGAAGAACCCGGTGTTCACCGTCAACTGATAAAACCCCCAGAAATTATCAACGGTAACCGGCAAACCAAGAGCACGAAAAGTTGATTCAAAGTGTCTAATACGAATAAATCCAAAAGGACTCATCTGAGAGATATGGACCTTGTAATACTCCAACAACTCAGGAACAAAAACGGTCAATGGTAAACGAAGGTTACCATCGATGAAAGAATCGGCCCACATGGTCACATGACCGGCTGGAGCACAAGCACCGGTGTCACCATCTTGGGGATAACCAGCCCCAAACTCGGGGGGCATCTGTGTACTGGTCATCAGTTGGTCAAACGACGCTTTCGACCACTTCAAAGGTGGCAAGCCACCACCAGGTGCACTACCACCATCATCTTCGTCTTCACCGCCCACCGGAGAAGAATGAGCAGGGTTTTCACCCTCCACATTGTGTGGACTAGATGGTTCAGCCATCAGAAATAAGAAAAACAAAGAAGTATGAGTTTACAAGAAAAACTCAGAAGATCACCGGAAGTACAGGCAGATTGATCGGAGAAGATGAAGAGTATGGTCTCTTTTCACCGGAGAAATTTTTTGAATTTTGAACAAAGTGAGGAGAAATCAAACGGTTTCCCCTTATATACTCATCGCAATTAATGCGATGCAGTAAACCGACTTACCACGTTCAAAAAGGGCCACTGACGTATCGCCACGTGTTCAGCGACTTTTCAGCTGACGGTTATCACGCGCGCGTGGCCGCCCACGCGCCTGACAGAAAAGACCTTTACACTACTTGCTACAGTGCAGTTATGACATCGGTCAGTGCAAACGTCCTTTCAGATCATCATGTGTCAGAATCCTACCAACTTTCAACAACCCACACGTGCCATCAGCCACGTAGACAACACAAAAGCGACAAACATTATCCAAACTTAAGCGGCATGCGGTTTCTCTGGTTTACCGCACCATGACCCATACCGCATGTCGTTTTTTACATACCCCTCAAAAAAGGCAAAAATATATATCTTTAAATTATATAAGGGGGTACAAACAATAACCGCACATACCCACGAGCACACGTGGAATATGCGGAGATGACACTCACCAAACCGCACAGGTGCGTCAGATACTCAGAACCAGCATGGTTCTTTGGACTGCGAAAACCGCTTCTCAGGATGCGGTAAACCGCACTCCATGTAAGCTTCTTCAAGCTTCAAAACCCTCATTTCCGGTTCACAACCACGGAGGGAACGCAAACAACTTCTCTTTAAGGATAAGGACAACCCTGTCTCCTGAACCTTCAAGAGCTACATCCAGGCTACAAGACTTCTAGAAGCGAGTTCTTTGCTGCAAACCACAACCACTCGTGAGTAGTTACAACAAACCGCAACTATGCGAACGGTAGCTACGGAAGAGCCACAACTAAAGCACCATGCGGAGCAGCAAAGCTACTTCAAGGAAAACTGCTTTTCAACTAAGCATTAAGGAAAGTGGCTACAAAACGAATGCGGAAGAGTTTCAACCAACTTCCCAAGTATCTAAGGTGACCTCCTCCGGTAACACTACTTAAAGAAAAGTTACTTTCCACCAAAGCGTGAAGGAAAGTAGCTCCAGAACAGTGGTAACAAGTCTGCTTATGACTAGTTACCCACCTATGGACCGCATAGAATAAACAATGGTGGGCACAACCCTGCCTATGACCATGTTTATCTGCCCATAGTTCAGATTCACATTGTTCGACCAAACACGGCCAACAATGGCGCAACTACCCCACGTTCCTCAAACAAACATGGCCAACAAGGTGCGGCAACGAGGTAACCGCAAAGGACGTGCGGTTACTAGAGAGCTAAGCCTCAGAGGACGTGCGGTTACTTGAGAGGTAAATCGCAGAGGACGTGCGGTTACTAGAAAGCTTAACTGGAGAACACGAACACCCCACAAAACAGGGATCATCATTGCATCTCCAGTTGCTGAACATAGAGCTTGAGCAAAGTACTTATAACTTTGCACTAGCTGACGCAGAGGTTACAACTAGAGTGACGAAGACGTACATCTTCCGTCACGATCTCAAAGGTTGGTTCGAACCCTGCTAACACCTTCAGTCACCGTTTCAAAGGTTGGTTCGAAACACCAACAGGTGGCTGATGACATCAAGAAAAGGTAGACTAAGAGTCAAGTCCTTGGCTGAGAATTCCGCATCAGACGGAACTTGCTCACCGGACATCCTTCTCAAAGGAAGGAACAATCCACTCGAAAGGCCTACTACTTACTGAAAGAAGGAGCCATCCCCTTCTAGACAACATAGTCCAGTATCCCTCCCACATGCAACTTGCATAAGGAAGGAACACTAGACTGGGGGGACTTGAAGGGGTATGGTCCCAGATCTCGCGTCAGCATGACCGCGAATGACCATTACCCTTATCAAAAACCTCCACCAGCAATAAACTCACCTGTGTCCGCGTGGTCACGCGCGAACACAGCGGTCCAATCTGTCCAGTGATGAGAAGACTTACCTTAAGGACGGAAACCAATGTTACGCATAGTGATGCGGCCCCGCACCGCATCCTATGAACATTTTCGTCACGATAAGGGATCTGGACAACAGTAACAGTCACTAAGCGGCGATGCGGCATGACACCGCATCCCGCATAAAATCATGGATGGAACAACCAACGCGGGAACAACATCAATGACCGCAAGCAGCGATGCGGCCTGGCACCGCATCCTGCCTACAAGGCAAGTGGGTCTGACACCACAGTGCAAGTGGCACTGGGAACAGTCGCCTACCGGCCCACGTGTATACAACAGTCTGACACCACAGCAGGACGTGGCATCACCACCGTAACCGACAGGTCTGACACACCTGCAAATAGCTGTGCGATGTCAGGCTAGCTATTCAACTACCCTCCTTCACTCCTCGGCTATAAATACTCACCCTAAACCAGGTTTGAGGTATCTCTGCTCAACTCTCTCAATACTACTACTATCACACTTTGCTTCCCAAGCAAACTACTGATTCTCACGCCGGAGAGTGGTAACAAGGAGCACCCCCCACCCCATCCTCCTTGTTGCGAGTCACGGCTTGTTTCCTTGTGCAGGAAACCCACCACCAGACGATCCAGCCGGCGATCCTCGGAAAGAAGGGATTAACCCTCTTGACGAGACCAGTGAGTTAACCCACCTGGTTAACCATTGTTTCATCACGATCTCAGATCACAAAAAGAATCCAGATACCAATCCCTCAACTCACAACCAAAACCACGCACAATTAAACACAATCAAAACCCATAAAACAGAATTTGCAGACACATTGAACAACAACCCCCAAGAAACAAATACTTATTCTTGAACCCTCAATTCACTGTTCTAACATAAAGATGCATGTGTTTCAAGAACATAATGTCATGATCATTGTACACACCCAAATCCCAATTCTACCACAATCCCATGATAAAGATAACTTTTACAAAACCCACAACAGAAAAAGTAAAAAAAACAAAACCAAAATCAGTACGAAATTGAGGTCGGTTATATTAAACAAAACCCACAACAGAAAAACCCAAAATCACAACCAAATTGATACCTCCTCCTTCATTCGAACTGTGAACGAATTCGATACATATCTGATGTGATGGTCTTGAAAACATGATACCTCCTCCTTCATTCGAACTCCTTAGAAGACGATCTGCAATCTCTCGTTCTAAGCCGCTACTGCAACAGTTCATGATGCACTTCCAATTGTAGATTTAGGGATGGTGTGACGACGGCGTAGTTAACAGATCTGTGTGATGTTGTTGAGATTCAGAGATCCAGATCAGAGTTTGACCAGATCCGGGTGATGTTGTTGAGTGCGGCGCTGCAAAGCAAACCCACCGTCAAACACCACTCACCGCCTGCAAATTCAGATCGGAGTTTGGCCAGATCTGATTCGCCTCTCTGCCTCCCCGATCCAGATCTGGTAGTTTGGCATTGTGAGGTTTGTTATGGTTGCAAGTGTATGGAGAGAGAGAAGAGAGAGATAGAGTGTGTGTGTGAGAGAGAGAGTGTGTGTGAGAGATAAGGTTTTGTTTTAGGTTTATATGTTTTTTTCTAATTCAGGGGCATTTTAGTCTTTTTATGAAAAACTAACCGCAAATTCTAACAGTGTTTGAAAATTGGACTCAAATGGTTAAAGAAAATGCTTATAGGTACTCAGGTCGTTAAACCTTTTGCTTTTGGACTCAACTAGTTAAAACCCCTAAAACACAGGGACTCAAAAAGTAATTTACCCTATATTTATATATCAAAGAAGTTATGAATAATAAACATTAGCTATATGAGGAGGAAACACGTAATACAAAAATATAAAACAAAAATGTAACAGTAAAATGCTGAAATCGTCCCTAAGATTTGTTTATATTCGCTTGTTTCATTCAGAAGGACAAAAAAAATCCTTCATCTTAACAGAAAAATAAATTGAGTTGGTGAGTTGGATGGAAATAACAATAAACTAAACCTAAAGGACTAAAAAAAATCATTTTAGATGAAAAAAAAGGTAAACCACAAATATATCTTCATGGGCTGGTGTGCTAGGACTTCTTGTAGCCCAGCTAGCAGCCCAGTCAACCCTCGTGGAAACAACAAAAATACATATATACGCTCACTGGACTTGTAGTTGTAGGTGACCTCGTTAAATGCTCAAGAGTTCCCTTTTTTTTTTTTCAATTTAGTGGTCACACTAAAACCTTTTTTTATTTTCTTTCAAACTACTTTTAACGACAATTTAACTGGTAAAGCGGTTGAGTTGAATACCTCTGTTCACAAAAATATATTATTGGTCGGAGGGTCAATGGACCACCCTCTAAATTCTCTCCAAGTTGCAATAAAAATTGTGTACTTAATTTTGAAAAATAGAATAGTAACATAAACTTAACTTTGACTCCAAAATTCAATACTTTTGTAACCAAACCGGTTATCGAATCGCTCACCTTATCGCTTCACTAGTTGGATCAGTTTTGAAAGCTGGGCGACATTTCAAATAATCTAAAAATAAAAGAATATATACTAGTTTTAGATAACATGTGAAACTACTGTATCTTTTAACGTGGATTTGTAATATCAACAAAATGTGAAGTCTAGAATAAACAAAGTATGGAGTATAAAAAAATCAGTAAATAAGATTCTGGAAAAACAAAATTGAAATAGACTTTAATCGTTCGGAAAACAAACAATTCACAGGAGGCAGTTCAAAAAGGCTTAACCTATACAATTATGTAGCCGGTTCCCAATCCGACTGATTCAATTACCAATTCTAATATAAGATGTCTAAATGACTAAATTCATCACCCCCAAACATCTCAAGTCCCCAAATTGTCCCCATCCTTTTTTTTTTGAACGGCAAATTTGGATCACTGACGGACCACTGGAGTATTATCGTGCCACCAGCAGAACCACCCGATCATATCCATCTCCACTAGGCAATAATGCCCATACACCAATTCAGGAGGAAACCCAATAAATCTCGTGCCACCAGCAGAACCACCCGATCATATCCATCTCCACTAGGCAATAATGCCCATACACCAATTCAGGAGGAAACCCAATAAATCTGGGAAAAAACCCCTTTGTGGGAATCGAACCCATGACCTAATGATCATGAGCCTTATCCCACCACCAATATACCACTAGGCTATAATGCCATGGGTCTTGAAAGAAGTTAAAGGCAAAGGATATAGGGGAGACAAAATTTGATAAAATAAAATAAAATTAGTGCATCTACAAGTGACAAAAATACAAGTTGTAAAAGCAAATGATTAGTTTGTGGCTAAGTTGGAAAACCCAAGAGAGTGGGGGGCTGAAAGTAAACAAAATACCTTGGGCATGCAATTGACACATCCAATAGCAATAGCTACCACCTTTTCTAAGTTACACAAAATAAATAAAAATGAATTCCTTGAACACGTGCAGTGTTAAAATAAGGTGGCGTTGCCGAGAATACAAGTGTAACCATAATTTTTTAACCATAGTTTATCATTACAAGTGTAAATGAACAAGCTGGTTTCTTCGTTGACTGCTTGAGAAACTCGCTAAAAGCTTGAATAGAGCTGAGTTAAAACGGGTTCAAACCTACATATGACCTCAAACGGTTAGTAAGCTCATGTCCGAATTACTTTTACGATTTTACATCGCAACGACCAAGACATACTCTTTTGTTAATATGTCTAATGACGTTAATGTCGCGAACGTAATAAAGTAAAAAACGTGTAATGTCACATGCGAGCACCACATTTTAATGTGATCATTGCACGCTATAACCGCAATGCTTATAGAAGTTACACTAAGTTTGATCGGATACATCAAAACATGTGTTTTTGTATGGTTAACGCATAACATAATGTGCTGTCAGCTATAAACAATTAAGGTATCGCCGTCGAACACGCAGCATATGGCTACAATCTAGTTTATTAAAAAAATGAAGACCAAACCCATCATTTATAACTAGTAATTAACCACTACAAAATTTCATCTTTCTAAGTGACTTAAACCAATATAATAATAATAATAATAATAATAATAATAATAAAGAAGATATAAACTTAATATAAGTAAAAATAAACTAAAATCAGTATCATCAATTATAGAAATATGCAACCATAAATTAATAGCTCTTTAGGATAAAATAGTATATGAAGGTAATGTACCATGACGTATGGGAAATTTTATATGTTTATATGGTGTCATGTGTTGTGTGTATAGATATAGATGGTGTGGGGTGCACTAATGTTAAGAAAATGATAAGAAAAGACACGTCAACACTTTAGAGTATCAGTAACAAATTTATACTACATTGCATTTACTTCAGAGGGTCGGCTCTTGTGGATGGTGCAACTCCTGTCATGTAGCAGGAGGCTGGAAATTTTCTTGGAGACAGCGTAATGCCGTAACGCCCCTCTCGACCAGGTGTGGGCCCGGTTAACACAACATAGTCCTATTAATGAGTGATGGCGGGCCTGCGTCTTACGGGTGTAAATTAGCCGTTTGTTGTGAAGTTCACCTCTAAAAAAAAAAGTAACAAATTTATAACTATTTACAGTTTTTACTAATTCAGCCTTTACAATAAACAAATACAAAAACTTGGATTAAAATATATTAGATAACTGTATTGCTAGTGGAAGATAGTATAATGATTTAAATTTATATTACAAGAACTCAATAATCTAAACATATATTAAACCTCTCATAATGATTCATTCACAAGAAATCAAAACAAGTACTATATGAGTATTTAAAACTTACAATATGTGTAACGTGCTTTGAGCGAGATGCGTGGAACAATATGAATATTGTAACAAAAATAAAGATATGAATATTGTAACAACAAAAATAAAGTAATTGTCTCTTTCAACAGATACATTGAAATGTTGTATGATAATTATTATTATCCACATACAATACCATATGATATTCAAGTATATATCTTATATATTTAAATCCAAGATTTTGTATATTCCTTATATAAATCACAAGAATCAAATAGTTGATATCTTACATATCACTTAAACAATACTTATGTTAATTAATTAATTTATTTAACTAGTGACGATTGCCACAACATACCTTCATCTTTAAATTTATAAAAACTGGCACTACAATATTTTTTATATAAAGTTATTATAAGTACTTCCTTTAGTAGTTGAGGGAACCCTCAACCTTTTGAGTGCCCTCGTTTTCTTCAAGCCACTTAGAAAATGCAGTGTTGATAGATTTCCTTTAATTTTTTATGAATCATATTATACAACTTAATAACTTATTATGATTTACATTTGTCTGAAATTCTCAATACCGTGTGAGAAAGGTTTAAAAATTAAAAAATTATATAGAATTTATTATAACATTATATTAAACTGGAAATCAGTGATTAACATCAAACATTTTATAGATTTTTAGAACCCTAAATGATTATATATATACCAACCAACTAACTTAACCATATTGATAAACAAAATCCAATAGAACAATAAAATATGGTTGTTGGATCCTCAATGATCTTATTCGAAACAAGCTTTTATATCTCTCATCAATTATTAGGTAGTTTTGCAAAAAAAAAAATAAATAAATAAAAAAAACCAACGATATATAAAAAAATAAAAAAAAACCAACGATATAAAATTTGTTTTTCTGGCAATAGGGAATGGATCCGGTAAGCTAGGGCCCAAGCCATCACTCGTAGTGGGCTAGGGTCCAAGCCATAGTTTAACCCCCTGTTTCACCTTCCATTAAATTTCCAAAATTAATCAAAATACTAAACCTCACCCATTTTTGGCTTAATTTTTTAATTAATTTAAACATTATTTTAATAAAGTGATTAGTTAGACCGCTATACGCTTTTAGTTAGGGCTGTAAACGAACCGAACGTACAGGAACAAGGCTTTGTTCGTGTTCGTTTGTTAAGGAAATATATGTGTTTACAAACAGTTCTACAACACTTACCAAACGAGATTTTATGTTCGTGTTCGCCCACTAAGGAAATAAACATGTTCACAAACACAAATAAAATCGGCGAAAGCGATAAAGGTTAGAGGTGAATGACAAAGAGAGCAGCGTTGGAACTTGAAGCCATGGAATGGAGATCGTTGTGAATATTGAGGAAGGAATGCAGAATGATGCATAAACACAGTGGGACTAGGGTTTCCTGTTTTAATTGTTAGGGTAATAAAATAAATAAAAATTAAAAAGTATGAAATGTTTAGATAAAATAAAAGTATAAAAATCTTTAGGCAACATAAACAAGCAAACATGAATGAACGTTCACAAGCACGTTATCAAATGTTCACTAAAACAATCGAACGAATGAGACATTTGTTCGTGTTTGTTAATATAACTAATCGAATGAAATTTCCTGTCATGTTCGCTCATTTATTAAAAGAACGAACATAAACGAACTTCCCGCCGAACGGTTCACGAACTGTTCGCTGAATGTTCAGCTCGTTTACAGACCTACCTTTTAGTTAAGACCCTACGTGACACTGACATAACATTAACTTTTTAATTTTTAATTAAACCACTATACATAATCTAATTAATATAACGGGCCTGTAGAGGTATGGTATTGGACCCGACCCGAGCAGTCAGACTTTCCCGTTACTTATTGCTTTTATATTAATTATTTATTATTGTGCTGACTAACCCAACCGCGAGGCCCAACGCGTTGTAGTATATACTACATTGGGCTAGGGACTTGTAGAGATAACCCCTAACTGGGCCTGGCCCATTGAGGTTAGGGGAGGCTTATGTCCCCTATATAAGGAGGTGTTCACCTCGTTATTAGGGTTAGACAAGATGGAGCCGCCACACTTTTGTTACTGGAAACAGGGGATTCTTTCCCCTACCGGTCATCTCTACAAGCTCCACTTTCTTGTCTTCTCCCTTGCAGATCTAGGTTCAAGAGGAAGAACAAGATGTGATTCTTCACCCTCATGGAGAAAGCGGTCCAATCATCCCAGTGGTGATTCCGTGTTTCAACCGGGCCCAACTTTATTATTTTAGCATAAGTCTAGTAATTTTTGTAGGCTCATTCTTGAACTTAATATCGATATCATACAATTATTACAAAGATCATAAATTGAGAATATAGATTTGAATAATTTTTATCAAGTCCGTTTTAATTTGTAACCTAATCAGTGGCGGTTTTGATGGTGTGCGGAGAGAACCTCCGCACAAGGCCCGTGATTTCAAAGGACACACGATTCTTTTAAAAAATTCGATATATATACGTTATTTAAAAATAAAATAAACACATACCATTTCCAATATAGACCCATTTACAAATCATTTTTTATGGTTTAGTATTTAGCTCACTTAGCATTAGGTTTATTGAGCCTAATACTAATTTGATTTTCTTTAAATAATAATAACATTACGAAGGGGCACATTTTTTTTTCGAGCTCGAACAGAGTATGTGAATAAAGACGCCTCTGAACCTAATCGTTAAAAACTTATGAAAATGTATCCACAGTCGATGAATTATATATGTTTAAAACTTTTTCCACTAACCTAATCGTTAAAAAACTTATGAAAATGTATCCACAATCGATGAGTTATATATGTATAAAACTTTTTCTCCACAGTTGAATGTTGGTTTCTTGTCTCGCATCTTCGAATAACTAACTAACTAACTAACTAACCACAATTATTTCGAGTTGAGGCTTGTTTCATGATATTAGTTGACAACTAACCCAGCTTCCAACTGACATTCTTGTCTTGTTGGAGAATTATTTAAAACAAGATCATTAAGATTCCATCACTAAATATTATTTTTTTAAATTGTTTTCTACTTGTACCGTACTAATTTTTATCGTATTATAGATTAAAAAAAAACAATGTTTCTGTTCTTTTTCTCTTGCTTTCATGGAGAAACAATCCGGTAGATGGGAATAACCGATTTTGACCTTTAAGAAAGATTTTTGTTTTGTTATATTTAACACTAGTATATTAAGCCCTGCGTTGCAGCGATTGTTATAAAACTGTGTTAAGTAGTAGCAATACTATACATTGTTAGCGACCACCAACACCGGAAAAGTTCGTAAAAACAAAATAAATAAAAACGGGAAAAAATAGCGTCAAGCGAAAAGCAGATGTAAAATCTTTGAATCACGCAAGCTCGTTGCTGAGAAAGTAAACCGAAACGTAAAAAATAGAAAAAAAATAACTAAGTCCATCCAGGACCCGCGTGTTGGATGAACTTGTCAAACGTAGAAAAATAGATGTGACGCGACGGGCCAATCAAACAGGAAAAAAAATATACGAAAAGATGTTGAATCGCACACGCACGTTGCGGTGCGTTAACCTGTAAATTTAGAACAAAACGAAAAACTTGGGAAAGATGAAAAATATGGTGGACCAAAATTGAAAATAAAAAAGAGTTGGGATTAAATTGCAAAAGATGAAAAACTTTGGGTTAAAAGTAAAAAAAACAAATGGTCTAAATTGCAAAATTGAAGTTATTTATTAATTTTAGATAAAGATAAAGATAAAGATAAAAATAAGTGATATCTATATATTAGTTATTAATTAATATTAATATTAAAAGAAATTTATTAAACAAATATAAATAAAATTTTTAAGGTTGAAGGAGAGAATGTCATGTGACATTATTTGGAGTCTTTTATTATAAGTTAGATTTAATATCTTTGGGTTTGGCCAATGACGTGGTGTTGGAGTGATAAGGGAGAGACTTGGTGTTCTAAGGTACCCAAGTTCGATTCCTGACATCTCCATTATTTTCTGCGGCACCTAGTGAGGATGGGAGACTAGGCGAAAATGTGGAGATCGCTAATTCAATCCTTGAACTGAGCAAGTTTTACCTTACCGCACTGGCGTGCCTTCGGGCGAGTGTTCACGGGCTTCGGCCCTAGGAGAGGGTTTTCCCCGGTTCGGAGGCGAGTGTATCCCGATGTGGTGAATTTCGCCAGTAGCACATTTGGAAGATTCGTTCGACGTTCAAAAAAAATCTTTGGGTTTGTCTTGAATGGTGTAATAGAATGGATGAGTTAATATAATAAGATTATTATCATTACATTGTCTTGTTTGATTATCACGTGGGACCTGGTTATGGGTGGTGGTGATGGCAATGGGGTGTGATGGTGACGGTGGCGGGGAGACGGGTGGCAGTGGTGATGAAGGGGATGAAATGAATTTAGGGTATTTAAAGGGAATGTTGTTTCTTGTGTAGTGGGTGATTTCATTACATTAACTAACTAAACACCATTTCTTTCATTCCAACACAATGGTCCATTCCATTCCCTCATACATTTTTGTATATCAAACACTATCTAAGAAATTACATTTTTTTCATTATTGTAATTTATTTTTGCAAATTTTTAAGGATGTATCGACATAAACATAACATACGAATATATTTATTGTTGTATATAATTTCAAAGGGACAATTGCGTATTTCCCCTTAAAAACATTTTAATCGCGTATTTACCCAACTTAAAATTAAAATTGCATATATTCTTTTCCTTAAATAATAAAATTGCAAATTTACCCATTTTGATTTATTTCATTAAAAACGAATTATATAATGACTTTTTACCCTTATTTTTACTGGATCTTTAAAAATTGCATATTTACTAGTTTTTGTGGCTTTTTAACAATTCTTTTTGTTTTTATTTTTTACCTTTTGCTTGTTAGTTTTCTTTTGTTGTGTTTTTTACAATCTAAACACTGAAATAAAGTGCTAAAGTAGGGATGATCATTTGGTACTAGGTACCGGTACCGAATTTTTCGTACCGAATTTTTTCGGTACCGGTACCCACTTTTTCTCATTTTCAGTATCGGTACCGGTTCAGTACGGTACTGGTAAAATACCGAATTTAACCTTCAAATACCGATACCGTACCGAATATTTCGGTACCGGTACCCAGTTTTGGTGAATTTCAGTTTCGGTATTTTTGGTATCGGTACTGGTTCGGTACGGTACCGGTACCACGCTCATCCCTATGCTAAAGTACGTAGAAGCATATTTTTCAATAGAATATAAGCAATTTATGAATAAGTGGGAGCTAATTAGAGGAATATAGACCAAAGAAAAAAATGCAACTTGTTTTAAACGTATAATTTATAAATTAGTTGAAAATCGTTCTAGTTAGTTTTTTTTATTAAGTTATTTGTTTTGTGTTTTTTCTTTTAATCATTAAACATGTTTTAATGTATATATTTATAAATCAGCTAAAAATCACAAACAACCTTAGATATATCTTAGTAAAACAAATAACTTAGTAAAAAGGCACAAAAAAAGAAAAGAAAAACTAACTAGCAAAACGTAAAAAAAATACAAAAAAAAAATTGTGAAAAATCCAGAAAAACTAGTAAAAACGAATGAATATGTAATTTTTAAATGTTTCAGTAAAAATAAGAGTAAAAATGTCATTATATAATGTTTTAATGAAATAAATCAAAATGGTTAAATTTGCAATTTTATTAGCTAAATAAGGGGATATATGCAATTTTATTTTTAAGTTGGGTAAATACGCAATTAAGAAGTTTTTTAAGGGAAATACGCAATTGTCCCAATTTCAAAAGTGTGGTGAATAGGTATATGAGGTTAAGAGTTTAAGTCTATAATGAAAAACAAAACACATAATTTCAATAGTTGACATTTATAAATATTAGAACAAAATAAACTTTGATGTATCAAATATAATTGTTGTTATCTCTTGTATATCATTTGAAATATTGCTCATTTTACCACAATTGTGGTAAGTTTTTTCATTGTAACATGGTATTAACAAAAAAAAAAAACTAGGGTTTGTTTGGTACCTTTTTTCAGGCATCGTTTGTTCTTCCTTGAAATCGTCAGATTGCATATATATTTATTTCGACCACCCAATAATTGGTCTTGAACTCCTCCTTGCCGTCAAAGTCTTTGATCGACACACACAAAACAAAATCGTTTGTTTGTTTGTGTGATTGTATACGTATGTTGGGTGATACTCGAATTTTTATCCCGGATGAGATTGTTTGTTTCTTATTTGGTTTTCCTTGTTCGATTCTGCCTTGGTGAATGTCACGTCCCCCGACCCACCCTGGACGGAATCGGGAGTCGCGAACAGCCCGGTGGTACCGGTGATTATTTTGAAGACGTTGCAGCGGAAATTTCGTCAGGACCGTGAGTTAGGAAAAATATCAGAGTTTAGAAAACACCGGATTTTATTTATTAAATAGATGGGATAAACCCATGTTTTACAATGGTAGCTTTAATAAAGATAATTACATAAATCAATATTTCTTAATTTTAATTTAATTAATAAAATAAGCCACTTCTTGATGCCTTTCAGTGTCGTATCCATCTCTTACTCCAATCTACTGTAATTACCTGAAACGTGTTTTAAAAATGTTTTGTGATATGCGGTAAAGTGTTATATATATTAGGTGTATATTTTAAGCCCCTTTAACACTTATTTAGCCAAGTTTTAAATTTATAAAACACAATATTTTACTAACACTAAACACACATATGGGCAAGTGCACCCATCGTGAGCGTAGTATAGCGTTGGTAAGATACCGAGGTCGTCCAAGGACACAAGAGCTTTTAGTACCGGCTTATCCTCAACGTCTAATCAAAGTAAAAAGTTTAGAAAAATGTTTTTAAACTAAGAAACATAAAAACTAACTAAAATGCTGAAAATAAAAATAAAAGAAAAACAGATAGACAAGATGAATCACTTGGTTCCGACTCGTATCTAGTATAACCTTTGATTATTTCTGCACTTTTGCACATAATTAAGAGATTATCTTAGTTATTGTAGTAGGCCCCTCTTTTGAAGGTGACGTTACCCTCACCCCAGTAGTTTGAGTCAGCAAGGATACAATCCTAAAAGGGTGGATTATTGGAAGATAATGAATTAAGTTATTAATGCAATATTGTGGTAGGCCCCGCTTTTGGCGGTGACGTTACCCTCGACTAAGTAGTCTGAGTCAGCAGGGATACAGTCCTAAATAGCCGGGTTAAAGTATTAATAGTAGTTAACTTATGAAGGGATCAAAGAGTTTGGACCCCCGCCATCCAATACCGTGAAGCATTGAAGGAGGTCCTACTAAATTTGACCCAGGTCCATTGCAGGACCTCTAAACGCTGAACAATGGCAAGACCTTTACCAAACCGTTCCCTTAACCCCCGACCAGGTAGCCAACATACCTCCATATAGACCGTGGAGATATGAATGGTGAAAATCCTTTATTTTATATAGACAGTAAAATAATGCCAAGACACCATGGACAAACGATAAGGAAAGATCACCTTCAACATAAGTAACTAGTTATTAAAGTCATTAATACAAAACCAAATAAAAAGTGCAAAAGATTAGAAATAAAAAGTATTATACTAGACACTTTGTCTTCACCAAGTGATGTAAGAGACTTAGGCAAACATGGCCTTGATTGTCAAGAACTCTTACGATCAATCTTGGATCCCGAGACGACTCACACACTCTACGATGGACAATGGATGATGGTGGTGGATGATGGTGTTGTGATGGTGGTGGGTGGTGGATGAAGTGTGAGAGAGGTGGTGTGCCAAGGGATGAGTTGAAATGAAACTAAGCACTCCTATTTATAGGCTGAACAGAAGGCTGGGCACGGCCCCGTGTCCGCTGGGCACGGCCCCGTGTCCGTCTGACACTCTCTCTCCTCATTAATTGTAATTCGCAATTACAATAAATGCGCCTGCTGTACTTTCGACACGCCCCCGTGTCCGCTGGGCACGGCCCCGTGGTGGGCAATAGAAGCTTCTATAGGTTTGTCTTTTCTGCTGCTTCTTGGGCACGGCCCCGTGCTGGCTGAGCACGGGGCGTGTTCAGTCTTCTGCCTTCTCTATTTTGCTTGGGAAGATGCCGTTGAGGGGTCGGGCAGTCCACTTATGTTCCTTTTCTTGTATTTATGTTGGACTTAGCTGTCTTTTTGCTTCTTTTGTGTTTTTGAGCTCATTTAATCCTGAAAATACAAAAGGAAGACAAAAACACTCTTTTTCCAATATTAGTACTTAAAAAGGGTTAGTTTTATGCCTCATTTGATGTAATTTATATGTTGCATTTTACACACATCAAATACCCCCACACTTGAACTTTTGCTTGTCCTCAAGCAAAACTCTTTAATATGTGGCTTACTCTCCCAAATGGAATAGGTAGGAGAGAAGGTTTTGGGCTTGTCGTAGAGTGTCGGGATTTCCAAGATTCTTTATGTAGTTTTATTTTTATTTATTTACAATCCTATTCGTCATGATTTATTTAAAACTTTTCATAAGAAAAATTACTTATTTGGGCATAACATGCCTTTTTAAAATTCCATTTATATACAAGTTCACATACCTCACGGGAGAAATCACTCACACTCGGCCGAAGGTGTATTTTTAGTGAATCACTCGAGAGCGGCATGGAACTTATTCCTACCATAAGCTTGCCAAGCAATCAATCCTCCTCCTTTTTAACTTTTATACCTTTGTAAATATCAAGAGGACTTTGTGGGTTAAGGGTTAGGCTTGGGTTAAAGGTAGGTGGTTGGGTTAGTGGTTAGTGGTGAGTAGAAAAAAGGTGAAAAAGCGTAACAAGTGTCGATTTTCGTAGGACTTTCTATTTTTTTTTATTCTGATGAAGCTTTTATTCAAACAAAGTTATTTTTGATGAACTTGTTTGTTTATTTTCTTTTGCTTCATCATCAACAGATTTTTTTTTTATACGAAAAACCGAACTTGTTACTAAAACAAAGGGTTAAAAATAAAAAAGGTTTTGGAGGGTAAAAGGGTTTTTTGGTTTGGGTGATGAAATGGAAAGGTTTAGGCTCAAAGGGGCTAACTAGGGGGATTTTTGGGTAGGTGGTAAAAGAAAAAGAAAAATAATGGTGTAGAAATAAAAATGGTTAGTCCTAATGCCTCTATCATTTACTTACTCGGGTTTTAAGTTGATAAGGACCGGGAATGTATCGTCATGACAAGTTCTAGAGTCGTAAGAACCAAGCGGCTATTCACACAAGAAACGAAAAATGAGCATTTAGTCTAAAGATG
Source organism: Helianthus tuberosus (assembly GCA_030545235.1). NCBI lineage: Eukaryota > Viridiplantae > Streptophyta > Magnoliopsida > Asterales > Asteraceae > Helianthus > Helianthus tuberosus. The sequence continues at coordinate 1,829,948 of CM060448.1, forward strand.
TAAATTTGTATGCTCAATAAAGGCTCAAAACTCACTTTTGTGGGAATGAGTTTTTTATGTGATCAAGTATATATAATCAAATTTTAACTAAGTTTGCCATGTCTTTTCATAATTTTCTTATGTTGGTTCTTTTTATCACGACGCTATCGGTTGTAAATTCGTAAAAATATAACCTTTTTGAGAACTTGAATTTCCCGAGTTAAACCTAGACAAGTAAAAAAAATGAAATTTTTGAAAAAATTTGGGGTGATTAGCGGTTCCAATAGAGTTTTGTGTAAGGCTTGTATTTAGGACTTGCAAGATTCAAGGTTTTAGCATCCCCCCCCCCCCCCACACTTAAATTACACATTGTCCTCAATGTGTCCCAAAAATAAATTTTTAGGTTGATTCGATGTGTAAAATGGTGTTAAAAGCAAAGATTTATGTTACTGGTAGTCTGGACACGGCCCCGTGTCCACTGGACACGACCCCGTGGTGAACTGCCAGTAACGAAAACTTACAGAAGGTGAACACGGGGGCATGTTGATTAGGCACTGCCCCGTGTCTGACAAAATCTGCAGGACAGTAACCAAACAGCAGGTCTGGGAGGTGAGCACAAGGGCGTGTTGGCTGGACACGTCCCCGTTTGGACAGTCTGTAAGCCTGAAAAACAGGTTTCTTCCCCCGGTTTTTCCATCATGGCCCTATAAGTGCTGAGGCTTAGCACTCCAAGCCTTGGTTTGTACCTGTTTCATCACTTAATACCACACCAAGTAACACAAACATCCTACATTACCATAGTTAATTGTTCCAAGCATAAAGTAAAAGAAAAGAAAATAAAACGGAAAATAAAAGCGTTCAAGGAAAGTAAATTGTTCAACATTTGGCACGCAGGCCACCAATTGTTCAAGATTAAAAAGGGACTTAAACCTGTGGGCTCGCCATCAACCTGGTCTCGCTCCTCCAAACCCCCTACTCCATATCCTCATCGCTATCATCACCTCCATCCCCATGCCCCGCCATATACTCTCGGATGCTTCCGATATCGTCTTGTATATCGTTGATGTTGCATTCAATAGCTCCGACCCGGTGATATGTGTTGTTGGCGAGGTTGTAGGTGTTCCTGGTACACATAAGGTTTTCCAGCATAAGATCATGTAGACTTTGAAAGTTAGGAAAACCGCCTCCTTGTGAGGAGGATTGACCCTGATCACCATGGGGTTGATACTGGTAGTGGGGAGGTGGTGCGTGAAGAACTAGGGCCTCCTGCGGGTTCCATGCATAGCCTTGCGTCCTTTGGAAGCTTACCGTTCCGTCTTCCGCCTCATAAAGTAAGTTCATGGCTCGGCAAATGTGGTAGTCAACTCGTCCCGACCATGGGCTTCTTTCAAAGGACCTTGGAATTCGCGTGTAATGCTTAAAGAGACGGTACACCCATCCTCCGAAGAAGATAGGCGTTGGAGCGCGAGCAAGGCGGTTGAGATGCATGTTTCGTAACAGGAGATATGGAACATCGAGGGGCTTCCGGTTGTGGATACAGTGAAGGACAATCAAATCTTTCAACCCTACAACGCCGCTACTGTCGTGACGTTGGTTAAGAGAGTAGGTGAGAATCCTGTGAATGTAGCGATAGAGCGGATCCCTTAGCTTCGTACTCTTGGTGCTACGAGGGTTGTAGATTCCTTCACCGATTTGAGCCCATGCGGCTTGTCTTTCATTTTCATCCAAGTCTCGTAATCCCCCGGTATTTTCTTCGTTTCCCGATTCTTCTTCCTGGTACAGTCCTATTATAGCTCCAAACTGTGCCATAGAGATCGAGTACATTGTCTGACATTCTCTCTCTTCATTAATTGTAATTCGCAATTACAATTAATGCGCCTGCTATACTTTCGCCACGCCCCCGTGTCCGCTGGGCACGGCCCCGTGGTGGGCAATAGAAGCTTCTATAGGTTTGTCTTTTCTGCTGCTTCTTGGGCACGGCCCCGTGCTGGCTGAGCACGGGGCGTGTTCAGTCTTCTGCCTTCTCTATTTTGCTTGGGAAGATGCCGTTGAGGGGTCGAGCAGTCCACTTATGTTCCTTTTCTTGTATTTATGTTGGACTTAGCTGTCTTTTTGCTTCTTTTGTGTTTTTGAGCTCATTTAATCCTGAAAATACAAAAGGAAGACAAAAACACTATTTTTCCAATATTAGTACTTAAAAAGGGTTAGTTTTATGCCTCATTTGATGTAATTTATATGTTGCATTTTACACACATCATTTTGTCAGCGGGAAATACTGAGTGAATCATTCTATTTAATAAAACATATTTGTTATAATTTACAGCATAAGAGCGATTACAATGGCTTCTATCTTATTTTTATCTGGCGCTCTGTCACAATGGTGACAAGTCACAATGGTGACGATGGTCATACCACTATTAGATCAATGAACCTAAATAGTGACGAATATCCCTAGTAGGTCAATGAACCTAACTGGGAGAAAATTAGTAATGTGCACAGTACCCCACTAGCCAGTGATTCAAGATATCCACGACTTAGTCCCTGTAATTATAACTTTTGAAAATAATTTTGAGGTATTGTAAAATAGTTGATAAAAAGAGAATGACTCACTTATAATCATGCAGATTCATACGGCCAAAGTTTAGTCTACAGATAATCCTTGATATATTGCAGATTTATACAGGCAGAGCTTAGCCTATTGATTTAGCCTTGTAACCTAGTGCACACGAACTAGGTAGGTAACTTAATACAACAATTACGATAACTCACGAGATCAACCCTCACAACGAATGACAAAGTGCTATGCTTAAACATCCATCGAATTAACGATTAATGACAAAGCTTCACCCTAATGTGGGCAGCACTTAAACATCCATTGAGTACATTGATCGATCGGACAATGAATCGTAATAGCGATCGAGTTATTACCCTGTATCGTAGCAGCACCCCCTACTAATTAGTGTTTCGTGTGTGTTAATTGTGATAAACAGAAGATATCTCGGAGCGTATTACGAATTGGTTCGTCGCTCAAATTCCAGAAATCAAGTGCCACTGCCCTCTATTTATACCCGATTTTGACTTAGCTTACGGACCGTAAGCATAAACCCTTACGGTCCGCAAGGGTCACATTTTTACTATATTGTTGCCACGTGTGGGACTAGGTCTGCTGAGTTGACAGATTCTCGAAATTATATTTAGACAGCGTTTTATTTGGATAATCGTTGAGTAGAAAATACCCCCCCCCTAAGTTTTAGGGGCCCTGATCCTGATTCTGATTGTTCTGGAAATTTTAGGGTTTGCGTAGAATTACTTGGGTGTCTTAATTAAGGTTTCCTATTGGATAAAATAATAAAATAAATAGGACTTTTAATGAGGGTTGTTACATTCTCCCCACCTTAATAAAAATCTCGTCCTCGAGATTTACTGGAATAAGTAGGAATACTTTTTCTTCATCTTAGATTCCAGCTCCCAAGTGTATTTGGGTTATTATATTTCTTTTAGAATTATGTCACCTTTTAGTTAATAAAAATAATATTAGGGTAGATGATACAGAATTTAAAATATCGAATTTTGTGAATATGAGTTGTATCATAAGTAGGATTCAATGGTTCAACTGAATTGGTTCAAGAAATTGATTGTCAAATGAATGAGATGAAATGATATGATTTCCAAAGTGACTAGGTTCAAGCCAAAAGATATATGATCAATAGATATGAATGTGAAGGAGTTTTAGAATTAATAAAATTCTTTGTCAAAAGAAAGCTTACTTTGATTGGCAACTGTGGAAGACTTAGAATTGAGAATTTCCAAATAAAATAAAAGCATGAAAATAATTTGTCAAATATTTATGATATAAGAAAATCAAAGTGTTGAAATGAGTGAATTGCAAAGATACATCAAAAGACAATAGAGTTTGTGTATTATTGTTTTTTTTAGAGTTCCAAGTTATTTTAATTGTGATAATACACTTTTTAGGGATCATATTTTTCATACTATGTCCTAGAGATTGAAATATGATAAAAACAAGTTGTTTTGGCATGACCAACTATTATATTATATTTGTAAAGCAAATGTAATATATATTATTTGTGTTTCTGTCTGAACCGTATCATACTATGTAATATATATTATTTGTTACACATTTTTACTATATGTAAATGGTCACTACTTTTAAATAAATATTATTTTAGCATTTTACTATACTAGGTAAAACAACTTATATTTACTATGTAATATATATTACAAAACACCGTATTGAAGTTATTTCATTTACAAAATATTTTAAAAAGAAATCACTATTATTTATAACGTTAAATGAAAATTGTAAAATAAAGGTATAAAAATATTTATTGTATAAAAGTATTTGTAAAATATTTTGTAAATATATAACACTTAATAGGTCGATTCTATTTGATTATTTATTTTCATTTTGAAATCATATAATGTTATGGATGTATTTACAAAGGTTGTAAATAAGTGAAAACGGAGAATATTACAATGTTCCCCTAACCCAAATGTAGTTGATGACTACCATATTATTCTTATATGGTCATTTTCTTGCCAGAGTGTTACATAGTTACCACAAAATATGTGATATTTTAATTAAATATCTTTTCCTTTTATATTATCAAAAAGTAAAATACTAAATTAATATAGATAGTTTTTAAAACTTGTGGTAATTTTGACAAAATAATGATATACGTTTTATTAATATGTTGATCCAAATATCCTAGAATTTATGATTATCATTTTTAAACTCAAATATGTTAAACTGTAAGATTTACAATAATATATTTTAAATCATAAAAGTAAAATAGTAAATGTTTATTTTAATATCAAGCATACTTAAATATTGGCTTGAGTAAATAACATTTGATATTTTAATATATATTAAAATACATATATTATAAAAGTATTGTAGACTATTTAAACAAGATGAACAATTACATATAAGTATAAATGTCTTGTTCATGAATACTTAGACAGTTATTTAGATAGTTTTATTCGTTCCTCTAATTCTTGTATTGTTTTATGAAAATATATCTTTTTCTTACAGTACAAAGTAAAATATTTTTACATATAAAAATTTACTAAATAAGTATGATGACTTAATTTATATTTATTAACTAGTCATTATCCTGGTTGGATATTGGTTAGTGCTGCCTTGTTTAAGCATAGGTGGCCAGTCCATGCCTAACTAAGGCTAGGCTATCCAATACCTGCTCTTGATAATAACCTTAGTACTTAATAATAATATTAACACTTCTGTTTTTAATTTATTACTAATAATAAAATAAATAACTTAAACATAAATTTAAATGAGAGTATATCTTATTCATACTTTTATAAAAATATAAATTCTTCATCTCAATGGTTTAACAAGAATTTTAAATATAGTAATACTATATTGTAATTTAGGTAATTACTTATGTATATATAATCAATTAAATTTATCACAAAAGGCTCAATTAATGCTATAAGAACCATTAAGAGATATACTAAAATATGACATAACTTTGTATATTAATATCTTAGCACACAATTGTTTTAAGATTGCTTTTATAGAATAAATCAACAAAGCGGATTCAATATAAATAAACAAATAATCAAATCCGATATTTAGAGAAATCTTCAGATTTTGTGAAAACGTCATCACAAAGTGATCGTACTCAAAGAAACGATTCAATGAAGTCAAAGACCAATTAAGCATGTTATGTTTCAAGAGAAATGAAGTGATTGTTGGGATTATTTTGAATATGATAGTTTCCATCCACCATATGGGATTTTAAAATGAATATGTAATATGAGCAAGTCAAATAATTTGAATTTAAACAAAACAAGTTTTAATAAGACAGTTCGGACATGGTTACTATAGAAACTATGTATGTCAAAGAAAATTAAAATTTTCAAGAATTTTATTGACTTGATATCAAGGAGTTATTGTTTTTGCAATAATGTGGTTCACAGTACAAAAAGCGGAATGATATTTGAATTTGGATAAAATAACAAATCGGAATGAAGTCCTCCAGTGATCTTTTTAAATCAAATGAATCACATGCGCAACAATTAGTGCATGTGTAATGTGTGAATTTTATCAAGAAATGAAATAGATCAATATTTGCTACTATGAAAGAAATCCTTATGGTATGATGACTATTAGGAAAAGTAGAAATGTGAAAGTCAACTTATTATATACAGAAGTCAGAATAACGAAAGAAATTTAAGAGCTTTATCTGGAATTACTTGTGATAACAGTTGTTAAGTGAAATTACCAGGAAATGTCGAATAAAATGAAATAGGGAATTTGCAAAGGTATGTGACTCCTTTTTTTTAGTGATAAATAATTATGACTCTGATTAGACTGTGTACTGATAGTTGTGAAATCTTGTTACAACGTACCTCAATGAGATTCAGGTTGTTTGTAGGATTGCGTGATAGAATGCTTCCTTTTAATTAGTAGTTCTCTTATTTGACGGAATTAGCATTGGTGTCATCGTGCCCAATTATATTTTCCAAAGGTCTTGCCTTGGAAATTGTGTGTGATATACTTCAATTTCTGTGGAATTATAATTAAATTTTCATGTGTTTTTCTTGTATATTATTACAACTTTACATACTTTTTACTTGCGTTAATAGTTTATAGTAACACATTTAGAAAATCTTATACTTTTGATGGTGTCTCAACTTAAAGGGTTTCCATTGTTTATTTCATCACATGAGCTATAAACGAAATAATGTTTGATATCGGAAAAGAGATCCCTGATAAAGAAATCTAGACACAGATGCTTGTGTTTTATTCCAAATTGACTTTTGGAATTTCTTATAGATATACATATCTATATAATCAAATATTTCACATGCTGAAATAAACATTTCATCTATCAGGTCAATGTATTTAACAGATTCATATTTCCAAACACTAGTCAGATATCAGATCATGATACTATTTAGGGAAATCTTGTCATTTGTTTGACATATTATATACCCCGTCTTACCCGGTTCGCGCCGGAGAGGTAACCTCAGTATATCCGGACAAACTGGAGAGTCTGCTACACTATACCCAGTCTTGCCGGAGAAAATTTTCTATTTCCCATAAATAGTATCTTTTCAAGTATTTAAAAGTGCCTCTTTTATTTGGGCTTTTATCCAGAATTAAGGAAGCTTGTATTCCCATAACACATTTTATTCTAGTCCAAATAATATCAATAAACAATAATTACTATTAATTTTTGCTTATTTATCATATCTTGCAATATTCTAATTACCATTCTTATGGTATATCAAAACCCATCATATTTTATTTACACAAGTACTTAGATTATCTCGAAGCTGATACTAAGGCATCTTTTCTTAAGTTCAAGTCTAAATATTATCATGTGTGCTACCAGTTAACAGCAATCTCCTAACTCTTTTATATATGCTTAGGTATTATTATCACAACACCTAAAGGCTTAAAGCAGTGGCTCTGATACCACCTTCTGTCACGTCCCCCGACCCACCCTGGACGGAATCGGGAGTCGCGAACAGCCCGGTGGTACCGGTGATTATTTTGAAGACGTTGCAGCGGTAATTTCGTCAGGACCGTGAGTTAGGAAAAATATCAGAGTTTAGAAAACACCGGATTTTATTTATTAAATAGATGGGATAAACCCATGTTTTACAATGGTAGCTTTAATAAAGATAATTACATAAAACAATATTTCTTAATTTTAATTTAATTAATAAAATAAGCCACTTCTTGATGCCTTTCAGTGTCGTATCCATCTCTTACTCCAATCTACTGTAATTACCTGAAACGTGTTTTAAAAAGGTTTTGTCAGCGGGAAATACTGAGTGAATCATTCTATTTAATAAAACATATTTTTTATAATTTACAGCATAAGAGCGATTACAATGGCTTCTATCTTATTTTTATCTGGCACTCTGTCTCAATGGTGACGATGGTCATACCACTATTAGATCAATGAACCTAAATAGTGATGATTATCCCTAGTAGGTCAATGAACCTAACTGGGAGAAAATTAGTAATGTGCACAGTACCCCACTAGCCAGTGATTCAAGATATCCACGACTTAGTCCCTGTAATTATAACTTTTGAAAATAATTTTGAGGTATTGTAAAATAGTTGATAAAAAGAGAATGACTCACTTATAATCATGCAGATTCATACGGCCAAAGTTTAGTCTACAGATAATCCTTGATATATTGCAGATTTATACAGGCAGAGCTTAGCCTATTGATTTAGCCTTGTAACCTAGTGCACACGAACTAGGTATGTAACTTAATACAACAATTACGATAACTCACGAGATCAACCCTCACAACGAATGACAAAGTGCTATGCTTAAACATCCATCGAATTAACGATTAATGACAAAGCTTCACCCTAATGTGGGCAGCACTTAAACATCCATTGAGTACATTGATCGATCGGACAATGAATCGTAATAGCGATCGAGTTATTACCCTGTATCGTAGCAGCACCCCCTACTAATTAGTGTTTCGTGTGTGTTAATTGTGATAAACAGAAGATATCTCGGAGCGTATTACGAATTGGTTCGTCGCTCAAATTCCAGAAATCAAGTGCCACGGCCCTCTATTTATACCCGATTTTGACTTAGCTTACGGACCGTAAGCATAAACCCTTACGGTCCGTAAGGGTCACATTTTTACTATATTGTTGCCACGTGTGGGACTAGGTCTGCTGAGTTGACAGATTCTCGAAATTATATTTAGACAGCGTTTTATTTGGATAATCGTTGAGTAGAAAATACCCCCCCTGAGTTTTAGGGGCCCTGATCCTGATTCTGATTGTTCTGAAAATTTTAGGGTTTGCGTAGAATTACTTGGGTGTCTTAATTAGGGTTTCCTATTGGATAAAATAATAAAATAAATAGGACTTTTAATGAGGGTTGTTACAGTGAACATCTAATTCGGCTTTTAAAACTCTTATACAAACCCTAGTTCGATCATTGGAACCTGTTTTTGCTTATTTGCGAAGTCAAGAATTATAATCAAGAGCCCAAACTTCATCTTCTAGCACACCTTTTTTTACAAATCATGGCTCAAACACCCTGTCAATTATGCAAAAAGCTCGGTCACTATGCTACTGATTGTCCCACACTATCATCCTATGTTTCAAGGCCAATTTACTCTTAAGGTACGTTTGCAATAACTACTTGGCTTGCTGATTCGAGTGCCACTGCACATATGGCACCTAACACCACCGATGTGCTCCATCCAACTCGTTACTTTGGTACTACACGAGTCGCCTTTGATAATGACCACAATCTTCCCATATCACATAATGGAAATGCAGAGGTTGCTAGTAATGTTAAATTACACGATGTCTTAGCTATTCTGAATCTGAAAAAAATGTCAACTAGCAAACTTACAACAAATAATTCTGTAGACGTCTTATTTTCACAGCCCTTCGTCTATTTTCAAGACAAAAAAACCAAAAGGGTTCTTACCAGATGTAAATGTGTAAGAAAGGTGGTATGTTCTTCGAGATTGGCCATAAGCTTTATCAGTAGTTTCTAATTACACTAACACTGCCTCATTCGAATTGTGGCATAATAGATTGAGGCATGTGGCCTTTCCTATTATTTCTATGCTAAATAGGTCAGGTTCTATTCTTGTTACTTCATTGTTGTGCAAACCCAATGTTTGCTCTGCTTGTCAGCTTGCAAAGTCTCATCATTTACCATTTGAGGCAAATGAGAAACAATCTTCAAAATCATTGGACTTAACACATTGTGATTTATGGGGTCCTGTATAAGTTATTGTTTTTCTTGTTTATCATTCTTATGTGATCTTTGTGGATGACTCATCTCGCTTCACTTGGTTTCATCTACTGAAAAATATGTGACAACCGTCAAATTTGCATGCATCCGTACAATTAATTAATATTGATTTATGCTTAATGACTGTGCTTAATTACAACCGATGACTTAAACTATTTTCTGATTTCTGTATCATACATACATGTGCATCACATTTCATACTGTCACACCATTTATCACATACAGATTTTAGTGACATAAACGATGCACAAAGCACGGTTGGCACAGTGAGCGGATAACTCAGAAAATGCTGACGATGTTCAGTACATAGGCATATAGTGTTTAAAGACCCAGTATGGGTCAGAGACAAGGTACTACACTAGTATGGAGTGTATGGAAGTAAGGACCATAAAACTGCGTCACTAGGTGATAGTTTAAGTGCCGGAAAGTGCCTAAAACCCACTAAAAGTGCAGAATTCTGCATATTTCTGCAAAATTCAGCACTTTAACATACTGGTATTATGCAGAAAATTGACTGAATGGTCCTGTATGCTTTCCTAAGTGTCGGGAATTAAAAGTGTCACAAAAGGGTACTTAAAGAACACTAAATAGAATAACTTGACACTTTAACGAACCAGTATCTAACTGAACAACCGGACATTACCCGGAACACCAAAATTTTACTAGAAACATTGTTTAATTATTTTTGGACTAGTTATGATCCCCGAACACCCTAATACACTATATAATGTGTCATACACTAAAACACTAGACTTTTACATCTTAACTTCCACTAAATTACCTACTTACCATAAAATTTACACATGGACCCCCCCCCCCCTCCATGTTCACGGTCACAAGGTGACCCCACCCATGATCTTTTTTTTGATCTTACAAGATTTCCTCAATATTTCTTTTGATTCATTTTGATTCATCTAGATATTATTAGATATGGTTAGATTCATGAAGATCTTTATAAGATAGACTTGTAAGAATTTGATCTCATTCTCAACAACACACCACTCCTTATCACCCCTTGCTCTCTTGCTCTCGGCTGAACATAGAGCCACCACCATCACCATTGTTCCATCCATTTCAAGGTATTCTCAAGATGTAAGGAGCCATATTAGAAGGTTTGGTGGTCTCGGAACTTGAAGGACCTCCATAAATTTCTTTTACCCATCACTTTTGTCTCCATATTCATCTTGTTTCTTCCCAAGCTTAGAGCTAGTAGTAAGATTCTTTTTAACCTTTGTTACTTCTATTTATGAATGATTAAAAGTTGTATTATGTTGTGATTCACAAGAACACTAAAGAACATAAACTAAAAGCTTGAGCATAAAGTTTACATAAAGATAAAATATGATGAAATGTTGTTAGTATGATGTTGTTTAAGTAAATGGATGATGATTGCTTGTCGCTTTCTTGATAATATGATGTTGATCATCATATGGAACTTGTTAGATTATGATTAAAAACATGATTTAACAAGTTAGGAGATGATTAAGTCTCTACATATAATAATCATCTTCTAATAAAGATATGAACTTGATAATAAGATGATTTCTTGAAATATAAGTAAACAAAGTGAGTTGATAATCATGTAGATCCGAAATATACAAATGATTTTTTCTAAACAAACCGAGTTCAAGAGACGATTTTTGAAAGATCATGACTTTTACTTACACTTACACCATTTTTGGAAATGAAATAAGTGTAAGAACTCTTTATTCACAAGAAGAGTTCAAAATAATAATTTTTGTAAATTATGTTCACAAGTTGTTAACACCGAGATTCTTTAAAAATGAGATTTTAAAAGGGATGAATACACTTTGGAAGGTAACTAAGGCCACTAAACGCGTTACCAAGTTACTACGCGTTTTTGTGAAATATCAAGTTCATAATTACTATATAAAGCATATAGTTTTTGTTCTTGGTGATGTAAAGTGTTTAAAGATTGATTGTTGATGGTTATTGTGATTATTTTGAAAAGAAAATAATATGTTAAATAGCATGGACACCTCCATTTACAAAGGAAACTATGGCGAAATTTTCTAAAAATTTAAACACTTAGAAAATATTTTCTAGACAATAGTTTACTTGTGTATTTTAAACTATATTTTTCGAATAGAAACCTCGCCATAATTTTTGTAACAAAATACAAGAATCGGAGGTTGGTTTTTGTAAATGAAAAGGAATAAATATATATTTTATACTAAGACGCTTGTGTGAATGTTTGCATGATTTGTGAACTAGTCATATTATTTTAGGGTAAAATAATATATCTTAACAAAAGACCATGAAATTACAACTCCAAAATAATACCAAAAATCACAAGGGATGAAATATATGTTACACATTTAATATTGTGAAGCCGAACAATAAAACGTAACTTATGAAATATTCCGGAAGACACCGTTACAATATATTTTTGGTAAATACTATTTTGGAAACGAAAGAAGTGAAAATATGATTTTGTACATATTACCAAGCATATCATATTTTCGACAAAGAGAAAATATATTATTTTTGGGAAGTTAAAATATATTTTCTTAGCATATTAGAATATATATGATTCTGGGAAAATATATATTTTCTGGACGATACATTATTTTTGGGACAAAATAAGTTATTATATATTTTCTAAAGTGGGACTTGAAAATATAAGTGTTTTGGAAATATATATTGAGAATATATTGACGTATTTTTATTTGGAATAACACACCGGAATACGACGCCAATACATGGCAAGGTATACCAATGCAAGAATACGAATACACAAGTATGAGATACTCCCATCCTTGGGAAGGAAACACGAATAACAATACTTGAGAAGTATTATTACAAATATATTAAAAACACTTTAAAAACGTAACTCAAAGGCACTAGTCAATACTAAGACAAGGCATGACCCGTTCGTCTAACAGACCATAGTATGCATGTAGGTAGTCGTGCGTTCTAGAGGAAGCTTCAAGTTACATTGGATACGAAGACGCAAAACAGTGAGTTCATGTCCCCCTTTTCTCTTAACTGTTTTCAGTTTTATACCTCGGGGGTGAAATACATGTTACAACTATTACAGACATTTTATACATGGTATGATTGGCTTAAGGAGGGTTTACTACTAGATCATGTAAATGGGTAGGGCGATTAAGGCCATCAATCCTCGTTGTAGGACCGAGGGGCATGAGTGATAGATCTATTTGGGTGTAGCGAGCCCCACTCCTGAGTCCGCTGAGTGGACCATGTGGTGACTATGTCTTACAGCCGGAAGCCCGGTGCGAAATCTGCTCGGTTTGAGTCTTCCTGCATCACTTCACACATACCATTGGCTTTGCAACCCAGTGGCAATCTCTTTTTCCTTATTGCTGCATACCAGGGACTTACATACATACTTACAATGTTTCAAAGGCTTATACATACACACAAAAAAACACATGAACTCGCTCAACTTTTGTTGATGTTTTTCAAACTACATGTATTTCAGGGAATTTATAAGTGGATCTGGCGGTCGTTGGAAGTTTTTATGCTGCGTTAAGAATAAAGCTGTCATCTATGGTCTTTGATTTGGATAATGTGTCTTATTCCTGGACGAGTCACGTCATCCAAACCTTGGTGTTATTCAATATCTTTTTGACGAGTCCTTAATGAACTCATAAACAATTTGTACGGTTTGTAAAACTAGAACTTGAAGTCTGCAATGTTGTTATGTTTTAAACTTATTTAATGGATGACAAACCTATGGTTTTATCATATAGTTGATGTTATGATTGAATGCAATGATATTAAGAAAGTCACACCAATAACCACGCTTCCACAAAAGTCAGGGTGTGACAGCTTGGTATCAGAGCCTCGATCATAGCGAACTAGGATTCTTTCTCGAGTCTAGACTATGATCATCAGGGCTCTCACGAAAATGTTTTCAAACTTTTTTACATTGCATACACTAAACGTCCAGATCCAGGGAACACACTTTTTACAAACAAAAGGTACAAATACACATTTCAAAATTATATTTATAATTCAGTCTTAGAGACTGATGGAGGATCAGTCTTAGAGACTGAGGGAGGATCAGTCTTAGAGACTGAGGGAGGATCAGTCTTAGAGACTGAGGGAGGATCGGTCTTAGAGACCAGGGATTTGGTCTTAGAGACCAGGGAGTTGGTCTTAGAGACCAGGGAATTTGGTCTTAGAGACCAGGGAGTTGGTCTTAGAGACCAGGGATTTGGTCTTAGAGACCAGGGAATTGGTCTTAGAGACCAGGGAGTTGGTCTTAGAGACCAGGAATTTGGTCTTAGAGACCAGGGAGTTGATCTTAGAGACCAGGGAGTTGGTCTTAGAGACCAGGAATTTGGTCTTAGAGAGCAGGGAGTTGATCTTAGAGACCAGGGAGTTAGCCTTAGAGACTGGGAATTTAATCTGAGAGATTCAGTCTGAGAGACTAGGGAGTTCAGTCTGAGAGATTGGGAGGCTTAGTCTGAGAGACTAGGAAGGATAGAAGGTTTCATGAAGAATAAAGTGAATACATGACTACATGACAAATTTCCTTGTTTGCATACACTAATTGTTGGTAATTACTATGGATATACATGATATGACTACTATGCACCGGCACACATGTCATTCTATTTAGAAAATGAGTTATCAGACATTGATAACCCTACGACCACCGCCACAGATAATGAGACTACATCTGCGCCAGAGACATTTACGTCAGACACTGAGAGTGATCCTGATATGCTTACCAAGGATGAGGACGACTTCCAACAGTCCGCGCTACCAGATTTTGGTGATACTTTATCTTTGCTGATGGTTTCTCTGACAAGAATCCTTCTGTCACTCTTGTTTCAGTCCATGACCACTTTATCACTGGTCATCCCGATGATGAGCACACCGTGGCTCCGATCCTCGATGATGCGCCTCCTGTGGACATTTCTACCGAAGGATTGGCTACTCGACGAACCATTTTGGATGACGTTGACATGTTTATTGATGATCCTCTTGCTGACGCCCATGATGATAGAAAATTAGACGAGAACATTGTTACTAATTTCACTTCTTAAGTCCCCTGTTATCAAGCTATCCTCTGATCCTAGTATACACTCGATTTCAGACTCCTTTGAGTCTGTGACATCTGCAGCCTTACAGACGGCCGGATTGCAGCTTTCTGCTACTGACGCAGACGACGACTGTGACTGCTGCACTCTCACCTGTTCGAGACCCCATACCTTTACACGACCCAGAACCTGCTCCTGAGATAGCTCCAGTTCCTTTTGGGTCAGCTTGATGTTGCACCTGCTGAACCTGCACCTTTACTTGGTCATGACCCTGTTTCTTTTGGTTTACCAGGCATTGCATCCCTTATACCCGACCCAGTACCTACACCTAATGATCTTCCTATCAGTTGAGACGTTTGTTCCTGCACCTTCACCCGCTGATGTTGCTCTTGTGAAGACCGACGTCCATTACGCCAACATGCCTATCGCTTTCTTTCAAGATATATCCGCACCCCGGGAAGGTACTCCAGGTCAGCACCCGCGTAACGATCCCATTTGCTACAGCAGCATTTTCTACGACCTCGCAGGCCGCACCGTTTGCTACCTTCACCTCCACACCGCTGGACGAGCCATTTCGATGGTTCCTTCCATACACTATGCTGAAATTAGACCCTTACATTATGGAGGCTACACACGGGATAAGTTGCTTCTGTAACATCAGATACAATTTGTGAATATGAGTCGCAGAGTTTTGGAGCTCGAGCTGACACCACGTCCTTCACCCTATTGCCAGTATACTTTGGTCCTCCACGTTTATCAAAGATTCCTTTTGCGCTCTTACATGCTGTTATTACACCTTTCCCACGTTTTTTATGCTCGTTTCTTTACTGTCGAGCGGCAGATCAGTTAATTACTTTGACATATATACAAGCTCTGGGAGGAGCTCGCTCATGTTAGCAGTTTACTTTTCTTTCCTCCTCCACCTCAGACACCAGTATAGTGGTTTCTGGATTATGCGGATTGCATTACATTTGGGTAAAGACACTAAGGATAAGCCGGGATTGTGGAGACTTTTAAAGACCACTTCAGACTATGTGATTTTGATACACTGATATACTTGTTGGGCAAGGGTAGGGTGACCCTGTGTCCCTCTTGATGTGATACATTTTGAAAGACGATACAATTGTGGTCGGAGAATAATGAGAGCCCAATCATCATAAAACATGCGACAGTACTTTGTGGCCAATGACCAACGAAAGCTCAGTCGCTATGTCTTCGTTAAGCACGATTGTTGATCCATATATGTGTGCTGTAATTATAATGCTACGTGCTTGCTAACTATGCTCTCATTAAACATAATTACCAAATTACTTGGTTATGCTATGATTATGCTATTGCTTGATTGACAGATATAAAAATCAAATACATGTATGTACATATGACCTCGAAACGACTATATGCATCCCCTGAACAAATATAACCTGACCTAACCAGTCTTCTTTTTAGAAGATGTCAATACAAGGGAACATCGCTACCAACAACTGTAAGGACCTTCAAAAATGTCCTAAAACGACCCACAAGTGAAAACCCGGACCCCTGAAACCCTACTGTGCATGAAAAATCAAGAAATCAAGATTTCTGGTCTTCAGGCGGGCCGCGTAAGGGTTAAGCATAACCTCACGCGGGCCGCGTCAAACTTGCATTGACCGGATAAGCGCGCCCAGGCCACGTGGCATCCACCTGGCAAACCTACTGATGACCCAACAACCCTACACGTAGACTAGGTGGTTACGCGGGCCGCGTAAAGATCAAGGGTGGGCTCACGCGAGCTGCGTGAGACCCATTTTTCACCTATAAATAGATTGGGCTACGAGCAGTTCATCTGTGTCGAAACCAACTTTCAAAAACGAAAATATACTGCTCAAAAGTCGAAATTAAGATAGTGGGGTGCTGCTACGACACCGGGTATTAACTCGATCGCTGCTACGATTCAATGTCCGATCGATTGAAACTATCCGATGGATGTTTAAGTGCTGCCCACATTAGTCGTGAATTCGACGGATGTTTAAGTATAGCACTTTGTCATTAATCGTGAGGGTTTAATCTCGTGAGTTATCGTAAATGCTGTATTAGTTACTAACCTAGTTCGTGTGCATTGTTATTTAAATTAGGTTACAAGGCTAATCAGTAGGCTAAAACTCTGCCCGTTAAATCTGCAATGTGAGTCATTCTCTTTTATCAAAAGTATTTTACAATACTCCATTTTCAAAAGTTATAATTACAGGGATTAAGTCGTGGTTATCTTGAATCACTGGCTAGTGGGGTAGTGTGCACATTACTAATTTCTCACGGGTTAGGCTAATAAATCCTAACAGTGATAATCATCACTACTTGGGGAAAGACCCAATAGTGGTATGACCATCGTCACCAGGTGACACGGCGCCAGATAAAAATAAGATAGAAGCCATTGTAATCGCTCTTATGCTGTAATTGATAACTAATGTATCGTTTTATAACCTGAATGACTCGCCAGTATTTCCCCGCTGATAAAATATTTTTAAAACATGTTTCAGGCGATCTTCTGTAAACCAAGGAAAAACGTGCTACGGAGCACTAACCAACTTGAAGAGGTGCCTCAGTTAAAATAAATAAACATGTTTTATAAATCAGGGAATTTACTTGTGAAATTCCTCTATTGTAAATTACGGGGTTTATCCCGAATTATGAAATAAAATAATCGGGCATTTCAAGTTTTAAAAGATCCTGTAAAATCTTCCGTTGTCGCATCAATTAATAAATACCACGGGTTCCTGTCCCGCGGCTCCTGACCGGGTCACACCGGGGCTGGGGCCGTGACAGGAAGAGGTGGTATCAGAGCCACTGATTTAAGCCAATTAAGTATCTGCAAATACTTAATTTTTCCTGATTTTCTTCTTGTGAATTATGTGCTTTTGACTGACTACTTGTTAGTTATAGTATGGGTAAACAAAGACTTTCCGACATCTATCATCAACTAGATAGTATACCAAAAGATAAGGGAACCTCATCCCAATCAAATTCCTCAAGATACTCAGCAAATACTGAGGAAGGAATATTTGTTCGTAGGGCACAGTATGAGAAACCACTTACCCCTAAGAAAAGAAATTTGATTCTTAGGAAAAGTCAAGAGAAAATAAAGAAGTCACAATCAAAAGAAGTAGGCATCAACCCACCATGGGAAGATGAATTAGACGAAAAATGGGCAAATCTCTACCTATTAGCCACTGTAGCAGTAAATACTAACCTTTGACCAAACCAGTACCAACACCTATGACACCTACAAGCCTATTAAATAAACACTAGTATATTACGAAATTTCAGTTGTAATAACTATCTAGCAATAGTTCGTTTTAATCAAATAAATTGTATTTAAGTTTTCTAAATTGCGATTATGTGAAAATTTTAACCTAGAATTTTGTATTTCTTCATATTTGCTAAACAACATGAATGAGTTGTCTGAAGCTCTTCGGAGGCTCTCATGATTGTGCTTGTTTGTATAATTTGAACAAATCAAATAGAAATGAACAGAGTTTAAGTGTAGCGGAAATGGTTAACAAAATTTGTAAACACAATCAAAGAGAGAAATAGTTTTGATAAACACATGCTTGACATTAAGTCGAAAGATTTACAAAACAAATCAAAAGATTACAAGCATGCTTACAAACTAAACTCCCCCTCAGCCTGATACTCCATGGTTGGTTGCACAAGATGAAAGGATTGAATTGAGGAGAAGAACTCACTCAAAACGATCAAATGTAACAGTACAGAGTACTGCTCCATTTATAGACAAGCCAAACCACTGAGGCATCTCAGCTGACGTCACCATGAAAGCGACGTCTAACAGCCTAACAACCTGTAACAACTGTTCCTCTACAAACATTGCTAATCTTAACCACTGATTCTACATAAGACAAATAATACATCAAACTACTGCTATCTTCTTCCATTAGTGCTTTCCTCAAGGTTGATCAGTCCTTGAGTGAGCTGTGCTTTGTCATCAGTAGATAGAACCAGCAGTGTTTACTTCTTCAGGGCTTTGTCAGTAGTTGAAAGGGTAGCAGCAGTTGTATACGGACAGTGGATAGAGACCATCAGATGTTATAATCACTTTCAAGGGGAAAGTCTAATGTAAACTGCTGCTTATTGTGAATCCACTGTAGTGAACCGGTTTTGGCTTTAATTATCTGTTCCTCTGGTAGGGTTCAATCCCAACAATCTCCCCTGGAACAGATAATGCCAAAACCCTTCATTATTCTGGATCTTTATTCCTCATCAGAAGTTCACTAGCTTGTCTTTTAAATTCTTCTTCAAAATTTTTGGAACTTAAGTTATCCTCATCCCTGCATAGTGAAAGCTCAAGGCGATCCTGCAAATCTTCAACACCAAGACCTAGTGCTTCTTTCCTTGATATGTACTTCACTTCGCCATTGGATCTGGCCAAGGTTAATACGTGGGTCTTTTGATCAGACATCCACTTTAGTACTTTTGAACCAAATGGGTTTCTTGGGAGAGATTTATTTTCAGATGAGTTTGGAGAAGTTGGTCTTGTGAAAAGTTGTAAACTTTCAGACATTTGTTTGAAGGCCATTTCGATGACATTATTTGCTGTAGCTATATCTTCTGCAGTCTCTCTTTCAATCTGCTCTTGCCTCTTCTTTTGATCTAGCTCAATGGCTGTTATGTCTGAAGTGTTTGGTGATGCAGGTTTGGTTAATACCTTTTTGGCAAGGTCTTGAAGCTTTGCTGATTTGTCTTCTTTTAGATCCATTTTCTTAATGGCTTCTGTGAAGTACTCAGCTTCCTTTTCTTTTTCTTCTTCACTGGTCAGCAGTTTTCCTTTTTCTTGGCTTTCCACAAAGATGGGGTTATCTGCTGATGTGATCAGTGTTTTAAGAGCATCAATCTGTTGTTCTAGCTTTTTGTAATCAGGCTTCTTAGAAGTGTCTGAAACTGTTATCCTTCTTTTCTTAAGCCTTTCATAAGCCTCGTCGGTATACTGCTTTGTCCATTTTGCTATGGCTTCAGCAGTATCCACCTTAGCATCTACCAGCTCTTGTTTCTTTCTTTTATACTCGGATGTAAGGTCAGCAATGAGCTTTTTGTATTTGATCCAATTTGGAGTTGTCTTCTTCTTTCTTGGATTGTTTTTAATTCTTTCAATCCTGTTTGCCTCATGCTTTAAAGCAACTATTGGCCATACTTCAAATTGTTTTTCTTCAGCAGGATAGAATTTTTCTTTCATGATATATGCAAGATATTCTTTTCTCATTTTATTTCGTTGATCTGTCTTTTCTTTGTTTAGATCTTGTGCATAGTCTTCCATTTGCTTGACCTTAGTGAGCAAGAATTCCAATTTTTCAGAGATGGCTTCATCACTTTGACCTTTACATTCAACTTTTGCTCTTATTTTAGCCTGCCTTGCTTTTAGCTTGAGATATTCATCCATATCTTCTGGGACTATGAAGCCTATGAGAGAAGGGAATCTTCTTGTTGAAGGATCATCCTCAGTGTAGAATTGTCTCATCTCATTTTTTACAGCTTCCAGTTCCAGTGGAGATTTTGCAGCATTAGGATCATGTTTGTCTTCATCTGCCTGAGTTATTTTTCTTTTTCTGGAGTACAGCCTTTTTGGAGAAGGGGGTTTTGGTTGTGATGTAGGAATGGTGTGAGTAGTGGTGGATGGTTGACTAACAGATGTTGAAACAACTGGTGTTTCATCCTCTGTTGTTATTACAACTACTGATGTGTCAGTAGATGTCTTCTGCTTTTGAGCAGGGGTTGAAAGCGGTGAAGTTGTTTTTGGTGGTGGTGATGGAGAATCATCATCAGGAATAAAAATCCTTCTCCTTTTTATTGTAGGAGATGTTATAACATCTGTTGTCTTCTGCTTTATGGCAGGAGGCGATGGTGGTGATGTGATCACAGATGATGATGATGGTAGGGCAGTGGTTGTGGTGGTGTGTGTTGATACTGCAGCTTTAGTCTGGCTATCTTTTTCAGGTTCAATATAGACACCATCTTCAATTCCCTTTTTCTTCCACCTGATTTTCTCCCCCTTTTTGGCATTATCTGGAAGGGGATTATCCATGAAGAGAATAGTGGGAGGAACTTTTCCAGTGGTGCTTTGGATATGAGCCTTGATAGCTTTGATGTCTGCTTGAGTATCTTTAAATGAGCCTTCAGCATTTTTACCTGTATTTCATGCTGTTGATCAGCCATTTGTTTTTGTTTTTCAAGCAGGGGTTGGAATAAGTTCCACAATTCATTTGCAGCAGGTGAAGGTTCTGCAGGTGCTTGAGCTGGAACAGTAGTGGATTGTGCTTTTTGAGCTTTTAACAGCTGTTGCACCATATCCTTTATTTCAGCAACTGATGTTTCAAGTTTTTCAACTCTGCCCGTCAATTCATGATATTTTGAATCATCATCCAATTTAATGGAATCATCTGTTTCCCCACCAGCAGTGGTTGTACCAATGTGTGACTTAGGACATGAAGCCCAGAAATCATCCATTGATGCCCCTTGTTCTTGGTACTGGGGACTTCTTTCTTCAGCACTTGATAACCTTGTTATTTTACCAGTGGTCAAAACGAACTCACTAGTGGTTACCAGAGGTGCTATGGAAGAAATTGCCTTCAAAGGAGTCTGACTGATGAAACAACTGTCCAAATGTAGATCTGTTGATCCAACACTTGTAGTTGCTGCTCCACTTGAACTACCACCAAGAGTTACTTGTAACTCAAGGGGTGTGACCTCCTCAGTTGTTGCTGGGATAGCAGGGGTAGTAGCATCAGACCCAGTCACTTGTGGGAGTATACTCTCAGTGATAGGTGATAGAGAGGAACTGGTTTGTGTCTGAGCTATAGCAACTGCATGCAACAAGGGTATTATGGATTGTGGTAATGTGATTGGTGAGGGTATAGGTGTTGAAAGAGACATGTCCTTGGGATCAGGACTGAGGAAGATGGATCCAATTGGCTCCAGAGCTTCATAATGTGGGGTCCCTGTGCTTACAACCTGACCCTTTTGTGAGGATGCAGGAGGAGTTTTAGGTAAGGGTGGAGATCTTTCTACCAACTGCTGTGAGGAAGTAGCAGCAGTGGTTTGTGGTGACATTTGTGTTGTCACTGGCAGTGGCTCTGGGATCTCATCTTCCAGAGTTGCCTTTGTTTTGGGTTTGGAGAGTTTTCTGGATGTTTTCTTTTTGGTCTTTTTAGTAATGGCAGGTGTGGGTTTCAAAGCAGTGGTTGTGCTGCTATGATCACCTGGAGCAGTAGGCTCAGCAGCAGATGTCTGAGGAGCAGTGGTAGCTGCTAAATTCTGCTCAGGCACCTCTGCTTTTGTTTTTATAGGTGCCAACATTCTAGTGAATGTTTCAGGTGTTAAACCTTTTATTTGAAAATAAACACCTTGTTTGGGCAAATTTTCATTTTTTTTTCAAATTTTTGTTTAAAATAGTAGCTTAGAAACCTTGGAAAAAGTAAAAATGCTTTGCTATCAACATTTTTTACCAAGTCATTAAAGATCTCCTGGGAATAGTTGTAATTTTCATTATTTAAAATAGCGTAACCCAGACATTGAATCTTCAATTGAATCTTCTGCACCTAGGTTTTTATTCCACACATCAAAAGTGTGTGGAATAAAAACCTAGGTGCAGAAGGGAAGTAACCTTTTTGTAAGGTATCTACCTTTGATTGTTCTGCATACCCTCTTTTCAGAAAATCAGTTTTCATCTCGTTTTTGGGAAAGGAAGTTTTACCTTTCTGATCATCGAGTTTAAAGACTTCTGAGATTGATTGCGGAGTAATTTGAATCGCTTTACCCTGTATCGAGGAGTTGATGGCTACGACAATGTCTTCTTGTTTTTCAAGAGTAGCATTTTTCCAGAACTCTCTCTGGGTTTGTTGGTAAATGGGAGCATCTGCTATCAACAAAGTTTTGTACTTTGATTCAGATAATGTGTCGATGATGGAATCAAAGGTGTGGTTGTTTGTGGGTTTTGTGAGTAGACCCAAGTAGTTGTGAGGAGATTTGTACGGTATTTCAATGGGTACCACAGCCGTTTGAGCGACCTCTTTGGAAGATGATGATGATGATTTTGACTTTGATTTTGATTTTGATGAAGAAGAACAGAGAATGATTTGGGATGGGTTGAAAACTGCTTTGAGAAGAGAATTTTAGAATTCAATTCGACAGTGTAAAACCCTGTTTGGGGGTTTTGATCAGGGCTTTATTAAGGGAAAAGTGAGTGCTGATGTGGCAGCGGTTACAAAGATCTGAGGGCTAAAAACTGACCACGTGCCAACCTCTGATAAAATGGATGAAGAGTGGAGGACAATTGTTTTGAGAGCCACTGATGAAACAAACATCAGTGGTTACAACGGTAATAATGTGATAACAGTGGATGGTTTTTACTATCAGTGGATAGCATATCAGTGGATAAGACACTGATTTTGAGCATCAGTGCTTGCCAAAAAAAATGAAGGATCAGTGGCTGACTTTCAGCAGTAGACAATATATAGGAAACAGATGTTTGAGCAAAACAGTGGTTAGGGGAATGGTAACGATTTGAAAGACCAGTATATCAGCAACATTTAGTGCACCAGTGGATAAGCTTTTATAAAGATTTTCATTCATGGTTTTGCCACATGTCAATTACAGGTTTTGAAACTTTTATAGAATTCTGACAGTGGTTCCGTATCCCAGTGTTATAAAACTTGTTAGCAATCAGTCTCTGATCTGTGATAAAACCAAACTTGAGTTTGTCATGACCTTAAACCTAGACACATACACCATTTCCTTTTGATCCATTTTTTAGGATAATATTACCAACAAAAATAAAGGTTATATATCCCGACAGGAGATTGAAACATTTACTATCAAAAACCAGTAAAAAGTTCAAAATACATTATTCTTAAAAAAAATAAAGAATAATATATCCTGCTTTATATGAGAAAATCCTTTTAAAAAAAATTAAAGGATTCTCTGAAACAACACCAAAAGGAACTGATATAATTTCAATAAAACACATAATCATCTCATACTCAAGTTTATGAAAATGGTCAGTGGTTTGACAACAGTGGTATGAAATTTTAAAAACATTTTGACCACTGTTTGGTACCATTTTCTTGTCAGTTGATTGCAAAAATGAGGACACAAGAACACATAAGTTTTTGAAAACCCTGTTCTGGATTTTGTTACCATGTGATGATTCTGATAGCTTGTCTAGTCCTCTTTTAAGTTTAGCCACTTGAGATACTACTTTTACCTGAATTTTCCTGACCCAATGAATGCACACAATTGCTTTGATGACCATTTTTACCCCAATTTTTGACTCTTAAGTGTTTTATATTTATACTCTTTTCTTTTGACTTCAAAAGTTTTGAGATAAACATACTTCTGAGTTTTTATGATTTTCCTTCTTCCCCCTTTTACCCTTCCCATTCATAAGTAATGAAATAGTTACTGGGAGATCTTTATTGAATAAATACTTAATCCAGAATCACTTTGCAGTAATGTTTTTGAGAGATCTGACCATATTTTGTACATGCATATGTCAAATCTCACATTACATATGATTTGGACTATTTCAACACCTGATTTTCTCAATGTGTTTTTAACAAAGTTGATTTGGTCCTTTTCAACAGGATTCCCAACCTGTTTTTCAACACACGAGATCTTGTAACTAAAGTTTTTAATATCCCTCTTTTTATGTTAACATAAACACTAATGTTATTTAATCAAACATACGTTTTGTTGACATGAGGTACACACTTTAGCAACAAACATGATGGAAACAACACGAAACTTCAAAACAACGAGTGAAATCAATTTTCGTAACTAATTTTACCACAGTTATAAGATATATTTTCAGATCTGGAAACTATAGACGATTTATGCATGACGTCACTTGTTATATGAAATTTGTGTGTCTTATGACATCTTGGTTGAATTGAGGAGAAGAACTCACTCAAAACGATCAAATGTAACAGTACAGAGTACTGCTCCATTTATAGACAAGCCAAACCACTGAGGCATCTCAGCTGACGTCACCATGAAAGCGACGTCTAACAGCCTAACAACCTGTAACAACTGTTCCTCTACAAACACTGCTAATCTTAACCACTGATTCTACATAAGACAAATAATACATCAAACTACTGCTATCTTCTTCCATCAGTGCTTTCCTCAAGGTTGATTAGTCCTTGAGTGAGCAGTGCTTTGTCATCAGTAGATAGAACCGGCAGTGTTTACTTCTTCAGGGCTTTGTCAGTAGTTGAAAGGGTAGCAGCAGTTGTATACGGATAGTGGATAGAGACCATCAGATGTTATAATCACTTTCAAGGGGAAAGTCTAATGTAAACTGTTGCTTATTGTGAATCCACTGTAGTGAACCGGTTTTGGCTTTAATTATCTGTTCCTCTGGTAGGGTTCAATCCCAACAGAAGTGTCCCAAGAC
Source organism: Helianthus tuberosus (assembly GCA_030545235.1). Taxonomy (NCBI): domain Eukaryota; kingdom Viridiplantae; phylum Streptophyta; class Magnoliopsida; order Asterales; family Asteraceae; genus Helianthus; species Helianthus tuberosus. The sequence continues at coordinate 1,855,204 of CM060448.1, forward strand.
TTTACCGGTTATTGTGCCGATGTGGAGGAACCTATGGAATTTCAAGCCCAACCTCCGGAGAAACCTAAGCCAAAGAAGAAAAGAAGAATAATAGGCTGGAGGCGTGTACGCAGAAGAAAACCAGTAACTCAGAAAGTTGCCACGACAGAGAACCTAATAGATAAAGGAAAAGGCAAAGAAATAGAGATTGGAGAAAGCTCCAAGCAATCTGAGGAAATGACGTTGCAGGAAGAGCTAGATTTCATACTGGCAAGCTGTGATACCCTTAAGCCTGTTAATGAAAACCTTTTCACTTATCCTGCTGAAACCCAGCTTCCAATAAATTTGGAACCAGCCATCCCAGATCCCCTTGTCAACACCCAACCTCTAGGTGAAATGGAAGAATGGTGGACCAATAACTGGCAGTTTCAGAATCTCCTCAATAACCCTTATACCTTTTTCCCTCAGTTCGACCCAGAGCCTGCACCAAACCCACCAATGAGCAATGAGAATTTGGCTGAACTCCGCCATTTTGGCGAGGAGCTGATGGATGCAGGGAATAGAATCCGGGAGGTGGGGGAACAGATCTCCTGGAAGTACGACGAGAGGGAACGTCGTTTCTGAGATACCAGCTGATGGAGGTGGTGTGACTGTGGTTGTGTGGTAGTAGGATTATGTGTTTAATAATAATAATAATAATAATATAATCATGTGAAATAACTCAAAATAAAACTTTGTAAAATAATCAGTGTGTACGGATGCATATTATAATATATAATAAAATATCGAACGTTGGAAAATTTACCAATTTTGGCTATACATGTTAATGTGTTTATATACAATTATTTTGTTATGATTAGTAACTAATTATTTTCTGTTAATAACTTATATATATTACCAGATGGCACATGCTGGTAATAAACAAGTTAACGAGGGTAACCAATCCGAGCAAAATAATGAGGATCAGTTTCTAAATAGGCAAGATATCGAGAATATCGTTGCTCAGGGAATAGCCAATGCTATTCCAGCAATCCTTGCTGCTGCTCGAAATCCAGTTGGACCTCAACAAATTATTCCTAGTAAACGTACTCAGGAAGATAACTTCAGTAATAGTGTCAACGGAGGCGGTAACCATACTAATAACGACAACAATGGGATGCAAGCTCCGCTCCTTAAGAAAATGAAAACTGCAACACCTGGTTGCACTTACAAGGAGTTTCTTGCCTGTAAACCGGTTGAGTTTGCAGGTAACGAAGGGGCAACTACTGCACTGCGTTGGTTAGAAAAAACCAAAGCAGTAATTACAATAAGTAAATGTGCCGAGGACGACAAGGTCATGTACGCGTCGCATCTTTTTAAAGAAGGGGCGCTAGAATGGTGGAATACGGTACTTCAAGCCAAAGGAAGAAATGTTGCCTAAGCCATGAGTTGGGAAGAATTTAAGCAACTAATGGAAAGAAAATTATGTCCCGGATATGAGAAAGAACAAATGGCAAATAAATTTCTGAACCACCCAATGGTGGATATAGACTGTCGAGGGTATACTTCGACATTCTTCGAGTATGCGAGAGTAGTACCAACCCTGGCTTCGCCTGAACCGGTGCTTATTTCCCGCTATATTTGGGGATTGATTGGCGAAATCCTCGATATTGTTAAAGCTGTGAGACCTCGCACAATTGACGATGCTGTGGGATTAGCCAACACTTTGACGGATGGATTGGTGCGTACGCGAGAAGAAAATAGAAAGAAGGAAGTGGCCCAAAAGATTACCCAGGGTTTCCGTATGGGTAATCGTAGTAATTTCAAGAGAAAGGGAACTGGGCAATCTTCCACTGTTCCATTTTGCAATGCCTGTAAAAGGAAGCATTTTGGAAGATGCAAAGGATATTGCAATTTCTGCAAAATCCCGGGGCACCAAGAAGAAGATTGCAGGAAGAAGAAAGCAACAATCTGCTACAACTGCGGAGAAGCTGGACATTTTAGGCCAGACTGCCCGAAATTGGCTAAACCAGCTGATAACAAAGCCAAACCTACAGAAGGAGCTACCAAGAAGAATGTAAGAGCCTTCCAGTTGACCACTCAGGAAGCAGAGCTAATCCCTGACGTGATAGCTGGTACGTTCCTAGTTCACAACGTCTATGCAAAACTATTATTTGACTCTGGTGCAAACCAAAGTTTTATAAATACTTCATTCTGCCAAGCTCTTAACTTACCCTTAACCAACCTTAGGCAGATTTTTACAGTCGAAACGGCAGATGGAAATTCTGTTAAAATAGATAAGGTTTTGCGAGAAGGAAAGATAGAATTATTAGGCCATAAATTTTCTGCAAACCTGTTGCCTATGAATCTAGCCGGATTTGATGTGGTATTAGGAATGGATTGGTTCGTAGCCAACCATGCTCGAATTCTTTGTGATAAAAATTCCATATAGATTCATACACCCACAGGAGAATTAGTGTTGATTACAGGAGATAAGCCACGAAAGCCAATGAAATTCATTTCAGTAATGAAATTGGCCAGTTATTCAAGAAAACAAGAAATGGTGTATATGATTTCAGTAATCATTAACACGAAAAGTAAAGAACTTAAAGAAATTCCCATAGTATCAGAATACCCAGATGTCTTTCCGGAAGAACTACCGGGATTACCACCTGATAGGGAAGTCGAATTTAGAATTCATCTAATTTCTGAAGCTACACCGATAGCCAAGGCACCTTATCGGTTAACACCCACCGAGATGCTAGAATTGAAAAAGCAATTAGAAGAATTACTAAGTAAAGGATTCATACAACCTAGTTCATCCCCCTGGGGAGCTCCAGTATTGTTTGTGAAGAAGAAAGATGGTTCAATAAGAATGTGTGTCGATTATAGGGAATTAAATAAGGTTACAATTAAGAATCGATACCCATTACCTAGGATCGATGATCTTTTTGATCAACTTCAGGGAGCTAGATATTTTTCTAAAATAGATTTACGCTCTGGATACCATCAGTTGAAAGTACAGGAAGAAGACATACCTAAAACTGCTTTCAGAACTAGGTATGGTCATTACGAGTTTACAGTCATGCCCTTCGGACTAACAAATGCTCCTGCAGCATTTATGGACATGATGAATAGGATCTGTAAACCATACTTGGATAAATTTGTAATTGTCTTCATCGACGATATACTTATTTATTCCAAAAGTCAAGAGGAACACTGTCAACACTTGCATGCACTCTTAACTTTGTTAAGAAAAGAAAAGCTCTATGCCAAATTCTCAAAATGTGAATTTTGGCTACAAGAAGTGCAATTTTTAGGTCACATGGTGAATCATGAAGGAATTCACGTAGATCCTGCTAAGATAGAAGCGATCACCAAATGGAAGGTCCCGCAATCAGCTATGGAAATTAGAAGTTTTCTAGGATTAGCTGGATACTATAGACGGTTTATTAAGGATTTTTCCAAAATAGCTATACCCTTAACCAAGCTAACATGTAAATCAGTTAAGTTTGAATGGGGACCTAGGCAAGAGGAAGCTTTTAAGATATTAAAGCAAAGATTAACAAACGCTCCAATCCTTGCCTTACCAGAAGGAATAGAAGATTTTGAAGTTTATTGTGATGCTTCTAAGCTAGGATTAGGATGTGTGCTAATGCAACGCAAAAAGGTAATTGCGTGGTAATTGCGTATGCCTCAAGGCAATTGAAAAAGCATGAGGAAAACTATACGACTCATGACTTAGAATTAGGAGCCATAATTTTTGCCCTTAAGATACGGAGACATTATTTGTACGGAAGTAAGTTTACTGTCTATACAGATCATAAAAGTTTAAGATATATATTTGGGCAAAAAGAATTGAACATGAGGCAAAGAAGATGGATGGAGATCCTAAGTGACTATGACATTCAATATCATGAAGGAAAAGCAAACGTAGTTGCAGATGCCTTAAGTCGTAAGTATCACGAAAAGCAAAAACGAGTTCGTGCTCTTAGATTAAATCTACAATTAGATTTAATGGAACAACTGAAAAACAGTCAAGAAACAGCAATCAAGGATGATGCTGAAGGAATGAAGGGAAGAATAAAGGAATTAGAACAAGGAAGTGATGGAATTTGGAGATTCCACAAAAGAAGAATTTGGGTACCTAAGCAGGGAAAATTAAGAAATAAGATTTTAGAAGAAGCCCATAAATCTAAATATACCATACATCCTGGTAACAACAAAATGTACCAAGATTTAAGGAATAATTTCTGGTGGATAGGAATGAAAAAGGACATAGCTAGATATGTTTCTAAATGTATTACTTGTTCACAAGTTAAGGCAGAGCACCAGAAACCTTCAGGTCTACTACAACAATTAGAAATGCATGTATGGAAATGGGAACTTATAACAATGGACTTTGTTACTAAGTTACCCAAAACAAGAAAAGGTAACGATGCGATTTGGGTAGTTGTGGATCGATTAACCAAATCAGCTCATTTTCTACCTATGAAGGAAACCTTTAGCATGGAAAGGTTAGCCAAGTTGTACGTAGATGAAGTAGTATCCGTACATGGAGTCCCACTCTCCATTGTATCGGATAGGGATAGTCGTTTCACTTCCCATTTCTGGACAAGTTTCCAGGAAGCAATGGGAACCCGACTAAATCTAAGCACTGCATATCATCCTCAGACAGACGGACAAAGTGAAAGGACGATCCAAACCTTGGAAGACATGCTTAGAGCATGTGTCATCGATTTTGGTGGAAATTGGGATAACCACCTACCTTTAATTGAATTCTCCTATAATAATAGTTATCATTCAAGCATTGAAGCTGCCCCATTCGAAGCACTGTATGGACGCAAGTGTAGAACTCCAGTATGTTGGGCAGAAATAGGAGAAAGTCAATTATCAGGTCCCGAAATTGTACAAGAAACTACCGACAAGATCACTCAAATCTAGGAAAGACTAAAGACAGCTCGAGATCGCCAGAAGAGTTATGCTGATAATCGACGTAAGCCGTTAGAATTCCAAGTTGGAGACAGAGTACTGTTAAAAGTATCTCCTTGGAAAGGAGTAGTTCGATTTGGGAAGAAGGGAAAGCTGAGTCCAAGGTACGTAGGACCATTCCCAGTAATACAACGAATAGGACCAGTTGCTTATCGCTTACAGCTACCAGAAGAGTTAGCTGGAGTACATGACGTGTTTCATGTATCCAACCTCAAGAAATGTCTATCTGACGAATCTTTGGTAGTACCTCTTCAAGATGTAGAGGTAAATGAAAAGTTAAAATTTGTTGAGAAGCCACTGCAGATAGAATACAAAAAGATCAAATTTCTCAAACACAAACGACTAGTGCTGGTCAAAGTCAAGTGGGATTCAAAGAGAGGACCCGAATACACTTGGGAACTAGAATCGGAGATGAAGCGAAAGTATCCTCACTTATTTCAATAAATCTCAAGGACGAGATTTTAAATAAGGTGGGGAGGATGTAAGGACCTTCAAAAATGTCCTAAAACGGCCCACAAGTGAAAACCCGGACCCCTGAAACCCTACTGTGCATGAAAAATCAAGAAATCAAGATTTCTGGTCTTAAGGCGGGCCGCGTAAGGGTTAAGCATAACCTCACGCGGGTCGCGTCAAACTTGCATTTACCGAATAAGCGCGCCCATGCCACGTGGCATCCACCTGGCAAACCTACTGATGACCCAGCAACCCTACACGTAGACTAGGTGGTTACGCGGGCCGCGTAAAGATCAAGGGTGGGCTCACACGGGCCGCGTGAGACCCATTTTTCACCTATAAATAGATTGGGCTACGAGCAGTTCATCTGTGTCGAAACCAACTTTCAAAAACGAAAATATACTGCTTAAAAGTTGAAATTAAGATAGTGGGGTGCTGCTACGATACCGGGTATTAACTCGATCGCTGCTACGATTCAATGTCCGATCGATTGTAACTATCCGATGGATGTTTCAGTGCTGCCCACATTAGGGCCATACTTTGTCATTAGTCGTGAATTCGACGGATGTTTAAGTATAGCACTTTGTCATTAATCGTGAGGGTTTAATCTCGTGAGTTATCGTAAATGCTGTATTAGTTACTAACCTAGTTCGTGTGCATTGTTATTTAAATTAGGTTACAAGGCTAATCAGTAGGCTAAAACTCTGCCCGTTAATCTGCAATGTGAGTCATTCTCTTTTATCAAAAGTATTTTACAATACTCCATTTTCAAAAGTTATAATTACAGGGATTAAGTCGTGGTTATCTTGAATCACTGGCTAGTGGGGTATTGTGCACATTACTAATTTCTCACGGGTTAGGCAAATAAATCCTAACAGTGATAATCATCACTACTTGGGGAAAGACCCAATAGTGGTATGACCATCATCACCAGGTGACACGGCGCCAGATAAAAATAAGATAGAAGCCATTGTAATCGCTCTTATGCTGTAATTGATAACTAATGTGTCGTTTTATAACCTGAATGACTCGCCAGTATTTCCCCGCTGATAAAATATTTTTAAAACATGTTTCAGGCGACCTGCTGTAAACCAAGGAAAAACGTGCTACGGAGCACTAACCAGCTTGAAGAGGTGCCTCAGTTAAAATAAATAAACATGTTTTATAAATCAGGGAATTTACTTGTGAAATTCCTCTATTGTAAATTATGGGGTTTATCCCGAATTATGAAATAAAATAATCGGGCATTTCAAGTTTTAAAAGATCCTGTAAAATCTTCCGCTGTCGCATCAATTAATAAATACCACGGGTTCCTGTCCCGCGGCTCCTGACCGGGTCACACCGGGGCTGGGGCCGTGACAACAACCTTCCGCCAACAACAGCGGCAGAACTACAAGAGCGCATCTCATAGGCCATTACACAGCTCTAGGCCCTTCGCTCCGAACACAGCAAAGGCTGCACCTACAAGCAGTTCTTGGACCACAAACCTCGAGAATTCGACGGCACTGGGGGTGCCTTAGCCTTCGTGCGCTGGGTTGAGAAAACGGATTCTGTCCTACGATTGAGTAAATATGCCCCAGAATATCAGGTCACGTACATAGCTGGACTACTTGTAGATGGGGCTCTGTCATGGTGGAACCTTCATGTTCAGACAATGGGCGAGACCGCTGCCTATGCTTTGACGTGGGACGAACTGAAAGAACTGATTTGTAAGAGATATTGCTCGAGGGCAGAAGTCCAGAAGTTGGAGACTGAACTGTGGAACTTGAAAATGGAAGGACCAAAGATAGCTGAGTATGTGCAGAGATTTAACGATTTATCACAAATTGCTACGCTCCTGGTGGGACCAGAGTTTAAGAGAGTCGAACGTTTCATAGGGGGATTGGCACCCCAGATTCTAAGCCTGGTAACAACATCTAAACCTTCAACGATCACCGAGGCTATCGACATAAGCGTGGCGCTCAGTGAAGAAGCAGTTAGACTAGGAAAATTTTCCACTACGGACGAGAAAAAGGAAACTCCTGTAGAGTCATCTGGGGATAACAAGAGAAAGCTCGCAAATTTCAAGATGATTACTCGGGCGAGTAGCAAGAAAAAGGCCAAAAAGGAAAAAGACTACATGGGTATCCTACCTAAGTGTGACAATTGTCTACGTTATCATGTCGGGCGATGTAAATATGGAAAATGTGATAACTGTGGCAAGAGGGGACATCCTAAAGAAACTTGTAGGCAAGATACTGAACGTAGAAATGATGGCCAGGATGGTATCCAGAATCACAGAGGAAACAACGACGACGACAACTATCAAGGAAGGATGAGTGACAAACAAAAACGTGCTCAAGGTTGCCTTAACTGTGGGAGGAAAATACATTTCAGAAAATACTGCCCTAAGAAGAACCAGGCACAAGGATGAAAGCTCAATAGCGGAGCTAGGGAAGCACGTCAGATTCCAAACAAGGTTATCCATACGTTCCATAATAGTCAACACTATGCATCTGTGCTACTTGATATTATTACAAATTTTAGCTTCAGAATTTGAAAGTGTACTTGGTTTAGTAGCAAGTAAATTAGATAACTCGCACTCGATGGAACTAGCTAGATGAAGCTAGTGGAAGCCAACGCAGTAACTAGAAACGGCAAGATAGAACCCGGAGAGCGTAAGTTTACGCTTGATCAGCTGCCAGTTGAGTTGGGAAACTTCGACGAGGTAATTGGGATGGATTAATTGCCGAGTGATCGAGAGGAGATTGATGTCCGCATCCCGATGGCGAATAAAGGAACGATCGTGACTCATGAAACAGGATAAGCCCCTACAAATTACTAATTGCTGGAAGGCACGAAAGTTGTTGCGTAAAGGATGTGTTGTTTTCTTGGCTCATGTCGGGGACAAGGGAGCTGAAGAACCAAAACTCGAAGATACCCATGTGATAAGGAAATATCCTGAAGTCTTCCCCGAAGACTTACCAGAATTATCTCCTCAACGATTAGTCGAATCTCGCATCGATTTAATTCCAGGCACCGCACCTGTAGTCGATGCACCGTAGTAACTTACATCCTCGGAGATGCAAGGATTTTCAGAGTAACCTCAGTAGTTGATGGAGAAGGAAGATAACAGACCAAGTTCCCATTTTGGGTAACCCCAGCTCTGCTCGTCAAGAAGAAGGACGTGATTTTCAAATGAGCGTCAACTACCAGGAGCCGAACGAGCTAACCAACAAGAGTCGATAACTCTTGCTAAGGATCAACGAATTTCTTACTTAACTAACTGTGAGGATCCAACTACTATTTCACAACCGATCGATGATCGAGTGTCATTAGCTGTGAATTCAGGAATAAAGTATACCGGGGAAATTGTGGGACAATAATTTGTTTTTAAACATACACAAAATGGTGTTTCCTATACAATGCACAAAACAGGTTTACAAAGAATACGAAACCTTGAGGATCTAGAAAACATATACTTAGGACCTTTGAGAACCCAGGTCCAAACTCGTAAAGGTTGTTACTTAGAAACCATATATGTTAACTCAATCAAACACCATTAACCTGACATATATGCCATTTCAGTTAACAAAACAGGAAGTACTTAAATTTCTTTCGTTGAAATCTTCACTTTGGCTTCTAGCGAGTAGATGTTTGCATCTCTACTCCCCTGAATGGTAGTTGCATCACGTCAATTTTATTCGCTGAGAGCGAACACACATTTGCTTCGATACTTGGTCATTTCTTCATACTCATTGTTGCATTACTTGAAAACTCATATGTTACGCATGCACCCTTTGCTATGCACACGATTTCATTTCAAACGCTTCATTAAAGTTCAAATATTGTGTTGCTAAATCTAATTACTGGTTTGTGATTCGAATGACCTACATCATTGTAATTGTTGGCTCTTCTGTTATCAAGTCAACACACTTTCTTGAAACTTCTTTTCGTTCAAGTCACATTCATGGTTTATTTTTGTAACCACGCTGAAATTCCCTTGTTGGTACATACGTTTATTGTCGGGCTACGCTGAAACCAGGATCAATTGCTTGAACTTATCCATTTCGCATGTTCGTTTTGAGACGCTGTATGATGTATTGAGAGTATCATATTCAAATATTTTTGCAAAGATTCTTTCATTTCGAGTCGTAGTAGATTCGGTTGGTCTACGACTCCAATAAATCGTTTGAGTCGTTTCGATACCTTACGGTGATACTTTCACGAAATTAACGCTTGCGCTAATTTGGTTACTCACTTCATACACGGATTTAATTATTTATTTACTAATTTGCTCTAAATCCGTCTTGTTTATCACGATTAAAGCAGTCCCAACACAAGTTGTGTGTTAAGGTAATGGTACATAGATTCATTTCATAAGCATAATGTACCTCCTAACGATTCTTTCATTGTCAATCGAATACCTTGCGGTACTTAATACTTTTCAACTTCGATCAAAAACAGTGGTTCGTTGATGTTCCGTATTTAACTGAAAACTTTACGACATTGTGTAAATCAAATCTTCAGATTGTCTCAGTACACTTTCATTTGATTTCAAACACGGTGAGCTTGTTCAGTCACCACTATTACTAAATTATGTCGTTACGACACCTTGTGGTGTCATTACAAACTTGTAGCTTATGCTAATCATGGTCAACCGTCTCACACGAAACTAAACATGCTTTTGTTTGACTTATCACTTAAACATTTTCTGATGCAACTACGAATTAAGACAATGATACACCAGATTCGCTTGTACTTCATTCGGTGTATTTTCACAAGTCGAGAATGACAACACACTAAACCTTACCATTCATCTATTCGGAAGTTGACAAATCATTTTTATGTTACTATCACATTTGAGTTGTTGACTATGAATTCATATAGCGGATGCTATGATTTATGAAAACTCGTTTGCATATTGTGACCGATTGTTGAGAATCCATTAGGCAAAACTCTTTCGTTACACCCCTGTTAACTGAGTTACACTAGATTCTACATCTATACATTTCGTGTCCTTTGACATCAAATGCTAAAAGCACATATCTTTTAACCAATGGATTCGTGTTGTTGTAATATATACGTGGATTCGTCTGATGTGAATAAGGTTTGATTCGGTTTTGTGATTACCTATCTCAATATTATCCATATGCATGCACGCATAATGTAACCCTAAGGGGATAAGATGGTACAAATTTCGAGGACGAAATTTTCTTAACAGGGGGAGAATGTGACAACCGTCAAATTTGCATGCATCCGTACAATTAATTAATATTGATTTATGCTTAATGACTGTGCTTAATTACAACCGATGACTTAAACTATTTTCTGATTTCTGTATCATACAAACATGTGCATCACATTTCATACTGTCACACCATTTATCACATACAGATTTTAGTGACATAAACGATGCACAAAGCACGGTTGGCACAGTGAGCGGATAACTCCGAAAATGCTGACGATGTTCAGTACATAGGCAGACAGTGTTTAAAGACCCAGTATGGGTCAGAGACAAGGTACTACACTAGTATGGAGTGTAGCGAAGTAAGTACCATAAAACTGCTTCACTATGTGATAGTTTAAGTGCCGGAAAGTGCCTAAAACCCACTAAAAGTGCAGAATTCTGCATATTTCTGCAAAATTCAACACTTTAACATACTGATATTATGCAGAAAATTGACTGAATGGTCCTGTATGCTTTCCTAAGTGTCGGGAATTAAAAGTGTCACAAAAGGGTACTTAAAGAACACTAAACATAATAACTTGACACTTTAACGAACCAGTAGCTAACCGAATAATCGGACATTACCCGGAACACCAAAATTTTACTAGAAACATTGTTTAATTATTTTTGGACTAGTTATGATCCCCGAACACCCTAATACACTATATAATGTGTCATACACTAAAACACTAGACTTTTACATCTTAACTTCCACTAAATTACCTACTTACCATAAAATTTACACATGGATCCCCTCCCCCCTCCATGTTCACGGTCACAAGGTGACCCCACCCATGATCTTTTTTTGATCTTACAAGATTTCCTCAATATTTCTTTTGATTCATTTTGATTCATCTAGATATTATTAGATATGGTTAGATTCATGAAGATCTTTATAAGATAGACTTGTAAGAACTTGATCTCATTCTCAACAACACACCACTCCTTCTCTCCCTTTGCTCTCTTACTCTCGGCTGAACATAGAGCCACCACCGTCACCATTGTTCCATACATTTCAAGGTATTCTCAAGATGTAAGGAGCCATATTAGAAGGTTTGGTGGTCTCGAAACTTGAAGGACCTCCATAAATTGCTTTTACCCATCACTTTTGTCTCCATATTCATCTTGTTTCTTCCTTAGCTTAGAGCTAGTAGTAAGATTCTTTTTAACCTTTGTTACTTCTATTTATGAATGATTAAAAGTTGTATTATGTTGTGATTCACAAGAACACTAAAGAACATAAACTAAAAGCTTGAGCATAAAGTTTACATAAAGATAAAATATGATGAAATGCTGTTAGTATGATGTTGTTTAAGTAAATGGATGATGATTGCTTGTCGCTTTCTTGATAATATGATGTTGATCATCATATGGAACTTGTTAGATTATGATTAAAAACATGATTTAACAAGTTAGGAGATGATTAAGTCTCTACATATAATAATCATCTTCTAATAAAGATATGAACTTGATAATAAGATGATTTCTTGAAATATAAGTAAACAAAGTGAGTTGATAATCATGTAGATCCGAAATATACAAATGATTTTTCTAAACAAACCGAGTTCAAGAGACGATTTTTGAAAGATCATGACTTTTACTTACACTTACACCATTTTTGGAAATGAAATAAGTGTAAGAACTCTTTATTCACAAGAAGAGTTCAAAAGAATAATTTTTGTAAATTATGTTCACAAGTTGTTAACACCGAGATTCTTTAAAAATGAGATTTTAAAAGGGATGAATACACTTTGGAAGGTAACTAAGGCCACTAAATGCGTTACCAAGTTACTACGCGTTTTTGTGAAATATCAAGTTCATAATTACTATATAAAGCATATAGTTTTTGCTCTTGGTGATGTAAAGTGTTTAAAGATTGATTGTTGATGGTTATTGTGATTATTTTGAAAAGAAAATAATATGCTAAATAGCATGGACACCTCCATTTACAAAGGAAACTATGGCGAAATTTTCTAAAAATTTAAACACTTAGAAAATATTTTCTAGACAAGAGTTTACTTGTGTATTTTAAACTATATTTTTCGAATAGAAACCTCGCCATAATTTTTGTAACAAAATACAAGAATCGGAGGTTGGTTTTTGTAAATGAAAAGGGATAAATATATATTTAGAATATATATTTTATACTAAGACGCTCGTGTGAATGTTTGCATGATTTGTGAACTAGTCATATTATTTTAGGGTAAAATAATATATCTTAACAAAAGACCATGAAATTACAACTCCAAAATCATACCAAAAATCACAAGGGATGAAATATAAGTTATTGTGAAGCCGAACAATAAAACGTAACTTATGAAATATTCCGGAAGACACCGTTACAATATATTTTTGGTAAATACTATTTTGGAAACGAAAGAAGTGAAAATATGATTTTGTACATATTACCAAGCATATCATATTTTCGACAAAGAGAAAATATATTATTTTTGGGAAGTTAAAATATATTTTCTTAGCATATTAGAATATATATGATTATGGGAAAATATATATTTTCTGGACGATACATTATTTTTGGGACAAAATAAGTTATTATATATTTTCTAAAGTGGGACTTGAAAATATAAGTGTTTTGGAAATATATATTGGGAATATATTGACGTATTTTTATTTGGAATAACACACCGGAATACGACGCCAATACATGGCAAGGTATACCAATGCAAGAATACGAATACACAAGTATGAGATACTCCCATCCTTGGGAAGGAAACGCGAATAACAATACTTGAGAAGTATTATTACAAATATATTAAAAACACTTTAAAAACGTAACTCAAAGGCACTAGTCAATACTAAGACAAGGCACGACCCGCTCGTCTAACAGACCATAGTACGCATGTAGGTAGTCGTGCGTTCTAGAGGAAGCTTCAAGTTACATTGGATACGAAGACGCAAAACAGTGAGTTCATGTCCCCCTTTTCTCTTAACTGTTTTCAGTTTTATACTTCGGGGGTGAAATACATGTTACAACTATTACAGACATTTTATACATGGTATGATTAGCTTAAGGAGGGTTTACTACTAGATCATGTGAATGGGTAGGGCGATTAAGGCCATCAATCCTCGTTGTAGGACCGAGGGGCATGAGTGATAGATCTATTTGGGTGTAGCGAGCCCCACTCCTGAGTCCGCTGAGTGGACCATGTGGTGACTATGTCTTACAGCCGGAAGCCCGGTGCGAAATCTGCTAGGTTTGAGTCATCCTGCATCACTTCACACATACCATTGGCTTTGCAACCCAGTGGCGATCTCTTTTTCCTTATTGCTACATACCAGGGACTTACATACATACTTACAATGTTTCAAAGGCTTATACATACACACAAACAAACACATGAACTCGCTTAACTTTTGTTGATGTTATTCAAACTACATGTATTTCAGGGAATTTATAAGTGGATCTGGCGGGGCGTTGGAAGTTTTTATGCTGCGTTAAGAATAAACTGTCATCCATAGTCTTTGATTTGGATAATGTGTCTTATTCCTGGACGAGTCACGTCATCCAAACCTTGGTGTTATTCAATATCTTTTTTGACGAGTCCTTAATGAACTCATAAACAATTTGTACGGTTTGTAAAACTAGAATTTGAAGTCTGCAATGTTGTTATGTTTTAAACTTATTTAATGGATGACAAACCTATGGTTTTATCATATAGTTGATGTTATGATTGAATGCAATGATATTAAGAAAGTCACACCAATAACCACGCTTCCGCAAAAGTTAGGGTGTGACAAAATATGGATTTTTCATTGTCTTTACTATTTTCTTTAACCTTGCCCAAACATAATTTTCTAAAAATATTAACCTTCAAGAGGGATGATGGCACAAAATTTGTCAATCACATTGTCCGACAACTTCTTATGACTAGTGGCACACTTCAACGGTTATCATGTCCATATACACCTCAACAAAATGGATGTGCAGAAAGGAAGCATATGCACATTGTTGATACGGGGTTGTCCATGTTGTTTAATGCACATATTCCAGCTTCCCATTTGGTGGATATTTTTAGTGTTGTTGTCTACACTATAAATTGTTTGCCTATTTTTAGGATGATAAGTCTCCATTTGAGTTACTTTTTAATCGATGGTAGCTTTCGCACATTTGGATGGCGGGCGATTTCTTTATTTGAAAGAATATGCTTCACATAAGCGTTCTCCACGCAATATTCCATGTGTATTTCTTATGTACAGTTAACAATACAAACGTCTTCATTGTATTGATCCAACCACATCTTGTGTTTATGTTACATGTCATGCTCGATTTGTTAAGACGTGCTTTCATTATTCAGGAAATTTATCATTAGTGGACTTGTCCTTTATTAAGTTGACATATTTTATAAAATACCCCTCTATTCATCGTGTTTTTTCAACAACAGATTTTATAAAATACCCCTAGAATACATATAACATCCCTATACGTCCTAAAATACATCCCGTATACGAAAAACAGGCCCGAAATACCTTTATTTTAACAAAAAAAATCAAATAAAAACAATAAAATAAGTCGCTCGTGGGGTGCGACGTATCCCACCTGGTCCGTCGTGGGGCGCGACAGCCTGGCCACCAGGCCGCCCCCTAGGCCGCCACGTGTCAACATCGTGTCCAAGCTACCTCCCCAAGTCAGCAATGCTAGGGCCTAGTCTCGCTACTTGTTATATTTTTCACGAAGAGTTATGTCAATTTAAATAAATGTTGTGATGGTTCTATAACTATAAAGGTAAGTCTTTGGTCACTTTTTTGTACACATTTTCTTATAGTTGGACATTATAAAAATAATTAAGCTACGCTTTTTGTTAACATTGTATAAGCAGACCAAAAGATAAAGTAATTTCATATTTTTTATTAAATTAGTTATATATATTATGATTTTAAATTATTTATGGCCTTGTCCAATTTTTGCAATCAGTCTGACCAATGAACGTTAGACGCCCTATTCGATAAACAGTCTGATTAGACTTAATAAACATATAACATTTCAAATAGATTGAGGCAACTGTTAGAAATAGCCAGTGATTTGTTATATTATTTTGTATACTAGATAAACATATATATCCCTTACTTTCAACTATACGTCAAAGCATTTGGAGAATATGTAAATAACATAACTTTTAACAACCAACCTCCGTCCGTCTTCAAGTCAGTGGAAGAAATCAAGAGGAGCGGATTCTTATGTGTGTTAAAAATAAAGCTAGTATTACGCTCTTAGGGTGGTGTAAGGTGTAACAACCATCGAAAAAGACCTTAACGACTCGTAACCGAAACTCCAAGCACGCACGACGAGAACCAGCACAAAAAATGAAGTAGTCCTGAGTTTGACCACGTCGCGCTACACAGCGGTATTAACATTATGTGGTCGCGTGACGCGACCCTTCTTTTGATCACCAGCTGACACATGGCACCACGTGGCAGCCACATGGCATGCCTACGTGGTGACTCAGAACATCTACCCCTAGCTAGACCCTTCGCGGTACGTGAAGGGGTAATGCACATTCAGTCGCGCGATGCGACGAGGTCCAAATTCAGTTATAAAAAGGTTGAGAATCAGATATTCCGAACTGCTCAAACTTCTTTTCTTTCTCTCTGAATCATTGCTATTATACCTGAGTTCTAAACCTCTGCCCGTAATCAGCGTACTAACTCGAATCATCGGTACGGTACCCTGTCTGATCGATGGAAACCAAGCCAACAGATGTTTAAGTGCTGCCTGAATAAGGCTATACTTTGTCATCCTGTTGTGGGTTTTGATCTCGTGATTATCGTTAAAGTTGAATTGAGTTAATACACTAATACGAGTTTCATTGTATCTAGAAATTATAACTTATAACAAGGGGGCTACTAAACCAGAATACCAAGCGATTAAGGAAGCTTAGTGGTTAAGTAAACTGAACTGCTAAGTAAGTTAATTAATTAATCAGACAGCTAAGTAAGTTAATTAATCGGCTAAGTAAATTAATTAATTAATCAGCTAAGTAAGTTACTTAATTAAACGGTTAAAGTAAATTAATTAGTTAAACAGCTAAGTTTAACAACAAGATATACATGAGGTAGATAGTATCTAAATATGTATGTATAAGGAAGGTAATATCTAAGGAAGGTAATATCTAAGGAATGTAATATATAAAGGAAGGTAATATATAAGGAAAGGTTTAACTGAGGAAGATGTATATGGGTAGATAACAACTGAGGAAGGTGAATATGGGTAGATAACAACCGGGAAAGGGGTATATGGGTAGATAACAACTGAGGAAGGTGTATATGGGTAGATAACACCTGGGGAAGATCAATATAGGGTAAGACATATTCCTTACCTATAAATAGGATGCTTAGGATTCATTTTTCCTTGCTCATTCCTTCTCTTCTTCTCTCTATACGTTGGTTTTCTAACCAATAATCACCGATACGATATGCTGTTCCATCGATCAAGGAACCAACTAACGAATGCCAAAGTGTTGTCTAAATAAGACTATCCTTTGTTGACTTACGTTATGGTTCTGATCTCGTGACCATCATTAGGTTTGAATTGGTTTTACACTAATACGTATTCCACTCCGTTAAACTAAATGTTTAACTATCAGAAAACTCCGAACTATAAACTTACACTCAAAAAAGATGCCTAATTACTAGAAGATTCAGAACTATAAAAATAGATGCCTAACCATCAGAAGGCTTAGAATCAGGAGGCCTGTTGATGTGCGTGAAGTGTGTTATGGTTTTAATGTTTATTTTAAGCCCTTTTACACTTTCTTTAGCCGATTTTTAAATTTATAAAACACGATATTTACTAACACTAAACACGCATATGTGCAAGTGCACCCATCGTGAGCGTAGTATAGTGTTGGTAAAATACCGAGGTTGTCCAAGGACACAAGAGCTTTTAGTACCGGTTTATCCTCAACGTCTAATCAAATCAAAAGTTTAGAAAAAGGTTTTAAACTAAGAAAATAAAAACTAACTAAAATGCTGAAAAATAAAAATAAAAATAAAAACAGATAGACAAGATGAATCACTTGGCTCCGACTCGTGTTTAGTGTAACCTTTGATTATTTCCGCACTTTTGCACTATTTAAGAGATTATCTTAGTTATTATAGTATGCTCCTCTTTTGGAGGTGACGTTACCCTCAACCCAGTAGTTTGAGTCAGCAAGGATACAATCCTAAAGGGTCGGATTATTGAAAGATAATTAATTAAGTTATTAATGCATAATGTGGTAGGCCCCTCTTTTGAAGGCGACGTTACCCTCGGCTAAGTAGTCTGAGTCAGCAGGGATACAGTCCTAAGTAGCCGGGTTAAAGTTTTAATAGTAGTTTAACTTATGAGGGGGTCAAAGAGTTTGGACCCCCGCCATCCAATACCGGTAGGTATTGAAGGAGGTCCTACTAAATTTGACCCAGGTCCTTTGCAGGATCTATACACTGAACAATGGCAAGACTCTTACCAAACCGTTCCCTTAACCCCCGACCAGGTAGCCAACATACCTCCATATAGACCGTGGAGATATGAATGGTGAAAATCTTTTATTTTATATAGACAGTAAAATAATGCCAAGACACCACGGACAAACGATAAGGAAGAATCACCTTCAACATAAGAAACTAGTTATTAAAGTCATTAATACATAACCAATTAAAAAGTGCGAAAAGATTAAAAATAAAAAGTATTACACTAGACACTTTGTCTTCACCAAGTGATGTAAGAGACTTAGGCAAACATGGCCTTGATTGTCAAGAACTCTTACGATCAATCTTGGATCCCGAGACGACTCACACACTCTATGATGGACAATGCATGATGGTGGTGGATGATGGTGTTATGGTGGTGGTGGGTGAAGTGTGAGAGAGGTGGTGTGCCAAGGGATGGTTTGAGCTTGAGCCAAGCACTCCTATTTATAGGCTGAACAGAAACTCGGGCACGCCCCGTGTCCATCCTCTTCTATGTCTTCATTAATTGCTTTTGTCTGCATTAGTTGACCACGGCCCCGTGTCCGCTGGGCACGACCCCGTGTCCGCTGGGCACGACCCCGTGTGCAGAAGCATATCTGTACTATCAATATTTGCCTGGATTCTGCGAATCTTATAGTTGACCACGACCCCGTGGTGGGCGATGGAAGCTTCTACAACTTTGTCTTTTATGCTGACACTTGGGCACGCCCCCGTGCTCATTGAGCACGGGGCGTGTTCAGCCTTCCATTCTCTTGTTTTGCTTGGGAAGATGCTGTCGTGGGGTCGGGCATGTCACGTTTGTTCCTTTTCTTGTATTTATGTTAGATTTAGCTGCCTTTTTGCTTCTTTTGTTAATTTGAGCTCATTTAATCCTGAAAATACAAAAGGAAGACAAAAGCACACTTTTTCCAACATTAGTACTAAAAAAGGGTTAGCTTTATGCCATAATTGATGTAATTTATATGTTGCATTTTGCACACATCAAATACCCCCACACTTGAATCTTTGCTTGTCCTCATGCAAAACTCTTTATAATGTGGCTTTTCACTCCCAAATGGAATGGGTAGAAGAGAAGGTTTTTGGGCTTGTCATAGAGTGTTGGGATTTCCAAGATTCTTTATCAAGTTTTATTTTTATTTATTTACAATCATATTCGTCATGATTTATTTAAAACTTTTCATAAGATAAATTACTTATTAGGGCATAACATGCCTCTTTAAAATTCTATTTATATACAAGTTCACATACCTCACGGGGGATCACTCAACACTCGGCCGAAGATGTATTTTAGTGAATCACTCGAGAGCGGCATGGAACTTACTCCTACCATAGGCTTACCAAGCAATCAATCCTCCTCCTTTTTAACTATATACCTTTGTAAATATCAAGAGGACTTTTGGGTGAAGGGTTAGGCTTGGGTTAAAGGTAGGTGGTTGGGTTAGTGGTTAGTAGAAAATGGCGAAAAACATAAAAAGCATCGGTTTTCGTAAGACTTTTTATTTTTGCAGTTTTTATTTTGATGAAGCCATAATTCAAACAAAGTTATTTTTGATGAACTTGCTTGTTTTTATTTCTTTTGCTTCATCATTAACATTTTTTTTTTTGGAAAGTCATACGAAAAACCGAGCTTGTTACTAAAACAAAGGGTTAAAAATAAAAAGGTTTTGGTGGGTGAAAGGGTGTTTGGTTTGGGTTAAGAAATGAAAAGGTTTAGGCTCAAAGGGGTTAACTAGGGGGGTTTTTGGGTGGTTGGTAAAAAAAAGAAAAATAATAGTGTAGAAATAAAAAGGGTTAGTCCTAATGGCTCCATCATTTACTTACTCGGGTTTAAGTTGGTAAGGGCCGGGAATGTATCGTCGTGGCAAGTTCTAGAGTTGTAAGAACCAAGCAGCTATTCACACAAGAAACGAAAATGAGCATTTAATTTAAAGATATATATTTGTATGCTCAATAAAGGCTCAAAACTCACTTTTGTGGGAATGGGTTTTTATGTGATCAAGTATATATAATTAAATTTTAACTAAGCTTGTCATGCCTTTTCATAATTTTCTTATGTTGGTTTTTTTTATCACGACGCTATCGGTTGTAAATTTGTAAAAATATAACATTTTTAGAATTTTGAAATTCCCGAATTAAACCTAGACAAGTAAAAAAAAATTGAAAATTTTTGAAAATTTTTTGGGGTGATTAGCGGTTTTCAATAGAGTTTTGTGTAAGGCTTGTTATTAGGACTTGCAAGATTCAAGGTTTTAGCATCCCCCCCACACTTAAATTACACATTGTCCTCAATGTGTCCCAAAAATAAGTTTTTAGGTTGATTGAATGTGTAAAAGGTGTGAAAAAGCAAAAATTTGTGTTACTGGGCGCCTGGACACGGCCCCGTGTTGTCCGGGCACGACCCCGTGTTCAGGTGCCAGTAACAAAAGTTAAGCAAAAGAAACAGAAGCCTGGACACGGGGGCGTGTTGGGTGAACACGGCCCGTGTCCAGTTTACCTGAACTGGGTATTTTCTGCAGACTGTGCAGCACGGGGCCGTGTTGGGCGGACACGGCCCGTGCTGAACCTGCTGTAATGAAGAAAGCTTGTCGGATGGCCCTGTTTTCCTGTATGGGGTGCTGGTTCAAGCTTTCCTTGTATCCTTTGCCATCCCGAGTGTGTTTTATTTATTTTAACACCATCCAAACACCAAATTATCTAAAACCATCATTCATTAAGTCATTGAGAGAATTACATAATAGTCTAAAAGTTAAAATACTAGATAGTTAGGTCAAAGAAACACAAGAAATCTAAACCAAGAAGTTCTAGCCTACTACTTATTCTATTAGCAAAATTTCCGAAAAGGTAAATCCCTCGGTTAAATGTGGCTTGAAAAACTTCTTTCTCTGGGCATGGGTTCCTCACACGTCGGCGAGCCATTTTTCTATCTCCCTAGGGAGAAGAAAAGCGGGCTCATTGGCATTGGTTTGAGGAGGTGCGACCTCCACCGGGATTTCTTGTAGATCTTCAAAAGGAGGTTCCGCTGGAATGTCGTCCCAACCGGTAGGATTGTGGATTCCAAGTGCTAGGTTCCAATCCTCTTGAGGGAGGATTGGTTCCATGGGAGGTGTTACAAGAATGTTTAACCTCTGGTGCAAGAGGTTAATTTCTTGAAAACTATTTTCCAGCCATACTGTAAGATAATTTATACGGTCTATTAGGACCTCCTCTACCGAAGTCATCTCGTCAAGAGCTTCACGTAACGTCATTACGTAACGTACGAGAGTTGCTTCAATTGATGGCCTTCTTTCCCTTCGACTGTTTCTGGAGTGCGCAGAAGAGGTTCCACTGTTTTGGCTAGTCATTCTACGAAAACAAACAAAAAACAGTTCATTTTAATGAAACAGTACCACGGACACGGCCCCGTGCTCAATGAGCACGGCCCCGTGTTCACCTTTATGCAGTTTTTTAGAACAAGGAATCTTGGAGTTTCAAATTATTTTCCCAACTTATGAAGCATTTTTGAACAGAAATAACTTAAAACAATGTTGTATAACTTATTTTTAACAAGATTCCTTGAACAAAAGTTTAACAAACATCACAATAAAGCTTGGAATCAAGCTTCAATGGAGGTGTTGTTGCAAGAAAGGTGAAGAAGAAGGTAATGGATAAAAGAGGAAAGGACAAGATGTTTGTTAGAACCTTCTTTTAGAACATACCTAGGATGGTAAGTTAGAAAATCCTTTCAAATCTCTGTCCCTGGATGGTCCAAATGTGCAGGATTCTTGGCTGCATTTATAGAAAACGACAGCATGCTGGACACGGCCCCGTGTCGGCTGGACACGGCCCCGTGTGCAGGCAAGATCCTGACACGTTTTGTCCGTATTCTGACAAAAAGTCAGAAGGGAATCTTTTGGTGGACACGGGGGCGTGTTGACCTGGGCACGGCCCCGTGTCGAAAGGCTGTTTATGAAGTTTGTCTATTTTTAAGGAATTTTTCCGGATCGGGCGGTTCCTTACTGGATGGAACAACCCCAAAGTGCCTAAGATACCTTAATTGCTCTAGATTGAGACGAGAACGCAAGAGGTTGTCGGTGAGGGTGATTCCTATGCTATATGTAGGTGGACAAGTCCAACCCTTTCCCGGGCTCTCGTTAAAGAAGGTGTATGCCGAATCGCTCAGGTCTATGTATGCATCGAACGAAATCGATGGGGACTCCTTCACGACACAATCGACACAGGGACGACTATCGTTCAAGTCCTCACTAGAGTTAGAAGTATCGTCGGGAACAACGAAGTTGTTTGAATGCGATCCCAACACTTCTTTTTGGTTATCGTTTTGAGATAAATTATTGAAATCTATCCTAAGTTCTTTTAACCAATTAAGAATTAAATCTTCTAATTGAAATAGTTCATCAAGAAGCATTTCTCCTAGAAAATCCGTTGAGAGCATTCGAGGGAGAGATAAGGATTATTTTTACTTTCGCCCCTCTTAAGGATATAAGGAAACGATGGGTCTATATAGTGGGGCTTATAATTTAGAAAATAGCATTCTAATTCCTTATGGGAACCACCACATATTTGACACCACGCACCATAAGAGTGCCGAAAGTAAAAAAGATCAATATCACTCATGTTTGTGTCAGAAATTACCAACCGTCGGGATCTCATGGTTCTGTTTTCAGTAATTGAATCTTGGGCACGGGGCGTGTTGAGTGGGCACGGCCCCATGTTCAGCTTACTGTCTGACTTAAAACAGGATTGCCAGTTCCAATGATTGGGCACGGGGCGTGTTCAGCGGGCACGACCCGTGCTGAGTTTTGCAGAAGCTGAAAAACTAAGAAAAATCTAAAAAAATAGAAAAATAAGAAAAACGATTAGGCCGCTGATTCCTAACTTTCTTAAAATCCTTGTGTCCCCGGCAACGGCGCCAAAAACTTGATGTGCGTGAAGTGTGTTATGGTTTTAATGTTTATTTTAAGCCCTTTTACACTTTCTTTAGCCAAGTTTTAAATTTATAAAACACAATATTTACTAAAACTAAACACACATATGGGTAAGTGCACCCATCGTGAGCGTAGTATAGTGTTGGTAAGATACGGAGGTCGTCCAAGGACACAAGAGCTTTTAGTACCGGTTTATCCTCAACGTCTAATCAAATCAAAAGTTTAGAAAAAGGTTTTAAACTAAGAAAATAAAAACTAACTAAAATGCTGAAAAATAAAAATACAAATAAAAACAGATAGACAAGATGAATCACTTGGCTCCGACTCGTGTTTCGTGTAACCTTTGATTATTTCCGCACTTTTGCACTATTTAAGAGATTATCTTAGTTATTGTAGTAGGCCCCTCTTTTGGAGGTGACGTTACCCTTAACCCAGTAGTTTGAGTCAGCAAGGATACAATCCTAAAGGGTCGGATTATTGAAAGATAATTAATTAAGTTATTAATGCATAATGTGGTAGGCCCCTCTTTTGAAGGCGACGTTACCCTCGGCTAAGTAGTCTGAGTCAGCAGGGATACAGTCCTAAGTAGCCGGGTTAAAGTTTTAATAGTAGTTTAACTTATGAGGGGGTCAAAGAGTTTGGACCCCCGCCATCCAATATCGGTAGGTATTGAAGGAGGTCCTACTAAATTTGACCCAGGTCCTTTGCAGGATCTATACACTGAATAATGACAAGACTCTTACCAAACCGTTCCCTTAACCCCCGACCAGGTAGCCAACATACCTCCATATAGACCGTGGAGATATGAATGGTGAAAATCTTTTATTTTATATAGACAGTAAAATAATGCCAAGACACCACGGACAAACGATAAGGAAGAATCACCTTCAACATAAGAAACTAGTTATTAAAGTCATTAATACATAACCAATTAAAAAGTGCGAAAAGATTAAAAATAAAAAGTATTACACTAGACACTTTGTCTTCACCAAGTGATGTAAGAGACTTAGGTAAACATGGCCTTGTTTGTCAATAACTCTTACGATCAATCTTGGATCCCGAGACGACTCACACACTCTATGATGGACAATGGATGATGGTAGTGGATGATGGTGTTATGGTGGTGGTGGGTGAAGTGTGAGAGAGGTGGTGTGCCAAGGGATGGTTTGAGCTTGAGCCAAGCACTCCTATTTATAGGCTGAACAGAAACTCGGGCACGCCCCGTGTCCATCCTCTTCTCTGTCTTCATTAATTGCTTTTGTCTGCATTAGTTGACCACGGCCCCGTGTCCGCTGGGCACGACCCCATGTGCAGAAGCATATCTGTACTATCAAGATTTGCATGGATTCTACGAATCTTATAGTTGACCACGACCCCGTGTCCGCTGAGCACGGCGCCGTGGTGGGCGATGGAAGCTTCTACAACTTTGTCTTTTATGCTGACACTTGGGCACGCCCCCGTGCTCATTGAGCACGGGGCGTGTTCAGCCTTCTGTTCTCTTGTTTTGCTTGGGAAGATGCTGTCGTGGGGTCGGGCATGTCACGTTTGTTCCTTTTCTTGTATTTATGTTAGATTTAGCTGCCTTTTTGCTTCTTTTGTTAATTTGAGCTCATTTAATCCTGAAAATACAAAAGGAAGACAAAAGCACACTTTTTCCAACATTAGTACTAAAAAGGGTTAGCTTTATGCCATAATTGATGTAATTTATATGTTGCATTTTGCACACATCACCTGTTAAATCAAGAACTATAGACCGACAAGGTGAGTCATTCTCTTTTTATCAAATGCTTTCAAAACCCTAAATGTTTTCCTAGTTATATTACAATGATTAAGTCTTTGTATTCTTACTAGGAAACTAGTGGCGGTATGTGGGGTATTGTATACATTGCTTGTCTAGCGTTACTATTGGACGACGAGATAGCCAATAGTAATATGACCATAGTCACAAAATCCGGTCGAGTGACAAATACCATTAAAGTGGTCTCTTTGCTATTGGACGACGAGATAGCCAATTGTATTATTGTGAGATATAAACAAGTGTAAAAACTCTTAATGTTGTAATTATAACAAATGTGTTTTTTGTATACCTGAATGAACTTACCAGTATTTTCTGCTGGTCAAATGTTTTTAAAACGCGTTTTAGGTGATTACAGTAGATTGGAATAAGAGTTGTGATACGGCACCGAAAGGCTTAAAGAAGTGGCTTATTATATCAATTAGATTAAATTAAGAAACATTGTTTATGTATTCGGGTTTACCCCATATTAAAGCTACATTTGTAAAACATGAGTTTATTCCCATCTGTTTAATAAATAAAATCCGGTGTTTTTAAACTCTGATATTTTTCCAAACTCACGGTCCTGATAAAAATTTCCGCTGCAATATTTTCAAAATAACCACCAGTACCACTTGACTGTTCACGGCTCCCGTCCAGTGTGTGGTCGGGGGTTGTGACATAAGGGGTGCTCTCCTCGTGGGGAGTGGTAACCACTCCACCCAAGTCAATCATACTCATCCATGTCAACTACTCTCTCTAACTCAAACGTAAGTGGTGCTCCAACCAAACAATTTTTTCTTTTGAAAAATAAAAAATAAATGTGTGATTGGTTGGAAGAGAATGGGGCCACCATTAACCCCCCCCCCCCCCCTCATCTTCCCTTGCATGATGACTACTCACCGAATGAGTGAGTCTACCACGTGGTAAACTAGGTTGGCGGCGGGGTGCCCGCGAGGGGAACCCACTCACCGAGAACACCCCGTATACCCTTAGTATGCTCAAAATTTGTATATCTCAATTTATGTTAGCGGTTTCAATTATGGGATGTATCTATATTGTATGTTTCTATCTTTTTGCTAGAATCGTTTGAATAATTTTGTTTTTTTTAACAACAAATGTTATACATACTCTAGTTTACATCAATAATTCTAAATTATTCTCATTGTCTAGGTTTGAACCTGAAACCTCCCCTCTAAGTGACATTGGATCTTATAAATAAATTAAATAGCTTCTACTTTTTTCTTGAACAACAAAGGTTACGCCTACTTATACACCAAAGGGGCAGTGCTCTAGTGGGACCCCGACGACTTTGTCGGCAGTTGGAGTCTCGTTCGTGACAAAAGTATCATGTGCGAGCCAGTGGTTTTACTATAGTAAGTGTTCTAGCGGTGAGTTTCCTCTAGAATTGGTGACGAGCTGGGAAATAAGCGTCGTCTGTGATCATAGGCGTGGCTGGCCTTTCGCCAATGAAAGTATTCAGATGTTCAGACTTTGTTGGACATTCAAAAATAAAATTAAAATGGCTTCATTGAGCTTCAAAAAAAGATATGAGTTAAGAGAAAACATTAATTGTCCTGAGATGTTGGTCTGATGGTCAAAAGGCTTGCCCTCCCCAGTGGAGACGCATGTTCAATTCTCGCTTGGGTATTTTTTAGAGACATCTAGGTGAAGGGACGAATTGGGGGTTTAGTTCCGAGTTCGAACCAGACAGGAGGCAAAGGTTTACGGGTTTCATCTGGTTCCCGTGCATCATGAGGTACAGTCCCATGGCGGTCGAGTAGTCTTTCTGGACATAGCTCAAGTAGAGCGGGGTTACACGTGAGATTCTTTATAGGCTAGTGGTATCTTGGGGGTGTGATAAAGCTTTGGGACCAATAGGTCCTAGGTTCGATTCCTACATGGGGGTTTTTCCCATATTATTGGGTTTCCTCTTGAATTGGTGTATAAACATTATGCCTAGTGGAGATGAACATGATCGGGTGATTATGCTGATGACACAATAATATACTTCAGTGGTCTGTCGGTGATTCAAATTTGTCAGTTAAAAAAATAGAAAGTAATAAAAAGGACATTAGCCATTCCAGCTATAGCTGGTGCCTGGGTGGTAGTGGCTCTTGCCTCTTGGAGAAAAGACCAGGGTTCAAATCCTGGCATTGGGTGTAGTTTAGTATTAATTGGTGTAGTTTATAAGTATGAGTAATGTAACCTTTGCCATTAAAAAAATAAAAAATAAAAAGGACATTAAAGTTTGGACAATATAGTTCCAAGAAAAAGGGGCTAGGCCTAACATGTTTAATGAGAGAAATTTGGGGCGAAGGAAGTTGGTTAAAATAGGAAAGATAATTTGATGTGTTCCAAAATACTAGGAGATGGTCCCCACAAAATTTCCAACCGGAACAAAAAGGTGAAAATGGCAGCTCTCTCTTTTTTTGGAGTTTATAATGAGACAATGCCATCTTTAAAAGTGTAGTCTAGTAGCAGGTTGATATAAACTTGTACGTAAAATTATTCTTTTTTAACTCGTCTTTTTAACAAAAACGAAGACTCATGACCAAATATGAGTGTTCCTCATTCTGTTTTGTCATCTTTCACTTTGATTTTGTTTAACTTCATAAAATAAGAGTTCGTGATTTGCATGTTTATATTAAAATAGTTAAAACATAATTAATTTATCAAAATATAAAGAGTAAACTGCCATTTTGGTCCCTATGGTTTGGGCACTTTTGCCATTTTAGTCCAATTCTCAAACTTTTTACATCTGGGTCCCTGTGGTTTCACTTTTGTTGCCATTTTAGTCCAAAATCCAAAAACCCCCTATTTTGACTGTTGAAACCTGATTGTTTTGTCTTTTTGTGCAGGGGCATTTTGGTCATTTTGATTTACTCTTCTAATAAATTAAAAGCTATTATTAAACAATAATTTGTGGGTCCCACCACACCCCCACTACTTCTTCTGCCTCTTCTTCTACCCCCACTCCTCTGATCTCTCCTGTAAACATCACAAACAAAACCCCAAACAGAAATTCAGTTGCCAAAATCTACGTCATCGATCAACATCCTCCATCTCCAATCTCCAACATCAGCTACGTCATTCGACCTTCACCATCACAGTTAACCTGCAACTGCCGAAATACTTATCCATCTGAAATACCGGCATACACGGTACAACATCATCTCCAATCACCTTCTCCAACATCATCTCCGATCACTACCTCTGATAGCCATTACCGTCAGTACAACCTCCATCAACACACCTTCACCACAACCTTTATTATTCACCATCCATCACCGTAAATCCACCAAAGCAACCACATTCAACCACATCGTTCACCGCCATAATCGTACACCACCGTTATTCCGTCAACACAATCAACAACAAATTACAGATCCACAAACCCACAACAACAAAAAACCCTTAATTCCGGCGGTGGTGAGAAGGGGCAAGGAGGTGGCGGAATTAACAGATGTGATGATCATCGAGGTTGATTCTGGAACCCTAAATTGGATAAAAACTTGGGGTTTATAAGATGAACTGGAAGCTTATACGGCTGAAATGCGTTGATCTGTTGTGAGATTGAGATGGATCTGTGAATGAAGAATTGAATGGGAAAGAAAATGTGTGATGAATTGTGATCTGAGTTTTAGATAGCAAAGGAATCGAAAAACCCTAGAACTTTAATTTGCAGCAATGACCGTGGACAAATTAAGTATGAGAGAAAACTGAGAGAGAGAGAGAGAACTGAGAGAGAGACAATGATTTTTAGTGAGAGAGAGGGGGTTATATATATATATATTATATAATATATAATTAATTTTGTTTTAATTTATTAGAAGTGTAAATCAAAATGACTAAAATGCCCCTGCACAAAAAGACAAAACAATTAGGTTTCAACAGTCAAAATAGGGGGTTTTTGGATTTTGGACTAAAATGACAACAAAAGTGAAACCACAGGGACCCAGATTTAAAAAGTTTGAGATTTGGACTAAAATGACAAAAATGCCCAAACCACAGAGACCAAAATGGCAGTTTACTCAAATATAAAATATGCTTTAACACTTGTTCTAATATATATTAACATTATAACAGCACACACTATGCATAACCGTTTTGATATTACTCTTAAGCTAGTTGTACATTAAAGGAAAATAAATTGTTTAAAATTACTTATATAAGTTGACAAACTTGCAAATTATATATCTCTACACTTTAATATCGTTTTGCATAAATGTATTATATATTTATGAATGTATCAACTTTCATACTTTTATTTTTTTATAAATATTTCAATAGATGTAAAATCTTTGTCAATATATATAGGTATGGAATTTAAAATTCTAATTTTTCTGTTCATAAAAATATTGAGTTCATGTTTGATTTTATGCTATTTAATTTTAGCTTGATCAAATTTTATAAATATTTCAATAGATGTAAAATCTTTGTTGATTTATAGGTATGGAATTTAAAATTCTAATTTTTCTGTTCATAAAAATATTGAGTTAACGTTTGATTTTATGCTATTTAATTAAGAGTAGGGTGGCACTCAACTTGGCTGACGCCCCCCACTGAAGCCTCCACAACGGACTGTCTAAGGTGAAGTAAGTTGGTCATATTTGATGATGACGAGAAAGGTGTTGAAAATATTATCATACTAATGTTTGAGACATGAGAGTGGGGTTCGACTACAAAGTCTGTTTTTCCTACAAAGTGTACAAAGTCATAAAACACCACAATTTCAGCTATAAAACACATTCAAAACACACAAATAACAGAGTGAAGATCATTAAAACACAATATCCAAACCCGAACAATCCATAAAAACTTCAAACACATCATCGTAGAACTATGAATGTAAAACACAACATGATAATCAACATAAAACACACTAATGTTAGTCATTCGATAATTAAAGACTTTATAATCTAAAACACAACACAACCCCACAAATATGGCGATTTAGTAATCTTCACTTTGTTATTGGTGGGTTTTGAGTATGTTTTATGGTGTTTTATGACTTTTTACACTTTGTAAGAAAAATAGACTTTGTAGCCAAGTCCCACCCTAAGACATGATATTATATATTTATATGTATTGAGCTCAAACAAATATCTATCTCTTTTACATTTTCATATCCATGATAAATTGAATTTTTGTATGAATTTTGTACCCACATTGTTCAATGGTCACAAATTTAATGAGAATGGAAAGCAATTGGTGATGAAGGAGTTGTCATAGGCTCACTTAATACCATGAAAGGATCTATAGCTAGCTATGCTTATAATAGGGGTAGCTTTCGTCTCTGAGAACATAGGTGCAATAAAGTATTGTACGGTTATAATGTATGGTTGGGTTTTAAACCAATAGAATTGAAAATAAAATAGCATGTAAGAAATACTGTTTTTTAATAAAAAATGTGTCGGATCTCCCAAGCCTAGTTGCTTATATTTTTGCTTCTTGGTTACTAAATGAGCCAAACAGTAACCACTTGTCATATAATTAATTAGACATTTTGTTTTAATGGTTTCATAATGTTTCTAAGTCATATTGATTCAATCATGCCCATCCTTTATTATAAAGTATATACATGATTCATGTGATTTGTTTAAAATTACAAAGATAATCATCAGGATCACCACCAAATAGTTGTAGTTGCACACTACACCGCCATCGATTCAACTACATCCTATCAAAGATTACATTTGCTCTATAATTAGGGTTAATACATGTTGATTTTATTTTGAAATTTTGAATCGCTACCCTTGTATGCATGGAACCAAGGTTTCTTCGGTTTATTTTCCCACTATTCGATCCATCTATAATGATCGTCTTGATTAGATTCATTATTAGGATATGGAAAGTAACAATTTGAAATGTGAAGAATCTAAACAAGTGTTTAGTTTTATCCCATGTTTAGCGGAATCAAGTGGATTATCCACCTTTGTTTTGATAATTAAGGTGGTGGCGATGGTGTCAGGTCGTGGTTGTTCTTTGTCCTCAAATTGGTTGAAGAGAAGACGCTATATATTGAGACAATACACATATATGCTAAGGTTGATTCCTAAAAGAAGTGAAATTTACATGCAAATTGGGGGAATAGTTATGCGCAACGTGTTGGTAATTACACAATATATAAATCACAAGAATGATTTGTGTAATTTACTCATCCTTATCAGTAATTATAAAGATCGAACTTAGGTGACCAACAATAACTCACATTATCTTATTATCCACGTCAATAAAATATTTACAAGAAAAATCCCATCTAATTGTTTTGTATAACCTAGGCCATCTAACTTATGTCATCCATGACAAATATTTGAATAGTACATTTTATGATATAAACTAATACAATATAAAATAATGGTAAGTTACTATTGATCATGTGACTATACGAAAATATGAACCAAAAGTTCACATGGACAACAATAATACCTCACCAAACACTATTAATCAATGACACCTTTGTTATGGTTTAGACAGAATCATACGAGTTAATCTACTTGATTAATATTTAAGAGTATATACCTTTTTAAATCTTTTCAAGAAATGGAAGAAAAGAATTTGAAGACTTTAAGCACAATATCTAAAAGGAATATGTGGATGGCCACTATTCTAAGTATCCAAGGATCCTACTACATGGGATTAGATTTGATGAGTATATAATAATTATTTTAGTATTTTGTTTTAGATATAGAATCCTATTTTATATTTGAGAATTTTAAAAACTAATTCCAAGATCGACAATGTGTATTGACTCTCATATAGTAAGACATGTTTAACCTAAAGACTTAACTTTTTTTTATACACTTCTTGTATTTGATACCTGAAGAGGCAACCATCCTATCGACCAAATGGAACTACTACGTTTGGATCAGATCCTCTGGACCTATACATCTTGACTATCACCTCCGAACCATGAAGCGAAAGCTAGTGGTATGGACTCTATCATAACACACTAATAATCGGGTAAAAGATATTTTGAATGAAATTATATATGAACAGTAGCGCACTCAGTAATTATTTTAAAGGGGTGCGAACGAGAGGTTTAACATCGAATGGATTAGTCTAAACGTTATGTGATGCGTTAATCATATAAAAAAACATTTTGACGTATCTTATTGAACTCAATGCAACATATATAAGCATTGCGATTAGATCAAAACATAAAGAAATCAAATTTATACCGTACAATTATAACGTATTATAAGTGGCTCGAGTCATACACAGAAAATATAACGGTTATAACGGAAATGCTGACACGTATAATCAAAATATATTAATTAAAGCTTAAAAAAAGGAAAAAAAGAAATCGCAATTTGACTCCACTCGAATCGAAACAAAATTTACAAAACATTCAGAAAAATCACGAAAACATATTATATTTGACTTGACTAGTTTCCCAAAAAGTTTACGTCGAAACATACACCAAATCGAATATATACCGAAATGTACATAAAAATATGTACGGAAAATTTGTTTTTTAAACGAAAACGTATTATATTTAACCAGACTCATTTCCATAAAAAGTTTACGTTGAAACGTAGAGCAAATCGAATTTATATCGACACGTACATAAAAATATGCACATAAAAAATTAGTTTTTCTTAAGTAAAGGAGATATAGTTGTAAGCTCGAAACAAATTATTAGTAAAAAACTTAATAGGTTAAATACGTTCGTAAAATCGTGCCAAATAGCACTAATGTCACACCACTGCCAGCGACCACCAACATCAGAAGAGCTCGTAAAAATAAAATAAATAAAAAAGTAAAATGTAACACCGAACAAAAAACAGACGGAAAATCGTTGAACCGCGCACGCCCGTTGCAGCGTGTTAATACGAAATATTAGACATAAATGTAAAACGTAGAAAAGAATAACTAAGTCGATCCGGGACCAGCGTGTTATGACGAACTTGTCAAATGAAGAAAAATATACGTGTTGCGACTTGCGACTGCCTGTCAACCGGGAAAAAACAGACGAAAAAACGTTGAACTCTACACGCACGTTATGGCGTATTGACTCGAAAAATTTATAACGAAACTTAAAACGAAAAACTTGCGAAAGATAAAAAGTATGGGGGACCGACGTTAAAAATAAAAAAAGTGTTAAGAGTTAAATTTCAAAAGATGAAAAGCTTTTTGTTTAAAGTAAAAAAGTCAAAGGGGTTAAAATATAAGAAATTAAAATTTTTGGGTTAAAAGCGAAAAAATGCAATTTTTTTTTAAAAACTCCCAATGCCCATATTACAACATACATATATTGGAAATGTTATGTAAAAATACAACTTAAACGAATTTGTTCATCTGTTTTTCTTTTTTTCATTTTTAAACATTTACCTATGTAAAAATACAACTTAAACGAATTTGTTCCATCTGTTTTTCTTTTTTTTTTTCATTTTTAAACATTTACCTACATATATTTAGATTCTATAAATAGAAGGATTTTTATTTATATATTTGTAAGAATGTTAAAAGAGACGTGCCTTAACATTGTATTTCGATTATTTCTTATATTTTAAAATATTTAAAATGAAAAAAAAGTGAATTATTATTTTGTTTCTTCTTCTTGCAAAAAGTACTCTATTCTACATAGATCACTTATAATATCCTTTAAGATCACTTTCGATAAACAAATCGTGTTTAAATTATTATGTCGAATCTCTATGATACAGGGACTAGACACTCATGACTCATGGTTGATCATACTATAATTGAACGTATATAACGTCCGATTTTAAACATCTTAGTTTAACGTATTAACTCATTTACGACATATTTATCATGTAAACAGCTTTATTACATGTTTAAAACTCGTCAACTTGTTTAAACTGATCAACCATATTTTGATGTGTTTAAATAATGGCTCAAGTTCAAATTACATCGTTTCATTTTTATTTTATTTTGTGTTTTGTTTTCATCAATATATTAATGTTTTGGTAAACGTTAAAGTTCATACATTTCAATCCAGGCCGTCATCAACATGCTAACCTCTCAATCCCGTCAACACAAAACCCAACAACCCGCTAACCCCTCAGCCCGACAACATTGACACCTCTACTTAAAACATCAAATTTCACATCTTAACGGCACTTGCAAGTTTGTCTTGGCATACAATAGAATGCGTCCAAAGATACCCTTTTGGGCAGCAAAAAGGTCAACTTATGTTTTTATGTATTCCGATTCCAAGATATATAAATCAAACTCAAAACTCCAATTTTAAATTCATATTCCAACATTTAGCAAATTGCTGATGAATATATAAAAATTGTGGAATTGAAGTTTGCTATAAGTTTATCGTCAAAAAGGCGTGTACTGATCACTAATGCTTCAAAACTGGTCGAGCCATCCGGTCAGATGGGTTCGACCCACGTCCTAACCTACCTAACCGGCTAAACCCATGTCGAACCCCCCAAATTATGAAGAAACTTTTACATTGAGTGGAAAAAAATAAATCAAAAATTATAAAAAAAAAATAATAATAAGAAAAAAAAATTAAAAATTTGTAGAGTGAATGAAGGCTGGGCTGGAAATAGCTGGAAAACCTACTCATCCAAGAAATGCTTCACGATCTTCATGCTTGGTTCCACCACCTGTTTTTCCCATATTTCCGCCACCCTACCACCACCGGAATCTGACGTCATCAACGCCCTAAACGCCTCCGTTGCATCTACTCTTCTCAAATCCCATCCAGCGTCTCTCAGCCGTAGGATCTTACTCACTTGTTTCTTCGCCAGCTGTATCGTATTATCCTTAATCCTCCTCACTGCTTCATCGTACGCCTCAGATCGTCCCACGTCATCCTCACTCTCATCCCCACCGTCCGATCTCCCAAACCCCGGAAACTTTTCAAAATACGTCTCAAACTCCGGTACCCCAATCGCCTGACCCAAACCCGACTTGTTTATAACATTATTCTCACCCGACCCGAAAAACTCCACCAGCTCTTCAAACATACCCGAATCCAACATCTCATCAACCCGTTTTGATAAATATTTGTTTAAAACGGGTAAACATACGTCAACCCAGATAAAACAACAATCGTAACGAAGCTCTGTACTAACCGGGTCCGGGTCGGGTCCGTTGAAGACGTCTGATTTCGGGTCGAACCGTTTTGTAACTAGTGAATAGATTAAGGAATTTGACCCGCCGACGATTAGAGGTAATCCTCGTCGGAGTTTAATGTCGGAGATGTATTCCGATGCGAGTTTTCGGAAATCTGAAGGTGTGAAGACGGGTTTTGTCGGGTCAATTGTTCCGAGAAGGTGGTGGGGGACATTTAGTTGTTCTTCAATGGTGATTTTGTTTGTTGTGATGTTGAGACCACTGTAAACTTGCATTTTATCGGAGTTTATGATCTCTGCGTTGTGGAAGAAACGAGTAGCTAGATCGATTGAGAGGCGTGATTTTCCGGCGCCGGTGGGGCCCATGATGATGACGATTTTACGTTTACGGCGACGTGTGGTGGTGGTGATGGTGGTTGTTGTGGTGGTGGTGGAGATGGTGGCTGTGGTGGTGAGTGTTGACGGTTCCATGTGTATATTATTGTGATTGAGCTTCCACGTGGAGGAGTAAGAAGAAGAAAAGGTGGGTTGAAAGAAGGTGAGAAATGAAGAGAATAATCTGAAACGATGATGATGGGAAGTTGTTGGAAATGGTAGTCTCATAAGGAATTAGCGTTTGATGATGATGATGATACACCATTAGCAGCAGGAGGTACATACAAAACACATGAGAGACAGAGAGAAAGAGAAAGAGAGAGAGAGAGAGAGGGGGGGGGGGGGGGTGTTTGTTTAAATTTGGGGTTTTTTAGAGTGAAAGTTTTAGGAACATTTGGGTTTGTTACATACACTATTTATAAATATAAATATAAATATAAATATTATTATTATTGTTATCTGTAACCTTCTCTCTCTCTCTTCTTTCTCTCTGTGTGTGTGTGTGTGCATATATTTTATAGTGGTTTGGGATTGTTGTCGTTTTCGTGTTGGATGTTGGTGGCAGAGATACGTGCAAGGTGATGATAGGAAAAAAAAAAAGCTGCTATAAATTCATTCATTCACTCATTTTTTTAATAATCAAGTAATGAAGCAGAGGAAAAACCATCATCGCCATTGTTAGGATCTGTAAAATCTTAATCGTGTTGCAGAGGGAGGGTGTGTTGGTTTGGTCGGAGAAGATAGAAGGGGGAATTGTGAATGATCGTAGTATTGGGGTGTGGCTTATGGTGGGCCGTGGGTAGTGGGCTTCCCATGCGCCAAAACCCAAATTGAGTAATTAAGTATCCTTTATTTTAAAGTTTTTTATTTTCTTTTATATTTTATGATATGCTACTATGCTAGAGCAGTAGTAATTTTTTAAACTAGTCTTTGAAGGGCGGGGGCTGCAAAACCGTGCAACCAACGTTGCAGAGCAGGGAAGTAAAACCGTGTTAAGTAGCAAACGAACGACGACAAAAACCGGAGAACGAAGAAAAGCACGAGTTTTTAACACAAGTGACTTACGTGATGTAAAATATAGACAAAGTCAATTTATATTGACACGTATTAGAAAGTTTAGGGGGTAAAAAGAACGGTGGGGCCAAATGTAATCATCAAATACGGTGATAAGTAACAACTAAACAATGACAAAATCCAGAAAAAACGTAAGAAAAAATTTAATAACAAAAACCAACTCTTTAAAGTTTATCATGCCAAAAAATATATATATATAAAAAAAAAATCACTAAAAACAGAAGAAGGTACTATATATATAGAATATTAGAATATGATAAAAATATACCTAACTCTGTTAGATTTTGCGAGCTTCGGGATTAATATGTGCTTTAAATATGTTAAAAATATAACGAACCTTGTTAGATTTCCTGTCAAATTTTGCGAGGTTTGGGTTTTATAAGTGCACATGGTTGAGAGTTGATTTGAATAAGGATTTGGATGAAACATAACATCACATATTTGAGAAATTTTTTATTTAAAAGTGAACTTCAATAGAAACGGCACCGACCCATAAAACGGGGAGGCCACACAACGAAACTACATGATAACAAATTTACACCAATTATCCTACCTTAAGGACTCCACTTTAGATCTACTTCTAGCCCAATGGAAACCAATCTATTTAACTTCTGAAATAATATCTTCTATCCGCGGCTCCTTGTTGGAAAATTTACGCTCGTTTCTAGCTCTCCAAATACTCCAGCTAGCAATAATAACAATCCATTGAAAAATACCTTTGGCCGGCTCTTTTAACCCCACATGATTGTGCATCTCAAGTAAGTCCCTGAAAAAAAGGCGAAAAAAATCGCAACACGACACTAGGCGCTAATATGCTGCCAAACGACTGAAGCAAACATGCATGCTGTAGATAAATGATCTACCGACTCGTCTTCGCAACCTCAAAAGAGACAACGCCACCTTAATTCCTTAAAACAAGAATTGCAACTAGGTATTCATATTCTAACATAATTCTAGGGATTTTTTCAATTTCTTTAATTAGGTATCTCTTGATAGTATTAACACACCTTCAACTAAATAACCACATAAATTACCCTATATAATAACATTACATCAAAATTGGGTTTTGTCAACTTTGATTCCATAATTTTACTTTAGTTGACCGTTTGGTCATTCGGCATTCAGCAAACAACAAATTTAACATTTGCCCAACAAAATAATATAAATAAAGTTCATTCATGCTCAAATAATGTCCTAATATTAAATTACATGTCAAATTTGAATTCTTTTCTACTAATTTAGGATTTCATCCATGATATCCATAATTAAAAATCTGAAACAAAAAAGGATAAAAGCTCATTCAAGGAATCAAGTAGAAGATAATTTGAATCTAAGCTAAAGTTCGAACCCTGGCTGCTAAAGTTTGAACGTTAGCGTTTATTTTTAAAACGCAATTTTTCCCCTAAAGGGAAACCTTACCCTTCGACAACGCAAAAACATTAAGATTAGTTCTTGAAGCAATGTGTGAACTAGCTTTTAAGGCCTAATGTTGAATTGAAATGTAGATCCGATAATACAATTTAAGAAAATCTAATGGTGTAAGAGGTTTGTCACAAGGTAAAAGTTTAATTGAATCTTGATCACCATGTTATCTTTTTTGTGTATATGATTATTGAAGATAAATAAAATTCTAATATGCTGAAAAAGATATATAATTATGAACGACTACCAGGTTACTATTACCCCATTACTATTACCATTATAACATGACATGTTAAATGTGATACGAATATGAAAACTAAAGTTAACTTAAATAATATACGCATTTAACCTATTTTATTTTCATTTACCTTGTTTTTCGTCTGATAACTTACGTTCGTTAACTTTTAAACAAAAGTTGAATACATAACTTTGTTTAACTTTTTGTCTCGACATTCTGGTATAAACTTTTTTTTGACAATAGAATTGCAAACAAAGCAGAGTTTTTTTTAGTAATCTACATGAGTGCCGGTACCCTGATGAACCAAACTGATTCCAACCGAACATCTGTTCCTGTACCGACATTCGTTTTTGTGGTTTTCGATTGGTGCAAAACGTACGTTGATATATTTTTGGGCATATCACGATTTGTTTATCTTTCAATTGCTATAGAGAGTGTCAGTGGCGTAACGAACTAATGTTGATACTGACCGAATTTTCGCCGTGTAGCGCGAAGAAATACCGCTAGTATAAATTAGTTAAATTAATTTTACAATAACCATATGTTGAATATTAAATTAGGTTCTCCTAAATCAATGATTAAGAAATAATAAAATAGAATTTGAGTTCAGAGCATGCTGTCGTGAATCGATGTGGCGCCACCAAGGGTGGGAGTGGGTTGAGCCATCACCGACCTGATTCACAATTGGCTGGTATTTGTGGAGCACCGGTCCGGCACTGTGTGGCAGTGAGCGTGGGTTGCTATTGCTTCCCACTGTCCCCACACAATCATATGGTCCCATGCAGTGCTGCTGCATTTCGCTTCCTTAACAAACAATTCTCCCCTACTGTTATTTTTAAATTAACTGTTTTATTTACTAAAATAAAAATATGAAAACTATACCATTACATTACATGTTGAGTAAATCAAATAAGTTTTGAACGGAGTTGTATCCTTATTGTGAGCTATAGCGAATGTACCGCGTAGGCGCGTACCAGTATCATGACGAACCGGACATAATACAATCCCAACAATTTAAGCACCAAATACATTCTGATCGAACATCAATACCGGTAGCAGTACTATCAGAAGTCTTTATATTTTCCTGTCGATGTAAAATACGTGTCGTAACCCTTTTAGGTATATCAGTACCTTATCTTTATGGATTTTTTTTTATTTCGGTTGCCATAACGAGTAGGGGTGTGCAAAGTCGGTTAACGGTGGGTTCGTTTAATTGATGGCCGGTTAACCGAGGGTTCAGTTAATTGAAAAGTATTAACCATAACCATAACCGATGATTAGTTTAACGTTGTTCGGTATGGATCAGTTTCGGTTAAAAATCCGACATATAAAAAACTAAACAGTTATGGTGAATAAAAACACAAATCTTTGGGTTAGCTTCCTTATTCTTGAAGTTGGTGTTTGCTAAGTTAAATCTTGAGGACTTATTTTTTCTTGTTGACAATAAAATATTAAAATACATAACAAATTAGCTATAAAAGAATGTTAAAATATAAATGGCTATGAGGATATAATATTTACAAACAAACCCTATATTAAATCAATATAACTATAAAAGAGTGTTAAAATGTAAATGGCTATGAGGATATAATATTTACAAACAAACCCTATATTAAATTAACTAAAGAGAAATATGAAATCTTCATGTTAAAAATATCCAAACGGTATACAAACAACTTGAAGATATATATGAAATAAACATAACTATACTTTCCCATCAACGACACCATATCAACAATGACTGTTGTTTAACTTAGTTTATCCAAAACCAGATGTTACGTGGTAAGACTAATTAATCTTTTAAGTGTTTTCTTTACTATCTCATTGGCTATAAAGCTATATAAGTATTATGAGAGATAATCATGTCACGTAAGCAAAATAATATTAGATAATTATGTCACACGTAAGCTAAGTACTAATCAAGCCCGGTTTATTTACTTCTTCTCAATCTTAACTTCTTGTCATTTTCATCACATGAAAACTAGTTCTCACATTTAATTATAAACTATATGTTTTCGACTTAGTAAATTACTATTTCATAGACGTTTAGTGGACAAGAATAAATTTAGTAAGCAATCACAACGTACTTAACAATAGAAAAATTAAAGTCAAATGATGTTTTATCAACCAAGTTGTTATTTTGTTAATAAAAATCATTACAAGACAAATAACTCCAACCATTCATAAATATATATATAAATATAAATATAAATATACATTATAAGATATAAGTAATAGAAAAATGAGTTTCTAACAAAAAGGTATAATTAGAGCATTGATACAAAAATCGTTCTAAGCGAATATACATCACGTCATACATCCACACACTTCTACATATATGGGATCATGCGAGAACAAATTATTAGCATGAGAACATTATCTATACAAGTTTTTTTTTTCTTTTAATAATATTGCAATCGTCGTCTTTTATAACTGCAAGCCTTTTCAAAAGAAATTCCAAATAAACGACATTTGTACAAAATAAATGTAACTATGAAGGTAACAAAGTTACTGGTGCGAAGGTTTTGTGTATGGGTAGCAATTTTAGACACGGCCTGAAATACTAAACGAAGCAATTTGATTTTGTGTTGTCATATTTAACTCATTAAAAAAATAAGTGTGTTCGGGTTGACCGAATTTATTAAACAAGTTGCTTTTGGGCTAATTAGCATATGCCTTATTAAACAGGTCGACAACCATTATCTATTTAATTAGATATGTTATCCCACTAACCCGTTTAACCTATTTTTTACCGATGACTAATCATCAACCTATTTGACACACACATTCACATGTATTAAGGGGCATGGGCGTAGGATACTAGGGGCGGGAGGGGGCGGCCGACCCCCGAACTTTTCGCTCAGTAGTGGAGAGTATGTAGTTTTCGTATAGAAATTTTTAAGTATATACGTTTTTGACCCCCCGATTTTATAGAAATATTTTGGCACATACGTTTTCGACCCCTCGGTCGGAAATCTCAAGCTTCGCCACTGTTAAGGGGGGTGTGTTTGAGTTAAACGAAGTTAAATTGTGTGTAGGTTAAGGTGTGGGTCGTGTTTGGGCTAACAATTCAGTTCATCAACCCGCCTACCTGATACGTTTAAGTGGTTAACACCCATAGTATTTGTTAAAAGAAATTTTGTATGTTACTCTTTTTGAAAACGGAAGATGTATAATGAGACTTTAAGATTTATTCTCAAATTTTTTTTTTCAAAAGAGGGTATTCGATCTCACTTCAAATCTAGCCTTCTATATAAACCCCAATAACTACGTACATTGAAATAAAGGGCTTCACGGTTAAATACATAGAAACACAACGTTACATACGTACGTATTATGTGTATGTTATACATACAATTCGTTGTTTGTATTAAGTTTGTTCATCCGGTGTTCTTTTCATTTATGTTTTGGCTAACAAATGCATGCATGTATGTATGTACGTATGTATGTATGTACGTACGTACACACACATTACACACATATATAGTATTTTATATACATGCACTCAGTAAAGAAAGAACATGAAACCTTAAAAGATATGCATGCATGAAATATTTTTCTTGTTTAATGAATTTTTTGATGCAAATATAAGTTATATCTATGTATATTTGCTATAAAGTAAAGGATTAGGTTTAGAAAACGAGTAGTTATTCGTGCACTTGGCTTCATTACAACTCAGTAGCAATTAATTGTTTCATTAAGAGAACATTTATTAATCAATTTTTAAGATAAAGGTATTATTATTGATCATTTGTCAACTCGATAAACAATGATTTAGTTAATTAGTCTAGCAACTTCTTTTTTTAATTTCTTAACAAAGTTGACATGCTAGGCTTATGTGGCAAGGTTTTTCTTAACAACATTTCGTAAATCTTAGACCAAGCGGTATGGGCCGGCTTAGGCCCGGCAAAGCCCGGCGCCGGTCCCCCACACCGCCCCCCTCGTGAAAACCGGCTCCCACAAGACGGAGAGGACGGGCCTCTCTCCTCTCTCCTTCTCTCACATATACCTATACATACATACATATATATATATATATAAAGAGGTTCATCCCCCACTCCCTAGGTCCATCACCCTCAAGCCCTTTCTACGTGGCAGTGACGTGGCGGCCCATCCTCTTGAGGATGGGGCTCTCCATACCCTCTAGTCTTATTGAATAAATACATTGCGTCTGTACTTTACGAAATTTAGCTTCTAATTTTTTGGTTGTGAAGTACATTACTATCACCAAAATGTACTATTGAAAACTTATGTGGCAAGCTAATGGACACATTGGAAGGTTTACAATACTAAGATAACACAAATGTAACATCAATGTAGAATATAATTATACGGTGTAAATGTTGAAAAGTTTTGCTTTTATAACTGTCTTAAGAGATTAGATAAATTGTTATAATAATATTATAATGGGTGTTTAGATATAGATTCTAGTAGTTATTACGTGATATCAATATTTAGTTTCAGGTAACTGGATATAACAAAATACGTTATAGAATATGATTGTATCACACGTCTTGTCATATATTTTACTATTGTGTATTTATTTAGTTACTTTATAATAATATGACTGTGTCACATGTAAAAATGAAGAGTCAAGAGAAGGGAGTGGATAACATCTCATAAAAAAATGTAATTACAAAATACAAATATAATATAAACATATAACTAGATTATTAAAAACTAAGCCCTTTCTATTAAATCATTAAAATTTGATTATTGTTTAAAAATAATCAATAATAATTAACTTAAAACACAAATCCCAACATGTCAATATCCTTATAAATATTTGAGTTTTTTGTCATCAATTGTTATGCTTCATCGTTAATATAAAGTTAGCCTTGACCCCAGTCGGTATCATATTATTTGATAACATGATTTAAGGCTATAGGGTGTGGTTGGAGCCCCATGGGCTTTATCAAGTTCACCTAAGCTCCACGTCAGCATCACCTAGGATCCAACTCAGCCATGGAGCCCCCTTTAAATTACAGGGTGTGGATGGAGCCCCCTATTAAACAAAATTAAAAAAAAAATTGATTGGTTTACAAGTTGTGGGCCCCACCTGATAAAGCCCTTCGAGCTCGTTACCACGGTGGCGGACGTTCAATGGCGTCTCGGCATAGCGCCGGGGGTGTGGACAATGGCGGGGGTGGGGCGCTATAGAGTGCCAGCTGGGTTGGGTGGCGCCCCCACACCCTCCAGCCTAATTGAAACTGATGACTCGAATTTTCTATTAACACAAAAATAATGATAAAGTAGTATTGAATGCGCTAGGCCGGTAGCTGGACTTTTCAAAACCTGGTCAGTTTAATTGGGTTTATCACAAAAGGTTGGGCTTTTAAACTATCTATTGCTGAAATATAGTGTGTTTGTGTTTTAATACAACGACACAAGGTTATGCAGGTCGAACAAAAATCTACGAGCCACTGGATTACATGAATAGGCCTTCCTTCGTTGCTAGGCTCGGCCTCTTTCTGGTCGTGACGACTGACGTAATGATGTCAGCCTTTTGTACAGATCTGTTAGATATTTTAGTGTAATCGGGGGATTGACTTGGTGATCAAAGCGAATAATAATACACATCAAGCAAGTTAGGAGGTGCGGGAGTGCACGCTTGTTTGAGTTATTATTATTCGGAGTGTACGGGCGGAGCCCGTACCCTACGGGGGTTCCAAGGGGGCAGCGCCCCTGGGAGCAGGGTCCAAGGGGCGGTAGCCCCTGGCGGGGTCCAAGGGGCAGAGCCCCTGGCTGTGGTCGAGCTAATTTTATTTTAATTAAATTGCTTTATGGAAAATGCCTTAGAAAAAATATTTTGTGAAAAATCGTCCTAATTTTTTAGACAAAAATTAAGGCATGTTTTAATGCAATTTTAATTAAAATTAGAAGATAACTGCCAGAGGCAGTTATCTGCAAACACCCCCAAACTCGAAAACACAGTTTTTTGATTACAATTCTCTGGTTCAATCAATTCACGCAAAACACATACTCAGGTTCAATTTCTCGAAATCAGAGTTGTATCCGATTGAATTATTCGGGTGAACCACCGAAATAATTTGATCTGAGAGTGATTACACGCATCTCTGATCACCCGTTTTCTGAAAATTCCCCAA
This sequence comes from Helianthus tuberosus, assembly GCA_030545235.1. Classification (NCBI taxonomy): domain Eukaryota; kingdom Viridiplantae; phylum Streptophyta; class Magnoliopsida; order Asterales; family Asteraceae; genus Helianthus; species Helianthus tuberosus. Next base: position 1,899,256 of record CM060448.1, read on the forward strand.
CAAGATCTAGGTTTGTTTTGAAGATCACAGTATCATTTGTACAATATTCTTAACTTTAGGGTCAAGGTTATGTATTTCAAAAACTAAATGCAAGAGTTAATCCCTCGGATTGGTACCTACGGTTTGCACGGGTTTCACGTTTGCCCCAAAATTACATCGATGCCGCATATGGTATATAGTTTCTAACATTTGTGGTGGTCCGTGCACTGGATGCATTAAAGTTTTGAAGTAAGTGCATGTGAAATTACTTTTTTTTTGAACGACAAATTCCTTTTTTTCGTGTCGTCTGTGAGACTTGAACTCAAGACCTCCCTCTCCCAAGGTGTTTAAAGGTTTTGCCTTTGTCAATAGACCATCATCCGTTGGTGCATGTGAAATTACTTATTTATCAAAATCTCCTATTGATAAGTTGAAATTCCATCATTGAAGAATTCATACATTCAAATGAAAGATAAAATATATTCTCTTTCCAGTTTCGATTCTAACCTCTTATTATACAAACTAGGGGTGTTTAAGATCGGATTATCCGGTTTTCGGATATCCGAAAATTTCGGATATTTGAAAATCGGATATCTGAAATTTTGGATACGGATTCGAACATCCAAACGGATATCCGAATTTATAAAAAAAAATCTGTTTCGTGCAAAGATTAAAACTAAACATATATTCGATTTTCCAAATTTCCAACATAGAAAACTAAAAACATTCATAAAAAAATATCTGAATCCGATTACTTACTATTTCTTTTTTACTATATTGAAACTAAATATAATGCTTATATACTATATATATATTTATTAAAAACAATATGTTGAATCAGTTCTGTTTATACATGAGGGAAAACATGAAAACATACCTTTGGTTGCATCAGCACAGGTTAGCAGAGAATCTAGCAATGGAGACGCAGCCATTAAAGTTTGACATCATTGTCATCTTGGTCTGGTTCCTCCTTAGGGTGCTGACTGATGATGGTGGCTAAGGAAAACCGATAAGGGAATCGGTATGGAGATGGAGGTCGATTATGATGTTAGGCTTATGGGGTGTGTCTAATTGTGTAACTGAGTAACCCTTTAACCTCCACATAATTCTCCTTATATAAGCACCCAGGAGGAAACCCTAATTAGTTAATAAGGGTAATATGGTCCATCAACAATTACCAACTAATTATTTAATAGGATTGTTATATATTTTGATCTATATAATGTAAATGATTATAATGGCTACAGATTAAATATTAATACGTAATATATTTAATCTTACATTCTCCCACTTAGCCGAGTAATCATTTACTATGAGTATTAGATAAGCCTGATCAGGAGTTAACACTCATTTTAGCCTTAAACAAGTACTATAGCAGAGAAATACAGCCGTTGAATCATTATGCGACTCAGGACCCCCATTAATCATACTATAGCCTTAATTTAAAACCTAATCGTCATGATCAAAATACGCGTAAGCCCTTTGTTTGATTTGTAACTTTATTTGTCTTATATGCCATTATACCGGCTTGACATATTCTTAGAGACATACAAAATCAAACTGATGAGGAAAATTCACTAATACTTAGTCATTCATAGTACGATATGCAATTGCGCACGGCCATTAACTAATACCCGTCTATGAGCTCTCTTAATAAGACTTATGGGTAATAGCCTTTAGTTATAGGATCCTTAAGCATATCATGAATGTATTCGATACAAAACTTAGTTTCCTCAATTCGTTCATAAACGAACAATTAATTGCGTATCGAAATTTAATGCAACACCTCTTGAACTGTTACTGTTCAAGGAGTCATGGTAGCTGACTTTATCACACTAAGTCTTCAAAACATTAATTATATGGAGTTAATAAACTTATGAGTCCACTGATATATTTCCAACAACATTTAGTGACTATATTATGTCGTTATAACTTAGGTTGTTAATATCAGTACATTATGACTCCTCCATGAGATATGTTTTGTCTGCTAACATAAGGATATACCCGAAATTACATTTTGTCATCTTTGAACATCACAAAGTTATAGTAATAAACCGGTTTTAATTCTCACTTCTTCTTCAAATAATAGCCGCTCGTTTCTTTAAAGATATTGTAATACTCCATTAGATGCTTCACATTAATCTAGACAAATCTAGTATGTTGCAATGTGAGTAATATCTAAACGAGTATAGACTTAAACTTACATAAGGCTTCCAATTAATGAAGCGTAAATAAATAATCTCACTTATCCTATTATCCTCTAAAGGAGAGCAGTATTGTTTGTTACATATGTAAGGACCCATTTAAGGTTAAACTTATGGAACGAAACTAACGTCCCATTGGGTCTATCTCGGTACGTTATGATATCTATTACATAAGAGATATCTCTGAGATCTATTATATCAAAGTTTGTGTTAACAATGCTTTGACTTATGTAACATACACTTGTCAAAAGAATGTCATCTATATAGACAAGTTTATCTTAGTTGCTCCCACTCATTTTGAGGTAGGTACATTAATCCACTTGATTGTTAATGAAAATAATTATGTTAAGATTTCATCACATTATAATGTTTGCATTAACCCATACATGGATTTTATTGGCTTATAGATAAAGTGTTCTTTAACCTTCAGTTTGAAAATTTCAGGTTATTTTATGAACATGTAAATGTATCAGCCATTTGTTAGGGAAAATTGTTTTAATGTTCATCTAATGCAGCTCAAAATTATTATAAGCTACTAGAACAGTGATGATCCTTAAAGAAATCTTTTGTAAGATAGGTAAGAAAAACTCTTTCATAATTTATCTCTTCCTGGGTATAACCTTTGACAATCAAACATGCTTCTTAGTGTCTTAACGTTTATATTAGGATTTGATTTAGTTATGAACACTCTTAGGTAATTTAATCAAATCTCAAACTTTATACGAACACATAAAATCAGTTTTACTAGAAAACTGTTTTATTCCATTAAGAATATTGATTGACACTAATGGCTTAATTTGAAGAGACAGGATCAGTAAACATTTCCAAAAACCATTTCAACTTCAGTTAGGGAGGTTATGTAATCATAAAAAATTAGTAGGCTTTTAAACCTAGATGACCTCCTGAGTTGATTATTGGGTTCATTAGAAGTTTCAGTTTTATGGATTAGCTCTTGGTTAGGTTGCTATCATTTTCAGGATTCTAAGTCTATAAGAGTTGGTGCAGTATGGTGTACAAGAGGTGTAATCGGAGTTAAATTCGGAGTGAAATTTAATGACACTTGTAACGCCCCAAAAATCTGAATGTTAATATTTGTCGTGTGTTCCGATATGACACGTCATGAAATAAATAACTAGGCTATTTAACCTAGTTAAGAGTATGGTCAAAAGAATTAAAAGAGGAAGGTAATGTCAGTTATGTTTTAAAGACAAGACCCGAGGGGCTAAAGTGGAACTAACGAAAGTTGGGTTATTAAAAAGAAAAAGAACACACACACAAACACACACTTCGTGTGTGTTCTGGATAGATCGATCAGGGGCTCTCAAGAGCCCCAAAACCCTAGTTCTTCAAAAGCTTTAATTTGAAGGATGAATCAAGGCCCAAATCCATAACCGAGCATGGATTAATGATCACCAACACGAGAGGATCATAAGGTATGTTTTAAATCTAAGATTGGTGATCATGGGTGAAGTGGGTTATGTTCTAATCCGTGAGTTAATATGAAATTAATCATGTACAAGGGTTAGAATCCTCGTGTAGAACATGGGGTATGAAAGGTTTGCGTTAATTTGATGTTTAGAGGTGACACCCGTTAGTTAGGGTGAAGATGATGACTAGAATCACCTCCTATGTTCAAGTCTTGTTGAATGATTGATGTATTATGTGGGTATGATGAATTATTGTTAGATGAAAGTATAGTAATATGATGATGTTATGTTTAATGTTCATTTGGAATGATACATGATGATTACTAGATGGTTTTGATGGGTTATGTATGAGTTTAGAAGAATTGTGCATGAAATAGTTGTACGTTATGCTTAAAAGGTAGTACTCACATCAAGTGTATGATGAAATGTATATAGTGTCATCCGTATAGTCGATTATGATGTTACGGGTATATGATGATAAGTCGATAGTTAAGTATGGTTAATAGTTGACTTTTGAAAGTCAACTAAGTATAAGAAACATGACTTGACTCGTTGTCGTAAATGTATGTTGATGGGAAGTCGTATGGTACATGTTATGTCAATATGTGTTACTTGTGATTATATGATGAATTACAAGAGTTAAACGGATATGAATATAATCATATGAGTTATGTATGCTAGAAAGGACTAATGAAAGTTAAGGGTGAAATATGCGACTGATATGATTGTTAACATGTACGAATGCATATGCTAATAGGAGCGTGATCTTGATGAAAAGAGAGTATAGGAAGCATGTCAAGACGGACTCACGCCTGAAAGGATAACGGGTCAAGAAAGGGCGAGGAATCGGATACGAGCATGGACGCATAAGGTAAGTGATTTCCGTAATCACTTCTTAGTACCCGTAAGTAATAATGCGTTGTAATGAATTAAACATGATGTTTGAGGTCAAATATGTGTTAAAGTCTTTCGTCGTAAAAGATGGGTTTAAGGTTGACCAAAATGCCCTTGATGGGTATTTTGGGGTAAACGAGCTTAAAAGTAGTTTTGAAGCAAGTTACTTGATTAGTGTAATGTTTTGGACAAGTATGGAAGTGGGAATTACGGTTTGGTTAGTCGTAGACCATTTAATGCATGAATACCCTTAACGGGTCAAAAATAAGCATATGAACGATAAGGTGTTAAGAGGATGCAAGACATCCAAGAATTTGGTAATTTGTGATAGACGTTACTTATATTATTATGTTTATAAGAGGTTTTGGTAAAAGGAACAAGTTATGTTGACGTATGCATGAACGGGTCGAAAAGTGGTTAAAGGGTAATAAGCCGAAGAGTTAAAAGTCGGAAATTATATTAAGTCGGATGTTGGATTTTAGTTCCATTAGATGGAGAATTAAATTACGGACGCGTAGGAAAAAGAATCGGGTAAAACGGATCAAAAACGAGGGAGTTATGCTCGTTTCCGTGAAACGGGATCGCGCTGAAAATATGCAGCACAGCAGCAACAACCTTCTGCTGTTTTGAGGGTGTCGCGTAGCGCGACGGCCCGTCGCGTCGCGCGACGGGTCAAATTTCTTCGAAAGTTGTTTTCGTGCTCCGTTTTAGCTTGGGAACTCGTTTAAACGCGTTTTAAGTCGCGTATGGTTAGTTTAACTCATGTTTTATGACCATTAGGGTAAGCGTATGTGTGGATAGGTATGTATGGATGTCGTATATCTCTATACACGTATGTAGAAATGTATGTAAGCGCGTATGCGCGAATGTATGTAAGATTATAGGGTGTAAGCAAGTACGTAAGGATTTACGAAGATGTATATGACTAGGTCAGTATGAGTGGGGTATGTTAAAGCAGGTGGTTATAAATATATATGTAAGTAAGTATGTAGGCATGTACGTATGTATGTTTTATAAACCTAAGTGTATGTATGTATGGGTGTATGTAGGAAGTATGTATATGTACGAAAGTGAGTATGTACGCATGTATGCACGTATGAAGGTTTGTGTGAAGGCATGTAATAAGGTGTATGTAAGTATGTACGAATGTATGTATGGGTGAATGTATATAGGTGGTATGACATGATCGTACGTGACGATGTAGGTATGTATATATGTAGATACATATAGAATGATCGATATGTAATTGTATGTAAGTTTGTATGTAGGTTGACATGTATGTGTGTACGTATGTATGTATGGAGATAGTGTGTATGAAGTATAGGTATGTATGTAAGTCTTATGGTACGATCAAGTGTTTACGTTGTTTATTTGTATACATGGAGTTATAAGAGAAATGCAGGAATGACAAAGAAGTCTCACCACGGATGGTATGACAGGATGGAAAAGCTGGAATGAAAAGAGTAAAGGAAACGAGAAGTAAACGTGGACAAATCTTGTATGTTTATAATGTGTACTAATGTGTGAATTTTATGTGGTGAGCGCAGGTAGTACCAGTCATGAGGATAACTAATGTTTGGAGATCGAGGATCGAGTCACAAGACAGATTGTACGGGAATGTTTAAATATGTAATTTAGTGTTGATAAGTCATGTTCTTATATTATAAAATGAATTCTTAGAATGTCAAGATGTAGGTCATGAAAGAAATTTTCAGACTCGAAATTCCGCTGCGTTGTGTTAAGGTTAAACCTGTTAGGGTGTTACTACACTCTTCCCCCCGCCTCTTGTATTCCTTGCAAGTCATGATAAGGACTTTGACTGCTCCCACTAACCTTAGAAATCTTTAGGAACTCAGCATGCTTATGGTCAATATGTAACGACCAACAAATTCTAATAGAGAAACGAGTTAATGACATTAGTCGTTGTAGTTTCTCTTGTTGAGGATTATGTTAGTTCAGGTAAGAAATCTAAGTGGGCCCACAATTAGGCAACAATGAAACTTTTGTAAGAGTAGCATTAGATTTAAGGAGATAAGTTATGATAGAACAGTGTCATAATGGAGCAGTGTCTTGTACAAGAGGTGTAAATTGAAGTAATGTAAATTTTTTTTTCACTCCCCCACCTCTTGCAACTATTGCAAGTTATTATTAAGACACTTAATGCTCCCACTGATCTTTGATATCTCTAGAAATGCTACAAGAAAAGTTTCAATGAGGTACGTGACGTGGGAACCTATCATATATATGTTAGACTTTAATTGATTTCCTTAACGTCCAAATGTCATAAGAAACTTTAGGGACATATTTAATAGAAATCTTGTTAAGTACATACATGAATAGACTTCTTCTAAGAACGTGGGCCATATGTGACAAAATTTAGATACAAGTTGATAGTCTGTTAAAAGATAAATAAATTATGTCTGAATATTCCATTTGGAATAAGTTCCACGAATGTCAATGAATGACTTATGATGGACCCATACTTATTCCTTAAGCCAAGTCATATTTAGGGCTTTAACGTCATGATTTAAAATCACTTAGAATGAGATTAGTTGAATAATCATCCTCATTAACCATGTCATGATTTTTCATGAAGTTCGGTTATAATGAATGAAATTTATAAGTCTCATTTTCCTTTTGTCAAATTCTCATTTGCATGATAACAAAAGTTGTGAAAATGTAAGGTATCATCTAGTTTCATTTTAGTAATGTTTCTATCCAGATATTTAGAACAAATAAGATGAGAGTTTAAGATAAGTGTGACTTTATGTTGACTATGCAAACCTCACAACCTTCATGACATAGCCTAAGTAATGATACTGTACTCTGATTAATAATTAGAATATGTAATGTATCGAAAAACTTTGTTAGAAGACTGCTTATTATGGTTCTTATAGCCTTAACATTTAACTTTGTCACTAACTCTCATGTTAGTTATTTGTCGAGTTCTGGTAAGGAAACGTATGGAACTAGAGTCAACTAATCATGTGTTAATTGGAATATTGAAATTATCAGACTTAAATATCATTAATAAGTGACTATCTAATCAATTTACCCAACTGTTCTTGAGAATAATGGATAGTCTCGTTGCTTATGTCTAATCTAATGACATAATTATGCAGTGAGATTTTCCCTTGAAGAACCTTAAAGTTGGAATTAGCACTTGTAATTTGTCTATGGACCTTAGAACAATCCTCTTTTATACGTTTTAGTGGTTATAAGGTGAGTAACAACTTATTTTTCCAGCTTTAAACATTTATTTCTTTGTACATATGTTGCTTATCAACACACTCGTTATACTTTGGTATTTTGAGTGTTATAGTTGATTTATAAGGCATCAAAATGTACAAGTGAAAATCTTAATATGTAATGTACTGGAAAAATGTACTTATTTCCATGCGTAAGCCCTTAACTTTATGGGTCATGGTTTTGTACATTATAATGTATTCACATATACCACTTAACTTTATAGTTTAGAGTTTCAAATTAAGGCATGCATCTTAGGAGTTCTAGTGATTATTCCGTAAATAAAGATTAGTCTCAGGAAAGACTTAATCTGGAATAACTTTAGTGATAGCATTTACGTTAGAGAGTTCTTGATTATCATAAGAGACATCATGTTCGATTTGTCCTATTCATCGTGCTCTAATTGTTCTTCTTTATAATCTTTATCAGAAGAGAGCAATAGGATTATCGTGTCTTAAGAAATAATCAAGGATTTAATTTAAGAGCTAATTCTAATAGAAACTTTAAATAAAGCAAACATTTTAGGTTTAGGAATTAGAGTGGATGAGATACACATAGAAGAAAAATATAGTGAGTAAAATTATGGTTACTAAGAATAAGGCAGACGAAATGATCATAAAAACTTAATTAAGGATCATTAATCTAAGGATCATTATGTGAAGATGTTGTGATATGTCTATTACTAACATCAAAATAATAGACTTAGCTAAAATTCTACTTAAACGAAAACAAAACAGCTTTGGCCAGAAGTGTAATCATTTAAGCATATGTGCAAAGTGGTTGTAACAAATCAGCTTTGGCCAGAAATTAAGACAATCACTTTAGTTATGCACTTGTTGAGTATGCCATCTATGAATGAATTAAATCAGCTTTGGCCAGAAATTAAGACATTCATGCTTATGATGCACACACAACATAGCTTTCGTAATACTTGAACGATAAGTAGACGCATCAAATCAGCTTTGGCCAGAATTGATACATCAGAAGCTCATTCAAGTTAAGCCATTTTGGTTTTGTAAAAACATTATTTGATCCTTATTAATTAACTAAGTGATTACAAAACCAATTATTTAATAGCAAACCACCTGTTAGCGCGGATCAAACTTGTGCGATCAGTAATGCCTTGTGCGATCGATAATAGCAAAAAAATTTAGGTCACATTAAACAGCTTAAAATAATGAGGTTTCGAGTCTTGTGCGATCAGTAATGCCTTGTGCGATCGATAATGCCTTGTGCGATCGATAAGGCCCAAAACTTGTGCGATGTAAATAAAGCCCAAGTCTTGTGCGATCAGTGAGGCCCAAAATTTGTGCGATCAGTGAGGCCCAAAACTTGTGCGATTAATCAGGCCCAAGTTTTGTGCGATCAGCACTATCTTGTGCGATCCATAAGTTCTTGTGCGATTTCCCTTGTGTGATTGTCTTGTGCGATCAGATCATATCTGATCTGATCTTGTGCGACTAAAGGGACTTATGCGACATGTTGATAATTTCGAATCCTCTCTTTAAGGTTGTTTATTGTGATAATATAACAGAAAATTCGAAAATTATGAATTGTGATAGAGTTTCCTATTATAACATTGATCTAATTTTATCATAAAATTTCGAAAATCATAATTGTTTATCTCATTAACAGATTTCGAAAACAACTTATTAGATAAAATAAGATCAAATTAGGAAAAACATTACACAATTCAAAACACATTCCAAAACATAAGGGAAATTTCGAATTTTAACTAAGAACATTATGAACCCTAAAAAATAAAAAAACATAATTCTGGGTTCCGAAATCTAAATTTTAAGAATTTTGTTAACAGATTTTGAATATTAGGTTTGTCCATTATGATTTCGAGTCAAAACATTAATTCATTAACTTCCGAAAACAGTGATTTCGGCAACAAAACTCGAAAACAGCCGTGATTTTTCAAGGCTTTAACAATTTCGTTTTCCAGATTTTTTGATCCCAGAATAATGGATACGAAAACAGAACTGACTAATCAACATAAGCTCTGATACCACATGTTGAATCAGTTCTGTTTATACATGAGGGAAAACATGAAAACATACCTTTGGTTGCATCAGCACATGTTAGCAGAGAATCTAGCAATGGAGACGCAGCCATTAAAGTTTGACATCATTGTCATCTTGGTCTGGTTCCTCCTTAGGGTGCTGACTGATGATGGTGGCTAAGGAAAACCGATAAGGGAATCGGTATGGAGATGGAGGTCGATTATGATGTTAGGCTTATGGGGTGTGTCTAATTGTGTAACTGAGCAACCCTTTAACCTCCACATAATTCTCCTTATATAAGCACCCAGGAGGAAACCCTAATTAGTTAATAAGGGTAATATGGTCCATCAACAATTACCAACTAATTATTTAATAGGATTGTTATATATTTTGATCTATATAATGTAAATGATTATAATGGCTACAGATTAAATATTAATACGTAATATATTTAATCTTACACAATAGTTTTCGGATATCGGATAATCGGATTATGCGAATTTTTTGAAATTCATATCCGAATCCGAAAAGTCGGATTATCCGGTTTTAGGGTATCCAAAATTTCAGATACGGATTTCTGGATATTTCGGATCCCGATTTTTTTGAACACCCCTATTTCTTTGTATCCTTCAAAACATCTGGATATTTCGGATTTGGTTTCGGATCCAGATTTTTTTTGAACACCCCTAGCTTCTCTGTATCCTTCAAAACATCCCTATTTCTTAGTCTTCTCTTTATCCTTCGAAATCCTAACCTCTTCTTCTATAAAAGATGGCTACTTTCGAACTAGTAACTCAACGACCTCCACCTCCTTCCCGATGGTGAACCTTACCACTGACGGTGATAACACTGCCACTTTGGGAGCCGAGCTTTACTACTCAACAGTTTTGAAGAAAACGGGTTTAGTACACTCGGTTCCCAACATGGTGAGCTTCAACCTCACCATACGTGATGTTGATGGGTACTGTGTTTCTTCATTTGCCAACTTCTATGTTGTGTTTAAAAACAACCTAATCCCCTCTCGAACACTAAACAGGGCAGTTGCCCAGTAGTGATCGTTTTGCGCGTTGTTGGTTTCGGGTGACCTCACGTGTTCGAATCCCGGCCTCATCTTCCCTTTTCCTTATTTCTTTCTTTTTTTCTCCAATTTCCTCCTTTAACGCACAAGTTTCACTAAATGTACAATGAGTCCCTAGACCTTATAAATTAATTTATTAATCCACTTAACTTAGTTAAATGTTTTTTTTTTTAAATCGAAATCCAATTTCATTTAACTTATATCTAACTTAGTCAGATGACTTTCTTATATAATCTAATTGGTTTAACATATCAAACCTACTTAGTAAAATGATTTCTCTTATAAATTTTAACGGAGTTAACTTATATTAACGTTTCTAAATTTGATTTTATCTACACGAAGGCGTAACTTTAATAAAACAAAAAATAACAATAAAAATAATAAAAAATCTCTTTTCATTAACTTTCACAAGAATCCGGTTTATAACACGAGTTGGGTTTTGGGGATCCGTTTTTGGCGGATGTTACAATGTCACTGTCTAGTAATATCCATTTGATCCTCTCTGTTCTGGCAGTTAGTGCCCGCAGAGGTGGGAGTACGACTGCGCGCCATAATTCGTTACACGTCGCTTCCTAGATGTACATTTTATCTCGTCTGTCATCAACCATTAGTGGAGGTTGAGAGAAGGTGAAATAGCCTATCCTGATTGGTCACACGTCGCTGTCGCATGTACCCTTTGTCCCCTGCACAACAGCATATCAAGGGCTGGAGGGGGGGGGGGATTTCTGGTACAGTAGCCGACGAACGCTGATTGGCTGCGTGTCTCTTTCACCTTGTAATGCGTGTTTCCTCCATGTTGGCATAGTGTCACTCCTGCAAGATTAGCCCACGGCGTCGGGACCAGCTGAGTGTTTTTGGAATAAGCATGGGTATAGTTATGTGCCCGGAGACTGCGGCGCGTGAAGCATTTGGGAGCATACTCCTTCAGTCGTAGAAGAAACCACTTTGACCCTTGGTATTTGAATGTTTTTTTATCATCTTTTGTTATGTTTAATCGTTAATATCGAGTAAGCCTTGATTCTAGTCGGTATTATGTTGACAATTGTTTGATAATAATATATGATCGTGTATGATGACTCGAATTTTTCAACTAATACAAAAATAAAGGTAAAGTAGTATAGGATGGGCTGGGCTGGGCTTGGTTTTGCAAAACTGAACTAGTTTTAATTGGGTTTCATGGTTATCACAAAAGTGGGTTTTTAAGCACTCATTCATCTGAGTATTTGGGCTTTATTCATTGCTGAAATTATTATTAAAAACAATTCTCAAACCTTTTTTGTATGTATTCTGTTTTTTTTTTTAATCCTTAATCCCTCAACATTCTTTATTGTCACTTGCACCCTTTTAGTTTAATAAAAAAAATTATAAAATATCATTTTAACTCATCTCAAGTTTTATGTGCTAATTTTTATGTACGTATGTCGAATATAATACGTCAGGTCAAATATAATACGTTTCCAGCAGGCGGTAAAAGTTTAAGTTACTTTACGTTCAACGCCACCGCAACACACGGTACCATTCTTTAACTTAAAAAAAAAACTATTTTCTTGCTTTTTTAATTACGTTTTAGGATAAAACTAAGTTGGTTTACGTTTTGACGTTATTTTTCTCGTTAATGAGTCATGTCAAATATAATACGTTTTCACACTTATTCTTATGTCCGTTTTTAGTTCGTATATATTTTGGCGTAAGTTTTATTCAGAAACGAGTCGAGTTAAATATTTGACGTCTCAAATTCGGGTTACTTTAAGTTTCAACCGTAAGACGATGGGTCAAAATACTAGTATGTAGTATAGCTTGTTTTGTTTTATAGACTTTAGTCATTATAATAATAAGTAATTATTTACTATTATATATGCATCATGCTTGCATATAAAGTGTAAATAATAAGATGGGGAAGGATCCACTAAAAAGTGAATTTTGCCTAAGTAGCCTAAGAAGGATTGTGATGATGACATGTGGCACTCCTAATAAGTAGGAATGAAGGGCATTTTGGTCCTTATAAATAGGAGTGAAAATGACATGTGACACCCCTTTTGTTTTTTAAAAATACAAAAAAAAATCTAGTACAAAAAAATATAGCACAAAAAATCTAGTACAAAAAAATATAGCACAAAAAATGTAGTACAAAAAAATATAGCACAAAAAAATCTAGTACAAAAAATATAGCATGAAAAAATTAAGCAAAAAAATGTAGTACAAAAAAATCAAGCACAAAAAATTGAGAAAAAAAAATTAAGATAAAAAAATACAGCACAAAAAATTTTGCACAAAAATATAGTACAAAAATCCAGCACAAAAAAATGTTATACAACATAGAAATACAACACATTTTAGTGGGTTTTTTTAGTCTTCATATTTTCTATAGCAATATGGTACTCCAATTAAAGATAAAAAGACGATCGATTTTATGGTGAAATTTTTATGAAAAAATAATGTCGTATAAAAAAGTTATGAACGTTTAAAAAATGGGGGTGAAATATGCATGTGCCTTGCATGTGGAGAGAGAAAGTCCATAAATAGGATTTTCCCAAGATACCATTGCACTCCTCCTTTCTCCTACACTTTCATCTTAACCATTGATTTGAAAAATCAATGGTTAAGATTCCTTCTCATCCTACTTAGGCAAAATTAACTTTTTATTTGATCTTACCCCATAATAAGATTACTATCTCATAGTAATTTTAAATGCAATTGAGCTTTTAACAAGGTTTTGTGGATCAAAATCTTGAATACTATAGGCCTATGGGTTACGCCTTTTTTTCTCTTTTTCTGTTGCGAGGGGCCTCTTATTGGTCGTGACAACTAATGCCTAGAGGTGCAGATATCGAGTTTTTCAAATAAGAAACCCGTTCAGTTTTCAACCAAACCGGTTTGGGAAATAACGTGTTCGAGGATGTCAAAAGGCCTATCCGTCAAAACCGGTTTTGTTACTAACCGAACTGGATAACCAAAATAAAAATGTGAGTAAATTACAAGTTTTGTCCTTTATGTTTGTCCCAAATTGCAGGCGCTGTCCTTTGTCTTTAAAATTGATGAGTTTTGTCCTTAATGTTTGCAAATCTTGCACGTTATGTCCTTTAGGCCAAACCCAGTTAGATTTTTCAGTTAAGTTATATCATGTGCAATGCACATGAGGGTAGAACAGTCATTTCCCCTCCCCACTTGTGTTTCCCCCCTTTTAAAACCCTAATAACACCCCTGATGGCTGATTCATCTTCAACCCCAATTCATCTTCAACCCCAAACCCTAATAACACCCCTGATTCATCTTCAACCCCAATCTATGGGTCGGTAATCTGGCCGCCTGTGTTACGGATTCAGTCCCCCTATTCATCATCATCATCATCATCATCTTCTTCTTCTTCTTCACCATTTCAACTCTTTTGTTAACCACAACTGCAATCAGCACCATTACACCAAACCAAAACATAACCGATGGCCAAACCATCGTTTCAGATGATCAATCCTTCAGAATGGGCTTTTTCACCCCCTCAACCCGTTCACCCAACCGGTTTTTCAGAATCTGGTACAACCTAAATCAACACACGAATCAAACAATTCACAAATTATCATCAAATTAAGCATAACACCTAGCTTACCTTCCTGAACTTCTTCACCGACGGTCCGTTCACCGAACACCTGTGAGAATTTCCAATCGAGCGGCGGAGGCGGCCCTGCCGGAGCCGCCGTAACATCTGTGTCTCCGTCTCCATCAGCACCGGCCATTGCTTCTTCTTAATCGCTTTCGTTAATTAACCGGTGAAGGAACAAAGTATTGATGCGTGCGAAGTGTCGTATATATTAGGTGTATATTTTAAGCCCCTTTAACACTTATTTTAGCCAAGTTTTAAATTTATAAAACACGATATTTTACTAACACTAAACACACATATGGGCAAGTGCACCCATCGTGAGCGTAGTATAGCGTTTGTAAGATACCGAGGTCGTCCAAGGACACAAGAGCTTTTAGTACCGGTTTATCCTCAACGTCTAATCAAAATAAAAAGTTTAGAAAAATGTTTTAAACTAAGAAAAATAAAAACTAACTAAAATGTTGAAAATAAAATAAAAATAAAAACAGATAGACAAGATGAATCACTTGGTTCCGACTCGTATCTAGTATAACCTTTGATTATTTCCGCACTTTTGCACATAATTAAGAGATTATCTTAGTTATTGTAGTAGGCCCCTCTTTTGAAGGTGACGTTACCCTCACCCCAGTAGTTTGAGTCAGCAATGATACAATCCTAAAAGGGTGGATTATTGGAAGATAATGAATTAAGTTATTAATGCAGTATTGTGGTAGGCCCCGCTTTTGGCGGTGATGTTACCCTCGGCTAAGTAGTCTGAGTCAGCAGGGATACAGTCCTAAGTAGCCGGGTTATAGTATTAATAGTAGTTAACTTATGAGGGGATCAAAGAGTTTGGACCCCCGCCATCCAATACCGTGAAGCATTGAAGGAGGTCCTACTAAATTTGACCCAGGTGCATTGCAGGACCTCTAAACGCTAAACAATGGCAAGACCTTTACCAAACCGTTCCCTTAACCCCCGACCAGGTAGCCAACATACCTCCATATAGACCGTGGAGATATGAATGGTGAAAATCCTTTATTTTATATAGACAGTAAAATAATGCCAAGACACCACGGACAAACGATAAGGAAAGATCACCTTCAACATAAGTAAGTAGTTATTAAAGTCATTAATACAAAACCAAATAAAAAGTGCAAAAGATTAGAAATAAAAAGTATTATACTAGACACTTTGTCTTCACCAAGTGATGTAAGAGACTTAGGCAAACATGGCCTTGATTGTCAAGAACTCTTACGATCAATCTTGGATCCCGAGACGACTCACACACTCTACGATGGACAATGGATGATGGTGGTGGATGATGGTGTTGTGATGGTGGTGGGTGGTGGATGAAGTGTGAGAGAGGTGGTGTGCCAAGGGATGGTTTGAGTTTGAGCCAAGCACTCCTATTTATAGCCTGTACAGAAGCCTGGACACGGCCCCGTGTCCACCCTTTTCTCTTTCTTCGTTAATACAGTTTGTCTTTATTAGCTCCACACGCCCCCGTGTCCGCTGGACACGCCCCCGTGCTTGTCTGACATTCTCTCTCTTCATTAATTGTAATTCGCAATTACAATTAATGCGCCTGCTGTACTTTCGCCACGCCCCCGTGTTCACTGGACACGGCCCCGTGGTGGGCAATAGAAGCTTCTATAGGTTTGTCTTTTGTGCCAGGGCTGACCATTCTGGACACGGCCCCGTGCTGAGCTGGGCACGCCCCGTGTCGGGCTGGGTACGCCCCGTGTCGGGCTGGGCACGCCCCGTGTCGGGCTGGGCACGCCCCGTGTCGGGCTGGGCACAGCCCCATGCTCAGCTTTCTTCTTGTTTTTGCTTTGGGAGTTGTTGTCGAGGGGTCGGGCATGCCACATTTCTTCCTTTTCTTTGTATTTATGGTGGTTTTGGCTGTATTTTTGTTCCTTTTGTTCGTTTAAGCTCATTTAACCCTGTAAATTCAAAAGGAAGACAAAAACACACGTTTTCCATCATTAGTACTAAAAAAGGGTTAGTTTTATGCCTTATTTGATGTAATTTATATGTTGCGTTTTACACACATCAAATACCCCCACACTTGAATCTTTGCTTGTCCTCAAGCAAAACTCTTTATAATGTGGCTTTACACTCCCAAATGGAATTGGTAGAAGAGAAGGTTTTTGGGCTTGTCATAGAGTGCCGGGAATCCAAGATTCTTTATTAGGCTTTATTTTTATGTTATTTACAATCCTATTCGTTATGATTTATTTTGAACTTTTCATAAGAGAAATTACTTATTTGGGCATAACATGCCTCTTTAAAATTTTATTTATATACAAGTTCACATACCTCACGGGGAATCACTCAACACTCGGCCGAAGATGTATTTTTGTGAAACACTCGAGAGCGGCATGGAACTTACTCATACCATAAGCTTGCTAAGCAATCAATCCTCCTCCTTTTTAACTATACACCTTTGTAAATATCAAGAGGACTTTTGGGGTGAAGGGTTTGGCTTGGGCTAAATGTAGGTGGTTGGGTTAGTGGTTAGTAAAAGGGCGAAAGGCGTAAAAAGCATCGGTTTTCGTAAGACCTCTTTTTTTTTATTTATTTTTTTATTTTGATGAAGCCACTATTCAAACAAAGTTATTTTTGATAAACTTGTTTGTTTATTTCTCTTTTGCTTCATCATCATCATCTTTTTTTTTTTTTTTTTTTTTTTTTTTTTTTTTTTGAAAGTCATAAGAAAAACCGAGCTTGTTACTAAAACAAAGGGTTAAAAATAAAAAGGTTTTGGTGGGTAAAAGGGTGTTTGTTTTGGGTTATGAAATGAAAAGGTTTAGGCTCAAAGGGGTTAACTAGGGGGATTTTGGGTAGGTGGTAAAAAAGAAAAAGAAAATAATGGTGTAGAAATAAAAGGGTTATTCCTAATGCCTCCGTCATTTACTTACTCGGGTTTAAGTTGGTAAGGACCGGGAATGTATCGTCATGGCAAGTTCTAGAGTCGTAAAAAACCAAGCGGCTATTCACACAAGAAACGAAAATGAGCATTTAGTAAAATGATATGTAAGTGTTTGCTCAATAAAGGCTCAAAACTCACTTTTGTGGGAATGGGTTTTTATGTGATCAAGTATATATAATTAGATTTTAACTAAGCTTGTCATGCCTTTTCATAATTTTCTTATGTTGGTTCTTTTTATCACCACGCTATCGGTTGTAAATTTGTAAAAATATAACCTTTTTGAGAACTTGAATTTCCCGAATTAAACCTAGACAAGTAAGAAAAAATGAAATTTTTGAAAAAATTTGGGGTGATTAGCGGTTCCAATAGAGTTTTGTGTAAGGCTTGTGTTTAGGACTTGCAAAATTCAAGGTTTTAGCATCCCCCCACACTTAAATTACACATTGTCCTCAATGTGTCCCAAAAATAAATTTTTAGGTTGATTAGATGTGTAAAAATAGGTTAAAAACAAGATTTTATGGTACTGGGTAGCTGAACACGGGGTGGTGTTGGCTGAGCACGGTCCAGTGTCCAGACTGCCAGTACCAAAAGTAAACAGAAGGCTGGGCACGGGGGCGTGTCCAGTGAGCACGGCCCCGTGCCCAGGTACCTGAACTGGGCATTTTCTATAGAACCTTGGGCACGGGGCGTGTTGGGGTGAGCACGGCCCCGTGCTGAACTTGCTGTAATGAAGAAAAATTGTCGGGAGGCTCTGTTTTTGTGCATGGGGTGTTGGTTCAAGCTTCCCTTATCACCCTTCACCATCCCGAGTGTGTTTTATTCCTGAAAAAAAAAAACTAAACTAGAAAACGTAAAAGTTAATCTAAACTAAAACTACGGATAGTTCCGCGGAATGCCTCCGTGGTGCGCCACGTTTATAAGGGTCCTTGGCTAGACCCACCTTATCGGGTGGTTCTGGCTCATCTTCAATTAGGGGGTCGTCATTGCCGAATGGATATTTCATTGATCGCTCAAGATCGACACTTCTTTTAAATGCCCCTAATTGAAGAGGTAGTTGTTGAACTTCCGGTTTTTCAAAGCTTCGTGAGTTTTTACAAATGGTCGCCCCAACACTAGAGGAGCGTTATCGAGGATGACAAAGTCGGTTGGGATTACCATTTGATTTGTTTGAACCAAGAAATCTTCAACTATACCGATTGATTTTATTACTTTCCGATTGGATAGAAAAATGGGTATTTGAAGTGGAGAAAAATCACTAATACTTAATTTTTCGAAAATGTAATTAGGCATTATGTTAACACAAAGATCTTTATCGATTGTAACGTTACTAATAAATGAATTTTGAAAGAAACATGGAACCGGTGTAATGTTAATTTCAAATGGGTCTTCTTTTATTAGCGAAGTTTGATCATTAGTTAACTTAACACTTACCGTTTCGTCAATTTTAGTGTTAGTGTTTAACTCTTTTAAAAACTTAGCATGAGTGGGTACTAAACAATGATTTTCAAAAGAAGGTGACAAGAGATTAATTTCTTCAAAATTAGACTCTTCTTGAATTTTAACGTTGTCGGACTCACCTATTTCGTTGTTTAACTCATGTGTCGGTTTTTTACTTATTTGTTCTTCCATTTTTACACTTTCAGTTATCTCTTCCTTTTTTAATTCTTCTCTTGCGCGGGACTCCTCTTCCCTTGCGCGAGCTTCTTTTATACATCGATCGATAACTCTAATGTGTTCTAATATCCTATCGGTTACTTCGGTTATAGAAAAAGAATCGGTATTTTCTAAGCTTGAATCCGGTTGTTCGATCCTTTGTTCCTCATAATACCCATATGAAGTCGATGGTTCGCACCATTGTTCTTCATTGTAAATATATGATGGATAAGGGTCGTAATTTTGTTCTTCATAATACTCATATGAGGTGGGTTGTTCACGCCATGGTTCCTCATAATAAGCATACGAAGGTGGTGGCTCATATCTTGGTTCCTCAAAGTATGAGTATGAAGGCTCATACCTTGGTTCATCAAAATATGAGTATGAGGGAGGAGGTTCATACCTTTGGTCTTCATAGGATATGTATGAAGTTGATGGCTCGTACCTGGGCTCCTCATAGTAGGTGTATGAATTGGATGGTTGATATGAGCGATTATTTTGAACCGATCGTGAGTTACGACAATTAGTGCAATAATTACCCCTATAATCATCCTCCTCATAGGTGTAGTTGTAACCTCCTGAGTATTGATCCATAAGAATCACTCAGCAGACCACAACTGAGTCTCGAGATCAGAAAACAAAAATAAAAACGGAAACAGAGGCTGGACACGGCCCCGTGTTCAGTGGACACGGCCCCGTGTTCAGGATCTGTATCTGGGCGTTTTAATTAAATTTACTGATTTCGTTGAGCACGGGGCGTGTTCAGTGAGCACGGCCCGTGTTCAAGCTTCTGTTACAGGGTGTTTTATGAAAAATATGCAGCACGGCCCCGTGTTCATCGAGCACGGCCCGTGTTCAACCCACTGTAAATGCAAAACTAAACTAAAATGCAGAAAAATGTGGGACCGTTTTGAAAAGATTTTGAAAAACTGATTAGGCCGTCGATTTTAAGCTTTCCTAAAATCCTTGTGTCCCCGGCAACGGCGCCAAAAACTTGATGCGTGCGAAGTGTCGTATATATTAGGTGTATATTTTAAGCCCCTTTAACACTTATTTTAGCCAAGTTTTAAATTTATAAAACACGATATTTTACTAACACTAAACACACATATGGGCAAGTGCACCCATCGTGAGCGTAGTATAGCGTTGGTAAGATACCGAGGTCGTCCAAGGACACAAGAGCTTTTAGTACCGGTTTATCCTCAACGTCTAATCAAAGTAAAAAGTTTAGAAAAATGTTTTAAACTAAGAAAAATAAAAACTAACTAAAATGCTGAAAATAAAATAAAAATAAAAACAGATAGACAAGATGAATCACTTGGTTCCGACTCGTATCTAGTATAACCTTTGATTATTTCCGCACTTTTGCACATAATTAAGAGATTATCTTAGTTATTGTAGTAGGCCCCTCTTTTGAAGGTGACGTTACCCTCACCCCAGTAGTTTGAGTCAGCAAGGATACAATCCTAAAATGGTGGATTATTGGAAGATAATGAATTAAGTTATTAATGCAGTATTGTGGTAGGCCCCGCTTTTGGCGGTGACGTTACCCTCGGCTAAGTAGTCTGAGTCAGCAGGGATACAGTCCTAAGTAGCCGGGTTATAGTATTAATAGTAGTTAACTTATGAGGGGATCAAAGAGTTTGGACCCCCGCCATCCAATACCGTGAAGCATTGAAGGAGGTCCTACTAAATTTGACCCAGGTCCATTGCAGGACCTCTAAACGCTGAACAATGGCAAGACCTTTACCAAACCGTTCCCTTAACCCCCGACCAGGTAGCCAACATACCTCCATATAGACCGTGGAGATATGAATGGTGAAAATCCTTTATTTTATATAGACAGTAAAACAATGCCAAGACACCACGGACAAACGATAAGGAAATATCACCTTCAACATAAGTAAGTAGTTATTAAAGTCATTAATACAAAACCAAATAAAAAGTGCAAAAGATTAGAAATAAAAAGTATTATACTAGACACTTTGTCTTCACCAAGTGATGTAAGAGACTTAGGCAAACATGGCCTTGATTGTCAAGAACTCTTACGATCAATCTTGGATCCCGAGACGACTCACACACTCTACGATGGACAATGGATGATGGTGGTGGATGATGGTGTTGTGATGGTGGTGGGTGGTGGATGAATTGTGAGAGAGGTGGTGTGCCAAGGGATGGTTTGAGCTTGAGCCAAGCACTCCTATTTATAGCCTGTACAGAAGCCTGGACACGGCCCCGTGTCCGCTGGACACGGCCCCATGTCCGCTGGACACGGCCCAGTGTCCACTCTTTTCTCTTTCTTCATTAATACAGTTTGTCTTTATTAGCTCCACACGCCCCCGTGTCCGCTGGACACGCCCCCGTGCTTGTCTGACATTCTCTCTCTTCATTAATTGTAATTCGCAATTACAATTAATGCGCCTGCTGTACTTTCGCCACGCCCCCGTGTTCATTGGACACGGCCCCGTGGTGGGCAATAGAAGCTTCTATAGGTTTGTCTTTTGTGCCAGGGCTGACCATTCTGGACACGGCCCCGTGCTGAGCTGGGCACGCCTCGTGTCGGGCTGGGCACGCCCCGTGTCGGGCTGGGCACAGCCCCATGCTCAGCTGGGCACAGCCCCATGCTCAGCTTTCTTCTTGTTTTTGCTTTGGGAGTTGTTGTCGAGGGGTCGGGCATGCCACGTTTCTTCCTTTTCTTTGTATTTATGTTGGTTTTGGCTGTATTTTTGTTCCTTTTGTTCGTTTAAGCTCATTTAACCCTGTAAATTCAAAAGGAAGACAAAAACACACGTTTTCCATCATTAGTACTAAAAAAGGGTTAGTTTTATGCCTTATTTGATGTAATTTATATGTTGCGTTTTACACACATCAGTATCGATCTAGAATCCAGGTCTAAATTTAGCATCAACGGTAGAGTGAGTGTTGATGGTGGGTGCAGGGGCTGAGCAAATCAGGTGTAAAAGAAAAGATTGGATCGGTTGCAGCAGTGGTGGTTTTATTTGTTATCTAAAGATCATTTATAAATTAGGATTTTTGATTTTTGGGGGGTTTTTGATGCAAGTAGCAGTGCAGGTGGCAGTGGAGGGTGCTGGTGGCGGTGGCTGGTGGCGGTGGAGGGTGCTGGTGGCGGTGAAGGATGGTGGTGATGGAGGTTATATATATAGTTAAAATAATAATAATATTTTAAGTTATTTTGTTTTATTTTTTAAATACCATTAAATAAATGGGGTAAAAAGACTAAAATACCCTTGGATGACCAGTTTTAACAAAAAAAATCTAACTGGGTTTGGCCTAAAGGACATAACGTGCAAGATTTGCAAACATTAAGGACAAAATTCATCAATTTTAAAGACAAAGGACATCGCCTGCAATTTGGGACATACATAAAGGACAAAACTTGTAATTTAATCTAAAAATGTAGAAACCGTTTATTTTTAAACTAGGTTATAACCTCGTGTATTACACGGGTTGAATAAATCTATCTACTATAATAAAAGAAACCAATTTTTGGACACGTGTCATTCATTGAAGGCATCCTCAATATATACTTATCTTATATTAACTAAATAAATAAATAATAAATTAATATTAAATCTTATCATACTTTAATAAAATATTATCCTCAAATCGAAATTGTTAATTTAATATATTTTTTTAAACAAATACCTCTCTTTCTTACTTATTTTATATTAAATATATA
The DNA here is from genome assembly GCA_030545235.1 of Helianthus tuberosus. Lineage (NCBI taxonomy): Eukaryota > Viridiplantae > Streptophyta > Magnoliopsida > Asterales > Asteraceae > Helianthus > Helianthus tuberosus. Next base: position 1,921,955 of record CM060448.1, read on the forward strand.
AATAATAAATTAATATTAAATGTTATCCTAATTTATGAAAAATATAATTTTTTTATTATTTGGTATACAAAATTATATTTATTCAACTCGTGTAAAACGCGGGGTTTTTAAAAAGTTTAATGTTTATTATTTACTATACAAAGTTACATTTATATAACCCGTGTAATACACGAAGTTTTTAAAGATATAACTTTTTTTTATCATTTGCTATGTAAATTTAGATTTATTCAACACGTGTAATACACAGAGTTTTTAAGGATATAATTTTTTTTATTTGGTAGATTTTTCAAATCGGCTATACACGGGTTTTTTAAAGATACGACGTTTTTAGTATTTAATATACAAAATTACATTTATTTAATTTGTGTAATACACATGGTTTTTAAAGATATAACTCTTTTTAGATCTATTCAACACGTGTAATATACGGGGTTTTTAACGATGTATTTTTTTTTATCATTTGGTAGATTTATTCAACCCGATTATACACGGGTTTTTTAAAGTTACGACGTTTTTAGTATTTAGTATACAAAATTACATTTATTTAATCTGTGTACTACACATGGTTTTTAAAAGTATAACTTTTTTAATTATTTGATGTATAAAACTACATTTATTTAACCCATACAATATGCGAGTTTTATAAAGATATAACTTTTTATTATTTAATATATAAAATTACATTTATTCAACCCGTATAATACACGGGGTTCTAACCTAGTGAATTTTATATACTAAATAATAAAACACTATATCTTTAAAAACCTTCTTTATTGCACGGGTTGAATAAATGTGATTTTATATATTACATAATAAAAACATCTAATTTTATATATAAAGTAACATTGAAAGTTATATACAATTTGTTTAAAATGATGTAATAAAAGCGATATAATAATTTTTTTAATAATGAAAATAAAAATAAAATAAATAATATATTAATACAAAGTTTGGTTTTGGAGATAAACAATTTGGTTATTTAAAAATATCTTAAATTAACAATTTAAATTTAAAGATAATATTTTATTAGAAAATTAGAAGTAGTATTTTCGACATTTAAAGTAGGAAAAAATTTAATATTAATTTTTATTTATTTAGTAATATAAGATAGGAAAAAAAATATGATTGAATAGTTGGGAGGTTGTATGATGATAAACGAGTTAATGTATTATAATGCCATATGTTTTTAGTTATATATTTTTTGAAATATTTTTAAAAAATTAAGACTTTGTTATTATTAGTAAAATCAATGATTTTATATTTGTAATTTTGTTTGGTATTATTTTTATTAAAAGGTGCATATTATGCATATAATTATATTATGTCTTAGTTACATTAAATTTAAACTAAATAATAATTATCTATAGTTAAGTAGAAGAAATTAAACTAAATAATATTTAGTAGGAGAGTTATCTATAATTAATTAGAAGAGATTAAAATAAATAATAATTATCCATAATATATTAAACTAAATAATATTTAGTAAAATGGTTATCTATAATTAATTAGAAGAGATTAAACTAAAATAATAATTATCAATAAAATATGGTCTAATATGATGACAAGTGTCCCTTAAATGATTTCTTTTATTATATAGTATAGATAATATATTTTATAAAAGCAATCAGTTGAATACTAAATATATAAAACAAAATCAATAATTTTATTTATGTGTTAGTTTTAGAAACTTTAGAATTAACACCACATAGTTTTGTTACAAAAAAACACATATAAAATCGCGAATACATGTTACTTTTTGATATATATACTCATCGTCATCGTATTCTTTTAGTTTTTATTCTTGAGCTTTAGAAGGTATAGATTCATCGTAAACGAGTTCTTCATGGAGAGTAGAAGCACCTCTTCTTTTGCTACATCTTCCTCGTCTAATTCTTCTTCCACAGTGAGTTTGCCTTAGAGACTTGTTATATGTTGTACACTTCCATCAACGTTGGAATGAGCCTTGTTTTTTCGGATAGGCATAACCTTACTACTAAGAGAAAAACATAAGCTACTATAGAAGTTTGGACACTTAGTAGATCACAATCATAGTGGCTAGAATGAGACATTGTGATTCTCTTTATTTCCACCAAAATTTTAACTCTTTGTCCCACAAAGTGAATAAAAATCGGTTCCACTATACCTGCCGAGCTCGATACTTGGTGTGCTACTTTGCCAGTTTACTATTTCGTTTCTCAAGGTATTATATAAATTTAGCATTAGGTACCTACTTGAGCTACTACTTGACGTTGAAATTGTTAAATCGTGTATGTTTTGTTAATCAGATCTTTTAATATCTAATGGAAAACACTTTAGGGATCTTGATATACCTGACAATACAATAGTAGTTAGAGATGAAGAAGAAGCCATCTTGATCGGTTCCCGTTTAGGGTGAGCAGTTAGGATGGAGATGAATGATGATAGCAGTTAGATCACCAGTTGAATACGAATTCAGTTATTATAGTGAGGGGGCAAAATTTAGAGTGTGTATCTTTAGGATTCCCCAATAACCTGTATTTATATACTTCACCCAAGGAAAAACCATAATTAACTAGTACGGTCCTTTACGTCCATCAAATAAAGCCCAGTTAATTTTATAGGGATATTAAGGTAAATTGATCTGGTTATTAGATAAATGGTCAATAAGGGTACCATAAATTATTTAAAACCTAATCAAAGCGAAACGTAGTCAGAGACAAACAAATCAAATGAGGAAATTTTTGTCATTAAAACGTAAGTAAGTACAATATGCATTTAAATAAGGTCTTTACAAAAGCCCATCTTCAAAACATGTTCTTCGAATACTTTAGGTGGGAGACCTTTAGTCATCGGATCTGCAAGCATATTTTTCGTACTTATATACTCAATACAAAGCTTATTTTCCTCAACACATTCACGTACGAACAAATACTTTGTATCAAGATATAATCCAGCTCCGGTCAAACTGTTACTGTTCGAGAAGTTAACGACAACTAAGTTATCATAGTACAACTTCAATGGTCTAGATATGGAATTAACAACTTTGAGTCCAGTAATCAGATTCTTCAGCAACATTCCATGACAGATAACGTTAAATACAACAATGTATTCTACCATCATAGTGGATGTTGAAGTTAGCTGTTGTTTATGACTCCTCCATGAAATAGGTCCGTCTGCTAACATAAAGATATACCCTGAAGTGGATTTCTTGCCATCTTTGCATTTAGCAAAGTCAGAATTAGAATAAGAATAACCAACCACTTCCAAAACATCACTTCTTCTATAAGTCAGTTTATAGTCTTCCGTCCCCTGAAATATCGTAGTACTTTCTTCGCTGCTTTCCAGTGATCAAGGCAAGGATTAGACAGATAACGGCCTAGCATCCTTGTAACATAAGCGATATCTGGACGAGTGCAGACTTGAGCATACATGAGGCTCCCAACTACTGAGGCATAAGGTATCATTCTCATTTACGCCTTTTCATCCTTAGTTTTCGGACATTGAAAAGAACCAAAACATCTCCTTTATCTCGGTGTTTTCGGACTTGAGCATACATGAGGCTCCCAACTACAGAGGGAGAGCTGTGTTGCATGTTATATCGACTAAGGACACGATCAATGTAATCATTTTATGATAAGCCCAAAATTCCATTGCTTCTATCTCGGTGTATTTCGACACCAATAACATAAGAAGCGTCTTTGAGATCTTTCATGTCAAAGTTATGCGAAGTAAGCGCTTCGATTCATGCAACATATCTAAGCTATTACTTGCCTGTCACACCCCGATATTTCCACATATTACCGGTGGGCCCGGCGGGAAGTATTGTGACGTAGTTGATATCATCATAGTCAATACACACAATATAATAGCACAGCGGAAGTCTGGGTGAATAACTATTACAAACCATATTGTCTGAGTGTTCGAGTTTATGAATGTACACACTGGAATGTAATAAGATCCACAGGCGGATCATAAACAAATACAAAGAAACAAAATGACAGACTGCAGGCATCTTATGGATTCCAGTCTGTACATTCATAAACTCGAACACTCAGACAATATGGTTTGTAATAGTTATTCACCTAGACTTCCGCTGTGCTATTATATTGTGTGTATTGACTATGATGATATCAACTACGTTACAATACTCCCCGCCGGGCCCACCGGTAATATGTGAAAATATCGGGGTGTGACAGGTTGGTATCAGAGCCAACATTGAGTGAATTAAACACTAGTCTTTTGTGTTTAATCTCAATGACACAGTAGCATATTCCTTAGACCTTTTGAGTCTAGACTTAACATAGGAATATTCTCATCCCTATTAAGTAAACATTGTTTTTGATTTTATGTATTTTGAATAAGTCGCCAAGCAAGGAGGCCGTTGATAGAGATTCTCTTCAATCTAAAGCCAAGAAATGCCAAGCTTCACAATACGGCTAGAATAAGTGTGCGACTGGTGTGGAAGAAGGACCTTTATGGACTCATTCCTAAAACCGAATTTATTGAATTGCAATCAGACTTTAGAGTCCATACCGGAGGTCCCTGAGGCTCAAATTTTAAAAGTCTGTGCTAGTGGAGTCCATACCAGGTGGTCCCTGAGGCTCCCGTTTTGAAAATAATGCTAGTAAATGCTGATGATCTTTATTTCTTACCTCCAAGTTTTGGAATCCCAGACTTGGATTATACCAGTCAAAACCCAATCCGTGATCCATATCATTCCTTAACCTTTGAATCCTTGAATTTTGCTTTCTATAACGGATCCTGATTGGAATATTTATCTTATTCACTAAGGTCTTCAGCGTCCCTACTGTATATGGTAAACAAAGAAGAGAAACAATCGAAATGGAGCGAGGAAGGCGTTAGAAAATCCTCCTTTCATAATATTCTTTCTCTTTCAAGTCCTTATAAGGACCTATCTTTTCTATTTAGTCCCTGTATGGACATACCTTTCGACTTAAGACCCTATATAGGCATTTGCTATTTAGTCCTTTCATGGACATTATATTTCAATATAGTCCCTTGTGGACATTATATTCCAATAAAGACCCTACGAGGAAAATTGTTTATTAACGTCCCTTCATGGACATGCTTGATGTGTTCAAAATGTAACATATAAATTTCATCAATCGAGGCATAAAACTAACCCTTTTTTAGTACTAATGTTGGAAAAAGTGTGCTTTTGTCTTCCTTTTGTATTTTCAGGATTAAATGAGCTCAAATTAACAAAAGAAGCAAAAAGACATCAAAATCTAACATAAATACAAGAAAAGGAACAAGACGTGACATGCTCGACCCCACAACAGCATCTTCCCAAGCAAAACAAGAGATCAGAGGCCTGAACACGCCCCGTGCTCAGCCAGCACGGGGGCGTGCCCAAGTGTCAGCAGAAAAGACAAAGTGGTAGAAGCTTCTATTGCCCACCACGGGGCCGTGCTCAGCGGACACGGGGCTGTGGTCAACTATAAGATTCGCACAATCCAAGCAAATCTTCATAGTACAAAGATTCTTCTGCACACGGGGTTGTGCTCAGCGGACACGGGGGCGTGGTAAACTAATAAGACAAAGCTGCAATTAATGAAGAAAGAGACGATGTGGACACGGGGCCGTGCCCACTGGACACGGGGCCGTGCCCGAGCTTCTGTTCAGCCTATAAATAGAAGTGCTTGGCTCAAGCTCAAACCATCCCTTGGCGCACCACCTCTCTCACACTTCACCCACCACCCACCACCACCATAACACCATCATCCACCACCATCATCCATTGTCCATCGTAGAGTGTGTGAGTCGTCTCGGGATCCAATATTGATCGTAAGAGTTCTTGACAATCAAGGCCATGTTTGCCTAAGTCTCTTACATCACTTGGTGAAGACAAAGTGTCTAGTGTAATACTTTTTATTTCTAATATTTTGCACTTTTTATTTGGTTTTGTATTAATGACTTTAATAACTAGTTGCTTATGTTGAAGGTGATCTTTCCTTATCGTTTGTCCATGGTGTCTTGAAATTATTTTACTGTCTATATAAAATAAAAGATTTTCACCATTCATATCTCCACGGTCTATATGGAGGTATGTTGGCTACCTGGTCGGGGGTTAAGGGAACGGTTTGGTAAAGGTCTTGCCATTGTTCAGCGTTTAGAGGTCCTGCAATGGACCTGGGTCAAATTTAGTAGGACCCCCTTCAATACTTAACGGTATTGGATGGCGGGGGTCCAAACTCTTTGATCCCCTCATAAGTTAACTACTATTAATACTATAACCCGGCTATTTAGGACTGTATCCCTGCTGACTCAGACTACTTAGTCGAGGGTAACGTCACCTCCAAAAGAGGGGCCTACCATAATACTGCATTAATAACTTAATTAATTATCTTCCAATAATCCACCCTTTTAGGATTGTATCATTGCTGACTCAAACTACTGGGGTGAGGGTAACGTCACCTTCAAAAGAGGGGCCTACTACAATAACTAAGATAATCTCTTAATTATGTGCAAAAGTGCGGAAATAATCAAAGGTTACACTAGATACGAGTCGGAACCAAGTGATTCATCTTGTCTATCTGTTTTTATTTTTATTTTTATTTTCAGCATTTTAGTTAGTTTTTATTTTTCTTAGTTAAAACATTTTTCTAAACTTTTTATTTTGATTAGACGTTGAGGATAAACCGGTACTAAAAGCTCTTGTGTCCTTGGACGACCTCGGTATCTTACCAACGCTATACTACGCTCACGATGGGTTTACTTGCCTAGATGTGTGTTTAGTGTTAGTAAAATATCGTGTTTTATAAATTTAAAACTTGGCTAAAAATAAGTGTTAAAGGGGCTTAAAATATACACCTAATATATATAACACTTCACACGCATCAATGCTATATCATAAAAGTCTCAATGCGGACATATTTTATAGTCCCTTTTCGGACTTATATTTCCTTTTAGTCCCTGCGTGGACTAAAGATGTTTAAAGTCCCTGTGAGGACACATGTATAGCAAAGCCCTTTTGTGTGCACGATGTACCAATATAGTCCTTTTATGGACATGTTATTTCATTAAAAATCCCTTTGGGGATACGTTATTTCGAAATAGTCCCTTTGAGGACATGATATTTCATTATAACCCCTATATGGACTTATAATATTTTATATAGTCCTTATACGGACTTATATTTTTCCTCTTAGTCCTCTGTGGACAATTATATTGCTAAAAGTCCTGATTAAGGCACTATTGTAAATTCCTGATAATCTAGGAAAGTATTGAAAATTTTATGTAGGTATTAATTTCGTCCTTTATCCAACGATAGTTCCAAATTTTACTCGAACTTTATCGATCAGCTGAAAATTTCAAAAGATCCTCTTAATGGTATAACCTAGCCTATATGTCTATGAACATGGCTATGATAGTAAAACCCTCTTAAGATAATTAATCTTTGTTAACATCTGAGAACATGTTAACACTCCTGGCAGTGTGGCATGAGAAACCACATTAGCCGTCAAGGTAATTGGATTACATCCAAGCCTAAAGCCTATATGATCAGAGTAGATCATGGCAAGTATCATCAATACGATGATCATACCATTTAACATCCTTTAGTGATGTTTCGCCTACAGGCCATAGCACGTTGTCCAATTGTGACAAAGACATTGTGATCGTTACGATCCCCTGTTCAAGGTAGTGAGCTGTGCTCAAGCCTAATAGTCTATATGATCAATGAGATCATGACTAAAATCATCAGTACGATGATTAAATTTAACATCCTTAATGATGTTTTGCCTAAGAGCTATATTATATTGTCCATCTGAGACAAGGCAATTGTAATCTTTTGTGATTCTTTGCCCAACGGGGGGGGGGGGGGGTGAGCCATGCTCAAATCCCATAGTCTATATGATCATTGCGATCCTAATTAGTATCATCAATATGATGATCATAATATTAACATCCCTTGTGATGAAATGCTTACGTGCTACACTTTACTCTATTGTCAATAAGACAAAGTTAGTGGTGGTCTTTATGATCCCCTGTACAAAGTGGTGGGTTATACCCAACCCTAACAGTCTATATGATTAGTATGATCATGACTAATATCATCAAATGCAATGATGATATATAAACATCCATTAGTGATGTCAATTGATTTATCTTTGTGTCCAAAATAAATCGCCTTTCAAAGACGATGACAGTCGTAGTCTATGACTCTCTGTCCAAAGGTGAAGAACCATGTTCAAACCTGGAAGCCTCTAATCCAATAAGATTGCGGCTTATAAACTAATGTCCTTGATGACAAAACAATGAGTTATGTTTTAAAGTCATTCATGACAAGCTAATGTGTTATAGTTTGTCATCCGTGACAAGTTAACATATTAAGTGTTAACATTCCTAGTCACAGGCCTTTTTTGTGCCAGCATTGATAAATATCCTCCATGACAGGCCTTGGTGCCATATCTTATAACGTCATTGTGACGAGGCCACTTTGAGCCATACCTAAAATGTCCTTTGCGACAAGACCTTCGTGCCATATAATCATTTATGTCCTTCATGACTAGGCTTTATGTCATATCTTTCTACGTCCCTCGCGACGGGCTTCTATGCCATATGTATATATATATAATAAAAGTCATGTAAGGCTAGCCTTCGAGCTATTCATAATCGTCCTTGTGACAAAGACAGTTGTGATGTTATGATTCCCTGTCAGGCAGGTATTGGCTCGCTCCAAACCTTAAATGCCACGGGTAGTCCTTTTGTGACCTAGGCTAAATGTAATGGATATACATTCAAATAACATTCATTAGGAATGTTTGAAAATATAATAGCTTATACGGTTTATGGATGTCGTGGCTGATCTATGTCAGGTCATCAGGATGATGACTAACAATTGCTTAACGTGGTGATTAGTACCAAGTTTCAAGTATGGCAAACTCGAATGAGGTGGATAGCAGTCGCGATACTATTAAGGCGACAAAAGCTAATAAAGCTACAAACGTAAACCTCAATATTAATGGAGTTAATCTCCAAGCTGTAATTGACGCAGCAGTTTGAAAGGCCATGGAAAAGGTCATGAAACAATTCAAAGAGTCGAATACTTCTTGCTCTAAATTTCATTCAAAACCTCAATCAATTGCTCATAAAAAGAGTTTCATTCACACTTCGAATGTGAAGGATGAACCAAGGGAGGAGGATAATTCCCAGAAATAAAAGAAAAAGAGCAAATTACGGGCTTAATAAGAACCATCATAAGTTCAGTAAGAAGCCTGTATGTAAGAATTTCTATAAAAGACACTGGGGACAGTATCGAATAGGATAAAGACCAAAGCAGTGTGCATCTGCAAAGAAACTGGTCATCAGTCCCATGAATGTAGGGACATAAAGAATGCAGTCTGTTACGGCTGTAGTGAGAAAGGCCACATCAGAACTAAATGCCATAAAGTTGCCAAAGAAGGCGCAACTAAGTCTGCAAAGGCTAAGATAGGAAATGCATGAACTCACCTGATGAATGCCAAGAGGCAGTACATGATGTCATCAAGTACATTCTTTATCGTTCACTAATGATATTTTTTGCTAAGTGTCCTGTCTTAATACTGGCAATAATAAGTCTTCATAAACCATAAGCTTAGCAAACTTTTAGATGATCTGTAAGGTAGAACCTAACAATGAAACCTCAGAGACTGTTTCTTCTTTTTCTCGGCAATGATCTCTCTAAAAAATCTAAGAGTACTCTTTCTTCGAATAGAGTACGACAATATATGTTATTTTAATTATTTCCTCATTGATTTTTATCAACTGCGAGTGCCCACTATGTTTAATAAAGGCGCCGTATGAGGATTGGCGTAACCTAGTGCGTCCCATAGATTGCTTCCATGCCTGATCAGTATGGAGGTTTAATGCATGGAACCACTAAGATATACCAGTGGTCATATAGTACTAAAGTCAACTAGTTGTATTCAAAGAAGATATCCATAATAGAAATGCCTAAGTAGGCGTCTCTACTTAAGGCATCCGTGCACTCGTAAAACGGATGTGTCAATTGCATGGCACAAGCAACGTTAAGAGGACCAAGGTCGAAGATTGGAACTACCCCTATCATAGTTGGATAATTTGTTTTCTTCTCAGTAGAACTATCTTGTTTTACCTCTTGAGAGGCAAGATGGAATTAGGATTGACATCCTATTAAGAGTTGTATCTAATACAGAGGCTCCATATCGGTCAACATCAATGGAAATGGAAAAACTGAGAACTAACCAAATAAGTTTTTTCGAGAAAGGCTTGAACAGTCTAGCTCATCATCTTAAGAGCTCTGATTATGGTTGATAAAGGAAAGTAAGATACAATACGCTTGTGCATTGATTGCTGTAACCTAGCTAGGAAACGATTAAGAATAGTTATCAGCTGCCCAGGATCATCAATTGGTTCGACTAACCATAAGGGTAGTGAATTCCTTAAGATTTATTCAGATAATAATTGGAATGATCATCTCACCCTGAATAAGTTCTTCTATAACCAATAGCGTTGTATAAGCATAAGGGTTGCTCCATGGGAGACCTTGTTTGGAAGAAATAGTCAACGCCCAATTGTTGGGCAGGAAATTGGGAAAGCCCAATTCTCAGGATCTGAGATTTGTCTTAAGGACGACGGATAAGATAATATGAATTAGTAATTGTTTAAAAATTGCCAGTAATCGGCAGAAGAGCAATGCGAACAAGAGGCGCAAATCTCTTAAAGTTCCAAATGGGGAACAAGACTCTATCGAAATTATCAAATATAAAAGAGTACAATACGTTTCGGTATAAAGGGCAAGTTAAGCCTAGGGTATATAAATCATTCGAGATCATAGAATGTGATGGCAGTATAGCTCATAAGCTAAACTTGCCTAAGGAGCTCGGTGGAATTCAAGATGTGTTCCACATTTCTAACTTAAGGAAATGCCTAGCTGATAAATCGCTAGCAATGTCTTGTAAAGACGTATAGATTGATGAAAGCCTGAGGTTTATTGAAAGACCTATATCGATCGAGGATCGACAGGTTAAGAAGCTCCAAAAAGAAGCATGTACCTATTGAATAGGTCAATTGGGATACCCATAGAGGTCCCCAATATACTGCGGAAGTTAAGTCCATTATATGACAGAAAGTACTTCCATCTTTTTGAGCAAATCTCGGGGTCGAGATTTCTTTTAAGGGGGGTGAGGATGTAACACCTCGTAAAATCGTGTCCAATGATGTGCTGACACGTGTAATGCACCCTAATAAAGTCAAACGTTGACTATGAGGGACTATTTTCGTCAAAATCGAAAACTTTGAATGTGGAAGGACTGAAAATGTCAACATGCCTAAACTATGCCTCTGAGTGACCTTATACGATGTCCATATTCTCAAATGAGCCACTTGTTGGACGAGAGGAGCCGTTTGCATAACTATGTGGAAGTTTACACAACGAAGGGTTAAAAGTGTCAACATGTTAATTATACCTCTGAATGACCTTTTAACTAACCCGAAGCATTTTGATGTATAATCATACTCTCGACAATGCTTTATATGGGCTACATAGGGCTTTGATGCTATTGAATAATAATACGCGCAAGTTTTCGTGTTAAGAGGACTAAAAGCATCAAACTGCAAAAGTATACCTATTCGTAGGGTACCGAACCTTCCGGAATATGATCATGAGTTAAACATGCCCTAAATATCTTTTATATAGCTTAGATATGGGCTTAGAGGTATTTGGTGCGCAAAAATAAACTTTTAAGTCAAGCAGGGACTAAAAGTGTCAAAAAGCGCATAAGTTTGCATTTTCGCACATATCTTACGTTCTGAATATATCCGGACATCCAAAAATTTATGTAATCACTAAAATATTTTATTTTAGTGTTTGGCTTGATAAAATTCCATTCGTCGCGTAATTTGGATCGTTTTTCGCGTCTGTTTGTGTTTCGTCGTAATTCGACGAATAACGTGACCGTACGACCAAACAAACCGACATCCGACATATTCATGAGCACGTTTTATGTCCCCTATACTTTGACGTCCTTGTAGAGCCTTGAAAATGGCTTAACGGAGGTCAAATACGTCAAATATGCAAGTTAGTGTGTGCAGGGACTAAACGTGACAAATTCTGAAAGTTCCAGCCCAACCCTCGCGCTACGCGACGGCCTGATGGCCCTACTGTCGCGCCACGCGACGCTGTGTTTTTGACAGCAAGTTCATTTTCAGCTGCAGTTTGATTCTTGAGGGCCTTTTATGCAATTTTCTTTGTGTGGGCATCAAGTTAACACTTCTCCAAGTCATGCTAGCTGTCCCTAACACTTGTATGGTTCAGATTTCTTGCTTGGTGGCCAAATAAACACATGTCTTGATCTTATTTCTTCACCACAAGTATAAATAGCTTGCCCATTCATTGTTTCATTTGCTCATTTTTCATTCATTCCTCCTCATCTCTCAAACCTGGAACTCTTGAACTGAATGGAACTTATTTTCTTGTAGAAAAGATAGCTAGGACTCGTTGTAAGTGTCTTAGCCCTCTCTTTAGTTCAGCTTTATAGCTTATAAACCAAAAAGTCAAGTTTTTGTAATTTAGCTTTGACTTTCGGTTTAATCATAAATGGTCCAGCCACTGACCGAAACGAAAGTGGTTATGAGACCATATTAGGATAGGTGGTTAACCCTTAAAAGGGCACCTCATAATTTTTTTTCGTTTGACTAGTTAATTGTCGGGTCAAACTAGTAAGTCAAAAAGTCAAACTTGGCAGATTTTTGAATAATAATTAAAACTAATAAACAAAGGTTCTAAATTATATTTTAACATTCTAATGACTTGGTAATTAGTATTAAAACATGTTTGACCATGTCTAACCCGACAATTATCAGTCTAAGGTCAGTTTATACCCGAAAGTCGCAAAAGCTTGACTTTTGATTTGACTTTCAGTTCTGACCCGTTTAAGCTTAATTCTCCCATGTTTTAAGCTTCCATTAGGACCGTATTATATAGTAGTATAACCCCCTGAAGTCATATTGCTTGGTCCTTAGTAGTTTGAATTATATGCACATGTCCGTTATATGCTTAAATGCCGTAAATGCCCCTTTGACATACAAATGAGATTTTTAGAAATGTGAGTGGACTAAAACCTTTGCTACTGATATATAAGCATGTCCCAAAAATTTGACATCAGTTCTTGGTCCCAAATAGGAGTTATGCTCGATATCGTAATTAGAAGCTTTTATTAATTAATTTACGATATCTTGCATAATGCATCTTTAAACTTGGATTTTGAACCAAAACTTATTACCTACTGTTAAGATATTATTTTTAAGGAATTTTAAGATTTTTGGACAGATTATTATCTGTTTAAAACATAGAGTTCTTGTATGATTCGGTTAATGACGATAATACCCTTTTTAGGCACAAAATGAGATTTACAAAGGATTTGAATTGCCAAACTTTTTCCTACTGATTTCATACACTAAATAAATTATTTTGAGCATTTAAAACTGATCAAAATCTCAGATTTACTTAAACATCTTGATTATCGTCAATAAGCGAGTTTTACGCTAATTAGGTGCATGTTATGGTTTAAAACCGTATTTAACATCTAAGACTTGTTACCTACTGAGTTTTTAAACAAATTCAAATATTATTACAGTAGGTATAAGTTATGAACTCAGGTTTCCAAAAATGCCCTTAAAAGCCTATGTGAAATGACCAAAATGCCCTTTCGGGGCATAGTTCGGTCATAAATGGTAAATTTCACATATGTAAGATATCTTACTGATGTAATGAGATAAATTAATTATTTTTACTGAATATAAAAGACCAGAACTTCAGATTGTTATAAAAACCTCTTTTATAAGTATTAAAATTACCAAAATGCCCTTACGGGACTTATATTGATTTTAAATACTTTTTGGGCATATATGTTAACATCCTACTGATGTATTAACATATTTTAAGCATAATAACAATTAAGACCTGTGTATATAATTCATTTGGTTACCCGTTACGCGTTTACACGTTCGGATCGGTTTATGTGACTAGTTTACGTAAAATAGCCGAAACGGGTTTAACCTTATCATTAAATCCTCAATTTCCAGAATGTGTTTAGTTTGCCCATATTATACAAGTATCCAAACTTGTCGGGTCTAAATCACATTCTATTCCAGTCATCGCTTAATCTAGCGTATCATACCGTTTCTAAAACTTTAAGTTAGCCGGTCTAGGTCCATGACCTAAATAAGACCCGCTAGTATTCTGAATTGGTTATATATTACCATCACTCCAGACTAGAGCCACCCGGTAAAAGCTACCTGCATTTAGATAGTTTGGATACGACTGAGTTATTATGTTGTGAATCAAGTATTAGCTCAGGTAAATACTTTTAACTTATTTTCCCTTATATGGGCTTGGGATACGGTATCATAAAAATACCGCTTGGTCAGGTATGAGATCATTTAGTCGGATTGTGATTTAATAAATCTGCATAACCCGTTTTAATCTGTATTGTTTGATAACATAAACATTGGGGATTAACGACCGTGTCCTGGATATCCTCGGCTCATTAAAGTTAAAAATGGCCACGACTGATGCACGGGGTGTAGGCATACACCCGACAGATGCAAATGCTAAAATATAAATAACCCACATGTTGGGGATAACTCCTTCGTGGGTTTTGAAAGTGGTCAGTCGGTTAATCATGACCGGCTTCCAAACCGGCCCCATATGTATGACAAACATGTGAAACAGTATACAAGATTTTATTAAAGATTGTCCCAAGTTATAAATGGTTTGTGCCTTGTGCACTTAAATAAATTTTCATAAACTCTTTTCAAATGAGTCGGTTAATTGTATTTACCAGTGAAAACTGACGTATTTTCCAAAGACTAAGTGGCAGGTACTACTCGTAATAGGCTGGGAGTTGCTCGGTGTCGAAAAAGAGGATCTTGCAAATCCTTAAAGATGCCATAAAGTCTGCTTAGCTTCATTTTATACATCCTGTAATGATCCACCTGTGGATTTGATATTACAGACTCGTCTATACTAAATACTTTGATATTTTCAGACATTGAGTTTGTAATAATATTTTATATTCCAAGACTTCCGCTGTGCTATTATGTGTATGTTTGACCATGACGATATCAACTACGTCACGATACTCCCCACCGGGCCCACCGGTGATATGTGGAAATATCGGGGTGTGACAACTTGCCAATAGAATATCATCTACGTAAAGGACAAGTATAGTAAAATTGCTCCCACTCATCTTGAGGTAGGTGCATTGATCCAATTGGTTCTTCATAAAGCCTTGCGTCTTCATGACTTCATCAAACTTAAGGTACCATTGACGTGATGCTTGCTTCAAACCGTATATGGATTTCTTCAACTTGCAGACAAGATGTTCTTGACATTCACGTTTGAACCCTTCAGGTTGCTTCATGAACACGTCTTTATACAAGTCTCCATTGAGGAAAGCAGTTTGGACATCCATCTGATGCAGCTCTAAATCAAAATGAGCTATTAGGACCAATACGATCCTTAAGGACTCTTTTCGAGAGACAGGTGAAAAGGTCTCTTGATAATCGATTCCCTCTGTAACACCCCAACCTGAACAGGCTGACGTGTCACTCATACAGATATCAAAACTAAAACCAATCCATAACGTTGAAAACAAAAGATCCTAATTACATTTTCATTACATTACCGAAATAAAAATAAATCTTTATCTTCATGACATTCTTCACTTATTCCCCACGTTTCCCAAATTACCTGTCAAACAAATAAGACAAACACAAGAAAGAAACTACGGCTGAGCCAAAAAGTTGCTCAGTAACGGAGAAATCAACAGTAAAAGTAAGGCAGGCATACGGAAGCAAAACAGATCGGTACTGACACTAACAAATCCAAAAGATGGCACTGAAACAAATGCTTTTATAACTTGAATCCCAAAACTTATACTGAAAAAATAACATATACTGAACATAATCAGATGCATATAATCATATCAAACATATCATAACAGAGACAAGGCATACGTGACAACATATAACAATAAAACAAGTCACGTAATATAGAAGCACCTACGAGCCTAAACAGGGGCATACATGGCTATAGTCCATGCACCGAGATGGTGCGTGTAGGCGTACATACATTATTCCATCTCAACAGGAGTCAGGAGTTAGGAGTCAGAGCTAAGATCGATCTATATGCCTCTAGGGGCCATGTGCTACACAAGCACAAACTAGAAACGCCGTGAACTTTAGTTACGCACCGTCACAATGAGTGCCATGTCGTTGACGCCCCAACGAAAAGTCTAACATATAATTGCTCGAGTGACAGAGTACAAAGTCATATCAGAAATAAATGTATCTTGACATAAGTCTAAATGGAACATGCAACAACGAGCACAAAGTATAAGGTCTATTGCATGCTACAATATAAACTAGTCATCTAACGATATGAAACAGAAAATCTAATGAAAACATCCATACTACAAAGTAACGGACTTGAGTAAAAATACTATGATATCAAGAAAAGGAATCCATACCAAGAAGTGACGAAAAAACTAAAATTATACTATGATGTAAAAGAAACAGAATCCGTACCAAACAAGTGACGAAAATAAAATTATACTATGATGTAAAAGAAACAGAATCCGTACCTTAAATTTAGCAAGGCAAAAGCAAAAGAAAATCAAGTCGTCCACAATTAGTACACGGACCTATATTTAAATTATTACGGGATTACTCTTATGAAACCCCAGTTGGTTATCTAACTAATTGGCTTATCGATTTCCGACGACAAAGACTATACTGATTTTTGTCCAATTATTACGCTTCCGAATTTTGTTTTCATCATTTTTGTCTTAATATAAATGCTCAAGAAAATCGAGGTGTTACAATTCTACCCCCCTAAAAAAAAATTTTGTCCTCAAAATTGATAAGCATGAAAGACACACATATATCAACATAACAGATACATAACAAACATAATAGATTCAGATACAAAATATGGTACTTTATTAATACTAAACTTTTAAGGTGACAAGTAAACGAGTACTAAATCGGATCGAAATTCATATGAGATCCAACAAAGATATCAAACATATGAAATATAAGAGTACTAAGACTTAAGTAGACTCAGATAGACATCAATCTACATAACATGAATCTAAAAGCGCACATATGTACCTATAATTCACCATTACGTTCATGACCGTAATTGTCAATTATCTTACAACCGTGCCCTAATTGTCCTCCCGCCATGCATCTCAATGACCTATTCAAATTGTAAGGAAAGGAATACTAACGATAAAGGAAGCATGGTCAATTGTTATAATTTTAAGACATAACAAAAAGATAACAAACGTAGATGTGTTTATCTTGATAAAACGTAAAACTGATGTGGATCAGGAGACAAAACAAAACAAAACAAAACAAAACAAAACAAAACAAAACAAAACAAATACTGATACAGACACTTAAAACATGTGTTGATAAATATAAAGCTAAACACACAATCTACAATCTAAATCTAAAACAAACCTAGCACTAAGAGAAATAACAACCCAAAACCAATGCGGATACCGTATCAAATAGTTACACCCGATATGAAAACAAAATCAGATAGTGAACATGATCATAAGAAGATCTAGTAGTGATTGACAAAAGAAACGCCTTAATCAGATAGACCCAAAGACGACAAACTAATGAGTAAGAAGATTGATTGAAAGTCGAAATCCTAACCCAACGTCTGCCCATTAACTCACATGTTGTTTTTAAGGTTTAACTTTTCTACAGGAAAGAGCCTTCGCTCTGATACCATAAATGTAACACCCCAACCTGAACAGGCTGACGTGTCACTCATACAGATATCAAAACTAAAACCAATCCATAACGTTGAAAACAAAAGATCCCAATTACATTTTCATTACATTATCGAAATAAAAATAAATATTTATCTTTACGACACTCTTCACTTATTCCCCACGTTTCCCAAATTACCTGATGTTATGGGCGATTTTCTACTCATATATCCTGGCTAATATTCTAACTATGTTTCTTTTGTTGTGATCAGGATACCAGATCAGGATATTGGTAACATCCTGATGCGATATCCTGGTAGTAACTAATTAACTCACGTGCAGATTGTTGTAACCAGTCTCTAACGGTCAGGTGGACTTCTTCTCCTGAAGACTCGGGCAAATCAGTTATATTATGGACGTTGAAGCCGGAAGACGTGGACTGCAACGTTCACGTATGGAATATTCGCTGAATCCCGGAATAATAGGATAGTTAGTTTCTTTTACTATAAAAGGGATTGATCGGATCAGATTAAGGCACACAATCTTTCGCACACTCTTTCTCTCTAGTTGCAAACAATCACTACACACTAACACTTGTATTCAAATTACATTGTAACACTTAGTTGATCCGCATCATATCCTGCACTGTATCCTGATATTTGAAGCAATAAGAAGAACAAGGCAGCCGCGATTGTCAGCTCCCGAGGTTTTATGCCGGCGATCTAGATTGATCAAGGGCTTTTCTCGTACATCCCGTGTCATCCTTTACATTTTTGATCATTGTTTGATCATAGATACAACTCAATATCCAGAGCCGTATCCTGAAAACTGTTTTCGCAAACAACTTAATTAGCATATCTTCGACACACATTTTTAGCACACTACCTCACTTAACTAATTTGATCACTTAATTGCTTCGGTAATTTTTGACCAAAACAATTTGGCGCCCACCGTGGGGCAAGTGGTGCTATTTCTACTAAAAGCTTTTGTAAAATCGATACTTGGTTTTCTATTTTCAAACTTTTTGCCGCACTATTTTCAATGGCCTCGAGATCAAACATGAGCTCTTCCACTGTGTCTGCTACAACCTCTGCAACAATTGGTTCGGTGCTTCCACCACCTCCTCCGAGAACGCAAGCCTCTTCGCAAGGAACTGAAATTCATGTGGCTCGGGATGTTA
The DNA here is from genome assembly GCA_030545235.1 of Helianthus tuberosus. NCBI lineage: Eukaryota > Viridiplantae > Streptophyta > Magnoliopsida > Asterales > Asteraceae > Helianthus > Helianthus tuberosus. Next base: position 1,940,885 of record CM060448.1, read on the forward strand.
TCCCCGCTCGCAATATCTAGGGATCTTGTAACACCCCGAAATTATAAAACTTTATATTAGAATTATAAAGTATAAATAAACCAGAATTTAGTAACTAGGAATTTTTTTTAACCTAGTTAACTACAAGTCTAGAAGTAACTTATAATAAGGTTAAAACAACCAAACTTTAAGTTAAACAAAAGTGGAGGGACCTATGTTGTAGAACTTGAAACTTAAATTGATTAAAACAAAATAAATAAAAACCAAACACACAATCAGTGTGTCTGGTCGATCAAGAACGCAGGGGAGCGACCATAACTCCTCACCAAACCCTAGTTTCCACAAAATTGATCAATTGAAGGCCAATTTCAGTCCCAAATCAAAATCCGAACATAGATTGGTGATCACCTCAGTGAAAGGGATCATAAGGTATGTGAATTTTGTAGAGAATTCTCATCTAAATTTCTGAATGAACTTAGAAAATTCGGATTTATGATTCCATGTTAGTTGTTTGGGATGAAATAATGTCTAGGGACAAACCCTAGTCCATTTACTTGATGAAATTATGCCTATTTTGGGTGAAATTCATAAACACCATTAATGGTGATAAGTGGGTTTTGTGGAACTTGATAAACACTAGGATTATAGTGGTTGTTCTAGTAATATTTGACATATGTGAAGTGATTTCAAAATTTTAGAAGCTAAAGTTCATGTAAGGTAGTTGATTGATACAAAATTTAGGGCTATATGACAAGTTATGAACTTGATAATATATAGTATAAATTTCTGCCCTTAAAGTGTTTGCATAAATGCCTCAAAGAAGGCTTAAATCTGAAAATTTGAGTTAAACCGCATGATTTTGATGTTTCGGCAAAATATGCGAACTATGAATTGAAAAGAGTTCTAAACATGTCTTGGTTGAACTCTATAGGAAAGGAAACCGGAGCTCCAAGCGGACAAGCCGGTGGCAACTTGCGTTTGAAGGGCGTGCACTAAAGGTATGTAACTCGATTCGTTACATTGGGTAAACTTGATAATTTGCATATGTGTAGTGAATTGTAGAATAAAGGTTGTCTTAATTTAAAGCGATAATGTTCGCTATATTAATTGATAAGACCAGGATTGGTTAGAACTTGTTGGTAGTCATCATAATGGAGGATTCCGTAGATGAGCCAAACGGGTCGAATAATCGATTAATGCGTGGCAAATGCTTTGTATTATAATAAATTGGTCTTTTGTTATTGTTGGTAAGCGACATGTTAGAAATACGAGAATTTAACATGTTGGTTGGTAAGAATGAGAAATCCGAGAGTTGGGTTTGGGCTAAATAATCAAATCAATCAAAATATGAACATACAGGGACTACCGTAAGTTACGGTATATACCGTAACTTACGGTAGAGATAAAATGGTTACGGCAATTTCTTACTGCCTTACGGCAGACCTGAGTTTTCCAGCAACTACCGTAAGTTACGGTAGATACCGTAAGTTACGGTAGAGTCTGGACATTTTTGTTAAGTCTTGCATAGCCTAGCTAATCGAATCCGGTTTTTGATCATAGCTTCGATTAAGCAATATTTTTGAGAACTCTAACACTAATTAAGATTTTAAATCTCCAGTTTTCAGGTTTTACAAGTATGTGACGATGATCAAGCATCTTTTGAAGAACCGAACACGAACTTTTGAAGCTTCCGCTTAAATTAACTTTGTTTGGACAATGTTTATGATGTAAACGATCTACTAATCATGTTTTGAATGTTTAAATTAGTTAGTAGTTAATTAGTATGTGATCCTTTTGAAACTTTGATTTTGTACCTAAATTTGAAGTAAGGTACATTTTTATATATAATATCGCATATTTACATTAAATTCTTATAAAATTAAGACGTGTGTTATAGATCTGGTCCTATTTTGGCTTCTAATGAAGAAATTCTGAATTTGTTTGGTAGTGTACATGAACCGATGAGGCAGCAGCAGGAAACTAATCAGATGCTGATGAGAGAGATACAACTCTTGAAATCCGGCTCAAGCAGGCCTGCTGAAGATACTGTCACTCCCTTGCAACCCAGGGCTTTGAATTTCAGTTCTGCGGTTTATACTGAGGATAACCGGGGGAATATTGTACCTAGCCATTCCCAGAATCATACTCCTGAGATACCCTCTTCAGTGAGAGTGTCAACTGTGAGAAGCTCAGGATATGCTTCAGGATATGGCCAGAATCCTCAGACTGGTAATGTATCTAATAATAATAATGCTCTTGCTGCTAATGGTGTTGGATCTTTGCAGGATGCAGGTATGACATCAGCATTTTCCAATGAGCTTCAAAAGCTGAAAGACATGATATCCAGTGTACCTGGGGTGGTCCAGCCAATTCCAGAAGTGTCCTAGGACAGCCACAGGATATCACAGTTCACGTATCCCATCTGTGATGCTGAAATCCCAAAAAGATTTCAGACCCCCAACATGAAACTCTAAGACGGAACTACGGATCCTAAGGAGCATATTGCCCAATATAGGGAAAGGATAGAAATCAACCCTATTCCTCCGGATCTCAAAGAAGCATGCCTATGCAAGGGCTTTGGTTCTACCTTAACAGGATCAGCCTTAAAATGGCTCTTAAACGTTCCTTCTCACTCAATTACTTCATTTGCTCATTTAGTTAATTTATTTAATAGTCAGTTTTCTTGCAGTCGGAGTTTTGAAAAACTAACCAGTGATCTCTACAGGATAACTCAAGGACCTCAGGAATCCTTGAGAGATTATGTGAACAAGTTTAGCTGGGAATCCTTAGATATCCCGCATCTTGATGTTGCAACAGCTGTGTAAGCTTTCAAGATGAGGTTGTAAAAGGATTCTCAATTTTACCAGGATCTTGTAATGAATCCCTGCAGGAATCTGGATGAAGCTCGTAACAGGGCTTTAAGATATATTCGATTGGAAGATGACAAAAAGATGCAAGAAAGGATGAATTCATCAACAACCTACGAGTCGACCAACAGGAAATCAGAATCCTCGTATAAACAGTATCGCTCTAAGCCGTATAGCAGAAATGACGGCAAAAAAGTCAATGCTGTTAAAGACGAGGATCCTGAGGAGTATCCTGAGTTGTCTGAATATTGTTTCACCGTTAATATACCCGAACTGATGTACGCTATGCAGGGTTTAGGAGATAAAGCAAGATGGCCCCGGAAGAATCAACAAAAGGCTGATTGGAAGGATAAGTCCAAATGGTGTGCCTTCCACGAGGATTTCGGACATGTTACTGAGGATTGCATTGCTCTAAGGAAAGAAATAAGCTATCTTTTAAGCAAAGGATATCTGAAGGATCTCCTGGGAAGAAAGAATAATAAAGGTCAGGATCCTGAGAAGGATCCTGAACGAGCGGCATCACCTCCCTCGGATGCCAAAATAATTAACTTTATTTCAGGAGGATCTGATATCTGCGGCATATCATATTCCGCGGCGAAAAGGCATGCGAAGGAAGCCAAAGCAGAAAGGGGAGATAAACTAACCAGGATGTCAACCCTCACAACTGACAAAGTGATCACGTTCGATAACGATGACAGGGATGCTGTCCAGGATCCTCATCATGATGCTTTAGTAATAACATTATATGTTGCTAACCATTTTGTGCGCAGGATATTAGTGGATAATCGCAGCTCCGTCAACATAATTCAGCTGGAAACGTTGAAGAGGATGAATGTATCCCCGATGGATATTACTTCGAAGTCCACTGTGCTCGTTGGTTTCAGTGGAGAAGCCAAGAATACCGTAGGAGAGATAAAGTTTCCCGTGTATGTTGAAGGGGTCAACTCGATGCAGTGCTTTTGTGTCATGGACTCTTTATCCTGCTATAATATTATATTAGGTAGGCCTTGGATCCATGATATTAGAGTTGTTCCATTAACCTACCATCAATTCATCAAGATCCCTACCCCTTAGGGAGTTGTCAAGGTGGAAAGTGATCAACATGAAGCAAAGGAGTGTTATTCTTCTTCGATGAAATCCTCAACAAAGCCTAGTGCAGCATAGCAATTAAAGATGCGAGGCCAGGATATCATGGAGGCTGGATAATCCGGATATCTCGGTGCTCGTAGGAACCAATGTCCCTCAGGATATTGAAAACCAATTGACTAACTTTTTGAAATGCAGGATGTCAACATTCGCATGGAAACACGAAGAAAATTTGCTCCAGAACGGAACACTATCATTCAGGAGGAAGTTGAAAGATTATTAAAGATCAAAATGATCCGGGAAGTGAAGTTTCCTAAATGGCTGGCAAATGTAGTTGTGGTGCAAAAGAAAAACCGGAAATGGAGAGTCTGTGTAGATTACACAGACTTGAACAAAGCTTGTCCCAAAGACCCGTTTCCTCTACCTCATATCGATTCAATGGTGGATGCTACTGCCGGTTACGAGATGCTAACCTTCATGGATGCCTCCTCAGGATTCCAACAGATCCAGATGGAACCCTCAGATCAGGAGGATACTGCCTTCATGACACCAACAGGTATTTATTGTTATACTGCTATGCCTTTTGGTTTGAAAAATGCAGGTGCAACATACCAGAGATTGGTAAACATGATGTTTAAAGACAAACTAGGGGACACCATGGAGGTGTACATCGATGATATGGTAGTAAAATCCAAGAAGGCTGAGGATCACCTCCAGGATATTAAGGGAGCATTTGATATCCTGGATCAGTACAACATGAAATTAAATCCTGCCAAATGCCATTTTGGAGTGGTAGCAGGAAAGTTTCTAGGATACATGGTGACGAAAAGGGGGATAGAGGCAAGCCCGGAGTAGATTAAAGCTATCCTGGATATTAAGTCACCTTCAAATATGAAAGATGTCCAACGATTAACAGGGCGAGTTGCAGCTTTGAACAGATTTATCTCAAGATCCTCGAAAAAATACAAGGAATTTTATGATATCCTGAAGAAGAATAAGAAATTTGAATGAGGAGAGAAGCATGAAGCGACCTTACAGGATTTAAAGCAGTATCTTACAACTGCACCTCTATTGATGAAGCCTGAGGATATTGAACCATTATCCCTCTATCTTGCAGTATCAGGGAATGAAGTAAGCGCTGTCCTTGTAAAGGATCATGAAGGTCAGCAGTATCCTGTTTATTATGTTAGTAAAAGTTTATTAGATGCTGAAACTAGATATTCTCATTTAGAGAAATTAATATTAGCCCTAGTTATGGCATCAACGAAACTTAGACATTATTTTGAAACACATAGGATTCATGTTAAAACCAACTATCCTGTTAAAAATGTGCTTAGGAAACCCGAGATGTCAGGCAGGATGGCTAAGTGGTCAGTAAAGTTAAGTGCCTATGATTTAATATATGAGCCTAGAAATGCCATAAAGTCTCAGGCCTTAGCTGACTTTGTGGCTGATTTCAGTAGTGACATTCAAAATGAAGTAGATCTAGAAGTACAACAACTAGGAGAAACCTTAGAATCCTGGACATTATATACTGATGGTGCATCCAATGTAAGAGGTGTAGGTTACTACTAAAATAGCCACAGGGGACATATTACCCCAGGCTATTAGATGTGAGTTTCCTGCCACTAATAATGAAGCAGAATATGAAGCTTTAATTGCAGGATTAGAATTAGCTAAGAGCATGAATATCAAGGGTTTACAAGTATTTGTTGATTCCTTGTTAATTACTAATCATTTTAATGGGACCTATGCAGTTAAAGGTGAGAAGTTGATCGAGTATCTCAAAATTCTAAAAAAATTAGCGGGATATTTCGATATTTTTACACTTGAACAGGTACCAAGAGAGGATAATGCTGAAGCTGATGCCTTGGCAAATCTAGGATCATCAGTCAGGATACTGGAGGGGACCCAAATACCAATATTACATATCCTGTATCATGCGACGGATCCTCAGGATAAGGAGGTAGTAAGTGTTCAGGATCCCGATGATGAGTATCCCGAGGAGGATCCTAAGTCTTGGACGGCTTCAATCATGAGATATCTCGAGGAAGGATACATCCCAAAGGATGAAAATCCTAAGGCCTTTAGAATGAAGGTATCACTATTCAATATTATAAATAATGTTTTGTATAAGAAATCTCTTGCAGGACCATATCTGAGGTGCTTGGAGGATCCCGAAACTAAAGAAGTGCTTCAGGATATACACGAAGGGGATTGTGGTAACCATACTGGGGGCAGATCGTTATTCTCAAAGGTATTAAGAACAGGATACTATTGGCCGACGATGAGAAAAGATGCTGCAGAATATGCTCGAAGATGTGATGCGTGTCAAAGACACAGTAATATATTACATCAACCTGCTGAGCCACTTTATCCTATCGCTTCCCCTTGGCCATTCATGAAGTGGGGAATAGATATAGTAGGAAAATTGCCAAATGCTCCAAGAGGAATGGTCTTCATGCTGGCAATGGCTGATTATTTCTCTAAGTGGGTTGAAGCTGAAGCATTTGTTCAAGTTAGAGATCAAGAAGTAGTATCCTTCATAAAAAGGAATATACTAACTAGGTTTGGAGTACCAGCTGAGATAATTTGTGACAATGGTTCTCAGTTTATAAGTAAGAGGACTACTGACTTTTGCAAGAGTTGGGGAATCAAAATGATCACATCCACACTGGTACATCCTCAAGCAAATGGACAAGCAGAATCCTCAAACAAGATAATTGTCAACAATTTGAAGAAAAGGCTTGGAGCTAAGAAGGGAAGATGGGCAGAAGAATTACCCTTTGTTTTATGGGCTGATAGAACAATGGTGAAAAGTGCAACTGGCTAAACCCCGTTTTCCTTGGTATTTGGAGCAGAAGCGGTGATCCCGACAGAAATGGTGATACCTACAGCAAGATCCAATCTTCGGGATCCTGAGCAGAATCCTGAAGCCCTCTGCCAGGAATTTGATACTATTGATGAAACAAGAGATGCGGCAAAGCTAAGAATGGCAGCATATCAACAGAGGATGTCCAAAGCATATAACAAGAATATAAGGACTAGAAGGTTCCAGGTTGGAGATTGAGTATTGAGAAAGGCTTTGCAGAATACTACTAATCCTGCTGATGGAAAGTTGGCTCTGAAGTGGGAAAGACCCTATGAGATTGAATCAGAATCAGGAAAAGGAGCATACCGACTCAAGAATATGGAGGGGGATATGCTACCAAGATCCTGGAATGCTATACACTTAAAGTTTTATTTCAAGTGAGTTTAGAATTTAATTTCTAACTCAGGATGGTATGAATCCTATCTCTTTTAATATGTTTGATAGTATTTGTTCTTTTGAACCCATTACTGACTTAAGCATCGGAGGGGTGTTAGCCAGGCTAACACCCTCCTTAGTTTATGATTGTTTTGCAGTATATGCTTCGGGATATAGCTCCAGGATACACACTCAGAATACTTCGAAATATTAGAGGATTGGCCCCCTCTCTCACATTTAAGGGATCCTGATCCCTTCATAGGTTTAAAGGTATTCACCTTTCTCTCGAATTGGGTTTAAACACCCCGCCTGGAGCGCAAGTTATCCAGGGATAGTTCAAGATAGCGGGACCAGTCCATGTAAAACTGGCTGACAATTTCGTTATTGTTGGCTATATCCTAGATCCTAAAGGTATATGAGGATTGATCACCCTCTCTCACGGAAGGGTATTTTCATACTCTCTAAGGTTTAAAGGTTTTCACCTTTCTAAGTCTTGGAGTTTATACACTCCTGCCTGTAGCGCATGAAAATTTGGGATTTTCCCCAGGATACTTATGTGTTTATCCCCAGGATACTAAGGATTTATCTCCAGTACATTTTAGGGTTTACCCCCTGTAACATAAGAACTGTTCAAACAATTGGAACTGATGTTCAGAAAATTTCTAAGTGTTCAAAGACTTTATGCACAGGGGACATTCCTTCTGGGGCGATTGTGTAAAGCTCAAAGGATCAAATTTGGACCTAGTGTACTAAGTATCTCAGACTGGGGACATCTTAGTAAAAAAAAATTGCAAAAGGATTGAAGCTCGAAAATAGGGCTACACTCTATTCCTGGTATGATCTTTCCTTTGTAAACCTTATATAAGTCATTTGAACTTTTGAAACTATGTTTGAAAAATGCTTAAATATCCTGACTAGGATATATTTTCAGGATATATTCTCAGAATGTGTTTTCGGAATATGTTTGGAATATTTGGGATATGATACTTGGATTAGAAATTAAAACTATATTCTAGTCAAACAAGTATTATCAAAACGAACTTTGTAAAATAAATTGTCCTTTTTCTTTAAAAACTTTATCTGAATTGTTTGAATTTTGAAAAACCCTATTAGACGAAATTCTTTGTAGGATATCACCGAATATACTGATTAGGATATTTTCAAAAAATAATTGCACTAATTTTGGAAAGTTGAAATCTAAACTAAGTAATGCATAACAAAAATTAAAAGACAACAGCGAATAAGTCAAAAGGAGGTGGTATTGTCCAAAATAAGTGATACTAGTTGAAGACCAAAGGCTTCATCCTGAAACCCAGGACCCATCCACCTTTGGTTATCAAATTGTTTTAATGCAGGAAAAGAAAATTGTTTAAAGGACAAGAAATAAAATTGTTCAAACAAACACAACTATCAAATTTGAAAAATAGGCTCAGGCATGAACGTCCATCACTGCTCGTTTCGCTGCTTTTAAGAGGCAGCACCTTCTTCGTTCATCATATCTTCATCAGCATCCGCTTCAGGATTAGCTTGAACATCCTTCTCAGCCTCACCACTGACGGGTGGTCCGTAGGACAACCCTTGAATGAGTTAAATAGATTGAAATCTCATATTTTACCCGGTTAATTGTTTGAACTTGGTAACCACTAGATGAAATGATGTGCAGGTGTTAAAGTGCTCAAAATACGGGTTTTAGGAGGCACGAAGGGATGCTAGAAGTTGGGGAGTCAAAGTGTTGAAGAAATCAAGTGCTGATAAAGAAACAAGAAGAATCCTCATGTTCAGCACCGTAACCTACGGCTACCTGCCGTAGGTTACGGCCCACATATTTGTCCAAAGATGCAGCCGTAAAACAGGAACCAAGAGGCGTAAGATTCATTGCCAGCCGTAACCTACGGCAGGTGGCCGTAGGTTATGGCTACCTGTTGACTTTGGGGACTTGCTGACTGCCGTAACCTACGGCTGGGAGCCGTAGGTTACGGCTCCGACTGAATCCAAACTTGTAACTCCTTCATTAAATTGCCATTTTTATGGAATTTATGGGGACTTATGATTAGGAATCGGTTACTACCTGCTAAGGGACGAGTTCTTGAGTATATTTAGAGATTGGGGAGTGAAGAACATTATCTTATCATCTATTATCCATCTAGTATCTTTGCTTTTGATTGCATTAAAACAATTTCATCTTATTTTGCTACAATGTTGGTCAAAGCTATGAGTGGCTAGGTTCTTATTGGTCATCTTTAGTTGAAGGTTGTTAAGACGGTTGTATTTTGATTCTCAATTTCTAGAATGGTAAACTTGTTTATGTTTTGTTTACTATGGTGTTTTATTATTTGTTTGTAAATTGTTGAGTCTTGTTTTATCTTACCTTGAAATCATACGTTCTTGGTGCCGTTGGCAATCGAGATATCATGGGTAAAGTTAGGATGGGTAAGGGTCAATTGGTCATCGGGTAACAACCTCATGTTCTAGGAATCTGAGTACTTCGTTCCCTTTTATCACAACAAGTAATCTTACATGAATCATGTCTATGTGATTCTTTCTAGTGGATGATAGTACAACCGTTGAAACAAACTGGAAACTAAAGATGGTCATTTTTCTCTCAATTGTTTACAACTCAATTTTCAATTCGCAATTTAATTAGTAATCTTAGTTTTAAAAAGCAAACAAACAATCCAACTCTTTGAATTTACTTTTTATTGCAATTAGTTTAATCTTAGTTAACTTAGATACACTCCTAAATAACACACATTCCACAAACTCCCTGTGTTCGATACCCTATTACCACTATCTATATAGTTGTTTTTGGGATTAAATTTGATTGTGACCACGACATCACGTCAAATTTTGGCGCCGCTGCCGGGGAGTAGTGCGCAACGTGTGTTATTTGTGATCTTTCATAGGTTTGTTATTTTTCTGGTTTACGCTGGGTGTGTTAGTTTGCAGGTATTGACAGGTGCATGCATACTAGGAGCTCTCACAAGCTTTCACCATTAGCATTTGATTCGGAAATCGAACGAACTTTGCGAGCAAACAGAATTTTGTTAAGGGAAAACATAATTAGCGGTTCACCAACAACACCAATCACACCAATCCGATACATGGATCCACCACAACCACCACCCACTACGGGTGAACCTACTCCACCATTTATATCAACATCCACTCAACCTTCACCAAATACCACCATGCCCAGTTCTACTACCGAATTTACTTCACCATTTGATATCCCACCACCTAATACTACATTACCTACCACTACTCAAACTGAACCTACCATTACCTTTAGCCCTGCTTCTACAATTCCACCACTCACCCATTTCTTCCCAGCTTCAGGTCAATCATCATCCACCTATACATTACCACAGGGCTCAACTGTTGTTCATGCTACTTCATCATTTGGAGCACCAAACCAGTCAGGTTTTCAATACTCATCTATTCCATTTGGGCCATCATCGGGGGGTATAGAAGGAGATGGATATGAAGAAGGATATGAAGATTTCGAGGGTTATGAGGAAGAGGGTTATGCTTATGTGGGTAGTGGAGATCAAGGGGAGTTGACTTATGTACCTGGTCAAACGCAAAGAATGTCAAGTGTTGGTGGAATGCCACAACAACAACAACTCATACCACAACACATTCGACCAAGGCCACAAGGGCCACCAATGCAACGCCCTATACCATTGCAACAAATTCGGCCACAAAATGTTCAACCACAATTTCAGAGGCCAATTCAACAACCACCGATGCCCCAACAACAAGTTCAACAACCATTCGCACCACAAGGGCATATACCAAGACCAATGGGTCCTATTCGTCCAAGGGGTCGATTGGGTGTACCAAGAAGGCATCTTAGGGAAAATGCGAGGGGAATTGAAGCGCATTTTTCAAAATTTGACGTGATGTCGTGGTCACAATCAAATTTAATCCCAAAAACAACTATATAGATAGTGGAAATAGGGTATCGAACTCAGGGAGTTTGTGGAATGTGTGTTATTTAGGAGTGTATCTAAGTTAACTAAGATTAAACTAATTGCAATAAAAAGTAAATTCAAAGAGTTGGATTGTTTGTTTGCTTTTTAAAACTAAGATTACTAATTAAATTGCGAATTGAAAATTGAGTTGTAAATAATTGAGAGAAAAATGACCATCTTTAGTTTCCAGTTTGTTTCAACGGTTGTACTATCATCCACTAGAAAGAATCACATAGACATGATTCATGTAAGATTACTTGTTGTGATAAAAGGGAACGAAGTACTCAGATTCCTAGAACGTGAGGTTGTTACCCGATGACCAATTGACCCTTACCCATCCTAACTTTACCCATGATATCTCGATTGCCAACGGCACCAAGAACGTATGATTTCAAGGTAAGATGAAACAAGACTCAACAATTTACAAACAAATAATAAAACACCATAGTAAACAAAACATAAACAAGTTTACCATTCTAGAAATTGAGAATCAAAATACAACCGTCTTAACAACCTTCAACTAAAGATGACCAATAAGAACCTAGCCACTCATAGCTTTGACCAACATTGTAGCAAAATAAGATGAAATTGTTTTAATGCAATCAAAAGCAAAGATACTAGATGGATAATAGATGATAAGATAATGTTCTTCACTCCCCAATCTCTAAATATACTCAAGAACTCGTCCCTTAGCAGGTAGTAACCGATTCCTAATCATAAGTCCCCATAAATTCCATAAAAATGGCAATTTAATGAAGGAGTTACAAGTTTGGATTCAGTCGGAGCCGTAACCTACGGCTCCCAGCCGTAGGTTACGGCAGTCAGCAAGTCCCCAAAGTCAACAGGTAGCCGTAACCTACGGCCACCTGCCGTAGGTTACGGCTGGCAATGAATCTTACGCCTCTTGGTTCCTGTTTTACGGCTGCATCTTTGGACAAATATGTGGGCCGTAACCTACGGCAGGTAGCCGTAGGTTACGGTGCTGAACATGAGGATTCTTCTTGTTTCTTTATCAGCACTTGATTTCTTCAACACTTTGACTCCCCAACTTCTAGCATCCCTTCGTGCCTCCTAAAACCCGTATTTTGAGCACTTTAACACCTGCACATCATTTCATCTAGTGGTTACCAAGTTCAAACAATTAACCGGGTAAAATATGAGATTTCAATCTATTTAACTCATTCAAGGGTTGTCCTACGGACCACCCGTCACATCCCCACACTTACCCGTTGCTTGTCCCAAGCAACCCATTCAAAAATTATTCAAAATCACTAGCGATCAATTATGCAAACCAAACTAAAATGCCATCCTTTTACTAACCTTCAATCGTACCACAAGACACACCCCTCACAATAATCTCTTGGTAACAAGAATTATTAGCATAATGCTAAACCACTCAATGCGTGTATGTGTGTGTGCGACAATAAGATTGTATAAGAATCAAGTTTCCTCCTAACAAATATCTAACATGCTTTAGAATCAAAGGGACTTGCGGGTTGCAACGGGGCTAGGTGTAAAGGTAGGAAAATGGGAAAATATATATGCGAGAGCTAATTGATTTGACCCGGTTTTTATTTCTCCCACTAAACAAAACAACCATCAAATACATACACAACTTCTTCAACATTTTCAACTACTATTGCAACCAATCACTTCTTTTTGTATTTTTCTCATATTTTTCTCCTTTTTTTTTCTTTCCTTTTTTTTCATAACACATCAAACTCTACAATATATACAAGAACATCAATACTACATACTAAATCTCCTAAACCGGGTCATCTCAAAAGGTAAAATTTTTGTAGGAAGTAGGCTCGGGTCACAATCGAATGGTCTAAGGCTCAACATGGCTTTCTAAGGACCAAACCCCCACCCCTCACAATACCAAGCTCATATATGTAAAGTATGGGGTCCAACCCACCAATCCCGCACTCTCACACATCTAGACGAGGCCTTCCTAAAAGTCCCCCTATCATTTTCAAGAGCATGCTAATTCTAGGATTTAACAAGTATTCACACACAAGTTCTATTAACACACAACGCACACCGCCACTCAAACAATGAAATATCAATAACAATCATGTGTGGCTCAAATCCTCACCAAGAAAAGACTAGGAATGGGTGTCAGTGTGTCAAATGGCACAATATCAAGTTTTCAAATTTTAACAATTTTCGCTCGGATTTACAAAATTTTTAAAACTATCAAAAATTTCCCCCATCCCCACACTTGGGATACATTGTCCCAATGTATGGCTTTAAGGGAAGGATTGCTTTTAACCCACAACATCAGCCTTTGCTTAAACTCTCAAACCCCAAATTTCTTTTTGGATTTTTTTTTAAACAAAAGCAAACTAATAGACTAACAATATTTCAAAGCTAAAGAACATGACAAGTCTAAGGAAAAAGTACATTGACCTGGTAAAGTTTGGCACAACCGATATTGTAAATGATCCAATTTCCTTTCACCACCTTTACACAAATATCCGCACATCTTCCCCATACTTGAATATCGCCATGGCCCTGAAACATAGAAAGATAAAAACAACAAGATCAATAAAAACCCCGGGTTGCCTCCCGAGCAGCGCTAAGTTTCGAGTCTTCAGCCAGACCGTGCCACCACCATTTATGGTGGCTCAAAGAATCGGTTCCTATCACCTCCCCCACTGTTGCTTGTCATTGGGCAAAAAGCATCCGTCTCATTTTGACTCGGTGGGTAATCAAATACACTCTTGCTCGCACCCATATATGTTTCTTCACGGTCCGGTGGGTGCTTTTTTCTCATTCGTGGTAACACATTTTTCATACAATCACTAGACTCACCACCCTTCCTCTTAATGGACTCATAACTAATCTCTCTAGTTTGAACATCAAAATACAACCTACGGTTCTTTTCGGTCATGGTAATAATCTCGTCTCTACAATTAATTTGAGCATTTGCTGTGTATAGAAACGGTCGACCTAAAATTACCCTTTGTTGTGATGCCATATTGGTAGAAGCATAGTCCAAAACTAGGAAATCCACCGGGTATTCAAATTCTCCCAACTGAATCTTAACATTCCTAAACATTCCCCGTGGACGCCTCCAACTTCCATCCGCCAAGCTCACCATGGTGTCTATACCTTCGAGTGGACCAAAGTCGTACATATCGTATAGATCGCTTGGTAGCATACTCATGCTTGCCCCATAATCCAACAATGCGTGAGGGATTTTTAATTTTTCCATACGGATAGGCACGATTGGCACTCCATACTCTTTATCATTCTCGACTTCGGCATCTTTTTCCAAACCTGCATTCACTTGACACGAAGAAGTTAGACATTTTTCATTAAATTCGGTACTAGGAACGGTGCTTACCCCATTGATGTTAACACTTTTTATGTTCTTGGGATTTGGCACCGTATCACTCGGTAGCTGGCCTTTTTCTTTCTTTAATATCGCCACGTCACTCGCAAGTTGACCTATTTGAGTGGTCAACGATTGGATGCTTTTGTCACGAACCTCGTCCTTTTGCATCCGAACCTCATCACGTTGGTTCATTCGTTGCATTTCACTTTGCATCGCCTTCAACATCTCCATCATCTCATTTCCACCCGAAGAACTTTGACCCGTTTGATATTGCCTTTGAAATCCTTGGTTTCCTTGGAAATTCGGGTTAGCTTGATTTGAAGGGTTCCCATACCGAAAATTTGGGTCGTTCCTCAACCCGGGGTGGTAAGTGTTAGAATTCATGTTGTTATAATTTCTACCACCCCCTCCTTGACCTTGAACGGCATGAACTTCTTCATATTTCCCTTCCACCATTCCTTGGCAATTTTCAGCCGCATGACCTATTTCATTACACAAAGTGCAAACATCATAAATTTGATTAGTAGTTTGAACATTACCATCATCAACTGCATGAACTTGCGATCTCGTGACAGCCGGTCGTGCTCTCCTTGATGCTTGAGCTTTCCTCTTTGAGGTAATGGCCATTTGTTCCAAGAACTCCCAATCCTCATCTTCATAATTTGTGCCAAAAGTCCCATTTGTGATGGACATTAGATCACGTGCATCCTCGGCACACAACCCTTCGTGAAAGGCGTTCATCAACTCCCAAAGCTCAATCCCATGGTGTGGACAATTTTTAATCATCATGTTTAAGCGCTCGAAGGCTTCATGGAACATTTCGCCTTGTTGTTGTTGGAAACTTCTCAACCCTTTCCTAGCATCATTGGTCTTTTGGGCGGTATAAAATTCGTCTAAGAAAGTTTGTTGCATTTCCCCCCAAGTGTAAATAGATGCCGAAGGCAAAGAAGTGGTTCTACAACCACCAGCATCAATTAGTTTCTCAATCGCTTTTGAAGACTCCTCAGCTGCAGGTTTAACTGGACGCTCCACAGGATTGCCTCCAAGATTCCTTAGCTTCGTCTCCCAGGCGTCGACGTTCCAAGAAGGGCATTCGAAGCCCAGGGCCTTGGCTTTGTAAGCCATTTTTAGACGAGCCTGCAAAAGGGAGATGACAACGGAGCTTTTGAGGCCTTCCCGGTAAGTGGCCATATCTTGCTCATGTTGAGCCTGGGCAGCGTCGAAATGGGCTTGAGCTTCGTGAGTGGTTTTTTTGAGGGCAGCCTGATGCTCCTGGGTCATGGCCTTGAACTTGTCCTCGTAATGTCGAGATTTAGCAGCACTGATCATACCTTGGTCGGAAATGGTAACCTCGGCTTTCTTCAACTTGGATTCGAGCATTTTGTTGAGCCTACAGGATTCTTCGTACAGATGAACCAGACGTTCAAGGCCCTACACCGAAAAACGCAGGTATTCTTGTATAATGATCAAGATATTGATTTGACATATATGCGCAGGATATGGGATAAGGATCTGTACCTGGTTAAGAAAAGAGGTCATGAACCCGCTTGCCTCGATAAACCCGTGATTCTCATAGGGGAACGTCTCGGGAGCCGCAGGTTAATCAGTCTCTTTCCTTTTGCGAGAACGAGCTCCGGGGCTTAGTAGCTGGCGAAGGCTTGGGAATGATGATGGCTTTGGAGCTGCTGGGCTTGGATGAGGCAGTAGGCTTGGGACTGGGCTCCTTCTTGACCTGGACGTGATCGGAGTAACTGTCCAATTCATCGAGATAAAAAACCTCTGGGATTGTGGCCGGTGCTACATAAAGGGGAAGTTCTAAATCCTTATTACTCTTTCATTATGTTTCGCATCAATTATTTACAAGATGACTCTTACCAGACATATCAGATGATGAATATTGACTGGAACTTGGGAGGTGTGTGGAAAAGCTCCTATCACCTTCCGGTAACTGGTAAATTGCTTTGATTCTTTTTTCAGATTCTGCAGTAGGAGGGGCTACTTCTTTAAAGTTCACTGCATAAAGGCCAAATAAGAAAATATTAGTATAGGATACAGGCCTGAAAGTATGTAGGGATATTCTCGAAACCCTAAACCCTACCGGTGGTTAACCACTCCACCGGGAGGCTAGCACCCTCATAGATGGAATCTTGCTTAACAAAGAAGAATTTCCATTGCCATCCATCCTCGTTCTTAGTGGCTTTGAGAATGAGAGGTTTACTGGAAGTCGAAAAGAGTAAAAACCGACTGGAACCGTGTGATCGGAGGCGGTAGGCGATCGGAATATCCTTGATGTAGAGGTCAGGACAGTGAAGGTTTTTGATTTGGTTAAGTATGATCAGTACCCTCCAAACCATGGGCATTGTTTGGGCAAAGGAAATACCAGCGGTTCGGAAAAACTGCATCATGAATTCAGGAAAAGGATACCGAAGACCTAGCGAGAAAGGATATGCCGGAAAACAGACCCAATCGGCAGAAGAAACATCCGATCGAATTGACCGGTCAAATGGTCTAATTATCGCGCTATTTGGGAAAGCGCCGGAGGCTCTCAACGCTGCGATGTCTGCGTTGTCAAAGGCACAGATCTCCTTCTCGGGGTTCTTAAGAAGGTTTTGTTGGACGAAGGTCTCCGTTGACTCGCCGGTTTGAGAGCAGGTTCTAGTAGCCATTAGAAGAAAGATGAAGGAATTAGCAGGGAAGTAAAGAAGAATGGATAATTACCTGGTGATTCCGTTGATGATATTTGCTTTTCAAACAGAAAGAGAGAAGATATAGGGGCGTAATAGATATCCATCGAGTGAAAACCACGTTGAAAGTTGCATAATGCTATCTTGACCGTCGTTTCAATTTAATAACCTCGATTTGAGGGATAAGATTAAAAATATATCCGTTGGAATTGGTATACCAACAGATATATTTTTGGGGACAATTGTTATGGGTGATTTTCTACTCATATATCCTGGCTAATATTCTAACTATGTTTCTTTTGTTGTGATCAGGATACCGGATCAGGATATTGGTAACATCCTGATGCGATATCCTGGTAGTAACTAATTAACTCACGTGCAGATTGTTGTAACCAGTCTCTAACGGTCAGGTGGACTTCTTCTCCTCAAGACTCGGGCAAATCAGTTATATTATGGACGTTGAAGCCGGAAGACGTGGACTGCAACGTTCACGTACGGAATATTCGCTGAATCCTGGAATAATAGGATAGTTAGTTTCTTTTACTATAAAAGGGATTGATCGGATCAGATTAAGGCACACAAACTTTTGCACACTCTTTCTCACTAGTTGCAAACAATCACTACACACTAACACTTGTATTCAAATTACATTGTAACACTTAGTTGATCCGCATCATATCCTGCACTGTATCCTGATATTTGAAGCAATAAGAAGAACAAGGCAGCTGCGATTGTCAGCTCGCGAGGTTTTATGCCGGCATTCTAGATTGATCAAGGGCTTTCCTCGTACATCCCGTGTCATCCTTTACATTTTTGCTCATTGTTTGATCATGGATACAGCTCAATATCTTGAGCCGTATCCTGAAAACTGTTTTCGCAAACAACTTAATTAGCATATTTTCGACACACATTTTTAGCACACTGCCTTACTTAACTAATTTGATCAATTAATTGCTTCGGTAATTTTTGACCAAAACACCTGTCAAACAAATAAGACAAACACAAGAAAGAAACTACCGCTGAGCCAAAAAGTTGCTCAGTAACGGAGAAATCAACAGTAAAAGTAAGGCAGGTATACGGAAGCAAAACAGATCGGTACTGACACTAACAAATCCAAAAGATGGCACTGAAACAAATACTTTTATAACTTGAATCCCAAAACTTATACTGAACAAATAACAGATACTGAACATAATCAGATGCCTATAATCATATCAAACATATCATAACAGACACAAGACATACATGACAACATATAACAATAAAACAAGTCACGTAATATAGAAGCACCCACGAGCCTAAACATGGGCATACATGGCTATAGTCCATGCGCCGAGATGGTGCGTGTAGGCGTACATACATTATTCCATCTCAACAGGAGTCAGGAGTCAGAGCTAAGATCGATCTATACGCCTCTAGGAGCCATGTGCTACACAAGCACAAACTAGAAACGCCGTGAACTTTAGTTACGTACCGTCACGATGAGTGCCATGTCGTTGAGGCCCCAACGACAAGTCTAACATATAATTGCTCGGGTGACAGAGTACAAAGTCGTATCAGAAATAAACGTATCTTGACATAAGTCTAAAGGGAACATGCAACAACGAGCACAAAGTATAAGGTCTATTGCATGCTACAATATAAACTAGTCATCTAACGATATGAAACAGAAAATCTAACGAAAACATCCGTACTACAAAGTAACGGACTTGAGTAAAAATACTATGATATCAAGAAAAGAAATCCGTACCAAGAAGTGACGAAAAAAATAAAATTATACTATGATGTAAAAGAAACAGAATCCGTACCAAACAAGTGACGAAAATAAAATTATACTATGATGTAAAAGAAACAGAATCCGTACCTTAAATTTAGCAAAGCAAAAGCAAATCAAGTCGTCCACAATTAGTACACGGACCTATATTTAAATTATTACGGGATTACTCTTATGAAACACCCAGTTGGTTATCTAACTAATTGGCTTATCGATTTCCGACGACAAAGACTATACGGTTTTTTGTCCAATTATTACGCTTCCGAAAGTTCATAGTCCCACCAGAATTTTACATTTAGAATATCTTTAAACACAATGAAAATTCTTTTTTTTTGTACTGTATCACAATCGATAGGTTACTGATTATATAACAACAGATATAATTCTAATTTCTATATAAGAGTCAGCTCTTAATTTAAAACAATCAAATATACAACAACTTAAGTTGTATTTGATATTTATAAACAAAAAAAAATCTTATATAATGGGGTGGTGGTCCATTGGCAAAGGCAAAGCCTTTAAAAACACCTAGGTTGGGAATGGGAAGGTCTTGGGTTCAAGTCCCACAGACGACAAGGATTAAAGAAATTCACCTTTCAAAATATATATATATATATATATATATTATATAATATAATTGGAAACATGTGGGTGAAAGTTTGTAGAATTAAAAACATTTAATTTAATATTTAACATAGCATGGCTTTTCTGTATCATCTTCCTCATCAGAAACATCCAAACAAGACCAAGATTGCATGAATATTTTCAAATAGTATGATGGTTCGATGTGATACCTCAGATGATCATACAGATCCGAATCGAGATGAGCAACAGGGGTGATTCACGGTTTACTCACGGCTGATCTTGAATCAAACTGACTTGAACGGAATGCGAGTGGGATCCATGGTGACGGTGGCACCGCGGCGGTCACAAATGGAATGCGAATCACACGAGATGATCACGGTAGTACGGTACCGACGCTGGTTCGGTGGCAGGTACGGAACTATGATGGTGTGCAGCGCGACCAGAAGCTCCTGGCGAACAAGGTCTACAGAGGATTGCGGCGCGACGGAACGGAACGGAGTGTTACGGTGGTGTCGCGGCTCTTGGCGGTAAGGTTGTGCGGCGAGGCGGTCATGGCGGAATGTGACGGATATGGCTACGGTGTGATGGTAGATGAGTTTGCAAAACAAGCGAAGCTGAGGTTGCAAGGTTTAAGAACAGTTATGATCGAGGCTACGGTTTTCGTATTCCCAAATATTCGGCAGTTTGGTTTGATACGGGTAAGGGTTTGAATGGTTGATGAATTATTATAACTAGTATTTAAACCATGCGCGCTTCGCGGCGCAGCGCACTAAACAGTAAATATTGTCGACTTGGATAAGGTTGAATCATAACACATGCTCCGCGGCAGATCAAACCTCTTAATAATGTTCTAAGCTGTCAGGTTTGATTCTAATATAAACAACCACACATTTCCCTTTTTTTGTTGATATCAAAACTACAAAATGCAAGCTGTAGTATGACTTGTTACCAAAAAAATACAATCTGCAATGTCAAATCTAAGTGAAACTGTTTGATTGTATATCATGTTATAATACTAATTCATGACAATTTCATACCCATTTGCTGACTTTTTTTGAGAACAACATAGCATTAAAAACAAAAAAGCCAAAAGGCCTCCAGCGAGCTAGCTGGATACATGAAGAGAAAAAAAGATGAATAACAAAACTACATGATACACAAGGGATCCCAGAGTGACCCACCAAGTCCAACCCCTAACCATATTTTTAGACCTGTGATTAATCCAATTGAACAAGGAGGAGATGATGTCTTCGTGCGCTCTATCAGCCGATCTCTTCACATATCTAAAAACCAAACCATTCTGTTCGTTCCACAGCGTCCAGAGAGTCATGTACATAATACACAGCAGGATGCTTTTAGATTTCCTAACGTCCACCCATTTGCTGAATAATTTGAGAAAAAAAAAACATATTAGCAACAACCCAACACTGTATAATATTTTGCTAAGCAAACTTATATATATTTCACATAAACCCTAATCGAAAGCAATCAGCGACATTCGGTGTATTTCATATAGGAAATCGATTCAGATTAGAGATGCAGGTTGCTGGTTTTCAATGATATAAGCGAAAACATATAAGAATGATATAATCTATTTGCAAGGGGAACCGCCCAACTAAGCCAATCACCTAACAGAGCCGTCCATCCAAGATAAAAGCAGGTGACCGGATAACGGACGGAACCCTAATCTGGCCGGAACCTGAACAAACATCTCCATTAAAAGCATATTCAGCCGAAAAGGCTGTCGCATGACATGGATCTGCTGACTACATAATCAAATCGGAGGTGATAAACTTACCGGCATTCTTTGCTCGATGTGGGACCACCGTATGTGCTTCTGTTCTTCTTGTACGACCATCACGGCCGCTTCTGTGACCGTGCACTCGACGTAAATCGGTATTGCCGCCTTTGCTCCGCCACAGCCGGGCCGTGCGCTTCCGGGGCTCTCTCCTTCTACGATATTTCTTCTCTTTGAAGCGGTGGGTTTAGGCCATGTGTAGTCATAACCCCTTTTGTGGGCGTTATCCACGTGTGCGGGTGGGGGTTATGGGGCGTTATGCATTTAAGCCCGTAGTCATAAAGCCTCCGCCTAATCATTACTCAATTATTAATTTCTAATTTTTTATAATTATTTTCTAACTTTATAAAATTAAAATTCATTTCATTAAATTTAAAAAACATTACACTTAAAAAAAAACATTACAGTAACAAAAAAAAAAAAAAAACGGTTCCACTAAAAAAAAAGTTGAACTAAAAAAATAAAAAAAAACAACACTTCAAAAAACCTTACACTAATAAGCCCAAAGCCCATAAATTAAAAAACCAGCCCAAAGCCCATAAATTAAAAACCCTAAAATTCTTTTCTTCCTTGTCTTCTTTCTTCTTCTTCTTCTTCGATATATACTTGCAACAAAAAAACAGAGCATTAAATATATGAGGGGGAAAACCAGAAAAAAAAAAAAAAAATTCAAACAAACCACACATCACGCCGCTATAATTATCGCGCCACACCCCCTTTTTCGTTTGATAGCGCCCGGAGTTTTGGTGTTCTGGGGGTTATGCCGGCGCCATGCAAGGGCATACCGCCCCACTACGTTCAGTCTTATAACAATTTTTGAGGAGTGGGAGAATGTTTAACTTACATAAAACACGTGGGCTGTAAATTTACGGCCCAATGAATAGGTGCCACAATTTTTGACACTATTCATTTCAACTCTAATGTAAATTTAAAAAAAACATCCATCATTAATTAATCAATTTCCATTTGAATGTCTACAATTCACGTTTTCATTTTTTTAACTTATACTTGATAATTATAACAAAACATTTGTTTCACATATGTAGGGAATGGCTTAGTAGGAAACCCCATCTTTTTTTAAAAACTTTGGAAACCCAACCTCATCCATTGATTGTCTTTCATCCAACTTAATCAATGGCTATCATCATTTTGGTAAGAATTATAATTAAAAGAAATAGTATAATACACATTTGAAAGTCTGGGAGGGTATTTTCGGTAGAACAAAACCCACTTTTTTGCATTGAAAAGACAAAACCCACTTGTGTCATCATCTCTCTCCTCTTTCTTCTAATCAAATCTTCAATAAACTATTATCTCTCTCCTCTTTCTTCATCATGTGAAAAGAAGAAAGCTTCATGGTCTTCAATGGTGATCCTTCAATGGTGATCTTCATTTGAAGATAATTTCAGCATCATGTGGTCTGAAAAAATCACAAAGACACACGCACGAGTGTGTGTGTGAGAAGAGCGATGACAAAATGAATGTTTTTAGAGAGAGAAAGTTGATGTTTTAGATAGAGAAACAACAATCTTTATCACAAAGACACACGCACGAGTGTGTGTGTGAGAAGAAGGTTTGAAGATCTTCTTCGTGTTCATCGGACGGGTATAGATCCGGTAAGTGTTCTTGAAATATCATTTGACACTTGATTTTTTGTTGAAATGGTTGTTAATATGTTTTTGTGTGCTGAAAGTGTTTTAGTAATGGTTAATGGGGCATCCGTGGTTAATGTTAATGTATTTTAAATAAATCAAAAACTTTAAGATGAGATTTTGTACGGGTTTTTTTGTTGGTTTGGTTGCTTGTTAGGGGCTTTTGATCTTAACAGTAGCTGTTTTTTTGTTGGTTTGGGTTGCTTGTTTGGGTTTTTGATCTGAACAGTAAGTGTTTTTTTGTTTGGTTGCTTGATTCACAGACTCAGGCCCATAACATGTGTTAAGCCCCCTGTTATAATGTTATATAACGTGTGTTGATTTACAGAAACAAACCCATAAAGATATTCAATTGAGAAGGTGGATGGATGTACGCGAAGTTAATGCGTGTTCTAGTAATGGTTAATGTTCATGTATTTTAAATAAATCCAAAACTTTAGGATGAGATTTTGAACGGGTTTTTTTGTTGGTTTGGTTGCTTGTTTGGGGCTTTTGATCTTAACAATAATTGTTTTTTTGTTGGGTTGCTTGATTTACAGAGACAGACCCATAACATGTGTTAAGCACCTGTTAGAATGATATATAACGTGTGTTGATTTACAGAAACAGATCCATAAAAGATATTGAATTGACAAGCTGGATGGATGAAGGCGACGTTAATGTGGGGACATTGAATAAGTCACATCCTTTGGGAAAGAAGTCTTCGTTCATTTATAACATGTGTTGCTGGTTCATGCTGTAACAGAACACCATGATGTAACCTGACATGTGTTCATGTATAACATGTGTTAAGCCCATGTTAGAATGATATATAACGTGTGTTAACCTTTTGTTAATTAAAAAAAACAAGTAATATCTATTTTATTTTTGTTGATGTTTAAAATATCCGATAATGTGGATACTGAGCGTAAAACTTGTACAAGTAATAAATGTAGAAGTTAGTATGTAACGTGTAATATGAAACGAGCCATTTATGGTAACACATGTACCGGTAATTTTGGAATATTTAATATGAAACGGGTCATTTGTTTTGCACATTTTTGGAATGTATAACATGTGTTAAGCCACTGTTATAATCTTTTTGTAACCTGACATGTATTCATGTATAAGCTAGTGGTTTACAAAACACCATGATGTGTATATACTGATCTAACATGTGTTACAATTTGTCTGTTCAGAACATGTAATTGCTTAACATGTAATTGCTTAATGACAAAGGGTGAAAACATTCGACGGGGGCGATGAGTTTAATGGTGATCTTAGTTAATATCGTAACCAACGTAACCCCACTTGTACACATATGATAACATGTAAAGCATCCATTATAACCCGACTTGTATTCATGTATATGAAAATGGTTTGCAAAACACCATGATGTGCATATACTGATCGTAACACGTGTACAAGTTAAGATAGAACATACAAGTTAATGTTGTAACACCGTATAACTGGGATAACATGTGTTAAGCCTCTGTTATAATCTTGGTTTAACCCAACATGGTGTCATGTATAAGCTAGTGGTTTCCAAAACACCATGATTTGTATATACATACTGTAACATGTGTTACGCGCCTGACATGTATAACGTGTGTTAAGCCTCTATTATAACGTGTGTTAAGACTTCCAGAATGGATGCATAAACTACAATAGTAACTTAATAACAACATAGTATACCTGATATAACGTGTGTTAAGCCTCTTTTATAACATGTGTTAAGACTTCCAGAATGTGTTAAGTCCATACCATTTTAACATCATGTACTAGACAAAACAAAATAAGAGTCTCACATTACATATTAATCGTAAACGAAAATACATAGCACTAAGAAAATGGTGGAGCTTCCTTTTACAGTCTGCCTTAGCTTTTCAGCGGCTACCCTTGTTTTATTGTTTGGGTCGGTCTTGAAACGGTTTGTAAACATGTGGGTGTGCGTATGCCAGGGAAGTTATAAAAATGTGTTTTCATGTCACACGTAACACATGTTACGTTGTACATGGGTTTCATGTCACATGTAACACATGCATGTCCGAGAAGTTCAACCTATAACACGTGTTAGTTGTGTTGTGCTGTAACATAAACATGGTCATGATCCTTGAGCATCTGATCCACGTTTGACGAAACCAACGATCCCGACAATTGGATCTTATTTCCCTTGAATCCATCACCGTCCTAATAAACAAAAAGATAAGATAACCGATAAGTCGTTAACCCGACATAAATATTAACACATTCATAGCCAGATGTTCAGACTATAACACGAAATATAACGTGTGTTAACATGTGTATCCAGCAAGATGATGGCATGTAAACGTGCATTATGATTAGCGGATCACGCATGGTAACACATTTATAGGTAGGTTTGAAATAAATTTTTAAAACCCTTGTGTGTATAATTCGATGGTGACACTATTTTGTAAACGGGTGTGTATAATTCTTAGACGGTTTTTTGGATTCGTTATTATTGTTGGGGTTTCCTAATCACTTGTTTTTTGTTACATGTTTTACAAGTGTGTTGTTGAATCCAAAAAATATCAGGTTTGTTTCTCTAAGACCGAAAAATGACTGCCCTTGGTCAGATACTAACATGTGTTAGTGTACATGTTGTGCATGTACTGATCGTAACACGTGTACAAGTTAATAACCCCGTGGTTTACAAAACACCATGATGTGTATACACTGATCTAACATGTGTTACAATTTGTCTGTTCGGAACATGTAATTGCTAAATGACAAAGGGAGAAAACAGTCGACGGGGGCGATGAGTTTAATAGTGAGCTTAGTTAATATCATAATATTGTTGTAACCCCACTTGTATACATATGATAACATGTAAAGCATCCATTATAACCCGACTTGTATTCATGTATATGAAAGTGGTTTGCAAAAACACCATGATGTGCATATACTGATCGTAACACGTGTACAAGTTAATATGGAACATACAAGTTAATGTTGTAACACCGTATACCTGGGATAACATGTGTTAAGCCTCTGTTATAATCTTGGTTTAACCCATCATGGTGTCATGTATAAGCTAGTGGTTTCCAAAACAGTTACTATTCAGATCAAAAGCCCCAAACAAAGCAACCAAACCAACAAAAAACAGTTACTATCCAGATCAAAAGCCCAAACAAGCAACCAAACCAAGCATAACTTTTTAACACAAAAATAAAAACCTGTAAATTAATCTTACACAACTGAAACAACAACTAACAAAGTACACAGAACTAAAAACCTGCAATTAATTCGTCATACCCTAATACATGTCTCTAATACATCGTCATACCCTAATACATGTCTCTATAACATGTTACTATGGTTTAGCTGTGAAACAGGAGTTCAGATTATAACACGTGTTACGTTGGTTGCGCTGTAAGACAAACTTGGCTTAGTTGTGAAACAGGAGTTCAGACTATAACACGTGTTACGTTGGTTGTGCTGTAAGACAAACTTGGCTTTTCGTTTCTAAAAACAGATGTCCATAAGTTCAAACTATAACACGTGTTAGTTGTGTTGTGCTGTAACATAAACATGGTCATGATCCTTAAGCATCTGATCCACGTTTGACAAAACCAATGGTCCCGAGAATTGGATCTTGTTTCCCTTGTATCCATCACCATCCTAATAAAAAAAGATAAGATAACCGTTAAGTCGTTAACCAGACATAACTATTAACACATTCATAACCATGGTTTTTTCATTCAGCAAGTGTAACGGCTGAAAATGAGAAAACAACATCAAATAAGAACACAAATGAAGATAATGACATAAACATTAAAGATCTAAAATACGAAACATTAACGGTCTATAATTTGTAATCTATACGAACATTAACGGTTGTTCGTGTTTCACAATAACGGTTGGAATTATACAAACTGTAATTTGTAATCTATAAGTCCATACCTATATCATTTTTAAATTCAATATTTTATTGGTTTAAATATTTAAGTGTAAAATAATAGAACCGTAAATTATAATCATCTTTCAAAAGTTCATACCTACATGCTCAAGTTATCAACTAACATAAACTCCACAAAATCAGAAAAATCCATATGAAATACCCAGAATCAAACATATATGAAAACATATGTTGCATAAAACTAAAAGAGTGTAAAAACTCACAAATATCAAGATCTGAAACAACATATACAAATCATATTTTATATAAACTAAAAAAGTGTAAAAAACTCACAAATATCCAGATCTGTAACAACATTATGAAACATGTGGACAAACGAGATCTAAACGGGAATGGAACAAGATCTGGAAGGGGTTTTCACGTGGATCTGATTTCATATATTAACATCTTCATCACAAAACCACGTTCTTCATCAGGGATGTTGGTGAAACTATGGACCGGCTAAAGAACCTGTTGGGGAAACTATGGACCGGCGACATTAACTCGGATGTTGGTGGATTTGTCTCCATGGCCATTAATGGAGAAAGGATAATTTGGAGGAGAAGATGAAATATGCACTTTCTCTTTATGTTAAAAGAAGATATAAATTAAAATGAAATAGGGTAAAAGAAATATGGGGTGGCTGATTTGAACACATGAGTTGATTGGCATTAAATGATCATGTCAAGTCAAATTGGGAAAATAACTTGGGTTGGGAAATTACTGATATAACCTTGAGAGCAAAAAGGATTAACAAGGGACTATGGCAACGTGGATTAATATAGGCCACAAGTAAGGTTTCCTAAGTTTTCTATGTAAATGGGGTTTTTTATATAGCATTATCCCACATATGTATACTTATCCTTTATATATGAAAGCAAATCCGATTGTTTTGTAACAAAATCTTAAATTTGAAAACAAAATATGATATTTGTTAAATCTAACATTATTATTATCATCATTTTTGTCTTAATATAAAGGCTCAAGAAAATCGAGGTGTTACACCCTCTTTCTAAGTGTAGCCCTTTGCAACCAATCTTGCTTTATATCATTCAACGCTTCCATACGGATTTTGTTTTGTTTTGAAGACCCATTTACATCCTATGGGTTTAACACCATCAGGTAATTCAACCAAATCCCAAACATCATTTTTCTTCACAGAGTCAGGCTCATCAATTATAGCTTTGTTCCATTCAGAAGACTGATCACTACTAATAGCTTCATTGTAATAGGTAGGATCAGTAAACTTTCCATCATCTGATACGGCTTCAGCTAGGTAGGTTTCATAATCATCAAAATTAGTGGTCCTTCTCGCTCTAGATGACCTCCTAGGTTGATTCTCAACTTTGACATTTGAGGGTCCTTCATTCTCAGGTACATGCAGAGCAACATTTAATTCTGAATGAGTTGGAGGTGGTGCAGTGACATGCGGTGTAGTATCGAGTACAAGAGGAGTAGTAACATGAGGCAATGAAATGGACGAGTGTCTCTCCCCCCCGTCTTGTACTTCTTGTAAATCATTGTAAGGATTTTCACTGCTCCCACTGACCTTAAAGTCCTCAAGAAACGCGACACGCTTGGTTTCTACAATTCGAGTAACATGGGAGGTACAATAGAATCTATAACCCTTTGAGTGATCCGGATATCCAATAAAGAAACAACTTGTTGTTTTCATATCCAGTTTCTTTAAGAAAGAGTTATAAAGTTTAGCTTCGACAAGGCATTCCCATACTTTCATATATCTAACACTCAGTTTCCTTCCTGTCCAAAGTTTATAAGGAGTTTTAGAGACAGACTTCGAAGGAACTCTATTGAGTATATGAACAACTGCTTTTAAGGCGTCGGTCCAGAGGAATAAGGGCAAACCTGAGTTGGCTAACATACTGCGTACCATGTCCATTAGGGTTCTATTTCTTCTCTTAGCAACACCGTTCTGCTGAGGAGTACCGGGCATAGTATATTGGTTCACGATCCCCTGGCCCTTACAAAACTTATAAAATGGACCAGGGGCCTAACCCACGTCAGTATGTCGACCATAATATTCGTCTCCTCTATCTGATCTAACAACTTTTATTTGATGATCTAATTGTTTTTCAACTTCAACTTTATAGTCTTTAAAAGTTGTGAGAGATATAGATTTTTCTTTAATGAGATACAGGTGAATAAAACGTGAATAATCATCAATAAACGTGATAAATGAAGTGTGTCCAGTTATGCCAACGATGTTATAAGGGATGCTAATATCAGTATGAATGAGTTCTAATAAATTAGAGCTCCTAGTGGCACCTTTCTTATTTGCTAATGTCATTTTACCTTTAAGGCATTTGACACATGTTCCAAAATCATTGAAATCGAGAGGCGGTAACACCTCATTCTTCACGAGTCGAGTTAAGCGTTCTCGTGAAATGTGGCCTAAACGTTGATGCCACAACATGGACGAAGTTTCTAAGTCTCATTTGTGTTTTCTCTTTGTTAAGTTCTCATTAATATTATATGATAACAAAGACTTGGAAAAATCATCATCTAATTCTAATCAATGGAGACCACCATCCAAGAAGCCATAACCAAATATTTGAGAATTAAAACCGATAGTAAGTTTGCCATGACCATGAGAAACAAGAAAACCGTCTATGTCTAACTTTGGTCCTGATACAAGATTTCGAGTAATCTCAGGAATATATAAGGTATCATAAAGTTTCATAATTAAACCAGTTTTCATAACTAAATCTAATGCTCCCATAGCCTCGACTACAAGCGGCTTTCCATTTCCCAGCTTAAGTGTTCTTTGGTTTCTTTCCAGCTTCCGGATTGTATGGAATCCCTGTAAGGAAATGGTTACATGAACCATAGAACCAGAATCAAACCACCAAGTATTAGATGGAACATTTAAATTAAAGGACTCAAGTATCATGAAAAGATTATCACCTTTCTTGGCTAGCCACTCCTTAAAGTCCGGGCAGTCCTTCTGCTTGTGTCCCACCTTACGGCAGAACTTGCAGTGAATCTTCCCTTTGGAGTCATTAGAGCCAGAAGCACTTGCACCTACATCCCACTTTTGGACCTTTGCATTAGGCTTCTTATTGTAGTTCCCTTTCCTTCTCTTCGAGTCAGTAGTCATCAGGTAAGCAACATCGGCTTTCTCCAGTTTCAGACGTTCTTCTTCTTGCACGCACATGGCAATTAACTCGTTCATCTTCCATTGGTTCTTTTGAAGGTTATAGTTGACTTTGAATGCTTCATAAGATATGGGCAGAGACGTCATGATAAAATGCACCAGAAAGCCATCACTAATCTCCATGCTTAATCCCTTGAGCTTTTGGGCCATGTCATTCATTTTCAGGATGTGCTCACGAATAACGCTGACCCATCATACTTTGTAGTCACCAATTTCAGAATAAGGATGCTGGTTTGCGCCTTAGACGTCCCTTGGAATTGAGCCTCCACATTAGTCAGATATTCCTAGCTGTAGCAGCGTCAAGAATGGCTCCTCTGATAGCAGGACTTATCAAGTTTTTCATGAAGATACGAGACAAGTGATTAGCTCTCTCCCACTTTTGATGGAGTAGTTTTTCAGCTTCAATACTCTTATCAGTAAGAGCAGGGGGAGCATTTTCAGTTAGCGCACAGTCAAAATCTATGAGTGCGAGAGTAAGGTTAAGAGAATCCTTCCACGGAGCATAGTTCGCACCAGTCAAAGTATCAATAGCCATAACATGAGCTGATAGTTGATTAAAATGAGAAGAATAAGATACATTGCAAAATAAGAAGTTAGAGTGACTTATGGGTAACCTAAAACTAAGGCAGGCGGAAATCAAGACCATTATACTAAGGAAGCTGTGATAAGGTTATTTATACACACCAATTTTAAATAAGGTTCTGCTTGAATGACAGTTTTTGCTTTGGCTATGGCCAATCATACAAATATTATGAACAGTCAGACTGTACAGATTAGATGTAACACATCACCTTTGGGCAGAAGTTGAAATACCACAATTTTTGGCACAAGTCAAAGTTTGCGAGACATGAGTGTAACATATCACCTTTGGGCAGAAAAAGAAACACTCATGCATCTTAGGCAGAAGTCATGTGTATATCATATGAACAAATGTAATAAGGCAAGTGTTACACTATGCTTGTTCATATAATAAGGATATACACCTAAGTGACTATGCTTAAGTTCACTAAATAACGCCACAAGTAAACACATCACATTTGGGCAGAAGTGAGAACGTGAAAAAATGTTATTTTAGTTAAGCAAATTTTAAATCAATCAAAAAGAATTAGTTGAATGATTATTTAAAATTTAGGTTTATAAAACATAAAAGAGTAAGATTTTATAAAACAAAAGTATTTAATAATAAACTCAGCTGATTTCGAGTTGTTCTGTTAGGATCTGAGTTTGTATTGATTGTGTTTGTTTAACAGTTGATTAATGAAAGAAGTAATTCAGAGATGGATTGCAGCGGAAATGAAAGTAAACTTTATAACACAATCAAAGAGAGACAGTTTTCAACAAACATGATTTCCATTAGTCAAATGATTGTATGAATTACAAGGATTCAACTATGCATGCATGTATTACTAAACTCCCCCTCAGCCCGAGCTCACAGTTAGTTCGTACAAGATGAATATAACAACCCTCCTTAATTTTTCCGACACCATAAAAATAATTAGAATATCCCTACATTTCCTAAAATACACCCCGTATACGAAAACGGGCCCCGAATACTTTTATTTTTATTAAATTTAATTAAAAACAAGGATTTTAGGGCTGTCGCGGGCCGCGTAGGACCCCTCTTTGGTCTACGCGGGCCGCGAGCGAAGGGACATGAGGCGCAGCCCGGTGCTGCCACGTGTCGTCCAAGTGTCGAGTCTAGTCCGATGACCGGTCAAGGCTAAAGCCTACTCCCCCTATGTCGCGGGCTGCGAAGGATTAACCTCGGGCTACACAGGTCGCGACGAAGTGTCGATCAGACACTATAAATAGAAGGCAAGGGCCTTCAGTCCTAAATCGCTCATGATCTATCCCTCTCTCGAATTTTTGCATAGTTGAAGTAATATTTGGGTAGTATACCCACCTAATTAACGAAGTTCTGCCCCGTTGTAAGTATTATAACCCCGGTTACGTATTAGATACGCTGCCCGATTGATCCAGGGTTCCGTAATGGCTGTCGTGGTTCTGCCCGACGTAGTCATTGGAATGTTGTCTCGGGGAGGGTATTGCTAATGTAAATATTGGGTTATTATACTAACGCGTGTGCATTTGCGTATTTAATAGATAATCACCAGGAAATCCCTAAAGAAAATCTAAGATAGCAATGTGAGTAATCTCCTTTTTGTAAATTGTTTTCACAAAACCTTAATTATTTTACAATGTGATTAGCAGTGATTTAGTCTTTGTAGTTCTTCAATTACTGCCGGTATGTTGGGGTTTTGTATACAAAATGTGGAACACGTTACCATTGGACAAAGAGTTAGCCAATGTGTAATATGACCCACCAGTCAGGATTGACAGTACTGAATGAGTAATTGTGTAGAAATAAACATTGTAATAGCTCTCAATCCTGTTAAAAGATAAAACTCTTCTTGATTAAACCGGGATTCACTCACCAGTATTTCCCACTGACAAAATGTTTTTAAACGCGTTTCAGGTAACAAAATGTGAAAGCCAAATAGAAGCCAGCTGGACAGCACTGAAGGCTTGGAAAAAGTGGCTATAAAAGTTACCTGAATACAAAGATGTTTTTATTAAATAAAATAGGGTTTATCCCTATGAAAAATACGTGTACTTGAAACTTGAGAGTTTCCCATGTATTTAATATTATAAAAGCATGGTATTTTACTCTGATAAAATATTTCCTAACTACGGTTCTGATGTAATTTCCACTGCCAAAATAATAAACACCGATACCACAAAACTGGTCTCGCGGCCTCCCGTTCCCGGGACAGACAGGGGGCGGGGGTTGCGACAGAAGGTGGTATCAGAGCTAAGCCACTGATTCAACCACAGAAGTGTTCTGCTGACACCAAAATATTATGTGTTAGGAAATTAATTACGGAAATTCGTGCATATCTATATTTTATTGTTATGTGTTATTTGACTATTTGTTAGTTTACAGTATGAGCGATCAAGGACCCTCCGACGCCTGTCGTCACTTGTCCGGATCACCTAGAAGCGAAGGCAACTCTTCACAGGCTGCCCTCTTAGGGTATTCAGCTGACAATGAAGATGGGATATTCATGTTTAAGGCTCATTCTGAAGATCCATTCCCTCCTAGAAAGAGAGGATGGTTCAGTAGGGGAGCACATGAGCGTAGGAAGAGAATGAAAAAGTTACAACAGCAGCGAGTTCTAGCAGCCGCTAAAAGAGAAACAAATGCCCACACCCAAGACATACTTAATAGGAGTTTAGCCAACTTCCACATTTTAGCAACCACAACTGCCGACCCAAACCTGGAGCAAATCATAGCCCCTCAACCATTACCCTTGTTTCCCACCCAGCCAATGGAGATTGAAAACAACCCAGAAAACCAAATCCAAATGCATGATTTTAACCCAGAAGAGATACCTAGAGTACCAGCACCCAATCCCTCAGACCCAGACTACGACCCATGGTTTGATAATCATAGGGATTATGTACAACGCTACCACCTAACCGACGAACCCATGCCAAACCTAGCAGCTTACCCAGGCCTGGACCCTCTAGATCCCTATTATGATAATGATGAATACATTAGGGAAATCCTAGAGAATCCATACCCTCAGGAAGAACCCATGCCACAGTACCCAGAACCAGTACCAGCACCTGCACCCCCAATGAGTGCAGAAAATGTGCAAGATGTCACACCCTGACTTTTGCGGAAGTGTGGTTATTGGTGTGACCTCTTAATACCATAGCATTCAATCATAACAATGCTATATGATAAAACCAAAAGATATTTATCCATTATTTAAGTTTAGAAAATACCATAACAAACTTGTCTTGAATACATCGATACCAAATTGAGTTACAAACCATGACTTGTTCAACGGAGTTCAATAAGATTCCACAAAAGACTTTAAATAAAATTGGTTTTAGAGGCATGCATCCCGTCCAGGAATAGAATACACCCCCTAAACTCGACAACCATGGATAACATCTTTAATTTAAACGCAGCTTGAAGACACATGCATACCCTTGCCAGATCCACTAGTTCCCTGAAATACATGTAGTTTAAAAATATCAACAAAAAGTTGAGCGAGTTCATGTGTTCGTGAGTATGTATAAAACCTTTGTATTCATGTATGTATGAAAGTCCCTGGTGTGCAGCAATAAGGAAAAAGAGATCACCAATGGGTTGCAAAGCCAATGGTATGTGTGAAATGGTGCAGGAAAACTCAAACCTAGCAAATTTGTACCGGGACTCCGGCTGGAAGACATAGTCACCACTATGGGCCACCCTGGCCTCATGGGTGTGGGCTCGCTACACCCAAATAGATCTATCACTCATGTCCCTCGGTCCTACGACGAGGATTAATGGCCTTAAGTGTTGTACCCACCCTTCACATGATCTACTAGTAAACCCTCCTTAAGCTAATCATACCATGTATAAAACATTTGTAATAATCGTAACATGTATTTTACCCCGAGGTATAAAACTGAAAACAGTAAAAGAAAGGGGGACATGAACTCACAGTATTGCGTCCTCAGCTCGTAACTCAAACTCTGTCAGCAAACACAACTACCTACAGTGTACTAACGTCTATTAGACGAACGGGTCGTGCCTTTGCTTAGTATTAATGTTTTGGAGTTACGTTTCTCATATTATTCCAAGTTATAATTACTCGTCAAAATAATATTCCAACTTAAATTATATTTGATTTTGGAATAATTGTTTAAACAATATTTCTGTAACAATACTTCTCAAGTATTTAACTTCGTATTTCCTTCCCAAGGATGGGGTATTTTATACATGTATTTTCGTATTATCATATTTGTAATTCCGTATTAATATTTTCTCAAGCCTCACTTTGGAAAATATATTTAAACTCATTTATCCCAAAAATAATGTATTGTCCAGAAAATATATATTTTTCCCAAAAATCATATATCTTCTAAATATACTAAGAAAATATATTTTAACTTTCCCAAAAAATAATATTTTCCCTTTTGTCAAAGTATGATATAACTTGTAATAATAAATAAAATCATACTTTCATTCCGTTTGTATCCAATAATATTTACCAAAAGTACATATGTAACGATATTGTTTTGGATAGTATATTTCACCAAGTATACAAATAATCACACAAGTGTCTTAACATATATATATATATATTCTAAATATATATATTTGCCCATTTTTATTTATAAAAACCAACCTCCGATATTTGTATTTTTGTTACAAAAATTATGGCAAAGTTTATATCGAAAACTTATGATCAAAATATACTTGTAAATACTTGTTAGAAAAATATTTTTCTAAGTGTTTATATTTTTAGAAAATTTTGCCATAGTTTCCCCTAAAAACGGAGGTGTCCATGCTATTAAATGTAACATCCCTAAAATATAAATTCTTTATTTTAATCCGACGTTGCAGTTAAACGGGATAAACTAACTAGTTATAAGATCTAACCCAGTTAGATAAGAGCCAATAAATACCAAGTTAGAGTGTTAAAACAATTAAACTATAAACCTCATGAAAGTAGGAGGGTTAGTTGTGCACATTGTGAAACAAGATTCATTAAACAAAAAAAAAAAAAAAAAAAATCCAACACATACTAGTGTATGTGTGGATCGACTAGAACACAGGGAACGCGACCAGGGTTCTCCCACAAACCCTAACTTGCACAAAATTCACAAATTGAAGGCTCAAATCCATTCCAAAACGAAATCTGAGCTTAGATTGGTGATCCCCATTGCAAGGAGATCATAAGGTATGCAAATTTTGTTTGCATGTTCGTTATATGCAAATTTCCATCTAAATTTCTGGATGAACTTAGAGAATTCGAATTAGATGGTTTGCATGTTCGTTATATGATGGAATATGAACATTGTAGTGTCTAGGAGTAAACCCTAGACAAGCATATGATGAAATTAGGTCTAAATCTTATGAATTCATGATCACCATTCAAGGTGATAAGTGTGATGATGCTAAATTCGAGTAATGTGATGTTTTTAGGGTTTTTGATGGCTAAAAATAGTGCTATAATGTCATAAACATGTTTTGATTGAAAGCTGAATTCAAACAGCTTCTGATCAGAATTTACAGCCGACTTGTATTGGCTGTAACGTGGACAAAACGTGACAAAAACTTATGTTTCTTGAGTCTAAAATGTAATTCCAGGAAATATCTTTAAAAACCCACTAGAATCGCATTTTTTCGACGAAAGTTGAGCGTTTTATGAATTTTTCCGTATCAAAGGTTCAAGCTGCGTTTTCTGGCAGAATTTGCAGCCCATTACAAATGTCATAACTCAATTTAGGAATTGAGTTATGATCTCAAATTCTTACTGTAGAAAGTTTTAAGTGATTAAAAGAATCGCCAATTGGAATTTCGTCAATCGGATAAACGAGAAATTTTTAATGAATTTTTCCGTAAGCTGCAGTTAGAAGTGACGAATCTGATTGCAGCTTAGTGGATGAATTTTTATGAATTTTTGGTAAAAATTAGATCTTAAAATTTTAACACAAGGCCTAACCCTCCGAGAGGTACGCCACATAAAAAAATCATAATTTTTGAAGACTTGTAAACAGGTTAAACAGGTCACCAAAAAACAGCCTATTTTCAGTGATACGAAACTTGATTGTTGATGTTATAAATTATGCACACAATGTTCATATGTTGAAATTATGAATCAAACGCGTAATTTCCTAGTTCGACTAATTACGTGTGATGTGGGGTAATACAAATTTTAATTATGAAGTCGATTTAGCTTATATGCACATATCATATAATTAAGGGTAGTTACCTTTTGAAAAGTTAAACTAACCATGGACGGAGTCGAATAGTAGTTTTGACATAGAAAATACGTAAGGTGAAATAGTCGTGGTTATAATGACTAATCTAACCACCTTGTGAATTATGATGATAGTTTGACTCTTGACAAGCTAGATGGAGGCTTGGGGATGAAGCGGGTCAAACGGAGCAAGTACGAAAAGGAAAGCGTAATTTGGATGCGAGGTAAGTAAAAACTTACACCCCTTTTAGTATACATTAGTTGTGTGTATTGAAAATGAATAAGGAAAAGTTAGTAATAAAGTTATAATGTTCCGACGCAAATAATATGAGTTGGAACTAGTGCAATGGTGAGAAATCATAAACAATGGCAAAAAGGGTAAATTGGTAAATTAGTCATGTGACGATGAACTGATAAGAAATTTTGAAACACTACGTTATGGTGTAAACCGGAATGGGTAAAAGGGCGAGATGGTAACTAGATATCATCTCATAATGGAAAATGGTCGTTCGGATTAAACGGGTCAAATGACATTGGCAAGATCATTTGACAATATTAATTGATGATCGCTTGTTGAGTTTTGTGATTACAGGAAATATCATACGGTTCGCATTGGTATTAATTAGAAATTAATAGTGAAAGATATTTAAACGGGTCAATCCTATGACTCGAGCCAGGTACGCATATTTAGAATTATTGTTAAAAGCGATATTCTTGGTCTAATATTAGCGAAAGTCCTTCGTCGTAAAATGAAGGGCTAAAATTGACCAAAAAGCCCTTGATGGGAAAACCAGGCAAACGACCCTTAGAGGTTGTTTAGGAATTAGTATTAAGATTACGAAGTAAAAGTAGATATTTTAATGTAGTAAAATGATGGGTGAAAGGAGAGTGAAATTTAAAGTAAATGGTAAATCCCTCTAACGGGTCAAAATGAAGTTTTAAGCATAACTCAACCTTTGGTGGTATAATGTATCAAAGTTTTAGACTCACGAGTTAATGGTTTTGAGATAATAAATATCTCCAGAATTTATAATGATTAGACGAAAGTGGTTTAAGGAATCATGAAACGGGTCAAAAGTGTTAAAAAGGGATTTCAAGCCGAGAGCTTGAAATTTGAATTTTTGAACTAGTGGAATGTCAGGTTTTAACTCCATAAGATGGAAAATTAAATTTCGAACACACAGGAAAAAGAATCACCTAAAACAGACTAGTAGATAAAAAGTTATGGCCGTTTAAAGTTCGATTTTTGTTGAATAATTGAGCTGGGCAGAAAATGCAGGTTTAGAAACGGACCTGCTAGAAATTAGTCTCCCTCGCGACACGCGACAGGGTCCCTTAATTGGGGCGCGGCACGTGACAGGTGTCGCGACTCGCGACAGATTAAAGGTTGCCTTCCGCGACACGCGGGAGGCATGATTTTGGAAATTTTATTTTGATTATCATTATTTGATATTGGAACTTATTTATACATGTTTATAAGCTGTCAAAACTAACTTTTAAGTTGGTTTTGATCATAGGTGAGTATAGCAAGCATCCGGAAGACGATCAAGTGAACCGAACACATGTCAAATGAAGCTTCCGCAATGACTTTATGTTGTTTTTGTTTTAAATGAACTATGTAAACACTTGGAACTATATTTTGTTTACTTTAAACACGTATGAACTTTGACTTGACAAAGTTTTTAGAAAGTCACATTTTTCATATAAAATGCGTAATTAAGGTTATAAACATGTTAAATTGAGAAGGATGTTACATTAAAGCATATCGTTTTCTTTTCAAAAATCATTACAACAATCAACAATCAAACTTTAAACAACTTACACTTCCCAAGTGCAAAAACTATGCAATTTATATAACAACATGAACTTGATCTTTCACAAAAACTCGTAGTAATTTGGTAGGGTGTTTAGTAGGTTTAGTTACCCCTTAAAGTATGTTTACTTCTTTAAAAATCTCATTCTTAAAGGAACTAGGTGTTTACAACTTGTAAACATATTCTACAAAAATTATTCTTTTGAACTCTTCTTGTAAATAAAGTGTTCTTACACTTATTTTATCACAAAAAATAGTGTACATTTACGTAAGAATCAAGTTCTACTAAAAATCATATTTTAGACTTGGTTTTCTTGGAAAATTATTCATGAATCTTAGATTCATAAAATTACTAGCTCATTTTATTTACTATTTTTCAAGAGATAATTTTATTTTGAAGTTCATGTTTATAAGTGAGGATGATCTTCTTATGTCACCACATAATCATCCTTTAACTTGCTAGATCATGTGTTTAATCACAATCTAGCAAGCCCCTTATGATGATCAACATCATAATCTCAAATAATTAACAAACAAGTGTCATGCATGTACTTAAACAACCTTATTTCATCCATAAATCATCATATGCAGGCTTATGTTTATGATTCTTGTTTAAATATTTTAGTGTTCTTGTGATTTATAACAATGTACATCTTTTTAATCAACAAAATGAGAAGCAAAAACTAGTAACAAGAAGCTTACAACTAGCTCAAAGGCTAGAGAAGATCACTAGAGAAAAAGATGATGAAAATGGATGATAAAAGAAATGGATGAAGGTTCTTCAAGTTCTTCAAGCACCAAGCTCCATGTAACACCTTCTAGCACTTGAAATGAGCTTGAAATTGGATGGATGGTGGTTGTAAGGTGGTGGTGGTGGCGGCACTATGTAGAGCCGAGAGGGAGAGAGAGAGTATGAGGGAGTTGGAGTGGTGAAGTTTGTGAAGTGAGAAGTGAAATGATTTTGCAAGATCATAAGCCATACTTATAAAGATCTCTTCTCTATATTTTGTTCAAACAATCAAGCAATATCTCAATATAATAAGAATTAAAATCTATGAGTGGGGTGTGGGTCCTAGTGATCGTAAATTGTATGGGGGGGGGGGGTAATTGTAATTTTGAATGGTATGTAGGTAAATAGTTGGAAGTTAAGTGTAAAAATCTAGTGTTATATGTGTATGGCACATTATATAATGTGTTAGGGTGTTCGGGGATCACAACTAGTCAAGAAATAATTAAACAATGTATCTAGCAAAATTTTGGTGTTCCGGGTAATGTCCGGTTGTTCGGTTAGATACTGGTTCGTTAAAGTGCTAAGCTATTCCGTTTAATGATCTTTATGTTACTTTTTGTGACACTTTTAGTTCCCAACACTTAGGAAAGCATTCAGGACC
This sequence comes from Helianthus tuberosus, assembly GCA_030545235.1. Classification (NCBI taxonomy): domain Eukaryota; kingdom Viridiplantae; phylum Streptophyta; class Magnoliopsida; order Asterales; family Asteraceae; genus Helianthus; species Helianthus tuberosus. The sequence goes on from CM060448.1 coordinate 1,980,915, forward strand.
ATTTAGTCAATTTTCTGCATAATACTAGTATGTTAAAAAGCAGAATTTTGCTGAAAAATGCAGAATTCTGCACTATAAGTGGGTTTTTGGCACTTCCCGGCGCTTAAACTATCACCTAGTGACGCAGTTTTATGGTCCTTACTTCCCTACACACCATACTAGTGTAGTACCTTGTCCCTGGCCCATACTGGGCTTCAAAACACTGCATGTCTATGTACTGAACCCTGTCAGCATATTCCCGTTCTATCCGTTAACTGTGCTAACTGTGCTTTGTGCATCATGTATGTACGTGATAATGATGTGACATTATGTAATATGTGATGCACATGTAAGTATGATGCAGTAATCAGAAAGCAGTTAAGTAATTCAGCACAGTCATTAAGCACTTAATTAATATTAATTAATTGTACGGGTACCTGGTTTTGTGAGGGTTGTCACACAAGAGCTCCGAACTTTCGGAGAAGAGATTTTAGAAAGTAGCGAGAGGATGAGGCAGGTTGGAGAACGACTCGTCTGGAAGTTCGACGAGCGTAATATGGAGTTCTGGATGAACCCATATCAGTGACGGTGATAATATATATAATATGTGTGTATGATTTTTTTTTTACAATAATAATAATAATATATCAATCGTAGTATAGACCACTTTGTGGTTAGTGATGCATAATAGTATTGTAATTTTAAATTCCAGTTTTAGTTTGTATTAGATATATAATATATAAGAAAGAGTAAGTCGTAATGCTCGACGCTTTTGACCAATTTGTGTGTTGTGTGATTGTTTGCCTTAAATATTATTTTGTGATATTAATAATTGGCAAATGTTTAAAATTCAGATGGACAACGAAGTGAACCAGGAAAACCAGAATAATGATAACCAGAGTAACAATAACCCGGTTAACGATAACCCGAACAACAACAATAATAGTGAAATTCGACACCTTGTAACTCAAGGAATTAGAGTTGCCATGCCAGCTATTATCCAAAATGTTAGGGATGCGGAAAATAATGATAAAAGTGGTAATGGAAGTAAACGACCCACTGAACCTGAAAACAGCGTAAACCATGGACCCATACTTCACGTGCCCATTCCCAAAAGAAGAAGAACCATGTCTTATGGTTGTTCTTATAAAGAATTATGGTCTTGTAAACCAATGGAATTCTCGGGCAATGAAGGGGCTATTGCATCTCTACGCTGGATAGAAAAGACTGAGGTAGTCTTAAAAATAAGCAAATGTGCAGAAGAGGATAAGATAATGTTTGCTTCCAATCTGTTTAAGAATTCAGCACTAGAATGGTGGAACACTATCCTCCAGTCTAGGGGAAGTGACATGGTTTACAATATGGAATGGGAGGAATTTATGTCACACCCCGATATTTCCACGTATTTCTGGTGGGCCCGGTGGGGAGTATCGTGACGTAGTTGATATCATCATAGTCAAACAACACAATTTAAATGCACAGCGGAAGTCTTGAAATATAAAATATTATTACAAACACAAATGTCTGATAATATAAAAGTATTCCGTACAGACTAGCTTGTAATAATCCACAGGCGGATCAAATCAACAAAAGAAGTTATCAGACTAATGGCTTATGTGAAGGAGTTGCAAAGTCCTCAACTAACAAGTCCTGAGCAGCTTCCAGCCTATTACGTACTTGTACCTGTCACTTAGCCTTTGGAAAATACGTCAGTTTTCACTGGTAAATACACTCAACCGACTCATTTGAAAATATTTATGAAAATTGGTTTAGGTGCACAAGGCACGAAAATATTTTGACACTTTGATTAAAATGCACAAGGCAAAATTTAATCTTTTATACTTGGGACAAACTATATCTCATGTTATCGGTTTTACATAACTTGCTCTACATACGGGGCCCGGTTCTATGCCGGTTCAAGATTAACCGACACACCACTATTCCCTTATTGGGAATCCCATATTGGGAAAAATTAATTAATAAGCATATTGCATCTGTCAGGTGTATGCCTACACCCTGTGCTTAGGTCGTGGCCATTGCAATTAATGAGTCAAGGATATCCGGGACACGGTCGCATTAATCCCCAATGTTTCAGTCAAGCAATACGAATTAAAGCAGGTTATTTGGATTTCCCGACTTATTGGTGTTTGAATCCCATACCTGACCATGCGGTATTTATATTACCGTATCCCAAACCCGTAATAGGGAAAATAAGTTAAGAGTATTTACCTGAGCTAGCTCCTGTCTTAAATAACAAGAATTATAATAACTCAGCCGTATTCACTTAAGTAAGCGTAGGTACAATTTACCGGAAGGCTCTAGTCTGGAATGATGGTATAAATAACCAATTAGAATCCTAACGGGTCTTTAATTAAGCCTAAACTTAGACCGGTTAGTTTTAAGGAAAGATACGGTTCAAACGCACGATTAAGCGATGACCGGAATAGAATGTGATTTAGACCTGACAAGTTTGAAGACTTGTATAATATGGGTAATCTAACCACATTCTGGATTTTGAGATAAAAACGATAAGGTTTGACCCGTTTCGGCTAATTTATGCAAACTAGTTACATAAACCGAACCGAACGCGCAAGAAGCGTAACGGGTAACCATAAGACTCATATATAGGTTTCCTAAGTTAATATGCCTTAAATATGTTGTGATATCTGTAGGATACCTTCCATTATGCCCAAAACGAGTTTAATCTCAATTTAAGCCCCGTAGGGGTATTTTGGTCATTTTAAAGATTATAAAAGAGGTTAATTAAAATTCTGAGATTCGGGTCTGAAATAATCAGTAAAACAACTTAATTTAATAGGTCATATCAGTTGGTGATAAGTCTTATATGACAAAATGGTTTTAAACCCATACTAGGTGTTTAATACGCGTAAAAAGCCGTTTTAAGCGATTTCCGGGTTATACAGGAAATCTGAGTTTTCTGATCAGTTTATAAAGTCTCACATACTTCATTTATTATATAAAATCAGTAGCAATTGGATTAGTGTTAAAATACTATGTAGAACTCATTTTATAAACAAAAAGGGTATAATCGGTATTTACCGAATCAAGGCCATAACCTTAGGTTATGAGCAGGTTAAAAATAATTAAAAATCTTCAAAAATCCCAAAATATTATATTACATCAGTGGGTAAAAGGTTTGATGTCAAAAATTGGGTTTAGATAGGCTTTATGCTAATTACGCCTTTTAATTCATAAGAAGCGTTCTCATTATGCTTTTAAGCATAACTCCTAATCTAGGCCTCCAACTGATGTGAAAATTTAGGGACATGTTTATAAATAAGTAAAAAAGATTATTGTCCTCTTACATTTCCAAAATTCTCGTTTTATGGTCAAAAGGGCATATTGGTCAACATTAGGCATTTAACGGAAACGTGTAAACGAATTGGACAATCAACGATCCAACCACAGAGGGTTATACTATCATGTAACCTGGTCCTAAGGAAGTTCTAAGGCATTTCCAAACCCATCTAAATCGGGTCAGAACTGAAGTCAAAGCAAAAGTCAAAGTTTTGCGACTTTCGGTTCCGAACCGAGCCTAAACAGAAAATTGTCGGATCAAACAAGCTTAGACCAGTTCTTATACTTATTACCAAGTTATATGAGTGATAAAATAGGTTACACGTCTTCTACATTGCTAATTACGTGTTAATTTGCAAATTAAGTTTCTGTTGACTTTTTAATACAAACTTTGACCCGACAAATGATCTAGTTAGAGTGGGAATCAGAGGGTGCCCTTTTAAGGGTTTATTTCCCACATAATTACCAACTTATAACTACTTTAAGTTTGACTAATCACTGGACCATTTGTGATTAATCAATAAGTCAATCCTTAATTACGACGGTTTGACTTTTAAGCTAATAACTAAGCAAAACCCAATTAAGGAAGGTCAAGGGTACTTACCAAGGTCTAATGCACGACTATAGATGCTTAGAGAAGGCTCTTGAGCTCCAGAGATGATCAGAAGATGAGTTGTGGGTGAATGATCAAAGTTGTAACCAATGGGGCTTTATATAGTGCCTTTGATTGCTTGTGATCATGACAAACAATGCTACAACTGATCATGGATCATTCACAAGTGTCCCTAAGGTCTAAAAGCATGTAGGGGTCGCTCATGGAAGTGAAAAATATCTTTTTAAGTCGGTTAAATCATTATAACTGGTAGTTGTCCGAGTTTCTGTATCTGGGCATGCCTTACGGACCGTAAGGCAGACCTTTACGGTCCGTAAGCCCTTACCAGCAGGCAAAATTTTTGCCCTTTCAAGCTTTGAACAGGCACTTAGGTATTTCGAATTTGGCCTCTATTATCAGTAGGGCCTCTTGATCATGTCTTGAATAGTTATAACCACCTTACTATGTTGTATGATTGTCTTGGGCTTTATCGAAAGGGTCACGAATGAAGGTTTGTCGTATACAATCTCATAGGATCCTATTCTTTCAATTTGGATATATCATTGTTAGCATTAACCAGATTTGGATGCTTATCAGACGTTTATAACACAGGTTAAGGGTTGGAATTTATACATAGGTCGCTCAGAGGTAGTTATTAACATGCCGACGCGTTTAGCCCCTCGTATACGAATTTTTTCATAACTTTCTCATATGATAACGAAACTTGGTGAAATTTTTATCATGCATTCTAGTGAGCATAATTAATCGATACAAAGCTTCGGGTTTGCTAAAAGGTCACTCAGAGGTATATCTTAAACATGTTGACACATTTACCCCCCGTAGTTTGTAATCTCTCACTTACTTTCACAATTAGCTTCGTATGATCCATGATTCATTCGTTTAAGGGTATAGACATCATGTAGGGTTATTGTAAAGTATATTTATACATTGTTGACATTTTGAACCCTTATATTCACATACTTTCCTTGCTTGTCAACTTTAGTCCTTCTAAGGTAATCCTTTACACGTTTAAAGTTTATGACACATGTCGATATATTATTGGACATGAAATTTCGAGGTGTTACATCCTCACCCCTTAAAAGAAATCTCGACCTCGAGTTTTGCTAAAATGCTGGAAGTGCTTTTTGTCGCATAATGGACTTAACTTCTATAACATATCTGGAGTCTTTCCAAGCTCCCAAAGTGACCTCTATATTAGGTACATGTATCCTTTTGGAGCTTCTTAACCTGTCGATCCTCAATCGATACAGGATGCTCATCACATCATAATTCTGCATATCATTATGTGATAGTGCTTCTTGACTTATTGGCGAAACACATCCTTCAGTCACTAGCGTGCAATGTATTGCGAGCTCCACCAAGCTCCTTAAATAGGTCTTAGCTTATAAGCTACTTGATCTTGATACATTCGATTTCCTTCGAATGATTCTATATATTCAGAGCTTAACTAGCCTGATAATTTAACAAATTTGGCACACCCTTCTTGGGTGATATCTTTTGTTGAACCTTATTTCTTAACAAGAATTTAGGAGGGTTGCTACTTTCATAAGTTCTTGATTTTCTGCCGAATACTGGCATCTTACAGATGATTATGAATTTGCGTGATCTTATTTGTTGTTTCCAATACAACTTTCAGATCCTGATAATTGGACTTACCAATCTATTGTCATAACAATAGATGTTTAACATGCTATCTATACAAGGTCTCCAAAGGAGCAGTCTTGATGCTTATATATCAACTATTATAGAAAAGCTTATCTTAAGGTGAGATGGTTATTCCAACCACTGCTTAACTAATTTTTTTAAAGAATAGCTAATCCTTGTCGTTAGTCGAACAAATCGACGATCCTGGGCAGCTGATGGAAATTCTTAATCGTTGCCTAATTAGGGTTGCGGTAACAATGCATAAGCAAAATGAACCATCTTTCATAATTAACTATACCGAATTCTCAGGATATTGAGTTAGGCTATATGAACCCTCTATTTTAAAAACTTAGTTAATCAGGGTTTCGATTCTTCCAATGATGGTACTAGCCGTGTTGGATATTTCATAATAATACAGCCCTCAATGGGATATAAACCTTAACTCTACCTGCCTCTCAGGGGTAAACAGGGAAATCTTAGGAGAAGATAATCAAGATACAAGGAGGTTACAGAGATTTTCCATATCTCAGCCTCCAGTTTATCCATTATTGCTTGTGTCAAATAAGTGACACATTTACGTTACAAGTCCATGAATTCTTTAATCGGGAGCATTTACTTGGAAAATTCCATTCTGGATATCTTCTTTGAATACCATTAGTTGACTTTAGTACCATATGACCATCGGGATATCTTTGTGGTCCCATGCATTAAACCTCCATACTGATCAGGCATGGAAGCAATCTATGGAACATATTAAGATACACCAATCCTCCTATGGCGCTTTTATCATACCGTCTGGTATTCGTAATCGATAGAGATCAAAGAGGTATCAACTATATGCTGACGCACTTCTTCTAGAGAGAGGATACTTCTAGAATTCTACGATTAGAGATTTCTTGACAGGAACAGAAGAAACAGTTCTTATGGTTCTGCTTGTAAGTTTTTTTTTTACCTTACACTTAATATCTGGGGTTCTTACGGGAAAATTTTTCCTAAAAGTTTGCTAAGTTTATAGTCTTATAAGAGACTTAGCAGCACCTGAACCCAACATAACTCTTAGCAATCACAATAAGGGATTTATCTAGTGTCATTATAAATGTGAGATGCCTCTTAATCATTCATTAGGAGGATTAAACGCCTCCATTCTTAATCCTTCTAAACTTAGCAAAAAATCTTTGACAGATTTTAGGGCTGTCTCAGCTTTAACTGGTTGTTTCTTAGTCTATACAACGTGAGTAGCTGAGGTAGATCCATAATGGGTTTATAATGAGCAGGCTTTGAAACCTTAATGTGCCCTCTTATTTCCGATAATAACCATCAACAATTATTTGTATTAAGCTTAGATTTTGGGTAAATTGAATGGGCACTATCTTAGCCAATGAATTAAAATTTGCCACATACTGTCGACAGTCTAGGACTTTCATGTGAGAGTCGGAAAAATTATTATTCCATCTTTTTCCATTTCGTGAAGCGGCTAATAGGTCCTTCTAATAGGGGCCCTTAAAACTTGGACCATCCCATATTGCATAAGGGGATCCTTCTTGTGGACTTGATTAATGTTCTCACTAATTAAGGGTATTGCCATCGAATGACTGTGATGCATACATCACCGTGTCCTTTCCAGCACAACCGCTGATACACCTCATGGTTCCTACTTCTTTCAACAAATCCCTGCAATCGATGGCCCCCTTTTTACTATTAAAGTCTCTTGACTTCTAAGAGGCGAAGTACTTTTAAGTACATCCTAAAATGGGGCTCCTTGCCATATATGATTTGTTTAGTTTATTCTTCGCACTTGAAGTATGAATAAAGCTCTTCTCATGAGCAGCGACATGTGTTTTAAAGCAAACATCATTCGGCTTCTTGAACCTTTTCATGACTTTTCTCATAGCCTTCCTAACAGCCGCGCAAATTACAGTTTTGGGAGATTAACTCCAATAACATTAAGGTTCACATTGGATGCACCATTAACATTTGTCGCATCTCCAGCATCGCGACTGTTGTTTGTCTCTTCTGAGTTTTCCATACTCGAATCTTTGGTATTAAACACCAAATCTAACAAGTGCTTGGGTAATCCATACCCAGTATCTCCTTGAATGGTCAAAGGCTCACCATAAGGAGTCTAAATAACTACTTGCTTCTCAGCACACATGATATGGGCTTGGTTACAAGACGACCAATCCATTCCTATCACTATATCGAGTCCCTCCTATTTTAAAGGAGACAAGGTCAGCGGAAAAGAATGATTCCTAATGGATATAAAACATCCATCTAACATTGCTGAAGCAGTGTCTGAGGTACTATCAGTCAATTTTACTTTATACTTAACGCTTAGAGTTTTAACAGGCAGATTTAATGATTTTTTTTTAAAATCTATTGTCTACGAAAGACTTATCTGAACCTGAATCAATTAATACTCTAGCATGAGCGTTATTGGTAAAGGGAGTACCTGTTGTGACGTTTTCATCCTGAATAGCCTCTTGAGCATCCATTTGAGAGCTTCCATTTTTGGTCTTCTTAGCCTCCCCAGGCTTCTTGGTTTTGTTTGGGCAATTAGTTTTGATGTGCCCTATTTCATTGCAACCATAGCAGGTTGCGTCCTTTATGTCTTGGCACTCCAAAGTCTTGTACCCTTCCTTATTACAAATTCCACAAGGCTTAGCTTGTGCTTTTAAAGTGCCTTTTCCTTTAGTCGCCTTCTTTGGGCAGCTGGTCTTTATGTGCCCTTTTTCGCCACAACCATGGCAGGTCGCATCTTCCATCTTTTCGCAATCCAAGGCCTTATGCTCCTTGGATTTGCAGATTCCACAAGGTGAAGGCTGAGATTCAAATCTGCATTTCCCGAGGTGGTATTTCCTACAGGTTTTGCATCTGGTCTTTTCACCGGTCTGCTGTTTGTCCTTTAAATCCCTGCATTCATGGGTCTTGTGATCCGTCTCCTTACAGATGACACATCCCCTGGTCTGATCATAGAGACATTTTCCGAGGTGCTTCTTCCCACAGGTTTTACATTCGGGTTTTGCCTCCCGTGGCTTGGACTGGTTATAGTTTGAACCGGTTTTACCCTTCTTGTAACCCTTATTTGGGGTATTATCGCACTTTCGCTTATGATCCTTTAATACACGGTCCACAGCGTTGTTTACGGCTGTATCTATCATAGCCTGTAACTCGGTGCTTGTTAAGTTCAGTCTTGTATCATTATTCTGATCAATTGGATGATTGTGAGCTTCAGAGGAGTCAGCCATGGTGAAGCTTTGAGGGCTACAAACCAAGTAGTAAATTTTTTTTAATCATATAGCGAATTGTCGAATTTGATGATTAAATAGCCATGGTGCAAAATAAACCATATAGGCGAATAGATAGTATTAAATTTATTTGATCATGTTTTGCCTAAGTTTTTAAATAAACCATCCTTGGCGTTTTAACGGAATATAATTCTTCATATCTATTAGACAGGGGACATAAGTCACGACTGTCAATGTCGTACCGACATTTTATATATAGCACAAGGGCTTGTTCCAAAGGACTTTTTAATGGCACTGATGCCTTGTCACTAGGGAAATTTTAAAACATAATCGATGATTCCTTTGGATCGGAAAATTTCATAGTTCTTTGTCTTGACAAAAGTTATGAAATAGTACTGTCTTTTCTATGTACATATCCTTGCCCGTAGGCATACATTCCAAATGAATGTTTTGATGTATACATCATGTTTGACGTTTATTAGCCATGATTCCTCTTGATCATTTACGCTACATAAGGGGTTTGGAAAATTCCTAATATGAAGATGACAAGTGTGATTTTATCGCATCACTGTTGTCGGGAGTGTTAACATGTTTTCAGATGTTAACAAGGATCTGAATCTCTTTTTAAACAGGTTTTACCATCTTTGCTAGTTCTTTAATGACATTCAAGCTAGGTTATACCTTTTAAGATTCTTTTATATACTGGCAGGAAAGGAATGATATTTATCTCATTCAGGATTTTTATTATAATTATCCTGGATTTAATTAAAATATAACTATAGCACAAAAAGGTCAAGTCACAAGGGCAACTTTAAATTATAAACCATGATTTTGTAGAATCAAGGTATTTAGGCTTGAACGTGTCCACGCCTTTTCTTGAGAGGGAGTTGTAGGCTACGACTGTCTTTTGTCTTATATGACAATGAATATGGCCCGTCTGCATTTTATCCCTGATGGATGCTTAATTCACAAAATAAGAAAAGATTTCGGGAGAATCCAGTATAAGGATGATTTATGTGACTTTATCGAACCACGTCTGCCAGGAAAGTTAATATGTTACAGATGTTAACAAGGATTTGAATCTTTTGAATAGGTTCTACCATCTTGGCCTTGTCATATCGGCTAAGTTTACCTTTAAGATTCTTTTTGATAACTAACGCAGAACAATCTTAATTTGAGGTATTAATAAGGATCTGAATCTAATTGAGGAACTGCCATCTTGGCCCTGTTCTTAAAATTATACATGGGCTAGGTCTTGTTCTTTTTAGATTTTGCCACTTTATTATAATGGTAGATCTTATGAAAGGAAGGGTACTTTTCATTTATTTCTTATATTATATTCATATATATTGATAAAATGAAATTTTGATAAAGCATTCCAATGATTTTAAAAGAGGTACAGAATTGTCCTGAACGGGACTTGAAAGGAATAATGTTGTCCTCAAAGGGACTAAAAGATAGATATGTCCTTATAAGGACTACTAAGGAAACGATCTTCAGCAAAAGGAGTTTTCTTCTTTACTTTATTTCTGAATGTTTTCTCCTTGGTTGCACGTTAATCCTAGTCACAGTACGAGGCTCGGCCTTTCCTAGGCTTCGAATGGGGAGAATTTCCATTATGGCTTCTTTGCTTGGCGACGTATTTAAAATATATGGAATTGATAGCAATAATCCTCCGAATAGAGTTGAGAGTACTCCTATGTTAAGTCTAGACTCGGAAGTTTTAAGGAATGTGCTACTGTGTCATTGAGATTAAACACAAAAGGCTTGTGTTTAATTCACTCAATGTTGGCTCTGATACCAACCTGTCACACCCCGATATTTCCACGTATTTCCGGTGGGCCCGGTGGGGAGTATCGTGACGTAGTTGATATCATCATAGTCAAACAACACAATTTAAATGCACAGCGGAAGTCTTGAAATATAAAATATTATTACAAACACAAATGTCTGATAATATAAAAGTATTCCGTACAGACTAGCTTGTAATAATCCACAGGCGGATCAAATCAACAAAAGAAGTTATCAGACTAATGGCTTATGTGAAGGAGTTGCAAAGTCCTCAACTAACAAGTCCTGAGCAGCTTCCAGCCTATTACGTACTTGTACCTGTCACTTAGACTTTGGAAAATACGTCAGTTTCACTGGTAAATTACACTCAACCGACTCATTTGAAAATATTTATGAAAATTGGTTTAGGTGCACAAGGCACGAAAATATTTTGACACTTTGATTAAAATGCACAAGGCAAAATTTAATCTTTTATACTTGGGACAAACTATATCTCATGTTATCAGTTTTACCTAACTTGCTCTACATACGGGGCCCGGTTCTATGCCGGTTCAAGATTAACCGACTCACCACTATTCCCTTATTGGGAATCCCATATTGGGTAAAATTAATTAATAAGCAAATTACATCTGTCAGGTGTATGCCTACACCCCGTGCTTAGGTCGTGGCCATTGCAATTAATGAGTCAAGGATATCCGGGACACGGTCGCATTAATCCCCAATGTTTCAGTCAAGCAATACGAATTAAAGCAGGTTATTTGGATTTCCCGACTTATTGGTCTTTGAATCCCATACCTGACCATGCGGTATTTATATTACCGTATCCAAAGCCCGTAATAGGGAAAATAAGTTAAGAGTATTTACCTGAGCTAGCTCCTGTCTTAAATAGCAAGAATTATAATAACTCAGCCGTATTCACTTAAGTAAGCGTAGGTACAATTTACCGGAAAGCTCTAGTCTGGAATGATGGTATAAATAACCAATTAGAATCCTAACGGGTCTTTAATTAAGCCTAAACTTAGACCGGTTAGTTTTAAGAAAAGATACGGTTCAAACGCACGATTAAGCGAAGACCGGAATAGATTGTGATTTAGACCCGAAAAGTTTGAAGACGTGTATAATATGGGTAATCTAACCACATTCTGGATTTTGAGATAAAAACGATAAGGTTTAACCCGTTTCGGCTAATTTATGCAAACTAGTTACATAAAACGAACCGAACGCGCAAGAAGCGTAACGGGTAACCATAAGACTCATATACAGGTTTCCTAAGTTAATATGCCTTAAATATGTTGTGATATCAGTAGGATACCTTCCATTATGCCCAAAACGAGTTTAATCTCAATTTAAGCCACGTAGGGGTATTTTGGTCATTTTAAAGATTATAAAAGAGGTTAATTAAAATTATGAGATTCGGGTCTAAAATAATCAGTAAAACAACTTAATTTAATAGGTCATATCAGTTGGTGATAAGTCTTATATGACAAAATGGTTTTAAACCATACTAGGTGTTTAATACGCGTAAAAAGCCGTTTTAAGCGATTTCCGGGTTATATAGGAAATCTGAGTTTTTTGATCAGTTTATAAAGTCCCACATACTTCATTTATTATATAAAATCAGTAGCAATTGGATTGGTGTCAAAATACTATGTAGAACTCATTTTATAAACAAAAAGGGTATAATCGGTATTTACCGAATCAAGGCCATAACCTTAGGTTATGAGCTGGTTAAAAATAATTAAAAATCTTCAAAAATCCCAAAATATTATATTACATCAGTGGGTAAAAGGTTTGATGTCAAAAATTGGGTTTAAATAGGCTTTATGCTAATTACGCCTTTTAATTCATAAGAAGCGTTCTCATTACGCTTTTAAGCTTAACTCCTAATCTAGGCCTCCAAATGATGTGAAAATTTAGGGACATGTTTATAAATTAGTAACAAAGATTATTGTCCTCTTACATTTCCAAAATTCTCGTTTTATGGTCAAAAGGGCATATTGGTCAACATTAGGCATTTAACGGAAACGTGTAAACGAATCGGACAATCAACGATCCAACCACAGAGGGTTATACTATCATGTAACCTGGTCCTAAGGAAGCTCTAAGGCATTTCCAAACCCATCTAAATCGGGTCAGGACTGAAGTCAAAGCAAAAGTCAAAGTTTTGCGACTTTCGGTTCTAAACCGAGCCTAAACAGAAAATTGTCGGATCAAACAAGTTTAGACCAGTTCTTATACTTATTACCAAGTTATATGAGTGATAAAATAGGTTACACGTCTTCTACATTGCTAATTACGTGTTAATTTGCAAATTAAGTTTCTGTTGACTTTTTAATACAAACTTTGACCCGACAAATGATCTAGTTAGAGCGGGAATCAGAGGGTGCCCTTTTAAGGGTTTATTGCCCACATAATTACCAACTTATAACTACTTTAAGTTTGACTAATCACTGGACCATTTGTGATTAATCAATAAGTCAATCCTTAATTATGACGGTTTGACTTTTAAGCTAATAACTAAGCAAAACCCAATTAAGGAAGGTCAAGGGTACTTACCAAGGTCTAATGCACGACTAGAGATGCTTAGAGAAGGCTCTTGAGCTCCAGAGATGATCAGAAGATGAGTTGTGGGTGAATGATCAAAGTTGTAACCAATGGGGCTTTATATAGTGCCTTTGATTGCTTGTGATCATGACAAACAATGCTACAACTGATCATGGATCATTCACAAGTGTCCATAAGGTCTAAAAGCATGTAGGGGTCGCTCATGGAAGTGAAAAATATCTTTTTAAGTCTGTTAAATCGTTATAACAGGCAGCTGTCTGAGTTTCTGCATCTGGGCATGCCTTACGGACCGTAAGGCAGACCTTTACGGTCCGTAAGCCCTTACCAGCAGCCAAAATTTTGCCCTTTCAAGCTTTGAACAGGCACTTAGGTATTTCAAATTTGGCCTCTATTATCAGTAGGGCCTCTTGATCATGTCTTGAATAGTTATAACCACCTTACTATGTTGTATGATTGTCTTGGGCTTTATCGAAAGGGTCACGAATGAAGGTTTGTCGTATACAATCTCATAGGATCCCATTCTTTCAATTTGGATCTATCATTGTTAGCATTAACCAGATTTGGATGCTTATCAGACGTTTATAACACAGGTTAAGGGTTGGAATTTATACATAGGTCGCTCAGAGGTAGTTATTAACATGTCGACGCGTTTAGCCCCTCGTATACGAATTTTATCATAACTTTCTCATATGATAACGAAACTTGGTGAAATTTTTATCATGCATTCTAGTGAGCATAATTAATCGTTACAAAGCTTCGGGTTTGCTAAAAGGTCACTCAGAGGTATATCTTAAACATGTTGACACATTTACCCCCCGTAGTTTGTAATCTATCACTTACTTTCACAATTAGCTTCGTATGATCCATGATTCATTCATTTAAGGGTATAGACATCATGTAGGGTTATTGTAAAGTATATTTATCCATTGTTGACATTTTGAACCCTTATATTCACATACTTTCCTTGCTTGTCAACTTTAGTCCTTCTAAGGTAATCCTTTACACGTTTAAAGTTTATGACACATGTCGATATATTATTGGACATGAAATTTCAAGGTGTTACAATTTAAGAGCATGGTGGAAAGAAAATTCTGCCCTCCCAATGAAAAGGAACAAATAGCAAATAAGTTTCTAAACCTTAGAATGAGTGGGGTGGATAGTAAGGGGTACACTACGTTATTCTTTGAATATGCTAGAATAGTGCCAACCCTTGCATCACCTGAACCAGTATTAATCTCCCGTTATATCTTGGGATTAATCAGTGAGATTAGACATGTAGTCAAGGCAGCTAGACCTCAAACCATAGAAGAAGCTATAGAACTAGCAAACACCTTGACCGATGAATTAATTCGTACACGAGAAGAGGATCAGAGAAGGAACCTAGCCCAGAAGCTTACCCAAGAATTCCGTTCTGGAAATTCTAACCATGGGAAAAATGTAGGTTCTACCTCTGCACCCTACTTCAAGTATTGCAAAAGGAAGCATTCTGGAAGATGCTCCATATACTGTAACTTCTGCAAAATATCTGGATACAAGGAGGAAGACTGCAGGAAGAAGCCTAATAACAGGATATGCTATAACTGTGGAGAACAAGGTCATATCAAGCCAAACTGTCCAAAACTAGCTCCAGCCACGAACACCAAGAATACTTAAAATGCAGAGCATTTGTTCTGACTGCAGAAGAAGCAAAGATGATCCCGGACATGATTGCCGGTACGTTTTTAGTTAATGATATTTTTGCTAAAGTATTATTTGACTCTGGTGCGAACCAAAGTTTTATTAATACTTCATTTTGCAAACTTCTCAATCAACCATTAACTAAACTTCCACAAGAATGTCTAGTAGAGACAGCAAATGGGGAAACCATTAAGATTTCTGAAATCTTGCAGGGAGCAAGAATAGAATTTCTGTAACACCCCAAAATCTAATATTAGATTATTTGAATGTTTAAAGGTTATAAATAAAACTTATTAGGTTATAATAAGCAAGGAAGTTTAGAATGTTAGTAAAATTGTACTAGAATTATAACATAATTAATCCCAAGGGACTGAATGTGTAAAATTAGCAAATAAATAAGAAATTAAAGGATTTTATATGGGTGGAGTGTGGGGGCGGCGCAGGGGGAACGACCAGGAAGGGGAAAAACCCTTCTTCTTGCCCTAGCTCCTCAAATCACAAGCAATTGAATGAGTTTCTGGCCCTAATTCGAATGCATGTGAGCGAATTCTCAACTATCTAAGAGTTTCCTACATAGGGTAAGTCAGATTTTGTGAATTGATGCTATTTAGTGATTATGAGTTTTGATCAACCTGTGAATTAGTATGAAATTAAGCTTGTATATGCTTTAGAATTATCATTTGGAAGATGTTCTATGCCTGAATTCATTTATATTGAAAGTTTGAAGTAGAACCCATTTAACCTAGTGATGTGGTGATCTTGCAATTCTATAAATTGAGTAGTTGTGATAGATGAAAGTTTGAGTGTGAAGATAATTGATGAATTGCCATGTTATAGGATGATTTTATGATGTGATTTTGATTGATAAAAAGAGTTGTGAAGGCTACTAAGGAAAATATGAATAAAACACTTGTACCTTATGCTTTATTAATGATACGCACACCAAGTGTTTGATGAAATGCTTAGGAGAAAATGATAGGTGAGACTGTATGCTAATAATAAATAAATGTATGTAGAATGTGATGATGATGTATTAGATAATAGATTTGTGTAAGGAATGTGTTTTGAATGGATTACAAGTGGGAAATTAGTTTGATAAGATGATGTGGCAAGAAACCTTCATTAAAGGGTATGTATGCTAATCATGTTATGATGAATGTGATGACATGTACGGATAGGAGTCATATTAACATGGACACAAGCATGGAAGGGCAACGGGCCAAGGACAAACATGGAAGCTATGCTTGGACTCGGACGCACGAGGTAAGTGAATCCCGGACTTACACTTTAGATGTAAAATGTATTGTAGTATAATGATTATTGTGAATCATGTGAGAAAGTATGAAACAATGGAAGTAATAAGGTAAGTTTACGGTAAATGAGTCGAAAGTGGTTAAGAAATAGTTTCTATTAAGTATAGGTAAGAAAGAAGCTTACATGATGGTATTATGCATAAAGATGAAATAAGTAGTTATACGCATAGGTATGGGTTAGTTTGTAAGTAAGTAATTGGGACTCATAGGAGAGTATGACTATAAACTCGTAAGTATGGAGAATTATGTGTATAAGAATTACATGTATAGACGTGTGTGTTTAGGACTTGTAAGTAATATTGTGTAGAATGTAAGTTGTAGGTACATGTACAAATAGAAAGGGTATGTATGCATGAATTGGAATTTAGTTATATGTACAAATGAATGAGACTTGTTATGCGTATACATGGATATGTTCGTATGAATGAAATCTAATGATGCTAACCGTTTTCCTATTGAGAATGAAATGGGAATGCAGGTATACTAGTGATGGAAGTTGAAGGTAGACACCGAAATCTAATGCGGGTGGTTTAAATGGATGGATGAATGGACTAACATAAGCGAAAGCATGATATGTTGACGCCTAATTATGCATGTTTAAATTTTATATATGATGACACCGGTTGCTAATGATGTGATTGTACGTGGTGTCTGCAGGTTGTACAGAACTGTGGATTCTCATTATGGAGTGTAAAAAGTTGAAGATCGAGTCAAGACATGGATTGTATGTGTGGGTGCATGGTCACGCAATCTAATATAAGTATGTCAGATTTTATAAATTTATAGAAAGCATTAATGTATTTAATGTAAAAGAGTGATTTAATGTATTTCTAAGTATGTTAGAATGAATATAATGAAAGAAAATTTTTAAGTTCGTATATCCGCTGCGACTTTTGGTTAAAACGTTTTAGGGCGTTACAAGTTGGTATCAGAGCCAGGTTTGAGCAAAATCAAGTACAAATGAGTGAGTACTTGAACTCAAACCTGTGTGCTCTTGTGATTAATGACCCGTACAATCCAAGACTCGATCAAGACCGAAAGGTAAGATTTAATATAAGTAAGTATGCGAGAGGTTACTAATAATGATGAATATTGAAAGGTGAGCTTGATGGATAATGAGGATGTTCCGCAGTTGCGGGCTAGTACGAAAGCTAAGGTGTGTGATATGTCAGGAAAATGGACCCCAGGTTCACAAATTTTAAATTTGGCAAGCATTAGTATGTAGCATATCCTTATACACGAGGGTGAAATCCTTGAAGGATTCAAATGGGTGTGGCACGAACTTAAGACCGGTTCCCTAGACATAAAGTGATAATTCTTATGAGGACACGAGACTAGTATGTGGATTGCACGCCTGGCCAGTGTGCAAGAAGCATAGGACGCTCGTGGGATCATGAGAATCATCATATGTATGTCCGGACGAACTGGGAATAGGGGTCGTGTGGGATGAAAAGGGGTCCAACGATTCTTTAAGAATTGGGTCAAACATAAGAATGAAATGAAAAGTATAAATGGTTTGAATTCGTGAATGAATTCAAACAGGAATGGAATGAAAGGAATGAAAGGTTTGGATTCTTGAATGAATTCAACCCGGAATGGAATGAAAAGAATGGAAAAATATGAATAAAGGTTTGAATCCGTAGGTGAATACGGATCAAACTTATGAAGAATGGAAAGAAGGAATGAAAGTTAAATCCGTGGATGAAGACGGATTAAATACGTAAGAAAGAAAAGAAGAATGAAAAGTTTGAGCCCGTAAGCAGAAACGAATCAAATACGCGGAAAAGCATAGTCAGATGCAAGGTAAGTAAAGTTTACGGTTTTTAAAGTAGTATAACTACTTATGTATTTGACAAGAAATAAGAGATGTTAGTATTCGAAAAGAGAATCTGAAATAAGACGTTCCGACACGAATCGATACGGGTCGGAACAAGTTAAAACTGGTAATAAACCATATTTGATGGTAAAAAGGGTAAAACGGTAATTTAGTCGTGGAATGAGGAAAGTACAATGAGTTTTGAAAGATTACGTTATGATGTATGCCATAATAAAAAATAAGGGTAAAAAGGTAATTTAGTTATGTGTTGACGGAAGAAAGTAAAGTTTAAAAGACACCCTATGGCGTAAGCGATGATGGGTTAAATGCGTTGGAGAAGAGTTTAAAGATTATGACCATACAGTGAAAATCCGTAATGAGTCAAATGAGAGAATTGGTAAGTAAATACCACTTTATTTTCAATGCAAAAGGTTTGGGTCGTTTAGACCAAATGGGTCAATTAATGATGATATAATCATTTGACGATGATGACTAATGAACGTTCGTTGAGTTTTGTGCTCACATGATGGATAGCGTATGGAAATTTCGTTACTATAATTTAGTAATTAAAAATGCAAGGTACTTAAACGGGTCCATGCTTTGACTCGAGCCAGGTATGTGTAAGTAAAATTTTAGCAAAGATGTGCGATTTTGGTCAATTATGGAGTTGAAAGTCCCTCGTCGTAAAAGAAGGGCTAAAATTGACCAAAACGCCCTTGAAAGGAAAAATGGGCAAACGACCCTTAAGGGTAGTTTGGAAATAAGTTTTATAAATGAATAAACCTTTTTGGTCGCGAAAAAGTGAAAGGTATAAGCCCTTTAGCTTAATGCCTTGTAATGAGCATTTTTCTTAAATTGTCGAACCGAAGGGTAACATGTGGAATATTTGATTTTAGCAAGGTAGATCCACCATGAATATAGTCATGGTAGAAGATAAAAGAAGCCTTAGTGTGAAAATTGGAGGCACGAAAAGGGTAAGCGAGATTCGAGTTGCGAGCTTGAATCTCATTAAATGGGTCGAATAACTTTAATGCATACCGGGTAGCGGATGCCTAAATCCCATGAATGAAGCTCCTGATAATGAGAAACTTTTATAATTATGATGTTCATGTGAGTTTTGAGTATAAACAAATGAGTTTGTTTGATAAAAAGATGAACGGGTCGAATAATTCTTAAATGAATATTGAGCCGAAAGCTTGTAAGTTAAGAATTTTCTTAATCCGGACATGGGATTTTGAATCCATATGAAGGAGGACCAAATTTTGTTCATGTTGGAAGAAACGGGAGGTTAAATGGGTAAATGGTTCAAAAGTTATGCACGTTTAAGTATGCAAGAACGACGGAAAAATATGCTGCTGTGCAGGCTCCACCGTAAATTACGGTGGGTACCGTAATTTACGGTGGGTACTGGGGACAAATGTTGCACCGTAATACAGTAGGTTTCCACCATAACAAGTTGCCACCGTAATTTACGGTGGAGGTCAAATTTGAGCCAAAATATATATGACATTGTGTAATCACTTTGGAATGCACTTTTTGGCCGAAATTAAGTTTCTGATGCATTTTTGACAAAGGACTTTTGTCCAAAATAAAAATTTTCCAAGCTGACCTGGCAGCTCGACCTCAGCCAGGGGCTGCCGCCCCTTGGACCTCGCTTCTCTCAGGGGCGCTGCTCCCGAACCCCCGTTAGAATTGAAAGTTATGCACGTATGAAGTTACATAGGAATATATGCAAGTATGAAGTAATGTATGAAGGATATGTACGTATAAAGATGCGTATGTAAGTAAGTACGAGTGTATGTATGAGTGTATGTGTATATGTAGAGATGTAGTAATGTATGCACGTATGTGGATATGTATGTGAGTAGGCATGAATGTATGTACGTACGTATGCAGGATTTAGAACATTATATCATTAACGTTATTAATAGTATGCCTTGAGAATGAAATGTAATACATGTACATTATTGAAATCGCACCGGGGAATGAATACACAGAGGAAATGCTTACATTTAAAAGTGATAACGGAAAGTAAAGTATACGTGGATGAACCTTTTAAGGGTTGTATGAGTATGAATATTTTATTATTTTTAAAGTGTTGAAGTGTTATTAACATTGTAGGAAAGTTCATGGGCATTATTTATATAAAATGCGAAGGTCTTTATAAATTTCAATTATGTAAGCTTAGGTCTTACAAATTATATTATTTGACCCATGTACAGTATAATGCTAATGCAAATCGGGAAATTGTGAAGGAACTATGGGTAAATGAACACCAAGTTGAACGCAAGTATGAAAGGAAATGTGATAACCGTTAATGTTATGAATGAGAATGATGGAACTCTTGGCTGATGATAGTAGTAGATGTGTTGAAAGGATGCTCACGATGAGAACTCATTTTACATACAAATGAAGTCAATCTGGTTAGAGGTCAATAAATGAATGAAATCTTAGTTCAGTCTTAAAGTATTTAGTAACGCCCATATGTGTGAATAGTAGGTAATGCATGAGAAATCACGAAGGAAATGATTCGTAATGTAATATATGAATATACATGTAAATGTACGTATGCATGAAAAGGAATTATCGTCCATGAAGGTATCTATGAATGTATGCATGTATGAAGAGATATAGGAATGTATGTATGTACACAAGTAGGAATGTATGAAGTTATGAAGATACGTATGAACGTACGTATGTATGTAGAGAGATAGGGATGGTATGAATGTATGTAATAAATATATGAAGGTACGTATGACTGTGTGCATTATATAACGATAAGTAAGCATGTAAACATGTACGTATAGATGTGTTATTGTTTCAAGTATGTTTTCAGGTGTATGTAAATAGATGTATGAGTGTACATATATGAACGTATGTACGTATGTGTTAAAGGGGATTAAATGTGCACAAAGGAATAAAGCTTGTATGTATTTATGTATGTATGTATGCATGCATGTGTGAATGTATACATGAAGGTATGTATGTATGTACGTACGTATGAACATACGTGTAAATGTAAGTATATGAGTATTATACTTGATTTAAGAAAGTAAAGATAGGACGTATAGTTATATTTGTTCATGAATGGGACCTTTTTATAAGGTATGAGTAAATTTTTGCCATGATGTGTATTATACTTGAAATGCATGTGAGCGAATTCTCAACTATCTAAGAGTTTCCTACATAGGGTAAGTCAGATTTTGTGAATTGATGCTATTTAGTGATTATGGGTTTTGATCAATATGTGAATTAGTATGAAATTAAGCTTATATATGCTTTAGAATGATCATTTGGAAGATGTTCTATGCCTGAATTCGTTTATATTGAAAGTTTGAAGTAGAACCCATTTAACCTAGTGATGTGGTGATCTTGCAATTCTATAAATTGAGTAGTTGTGATAGATGAAAGTTTGAGTGTGAAGATAATTGATGAATTACCATGTTATAGGATGATTTTATGATGTGATTTTGATTGATAAAAAGAGTTGTGAAGGCTACTAAGGAAAATATGAATAAAACACTTGTACCTTATGCTTTGTTAATGATACGCACACCAAGTGTTTGATGAAATGCTTAGGAGAAAATGATAGGTGAGACTGTATGCTAATAATAAATAAATGTATGTAGAATGTGATGATGTATTAGATAATAGATTTGTGTAAGGAATGTGTTTTGAATGGATTACAAGTGGGAAATTAGTTTGATAAGATGATGTGGCAAGAAACCTTCATTAAAGGGTATGTATGCTAATCATGTTATGATGAATGTGATGACATGTACGGATAGGAGTCATATTAACATGGACACAAGCATGGAAGGGCAACGGGCCAAGGACAAACACGGAAGCTATGCTTGGACTCGGACGCACGAGGTAAGTGAATCCCGGACTTACACTTTAGATGTAAAATGTATTGTAGTATAATGATTATTGTGAATCATGTGAGAAAGTATGAAACAATGGAAGTAATAAGGTAAGTTTACGGTAAATGAGTCGAAAGTGGTTAAGAAATAGTTTCTATTAAGTATAGGTAAGAAAGAAGCTTACATGATGGTATTATGCATAAAGATGAAATAAGTAGTTATACGCGTAGGTATGGGTTAGTTTGTAAGTAAGTAATTGGGACTCATAGGAGAGTATGACTATAAACTCGTAAGTATGGAGAATTATGTGTATAAGAATTACATGTATTGACGTGTGTGTTTAGGACTTGTAAGTAATATTGTGTAGAATGTAAGTTGTAGGTACATGTACAAATAGAAAGGGTATGTATGCATGAATTGGAATTTAGTTATATGTACAAATGAATGAGACTTGTTATGCGTATACATGGATATGTTCGTATGAATGAAATCTAATGATGCTAACCGTTTTCCTATTGAGAATGAAATGGGAATGCAGGTATACTAGTGATGGAAGTTGAAGGTAGACACCGAAATCTAATGCGGGTGGTTTAAATGGATGGATGAATGGACTAACATAAGCGAAAGCATGATATGTTGACGCCTAATTATGCATGTTTAAATTTTATATATGATGACACCGGTTGCTAATGATGTGATTGTACGTGGTGTCTGCAGGTTGTACAGAACTGTGGATTCTCATTATGGAGTGTAAAAAGTTGAAGATCGAGTCAAGACATGGATTGTATGTGTGGGTGCATGGTCACGTAATCTAATATAAGTATGTCAGATTTTATAAACTTATAGAAAGCATTAATGTATTTAATGTAAAAGAGTGATTTAATGTATTTCTAAGTATGTTAGAATGAATATAATGAAAGAAAATTTTTAAGTTCGTATTTCCGCTGCGACTTTTGGTTAAAACATGTTAGGGCGTTACAATTTCTAAATCAAAAATTTATTGCAAACCTTTACCCAATGAATCTGGAAGGATTTGATGTTGTATTAGGAATAGATTGGTTAATAGCTAATAAAGCTAGTATTTTATGTGATCAAAAGTCAGTCCAAGTAAATTCACCAAAGGGTGAAAAGATCACAATTAAAGGAAATAAACCCTCTAGATCCACAAAATTCATCTCTGTAATGAAAACAACAAGTTATATAAGAAAATGGTCATTAGTGTATTTGATTTCCATAATCATTAACACTAAAGGAAAAAAATTAAAGGATATTCCAGTAGTATCCCAATTTTCAGACGTATTTCCAGAAGAGTTACCAGGGCAACCTCCAGACAGAGAAGTTGAATTCAGAATCCACTTGCTACCAGGAACAACACCAATTGCTAAAGCACCTTACCATTTGGCACCCGCAGTAATGCAAGAACTGAAGAAACAGTTAGATGAATTGTTGGAAAAAGGATTCATTCAACCAAGCTCATCTTCATGGGGAGCACCAATCTTATTCGTTAAAAAGAAGGACGGATCAATGCGTATGCGCATTGACTACCGTGAATTGAACAAGGTCACAATTAAGAATCAGTATCCATTACTAAGAATCGATGATCTGTTCGATCAATTACAAGGATCACGATTTTTCTCTAAAATCGATTTACGATCAGGATATCATCAGTTAATGGTACAGGAAGTGGATATTCCGAAGACCGCTTTTAGAACCAAGTATGGCCATTATGAATTTACTGTCATGCCATTTGGTCCAACCAATGCCCCAGCTGCATTTATGGATATGATGAACCGAATATGTAAGCCATATTTGGATAAATTCATAATTGTCTTCATAGACGATATTCTTATTTATTCTAAGAGCAAAGAGGAACATGCAAAGCATTTGCACGCACTTCTAAGTTTATTAAGAAAAGAAAAGCTTTATGCTAAATTTTTGAAGTGTGAATTTTTGGTTAGAACAAGTACAGTTTCTTGGACATTTAATCAATCATGAAGGAATTCATGTGGATCCCACAAAGATCGAGGCGATTACCAAGTGGAAAACCCCTGAGTCACCAACCGAGGTTAGAGGTTTCTTAGGATAGGTCAGTTATTATAGAAGGTTTATTCGAGATTTTTCTAGAATAGCCATTCCCTTAACTAAGCTAACCTGTAAATCTATTAAGTTTGAATGGGGACCAAAACAAGAAGAAGCCTTTAGAATTCTTAAGCAAAAATTAACCCATGCACCCATACTAGCGTTACCAGAAGGAACTGAAGACTTTGTAGTCTAATGTGACGCTTCTAAGTTAGGTTATGGATGTGTGTTAATGCAACGTCAAAAGGTTATAGCATACACCTCTAGAAAACTTAAGAATCATGAAGAGAATTGTTCAACCCATGATCTAGAATTAGGAGCCATAATTTTTGCCCTTAAAATTTGGAGACATTACCTTTACGGTAGTAAGTTTACCATTTTCACCGACCATAAGAGTTTAAGGTATGTCTTCGGACAAAAGGAATTGAATATGAGACAAAGACGCTGGATGGAAATTCTTAGTGATTATGATTATAATATCCAGTACCATGCAGGAAAGGCCAATGTAGTGGCTGATGCTTTAAGTCGAAAGTATCATGAAAAACCAAAAAGAGTACGTTCACTTAACCTAAACCTACAAGTAGATTTAAATGAACAAATTAGGAAGGCACAAGAATCAGTAATCAAGGATGATACTGAAAAATTGAAAGGAATGATTAAAGAACTAGAACCAGGAACCGATGGAATTTGGAGATTCCATAAGAAAAGAATGTGGATACCTAAATTAGGAAACCTACGCCACCATATAATAGAAGAAGCCCATAAGTCTAAATATACGATGCATCCTGGAAGTGATAAGATGTATCAGGACTTAAGAAAGAATTTTTGATGGATAGGAATGAGAAAGGACATAGCAGCATATGTTGCAAAATATTTAACATGTTCACAAGTCAAAGCTGAACATCAGAAACCCTTAGGATTGTTACAACAGCTAGAAATGCCTGTATGGAAATGAGAATTTATGACAATGGATTTTGTTACTAAATTACCCAAAACAAGAAAATGTGATGATACAATCTGGGTGATTGTAGACAGGCTAACCAAGTCAGCTCATTTCCTACCCATGAAGGAAACTTTCAGTATGGAACAATTAGCTAAATTATATGTAAATGAAATAGTTTCATTACATGGAATTCCTCTATCAATTGTTTCTGACAGAGACAGTCGTTTTACCCCTCATTTTTGGACAAGTTTCCAAAAAGCAATGGGAACCAAGTTGAATCTAAGCACCGCTTATCATCCTCAAACGGACGGACAAAGTGAAAGGACAATTCAGACAATGGAGGACATGCTTAGAGCTTGTGTAATTGATTTAGGAGGTATACCATTGATAGAATTTTCTTATAATAACAGTTATCACATAAGTATCAATACTGCACCATTCGAAGCACTTTATGGACGAAAGTGCCGAACTCTAGTCCGTTGGGCAGAAATTGGAGAAAAGCAACTATCTGGACCTGATATAGTACAAGAAACAACAGATAAAATCATTCAAGTCAAGGAACGATTGAAAGCAACACTTGATCGACAAAAGAGTTATGCTGATAACAGACAAAAGCCATTGGAATTTCAGGTAGGAGATAAAATGTTATTAAAAGTCTCTCCTTGGAAAGGAGTGGTAAGATTCATCAAAAGGGGAAAGCTAAGTCCCAGGTACGTTGGACCTTTTGAGATTATTAAAAGAATAGGACCTGTAGCCTATCAGCTACAACTGCCAGAGGAAATATCAGGAATACATGATGTATTTCATGTATGAAATCTCAAGAAGTGCTTAGCTGATGAATCACTGGTAGTACCTCTTAAGGATATAGAGGTAAATGAACAACTTAAGTTTGTAGAGAAGCCTTTACAAATTGAAGACATGAAAGTTAAGAACCTCAAGCACAAGAGATTAGTTCTGGTCAAAGTGAAATGGGACTCCAAAAGAGGACCAGAATACACATGGGAGCTTGAATAAGAGATGCAAAGGAAATATCCGCACCTGTTCCAGTAGATCTCAAGGACGAGCTCTAAAACAAGGTGGGGAGGATATAACAACCCTCCTAAATTTTTCCGACACCCTAAAAATAATTAGAATATCCGTACATGTCCTAAAATACACCCCGTATACGAAAACGGGCCCCGAATACTTTTATTTTTATTAAATTAAAAACAAGGATTTTAGAGCTGTCGCGGGCCGCGTAGGACCCCTCCTTGGTCTACGCGGGGCGCGAGCGAAGGGACATGAGGCGCAGCCCGGTGCTGCCACGTGTCGTGCAAGTGTCGAGTCTAGTCCGATGACCGGTCAAGGCTAAAGCCTACTCCCCCTATGTCACGGGCCGCGAAGGATTAACCTCGGGCTACGCGTGTCGCGAGGAAGTGTCGATCAGACACTATAAATAGAAGGGAAGGGCCTTCAGTCCTAAATCGCTCACGATCTATCCCTCTCTCGAATTTCTGCATAGTTGAAGTAATATTTGGGTAGTATATACCCCTAATTAACGAAGTTCTGCCCCGTTGTAAGTATTATAACCCCGGTTACGTATTAGATACGCTGCTCGATTGATCCAGGGTTCCGTAACGGCTGTCGTGGTTCTGCCCGACGTAGTCATTGGAATGTCGTCTCGGGGAGGGTATTACTAATGTAAATATTGGGTTATTATACTAACGCGTGTGCAATTGTGTATTTAATAGATAATCACCAGGAAATCCCTAAAGAAAATCTAAGATAGCAATGTGAATAATCTCCTTTTTTGTAAATTGTTTTCACAAAACCTTAATTATTTTACAATGTGATTAGCAGTGATTGAGTCTTTGTAGTTCTTCAATTACTACTGGTATGTTGGGGTTTTGTATACAAAATGTGGAACACATTACCATTGGAGAAAGAGTTAGCCAATGTGTAATATGACCCACCAGTCAGGATTGACAGTACTGAATGAGTAATTGTGTAGAAATAAACATTGTAATAGCTCTCAATCCTGTTAAAAGATAAAATTCTTCTTGATTAAACTGGGATTCACTCACCAGTATTTCCCACTGACATAATGTTTTTAAACGCGTTTCAGGTAACAAAATGTGAAAGCCAAATAGAAGCCAGCTGGACAGCACTGAAGGCTTGGAAAAGTGGTAATAAAGTTACCTAAAATAAATAGATGTTTTTATTAAATAAAAATAGGATTTATTCCTATGAAAATGTGTGTACTTAAAACTTGGGTTTTATCCCATGAGTTTAATATTATGAAAGTGTGGTATTTTACTATGATAAAATATTTCCTAACTACGGTCCTGATGTAATTTCCGCTGCCAAAATAATAAACACCGATACCACCAAAACTGGGCTCGCGGCCGCCCGTTCCTAGGACAGATAAGGGGCGGGGGTTGCGACAATGAATGGTGAAAGAGAGCTAATAGAACATGACATGTATTGTTCTATTTATAGTACAATCCTAACCACTGAGCATCTAATGCTGACGTCACCTAGACAGTGACATCTAACAAACTAATAACCTCTTAACACTGATCTAGACAACAACTGTTACATTGAAACAAATGAGATACTAAACACTGATTACTATCCACTGTTGTTGCCTAAACACTGATGTAGCAATCAGTGCTTTCTTCATATCAGTGCTTTCTTCATTGGTTGATCAGTCCTTTGAATCAGCAGTGCTTTGGTCTTCAACAGGCTTTGACAAACATTAGTTGTTAGGTCTTCAGTCTTTGTATCAGCAGTACTTGTATGAACAGATGTTGAGAAGATCTGTCCTTAGGACTGGCAGTTGATAGAAGCACTACCATTGGAGGGAACTTAGAACATGCAAGCTTATTGTGGATAAACTGTTGAGAACCAGTTTTGGCTTTCAGTATCATCTGTTCTTTTGGGTTTGATTACATGGGCCAACATGTTCTAATATTGATCTCGAGTATCAGATTGTTTTATATATCCAAGATTCTTTTATTTTGAAAGTATATCCAAAATTAATTTATATATCAGATTTCAAATTACTTGGAGATATATTTACCCAAAGTTAGGAAGGACATATTAGAATCCTTATTCAAAACCAAATTATGTAAGTTTTCATCAAATTTTAGGAAGAAAAAATATGATCAATTCTATGAAAATAGAAGAACTAATCATGTAAATTTTCAATTACTAAATTAATTCACCACTAAATATATAATGATATGAATACAAAGTAAAAGTGGTGAATTAATTTGAAGTTGGTTATGTAACCATACAAGGGAAAGCGTACATTTATATAGATATAGACGACAACTCAACTTTCAATTTCTAGATTCTTTCTGGAAGGACGACGCAATTGCAAGTCGGCATTTGTTCTTACTTTTATTTTACATGTTCCAACATTAATGACTTTTTGACAATCTTCGTCAATGCTAAGACCATGTTTTAATCAAGAAAATCCTTTTAATATAACATGTTTAGCCATTAATCCAGAAACCGTAACCATACAAAACCGGATTTAGTCAGGTTTGGCTTTCAGTATCATCTGTTCTTTTGGGTTTGATTACATGGGCCAACATGTTCTAATATTGATCTCGAGTATCAGATTGTTTTATATATCCAAGATTTCTTTTATTTTGAAAGTATATCCAAAATTAATTTATATATCAGATTTCAAATTTATTGGAGATATATTTACCCAAAGTTAGGAACGACATATTAGAATCCTTATTCAAAACCAAATTATGTAAGTTTTCATCAAATTTTAGGAAGAAAAAATATGATCAATTCTACGAAAATACAAGAACTAATCATGTAAATTTTCAATTACTAAATTAATTCACCACTAAATATATAATGATATGAATACAAAGTCAAAGTGGTGAATTAATTTGAAGTTGGTTATGAAACCATACAAGGGAAAGCGTACATTTATATAGATATAGACGACAACTCAACTTTCAGTTTCTAGATTCTTTCTGGAAGGATGACGCAATTGCAAGTCGGCATTTGTTCTTACTTTTATTTTACATGTTCCAACATTAATAACTTTTTGACAATCTTCGTCAATGCAAAGACCATGTTTTAATCAAGAAAATCCTTTTAATATAACATGTTTAGCCATTAATCCAGAAACCGTAACCATACAAAACCGGATTTAGTCAGGTTTGGCTTTCAGTATCATCTGTTCTTATGGGTTTGATTACATGGGCCAACATGTTCTAATACTGATCTCGAGTATCAGATTGTTTTATATATCCAAGATTTCTTTTATTTTGAAAGTATATCCAAAATTAATTTATATATCAGATTTCAAATTTCTTGGAGATATATTTACCCAAAGTTAGGAACGACATATTAGAATCCTTATTCAAAACCAAATTATGTAAGTTTTCATCAAATTTTAGGAAGAAAAAATGTGATCAATTCTACGAAAATACAAGAACTAATCATGTAAATTTTCAATTACTAAATTAATTCACCACTAAATATATAATGATATGAATACAAAGTCAAAGTGGTGAATTAATTTGAAGTTGGTTATGAAACCATACATGGGAAAGCGTACATTTATATAGATATAGACGACAACTCAACTTTCAGTTTCTAGATTCTTTCTGGAAGGATGACGCAATTGCAAGTCGGCATTTGTTCTTACTTTTATTTTACATGTTCCAACATTAATGACTTTTTGACAATCTTCGTCAATGCTAAGACCATGTTTTAATCAAGAAAGTCCTTTTAATATAACATGTTTAGCCAT
The DNA here is from genome assembly GCA_030545235.1 of Helianthus tuberosus. Lineage (NCBI taxonomy): Eukaryota > Viridiplantae > Streptophyta > Magnoliopsida > Asterales > Asteraceae > Helianthus > Helianthus tuberosus. The sequence goes on from CM060448.1 coordinate 2,010,526, forward strand.
TAATCCAGAAACCGTAACCATACAAAACCGGATTTAGTTAGGTTTGGCTTTCAGTATCATCTGTTCTTTTGGGTTTGATTACATGGGCCAACATGTTCTAATATTGATCTCGAGTATCAGATTGTTTTATATATCCAAGATTTCTTTTATTTTGAAAGTATATCCCAAATTCATTTATATATCAGATTTCAAATTTTTTGGAGGTATATTTACCTAAAGTTAGGAACGACATATTAGAATCCTTATTCAAAACCAAATTATGTAAGTTTTCATCAAATTTTAGGAAGAAAAAATATGATCAATTCTACGAAAATACAAGAACTAATCATGTAAATTTTCAATTACTAAATTAATTCACCACTAAATATATAATGATATGAATACAAAGTAAAAGTGGTGAATTAATTTGAAGTTGATTATGAAACCATACAAGGGAAAGCGTACATTTATATAGATATAGACGACAACTCAACTTTCAGTTTCTAGATTCTTTCTGGAAGGATGACGCAATTGCAAGTCGGCATTTGTTCTTACTTTTATTTTACATGTTCCAACATTAATGACTTTTTGACAATCTTCGTTAATGCTAAGACCATGTTTTAATCAAGAAAATCCTTTTAATATAACATGTTTAGCCATTAATCCAGAAACCGTAACCATACAAAACCGGATTTAGTCAGGTTTGGCTTTCAGTATCATCTGTTCTTTTGGGTTTGTTCTTTTATTTTGAAAGTATATCCAACATTAATTTATATATCAGATTTCAAATTTCTTGGAGATATATTTACCCAAAGTTAGGAACGACATATTAGAATCCTTATTCAAAACCAAATTATGTAAGTTTTCATCAAATTTTAGGAAGAAAAAATATGATCAATTCTACGAAAATACAAGAACTAATCATGTAAATTTTCAATTACTAAATTAATTCACCACTAAATATATAATGATATGAATACAAAGTCAAAGTGGTGAATTAATTTAAAGTTGGTTATGAAACCATACATGGGAAAGCGTACATTTATATAGATATAGACGACAACTCAACTTTCACTTTCTAGATTCTTTCTGGAAGGATGTCGCAATTGCAAGTCTGCATTTGTTCTTACTTTTATTTTACATGTTCCAACATTAATGACTTTTTGACAATCTTTGTCAATGCTAAGACCATGTTTTAATCAAGAAAATCCTTTTAATATAACATGTTTAGCCATTAATCCAGAAACCGTAACCATACAAAACCGGATTTAGTCAGGTTTGGCTTTCAGTATCATCTATTGTTTTGGGTTTGATTACATGGGCCAAGATGTTCTAATATTGATCTCGAGTATCAGATTGTTTTATATATCCAAGATTTCTTTTATTTTGAAAGTATATCCAAAATTAATTTATATATCAGATTTCAAATTTCTTAGAGATATATTTACCCAAAGTTAGGAACTACATATTAGAATCCTTATTCAAAACCAAATTATGTAAGTTTTCATCAAATTTTAGTAAGAAAAAATATGATCAATTCTACGAAAATACAAGAACTAATCATGTAAATTTTCAATTACTAAATTAATTCACAACTAAATATACAATGATATGAATACAAAGTCAAAGTGGTGAATTAATTTGAAGTTGGTTATAAAACCATACAAGGGAAAGCGTACATTTATATAGATATAGACGACAACTCAACTTTCAATTTCTAGATTCTTTTTGGAAGGATGACGCAATTGCAAGTCTGCATTTGTTCTTACTTTTATTTTACATGTTCCAACATTAATGACTTTTTGACAATCTTCGTCAATGCTAAGACCATGTTTTAATCAAGAAAATGCTTTTAATATAACATGTTTAGCCATTAATCCAGAAACCGTAACCATACAAAACCGGATTTAGTCAGGTTTGGCTTTCAGTATCATCTGTTCTTTTGGGTTTGATTACATGGGCCAACATGTTCTAATATTGATCTCGAGTATCAGATTGTTTTATATATCCAAGATTTCTTTTATTTTGAAAGTATATCCAAAATTCATTTATATATCATATTTTAAATTTCTTGGAGATATATTTACCTAAAGTTAGGAACGACATATTAGAATCCTTATTCAAAACCAAATTATGTAAGTTTTCATCAAATTTTAGGAAGAAAAAATATGATCAATTCTACGAAAATACAAGAACTAATCATGTAAATTTTCAATTACTAAATTAATTCACCACTAAATATATAATGATATGAATACAAAGTCAAAGTGGTGAATTAATTTAAAGTTGGTTATGAAACCATACATGGGAAAGCGTACATTTATATAGATATAGACGACAACTCAACTTTCAGTTTCTAGATTCTTTCTGGAAGGATGACGCAATTGCAAGTCGGCATTTGTTCTTACTTTTATTTTACATGTTCCAACATTAATGACTTTTTGACAATCTTCGTCAATGCTAAGACCATGTTTTAATCAAGAAAATCCTTTTAATATAACATGTTTATCCATTAATCCAGAAACCGTAACCATACAAAACCGGATTTAGTCAGGTTTGGCTTTCAGTATCATCTGTTCTTTTGGGTTTGATTACATGGGCCAACATGTTCTAATATTGATCTCGAGTATCAGATTGTTTTATATATCCAAGATATCTTTTATTTTGAAAGTATATCCAAAATTAATTTATATATCAGATTTCAAATTTCTTGGAGATATATTTACCCAAAGTTAGGAATGACATATTAGAATCCTTATTCAAAACCAAATTATGTAAGTTTTCATCAAATTTTAGTAAGAAAAAATATGATCAATTCTAAAAAAATACAAGAACTAATCATGTAAATTTTCAATTACTAAATTAATTCACCACTAAATATATAATGATATGAATACAAAGTCAAAGTGGTGAATTAATTTGAAGTTGGTTATAAAACCATACAAGGGAAACGTACATTTATATAGATATAGACGACAACTCAACTTTCAGTTTCTAGATTCTTTCTGGAAGGATGACGCAATTGCAAGTCTGCATTTGTTCTTACTTTTATTTTACATGTTCCAACATTAATGACTTTTTGACAATCTTCGTCAATGCTAAGACCATGTTTTAATCAAGAAAATCCTTTTAATATAACATGTTTAGCCATTAATCCAGATACCGTAACCATACAAAACCGGATTTAGTCAGGTTTGGCTTTCAATATCATCTGTTCTTTTGGGTTTTATTACATGGGCCAACATGTTCTAATATTGATCTCGAGTATCAGATTGTTTTATATATCCAAGATTTCTTTTATTTTGAAAGTATATCCAAAATTAATTTATATATCAGATTTCAAATTTCTTGGAGATATATTTACCCAAAGTTAGGAACGACATATTAGAATCCTTATTCAAAACCAAATTATGTAAGTTTTCATCAAATTTTAGGAAGAAAAAATATGATCAATTCTACGAAAATACAAGAACTAATCATGTAAATTTTCAATTACTAAATTAATTCACCACTAAATATATAATTCACCACCAAATTGATATATCTTAAGTCAAATTGATACTTAGGTGACCTCTAAATAGAATGGGCATATCGGGTTTTTTTTTTTTTTTTGTACCAGGAACCGGTTCCTAACCGGACCCAGATCTTGTTAGAGTGTAGGGGAACCGGTTCTCGTAGGAACCAGGTTCAGTTCCTAACCGGATATAGTGCTTTAATACTGGAACCGATAGTAACCCATCCCGGATTGGGTTGGAACCGGGTACTCTGAAGAATCGATTCCACCGAGTAAGTCCTTACAATCACTGAAATGTTACGGTGGAATCGGTTCTTAAAAAAAATCCTTATATTGGATAAAATACTGCAATTTAAAAAAAAACATACAAACATATTAAAGAAAATAAAAACATATTGTATTGTAGCCGGTTTATTTCTTTGACCGTTTACTTTTCGTGGATGCGTCCATTCGACTTGCAGCTCGCTTTGGTGGTGCCACTTCGATTCCAACGGTAATAAGCATTAAATGGGCATTTTGCAACGGCTAGGAATCGATTCCGACGGCTAGGAATCGATTCCAATGGTAATCAAACTCCATGAGTGCGAGAGTATGGTTAAAAGAATCCTTCCACGGAGCATAGTTCGCACAATTCAAAGTATCAATAGCCATAGCATGAGCTGATAGTGGATTAAAATGAGAAGAATAAGATACATTGCAAAAGAAGAAGTTAGAGTGACTTATGGGTAACCTAAAACTAAGGCTGGCGAAAATCAAGACCATTATACTAAGGAAGCTCTGATAACGTTATTTATACACACCAATTTTAAATAAGGTTCTGCTTGAATGACGGTTTTCGCTCTGGCTATGGCCAATCATACAAATATTATGAACTGTCAGACTGTGCAGATTAGATGTAACACATCACCTTTGGGCAGAAGTTGAAATACCACAATTTTAGGCACAAGTTAAAGTTTGCGAGACATGAGTGTAACATATCACCTTTGGGTAGAAAAAGAAACACCCATGCATCTAAGGCAGAAGTCATGTGTATATCATATGAATAAATGTAATAAGGTAAGTGTTACACTATGCTTGTTCATATAATAAGGATATACACCTAAGTGACTATGCTTAAGTTCCCAAAATAACACCACAAGTAAACACATCACATTTGGGCAGAAGTGAGAACTTGAAAAAATGTTATTTTAGTTTAGCAAATTTAAAATCAATAAAAAAAGAATTAGTTGAATGATTATTTAAAAGTTATGTTTATAAAACATAAAAGAGTAAGGTTTTATAAAACAAAATTATTTAATAATAAACTCAGCTAATTCATAGATGGATTGCAACGGAAATGAAAGTAAACTTTATAACACAATCAAAGAGAGATAGTTTTCAACAAACATGATTTTCATTAGTCAAATGATTGTATGCATTACAAGGATTCAACTATGCATGCATGTATTACTAAACTCACCCTTAGCCTGAGCTCACAGTTAGTTCGTACAAGATGAATGGTGAAAGAGAGCTAAGAGAACAGTACAGGCACTGTTCTATTTATAGTACAATCCTAACCACTGAGCATCTAATGCTGACGTCACCTAGACAGTGACATCAGCAACTGTTACATTGAAACAACTGAGATACTAAACACTGATTACTATCCACTGTTGTTGCCTAAACACTGATGTAGCAATCAATGCTTTCTTCATTGGTTGATCAGTCCTTTGAATCAGCAATGCTTTGGTTTTCAACAGGCTTTGACAAACATCAGTTGTTAGGTCTTCAGTCTTTGTATCGGCAGTACTTGTATGAACAGATGTTGAGAAGATCAATCCTTAGGACTGTCTGTTGATAGAAGCACTGCCATTGGAGGGAACTTAGAACATTCAAGCTTATTGTGGATCAACAGTTGAGAACCAGTTTTGGCTTTCAGTATCATTTGTTCTTCTGGGTTTGATTACATGGGCCAACAATCTCCCCTAGAACAGATGATGCCAAAATACTTCCTTATTCTTGATCTTTATTCTCTCATCAGTTTTTCCCCGATTTGCCCTTTGAATTGCAATTCAAAGTTCAGGGAATCTTCATCATCCCCATCCCTGTAAAGTTGAAGTTCCAAAAGATCTAGGATATCAGCCGCATCCAGACCTAATGCATCCTCCCTTGATATGTGTTCAACTGTACCATTGGACTTGAGCAAAGTCAATACATGGGTCTTTCTATCAGACCTCCACTTTAGTATTTTTGAGTTTAATGGGTTTTTTCGGAGATACACTTATTTGTGATGAGTTGGAGATGGAGGTCTGCTTGTCAGCCTTTGAACTGTTTCAGCAAGGTGAGCTTGAAGCTTTAATGAGGCATCATCCAAGCCATACATGATCTGATTCTTGATAGGCTGTTTCATGATCTCAGCTTCTCTCTTTGCATCTTCCTCATCCATCTGCTTCTGTCTTTTTCTTTGATCTAAGACATGGGTGGATAAGTCAGAGGATGTGAATAATGTTTTCAGAGAAAGAGAGGGTCTGCTGCTCAGGCTTATCAGTGGTTTGGTCTTTATACACTAGCTTCTTTGGAGCTGTTGGATCTGTTTCTCTTAGTTTTTCCAACTTTTCATATACTTGATCAATATACTGCCTGGACCATCTTGAAATGGCCCTTGCAGATCTATACTTGGCTGCAACCAACTCAGCCCTCTTCCTCTTGTATTCTAAGGTAAGTTATGCACTAGATTTCTTGAACTTGTTCCAGTTTGGTGCAGACTTCTTCATTTGAGGATCATTCTTCATCCTTTCAATTCTGTTTGCTTCTGCTTTGAGAGCTGTGAGAGGCCAGTCTTTGAACTGATGTTCTTTGGCAGGATATGGTTTGTCTCTCATGATAAGCTCTAAGAGATCTTTCATTAGCTTCTTTTGAAGATCAACATTGGGTGGCAGATTTGACATCTACTTGCTCAAGTCTCTTGCAAAGTCTTCCAGTTTCCTGACTTTACTTAACCCATGCTGCATTCGACTTGAGAGGTTGGTGTCACCTTTCCTTTTACTCTCTTGCTTGGCAATATATTCAGCTTGTTTGACTTTTAGTTTCAGATATTCATCCATGTTTCTTGGATCTCTGAAGCCATAAAGAGATGGGAAGGTTCTTTTGGATGGATCATCCTCTGTATAGAATTGCCTCATTTCATTTTTCACTGTATGCAATTCCATAGGATAACTTACTGCCAATGGAATGTCTCTTGAAGGGTCTCGACCCGTGATGGTTATGGTTGAACAAGTGGATTTGTTGTACGTGATGGTGGAGGAATAAATGGTTCAGGGTTTGTTTGAATGAAAGGTTCAGATGACAGAGGAACAGGTGCTGGTATGTCATCTTCATTCATAGTGAATTTCCATTTTCTGGTATAAACAAATTTAGGAGAAGGAGTTTTAGTAGGAGAATTGGAAATAGTAATGAAAATTGTTTGAGAAGGAAATTGGAAGGTTGTGGAAGTGGTTTGTTGACTAACAACTATTGAAACAACTAGTGTCTCAACCGTTGTTGTCTTAAGAACTGTTGAAGTGTCAACATTTGTTGCAGTGGTGGATGGTAGTGGTGATGATGGTTTTGTTTTCTGCTTTTTGACAGGTTGTTTTTGTGGTGGTGGTGTTGGTTTATATGTGGCAGTGGATGACTTTTTGATACCAGCAGTGGTTTTGAGACCAGCAGTGGTTTGCTTTTCAGGTTTTTCAGTGGTTTCTTTTGGTGGTGAAGGTGATTTTGGGTATGTGGCAAGAGGTGGTTTGTTGTGTTTATGGGATTTTCTTCTATCAGAAGTGCCAAGATCTTTTGTCTTAATCTCACAATTTTTCCGTTCCTTTTGTTCCTTCTTCCAAATCCTTTCCTTTGTTTCATTTTGATTTTGAATAGTCTTTTTGTTTGCAGCCTCTTCGTCTGCTTGAATGTTTAGGGTTTCATCAATTCCCTTTCTTTTACTTTGACAGATGTTTCAACAGAGGTTGCAGAAGACTTCTTTCTAGGCTCTGGCTTTTGTGTTGGCTTTTGTCTTGGAGTAGGACTGCCAAACTTCTTCATATCATGTTTCTCCCCCTTTTTGACATCATCTTGATCATCATCATCTTCAAAGATGGATGCAGGGGTAGTGCCGGTCATCTTTGTTAGGGATTCTTTGATACCCTTGATGTTAGCCTGAGTATCTTTATACCTTGCTTCAACCATATTTCTGATAAGCGCAATGTGTGTATTATGTTGAATTTCAACAAGTTCCCTTTGAGCAGTCGGAATGGGCTGGACGGATTTCCAGAGCTCTTGGGATAATTGTTGATGTGTTGGTTGACTTTTGGAAGCTTCTACCAGTGTTTGTATTAACTGATTCATTGAAAGAACAGTGGTTTCAATGGAAGATAACCTCTCTGTCAAATCTTGGTATTTTAAACCATCACCCAAATGAATGGGATCATCTGATTTCCCACCAGTGGTGGTTGTATCTGTTGTTGAAACAAGAGGAGTCTCTAAGTTATCATCAGCAGATGCCCCTTTTTCTTGGTACTGGGACTTCTTTCTTTAGCAGTGGTTTCCTTAGAAATCTCACCAGTGGTTAGCTTGAACACACCAGTGGATACCTTGGTTCCCACAGAAGAAATTGCCTTAAAGGGAGTCTTACTTATGAAACTACTGTCCAGGTGTAGATAAGTGGATCCATCACCTGTAGTAGCTGTTCCACTTGAACTACTAGTAAGAATTTCATGAAATTCTAGTGGTGTAGCCTCCTCAGCTGTTTGTGGGATAACCGATTGAGTTGGTTTAGACATAGCCATTGTAGAAGTTGTACTCTCAGTAATGTGTTGGTGAGAGGGGCTGCTTTGGGTCTGAATCTCAATGGCATCAAACAGAGGTTTTATTGATGGTGGAATTGGAGATGTGGAGAGAGGTGTGGAAAGAGAATTTACCCCGGGAGCAGGACTTGTAAGCATACTCTCAAGTGAGGGTGATGCTTCATATGAGGGTGTCCCTGTGCATACAACATGTTCCTTTTGTGTGTAAGCATGAGGAGTTGAGGCTTTAGGTGGAGATCTTACCAGCTGTTGTGAGGAAGTAGCAACAGTGGTTTCAGGTGACTTTTGTGATGTCACTGGGTTAACTTCTGGGATCTCATCTTCCAGAAGGCCCGTTTTAATGGGTTTGGTGGATTTCTTTTTGGTCTTTTTGGTATGTTTTGGTGGGGGTTGTACAGCAGTGGTTGTGCTGCTGTGGTTACCATGAGCAGTGAGCTTAACAGCTGAAGTCTGAGGAGCAGATGTGGACTCATCCAAAATTTGCTCAGACTCCCCTGCTTGTGTTTTTGAACTTTTTGACTCTTTAGCCATTAGGCGAGTAAAAGTTTCAACAGGCAAGCTGTTTATTTGAAAAGGTGTTCCCTGTTCCAAAGATTTTACATTTTCTTTTGGATTTTTTGTTGTAAATAATAGCTAAGGAATCTAGGGAACAACAAGAAAACTTGTGGCTTCTTGTCTTTGACATTTTTTAAATTATTAACCAAATCAGTAAAAATTGCTTGGGGGTAATTGAAATCAGTTTTAGACATAATAGCATACCCCAAGTATTGGATTTCTCAAAGGAAATTCGTTAAAAACAGTTGTTTTATTTGAAACACAAGTGAGCAGAGTATGAAACAGGAATTTCATAGGAGGTGGAAATTCTCCTTTTTGCATTGTTGCTTTTGTTAACTGTCCTGCATACCCTCATTCGATCAAATCAATTTGATACTCACTTTTAGGGAAGGAAATTTTACCTGCCAAGTCGTTCATTTGAAAAACCTCTGAGATGGTTTGTGGTGTGATTGGGACCAAAATACCTCCTACTTTTGATGTAATAGCCCAGGGCTTTTTATCTTGAAGTTCAAGATTAGCATTGGCCCAGAAATCTCGTAGGGTATCTTGATAATTGGTGCATTACAAGTGAGCAAAGTTTAGTCCTTTGAGGATGATAGGGTGTCGATAATGGTATGAAAGTCAGTATTTTTGGTTGTTTTTTCGAAAGTACAAATATAATTGTGTGGATGTTTGATGATAAGAGTCATGATCGGAATGAAAAAACACGAATGATTGAGAGAGAATGAAGAAGAAGAGTGTAACCGCTTTTGAGAATTTTTGAATTCACGGTGATGAAAACTCTGTTTGGGGGTTTTATCAGGGTTTTATTGGGATGAAAAAGTGAATGCTGACGTGGCAGCGATTTCAAAGAGCTGACGGCTAACATCTGCCCACGTGACAACCTCTGATGGAGTAGTGGAAGATAGTTGTTTGGAAACCACTGATGGACAATATCAGTGGTTGAGAACAGTGAATGGTGAAAACAGTGGCTAATTTTAACTATCAGTGGATAGATATCAATGATTGAAACACTGATGTTTGGTCAACAGTGGTCAACAAGGAATATGAAGAAACATAGGTTGTCTTTCTGCATTGGGTGGAATTTCAACAATCAGTGGTTGAAACAATCAGTGGATATGGTCAGACTTTTAAGGATTTATGAAAAATTTTCATTTTAACTATTTTTAAGGATGGATATTTGATTTTCTGAAAACATTTTAATGCTCTTTATTCATAGAAAACCAAGTTTTGCTTGTTAGTCCATGTTAAGCATGCCAATTCTAAAGATCAAGCTTTCAAAGGTGGATGTGTCTAATGCTTTTGTTAGCACATCTGCCAGCTGATCTTTAGTTGGAACATGATGCAGATAAATCAAACCTTTTTCATAGCAATCCCTCACAAAGTGATGTCTGATGTCAATGTGCTTGGTGGTTGAATGAGAGACTGGATTTTTGATGATATTTTCAGCTGCTTGACTGTCCAACATGAGTGGTGTCTCTAAAGCATTTATACCAAAATCCAGCAATTGATTTTGAAGCCACAAAAGTTAGGCTATACAGCTTGCAGCAGTAATGTATTCAGCTTCAGCAGTGGATGTTGAAACAGCTACTTGCTTTTTGCTTTGCCAAGACACCAAGCAATCGCCTAGGAATTGACACTGTCGCAACCCCCGTTCCCCTATACAAATACAGGAATGGACGGTAGCGACCAGTTTCGGTGGTATCTGGTATTGTCTAATTTTGGCAGCGGAAATTACATCAGGATCGTAGTTAGGAAATATTTTATCAGAGTAAAATACCACACTTTCATAATATTAAACTCATGGGATAAAACCCAAGTTTTAAGTACACATATTTTCATAGGAATAAATCCTATTTTTATTTAATAAAAACATCTATTTATTTTAGGTAACTTTATTACCACTTTTCCAAGCCTTCAGTGCTGTCCAGCTGGCTTCTATTTGGCTTTCACATTTTGTTACTTGAAACGCGTTTAAAAACATTTTGTCAGTGGGAAATACTGGTGAGTGAATCCCAGTTTAATCAAGTTTAAATAAAAACCATTGTACAGTATTGAGGGCGATCTCGCAATTACATTTGCTTACAAGTCATATCAATTACCACCCACGATACTGTCAAACCCGACTTGTGGAAAAGTTACTTCTCGCAAGGCAGTAACTAATTTTGTATACAAAACCCCAACATACCGACGATAATTGTATCCTTACAAATACTCAATAACAGCTTAATATATAATTAATTGTGTGAGGTTTTGTAAGAACAGTTAACAAAAAGGAGATTACTAACATTGCTGTCTTAGGTTTTCAGTAAAAATTTCCTGGGAATAATCTATAATTTACACAAATGCACGCGTGTTAGTATAATAACCCATTTTAACATTAGTAATACCCTCCCCGAGACGGCATTCCAACGACTACGTTGGGCAGAACCACGACAGCCGTTACGGAACCCTAGATCAATCGGGCAGAGTATCTAATACGTATCCAGGGGTTATGATACTTACAACGGAGCAGAACTTCGTTATTTAGGGGGGGGGGTATTAGACTCGAGTATAGAGTATACTACGTGAAATTTAGAGAAAGAAAGAAAAATTTGAGCGAATTCGACTGAAGGCCCGAGCTCCAGCTTTATAGGGGCTTGCCCGCGTAAGAGTAGGCTAAGGCCTACGCGGCCCGTGTACTAGGTCGGGTAGGGTTTAGCTCATCCGGGTCATCGACTAGCTTCGCCACGATGATGACACGTGTCATGACCGGGTGTCGCCGCGTTTTCAATTGCTCGCGGCCCGCGTAAGATCCCTAAGGGGACTACGCGCCCCGCGTCAAACCCAAAAATTTCATTTTTAATTAATTTTAATAATATAAAAGGTATTCGGGGTCTGTTTTCACGTATGGGGTGTTTTTATGGACATATTGGGATATTTTAAATATTTTTAGGGTGTCAGAAAATTTATGAGGATGTTGGTTTTCTTTAGGGTTGTTATATCCTCCCCACCTTGTTTTAGAGCTCGTCCTCGAGGTATACTGGAACAGGTGTGGATATTTCCTTTGCATTTCCGTTTCAAGCTCCCATGTGTACTCTGGTCCTCTTTTGGAGTCCCATTTTACTTTGACCAGAACTAATCTCTTGTGCTTAAGGTTCTTGACTTTCCTGTCTTCGATTTGTAGAGGCCTTTCTACAAACTTGAGTTGTTCATTTACCTCTATGTCCTTTAGAGGCACTATGAGTGATTCATCAGCTAGGCATTTCTTGAGATTAGATACATGAAATACATCATGTATTCCTGCCATTTCCCCTGGCAGTTGTAGCTGATAGGCTACAGGTCCTATTTTTCTAATAATCTCAAAAGGTCCAATATACCTAGGACTTAGCTTTCCTCTTTTGATGAATCTTACTACTCCTTTCCAAGGAGAGACTTTTAACAATACTTGGTCCCCTACTTGAAATTCCAATGGTTTCCGTCTGTTGTCCGCATAGCTTTTCTGTCGATCACATGCTGCTTTTAGTCGTTCCTTGACTTGAATAATCTTGTCGGTTGTTTCTTGTACAATCTCAGGTCCAGATAGTTGATTTTCCCCAATTTCTGCCCAACAGACTGGGGTTCGGCACTTTCATCCATAAAGTGCTTCGAATGGTGCAGCATTGATACTTGTGTGATAACTGTTATTATAAGAAAATTATATTAAAGGTAAGTGATCGTCCCAATTACCTCCGAAATCAATTACACAAGCTCTAAGCATGTCCTCCATTGTCTGAATTGTCCTTTCGCTTTGTACGTCCGTTTGAGGATGATATGCTGTGCTTAGATTTAGTTTGGTTCCCATTGCTTTTTGGAAACTGGCCCAAAAATGAGAGGTAAAACGGCTATCTCTATCAGAAACAATTGATAAAGGAATTCCATGTAAAGAAACAATTTCATTTACATACAATTTAGCTAGCTGTTCCATACTGAAAGTTTCCTTCATTGGTAGGAAGTGAGCTGACTTAGTTAGCCTATCTACGATCACCCAGATTGTATCATTACCTTTCTTTGTTTTGGGTAATTTGGTAACAAAATCCATTGTTATCAATTCCTATTTCCATACTGGCATTTCTAATTGTTGCAGCAATCCTGAGGGTTTCTGGTGTTCAGCTTTAACTTGTGAACAGGTTAAGCATTTGGAAACATAGGCTGCTATATCCTTTTTCATTCCTATCCACCAAAAATTCTTTCTTAAATCCTGATACATTTTATCACTTCCTGGGTGTATCCTATACTTGGAGTTATGGGCTTCTTCTAATATACGATGACGTAGGTTTCCTAATTTAGGTATCCACATTCTCTTTTCATGGAATCTCCAAATTCCATCTGTTCCTTGTTCTAATTCCTTGATCATTCCTTTTAATTTTTCAGTATCATCCTTGATTACTGATTCTTGTGCTTTTCTAATTTGATCATTTAAATCTACTTGTAGATTTAATTTAAGAGAACGTACCCTTTTTGGCTTCTCATGATACTTTTGACTTAAAGCATCAGCCACTACATTTGCCTTTCCTGCATGATACTGGATATTACAATCATAATCGCTAAGAATCTCCATCCAGCGTCTTTGTCTCATATTCAACTCTTTTTGCCCAAAAACATACCTTAAACTCTTATGATCAGTGAATATAGTAAACTTGCTACCATAAAGGTAATGTCTCCAAATCTTAAGGGCAAAAATTATAGCTCCTAATTCTAAATCATGGGTTGAATAATTCTCTTCAAGATTCTTAAGCTGTCTAGATGCGTAAGCTATAACTTTTTGGCGTTGCATCAACACACATCCATAACCTAACTTAGAAGCGTCACAATATACTACAAAATCTTCAGTTCCTTCTGGTAACGCTAGTATGGGTGTATTAGTTAATCTTTGCTTAAGAATTCTAAATGCTTCTTCCTGTTTTGGTCCCCATTCAAACTTAATGGATTTACAGGTTAACTTAGTTAAGGGAATGACTATTCTAGAAAAAATCTTGAATAAATTTTCTATAATAACCAGCCAATCCTAAGAAACTTCTAACCTCGGTTAGTGACTCAGGGGTTTTCCATTTGGTAATCGCTTCGATCTTGGTTAGATCTACATGAATTCCTTCATGGTTGACTAAATGTCCATGAAAATGTACCTGTTCTAACCAAAACTCGCACTTTGAAAACTTAGCATATAGCTTTTCCTTTCTTAGTAAGCTTAGAAGTGCGTGCAAATGCTTTGCATGTTCCTCTTTACCTTTAGAGTAAATTAGAATATCATCTATGAAGACAATTATGAATTTATCCAAATATGGCTTACATATTCGGTTCATCATATCCATAAATGCGGCTGGGGCATTGGTTAAACCAAATGGCATGACAGTAAATTCATAATGGCCGTACCTTGTTTTGAATGCGGTTTTAGGAATGTCCTCTTCATATACCTTTAATTGATGATATCCTGATCTTAAATCGATTTTAGAGAAGAATCGAGCTCATTGCAATTGATCGAACAGATCATCGATTCTTGGTAATCAGTACCGGTTCTTAATCGTGACCTTGTTTAATTCACGGTAGTCAATGCACATACGTATTGATCCATCCTTCTTTTTGACGAATAAAATAGGTGCTCCCCATGGCGATGAGCTTGGCTGTATAAACCTTTTCTTCAACAACTCGTCTAACTGCTTCTTCAGTTCTTGCATTTCTGCGGGTGCCAAACGGTAGGGTGCTTTGGCAATTGGTGCTGTTCCTGGCAGTAGGTGAATTCTAAATTCAACTTCCCTGTCTGGCGGTAGTCCTAGCAATTCTTCTGGGAAGATATCTGAAAACTGAGACACTACTGGAATATCTTTTAGTTCTTTTCCTTTAGTGTTAGTGATTATAGAAATCAAATACACTATAGATCCTTTTCTTATACAACTTGCAGTTTTCATCACAGAGATGAATTTCGTGGATCTAGATGGTTTATCTCCTTTAATTGTGATCTTTTCACCCCTTGGTGAATTTACTTGGATTGACTTTTGATCACATAAAATACTGGCTTTATTGGCTATTAACCAATCCATTCCTAATACAATATCAAATCCTGCCAGATTCATTGGGTAAAGATTTGCAATAAACTTTTGATTTAAAAATTCTATTCTTGCTCCCTGCAAGATTTCAGAAATCCTAACCGTTTCTCCATTGGTTGTTTCTACTAAACATTCTCGGGAGAATTTAGTTAATGGTTGATTTAGAAGTTTGCAAAATGAAGTATTAATAAAACTTTGGTTCGAACCAGAGTCAAATAATACTTTAGCAAAAACATCATTAACTAAAAACGTACCGGCTATGACGTCCGGAATCATTTTGGCTTCATCTACAGTCAGAACAAATGCTCTAGCATTTTTAGTATTCTTGTTGTTCGCAGCTGGAGCCAATTTCGGACAGTTCGGCTTGATGTGACCTTTTTCTCCACAGTTGAAGCACAGTCCATTACTGGATTTTCTCCTGCAATCTTCTTCCTTGTGTCCTGGTGCCTTGCAGAAATTGCAGTGAGTGGAGCATTTTCCCGAATGCTTCTTTTTGCGGGCCTTGTAGTATGGTGCAGAGGTAGAACGTATATTTCTACGGTTGGAATTCCCAAAACGGAATTCTTGGGTAAGCCTTTGAGCTAGGTTTCTCCTCTGGTCTTCTTCTCTAGTACGGATTAATTCATCTGTCAAGGTATTTGCTAGTTCTACAGCTTCTTCTATAGTTTGGGGTCTAGCTGCCTTGACTACATGTCTAATCTCTCCAATTAATCCCCATATATAACGGGAGATTAATACCGGTTCAGGTGATGCAAGGGTTGGTACTATTCTAGCATATTCAAAGAATGTGGTAGTATAACCCTTACTATCTACCCCGGTCATACTAAGGTTCAGAAACTTATTCGCTATCTGTTCCTTTTCATTGGGAGGGCAGAATTTCCTTTCTATCATATTTTAAATTCCTCCCATTCCATATTGTATACCCTATCACTTCCTCTTGACTGGAGGATAGTGTTCCACCATTCTAAGGCTGAGTTTTTGAATAGATTAGAAGCAAACATTATCTTGTCTTCTTCAGCACACTTGCTTATATTTAAAACAACCTCAGTCTTTTCTATCCAGCGTAGAGCTGCAATGGGTCCTTCATTTCCCTAGAATTCTATTTGTTTGCAGGACCATAAATCTTTATAAGAACAACCATAAGGCATGGTTCTTCTTCTTTTGGGAATGGGCACTTGAAGTATGGGTCCATTGTTTACGTTGTGTTCTGGTTCAGTTGGTCGCTTACTGCTATGCTTACTTTTATTATCCGCTTCCTTAACAGTTTGGAGAATATATGGCATTGCATCTATGATTCCTTGTGCCACTATGTGTTGAATGGCACTATTATCCACTTGGTTTCCATTGTTATTGTTGTTCGGATTCTCATTATTCAAATTATCGTTATTCGGGTGGTTATCACTCTGGTTTTCATTGTTCAGGTTTTCCTGGTTCACTTCGTTGTCCATCTGAATTTTAAACATTTACCACGCATTAATAATCACAAAATAATATTTAATATAACCAATCACATGACAAGCATTTTGGTCAAAAGCGTCGATCATTGCGACTTTACTCTATTTATATAATATGCATCTATTACACACTAGTACAGAAATTAAAATTACAATACCGACTGAAATTTAAAGTTACTGTACTAGTAATAGGCATCCGTAGTTTTTTTTTTCTTTTTTTTTTCATACACATACACACATATTTTATTATTATATTATATTATTATTATTATAACCTTCTCCACCATCACTTCTATAGATATGGATTCATCCAGAAATCCATATTGCGCTCGTCGTACTTCCAGACGAGTCGCTCTCCCACCTATCTCATCCTTTCACTATTCTCTAAAATTTCCTCACCAAATGTCCTAAGTTCTTGTACGTTTTCTGCACTCATTGGGGGTGCAGGTTCTAGGACTAGGTTCGGAAACTGGGGTGCGGGTTCCTGGTATGGGGGTGTAGGGGCCTGGTATGGGTAAGGATTCTCCAAAATCTCCCTAATGAATACATCGTTATCGTAGTAGGGATCTAGAGGGTCCAACCCTGGGTAGTCTCCTAGGTTTTGCATGGGCATGTCTTCGTGTATCGGGTAACGTTGCACATAGTCCCTATTGTCATCCCACCATGGGTCGTAATTTGGGTCTAAGGGATTTGGTGCGGGTACCCTAGGTATCTCCTCCGGATTAAAATCATGCATTTCTACTTGATTTTCAGGGTTTTCTATTTCCATCGGTTGGTCAGGAAATGGTGGTTGTGGTTGGAGTGCCAATATTTGCTCTAGGTTAGGGTCAGCTGCAGTGGTTGCTAGGATGTGGATGTTGGCTATACCCCTATTAAGCATATCCTGGGCATAGGCATCGGTTTCACTTTTGGCTGCTGCTAGTGCTCTCTGGTCTTGTAACTTTTTCATACGCTTTCTATGCTCATGTGCTCCCCTACTGAACCATCCCCTCTTTTTCTGAGGAAATGGCTCTTCAGATTGAGCCTTAAATACGAATATTCCTTCTTCCGTATCAGCAGAGTACCCCGAGAGGGCAGGCTGAGAAGAGGCACCTGCGCTTCTAGGCGAACCAGACAATTGACGGTACGCGTCAGATGGTCCTTGGTCGCTCATACCGTAAACTAACAAATAGTCAAATAACACATAACAAGAAAATACAATTATGCACGTATTTCTGTAATTTATTTCCTAACAGATTGAATTTTGGTGTCAGCAGAACACTTCTGTGGCTGAATCGGTGGCTTAGCTCTGATACCACCTTCTGTCGCAACCCCCGTTCCCCTATACAAATACAAGAACGGACGGTCGCGACCAGTTTCGGTGGTATCTAGTATTATCTAATTTTGGCAGCGGAAATTACACCAGGATCGTAGTTAGGAAATATTTTATCAGAGTAAAATACCACACTTTCATAATATTAAACTCATGGGATAAAACCCAACTATTAAGTACACACATTTTCATAGGAATAAATCCTATTTTTATTTAATAAAAACATCTATTTATTTTAGGTAACTTTATTGCCACTTTTCCAAGCCTTCAGTGCTGTCCAGCTGGCTTCTATTTGGCTTTCACATTTTGTTACCTGAAACGCGTTTAAAAACATTTTGTTAGTGGGAAATAATGGTGAGTGAATCCCAGTTTAATCAAGTTTAAATAAAAACCATTGTACAGTATTGAGGGCGATCTCGCAATTACATTTGTTTCCAAGTCATATCAATTACCACCCACGATACTGTCAAACCTGACTTGTGGAAAAGTTACTCCTCGCAAGGCAGTAACTAATTTTGTATACAAAACCCCAACATACCGACGATAATTGTATCCTTACAAATACTCAATAACTGGTTAATATATAATTAATTGTGTGAGGTTTTGTAAGAACAGTTAACAAAAAGGAGATTACTCACATTGCTGTCTTAGGTTTTCAGTAAGGATTTCCTGGGAATAATCTATAATTTACACAAATGCACGCGTGTTAGTATAATAACCCATTTTAACATTAGTAATACCCTCCCCGAGACGGCATTCCAACGACTACGTCGGGCAAAACCACGACAGCCGTTACGGAACTCTAGATCAATCGGGCAGAGTATCTAATACGTATCCAGGGGTTATGATACTTACAACGGAGCAGAACTTCGTTATTTAGGGGGGGGGTATTAGACTCGAGTATAGAGTATACTACGTGAAATTTAGAGAAAGAAAGAAAAATTTGAGCGAATTCGACTGAAGGCCCGAGCTCCAGCTTTATAGGGGCTGATTTTGAGTTTTACGCGGCCCACGTAAGAGTAGGCTAAGGCCTACGCGGCCCGTGTACTAGGTCGGGCAGGGTTTAGCTCATCCGGGTCATCGACTAGCTTCGCCACGATGATGACACGTGTCATGACCGGGTGTCGCCGCGTTTTCAATCGCTCGCGGCCCGCGTAAGATCTCTAAGGGGTCTACGCGCCCCGCGTCAAACCCAAAAATTTCATTTTTAATTAATTTTAATAATGTAAAAGGTATTCGGGGTCTGTTTTCACGTATGGGGTGTTTTTAGGGACATATTGGGATATTTTAAATATTTTTAGGGTGTAAGAAAATTTATGAGGATGTTGGTTTTCTTTAGGGTTGTTATAGACACCCTCCTGATGTGGACTTCCTGGTGGTGTTTCATCCATCTAAGTCACTATCTGAATAACCTGCAAGCTTAATATTCCCATTAGCAGGATACCAGATACCAAGTATGGGAGCAACATTTATGTATCTAAATATTCTTTTTACAGCAATGAGATTAGATAGCTTAGGTGCTGATTGGGATCTAGCACAGACACATGTTGCAAACATGATGTCTGGCCTTGATGCAGTTAGGTACAAAAGAGACCCAATCATGCTTCTATAAAATGTTTGATCAACCAGTTCATCTTTTGCATCAGACTTGACAAGCTTTGTGGTTGCCATGGGTGTACTACATGGTTTACAATCATTCATATCAAATTTTGTTAAAAGATCTTTTACATATTTGCTTTGATGAATGAAAGTTCCATTTTGCAATTGCTTAACTTGGAGACCAAGAAAGCATTGGAGTTCACCCATTGCACTCATTTCAAACTCTGCTGTCATGAGTTGTCGAAACTCTTCACACATTGAGTTACATGTGCTTCCAAAGATGATGTCATCCATATAAATTTGGACAATCATCAAATCTTTTCCTCTCCATTTTAGAAACAGGGTTTTATCAATTTTACCTCTTGTGAACCCAATAGAGATGAGAAAAGTGGAAAGAGTTTCATACCAGGCCCTTGGTGCTTGTTTCAAGCCATACAAAGCTTTGTTTAGCTTGTAGACATGATCTAGATAAAAAGGATCCTCAAAACCAGGAGGTTAACAAACATATACCTCTTCTTGAATTTTGCCATAGAGGAATGCACACTTGATATCCATTTGATACACCTTTATGTTGTGGTTGACAGCAAAGGCTAATAACAATATGATGGCTTCAAGCCTTGCCACAGGAGCAAAGGTTTCATCATAATGAATGCCTTCTTCTTGTCTAAAGCCTTGAACCACAAGCCTGGCTTTGTTCTTGACAACAATGCCCCTTTCATCAGTTTTATTTTTGAAGACCCACTTTGTGCCAATTGGACTTACATCCTCTGGCATTGGTACAAGTTCCCATACTTGTTGTCTTTTGAACTGTTGGAGCTCTTCTTGCATAGCTTTTACCAAACTATTGTCTTTCACTGCCTCTTGGTACTTGACTGGTTGATGGAGAGACAGAAAACCTGCAAAAAGACAAATGTTTTGGGATTGACTTCTGGTGAGAACCCCTTCATTGATGTTGCCAATCACTTGATCTGGTGGATGAGATTTCAGGAAGACTAGATCTCCTTTGTATGGAACAATGCCATTTAAAGGAGAAGGCTGCAGATGTGAATCATCTGAGCTAACATTTTTTGGTGACTTTGATGATCCAACATCTGTTTGAAATAGAGGTGGAGGAATTGGAGGTATGGGTGTAGCACAAAGTTGATTTTTATCCACTGATGGTGGATTTTTATCAACAGTGGTTGGAGATGAGATGGCAGAGGTTACAGGGCTACTTTGGTCAACAACTGTTGATGCAGCAGTGGATGAGCTTTGATAGTTGTTTTGAACATCTGCTGCTCTGGTGGTGGATGTGATTTTATATTGTGGAATCACAACATCATATCCATAGTCTTGTTGTGGAGATTTTGGTGTACCTGCAGGGTTAGTCTTGACAGACACATCTTCAAAAGTAAATTTATCAAGATCAAACAATTCAGCAGGGTTTGCTGGAATTTTCAGTGATGAAAGTTCATTGAACTTTACATTCAAAGTCTCTTCCACACACCTAGTCCTTGTGTTAAACACTTTATAGGCCTTGGCAGTGGTTGAGTATCCCAAATGATAACCACAATCTACTTTGGCTGCAAATTTTGAAATTGAATCTTTTAGGTTTAAGATAAAACATGGGCAGCCAAAGATTTTGAAATATGAGATTAGTGGTTTGATATTGAACAGAGTTTCATAGGCAGTCTTTTGATGCCTGGGGTTGATCAAAACTCTGTTTTGCACATAACATGCAGTGTTTACAGCCTCTGCCCAAAAAGTTAGGTGTAAACCTGAGTTTGCAAGCATTGTCCTGGCAGCTTCAATCAAAGTTCTCTTTTTCCTTTCAACCACCCTATTTTGTTCTAGTGTTCTTGGGATGTTGTACTGCCTTACAATCCCTTTTGACACACAGAAATCATCTAACTGCTTGTTTCTGAACTCTGTTCCATTGTCACTTTTAAAGATTTTTATTGGCAGATCAAATTGCTTTTCAACCTGTTTGACAAATTCTTGCAAAATACCTGGAGTCTCATCTTTTGAATGTAAAAAATAAGTCCATGTAAACCTAGAAAAATCATCTAGAATAACCAGACAATATCTTTTCTTTTTCAAACTCATGATTTTTACTGGGCCAAACAAATCCATGTGAAGCATTTGCAAACACTTGGTTGTTTTGGACTCTTCAATAAACCTGTATGAGCTTTTATGTTCTTTACCTTTTAAACAGGAAACACAATGCTCAGAACAAGTAAACAGTTTGTGGAAGACCTCTTACAAGGCCTTGTTTTGAGAGTGTGGTGATAGTCTTAAGATTTGTGTGCCCAAGTCTTCTGTGCCATAACTCTGTCTCTTTGTTAGAGGCAGCTGAGAATAGACAGGCATCAGTCATTGGACTTTCTTTTGACATATCAACCACATACACATGGCCACTTCTTTGAGCAACATGCTGTGTTTTATCCTTGGCTATTATTGCTTCAATTTTTCTTACCATTTCTGGTCCAACAATTTTACAATTTTCCTTAGTGAAGAATGACCCATAGCCTTTTTCACTCATTTGTGAAACACTAAGGAGATTGAACTTCAGATTATCAATGAGATTGACATTTTCAAACTTGAGTTTTCCAGCCTGAACTGTCCCTGACCCCAACACCTTTCCCTTAGAATTATTACCAAAAGATATATCACCCCTCCATGGTCTTTGAAATCCTTGAGCAGGGCTCTACATCCTGTCATGTGCCTGGAGCCTCCACTATCAACATACCATAAACTATCTAAGCATGTAGAAGATCCCTGCACATCAAGTAAATAATTAGTTCAGGAGGGTCTCTAAAGCCAATAAGGCTTTGGATGGGGTCTCATGTAAGTCAGCCTCAAGTCTAGGAACATGGACAGTGGTTAGGTCAGGGTTTTGAACTTGTTTTTGAATATTTTTCCCTAACCACTGTTGTGAGCCATTTCGTGTCAGATGTTGAAAACCAAAAGGATGCCTGTTCACTTTGGGTTTAGAAGGCTTTTTGTAAGCTTCATAAACATGTGGGGCCCTTTGGTATGGAGTTTGACCTTTTCCTCTTTGGAATTGGTTGGCTGGTGGTGCATTTGTCACTTGCACATCTCTTGAAACAGAGTTTTTGTTCAGCTATTTTGTAACAGCTGTTTGGACAGACACAAATGGTTGTTTGTTTTTCATGGTTGATTTTGATGAACTCTCAAGTGTTTTTGAAGTGTAATCTTTTCTTTTAACCTCAAAAGTTTTGAGATACACACACTCTTGAGTAAGATGGTTTGTTTTTCCACAAATTGTGCACATAGGTGCAGGCTCAGTGATGCTTGTTTTGTTTATGTCAAATGCTTTTAAGTGAAAACAGTCTTTTGTAGAATGGTTTCTCTTCTCACAGAAGTCACAAAACAAGTTTTTGATCTTTTCTCTTTTCTTCCTCTTTTCTTTTTCTTTCTCAACAGAGTTTTTAACCTCTGTTGGGATGTCTTTTAGAGGGATGATCTTAGCCTTGGGTGCTTTGACACCCTCAATGGTGGAAAACTCCATTGGCTTGAAATTCTCAAGGATGTCACACTCATCTGACCAGGTGGGTTTGAATTGATATTTTTCTATCTATTCAAAGGTTGATGACCCACCTGATTTTTCCAACATGATTTTGTTTCCACTTTTATCAATGATTTTAATTTCTTGACCATCCTTGTTTTTTGGTATGATTTCAACTGAACCAGAAACAATTTTAGCAGTTTTTTCAGTTTGGTCATTTTTCCTGAATCATATGCCGAACTTTACATTGCTTTTGATATGTTTTTCTAACATCAGCTCATAACCTTTGCAGGATTCCACCCATTTTTCACAAGTGATTTGGGTGGATTCCAACTCCTTTTTGCAAACTTGGTATTTTTCTACCATACTTTGAAGTTGGTCCTTGGTTATGCTATGTTCATGCTTTAGACTGCAGATTTCATTATCTTTTCCATACAATTTGTTTTTCAATTCAATGACTGTTTTCTCAAATTGTACTTCATCTTTTAAAATCTTGTCTCTAAGGTTTTCATTTGCCTCTTTATATTAGCAAATGCTACGATGCATTTGTATGAACATAGGTTTTTCAAGACCTGAGGTGATACCTTAGCTGCAGCCATCATGGCACAGTCACATTCATTTTCGCAAGCACTGGTATTCTTCTCCTCTTCATCAACACACCATGGGTCAGCAATAGGTTCCAACAGTGGTTCAGGTTCTTTCAATAACAGCTGTTCACCAACACCAGCAGTAACCACTGCTTCAGCAACTTCATCCACTGTTTCAGCACTGGGTTCCACTTCTTCAATTTCCTGCCCTTCTGGAATTGACTCTAATGCTGCAAGACATAATTCATCACAAGGAACATCATTCTTAGCAAATAGAGCAAAACTATCATCAGTCAAATCATCAGGCATGCTACTCCAAGCAACAAAGCCTTGGGTAAAGAAACTTTGCTGACTGGTCTCTGCAGAAACAGAAGTTTGTGCAGCATGTTGTGGTGCAGGTTGATCTTATACATTGTGATGACAGCAGAGACTTTAGCATCTTCCAGCAGGTCATGCTTCTCGTGATCAGCATTTATCTGGGCCATGACCACCTGCTGCTTTGCCAGAGCAAGATCCTTCTCAAGGCGAGAGATAGTCTCATCCTTAGCCAGGAAGAATTTTTGATACTCCAGATGCTTTTGCTCCGCCTCCTCAACATAAGCATCAAACGGCATTTCGACCTCAGCAAATTTCTTCAAAAAGTCAAGGTAAAGTTCAGGATCACGTGATCCTCAAGTGGGCAGGATAATCAAGCATAGTCAGTGATCCTTACATCAGCAAAGTATTATTGGAACTGGTGGCGGATAAGAGGCAAGCCTTCAAGATTATCAGCCTCGGTGGCCTTCCTTTTCTTTCCCCCTTGGAGGTGGTAGGCTTTGGGACCACGACACTCGGGCTAGCAGCAGTCTTCTTCTTCCCAGACCTGGGAGCAACATCAGTAAGATCGGTAACACTGAAACGGGTGGCAGACCTTGAGGATTTTCCAGCACCAATCCATCCAGAACAATAGATAAGTATTCTTGTTTTATTTACATTTTAACATTTACTTAAATACAGATTTGGATACTTACTTGAGATTGTAACTGAGCCTGAGGATACTTCTTGAGAATCCTTGGTGTTTGCTTGAAATGTTCTTACTGCAGGATCAAGATTCCGGAAGGCGTTGATCCTCTCTTTAGTTGCAGGTGATGTAATGATGTGTGAAACAGAAAAGGCTGCAAAATAGAAACAAAGGGGTTAGTGATCCTCAGCAGAAACAGGTTATCCTATGATCCTTCTATAAGGATCCTCTATCCTACCTTGAGTGGCCCATTTTCTGGGGAGATCCTTCCCATCAGGGATAGAATCCCTCCTGACGAAGAGAAAACGTTTCTTCCACTTGTTATCGTTCTTGGTGGTTTTCAGGATTGGATGAGGTTCACCGGGTTTATGTTTGAATAGAAAGCGGTGTGAAACATGGCTCACAAGGTTGTATAGTTCAGACAACTCCGACATTCCCAACTCAATATCCTCCTGCTCAATGATCCTCTTGTTTTGGTCAAAAAATCTGATGAGGATATTGCAACCAAACTCTTTGTTTCGGGGAATGATGCTAAAAATGTGTAACAGCGATGAGGATCACTTCAATGTAAATTGCACAAACAACACAAGGATTTATACGGGGAAAAAGCCCTTGATCAAGAGTTGATCTCCGGCACAAAAAACCCCGGGTGATGGAAACTACCGATCACCAAGCTCAAATAAATGAATAAATGTTTACAACTTCGGATAGTAACGAGCTAGGTACAAGGATCCCTATCGTGAAATGTGTAAGAGTGAGTGAAAACGAATGAATGTTCGTCGAGAGCTTCAAGTGTGCGAGTATATGAGTGTGTGTAGCTGCAAAATGACTAAGTGTTTTTTTACTAGCTCGTTACCCCTTTTAAAATAGAAAATAACTACTAAAACTAACTATCCGACTTTTGTGCCAAGCCCCCACGTTCTCCACAACGTCCATTTTTAGCCAAGCACGTGCGGGATAGTTTAGGAATATTCTCCAGGAATGTCGCCAAGACTTGGTCAAGCTTGTTATTCCTGCGAAGTAGTACAAAACATAAATAAACAATCGTCAGTACGAGGATCCTTAAAGTGATCCATGATCCTGATCCTGAAGCTCTTCTGAGGATCACCACCTGTCACAGAAGTAAGGATCACTAATTAGGATAACGAATAAGGATCACTACTTGTTAGAAAATCCTCCCCTAACAATTGCCCCCAAAATATAAGGAGTAATTTGTAAAATAAGCGAGTTATATTTTCTTGATCTTATCCGCAACTAACTAACGGATATATAGCCGTTGATATCGAACTAGCCGTTGCATCCATGACGTCACAGAAGTGACAACCCTGCACGATCATGATTATATATAGGAGATAGAGATAGGATCAACTGCATTTAAATTCGAAAGAAACTCCCTTTATATTCTCCGTCGAAGATCAATCAGGTATCTCTTTCTTCATCTTCTTCCTTCTCTTACTCTGTTTTTCTTTCTTTCCATCAAAGATGTTGCTCCGAAATTCCCCAGCCAAGGATCACCCAAAGAACAGTCCTCCGAAAAGCCAGGGGATCATTGAAGACTCCATTAAAGAACGCTGCTGTTTCAATGATGCTCAGATAGATAGGATCCGCCACTGTTTCCCGGCGAACACCGAGTTTAGGCCTTATGACCCCAATGCCCTGAGTGATCATATCTCCGACACGTGGGTTGCTTTCCCTGTCACTCCGTTCAATATAGGCTATACATATCCTTTTCCAGCCTTCACCCAATCTTTCTTCACTAACCGGCATCTCTTATGTTCAAGCCATGCCGATGATTTGGAGGGTTTTATACACCCTTGAAAGGATCATTGATCAGGAGGGAATAGATCTAGGAATGGCAGAGCTGGGAGAGCTGTATGATCTTACCACCTTTGGTTCTCATCGCTATTTATTTAAACGTAAACCCGGTGAGGAACACCCGATCTTTAAAGCCACCAAGAATGATGCTAATTGGAAGCGGCGTTTCTTTTTTATCAAGAGAGATTCCATTGAGGATGGAAAGGATCTACCCAAGAAATGGGCTACCCATGGTAGGGTGGAGGATCCTGAGAAGGATCACCAGGAACTTTCCTTTGATGTAAGGATAACTTATATTTTTGCTTTCTTGTTATGCAGCTATCACCATCTCACACCTCAAACTGTCCCCTGCTGCTAAGGAGAGGCTCCTCGCTTTCAAGAAACTTGACCCTGAGACAAGAACTTTCAAGACAACAACCCAAGATTCACAGGAGGTATCCTCAGGCTCTGTCACAATGTCAAGTAAGTATCCTTGTTTAAAATTTAAATAAATAGTGAAATATGAATTAAGAAAAGATACTTATCTTGTTTTGGTTGTGTAGGTGCTGGAAAATCCACCAAGTCTGCTTCCAAGTTCAATGTTGCTGATCTCACCACTGTCAGATCCTCCAACAGAAAAGCTCCTACCAGTCCGACATCTTCGGTCCCCAAGGCACCCCTCAAAGGAAAGGCAATCAAGAAGAGAAAAGCCTCTGAAGCTGAGGATCTGCAGGGTCTGCCTCTGATCCGCCACCAATTCCTTGAGTACTTTAATGAGGTAAGGATCACTGTCTCTGCTTGTATATCCTGCTGACATATCCTGCTGATCTGAGGATCACTTGGTTCTGACCTTATCTTTTATCCCTTTTACAGAAATTCGCTGAGATTGAGGACTATGTGGGCCACGTTGAGGATCAGGATAGGAAGATTGCCGATCTCCAGCAGGTTGCGGTGTTAAAGGACCTCACAATTGCTGTTCTTCAGAAGGAAGTCCGGGATACCAAACAGCAGATGGCCAAGGTGCTGGTTAACGTTGACTATGAGAAGAGTGAGATCACCGAAGACGCCAAAGTCTCTGCCGCCATAACAATGTACAAGACCAAGCTGCAAATGGCCTTGGAAGCTCAGGATCCTGCTTTTGACAAGAGCACCTGGGATATTGAAGGCTGGAAGGCAAGGCTAGCTGAACTGGACGATGAAGAGGCTGAGGAGGCTGAAGAGATCCTGACGATCGAGGCTGGAGGCAAAGGTGAAGGTGGTGAAACAAGTGGAGCCAGAGGTGGTGATGCAGGGAAGGTTTAGGATGCATGGTTGGGCGATGAAGGACATTTCTAGACGCGGCCGGAGCCCAATTTTTTAAGTTTGATAGTTTGTTTTTTGTGGTTGTGGTGTTGAACAATTCGATGGTTTGTACTTAAACAATAGGTTTTAGGATTAAGGATCATGTATAATCCTTTGGACAATAGGCAGGATTGCATATGGTGGAGGGATCCTCTGTTTTGGGGATGAAGCCATTGTGATCCTGCCGCCTTTATATTCCTGCACTACCTTTGAACTTATTATCATGGACACCCTTTACCTACCCCAGCGGACGGGCCACGTTTTGCTGGTAGATGCTCGGGTAGGTAATTTTGCCAACCTTTTAAGGGTTAGTCTTTTGTTAATAAATAAAAACTTAACCTTTTGTCGCTTATCTTGTGTTGTTATCCTTTATAATATCTTACTTTCCAACTGTTGTAATGTTCATTCTGTTTATACTTATCAAGCCTTGAAAAATTAGAAAAGATATCCAGAAAGTTTAGGATATGATCAAGGATCACATATCCCATAACCGATAAGTTCTAAAAAGTGATATGGTTTAAGAATCACAAGTTCAGTTGTCAAGTATAAGGGTTATTCAAATAAATAATGAATAGAATTATTAATAGTTAAGGATCATACCTGAGGATCCAAGTTAGGATCCTAACCACAATAAGGATAAGTATAAGATAAACCTTAGAATAAAGTAAGGATCAAGGATCCCTAGTTGACTATCTTCAAGAACCTGAAATAGAGCATAACTTGGGACTAAGCCAACATAAGAAAAGAGTTAGCAACTGGGGACAAGCCCAAGGATAACTGGGGACAAGCCCAAGGATCGTATGTAAACTGGAGTATGGCCCTAACTGGCGACTATCCAAACTTAGTGACATGAATATGCCAAAACCTTAGCTAACGTGAAAACGTTAGAAACCTTAGCTAACGTGAAAACGTTAGAACCTTATGAACGGATGTATGGTACGTCTACCATTATACGTAGGATCCTAGGCATAGCCAGTACAATGGAATTATCAGCCCCTAAAACGGGTACTGGTCCCACTGCCTTGAACTATACCAGGATCAGCGTGCGCTACTGGCGGAACTGGGGTCAAGCCCAAATAACTGGGGTTAAACCCAAGGAACGGATTGCTTCAGCAGATAACCAATGTTATGCTAAGGATACCTGAACTTTCAAAACTTAAACTCACGTGAGAGATGGATAAAGGATACATGATCCTTATCCTTATATGAGAAAATAAAGAAATAAGATAGTTCAAGTTTAGGATATTACCTAAGTAAGGATCACCGATACTTTGAGGATCCTTTAAGGATATCCCTTTCGTGAGGATCATCTGTGTCATGAGGATCCTGCTTACATGAAATATTTCTTCAAGTGGACAGCATTCCAAGCTCTTGGTAGCAAATCACCTTCCATGGTTAGCAATCTATATGCCCCCTTTCCTGCTTCAGCTTCAATCAAATAAGGGCCTTCCCATTTTGGAGCCAATTTTCCATCAGCAGGATTGGTGGTATTCTAAAATGCTTTCCGTAATACCATATCTCCAACTTGAAACCTCCTGATCCTGACATTTTTGTTGTAAGCACCAGCCATTCTTTGCTGATAACTGGCCATCCTTATCCTAGCCATATCCCTGATTTCTTCAATAGTATCCAGGTCTTGAGCTAAGTTCTCATCATTCTCCCCAGGATCACGGGTACTTGTTCTTGCAGTTGGAACCACCATTTCCGTTGGGATCACTGATTCTGCCCCGAATACCAAAGAGAATGGCGTTTGACCAGTAGCATTCTTAGGGGTTGTCCTATCAGCCCAAAGCACATAGGGTAGTTCTTCTGCCCATTTCCCTTTCTTGGATCCAAGCTTCTTCTTCAAATTGTTGATGATGATCTTGTTGGATGATTCTGCTTGGCCATTAGCTTGTGGGTGGACTGGTGTTGATGTTATCATCTTAATCCCCCAGCTGTCACAAAAGTTAGTGGTTCTGCCCCCAATAAATTGGGAACCATTATCACATATAATCTTAGAAGGAATTCCAAATCTAGTTATAATATTTCTTTTAATGAAGGATATAACTTCCTTTTCTCTGACTTGGGTAAAAGCTTCAGCCTCTATCCACTTGGAGAAGTAATCAGTCATAGCAAGCATGAATACTTTTCCACCAGGTGCCTTAGGGAGCTTACCAACTATATCCATACCCCATCTCATAAATGGCCAAGAGGAGGATATAGGATGCAATAATTCAGCTGGTTGATGAAGGATATTGCTGTGCCTCTGACAAGGATCACATCTTTTAGCATACTCCACAGCATCTCTCTTCATGGTTGGCCAGTAGTATCCTGTCCTCAGGATCCTTGAGAATAATGCCCTGCCCCCAGTGTGGTTTCCACAATCTCCTTCATGGAAGTCTTTTAAAACTTCTTGGATTTCAGGATCCTCAAAGCATCTCAAGTATGGTCCTGCAAGAGATCGTCTATACAACATATTATTTAAAATTGTGAATTGAGATACCTTAGATTTGAAAGCCCTAGGGTTTTCTCCTGTAGGAATCTCTCCATGTTGTAAGTATCTCATAATTGGTGAGGTCCATGATCCTGATCCTGAATGGGATCGAGTATCCTCACTGGGGATCATTGCAGAATCATTTCCTATCTCCATAGCCACATGATCCTCAATGGCTGGGGTCAGGATATGGATAATAGGGATCTTGATATCCTCCGGGATCTTCAATGATGATCCTAAGTTAGCCAATGCATCAGCTTCTGTATTTTCTTCCCTTGGTACCTGCGTCAAACTCAAGGAAACAAAAGAGAGTGCCAAACTTCTGACTATCTCTAAATATTTGGTTAGCTTTTCACCTTTAACAGCGTAGGATCCATTAAAGTGGTTTGTAATTAACAATGAATCTACATGTACCTCAAGATACCTGATCCCCATATGCTTTGCAATTTGCAAACCAGCAATTAAGGCTTCATATTCAGCCTCATTGTTAGTGGTTTGGAACTCACAAGCTATAGAGTGGGGTATTATGTCCCCCTGTGGCGATTTTAGTAGTATTCCAAGCCCTGTGCCTTTGACATTCGAGGATCCATCAGTATAGAGTATTCAAGGATCCTTGGTCTCCTTTAGCTGCTGGACTTCTAACTCAGCTTCTTCTTGTAAATCACTACTGAAATCAGCCACAAAGTCAGCTAATGCTTGGGATTTGATGGCTGTCCTAGGCTCATATCTTATGTCATATGCACTCAGCTTCACTGCCCACTTAGCCATCCTTCCTGACATCTCTGGTTTCCTGAGGACATTCTTAATTGGAAAATTAGTTTTAACAATGATAACATGAGTTTCAAAATAATGTCTTAACTTAGTAGATGCCATAATTAATGCAAGAATAAGCTTTTCAAGGTGTGAATACCTGGATTCGGCATCAAGTAAACTTTTACTTACATAATAGACAGGATGTTGTGTACCTTCATGATCCTTAACAAGGACCGCACTTACTGCTTTTGAGGATACTGCAAGATACAAGGATAGCACATCGCCTTTTTCTGGTTTCATCAAGGCTGGGGCTGAGGATAGGTAATCTTTGAGGGCTCTTAAAGCATTTTCATGCTTCTCAGTCCACTCAAATTTCTTGTTCTTCCTTAGGATATCGTAGAATTCTTTGCACTTCTCTGAGGATTTAGATATAAATCTGTTCAAAGCTGCTATCCTGCCTGTTAGCCTTTGAACATCCTTAGCATTGGCCGGAGATTTGATGTTCACTATTGCTTTGATCTGTTCCGGGCTAGCTTCAATGCCTCTCTTTGTCACCATATATCCTAGAAATTTACCTGCTTTAACACCAAAGTGACATTTTGAAGGATTAAGTTTCATGTTATATTTGTCAAGGATATCGAATGCTTCCTCCAAGTCTCTTAGGTGATCCTCAGCTTTTAAGGATTTTACCACCATATCATCTATGTACACCTCCATAGTTTGTCCAATCTGATCCTTGAACATCATATTCACCAGCCTTTGATATGTTGCACCTGCATTTCTTAATCCGAACGGCATAGCAATATAGCAGTATATACCAGTTGGAGTCATGAAGGCTGTATCCTCTTGGTCGGATGGTTCCATTTGGATTTGTTGGAATCCAGATGAAGCATCCATAAAAGTCAACAGTTCATGACCCGCAGTTGCATCCACCATGGAGTCAATATGGGGTAATGGGAAAGGATCCTTGGGACATGCCTTATTTAAATCGGTAAAATCGACACATACCCTCCACTTTCCGTTTTTCTTTTGAACAACAACCACATTGGCCAACCATCTTGGATACTTGACCTCTCTAATCATACCTGCCCGAAGCAATTTCTCTACCTCTTCCTGGATAATGGCATTCCTTTCCGGTGCAAACTTTCTTCTCCTTTGATGGATTGGTTTGAAGGATCTGTCAATGCCGAGTTTGTGAGTGATTACATCTTTGGATATACCAGTCATGTCTTTGTGTTTCCATGCAAAGGTAGTCTTTCTCCTTTTGAGGAAGGATACGAGGTCTTCTTTCATTTCGCCAAGGATCCCTGATCCGATGTAGATTTTGGATTCAGGATCATCGGGATCCATGAGGATTTCTACCACATCCTGCTCTCTTGCCTCCAAGACATCCCTTGGAGGATGCTTTGATTGCTATTGCTCCCTTGACTTTGAGGCTGGTTTCATCGATGAAGTGTAGCAATTCTTAGCCTCCTGCTGATCACTATCAATCTTCACTACTCCCCAAGGACTAGGGAGCTTCACACATTGATGGTAGGTAGATGGGACTACTTTCATATCGTGTATCCAAGGCCTGCCAAGGATAACATTACAACAAGATAAACAGTCAATAACACAAAATTTTTTATAGGAGTGTAGGCCTTCAATGTATATTGGGAGTTTAATGTCCCCCAGGGTATTCTTAGTTTCGCCACTAAATCCCACGAGCACGGAGGATCTTGGTATGATATCTGATTCAGGGATACCCATTTTCTTTAGAACATCAAGCTGGATAATGTTCACTGAACTCCCTCCGTCTATAAGGATCCTGCGAACAAAATGGTTAGAAATGAAAAGAGTAATAACTAAACCATTGTGATGAGGATCCTGGATATCAACACGATCATCCTCATCAAAGGTTATGACTTTTCCTTCGGAGACACTTGATGTTCGAACAGGTCTTTCTCCATTATGCATTTTAGTTTCCTTTGCAAGCCTTTTAGCTGCTGAGAAAGATGTGCCACAAATGTCTGATCCTCCAGAAATAAAGTTTATCACTTGTGCATCTGCTGGAGGGGCTGGAGCCTTCTCAGGGATCCTTTCAGGATCCTGAGTCCTTGACTTTTTTCTTCCCAACAATTCTTTTAGATGCCCCTTGCTCAGCAAGTATCCAATTTCCTTTCTTAGTGCAATGCATTCTTCTGTGAGATGCCCAAAATCTTCATGGTATGCACACCACTTTGATTTATCCTTAGTCGCAGCTGGCCTATCATTTTTTCTCGGCCATCTAGCTTTATCACCTAGGTTCTGCATAGCAAGGATTAGTTTATTGTTATCAACACAAAAACAATATTCAGAAATTGGAGGATAATCCTCATCATCCTCTTCTTGATCAACAGAATGCACGTTCTGGTTATCAGATCTATTGTAGGATCTGAACTTGTTGTTCCTGAATGAGGATCCTTGCTTATCCTGCTTTGAGGATCCTGCTAACCTCTCCTGGATCCTCTTGTCATCCTCTAGCCGGATGAACCTAAGTGCTCGTGTTCTTACCTCATCTAAGTTCCTGCATGGTGTCATAACAAGGTCATCATAGAACGACGAATCCCTAAGCAATCCCATTTTGAAGGCCTCAACAGCCGTAGCTATATCTAAGTTGGGAATGTCTAAGGATTCTTTACTGAATTTGGTAATGTAATCCCTTAATGATTCATTATGACCCTGGGTTATCCTATATAGATCACTAGTTAATCGTTCAAATTTTCTACTACAAGAAAACTGATTATTAAACAAGTTAACTAGATTAGCAAATGAGGTAATAGAATAGGGAGGAAGACTTAGCAGCCATTTGAGAGCTGATCCAGTAAGGGTGGATCCGAATCCCTTGCACAGGCATGCTTCCTTTAACTTTTCTGGAATTGGATTGATCTCCATCCTCTCCCTGTATTGTGCTATGTGTTCCTCAGGATCTGTCGAACCATCATACCGCTTCATTGTTGGCACATGGAACCTCTTGGGTATCTCAGCATCACAGATTGGTGGTGCAAAACGAGATATCTTGTGGCTCCCATCTGCAATCTCTGGGATAGGTTTGACCACTCCTGGAACACTTGATATCATATCCTTTAACTTTTGCAATTCTCTGGCCATGGCATGATTGATACCTGGATCCTGCATAAGACCATGGTTAGTAGTATAAGAATTATTAAAAGTGTTACCTCCCATTGGATTCAGATTAGGAAGATTGGATGTTAATCCATATTGTTGAGGCTCTGGAATGATCGAGGGACCAGTAGAAGCATTGGTCTGCATTGGAATGAAATCTCCCTGATGGACATCTGAACTTCCTGTTTGCAAACTCCTCAAGGATCCTGGCATCTGGAAGGATCCCTGAAACTGGGACGATCCTGGAACGAAGGAAGATCCTTGAACTTGGGATGATCCTGGAACAAAGGATGATCCTTGAACCTGGGATGATCCTGGAACAAGGGAGGATCCTTGAACCTGGGATGATCCTGGAACAAGGGAGGATCCTTGAACCTGGGATGATCCTGGAACAAAGGAGGATCCTTGAACCTGGGATGATCCTGGAACAAAGGAGGATCCTTGAACCTGGGATGATCCTGGAACGAAGGAGGATCCTTGAACCTGGGATGATCCTGGAACGAAGGAGGATCCTTGAACCTGGGATGATCCTGGAACGAAGGAGGATCCTTGAATCTGCTGCATTCCTGAATATCCTCCTGAATTCGTGAGGGATCCCATATGCTGAGGATAGGATCCCGCTGGCTAGAAATATGAACCTGATGCCTGGGTCATTGTTGTTGTTCCATAGTGCACTCCTTTTGGTCCACCCACATATTGAACTTCTGGAACCACTGATGGCTGAGAAGTAATCACTGGAGTATCAAAATTCAAGGATTTCGGCACCAGTGGGGAATGATCCTCTGCCATTGTCTTTTGTTTCTTGAGATCTCCGATTTCTTTGAGAATCCTCTCATTGGTCTTATCCTGTTGCCGTATCTGATCCTTCATCTGCAAAATCAAAGTAAACATGTCACTAGTAGTGGGAGTGTAAGAAGCAGAAGAAGTTGGAGGTTTTGAGAAAATGGGAGTTGGTTTCTTCGCAGCATTCTCGGCATTCTTCTGCGATCCAGAAGGTGGTGGAGGCAAAGGAGGGACGCCTTGTGAAGAAGTGAATGAGGGCATCAAATTTGAAGCATTCTTCGCTGAGGAAGCCATTCGCTTGGTTGTAGTGAACCGAAATGAGCACAGAAATGCGTATTTTTCTAAGGACGAAGCACCAATTGCCCCACGGTGGGCGCCAAACTGTTTTGGTCAAAAAATCTGATGAGGATATTGCAACCAAACTCTTTGTTTCGGGGAATGATGCTAAAAATGTGTAACAGCGATGAGGATCACTTCAATGTAAATTGCACAAACAACACAAGGATTTATACGGGGAAAAAGCCCTTGATCAAGAGTTGATCTCCGGCACAAAAAACCCCGGGTGATGGAAACTACCGATCACCAAGCTCAAATAAATGAATAAATGTTTACAACTTCGGATAGTAACGAGCTAGGTACAAGGATCCCTATCGTGAAATGTGTAAGAGTGAGTGAAAACGAATGAATGTTCGTCGAGAGCTTCAAGTGTGCGAGTATATGAGTGTGTGTAGCTGCAAAATGACTAAGTGTTTTTTTACTAGCTCGTTACCCCTTTTAAAATAGAAAATAACTACTAAAACTAACTATCCGACTTTTGTGCCAAGCCCCCTCATTCTCCACAACGTCCATTTTTAGCCAAGCACGTGCGGGATAGTTTAGGAATATTCTCCAGGAATGTCGCCAAGACTTGGTCAAGCTTGTTATTCCTGCGAAGTAGTACAAAACATAAATAAACAATCGTCAGTACGAGGATCCTTAAAGTGATCCATGATCCTGATCCTGAAGCTCTTCTGAGGATCACCACCTGTCACAGAAGTAAGGATCACTAATTAGGATAACGAATAAGGATCACTAATTGTTAGAAAATCCTCCCCTAACACCTCTCAAGGGTAAATAGAACCCTCCACATCATTGGCATAGCCTGCATATAGGATATGCCGGTAAGGGAGAAGAAAATTGGGTAAAAGCAGGAAAAGGATAGGAGTATCCTATCAAGAATGGGGTGACTGGAAATGCAACCCAAGTTTCAGAGATAAAATCACTCCGGATGGTAGGGTCAAAGGGTTTGAAAACAGTGCTCGCCGGAAAGCAATGACGAATCCTGTCGATCTCAGGATAAGTAAAGCAGCAACGTTCCTTCGGAGAGTCTTCGATGATCCCATGGCTTTTTAAGGGACTATCTTTTCGATTATCCTTAGCAGGGGATGATCTTAGCTTCATTGTGATTCGGAGATTTTGAGAAAGAAGAAGAACAGAGCAAGAAAGAGAAAAAACAAAGGGGAGAGAAGTACCTGCTTGATCTTCGAATGAGGATTTAAAGGATGTAACGCACCATATTAAATGCCTCTAGACCCTTATCTCTAACTTGAATTTATAATCATGATTTTGCAGGGATGTCGCTTCAGATGACGTAAGATCTGCAACGGATAGTTCGATCATAACGGCTATATATCCGTTAGTTTATTGCGGATAAGATCAAGAAAATATAACTCGCCAAAATTACATTTCACTCCTTATATTTTGGGGGCAACTGTTAGGGGAGGATTTTTTACATCCTAAGGATCACGGATCCTCAAATGCTACTAGGATCATGGATCCTCAATTCTGTTTGAATTAAGGATCCTCAGTAGGTGTTGCAGGATCAGGATTCAGGATCCTTATTGTTATCCATATACTAACGATTGTCTACCTTGTGCGTAATCTTGCTTTGCAGGAACAAAGGCATGGACCAAGTTTCACCGAAATTCCTGGAGCATATTCCTTTAATATTCCGCACGTGTTTGACCATTATGGACGTTATGGAGATCGTGGGGAACTTGCACGTATTGCGGATAGTTAGTTAGACTGGTTGTTTCTAATTTAAAATGGGGATAACAAGCTTGAGTATAAGACTTAGCTAATTTTAGCAAACACACACACTCTCGTAACAACACTCGAACAGCTCTCGGCAATCTACTTGGCGATTTCATACATTTTTGCACATTGCACACTAGTGGTCCTTGTAACAAGCTTGTTATCATCCCGAGTTGTTAACTTCTTTTGTTTAATCTTAGTTGGTGATTGGTAGTTTCCATCACCCGAGGTTTTTTGTGCCGGAGATCAACTCTTGATCAAGGGCTTTTTCCTCGTATAAATCTCTGTGTCATTTGTTCATTACATTTCTAAGTGATCCTTAATATTGTTCATTGATTCAAGCATCACACCTCACAACAAAAGATTTGGTTGCATTATCTTTGCTTGGTTTTTGACCAAAACAGTTTGGCGCCCACCGTGGGGCAATTGGTGCTTCGTTCTTGAGAAATTCTTGTTTTTGTGATCATTTCGGTTCATTACAACCAAGCAGATGGCTTCTTCAGTAAAGAGCACTTCACGTTCAATGACGGCAATGAGTTCTTCACAGGGCGTTCCTCCTTTGCCTCCACCACCTTTTGGATCCTAGAAGAATGCTGAAAATGCTGCGAAGAAACAAAGCCCATTTTTTTCCAAAACCACCAACTTCTTCTATTGTCACTAATCCTACTAATAGTGATCTTTTTACTTTGATTTTGCAGATGAAAGATCGCATACAAGAGCAGGACAAAACCAATGAAAGGATCCTCCAGGAGATTGGTGATATCAAGAAATAGAAGAAATCAGTGGAGGATCATTCTCCTCTGATACCAAGGTCATTGGATTTCGATACTCCAGCTGTAACCGCCTTGCAAACTGCAGCTACGGACATCCAGTATCAGAGTGGACCATTGGGAAGGCGTTATGGAACAACAACTATGAGTCAAGCCTTAGGGTCTCACTTCCAGCCGCAAGGATCCTGTTTTCAATCTTCAAGACCCTCCTTCTAGCATCAGGGATCCTTCGTGATGCTGAGATACCCAAAAGGTTCCAGATACCAACTATGAAGCTATATGATGGTTCAACGGATCCAGAGGAACATGTAGCTCAATACAGGGAGAGGATGGAGATCAATTCAATTCCTGAGAGGCTAAAGGAAGCATGTCTATGCAAGGGTTTTGGATCCACACTCATAGGATCAGCTCTTAAATGGCTGCTAAGTCTTCCCCCTTACTCTATTACTTCATTTGCTAATCTAGTTAACCTGTTTAATAGTCAATTCTCTTGTAGTAGAAAATTTGAACGATTAACTAGTGACTTATATAGGGTAACACAAGGTCAAAATGAACCACTAAGAGATTACATCACTAAGTTTAGTAAAGAATCCTTAGATATCCCTAACCTGGATATAGCTACGGCTGTAGAAGCCTTTAAAATGGGTTTGCTTAGGGATTCATTGTTCTATGATGATCTTGTTATGACCCCATGCAGGAATCTTGATGAAGTAAGAACCAGGGCCCTTAGGTTCATCCGTCTAGAGGATGACAAAAGGATCCAGGAGAGATTGGCAGGATCCTCAAAGCAGGAAAAGCAAGGATCCTACTTCAAGAATAACAAGTTTAAATCCTACAACAAGTCTGACAACCAGAACGTGCATGCAGTAGAGCAGGAAGAGGATGACGAGGATTATCCTCCCATTTCAGAATACTATTTTTCTGTTGATAACAATGAACTAATTCTTGCAATGCAGAATCTAGGTGAGAAAGCAAGATGGCCAAAGAAAAGTGATAAACCAGCTGCTACAAAAGACAAATCCAAATGGTGTGCATATCACGAGGATTTCGGGCATCTCACTGAAGAGTTTATTACACTTAGAAAAGAAATTGGTTACTTGTTAAGCAAGGGGCACTTGAAGGAGCTTTTGGGAAGAAAGAAGTTAAGGATCCAGGATCCTGAAAGGATCCCGGAAAAGGCTCATGCTCCTCCAGCAGATGCACAAGTTATAAACTTTATATCCGGTGGATCAGACATTTTTGGTACTTCCTTTTCAGCAGCTAAAAGACATACCAAGGAAACCAAGATGGATAATGGAGATAGACCCATCCAGACCTCCACTGTCACCAAGGATAAGATTATAACTTTTGATGAGGATGATCGTGTTGATGTTCAGGATCCTCATCATGATGGTCTTGTTATTACTCTGTTTATTTCTAACCATTTTGTTCGCAGGATCCTGATAGATGGAGGAAGCTCGGTAAACATCATTCAGCTTGATGTCCTCAAGAAGATGAACATTCCTGAATCGGACATTGTCCCAAGATCCTCAGTACTTGTGGGATTCAACGGAGAGACCAAGAATACATTGGGGGACATCAAACTCCCTATCTATATTGAAGGACTCCATTCTTATAAAAACTTTTGTGTTATAGATTGCTTATCTTGTTGTAATGTTATCCTTGGCAGGCCATGGATACATGACATGAAGGCAGTCCCATCTACTTATCATCAATGTGTAAAGCTTCCTAGTCCGTGGGGAGTGGTGAAAATTGAGAGTGATCAACAAGAAGCTAAGAATTGTTACACGTCATCAATGAAGCCAGCCTCAAGACCAAGGGAGCAATAGCAACTAAAGTTTCCTCCAAGAGATGTATTGGAGGCAAGAGAACAGGATGTGAAAGAAATCCCTATGGATCCTCATGATCCTGAATCCATCGTCTTCATAGGATCAGGGATCCTCGGCAACATTGAACAGGATCTAGTATCCTTCCTTAAGAGGAGGAAAACCACCTTTGCCTGGAAGCATGAGGATATGACAGGTATATCTAAGGATATAATTACTCATAAGCTTGGCATTGACAGGTCATTCAAGCCAATTCATCAAAAGAGGAGGAAGTTTGCACTTGAAAGGAATGCTATTATCCAGGAAGAGGTAGATAAACTACTTCGGGCAGGTATGATAAGAGAGGTCAAGTATCCAAGATGGTTAGCCAATGTTTCAAAAGAAAAATTGAAAGTGGAGGGTATGTGTCGATTTTACTGATTTAAACAAGGCATGTCCCAAGGATCCTTTCCCATTACCCCACATTGACTCCATGGTGGATGCTACCGCGGGTCATGAGTTGTTGACTTTTATGGATGCTTCATCTGGATTTCAACAAATTCAGATGGAACCATCTGATCAAGAGGATACAGCCTTTATGACCCCAACTGGTATATATTGTTATATTGCTATGCCATTTGGACTAAGGAATGCGGGTGCTACTTATCAAAGACTAGTCAATATGATGTTCAAGGAACAAATTGGACACACTATGGAGGTTTATGTAGATGACATGGTGGTTAAGTCCAAGAAAGCTGAGGATCACCTTAAAGACTTGGAGGAAGCATTCAATATCCTTGATAAATTTAATATGAAACTAAATCCTTCCAAGTGTCACTTTGGTGTTAAAGCAGGTAAATTCCTAGGCTATATGGTGACAAAAAGAGGCATTGAAGCAAGTCCAGAGCAAATAAAGGCTATTGTGAATATCAAATCTCCTGCCAATGCTAAGGATGTGCAAAGATTGATTGGCAGGATCGCAGCCTTGAACAGGTTCATATCCAAATCCTCAGAAAAATGCAAGGAATTCTATGACATTTTGAGGAAGAACAAGAAATTTGAATGGACTGAAAAGCATTAAAATGCTCTCAAAGCTCCTAAGGATTACCTATCCTCAGCCCCTGCCTTGATGAAACCTGAAAAAGGGGATGTATTATCCTTGTATTTGGCGGTATCCTCTAAAGCAGTAAGTGCGGTCCTTGTTAAGGATCATGAAGGTACACAACATCCTGTTTATTATGTAAGTAAGAGTTTGCTTGATGCTGAATCCAGGTATTCACATTTAGAAAAACTTATCCTTGCATTAATTATGGCATCTACTAAATTAAGATATTATTTTGAAACTCATGCCATTATTGTTAAGACTAATTTTCCAATTAAGAATGTTCTCAGGAAACCTGAAATGTCAGGAAGGATGGCTAAGTGGGCAGTGAAGCTTAGTGCATATGATATAAGATATGAACCAAGGACTGCCATTAAATCCCAAGCCTTAGCTGACTTTGTGGCAGATTTCAGTAGTAACTTGCAAAGGGAAGCTGAATTAGAAGTCCAACAGCTTTAAGAAACTAAGGATCTTTGAATACTCTTCACTGATGGAGCTTCTAATGTCAAAGGAACAGGACTTGGAATACTACTAAAATAGCCACAGGGGGACATAATACCCCACTCCATAGCTTGTGAGCTTCAAACTACTAATAATGAGGCTGAATATGAAGCCTTGATAGCTGGTTTGCAAATTGCTAAGCATATGAGAATCAGGTATCTTGAGGTACATGTGCATTCATTGTTAATTACTAATCACTTTAATGGATCCTATGCTGTTAAAGGTGAAAAACTAATCAAATATTTAGAGATAGTCAAAGAATTGGCACTCTCTTTTGTTTCCTTTAGTTTGACACATGTACCAAGGGAAGAGAATGTACAGGCTGATGCATTAGCCAATCTAGGATCATCCTTGAAGATTCCAGAGGATATCAAGATCCCTATTATCCACATCCTAACCCCTACTATCGAGGATCATGTAGCCATGGAGATAGAAGAGGATTCTGCAATCATCCCTAGTGATGATAATCTCATTCAGGATCATGGATCCTTCTAATCATGAGATACATACGACATGGAGAGATTCCTATAGGAGAAAACCCCAGGGCTTTCAAAATTAAGGTATCTCAATTTACAATATTGAATAACATGTTATATAAACGATCTCTTGCAGGGCCATATCTAAGGTGCATTGAGGATCCTGAAATCCAAGAAGTCCTAAAGGATTTTCACGAAGGAGATTGTGGAAACCACACTGGGGGCAGGGCATTATTCTCAAGGATCCCGAGGACATGATACTATTGGCCTACTATGAAGCAGGATGCTGTGGAATATGCCAAGAAGTGTGAACCTTGTCAGAGACATAGTAATATCCCTCACCAACCAGCAGAGCTTTTGCATCCTATATCCTCTTCTTGGCCATTTATGAGATGGGGAATGGATATAGTCGGTAAGCTTCCTAAGGCACCTGGTGGAAAAGTATTCATGCCTGCTATGACTGATTACTTCTCCAAGTGGATAGAGGCTGAAGCCTTTGCTCAAGTCAGAGAAAAGGAAGTGATATCCTTTATTAAGAGAAACATTATTACTAGATTTGGTATTCCTTCTGAAATTGTTTGTGATAATGGATCCCAATTTATTGGGAGTAGAACTACTAACTTTTGTGACAGCTGGGGGATTAAGATGATAACATCAACACCAGTCCACCCACAAGCTAATGGCCAGGCAGAATCATCCAACAAGATCATCATCAACAATTTGAAGAAGAATCTTGGATCCAAGAAAGGAAAATGGGCAGAAGAACTACCTTATGTACTTTGGGCTGATAGGACAACTCCCAAAAATGCTACTAGCCAAACTCCATTCTCTTTGGTATTTGGAGCAGAATCAGTGATCCTACAGAGATGGTGGTTCCTACTGCTAGAACAAGCATTCGTGATCCTGAAGAAAATGCTGAAAACTTGGTTCAAGACTTGGACACTATAGAAGAACTCAGGGATTTGGCAAGGATAAGGATGGCTAGTTATCAACAAAGGATGGCCGGAGCCTGCAACAAAAATGTCAGGATCAGGAAATTCCAAGTTGGTGATATGGTATTAAGGAAAGCATTTCAGAACACCACCAATCCTGCTGATGGGAAGTTAGCACCAAAGTGGGAAGGCCCTTATTTGATTGAAGTTGAAGCAGGAAAGAGGGCATATCGATTGCTAACAATGGAAGGTGATTTGCTACCAAGAGCTTGGAATGCTGTCCACTTGAAGAAATACTTCATGTAATAAGGATCCATGATCCTTACCTGACAAGTATCCTTGAAGGATCCTTACAGGACAGAGGATCCTCATTTTGGTAATAATCTAATCTAAAACTATTTCTTTCTTTAATCATTCTATATACAAGGATAAGGTTCCTGGATCCTTTATCCTCCTGTCACTTGATTCTGAGTTTTGCAGAAGGTTTAGGTATCCTTAACAAAGGATTGAGTATCCACAGAAGTATCCAGTTATTTGAGCTTGCCCCCAGTTATTTGGGCTTGCCCCCAGTTATTTGGGCTTGGCCCCAGTTATTTGGGCTAGTCCCCAGTTTTTGGGCATGTCCCTAGTATCGCCAGCAGCGCACGATGATCCTGGTACAGTTCATGGCAGTGGGACCAGTACTCGCTTTAGGGGCTGACAATTTCATTGTACTGGCTGTATCCGGGATCCTACGTATAATGGTAGACGTACCATACATCTGTTCCTAAGGTTTCTAACCTTTTCACGTTAGCTAAGGTTTTGGCATTTTCATGTCACTAAGTTTGGATTGTCGCCAGTGAGGGCCATACTCCAGTTTACACAAGATCCTTTGGGCTTGTCCCCAGTTATCCTTTGGGCTTGTCCCCAGAATTGTTGGGCTTGTCCCCAGTTACTAACTTTTCTCTTATATTGGCTTAGTCCCAAGTTATATTCTATTTCAGGTTTTTGAGGTTAAACGACCAAGGATCCTTGATCCTTACCTTCTACTAAGGTTTGTCTTTTGGTTATCCTGATTATAAATATTAAAGGGTTAGGATCCTAACTTGGATTCTCAGGTATGATCCTTGATCATTTTTATTTTATTCATTATTTGTATAAGTGACCCTTATCCTTTGACAACAGAACTAATGATCCTTAAGTTGCATAACTTTTCTGAGTTTATCGACTATAGGATATTTGATCCTTGATCATATCCTAAAATTTTTAAACATGATTTATTAAACTTGATAAATTCAAACAAAGTGGATAACTACAATAGAAGAATAAAGAGTTCACAAGGATAATAACACGGGAAATAGCCAAAAAGTTAAAGTTTTATTTATTCACAGAAGTT
Source organism: Helianthus tuberosus (assembly GCA_030545235.1). NCBI lineage: Eukaryota > Viridiplantae > Streptophyta > Magnoliopsida > Asterales > Asteraceae > Helianthus > Helianthus tuberosus. The sequence continues at coordinate 2,054,235 of CM060448.1, forward strand.
AAACCCTTTTAAGGTTGTCAAAATTGCCAACCAAAATTTCTACCAGCAATACGTGGCCTGTCCATTTGGGTAGACAAAGGGTGTCCATTGTTAACGGGTCTTAAGAGTGCAGGAAATAAAAGATGGCAGGATAACAAGTGGTTTCATCCCCCAAACAGAGGATCCCTCCACCACCTATTATCCTACCTATTGTCTAAGGATCCTTGATCCATAATCCTAAAAACTATTCTTCAAATTACAACCCAACATTGTTTCAAAACACCATAACCAAAAAACCACTACCAAATCCTAAAAAATGGGCTCCGGCCACGTCTAGAAATATCCATCATCGCCCATTTCAGCAGCTCACACCTTGGCTGCATCACCACCAGCATCATCACCACCAGCCTGATCCTTTCCACTGCCACTTGCCTCGATCACCAAGAGCTCTATAGCCTCCTCTTCATCCTCTAGCTCTATCAGCTTTGCCTTCCAGCCCTCCTTGTCCCAGGTGGTCCTGTCGAAGTCAGGTTCCTCAGCCTCCTGAGCCATTTGCAGCTTGATCTTATACATTGTGATGGCAGCAGAGACTTTAGCATCTTCCAGCAGGTCGTGCTTCTCGTGATTAGCATTTATCTGGGCCATGACTACCTGCTGCTTTGCCAGAGCAAGATCCTTCTCAAGGCGAGAGATAGTCTCATCCTTAGCCAGGAAGAATTTTTGATACTCCAGATGCTTTTGCTCCGCCTCCTCAACATAAGCATCAAACAGCATTTCGACCTCAGCAAATTTCTGCAAAAAGTCAAGGTAAAGTTCAGGATCACGTGATCCTCAAGTGGGCAGGATAATCAAGCATAGTCAGTGATCCTTACATCAGCAAAGTATTCTTGGAACTGGTGGCGGATAAGAGGCAAGCCTTCAAGATTGTCAGCCTCGGTGGCCTTCCTTTTCTTTCCCCCTTAGAGGTGGTAGGCTTTGGGACCACGGCACTCGGGCTAGCAGCAGTCTTCTTCTTCCCAGACCTGGGAGCGACAACAGTAAGATCGGTAACACTGAAACGGGTGGCAGACCTTGAGGATTTTCCAGCACCTATCCATCCAGAACAATAGATAAGTATTCTTGTTTTATTTACATTTTAACATTTACTTAAATACAGATTTGGATACTTACTTGACATTGTAACTGAGCCTGAGGATACTTCTTGAGAATCCTTGGTGTTTGCTTGAAATGTTCTTACTGCAGGATCAAGATTCCAGAAGGCGTTGATCCTCTCTTTAGTTGCAGGTGATGTAATGATGTGTGAAACAGAAATAGCTGCAAAATAGAAAAAAAGGGGTTAGTGATCCTCAGCAGAAACAGGTTATCCTATGATCCTTCTATAAGGATCCTCTATCCTACCACGAGTGGCCCATTTTCTGGGGAGATCCTTCACATCAGGGATAGAATCCCTCCTGACAAAGAGAAAACATTTCTTCCACTTGTTATCGTTCTTGGTGGTTTTCAGGATTCGATGAGTGTTTTGGTCAAAAATCAAGCAATGACAATGCAACCAAACTTTCTGTTGTGAGGTATGATGCTTGAATTAATGAACAATAATAAGGATCACTTTGAAATGTAATGAACAAGTGACACGAAGATTTATACGAGGAAAAAGCCCTTGATCAATGAATGATCTCCGGCATAAAAAACCTCGGGTGATGGAAACTACCGATCACCAACTCAAATTAAACAAGAAATGTATTACAACTTCGGATGATAGCGAGCTAAGTACAAGGATCACTATAGTGTATTGTGTAAAAAAGAGTGTAATCGCCAAGTGAGTTAACGAGAGCTGGTAAGAGCAGTTGTAAGAGTGTGTGTGTAGCCAAAAATAGCCAAGTGTTTTCTAATTAGCTCGCTACCCCTTTAAAAATGGAAAATATCTACACTAACTAACATTCCACAAATGGTGCAAGTCCTCCACGACTCCATAACGTCCACTTTTGGCCAGGCACGTGTGGAATAAACATAGAATATGCTCCAGGAATATCGCCAAGACCAAGTCCAAGCCGGTACTCCTGCAAAACAGTTTCGAATTCAAAGTAGACAACCGTTAGTACAAGGATCCTTATGATGATCCATGATCCTGATCCTGCAATACTTCTGAGGATCACCAATTCAAACAGAAGTAAGGATCACTAAGCCCAACAGCAATTGAGGATCACTGATCATTTAGAAATCCACCCCTAACAATTGCCCCCAAAATATAAGGAGTAATTATGTAAATAAACGAGTTGTATTTTGTTCTTATCCGCAATCAACCAACGGATAACTAGCCGTTGTAATCGGACTAGCCGTTACGAACATGACGTCACTGAGGTGACTATCCTGCAAAATCATCATTATAAATAGGAGTTACGGATAGAGATCATTTCACATTTAAATTCAAGAGAAACTCCCTTAAAATTCACATCCGTAGACCAAGCAGGTATTTCTCTTCCTCTTCCTCATTTATGTTTTCTTTCTCTGCTCCTTCTTTCTTCACCTTCTTCATAATCAAGATGATGCTAAGATCCTCACCAGCCAAGGATCACAAGGAGGACATTCCTCTTAAGAGCCAGGGGATCATCAAAGATTTGGCGAATGAAAGGTGCTGTTTCACTAATCCACAAATAGATAGAATCCGCCATTGTTTTCCGGCAAACACCGATTTCAAGCCATTTGACCCCACCGTTCTAAGTGATTATGTTTCTGAAACTTGGGTAGCCTTCCCGGTCACACCGTTCACAATAGGATACACATATCCTTTCCCTGAATTCACCCAGTCTTTCTTTTCTCTTACCGGCATCTCCTATATTCAAGCTATGCCAATGATCTGGAGGGTCTATATACCCTCGAAAGGATCTTTGAGCAAGAAGGAATTGCTCTGGGAATGTCGGAGTTGGCAGAGATGTATGATCTCACAACATTTGGATCCCACCGATATTTATTCAAGCGTAAACCCGGTGAAGAACATCCCATCTTCAAAGCCACTAAGAATGATACTAACTGGAAACGGAGATTCTTCTTTGTCAGAAGGGATTCTCTCTCTGATGGAAAGGATCTGCCAAGGAAGTGGACCACCCATGGTAGGATAGAGGATCCTGAGAAGGATCACCAGATAACCTTGTTTTTGTATAAGGATCACTAACACCCTTTTGTTTCCATTGTACAGCTATCTCTGTTTCGCACCTTATACCATCACCTGCCACCAAGGAAAGGCTCGCTGCTTTCAGAAGACTTGATCCTGCAACAAGGTCATTTAAAACAAACACCCAGGATTCCCAAGAAGTATCCTCAGGTTCTGTCACTATGCCAAGTAAGTATCCTGTTCTTTTTATAATTAAATGTTTAAATAAATAGGTAGATAGAAATAGGATAAGGATACTTATCTGTTCCGGGTGTGTAGGTGCTGGGAAAACTTCAAAGTCTGCCTCCAAATTCAGTGTCACTAATCTAGACACTGTCCGATCCTCCAAGAAAAAGTCTGCTGCTAGCTCTTCCATTGTAATCCCCAAGGCTACCACTTCAAAGGGAAGAGGTGGAAAGAAAAGAAAAACCTCTGAAGCTGACAACCTTCAAGGCTTGCCTCTGATCCGCCATCAATTCCTCGAGTACTTTAATGATGTAAGGATCACTGACTCAGCTTAGTCATCCTATCCACTTGAGGATCATATGATCCTAACTTTGCATTGTCTTGTTTGCAGAAATTTGCTGAAATTGAGGACAACGTTGGAAATGTTGAGGAGCTTGAGGAGAAATACTCTGATCTCCAAAAGGTGGCGGTGCTCAAGGATCACAAGATTGCATCCCTTGAAAAGGACCTCAATGATGCCAAGACTCAGATAGTTGCCACCCAGATCAATGCTGACTACGAGAAGCACGAGATCACACAGGATGCTAAAGTCTCTGCTGCCATGTACAAGACCAAGCTGCAGATGGCCCAGGAAGCTCAGGATCCTGCCTTTGATAGGAGCAACTGGGACATGGAAGGCTGGAAGGCCAGGCTGGCTGAGTTGGAGGATGAGGATGCGGCTGACGAGGTTCTGGCAATCGAGGCTAGTGGCAGTGGCAAGGATCATGCGAAGGATACTGGAGCTGGAGGGGACGATGATGCAGCGAAGGTATAGGCTGCATGAATGGGCGATGAAGGACATTTCTAGACGTAGCCGGAGCCCATTCTTCTTTTAGGTTTGGTTATGGTTTTTGTTTTGATGAAGTTTTTGTTGAACAATGATGGGTTGTACTCAAAAAATAGTAATTAGGGCTAAGGATCATGGATCCTTCGAACAATAGGTAGGATTACAAATGGTGGAGGGATCCTCTGTTTGGGGGATGAAGCCATTGTGATCCTGCCGTCTTTTGATTCCTGCACTACCAAGACCCTTAGACAATGGACACCCTTTGCCAACCCATGTGGACGGGCCACGTTTTGCTGGTAGAAACGTGGGTTAGCAATTTTGACAACCTTAAAGGGTTTAATCTTTTGTGAATAAAATAACTTTAACTTTTTGGCTTATTCTGTGTTGATATCCTTGTTAATATTTTACTTTCCAACTGTTGTGATGTTTATTTTGTTTAAACTTATCAGGTAAAAGGAAAAAGTTAATAAATATCCTTAAAAATTTTAGGATATGATCAAGGATCACATATCCTATATTCGATAAGCTTCGAAAAGTTATATAGTTTAAAGATCACAAGTTCAGTTGTCAAAGGATAAGGGTTACTTAAATAAATAATGACTAAAATCAAAAATATTTAAGGATCATACCTGAGAATCCAAGTTAGGACCCTATTCTTTAACATTTATAATCAGGATAACCCAAAAGACAAACCTTAGCAAAAAGTAAGGATAAAGGATCCTTGGTCATTTATCTCCAAAAACCTGAAATAGGATACAACTTGGGACTAAGCCAACATAGGATAAGAGTTAGTAACTGGGGACAAGCCCAACAATTCTGGGGACACGCCCAATATACTGGGGACAAGCCCAAAGGATAACTGGGGACAAGCCCAAAGGATAACTGGGGACAAGCCCAAAGGATCGTATGTAAACTGGAGTATGGCCCTCACTGGCGACTATCCAAACTTAGTGACATGAAAATGCCAAAACCTTAGCTAACGTGAGAACATTAGAAACCTTAGGAACGGATGTATGGTACGTCTACCATTATACGTAGGATCCAGAATATAGCCAGTACAATGAAATTGTCAGCCCCTAAAGCGAGTACGGTCCCATTGCCATGAACTATATCAGGATCAGCGTGCGGTACTGGCGAAACTAGGGACAGGCCCAAACTGGGGTCAAGCCCAAATAACTGGGGTCAAGCCCAAATAACTGGGGTCAAGCCCAAAGGATAAATGGGGACAAGCCCAAACAACTGGATACTTCTGCGGATACTCAATCCTTAGTTAAGGATACCTGAACCTTCAAAACTCAGAATCAAGTAAAAGGAGGATAAAGGATGCAGGATCCTTATCCTTATATAAGAGAATAAAAGAATGAAATAGTTTGAGATTAGAATGTTACCAAAATGAGGATCGTCTACTCTGTAAGGATCTTTCAAGGATACTTGTCGAGTGAGGATCATGGATCCTTGTCACATAAAATACTTCTTCAAATGGACAGCATTCCAAGCTCTTGGCAGCAAATCACCTTCCATTGTTAGCAATCGATATGCCCCCTTTCCTGCTTCAGCTTCAATCAAATAGGGGCCTTCCCATTTTGGTGCCAACTTTCCATCAGCAGGATTGGTGGTGTTCTGAAATGCTTTCCTTAATACCATATCACCAACTTGGAATTTCCGGATCCTGACTTTTTTGTTGTAGGCTCCAGCCATCCTTTGTTGATAACTAGCCATCCTTATCCTTGCCAAATCCCTGATTTCCTCTATAGTATCCAAGTCTTGAACCAAGTTTTCAGCATTTTGTTCAGGATCACGAATGCTTGTTCTTGCAGTTGGAACCACCATCTCTGTAGGGATCACTGATTCTGCCCCAAATACCAAAGAAAATGGAGTTTGGCCTGTATCATTCTTGGGAGTTGTCCTATCAGCCCAAAGCACATAAGGTAGTTCTTCTGCCCGTTTTCCTTTCTTGGATCCAAGCTTCTTCTTCAAATTGTTGATGATGATCTTGTTGGATGATTCTGCCTGACCATTAGCTTGTGGGTGGACTGGTGTTGATGTTATCATCTTAATCCCCCAACTGTCACAAAAGTTAGTGATTCTATTCCCAATAAATTGGGATCCATTATCACAAATAATCTCAGAAGGGATACCAAATCTAGTAATAATGTTTCTTTTAATAAAGGATATAACTTCCTTTTCTCTGACTTGAGCAAAGGCTTCAGCCTCTATCCACTTAGAGAAGTAATCAGTCATAGCAAGCATGAATACTTTTCCACCAGGTGCCTTAGGAAGCTTTCCAACTATATCCATTCCCCATCTCATGAATGGCCAAGAAGAGGATATAGGATGCAAGAGCTCTGCTGGTTGGTGAAGGATATTACTATGCCTCTGACAAGGATCACACTTCTTCGCATACTCCATAGTATCCTTCTTCATAGTGGGCCAATAGTATCCTGTCCTCAGGATCCTTGAGAATAATGCCCTGCCCCCAGTGTGGTTTCCACAATCTCCTTCGTGAAAATCCTTTAGGACTTCTTGGATTTCAGGATCCTCAATGCATCTTAGATATGGTCCTGCAAGAGATCGTTTATACAACATATTATTCAATATTGTAAATTGAGATACCTTAGTTTTGAAAGCCCTTGGGTTTTCTCCTGTAGGAATTTCTCCATCTTGTATATATCTCATGATTGGGAGGATCCATGATCCTGGATGAAATTGAGTATCATCACTAGGGATGACTGCAGAATCTTCTCCTATCTCCATAGCTACATGATCCTCGATAGCAGGGGTTAGGATATGGATAATAGGGATCTTGATATCCTCAGGGATCTTCAAAGATGATCCTAGATTGGCTAATGCATTAGCTTCTGCATTCTCTTCCCTTGGTACCTGTGTCAAACTAAAGGATACAAAAGAGAGTGCCAACTCTTTGACTATCTCCAAATATTTGATTAGCTTTTCACCTTTAAAAGCATAGGATCCATTAAAGTGGTTAGTGATCAGTAAAGAATCTACATGTACCTCAAGATACCTGATCCTCATATGCTTTGCAATTTGCAAACCAGCTATCAAGGCTTCATACTCAGCCTCATTGTTGGTAGTTTGAAATTCACAAGCTATGGAGTGGGGTATTATGTCCCCCTGTGGCGATTTTCGTAGTATTCCAAGCCCTGTTCCTTTCACATTAGAGGCTCCATCAGTGAAGAGTATCCAAGGATCCTTAGTTTCTTCTAGCTGTTGGACTTCTAACTCAGCTTCCTTTTGTAAATCACTACTAAAATCTGCCACAAAGTCAGCTAAGGCTTGGGATTTGATGACAGTCCTTGGTTCATGTTATGGGTGAAATTCTGAGCCCATATCCTGGAAAATATCTTGATTTATATCTTGGTTATATTGTATCTGTTTACATCCGGGATGTTGATTCAGGATATTGGTAACATCCTGAATGGTATCCTCAGGATTACTAACGGATTATGTGCAGGTACGTGGGTTAGAAGCTGGTAACGTTCACGAAGACTCATTCCGCGGAAGACTCGGTCCAAGTTGTTCAGAGAAAGACGTTAAGCCCGCTTTCTTTGGTTCCAAACGGCTACTTATGGAATATTCGGGAGTATCCCATATTTATAGGAATTTTAGTTTCCACTTTGTAACTATAAATAGGTGGGTATACCAGATCGAATAGGACATCACATTCACACTCGCTACACTCTAACACTCGCTCTCAAGCAATTCTCACTTTCATACAAAAGCATTGTAACACTTAGCGATCTGGTCTATATCCTGCACTGTATCCTGACGTTTGAAGTAATAAGAAGAACAAGGCAGCTGCGATTGTCAGCTCCCGAGGTTTTATGCCGGCGATCTAGATTGATCAAGGGGTTTCCTCGTACATCTCGTGTCGTTTACTTTACTTTTTTGCTCATAGTTTGATCATAGATACAGCTCAATATCCTGAGCCGTATCCTGGATACTGATTTCCTAAATAACTTAACCGGCATATTTTCAACACATTTTCTAGCACACTACCTCACTTTACTAATTTGATCACTTAATTGCTTCGGTAATTTTTGACCAAAACAATTTGGCGCCCACCGTGGGGCAAGTGGTGCTCTCTTTACTAAAATTTTTTGTGAAATCGCTAATCGACTTTCTATTTTCAAAACTTTTTGCCATATTGTCCACAATGGCCTCAAGATCAAACATGAGCTCCTCCACTGTGTCTGCTATGACTTCTGCTACTACCGGTTCGGTGCTTCCACCACCTCCTCCAAGGATGCCAGCCTCTTCACGACCTCAGGATATTATCCCTATCCGCAGTGTTCAGGAATCTGCTCCCGTTTTAGCTTCTAACGATGAAATTTTAACCTTATTTGGAAGTGTGCAGGAACAAATGAGGCAGCAACAGGAAACAAACCAAATGCTGTTGAGGGAAATACAACTCTTGAAGTCTGGTTCGAGCAGATCTGCTGAAGATATTGTCACTCCATTACAACCCAGAACTTTGAACTTCAGTTCAGCTGTGTATACTGAGGATAACAGGGGGAATATTGTGCCCAACCTTCCTCAGAATCATACTCCTGAAATACCCTCCTCGGTCAGGATGTCAACCATAAGGAGCTCAGGATATGCTTCAGGATATGGGCAAAATCCTCCAACGGGTAACGTGTCAAATAATAATAATACTCATGCTACTAACAATAGTGGATCTTTGCAGGATATAGGTGTGACATCAGCGCTTACTAGGGAACTTCAGAAGTTGAAGGACATGATATCTAGTGTACCCGGGGTGGTCCAGTCGATCCCGGAAGTGTCCCAAGACAGCCACAAGATATCTCGTTTTGCATATCCTATCTGTGATGCTGAGATCCCAAAGAGATTCCAAACCCCCAACATGAAGCTTTACGACGGAACTACGGATCCTGAGGAGCATATTGCTCAGTATAGGGAAAGAATGGAGATTAACCCTATCCCTCCGGATCTCAAGGAAGCATGCTTGTGCAAGGGTTTTGGTTCAACCTTAACAGGATCAGCCTTGAAATGGCTCTTGAATGTTCCTCCACATTCGATTACATCTTTTGTTTACTTAGTAAATTTATTTAATAGTCAGTTTTCTTATAGTAGAAGCTTTGAAAAATTAACAAGTGATCTCTACAGGATAACACAGGGGCCTCAGGAATCCCTTAGGGATTATGTGAACAAGTTCAGCCGGGAATCCCTAGACATTCCTCATCTTGATGTTGCAACAGCTGTGCAAGCTTTCAAGATGGGGCTGCAAAAAGATTCTCAATTTTATCAAGATCTTGTAATGAACCCATGCAGGAACTTGGATGAAGCTCGAAACAGGGCCCTAAGATATATTCGATTGGAGGATGACAGAAAGATGCAAGAAAGGATGAACTCATCTAACACTTATGAGTCAACTAACAGGAAGTCAGAATCCTCATTCAAGTCATATCGGCCTAAGCCATATGGTAGAAATGAAAACAAGAGAGTGAATGCTGTCGAAGATGAGGATCCTGAAGAGTATCCTGAGTTGTCTGAATATTGCTTTTCTGTTAACATTCCTGAATTAATGTATGCCATGCAGGGTCTAGGAGACAAGGCTAGGTGGCCTCGAAAAAATCAACAAAAGGCTGATTGGAAAGATAAGTCAAAATGGTGCGCTTTCCACGAAGATTTCGGACATGTGACTGAGGATTGCATTGCTCTAAGGAAAGAAATAAGCTATCTTCTAAGCAAGGGATATCTGAAAGATCTCTTGGGAAGAAAGAAGAATAAGGGTCAGGATACTGAGAAGGATCCTGAGCGAGCAGCATCACCTCCCGCGGATGCCAAGATAATCAACTTCATTTCGGGAGGATCCGACATTTGTGGGACTTCATATTCGGCAGCAAAGAGACATGCAAAAGAAGCTAAGGCGGAAAGGGGAGATAAACCTGTCAGGATGACTACCCTCACAACTGACAAAGTGATCACATTTGATGCTGATGACAGGGATACTGTCCAGGATCCTCACCATGATGCTCTGGTAATAACATTATATGTGGCTAACCATTTTGTACGCATGATATTGGTTGATAATGGCAGCTCCGTCAACATAATCCAACTAGAGACTCTGAAGAGAATGAATGTATCTCCAATGGATATCACTTCAAAGTCTACCGTGCTTGTTGGGTTTAGCGGAGAGGCTAGAAACACAGTGGGAGACATAAAGTTACCAGTATACGTTGAAGGAGTCAACTCGATACAACGTTTCTGTGTAATGGATTCTCTATCCTGCTATAACATCATATTGGGAAGACCATGGATTCACGATATGAAGGCCGTGCCATCAACGTATCACCAATGCATCAAGATCCCTACCCCTTGGGGAGTTGTCAAAGTTGATAGTGATCAGCAGGAGGCGAAAGAATGCTACTCATCGTCGATGAAATCCTCAACCAAGCCTAGTGCAGCATAGCAATTAAAGACGCGGGCCCAGGATATCGTGGAGGATCCGGAGCAGGATGTGAAGAAAATTATCTTGGACCAGGATAATCCCGATATTTCGGTGCTCGTAGGAACCAATATCCCTCAGGATATTGAAGAACAGTTAATTAACTTTTTGAAATGCAGGATGTCAACGTTTGCATGGAAGCATGAGGATATGACATGCATATCCAAAGACGTCATCACTCACAAGCTTGGAATTGATAAATCATTCAAGCCTGTTTAACAAAAAAGAAGGAAGTTTGCTCCTGAGCGGAATACGATTATTCAAGAGGAAGTTGAGAGATTATTGAAGTCCAGGATGATCAGAGAGGTTAAGTTCCCAAGGTGGCTAGCAAACGTGGTTGTTGTTAGGGGAGGATTTTCTAACAATTAGTGATCCTTATTTGTTATCCTAATTAATGATCCTTACTTCTGTGACAGGTGGTGATCCTCAGAAGAGCTTCAGGATCAGGATCATGGATCACTTAAAGGATCCTCGTACTGACGATTGTTTATTTGTGTTTTGTATTATTTCGCAGGAGTAATAATCTTGACTTGGTCTTGGCAACGGTACTAAGGAATATTCCACGGGCATTTCGCACACGATTGACCAAAAATGGACGTTGTGGAGAACGTGGGAGCTTGGCACAAAAGTCGGATAGTTAGTTATTGTAGTTAACTTCTATTTTAAAAAGGGGTAACGGGCAAGAATTAGAACACTTAGCCATTTTCAGCTACACACTCTCATATACTCGCACACTTGAAGCTCTCGACGAACATTCATTAGTTTTCACTCACTTTTACACATTTCACGATAGTGATCCTTGTACCTAGCTCGTTACTATCCGAAGTTGTAAACATTTATTCATTTATTTGAGCTTGGTGATCGGTAGTTTCCAACACCCGGGGTTTTTTGTGCCGGAGATCAACTCTTGATCAAGGGCTTTTTCCCCGTATAAATCCTTGTGTCGTTTGTGCAATTTACATTGAAGTGATCCTTGTCATTGTTCTACATTATTAGCATCATACCCCATAATAGAGAGTTTGGTTGCAATATCCTCATCAGATTTTTTGACCAAAACAGTTTGGCGCCCACCGTGGGGCAATTGGAGCTTCATCCTTAGAAAAATTCGCATTTCTGTGCTCATTTCAGTTCACTACAACCGAGCAAATGGCTTCCTCAGCGAAGAATGCTTCAAATTTGATGCCCTCATTCACTTCTTCACAAGGCGTTCCCCCTTTGCCTCCACCACCTTCTGGATCCCAGAAGAATGCTGAGAATGCTGCGAAGAAACCAACTCCCATTTTCTCAAAACCTCCAACTTCTTCTGCTTCTTACACTCCCACTACTAGTGACATGTTTACTTTGATTTTGCAGATGAAGGATCAGATACGGCAACAAGATAAGACCAATGAAAGGATTCTCAAAGAAATCGGAGATCTCAAGAAACAAAAGAAAACGGCAGAGGATCATTCCCCACTGGTGCCAAAATCTTTGAATTTTGATACTCCGGTGATTACTTCCCAGCCATCAGTGGTTCCAGATGTTCAATATGTGGGTGGACCAAAAGGAATGCACTACGGAACAACAACAGTGACCCAGACATCAGGTTCATATTTCCAGCCAGCGGGATCCTATCCTCAGCATATGGGATCCCTCACGAATTCAGGAGGATATTCAGGAGCGCAGCAGGCTCAAGGATCTTCCTTTGTTCCAGGGTCATCCCAGGTTCAAGGATCCTCCTTTGTTCCAGGATCATCCCAGGTTTAAGGATCCTTCTTTGTTCCAGGATCATCTCAGGTTCAAGGATCCTCCTTTGTTCCAGGATCATCCCAGGTTCAAGGATCCTCCTTTGTTCCAGGATTATCCCAGGTTCAAGGATCCACCTTTGTTCCAGGATCATCCCAGGTTCAAGGATCCTCCTTTGTTCCAGGATCGTCCCAGTTTCAGGGATCCTTCCAGATGCCAGGATCCTTGAGGAGTTTGCAAACAGGAAGTTCAGATGTCCATCAGGGGGATTTTATTCCAATGCAGACCAATGCTTCTACTGGTCCCTCGATCATTCCAGAGCCCCAACAATATGGATTAACATCCAATCTTCCTAATCTGAATCCAATGGGAGGTAACACTTTTAATAATTCTTATACTACTAACCATGGTCTTATGCAGGATCCAGGTATCAATCATGCCATGGCCAGAGAATTGCAAAAGCTAAAGGATATGATATCAAGTGTTCCAGGAGTGGTCAAACCTATCCCAGAGATTGCAGATGGGAGCCACAAGATATCTCATTTTGCACCACCAATCTGTGATGCTGAGATACCCAAGAGGTTCCATGTGCCAACAATGAAGCTGTATGATGGTTCGACGGATCCTGAAGAACACATAGCACAATACAGGGAGAGGAGGGAGATCAATCCAATTCCAGAAAGGTTAAAGGAAGCATGCCTGTGCAAGGGATTCGGATCCACTCTTACTGGATCAGCTCTCAAATGGCTGCTAAGTCTTCCTCCCTATTCTATTACCTCATTTGCTAATCTAGTTAACTTGTTTAATAATCAGTTTTCTTGTAGTAGAAAATTTGAACGATTAACTAGTGATCTATATAGAATAACCCAGGGTCATAATGAATCATTAAGGGATTACATTACCAAATTCAGTAAAGAATCCTTAGACATTCCCAACTTAGATATAGCTACGGCTGTTGAGGCCTTCAAAATGGGATTGCTTAGGGATTCGTCGTTCTATGATGATCTTGTTATGACACCATGCAGGAACTTAGATGAGGTAAGAACACGGGCACTTAGGTTCATTCGGCTAGAGGACGACAAGAGGATCCAGGAGAGGTTAGCAGGATCCTCAAAGCAGGATAAGCAAGGATCCTCATTCAGGAACAACAAGTTCAGATCCTACAACAGATCTGATAACCAGAACGTGCATTCTGTTGATCAAGAAGAGGATGATGAGGATTATCCTCCAATTTCTGAATATTGTTTTTGTGTTGATAACAATGAGCTAATCCTTGCGATGCAGAACCTAGGTGATAAAGCTAGATGGCCGAGAAAAAATGAAAGGCCAGCTGCGACTAAGGATAAATCAAAGTGGTGTGCATACCATGAAGATTTTGGGCATCTCACAGAAGAATGCATTGCACTAAGAAAGGAAATTGGATACTTGTTGAGCAAGGGGCATCTAAAAGAATTGTTGGGAAGAAAAAAGTCAAGGACTCAGGATCCTGAAAGGATCCCTGAGAAGGCTCCAGCCCCTCCAGCAGATGCACAAGTAATAAACTTTATTTCTGGAGGATCAGACATTTGCGGCACATCCTTCTCAGCAGCTAAAAGGCATGCAAAGGAAACTAAAATGGATAATGGAGAAAGACCTGTTCGAACATCTAGTGTCTCCGAAGGAAAAGTCATAACCTTTGATGAGGATGATCGTGTTGATATCTAGGATCCTCATCACGATGGTTTAGTTATTACTCTTTTCATTTCTAACCATTTTGTCCGCAGGATCCTTATAGACGGAGGAAGCTCAGTGAACATTATCCAGCTTGATGTTCTAAAGAAGATGGGTATTCCTGAATCAGACATCATACCAAGATCCTCCGTGCTCGTGGGATTTAGTGGCGAAACTAAGAATACCCTGGGGGACATTAAACTCCCAATATACATTGACGGCCTACACTCTTATCAAAAATTTTGTGTTATTGACTGTTTGTCTTGTTGTAATGTTATCCTTGGCAGGCCTTGGATACACGATATGAAAGCAGTCCCATCTACCTACCATCAATGTGTGAAGCTCCCTAGTCCTTGGGGAATAGTGAAGATTGATAGTGATCAGCAGGAGGCTAAGAATTGCTACACTTCATCGATGAAACCAGCCTCGAAGTCAAGGGAGCAATAGCAATCAAGGTATCCTCCAAGGGATGTCTTGGAGGCAAGAGAGCAGGATGTGGTAGAAATCCTCATGGATCTTGATGATCCTGAATCCAAAATCTATATCGGATCAGGGATCCTTGGCGAAATGAAAGAAGACCTCGTATCCTTCCTCAAAAGGAGAAAGACTACCTTTGCATGGAAACACGAAGACATGACTGGTATATCCAAAGATGTAATCACTCACAAACTCGGGATTGATAGATCCTTCAAACCAATCCATCAAAGGAGAAGAAAGTTTGCACTGGAAAGGAATGCCATTATCCAGGAAGAGGTAGAGAAATTGCTTCGGCAGGTATGATTAGGGAGGTCAAGTATCCAAGATGGTTGGCCAATGTGGTTGTTGTTCAAAAGAAAAACGGAAAGTGGAGGGTATGTGTCGATTTTACCGATTTAAACAAGGCATGTCCCAAGGATCCTTTCCCATTACCCCACATTGACTCCATGGTGGATGCGACTGCGGGTCATGAACTGTTAACTTTTATGGATGGTTCATCTGGATTCCAACAAATCCAAATGGAACCATCCGACCAAGAGGATACAGCCTTCATGACTCCAACCGGTATATACTGCTATATTGCTATGCCGTTCGGACTAAGAAATGCAGGTGCAACATATCAAAGGCTGGTGAATATGATGTTCAAGGATCAGATTGGACAAACTATGGAGGTTTACATAGATGATATGGTGGTAAAATCCATAAAAGCTGAGGATCACCTAAGGGACTTGGAGGAAGCATTCGATATCCTTGACAAATATAACATGAAACTTAATCCTTCAAAATGTCACTTTGGTGTTAAAGCAGGTAAATTCTTAGGATATATTGTGACAAAGAGAGGCATTGAAGCTAGCCCGGAACAAATCAAAGCAATAGTGAACATCAAATCTCCGGCCAATGCTAAGGATGTTCAAAGGCTAACAGGCAGGATAGCAGCTTTGAACAGATTTATATCCAAATCCTCAGAGAAATGCAAAGAATTCTATGATATCCTAAGGAAGAACAAGAAATTTGAGTGGACTGAGAAGCATGAAAATGCTTTAAGAGCCCTCAAAGATTACCTATCCTCAGCCCCGGCTTTGATGAAACCATAAAAAGGCGATGTGCTATCCTTGTATCTTGCAGTATCCTCAAAAGCAGTAAGTGCGGTCCTTGTTAAGGATCATGAAGGTACACAACATCCTGTCTACTATGTAAGTAAAAGTTTACTTGATGCCGAATCCAGGTATTCACACCTCGAAAAACTTATTCTCGCATTAATTATGGCATCTACTAAGCTAAGACATTATTTTGAAACTCATGTTATTGTTGTTAAAACTAATTTTCCAATTAAGAATGTCCTCAGGAAACCAGAGATGTCAGGAAGGATGGCTAAGTGGGCAGTGAAGCTAAGTGCATATGATATAAGATATGAGGCTAGGGCAGCCATCAAATCCCAAGCATTAGCTGACTTTGTGGCTGATTTCAGTAGTGATTTACAAAAAGAAGCTGAGTTAGAAGTCCAGCAGCTAGAAGAGACCAAGGATCCTTGGATACTCTATACTGATGGATCCTCAAATGTCAAAGGCACAGGGCTTGGAATACTACTAAAATCGCCACAGGGGGACATAATACCCCACTCTATAGCTTGTGAGTTCCAAACCACTAACAATGAGGCTGAATATGAAGCCTTAATTGCTGGTTTGCAAATTGCAAAGCATATGGGGATTAGGTATCTTGAGGTACATGTAGATTCATTGTTAATTACAAACCACTTTAATGGATCCTACGCTGTTAAAGGTGAAAAGCTAACCAAATATTTAGAGGTAGTCAAAAGTTTGGCACTCTCTTTTGTTTCCTTTAGTTTGACGAAGGTACCAAGGGAAGAAAATACAGAGGCTGATGCATTGGCTAACTTAGGATCATCCTTGAAGATCCCGGAGGATATCAAGATCCCTATTATCCATATCCTGACCCCGGCTATCGAGGATCACGAGGCTATGGGGATAGGAAATAATGCTGCAATTATCCCGTGTGAGGATACTCAATCTCATTCAGGATCAGGATCATGGATCTCACCAATTATGAGATACTTACAACTGCGAGAGATTCCTACAGGAGAAAACCCTAGGGCTTTCAAATCTAAGGTATCTCAATTCACAATTTTAAATATGTTGTATAGACGATCTCTTGCAGGACCATACTTGAGATGCATTGAGGATCCTGAAATCCAAGAAGTTTTAAAAGACTTCCATGAAGGAGATTGTGGAAACCACACTGGGGGCAGGGCATTATTCTCAAGGATCCTGAGGACAGGATACTACTGGCCAACCATGAAGAGAGATGCTGTGGAGTATGCTAAAAGATGTGATCCTTGTCAGAGACACAACAATATCCTTCATCAACCAGCTGAATTATTGCATCCTATTTCCTCCTCTTGGCCATTTATGAGATGGGGTATGGATATAGTTGGTAAGCTCCCTAAGGCACCTGGTGGAAAAGTATTCATGCTAGCTATGACTGATTACTTCTCCAAGTGGATAGAGGCTGAAGCTTTTGCCCAAGTCAGAGAAAAGGAAGTGATATCCTTCATTAAAAGAAATATTATAACTAGATTTGGAATTCCTTCTGAGATTATATGTGATAATGGTTCCCAATTTATTGGGGGCAGAACCACTAACTTTTGTGACAGCTGGGGGATTAAGATGATAACATCAACACCAGTCCACCCACAAGCTAATGGTCAAGCAGAATCATCCAACAAGGATCATCATCAACAATTTGAAGAAAAAGCTTGGATCCAAGAAAGGGAAATGGGCAGAAGAACTACCCTATGTGCTTTGGGCTGATAGGACAACCCCTAAGAATGCTACTGGTCAAACGCCATTCTCTTTGGTATTTGGGGCAGAATTAGTGATCCCAACAGAAATGGTGGTTCCAACTGCTAGAACAAGTACCCGTGATCCTGAGGAGAATAATAAGAACTTAGCTCAAGACCTGGATACTCTTGAAGAAATCAGGGATCTCGCTAGGATAAGGATGGCCAGTTATCGATAAAGAATGGCTGGTGCTTACAACAAAAATGTCAGGATCAGGAGGTTTCAAGTTGGAGATATGGTATTAAGGAAAGCATTCCAGAATACCACCAATCCTGCTGATGGAAAATTGGCTCCAAAATGGGAAGGCCCTTATTTGATTGAAGCTGAAGCAGGAAAGGGGGCATATAGATTGCTAACCATGGAAGGCGATTTGCTACCAAGAGCTTGGAATGCTGTCCACTTGAAGAAATATTTCATGTGAGCAGGATCCTCATGGCACAGATGATCCTCAAAGGATCCTCAAAGTATCGGTGATCCTTACTTAGGTCATATCCTAAACCTGAACTATTTCATTTCTTTATTTTCTCATATAAGGATAAGGATCATGTGTCCTTTATCCATCTCTCACGTGATTTTGTGTTTTGAAAGTTCAGGAATCCTTAGCATAACATTGGTTATCCGCTGAAGCAATCCGTTCCTTGGGTTTAACCCCAGTTATTTGGGCTTGACCCCAGTTCCGCCTGTAGCGCATGATGATCCTGGTATAGTTCAAGGCAGTGGGACCAGTACTCGTTTTAGGGGCTGATAATTCCATTGTACTGGCTATGCCTAGTATCCTACGTATAATGGTAGACGTACCATACATCCGTTCCTAAGGTTTCTAACGTTTTCACGTTAGCTAAGGTTTCTAACGTTTTCACGTTAGCTAAGGTTTTGGCATTTTCATGTCACTAAGTTTGGATAGTCACCAGTTAGGGCCATACTCCAGTTTACATACGATCCTTGGGCTTGTCCCCAGTTATCCTTGGGCTTGTCCCCAGTTATCCTTGGGCTTGTCCCCAGTTATCCTTGGGCTTGTCCCCAGTTGCTAACTCTTTTCTTATATTGGCTTAGTCCCAAGTTATGCTCTATTTCAGGTTCTTAAAGATAGGCAACTAGGGATCCTTGATCCTCACTCCACTCTAAGGTTTATCTTATGGTTATCCTTATTATGGTTAGGGTCCTAACTTGGATCCTCAGGTATGATCCTTAACTATTATTAATTATATTCATTATTTATTTGAATAACCCTTAAAATTTGACAACTAAACTTGTGATTCTTAAACTATATCACTTTTTGGAACTTATCAGTTATGGGATATGTGATCCTTGATCATATCCTAAACTTTTTGGATATCTTTTTTAATTTTTCAAGGATTGATAAGTATAAATGGAATGAACATTACAACAATTGGAAAGCAAGATATTAAAAAGGATAACAACACAAGATAAGCGACAAAAGGTTAAGATTTTATTTATTAACAAAGGATTAACCCTTAAAAGGTTGTCAAAATTACCTACCCCGAGCATCTACCAGTAAAACGTGGCCCGTCCGCTGGGGTAGGTAAAGGGTGTCCATGATAATAAGTTCGAAAGTAGTGCAGGAATATAAAGGCGGCAGGATCACAATGGCTTCATCCCCAAAACAGAGGATCCCTCCACCAATTGCAATCCTGCCTATTGTCCAAAGGATCATACATGATCCTTAATCCTAAAGACTATTGTTCAAGTACAAACCATTAAATTGTTCAACATCACAACCACAAAAGACCTACTACCAAATTTAAAAATTGGGCTCCGGCTGCGTCTAGGAATGTCCATCATCGCCCAATTGTACAGCCTACACCTTTGCTGCATCCTCTTCCCCTCCAGCTGCGGTATCCTTCATCAAATCCTTTCCACTGCCACTTGCCTCAATCGCCAAGACCTCAGTAGTCTCCTCCTCATCATCCTCGAGATCAGCCAACCTTGCTTTCCAGCCCTCAACATCCCAACTGCCTTTATCAAAGTTAGGATCTTGAGCTTCCTGGGCCATCTTCAATTTTGTCTGATACATTGTGATGGCAGCGGAGACCTTAGCATTTTCTATGAGATCATGCTTCTCATAGTCAAGGTCAATCAGAAGTTTAGCTGTCTTAGTCTTGGCATCTTGGAGTTCCTTCTGAAGATCAGCAATGGCAAGGTCCTTAAGCACGGCAACCTGTTGGAGGTCAGCAATCTTCTTGTCCTGCTCCTCAACATTCCCCACGTAATCTTCAATCTCAGCAAATTTCTGCAAAGAAAAAGGACAGAACAATTCAAGATCAGGTGATCCTCATATGAGTAGGATACCTAGGCAGAATTAGTGATCCTTACATCATTGAAGTATTCAAGGAACTGGTGGCGGATCAGTGGTAGGCCTTGAAGGTCCTCAGTGTCAGAAGTTTTCCTCTTCTTACCACCCTTTCCTTTAGTGGGTGCTTTGGGAATGGAAATGCTAGGACTGGTAGTGGACCTCTTCTTCCTGGATCGAATAACATCAAGGTCAGCCGTGTTGAACTGGGATACAGGCTTGGCAGATTTTCCAGCACCTACACAACCAAAACAAGATAAGTATCTTCACTTAATTTATATTTCACTATTTATTTAAATTTTAAACAAGGATACTTACTTGACATCGTGACAGAGCCTGAGGATACCTCCTGTGAATCTTGGGTTGTTGTCTTGAAAGATCTTGTCTCAGGATCAAGTTTCTTGAAAGCGAGGAGCCTCTCTTTAGCAGCAGGGGACAATCTGAGGTGAGAGACGGTGATAGCTGCATAACAAGAAAGCAAAAATATAAGTGATCTTTACATTAAAAGAAGGTTTCTGGTGATCCTTCTCAGGATCCTCCACCCTACCATGGGTAGCCCATTTCTTGGGAAGATCCTTTCCATCCTCAATAGAATCTCTCTTGATAAAAAAGAATCGCCGTTTCCAATTAGCATCGTTCTTGGTGGCTTTGAAGATCGGGTGTTCCTCACCGGGTTTACGTTTAAACAAATAGCGATGAGAGCCAAAGGTAGTAAGATCATATAGTTCTCCCAGCTCTGACATTCCTAGGTCTATTCCTTCCTGCTCGATGATCCTTTCAAGGGTGTACAAAACCCTCCAAATCATCGGCATGGCTTAAATATAAGAGATGCCGGTTAAGGAAAAGAAAGATTGGGTGAAGGTTGGAAAAGGATATGTATAGCCTATGGTGACCGGAGTGACGGGGAAAGCAACCCACTTGTCGGAGATATGATCACTCAGGGCATTGGGGTCAAAAGGTCTAAACTCGGTGTTCGCCGGGAAGCAGTGGCGGATCCTATCGATCTGTGCATCATTGAAACAGCAGCGTTCTTTAATGGAATCTTCGATGATCCCCTGGCTTTTCGGAGGGCTGTTCTTCTTATGATCCTTGCCCGGTGAGCTTCGGAGCATCATTCTCAAAGTGATGGTGATAAAGAAAGAAAAACAGAGTAAGAGAAGGAAGAAGATGAAGAAAGAGATACCTGATTGATCTTCGACTGAGAATATAAAGGGAGTTTCTTTCGGATTTAAATGCATTTGATCCTATCTCTATCTCCTATTTATAATCATGATCGTGCAGGGTTGTCACTTCTGTGACGTCATGGTTGCAACGGCTAGTTCGATATCAACGGCTATATATCCGTTAGTTAGTTGCGGATAAGATCAAGAAAATATAACTCGCTTATTTTACAAATTACTCCTTATATTTTGGGGGCAATTGTTAGGGGAGGATTTTCTAACAATTAGTGATCCTTATTCGTTATCCTAATTAATGATCCTTACTTCTGTGACAGGTGGTGATCCTCAGAAGAGCTTCAGGATCAGGATCATGGATCACTTAAAGGATCCTCGTACTGACGATTGTTTATTTGTGTTTTGTATTATTTCGCAGGAGTAATAATCTTGACTTGGTCTTGGCAACGGTACTAAGGAATATTCCACGGGCATTTCGCACACGATTGACCAAAAATGGACGTTGTGGAGAACGTGGGAGCTTGGCACAAAAGTCGGATAGTTAGTTATTGTAGTTAACTTCTATTTTAAAAAGGGGTAACGAGCTAGAATTAGAACACTTAGCCATTTTCAGCTACACACTCTCATATACTCGCACACTTGAAGCTCTCGACGAACATTCATTAGTTTTCACTCACTTTTACACATTTCACGATAGTGATCCTTGTACCTAGCTCGTTACTATCCGAAGTTGTAAACATTTATTCATTTATTTAAGCTTGGTGATCGGTAGTTTCCATCACCCGGGGTTTTTTGTGTCGGAGATCAACTCTTGATCAAGGGCTTTTTCCCCGTATAAATCCTTGTGTCGTTTGTGCAATTTACATTGAAGTGATCCTTGTCATTGTTCTACATTATTAGCATCATACCCCGTAATAGAGAGTTTGGTTGCAATATCCTCATCAGATTTTTTGACCAAAACAGTTGTGGTACAGAAGAAAAATGGGAAATGGAGAGTTTGTGTAGACTACACAGACTTGAACAAAGCTTGTCCTAAAGACCCATTTCCTCTTCCCCACATTGATGCGATGGTAGATGCCACTGCCGGGCATGAAATGCTGACCTTCATGGACGCATCCTCAGGATTTCAACAAATCCAAATGGAGCCTTCTGACCAGGAGGATACTGCCTTCATGTCACCAACAAGTATTTATTGTTATACAGCTATGCCTTTTGGTTTGAAAAATGCAGGTGCAACATACCAAAGATTGGTAAACATGATGTTCAAAGACAAACTGGGGGACACCATGGAGGTGTACATTGACGATATGGTGGTAAAATCAAAGAAAGCTCAGGATCACCTCCAGGATATTAAAGGAGCATTTGATATCCTGGATCAGTATAACATGAAGTTGAATCCTGCTAAGTGCCATTTTGGAGTGGGGCCAGGAAAATTTCTAGGATATATGGTGACCAAAAGAGGAATAGAAGCAAGCCCGGAGCAGATTAAAGCCATCTTGGATATTAAATCGCCCTCAAATATGAAGGATGTTCAACGATTAACAGGGCGAGTGGCAGCATTAAATAGATTTATCTCAAGATCCTCAGAAAAATGCAAAGATTTTTATGATATCCTGAAGAAGAACAAGAAATTCGAATGGGGTGAGAAGCATGAAGCGGCCCTACATGATTTAAAGCAATATCTTTCAACCGCACTTCTACTGATGAAGCCCGAGAATGGTGAACCATTATCCCTATACCACGCAGTATCAGGGAATGCTGTAAGTGCCGACCTTGTAAAGGACCATGAAGGTCAGCAATATCCTGTTTATTATGTTAGTAAAAGCTTGTTAAATGCTGAAACTAGATATTCTCATTTAGAAAAATTGATACTAGCATTAGTCATGGCATCAACGAAACTTAGACATTACTTCGAGACACATAGGATTCATGTAAAAACAAATTATCCTGTCAAAAGTGTGCTTAGGAAACCAGAAATGTCAGGCAGGATGGCTAAGTGGTCGGTAAAGTTGAGTGCTTATGATTTAGTGTATGAACCTAGGAATGCCATAAAGTCTCAGGCTTTAGCTGACTTTGTGGCTGATTTTAGTAGTGACACTCAGGATGAGGTAGACCTAGAAGTTCAACAGTTAGGAGAATCCTCAGGATCCTGGACATTATATACTGATGGTGCATCTAATATAAGAGGAGTAGGATTAGGAATACTACTAAAATCGCCACAGGGGGACATATTACCCCAGGCTATTAGGTGTGAATTTCCTGCTACTAATAATGAAGCAGAGTATGAGGCTTTAATTGCAGGATTAGAGTTGGCTAAGAGCATGAGTATAAAAAATTTACAAGTATATGTTGACTCTTTGTTAATTACTAACTATTTTAATGGATCTTATGCAGTTAAGGGTGAGAAATTAATCGAATACCTCGATATTCTTAAAAAATTAGCAGGATATTTCGATGTTTTTACACTTGAACAGGTACCAAGGGAGGATAATGCTGAAGCAGATGCCTTAGCAAATTTGGGATCATCGATCAGGATACCTGAAGGGACTCAAATACCAATATTATATGTCTTATATCCTGCCACGAATCCTCAGGATAAAGTAGTAGCGAGTATTCGGGATCCTGGAGCGGAATATCCTGAACAGGATCCTAAATCCTGGACGGCTCCAATTGTGAGATATCTTAAAGAAGGACACATCCCCGGAAATGAAAATCCTAAGGCATTTAGGATGAAGGTATCACGATTCACTATCATAAATAATGTTTTATACAAGAAATCTCTTGCAGGACCATATTTGAGGTGCTTGGAGGATTCTGAAGCCAAAGAAGTACTTCAGGATATACATGAAGGGGATTGTGGTAATCACACTGGGGGCAGATCATTGTTCTCGAAAGTGTTAAGGACAGGATATTATTGGCCAACGATGAGGAAAGATGCTGCAGAATATGCTCGAAGATGTGATGCATGTCAAAGACATAGTAACATACTACATCAACCAGCTGAACCACTATATCCTGTGGTTTCCCCTTGGCCATTCATGAAATGGGGGATGGATATAGTAGGGAAGTTACCAATAGCTCCGGGAGGAAAAGTCTTTATGTTAGCAATGACGGATTATTTCTCCAAGTGGGTTGAGGCTGAAGCATTTGTTCAAGTTAGAGACCAAGAAGTAGTATCCTTCATAAAGAGGAATATCCTGACTAGGTTTAGGATACCAGCTGAGATCATTTGTGATAATGGGTCCCAGTTTATAAGCAAAAGGACTACTGACTTTTGCAAGAGTTGGGGAATCAAAATGATCATGTCTACTCCGGTACATCCTCAAGCGAATGGGCAAGCTGAATCCTCAAACAAGATAATAGTCAATAACTTAAAGAAGAGGCTTGGAGCCAAAAAAGGAAGATGGGCGGAAGAGTTACCCTTTGTTTTGTGGGCTGATAGGACAACGGTAAAGAATGCAACTGGCCAAACCCCGTTTTCCTTGGTATTTGGAGCAGAAGCAGTGATTCCAACGGAAATGACGATACCTACTGCAAGATCTATCCTACAGGATCCTGAACAGAATCCTGAAGTCTTATGTCAAGATTTGGATACTATAGATGAAAAAAGAGACGCAGCAAGACTAAGAGTAGCAGCATATCAACAAAGAATATCCAGAGCATATAATAAGAACATAAGGACTAGAAGATTTCGAGTTGGTGATTGGGTGCTAAGAAAGGCTTTTCAAAATACCACTAATCCTGCCGATGGCAAGTTAGCTCCGAAATGGGAAGGACCATATGAAGTCGAGTCAGAAGCAGGGAAAGGAGCATATCGACTCAAAAATATGGAAGGGGATATGCTACCAAGATCCTGGAATGCAATACATTTAAAGCTCTATTTCAAGTAAGAGTAGAATTTGTTTTCTATCTCGGAATGGTATGTATCCTATTTTAATATATTTGTTTATTATCTTGAACCCAATACTGACTTAAGCATCGGAGGGGTGTTAGCCAAGCTAACACCCACCTTAGTTTACAATTGTTTTGCAGGATATGTTTCAGGATATAGCTCCAGGATATGTACTCAGGATAAGTCGAAAGATTAGAGGATTGGCCCCCTCTCTCACCTTTCTTTCGAATTGGGTTTAAACACCTCGCCTGGAGCGCAAGTTATCTAGGTATAGTTCAAGGTAGCGGGACCAGTTCATGTAAAAGTGGCTGACAATTTCGTTACTGTTGGCTATATCCTGGATCCTGAAGGTATATGAGGATTGATCACCCTCTCTCATGAAAGAGTATTTTCATACTCTCTAAGGTTTAAAGGTTTTCACCTTTCTAAGAATTGGAGTTTATACACTCTCGCCTGTAGCGCATGAAATTTAGGGTTTATCCCCAGATATCAGGGTTTATCCCCAGGATATTAAGGGTTTATCCCAAGTATGCTAAGGATTCATTTCAGGATATCATGGGTTTTGCCCCGGGGTATTCGGAATTTATTTGAGTCAAACTATAAATACATTTGCGTTTCTGTGTCAAACACAGGGGACATACATTATACTATTCAAAGGATGGATCCAAGTTTATAAGTATGCACTGGGGACAAACTTATAATGGAGGATTGAAATTGATTCTCTGAGAATCTCTGGTATGATCTCTCCTTTTTATTTGGACAATTTATAGGTTGTATTTCAATATCCTTATCAAGATATCTTTCAGGATATCTCCCAGGATACATTTATAATACATATTCCTAAAAATGTACAAACCAAACAGTTTTCACAAGTAAAATTTTCATATCAATGACAACAATAATAAAGTCAAAAGAGAAGTTATATTATTAACATACCAAAAGATGTGCTCTTAGTTTCACCTCAAAACAAGGCCCATCCACTAAGAGCACTAATAGTTCCTTACCATATTTACCCAACAGTTGAAGGTTTCATCTCAAACCGAGACCCATCCACCTCCAACTGTTGTATTGTTCAAAAAGCATGCAGGAAATGTAAATTGTTCAGGTGCAGAAAAGTAAAGTGCAGAAAAGTAAATTGTTTAAGGGATTACAGACCAACATTCAAATTTAAAAAGGTGGGCTCTGGCCTTGGCACGTATATCCGTCATCGCCCACCTAAATGCCCTCACACAGCGGCATCTTCTCCAACCTTCTCGGACTTCTCAGCACCAGCATCCTGAGCAGCATCCTCACCAGCATCCGCTCCAGCATCCTTCTTGTCTCCAGCCTGAATCACCACCTCTGCTGACTTAGAAGACTCACCGGATTCAACAGGGAGTGGCACAGCTTTGCCTCCGAGCTCCTTTAGCTTGGCCACCCAGGATTCAACTGGCCAAGATGGACAGACAAGGCCCGTTTCCTTGGCCTCGTAGGCCATCTTGATGTGTGCTTGTAACAGGGAGACGATAGCAGAAGCCTTGATTCCCTCCCGGAAATTGACCAAGGCTTGATCATGATCCATTTGAACGGTGGCAAGTTTGAGCTCAGCGTCTTGGGTGACCTTCTTCAGCAGGCTTTCGTAGTGCCGGCCCTTCGCTTCGGCAATGGCACCTTGATCGGCGACGGTGCTTTCAAGCTGTTTAATCCTGGCTTCATGGAGCGCAACAGTACCACATGCATCATTATACAAGTGGAGCAAATGCTGGAGGCCCTGCACATTAATTTCAGGTATGAGTTAGAATATATTGACCAGGATATACTGTCAGGATATCCTATTAGGATATACGTGCAGGATATATGTGCAAGATATGTGTCAGGATATTACCTTGTTAAGGAAGGATGTCATTGGCTCTAAGGAATCAAAGAAACTGAGTTCATCATAGGAGAACCCTTCTGAACCTGGAGCACTGACTTCAAGACCTTTCCTCTTTTTTGCTGTGGAAGCACGAGTTCTTGGATTGGCCTTGGGAGCCGGGAGTGGCTTGGAGCTAGTAGCAGCAGGAGTCTCCTTCTTGACTGTAGCTGTCGAGTTCATCAAGGTCTAGATAAACTGGAACTTTGCTGGAATCTGCACACAGGGAGTAAAATTCTAAATCTCTCCTAAGGATATCAAATAAAAACATGTGTGTACAGGATATCTTGCAGGATCCTTACCAGACATGTTTGCGCTTGAAAGAGGGCTTGGAGTTGGTGGAGATGGGTTGAAGCTTCTCTCTGCCTCTGAAAGGAGTCTGATGGCGTCTATTCTTTTTTGAGAATCAGCAAGGGGAGGTGCAATCTTCCTGAAATCAGCTGCATACACAACAAAGAAAATGAAATTGGTCAGTTCAGGATATAAAGCAGGATAAGAGGCAGGATCATCTTTAAACCCTAAATCCTACCCTTCTTCAACCATCTCATCGGATAATCCGTTCCACCAGGGATTGAATCCCTTTTTACAAAGAAAAACTTGGATTGCCAACCATCCTCGTTCCTGGTGGCACGAAGTATCAGTGGGTCACCGGAAGTAGAATAAAACAGAAATCTACATGATCCATGGCATCTAAGCTTGTAAGCTAGGGGCAGATCATGGACGGAAAGATCAGGAATGTGGTTTCTCTTGATTTGGTCAAGAACAGACAAAACACGCCAGAGCATTGGCATGGTTTGGCTGAAAGAGATTTTGGTGATATTAAAGAATTCAGTGATGAAGTCCGGAAAGGGGAATTGTAGCCCTAGGGTAAAAGGGAAAGCACTGAAGCATATCCACTCGCTGGAGACCATATCCGACCGGATTTCCCGGTCAAACGGTCTAAACACGGTTCCTTCCGGGAAGATGCCGGAGGATTTCAAGGCTGACAGGTGGGCACTATCGAAGGTACATGTTTCCTTGTCCGGTTCTTGGAGAAGGTTCTGTCGGATGAATGTAGGAGCCGAGTCACCTAAACGGGATCTTGTTTGTCTTGGCATTTGGTTACCTGAATTTTTCGCCGGAGAAAAAGGATAAAGATGAATATGAAGATGAGAGAGATAATGTTACCTTTTCCTTGTCGATTATGATTAAAAAAGAGATGAGGATGAGAAGATATAGGGCATGATGAGTAAATATAGGCTGGGTAGTTGAAAACGGTCACATCATTGGTCTTATCTAATTAATTACCTCGGTCTTCGTAAAAATGTAACCGTTAGTGCAGGATAACAAACGGTAACATTTTTGGGGACAATTGTTATGGGTGAAATTCTGAGCCCATATCCTGGAAAATATCTTGATTTATATCTTGGTTATATTGTATCTGTTTACATCCGGGATGCTGATTCAGGATATTGGTAACATCTTGAATGGTATCCTCAGGATTACTAACGGATTATGTGCAGGTACGTGGGTTAGAAGCTAGTAACGTTCACGAAGACTCATTCCGCGGAAGACTCGGTCCAAGTTGTTCAGAGAAAGACGTTAAGCCTGCTTTCTTTGGTTCCAAACGGCTACTTATGGAATATTCGGGAGTATCCCATATTTATAGGAATTTTAGTTTCCACTTTGTAACTATAAATAGGTGGGTATACCAGATCGAATAGGACATCACATTCACACTCGCTACACTCTAACACTCGCTCTCAAGCAATTCTCACTTTCATACAAAAGCATTGTAACACTTAGCGATCTGGTCTATATCCTGCACTGTATCCTGACGTTTGAAGTAATAAGAAAAACAAGGCAGCTGCGATTGTCAGCTCCCGAGGTTTTATGCCGGCGATCTAGATTGATCAAGGGCTTTCCTCGTACATCTCGTGTCGTTTACTTTACTTTTTTGCTCATAGTTTGATCATAGATACAGCTCAATATCCTGAGCCGTATCCTGAATACTGATTTTCTAAATAACTTAACCGACATATTTTTAACACATTTTCTAGCACACTACCTCACTTTACTAATTTGATCACTTAATTGCTTCGGTAATTTTTGAACAAAACAGTTCATATCTTATATCGTATGCACTAAGCTTCACTGCCCACTTAGCCATCCTTCCTGACATTTCAGGTTTCCTGAGAACATTCTTAATTGGAAAATTAGTCT
This sequence comes from Helianthus tuberosus, assembly GCA_030545235.1. Lineage (NCBI taxonomy): Eukaryota > Viridiplantae > Streptophyta > Magnoliopsida > Asterales > Asteraceae > Helianthus > Helianthus tuberosus. The sequence continues at coordinate 2,083,102 of CM060448.1, forward strand.
TAACAATAATGGCATGAGTCTCAAAATAATGTCTTAATTTAGTAGATGCCATAATTAATGCAAGGATAAGTTTTTCTAAATGTGAATACCTGGATTCAGCATCAAGAAAGCTCTTACTTACATAATAAACAGGATGTTGTGTACCTTGGTGATCCTTAACAAGGACCACACTTACTGCTTTTGAGGATACTGCTAGGTACAAGGATAATACATCCCCTTTTTCTGGTTTCATCAAGGCTGGGGCTGAGGATAGGTAATCTTTAAGAGCTTTGAGGGCACCTTCATGCTTCTCAATCCATTCAAATTTCTTGTTCTTCCTCAGGATATCATAGATTTCCTTACACTTTTCTGAGGATTTGGATATGAATCTGTTCAAGGCTGCGATCCTGCCCGTCAATCTTTGCACATCCTTAGCATTGGCAGGAGATTTGATATTCACAATAGCCTTAATTTGTTCTGGACTTGCTTCAATGCCCCTCTTTGTTACCATATATCCTAAGAATTTACCTGCCTTAACACCAAAATGACACTTGGAAGGATTTAGTTTCATATTAAATTTATCAAGGATATTGAATGCTTCCTCCAAGTCTTTAAGGTGATCCTCATCTTTCTTGGACTTAACCACCACGTCATCAATATAGACTTCCATAGTGTGTCCAATTTGTTCCTTGAACATCATATTAATTAGCCTTTGATAAGTGACACCTGCATTCCTTAATCCAAACGGCATAGCAATATAACAGTATATACCAGTTGGGGTCATAAAGGTTGTATCCTCTTGATCAGATGGTTCCATCTGAATTTGTTGAAATCCAGACGAAGCATCCATAAAAGTTAACAACTCATGACCCGCGGTAGCATCCACCATGGAGTCAATGTGGGGTAATGGGAAAGGATCCTTGGGACATGCCTTGTTTAAATCAGTAAAATCGACACATACCCTCCACTTTCCATTTTTCTTTTGAACAACAACCACATTGGCTAACCAGCTTGGATACTTAACCTCTCTAATCATACCTGCCCGAAGTAGTTTATCTACCTCTTCCTGGATAATAGCATTCCTTTCAGGTGCAAACTTCCTCCTCTTTTGATGAATTGGCTTGAATGACATGTCAATGCCAAGTTTATGAGTAATTATATCTTTAGATATACCTGTCATATCCTCATGTTTCCAGGAAAAGGTGGTTTTCCTTCTTTTGAGGAAGGATACTAGCTCTTGTTCAATATCGCTAAGGATCCCTGATCTTATGAAGATCTTGGATTCAGGATCATCAGGATCCATGAGGTTTTCTTTCAAATCCTGTTCTCTTGCCTCCAAGACATCTCTTGAAGGATACTTTAATTGCTATTGCTCCCTCGGTCTTGAGGCTGGTTTCATTGATAAGGTATAGCAATTCTTAGCCTCTTGTTGATCACTCTCAATTTTCACCACTCCCCAAGGACTTGGAAGCTTTACACATTGATGATAGGTGGATGGGACTGCCTTCATATCATGTATCCCTGGCCTGCCAAGGATAACATTACAACATGATAAGCAATCGATAACACAAAACTTCTGATAAGAATGCAATCCTTCAATATAGATTGGGAGTTTGATGTTCCCCAAAATATTATTAGTTTCTCCACTGAATCCCACAAGTACTGAGGATCTTGGGATAATATCAGACTCTGGGATATTCATCTTCTTGAGAAAATCAAGCTGAATGATGTTCACAGAGCTTCCTCCATCTATAAGGATCCTGCGAACAAAGTGGTTAGAAATAAACAATGTAATTACAAGACCATCATGATGAGGATCCTGGACATCAAAAGTTATGACTTTATCCTGGGTGACAACGGAGGTCCGGACAGGTCTGTCTCCATTATCCATCTTGGTTTCCTTAGCATGTCTTTTTGCTGCTGGAAAGGAGGTACCATAGATATCTGATCCACCGGATATGAAATTTATGATTTGTGCATCTACGGGAGGAGCAGCAGCCCTTTCTGGGATCCTTTCAGGATCCTGGATCCTTGACTTCTTTCGTCCCAAGAGTTCCTTCAAATGCCCCTTGCTCAACAAGTAACCAATTTCCTTTCTCAGTGCAATACACTCTTCAGTGAAATGCCCAAAATCCTCATGATATGCACACCACTTGGACTTATCCTTTGTAGCAGCTGGTTTATCACTCTTCCTTGGCCGCCTAGCTTTCTCACCTAAATTCTGCATTGCAAGGATTAGTTCATTGTTATCAACAGAAAAACAGTATTCAGAAATAGGAGGATAATCCTCATCGTCCTCTTCTTGTTCCACTGAATGCACGTTCTGATTGTCAGACTTATTGTAGAACTTGGATTTGTTGTTCCTGAAGTAGGATCCTTGTTTCTCCTCTTTTGAGGATCCTGCTAATCTATCCTGGATCCTTTTGTCATCCTCTAGGCGGATGAACCTAAGGGCCCTGGTTCTTACTTCATCAAGATTCCTGCAAGGTGTCATGACAAGATCATCATAGAATAATGAATCCCTAATTAATCCCATTTTAAAGGCTTCTACAGCCGTAGCAATATCCAAGTTAGGAATATCCAAGGATTCTTTACTAAACTTAGTCATGTAATCTCTAAGTGATTCATTTTGACCTTGTGTTACCCTATTGTTTTGGTCAAAAATCAAGGAATGATAATGCAACCAAACTTTCTGTTGTGAGGTATGATGCTTGAATTGATGAACAACAATAAGGATCACTATGAAATGTATTGAACAAGTGACACGAAGATTTATACGAGGAAAAAGCCCTTGATCAATGAATGATCTCCGGCATAAAAAACCTCGGGTGATGGAAACTACCGATCACCAACTCAAATTAAACAAGAAATGTAATACAACTTCGGATGATAGCGAGCTAAGTACAAGGATCACTATAGTGTATTGTGTAAAAAAGTGTGTAATCGCCAAGTGAGTTAACGAGAGCTGATGAGAGCAGTTGTAAGAGTGTGTGTGTAGCCAAAAATAGCCAAGTGTTTTCTAATTAGCTCGTTACCCCTTTAAAAATGGAAAATATCTACACTAACTAACATTCCGCAAATGGTGCAAGTCCTCCACGACTCCATAACGTCCACTTTTAGCCAGGCACGTGCGGAATAAACATAGAATATACTCCAGGAATATCGCCAAGACCAAGTCCAAGCTGGTACTCCTGCAAAACAGTTTTGAATTCAAAGTAGACAACCATTAGTACAAGGATCCTTATGATGATCCATGATCATGATCCTGCAACACTTCTGAGGATCACTACTTCAGACAGAATTGAGGATCACTAAACCCAAAAGCAAATGAGGATCACTGATCATTGAGAAATCCTCCCCTAACAATTGCCCCCAAAATATACGGAGTAATTATGTAAATAAACGAGTTGTATTTTGTTCTTATCCGTAATTAACCAACGGATAACTAGCCGTTGTAATCGGACTAGCCGTTACGAACATGACGTCACTGAGGTGACTATCCTGAAAAATCATCATTATAAATTGGAGTTAGAGATAGGGATAAATCTGCATTTAAATTCAAGAGAAACTCCCTTTAAATTCATATCCGAAGATCAAACAGGTATCTCTCTTTCTCTTCTTCCTTTACGTTTTCTTCCTCTGTCCCTTCTTTCTTCACCTTCTTCACAATCAAGATGATGCTAAGATCCTCACCGGTGAAGGATCACAAGAAGGACAGTCCTCTCAAGAGCCAGGGGATCATCAAAGATCTGGCGAATGAAAGGTGCTGTTTCACTGACCCACAAATAGACAGAATCCGCTGTTGCTTTCCAGCGAACACCGATTTCAAGCCATTTGACCCCACCGTTCTAAGTGACTATATTTCTGAAACTTGGGTAGCTTTCCCGGTCACACCGTTCATAATAGGATACACGTATCCTTTCCCTGAATTCACCCAGTCTTTCTTCTCCCTCACCGGCATCTCCTACATTCAAGCTATGCCAATGATCTGGAGGGTCCTATATACCCTTAAAAGGATCATTGAGCAAGAAGGAATTGCCCTAGGAATGTCGGAGTTGGCAGAGATGTATGATCTCACAACCTTTGGATCCCACCGATACTTATTCAAGCGTAAACCCGGTGAAGAACACCCCATCTTCAAAGCCACTAAGAATGATACTAACTGGAAACGGAGATTCTTCTTTGTCAGAAGGGATTCTCTCTCTGATGGAAAGGATCTGCCAAGGAAGTGGACCACCCATGGTAGGATAGAGGATCCTGAGAAGGATCACCAGATAACCTTGTTTTTGTATAAGGATCACTAACACCCTTTTGTTTCCATTGTACAACTATCTCTGTTTCGCATCTTATACCATCACCTGCCACCAAGGAAAGGCTCGCTGCTTTCAGAAGACTTGATCCTGCAACAAGGTCATTCAAAATAAACACCCAGGATTCACAAGAAGTATCCTCAGGTTCTGTCACTATGTCAAGTAAGTATCCTGTATTTTGTATAGTCAAATATTTAAATAAATAGTTTAATAGAAATAGGATAAGGATACTTATCTGTTTTGAATGTGTAGGCGCTGGAAAATCCTCGAAATCTGCCTTCAAATTCAGTGTAACTGATCTTGACACTGTCAGATCCTCAAAGAAAAAGTCTGCTGCTAGCCCTTCCATTGTAATCCCCAAGGCTACCACTTCAAAGGGAAGAGGTGGAAAGAAAAGAAAAACCTCTGAAGCTGACAACCTTCAAGGCTTGCCTCTGATCCGCCATCAATTCCTCGAGTACTTTAATGATGTAAGGATCACTAACTTAGCTTAGTTATCCTATCCACTTGAGGATCATATGATCCTAACTTTGCATTGTCTTGTTTGCAGCAATTTACTGAAATTGAGGACTACGTTGGAAATGTTGAGGATCTTGAGGAGAAATACTCTGATCTCCAAAAGGTGGCGGTGCTCAAGGATCACAAAATTGCCTCCCTTGAAAAGGATCTCAAGGATGCCAAAACTCAGATAGCTTCAATTCTGATCAATTTTGATTATGAGAAGAGCGAGATCACGGAGGATGCTAAGGTCTCCGCTGCCATTGCCATGTACAAGACCAAGCTACAGATGGCTCAAGAAGCTCAGGATCCCGCCTTTGATAGGAGCAACTGGGACATGGAAGGCTGGAAGGCCAGGCTGGCTGAGTTGGAGGATGAGGATGAGGCTGACGAGGTTCTGGCAATCGAGGCTAGTGGTGGTGGCAAGGATCAGGCGAAGGATACGGGAGCTGGAGGAGATGAAGATGCAGTGAAGGTGTAGGCTGCATGAATGGGCGATGAAGGACATTTCTAGACGTAGCCGGAGCCCATTTTTTAAGTTTGATAGTTTGTTTTGGTTGTGATGTTTTTTGTTGAACAATGATGGGTTGTACTTAAACAAAAGTAATTAGGGCTAAGGATCATGGATCCTTTGAACAATAGGTAGGATTACAAATGGTGGAGGGATCCTCTGTTTTGGGGATGAAGCCATTGTGATCCTGCCGTCTTTTGATTCCTGCACTACCAAAACCCTTAGACAATGGACACCCTTTGCCAACCCATGTGGACGGGCCACGTTTTGCTGGTAGAAACGTAGGTTGGCAATTTTGACAACCTTAAAGGGTTTAACCTTTTGTGAATAAAATAACTTTAACTTTCTGGCTTATACTGTGTTGATATCCTTGTTAACATTTTACTTTCCAACTGTCGTGATGTTCATTTTGTTTAAACTTATCAAGTAAAGAAAAATTTAAGAAATATCCCCATAAAGTTTAGGATATGATCAAGGATCACATATCCCATAGCCGATTAGTTTTGAAAAGTTATACAGTTTAAGGATCACAAGTTCAGTTGTCAAAAGATAAGGGTTACTCAAATAAATAATGAATAGAATCAAAATAGTTAAGGATCATACCTGAGAATCCAAGTTAGGATCCTAACCTTTAACAGTTGTAAACAGGATAATCCAAAAGACAAACCTTAGTAAAAGGTAAGGATCAAGGATCCTTGGTCATTTATCTCCAAAATCCTGAAATAAGGTACAACTTGGGACTAAGCCAACACAGGATAAGAGTTAGTAATTGGGGACAAGCCCAACAATTCTGGGGACAAGCCCAATATACTGGGGACAAGCCCAAAGGATAACTGGGGACAAGCCCAAAGGATAACTGGGGACAAGCCCAAAGGATCGTATGTAAACTGGAGTATGGCCCTCACTGGCGACTATCCAAACTTAGTGACATGAAAATGACAAAACCTTAGCTAACGTGAAAACGTTAGAAACCTTAGGAACGGATGTATGGTACGTCTACCATTATACGTAGGATCCTGAATATAGCCAGTACAATGAAATTGTCAGCCCCTAAAGCGAGTACTGGTCCCATTGCCATGAACTATACCAGGATCATCGTGCGCTACTGGCGAAACTGGGGACAGGCCCAAACTGGGGACTAACCCAAATAACTGGATACTTCTGTGGATACTCAATCCTTAGTTAAGGATACCTGAACCTTCAAAACTCAGAATCAAGTGAAAGGAGGATAAAGGATACAGGATCCTTATCCTTATATAGGATAATAATAAAAATGAAATAGTAAGAGATCAGAATATTACCAGAGTGAGGATCATCTGTCCTGTAAGGATCCTTCAAGGATACTAGTCAGGTGAGGATCATGGATCCTTATCACATGAAGTATTTCTTCAAGTGGACAGCATTCCAAGCTCTTGGTAGCAAATCACCTTACATTGTTAGCAATCTATATGCCCCCTTTCCTGCCTCAGCTTCAATCAAATAAGGGCCTTCCCACTTTGGTGCTAGCTTTCCATCAGCAGGATTAGTGGTATTTTGAAATGCTTTCCTTAATACCATATCACCAACTTGGAATTTCCTGATCCTGACATTTTTGTTGTAGGCTCCAGCCATCCTTTGTTGATAACTGGCCATCCATATCCTTGCCAAATCCCTGGTTTCTTCTATAGTATCCAAGTCTTGAACCAAGTTTTCAGCATTTTCTCCAGGATCACGAATGCTTGTTCTTGCAGTTGGAACCACCATCTCTGTAGGGATCACTGATTCTGCCCCAAATACCAAAGAAAATGGAGTTTGGCCTGTATCATTCTTGGGAGTTGTCCTATCAGCCCAAAGCACATAAAGTAGTTCTTCTGCCCATTTTCCTTTCTTGGATCCAAGCTTCTTCTTCAAATTGTTGATGATGATCTTGTTGGATGATTCTTCCTGACCATTAGCTTGTGGGTGGACTGGTGTTGATGTTATCATCTTAATCCCCCAGTTGTCACAAAAGTTAGTAGTTCTATTCCCAATAAATTGGGATCCATTATCACAAACAATTTCAGAAGGGATACCAAATCTAGTGATAATGTTTCTTTTAATAAAGGATATAACTTCTTTTTCTCTGACTTGAGCAAAGGCTTCAGCCTCTATCCACTTAGAGAAGTAATCAGTCATAGCAAGCATGAATACTTTTCCACCAGGTGCCTTAGGAAGCTTTCCAACTATATCCATTCCCCATCTCATGAATGGCCAGGAAGAGGATATATGATGCAAGAGTTCTGCTGGTTGGTGAAGGATATTACTATGCCTCTGACAAGGATCACACTTCTTGGCATACTCCACAGCATCCTTCTTCATAGTGGGCCAGTAGTATCCTGTCCTCAGGATCCTTGAGGATAATGCCATGCCCCCAGTGTGGTTTCCACAATCTCCTTCATGGAAATCCTTTAGGACTTCTTGCATTGCAGGATCCTCAATGCATCTTAGATATGGTCCTGCAAGAGATCGTTTATACAACATATTATTTAATATTGTAAATTGAGATACCTTAATTTTGAAAGCCCTTGGGTTTTCTCCTGTAGGAATCTCTCCATGTTGAATATATCTCATGATTGGGAGGATCCATGATCCTGGATGAAATTGAGTATCATCACTAGGGATGACTGCAGAATCTTCTCATATCTCCATAGCTACATGATCCTCGATAGCAGGGGTCAGGATATGGATAATAGGGATCTTGATATCCTCAGGGATCTTCAAAGATGATCCTAGATTGGCTAATGCATCAGCTTCTGCATTCTCTTCCCTTGGTACCTGTGTCAAACTAAAGGATACAAAAGAGAGTGCCAATTCTTTGACTATCTCCAAATATTTGATTAGCTTTTCACCTTTAACAGCATAGGATCCATTAAAGTGATTAGTGATCAGTAAAGAATCTACATGTACCTCAAGATACCTGATCCTCATATGCTTTTCAATTTGCAAACCAGCTATCAAGGTTTCATACTCAGCCTCATTGTTGGTAGTTTGAAATTCACAAGCTATGGAGTGGGGTATTATGTCCCCCACTGGCGATTTTAGTAGTATTCCAAGCCCTGTTCCTTTCACATTAGAGGCTCCATCAGTGAAGAGTATCCAAGGATCCTTAGTTTCTTCTAGCTGTTGGACTTCTAACTCAGCTTCCTTTTGCAAATCACTACTAAAATCTGCGACAAAGTCAGCTAAGGCTTGGGATTTGATGGCAGTCCTTGGTGTAACACCTGTGTCATTTCAACCATCAAACAAATGCCCAACAAGTGAAATATTGTATTTCATACTTGGGATTTGTAAAAATATGTGTATCGTTTACACATATCAATTCTTGTTCGATTTCAAGCTCTAAATCGCTTTCTGGAAGGTTATACGCGCACTAATGCGTAAATATAACCAGTTTAAATGCAACGAACACTCCGGAATAGTGAAATAGGCTTAACATACCTTAAATAACCTATACATAACTTAGATATAAGCTTTGGAAGGTTTGGTGTGGTGAAATCAAAGTTAATTCGCTTACAGGGACTAAAGTTGACAAACTGCGAAAGTATGCCAATTTGAACTGTAACAGACATTCCGGAACATGACCATAAGTTAAACATACCATATATATCCTTTACATAGCTTAGAAATAGGCTTTGAGGGGTTCGGTGTGCTAAAATAAACTTTTGGGTCATTCAGGGACTAAAAGTGTCAAAAAGTGCACAAGTTTGCATTTTCGCGCATAACTTACGTTCTGAATACATCCGGACATCCAAAAATTTATGTAAGCATGACTATATTATATTTTAGTGTTCTCCATAAGAAAAATCCATTCGTCGCGTCATTTGGATCGTTTTTCGCGCTTATGCGCATTCCGTCGTAATTAAGCGAACATCGCGATCGTACGACCAAACGAACCGACATCCGACATATTTTTGAGCATGTTTTGAGTTCCCTATACTTTAACTTCATTTTAGAGCCTTGAAATGAGGTTAACGGGGTTCAAACGCATCGAAAAAGGCCTTAAACACGTGCAGGGACCATTTCTGCCACTTTTGAAACATTTCTGAAACAGGGAGGTGCTAGCGTAGCGCGACTGCATAGTGCCTTTGCACTAGCGCTACGCGACTGCCTAACCTGACCAGATTAAGTGTATTTGCAATCAGATTTCAGCTGATTAACCACAACCACATGTTTGCAACTTGCTTAATCACTAAGATTAGGAGCATATGTGGCTCCATAACCTTTGTGACAAGTGTACGGCTCGGATCGTGGCACGATATTCAAGAAACGATCCTAGCGGCTCTACTTTATCTATAAATACCCACCCCCCTTTGGCTTAAAAACCCACAAATCTGATTGAAAAGACTCTAAGTTGGAACCTTCGTTTCATACCTGAGCTATTTTGATCTGGGTTAGCATTCGGGGACCCTGGGTAAGTATTCTTTCGTTCTTTTCCTTATTTTACTGCTTTTCGAGTCAGAAAGTCAAACTTTGTTTGACTTTCAGCGTTGACTAGTAATGGTCAATGCGAAGTTCATTTGAACTTCGCAACGTGAGTGTAATCACGTTGGTCATAGTCCCTTGGGACTATGCCCACTGACTACCACGTTGTCTAGGGTCGTAGGGTAGGCGATCTAATAAATCGCCTATACCTTCGAACCCGACCCAGTTTGGTCGATCATTAGGATCCGACCAAACACTTTAGGTGACCATAGTAGGTAGGGAATAACCTTCCGAGGTTATACCCTATGGTCACATCGTTTAAGTAGTTGTATGATAGGTAGTTTATATGCCTTAGGTAAATTACCAGAATACCCTTTTCATGTATAATTGGTAATTAAGCATATGTAACCTAAACCTTTGTCACATAACTGATTATGTAATATGTTTAGGCATATAACACTTGTCATAGGGCTAGTTAGGCGGTCCGAACGCGTTTCACGCGAACGACGCGTTAAAGTAGCACAAGCTACCTAAACGGGTCGTAATGGGTCGTAGACACTTAGGTTAAGTTTCATTTAGTATGTAGGCTTTGTTAAACCAAAAGACACGAGTCTCTACACTCGTTGGGTTTACAAACCCTAATGCTACACGATCTTCCGATTTAGGTCCGGTTTATTAATGTAGCTACCTATACTAGGTGCCGTTTGATATCCGCGATCTCTAGCATTGTTTAGTTGTCACTCCAGAACTACTGAGCAATCCCAGGTGAGTACATAGACCCCTCTTTTACTGTTTTCCAAACTGTTTTGGGGTGGAACACATGTGCCTACTTGTTACTTTCATGCTTTCCTGTTTTCACATCATATACATGCTATGTTCGTTAGTACATTATAGTACATGATTACATTACATTTCATGCTAGGTGTGCCCATAGTGTGCATTACTTAGTACATTGTTTTACATTACTTTTCATGCTAGGTGTGCCCATTGTGTGCATTACTTAGTACATTGTTTTACATTACATTTTGTTGCATATGCTCATCCAGTATATGAACACATTATATTACATTTTGAACCGTTGTATCTATGAACCGTTTGTATCTGTGAACCGTTGTACCTATGAACCGTTTGTATCTGTGAACCGTTGTATCTGTGAACCGTTGTATCTGTGAACCGTTGTATCTGTGAACCGTTGTACCTATGAACCGTTTGTATCTGTGAACCGTTGTATCTGTGAACCGTTTGTATCTGTGAACCGTTGTATCTGTGAACCGTTTGTATCTGTGAACCGTTTGTATCTATGAACCGTGTGAACCGTCTTTGACCATACATAAACATTTCTACAACTGTTAAACATTACTTTGGTGTTTTGGTTTGATTAAGTGATTAAGTAACGATGCGTGTGTAATATGATACAAGCATGGTGGATACGCCGCTGGTACTTCCTATATATAAGTGTTTGTATGGTATTACATATCGTAGCGTTATTTGAATCATTTCAGTTTGATACATATAACATTTTATTCAAATAACATACTTTTCGCAAGACATTGTTTTACAAACAACTTATCTTATACAAACTCAGTTTACATGGTTATTCATTTAACCATACATTATTCACTTATTTATACATATCATCTGAACTCATTGTTTTTCAAATGATTTACAAAACAAAGCAAATTACAAGGTTCATGACTAAACATTTTCTCAAACATAAGTCATGGAACCTATTTTCACAAAACCTATGTATCTCACAGGCATTTTTATGCTGACGTACCTATTTTCACATGTGTTTTTCAGGAGCTGTTGCATAAGATGATCAAGATACATATAGGCAGACTTGGGCCTTAGTGACAATAAAAGATGCAAGACTAGTTAATTATGTTGTATTTCTTTGATTGTTAAGACATTGTTACACCTTTAATCAATAAAACGAAACTTCAATTGCCATGGATTTGAAACAATTAATTCTGTTACAACACGCCCCGATGTTTCCGCCGCGATTTGTTGTTTTACGCGGTCGGGGTGTGACAGAAAAGATGGTATCAGAGCCAATGGTTATAGGGAATTAGGTTATTAGTAATTAGTAATGCTTTGACCTAGTCTATAACCTTCTTAGGACCCTAACGCGAGTTTACTTGCGTTTAGTCATAAAACAATACTGTCACCTATCCTTAGGCGACGACCACAACAAGAACATAAATTTCAAAACCGCTTTGAAAACTAATCATCTGTTCTAGGATGATTGATTACTAGGTTTTGAACCCTCTGTTATATGGTTTTGAACCCTTTTGAGTTTTCAAAATCTCGTCAAGGTTTTGGGTTTTAAATAATGTGAACACATGCAAACTGGAAGGGTGAATGCCTGTATTCTGGGTTTTCTGTCTAGGCAAGCACTTCGTATACATCTCATCAGACGCGAGACCAGTTGTGCTTACCTGGGAATTCTTGGGATGAGTGTTCACTTATAGGCGAGCATATCTTCGCAATACATTATTTTTGACCTATTTACCTTTCACCGGGTCGTTTGTTGCTTTGTAGTAACAAACAAATGACCACTATCCTTGCTTTCATCATATTTGTTTCATCTCATTCTTTTCGTCTAATTCTCTCACTCGTTTCCTTTCATGTTTCCTCTTTTAGAATGCCTCCTCGACGCGAAAACCAGATAGCGACAGCCGAACTGGCAGAAATTATTGCGCAGCAAATGGCTGCTCAATTCCCAAACCTCTTTGCTCAATGGAATCAAGCCAACAACAACAACAATGGTCCATGCAATTTCAAGAGTTTTAACTCGGCGAAACCACTCAAGTTTAGTGGTTCTGAGGGAGCGACTGGGCTTCTTCAATGGTTCGAGAGCATTGAGAATACTTTCCGCCATGTGCAGTGTCCTGACAATCGCAAGGTCGAGTTTGCTTCGAGTGTGTTCCAGAAGAGAGCCCTTACGTGGTGGAATGGGGTTATGAGAGATCGTGGTGCAGAAGTTGCTCTAGCACAGACATGGGCCGAACTTAGGGCTCTCATGATGAAGGAGTTTTGTCCTCGTCACGAGATCAGGGCTTTGGAAAGGGAATTTGATGATCTTAAGCAAGACAGCGGTGAGCATCGAGCCTACACGGACCGTTATGAGGAGTTAAGTCTGTTATGCCCAAACATGGTCACGCCTTTGGATAAGGCGATCGAAAAGTACATTGATGGCCTTCCCGACTCAATACAAGACATTTTGACTGGTAGCAACCCTACTACTGTTAGGTAGGCCATTGAGTTATCTGCAACCTTGACTGAATCGCAGATCAGGAAACGTAAGCTTTTCCGAAAGAGTGACAAGAAACTGGTCGAGAAATCGAAACCAATCGAGGAATCAAAGACCATGGATGAACAGACTGGATCCTCTAAGAAGTCAAAGAAGCGAAAGGCTTCTCAGAACTTCGCCGTGGTCGCTCACAATGATCAAGCCGTCCCCAACCAACCAGCTCAACCCCCTGCCAGGAAACCCTACAAAGGAACTGCACCCTTGTGCAACCAATGTGGCCTACATCATCATGCTGGTGTGAAGTGCCGCACATGCCAAGTTTGCGGACTTATAGGTCATACAGCGAGGGTTTGCCCAACAGCAGCAGCACCAAATCAGATTAACAACAATCCTGCTCAAGCTCGTTTCCCACTGGGATCTTGCTACAACTGTGGCGAGATGGGCCATTTTAGTAGAAATTGCCCAAGACTTGCTGATGCAAATCCAGCGCAGGGATGAGTATCTGACCGACAGAAGATAACGCTGTTTAGAAAATAATCGAGCCTTGTGTATTATTTTCTTTTATCAATCTATGAAACAGTTGTTGTTATTGTTGTTTATAAATAAATCTTTCATTTACATTTCAATATGTTTATGTGGTTGCATGTATAAACATATCCCCTACAATACCGACAATCAAGGAACCGCATTCCTTGAAGAACAGACTACTTCCAAATTTCTTCCCTTGTATAATCTCTTGCGTTTCCACGAAAATCCTAAGTACCCGTTTCTTCCAAGAGAGACGATGTACGAGGCGCCAAGTTAATAGCAATCAATAACAAGAAAATAACAATTAAACAATTATGTGGTTATGTGCTTATGTGTTATCCTTTATGTGTCATGTGATCCAATTTATGTTATTCAAATCCTCGTAAAATCTTACATATCTTTGTGCAAGAGATTCATAATAGGATACCCAAAGGTACTACTTAAACCCTTAATGGACTTCTACGTTGTAGTTAAAGTCCCTTGGATTATAATGTACTACCTCAAAATTTGACCCCTTTAGTGGTCTAGTTAAACAGATTGATCCAAAAATCTGGTTAGGGATATCATGTGATGATATAGCTGAAAGGACTCCTTAGTGGCCTAATTAAGAAGATCCTCTGTTGATCTAATTAAAAGGACCCTATGGTAGTCTAGTCACTCTCATCTCAGGTTTGATATCTTTCCCCACAACATTCCAAAACAAACTGTGCGGACTGTGCAAGGAATTACGTAATTATGGATGCATACATAATTATGGAATTTAGTGCACAGAAATCACAGCAAGTTCTATCATGTATCAAGAGTTAACCCTATTCATTTCCAATTCTGATGAAGCATCCGTTGAGGAAAAATGAACTAGCTATTCATTTTTCACTTCTGAAGAATATCCGTTGAGGAAATGAATATCCGTTGTTTATCTTTTCATTTCCATTCTGAAGAATAACCGTTGAGGAAAATGAATTATCCATTCATTTTCGTTCTAAAGAATATCCGTTGAGGAAATGAATATCCGTTGTGAAATCCTTCATTTCCAACTCTGAGGAAGCAACCGTTGAAAATGACTCCGTTAGTTCATTTTCGTTTCTGAAGATTTATCCGTTGAGGAAATGAATATCCGTTGTGTAATCCTTCATTTCCAACTCTGAGGAAGCAACCGTTGAAAATGACTCCGTTAGTTCATTTTCGTTTCTGAAGATTTATCCGTTGAGGAAATGAATATCCGTTGTGTAATCCTTCATTTCCAACTCTGAGGAAATAACCGTTGAAAATGACTCCGTTAGTTCATTTTCGTTTCTGAAGATTTATCCGTTGAGGAAATGAATATCCGTTGATTTTTCTTTCATTTCAAATTCTGAAGAACAAACCGTTGAGGAAAATGACCCCGTTTGTTCATTTTCGTTCTGAAGAATATCCGTTGAGAGAAATGAATATCCGTTGATTTTTCTTTCATTTCAAATTTTGAAGAACAAACCGTTGAGGAAAATGACCCCGTTTGTTCATTTTCGTTCTGAAGAATATCCGTTGAGAGAAATGAATATCCGTTGATTTTTTTTCTTTCATTTCAACTTCTGAAGAACAAACCGTTGAGGAAAATGACCCCGTTTGTTCATTTTCGTTCTGAAGAATATCCGTTGAGAGAAATGAATATCCGTGGATTATTCCTTCATTCCCATTTCTGGCATAGAATCCGTTGAGAAAGAATGAATCATCCATTCATTTTCACTTCTGAAGAATATCCGTTGAGGGAAATGTATATCCGTTTAGTTAATTCCTTTATTCTCCATTTCCGAAGAACCGTTGAAGAAAATGACTCTGTTCGTTCATTTTCGCTTCTGAAAAATATCCGTTGAGGAAAATAATCAGATTATGCTTTACATATCTTTGATGACTATTTGAAACAAAGTGATAGACAGACTCCTACGAATTAATTTCGGGACGAAATTTCCTAAAGTAGGGGAGACTGTAACACCTGTGTCATTTCAACCATCAAACAAATGCCCAACAAGTGAAATATTGTATTTCATACTTGGGATTTGTAAAAATATGTGTATCGTTTACACATATCAATTCTTGTTCGATTTCAAGCTCTAAATCGCTTTCTGGAAGGTTATACGCGCACTAATGCGTAAATATAACCAGTTTAAATGCAACGAACACTCCGGAATAGTGAAATAGGCTTAACATACCTTAAATAACCTATACATAACTTAGATATAAGCTTTGGAAGGTTTGGTGTGGTGAAATCAAAGTTAATTCGCTTACAGGGACTAAAGTTGACAAACTGCGAAAGTATGCCAATTTGAACTGTAACAGACATTCCGGAACATGACCATAAGTTAAACATACCATATATATCCTTTACATAGCTTAGAAATAGGCTTTGAGGGGTTCGGTGTGCTAAAATAAACTTTTGGGTCATTCAGGGACTAAAAGTGTCAAAAAGTGCACAAGTTTGCATTTTCGCGCATAACTTACGTTCTGAATACATCCGGACATCCAAAAATTTATGTAAGCATGACTATATTATATTTTAGTGTTCGCCATAAGAAAAATCCATTCGTCGCGTCATTTGGATCGTTTTTCGCGCTTATGCGCATTCCGTCGTAATTAAGCGAACATCGCGATCGTACGACCAAACGAACCGACATCCGACATATTTTTGAGCATGTTTTGAGTTCCCTATACTTTAACTTCATTTTAGAGCCTTGAAATGAGGTTAACGGGGTTCAAACGCATCGAAAAAGGCCTTAAACACGTGCAGGGACCATTTCTGCCACTTTTGAAACATTTCTGAAACAGGGAGGTGCTAGCGTAGCGCGACTGCATAGTGCCTTTGCACTAGCGCTACGCGACTGCCTAACCTGACCAGATTAAGTGTATTTGCAATCAGATTTCAGCTGATTAACCACAACCACATGTTTGCAACTTGCTTAATCACTAAGATTAGGAGCATATGTGGCTCCATAACCTTTGTGACAAGTGTACGGCTCGGATCGTGGCACGATATTCAAGAAACGATCCTAGCGGCTCTACTTTATCTATAAATACCCACCCCCCTTTGGCTTAAAAACCCACAAATCTGATTGAAAAGACTCTAAGTTGGAACCTTCGTTTCATACCTGAGCTATTTTGATCTGGGTTAGCATTCGGGGACCCTGGGTAAGTATTCTTTCGTTCTTTTCCTTATTTTACTGCTTTTCGAGTCAGAAAGTCAAACTTTGTTTGACTTTCAGCGTTGACTAGTAATGGTCAATGCGAAGTTCATTTGAACTTCGCAACGTGAGTGTAATCACGTTGGTCATAGTCCCTTGGGACTATGCCCACTGACTACCACGTTGTCTAGGGTCGTAGGGTAGGCGATCTAATAAATCGCCTATACCTTCGAACCCGACCCAGTTTGGTCGATCATTAGGATCCGACCAAACACTTTAGGTGACCATAGTAGGTAGGGAATAACCTTCCGAGGTTATACCCTATGGTCACATCGTTTAAGTAGTTGTATGATAGGTAGTTTATATGCCTTAGGTAAATTACCAGAATACCCTTTTCATGTATAATTGGTAATTAAGCATATGTAACCTAAACCTTTGTCACATAACTGATTATGTAATATGTTTAGGCATATAACACTTGTCATAGGGCTAGTTAGGCGGTCCGAACGCGTTTCACGCGAACGACGCGTTAAAGTAGCACAAGCTACCTAAACGGGTCGTAATGGGTCGTAGACACTTAGGTTAAGTTTCATTTAGTATGTAGGCTTTGTTAAACCAAAAGACACGAGTCTCTACACTCGTTGGGTTTACAAACCCTAATGCTACACGATCTTCCGATTTAGGTCCGGTTTATTAATGTAGCTACCTATACTAGGTGCCGTTTGATATCCGCGATCTCTAGCATTGTTTAGTTGTCACTCCAGAACTACTGAGCAATCCCAGGTGAGTACATAGACCCCTCTTTTACTGTTTTCCAAACTGTTTTGGGGTGGAACACATGTGCCTACTTGTTACTTTCATGCTTTCCTGTTTTCACATCATATACATGCTATGTTCGTTAGTACATTATAGTACATGATTACATTACATTTCATGCTAGGTGTGCCCATAGTGTGCATTACTTAGTACATTGTTTTACATTACTTTTCATGCTAGGTGTGCCCATTGTGTGCATTACTTAGTACATTGTTTTACATTACATTTTGTTGCATATGCTCATCCAGTATATGAACACATTATATTACATTTTGAACCGTTGTATCTATGAACCGTTTGTATCTGTGAACCGTTGTACCTATGAACCGTTTGTATCTGTGAACCGTTGTATCTGTGAACCGTTGTATCTGTGAACCGTTGTATCTGTGAACCGTTGTACCTATGAACCGTTTGTATCTGTGAACCGTTGTATCTGTGAACCGTTTGTATCTGTGAACCGTTGTATCTGTGAACCGTTTGTATCTGTGAACCGTTTGTATCTATGAACCGTGTGAACCGTCTTTGACCATACATAAACATTTCTACAACTGTTAAACATTACTTTGGTGTTTTGGTTTGATTAAGTGATTAAGTAACGATGCGTGTGTAATATGATACAAGCATGGTGGATACGCCGCTGGTACTTCCTATATATAAGTGTTTGTATGGTATTACATATCGTAGCGTTATTTGAATCATTTCAGTTTGATACATATAACATTTTATTCAAATAACATACTTTTCGCAAGACATTGTTTTACAAACAACTTATCTTATACAAACTCAGTTTACATGGTTATTCATTTAACCATACATTATTCACTTATTTATACATATCATCTGAACTCATTGTTTTTCAAATGATTTACAAAACAAAGCAAATTACAAGGTTCATGACTAAACATTTTCTCAAACATAAGTCATGGAACCTATTTTCACAAAACCTATGTATCTCACAGGCATTTTTATGCTGACGTACCTATTTTCACATGTGTTTTTCAGGAGCTGTTGCATAAGATGATCAAGATACATATAGGCAGACTTGGGCCTTAGTGACAATAAAAGATGCAAGACTAGTTAATTATGTTGTATTTCTTTGATTGTTAAGACATTGTTACACCTTTAATCAATAAAACGAAACTTCAATTGCCATGGATTTGAAACAATTAATTCTGTTACAACACGCCCCGATGTTTCCGCCGCGATTTGTTGTTTTACGCGGTCGGGGTGTGACACTTGGTTCATATCTTATAACATATGCATTTAGCTTCACTGCCCACTTAGCCATCCTTCCTGACATTTCAGGTTTCCTGAGAACATTCTTAATTGGAAAATTAGTCTTAACAATAATGGCATGAGTCTCAAAATAATGTCTTAATTTAGTGGATGCCATAATTAATGCAAGGATAAGTTTTTCTAAATGTGAATACCTGGATTCAGCATCAAGTAAGCTCTTACTTACATAATAAACAGGATGTTGTGTACCTTGGTGATTCTTAACAAGGACCGCACTTACTGCTTTTGAGGATACTGCTAGGTACAAGGATAATACATCCCCTTTTTCTGGTTTCATCAAGGCTGGGGCTGAGGATAGGTAATCTTTAAGAGCTTTGAGGGCACCTTCATGTTTCTCAGTCCATTCAAATTTCTTGTTCTTCCTTAGGATATCATAGAATTCCTTACACTTTTATGTGGATTTGGATATGAATCTGTTCAAGGCTGCGATCCTGCCCGTCAATCTTTGCACATCCTTAGCATTGGCAGGAGATTTGATATTCACAATAGCCTTAATTTGTTCTGGACTTGCTTCAATGCCCCTCTTTGTTACCATATATCCTAAGAATTTACCTGCCTTAACACCAAAATGACACTTAGAAGGATTTAGTTTCATATTAAAATTATCAAGGATATTGAATGCTTCCTCCAAGTCTTTAAGGTGATCCTCAGCTTTCTTGGACTTAACCACCATGTCATCAATATAGACTTCCATAATGTGTCCAATTTGCTCCTTGAACATCATATTGACAAGCCTTTGGTAAGTAGCACCTGCATTCCTTAGTCCAAATGGCATAGCAATATAACAATATATACCAGTTGGGGTCATAAAGGCTGTATCCTCTTGGTCAGATGGTTCCATCTGAATTTGTTGAAATCCAGATGAAGCATCCATAAAAGTCAACAATTCATGACCCGCGGTAGCATCCACCATGGAGTCAATGTGGGGTAATGGGAAAGGATCCTTGGGACATGCCTTGTTTAAATCAGTAAAATCGACACATACCCTCCACTTTCCATTTTTCTTTTGAACAACAACCACATTGGCTAACCATCTTGGATACTTAACTTCTCTTATCATACCTGCCCGAAGTAGTTTATCTACTTCTTCCTGGATAATAGCATTCCTTTCAGGTGCAAACTTCCTCCTCTTTTGATGTATAGGCTTGAATGACCTGTCAATGCCAAGTTTATGAGTAATTATATCCTTAGATATACCTGTCATGTCTTCATGTTTCCAGGCAAAGGTGGATTTCCTTTTCTTAAGGAAGGATACTAGCTCCTGTTCGATGTCGCTAAGGATCCCTGATCCTATGAAGATCTTGGATTCAGGATCCTCAGGATCCATGAGGATTTCCTTCAAATCCTGCTCTCTTGCCTCCAAGACATCTCTTGAAGGATACTTTAATTGCTATTGCTCCCTTGGTCTTGAGGCTGGCTTCATTGATGAGGTATAGCAATTCTTAGCTTCTTGTTGATTACTCTCAATTTTGAACACTCCCCAAGGACTTGGAAGCTTTACACATTGATGATAGGTGGATGGGACTGCCTTCATATCATGTATCCATGGCCTGCCAAGGATAACATTGCAACACGATAAGCAATCTATGACACAAAATTTTTGATAAGAATGCAATCCTTCGATATAGATCGGGAGTTTTATGTACCCCAATGTATTCTTGGTTTCTCCACAGAATCCCACAAGTACTGAGGATCTTAGGATAATATCATACTCCGGGATATTCATCTTCTTGAGGACATCAAGCTGAATGATGTTCACAGAGCTTCCTCCATCTATAAGGATCCTGCGAACAAAGTGGTTAGAAATAAACAACGTAATTACAAGACCATTATGATGAGGATCCTGCACATCAAGACGATCGTCCTCATCAAAAGTTATAACTTTATCCTGGGTGACAACGGAGGTCCGGATGGGTCTGTCTCCATTATCCATCTTGGTTTCCTTAGCATGTCTTTTTGCTGCTGAAAAGGAGGTACCACAGATATCTGATCCACCGGATATGAAATTTATGACTTGTGCATCTACGGGAGGAGCAGGAGCCCTTTCTGGGATCCTTTCAGGATCCTGGATCCTTGACTTCTTCCGTCCCGAGAGTTCCTTCAAATGCACCTTGCTCAACAAGTAACTAATTTCCTTTCTCAGTGCCATACACTCTTCAGTGAGATGCCCAAAATCCTCATGATATGCACACCACTTGGACTTATCCTTTGTAGCAGCTGGTTTATCACTCTTCCTTGGCCACCTAGCTTTCTCACCTAAATTCTGCATTGCAAGGATTAGTTCATTGTTATCAACAGAAAAACAGTATTCAGAAATAGGAGGATAATCCTCATCATCCTCTTCTTGTTCCACTGAATGCACATTCTGATTGTCAGACTTATTGTAGAACTTAGATTTGTTGTTCCTGAAGTAGGATCCTTGTTTCTCCTGTTTTGAGGATCCTGCTAATCTATCCTGGTTCCTTTTGTCATCCTCTAGGCGGATAAACCTAAGGGCCCTGGTTCTTACTTCAACAAGATTCCTGCAAGGTGTCATGACAAGATCATCATAGAATAATGAATCCCTAAGTAATCCCATTTTAAAGGCTTCTACAGCCGTAGCAATATCCAAGTTAGGAATATCCAAGGATTCTTTACTAAACTTAGTGATATAATCTCTAAGTGATTCATTTTGACCTTGTGTTACCCTATATAGATCGCTAGTTACTCATTCAAATTTTCTACTACAAGAGAATTGACTATTAAACAAATTAACTAGGTTAGCAAATGAAGTAATAGAGTAAGGGGGAAGACTTAGCAGCCATTTATGAGCAGATCCTGTAAGTGTGGATCCAAATCCCTTGCATAGACATGCTTCTTTTAACCTTTCAGGAATTGGATTGATCTCCATCCTCTCCCTGTATTGAGCTACATGCTCCTCTGGATCCATCTAAACCATCATACAGCTTCATAGATGGTATCTGGAATCTTTTAGGTATCTCAGCATCATATAAGGGTGGTGCAAAACGAGATATCCTATGGCTACCATCTGCAATTTCAGGAATGGGTTTAACCACTCCCGGTACACTGGATATCATATCCTTAAGCTTCTGTAGCTCTCTAGCCATAGCCTGATTAATACCTGTATCCTGCATTAAGCCTTGGTTAGTGTTATATGAATTATTAAAAGTGTTACCTCCCACATGATTCGTGTTTGGAATTGCGGATGTGAATCCATATTGACGAGACTCTGGCATGATTGAAGGACCAGAGGGAGCAATGGTCTGCATTGGTATGAAGTCTCCTTGATGAACGTCTGAGCTCTGAGGCTGCATACTTCTCAAGAATCCTTGATCCTGAAGGACATTGGATCCTTGAAGTTGAGATGATCCTTGAATCTGAAAGGATCCTGGAACCAGAGAGGATCCTGGGACAAAGGAGGATCCTTGGACCGGGAAGGATCCTTGGACCTGGGAGGATCCTTGGACCTGGGAGGATCCTTGGACCTGGGAGGATCCTTGTACCTGGGAGGATCCTTGGACCTGGGAGGATCCTAGAACCTGGGAGGATCCTTGAACTGCATGCATTCCCAAATATCCTCCTAACGTGTAGTATCCCTGATGCTGAGAAGAGGATCCTAATGGTTGAGAAGAGGATCCTTGAGGCTGGAAGTGACAGCCAAATGCCTGACTCATAGTTGCTGTTCCATAATGCCTTCCTGGTAATCAACCCAAGTATTGCACGTCCGGAACTGCTAAGTGTTGGGAAGTTATGACTGGAGTGTCGAAGTTCAGCGATCTTGGCATTAGAGGGGAGTGATCCTCCACTGATTTCTTCTGTTTCTTGATCTCATCGATCTCCCGGAGGATCCTTTCGTTGGTTTTGTCCTGCTCTTGTGCATGATTCCTCATCTGCAAAATCAGAGTGTAAAGATCATTAGTAGTAGGATTAGTTGAAACAGAAGAAGTTGGTGGTTTTTGGAAAATGGGGGTTGGTTTCTTCGCAGCATTCTTCTGGCATCCAGAAGGTGGTGGAGGCAAAGGAGGAACGCCTTGTGAAGAACTGAATGACGGCATCAAGTTTGAAGTGTTCTTTGCTGAAGAAGCCATCTGCCTGGTTGTTATGAACCGAAATGACCACGAATATACGAATCTTCTTAGGAATGAAGCACCAATTGCCCCACGGTGGGCGCCAAACTGTTTTGGTCAAAAATCAAGCAATGATAATGCAACCAAACTTTCTGTTGTGAGGTATGATGCTTGAATTGATGAACAACAATAAGGATCACAATGAAATGTAATGAACAAGTGACACGAAGATTTATACGAGGAAAAAGCCCTTGATCAATGAATGATCTCCGGCATAAAAAACCTCGGGTGATGGAAACTACCGATCACCAACTCAAATTAAACAAGAAATGTAATACAACTTCGGATGATAGCGAGCTAAGTACAAGGATCACTATAGTGTATTGTGTAAAAAAGTGTGTAATCGCCAAGTGAGTTAACGAGAGCTGGTGAGAGCAGTTGTAAGAGTGTGTGTGTAGCCAAAAATAGCCAAGTGTTTTCTAATTAGCTCGCTACCCCTTTAAAAATGGAAAATATCTACACTAACTAACATTCCGCCAATGGTGCAAGTCCTCCACGACTCCATAACGTCCACTTTTGGCCAGGCACGTGCGGAATAAACATAGAATATACTCCAGGAATATCGCCAAGACCAATTCCAAGCTGGTACTCCTGCAAAACAGTTTTGAATTCAAAGTAGACAACCGTTAGTACAAGGATCCTTATGATGATCCATGATCCTGATCCTGTAACACTTCTGAGGATCACTACTTCAGACAGAATTGAGGATCAGTAAACCCAAAAGCAAATGAGGATCACTGATCATTGAGAAATCCTCCCCTAACAATGCCCGGGAATTATTTTAGCTATTAGAGAATTTGAGAGAGAATTTTGATTTTGAACGATTTCTCAACGGAAGCCGATAGCCCCTATTTATAGTGCTGAACCGTCACCCTGTCGCGCCCCACGAAGCCCAAGGCTAAGCCTGTCGCGGGCCGCGAGCGACCTAGGGTAGGTCCTAGCTTTGGCCAGTCACGAGTATAGGCTTGACGAGTGGCAGGACACGTGGCATCACCGGGTGCGGCCTGGTGGCCAGCTGTCGCGCCCCACGAAGCACACAACCATACTGGTCGCGGCCCGCAAGCGCCCATCAGATTTTGTTTTATTTAATTTTTAATGAAATAAAGGTATTTCGGGGCCGTTTTTTGTATACGAGGTGTGTTAGGGGAGGATTTTCCAATGATTAGTGATCCTCAATTATTGTCGGGCTTAGGGATCCTCAATTCTGTTTGAATTAGTGATCCTCAGAGAGTATTGTAGGATCAGGATCCAGGATCATCATAGTGATCCTTACACTAACGATTGTCTGCTTTGAATATGATGTTGTTTTGCAGGAGTACGTGCTTGGACTTGGTCTTGGCGATATTCCTGGAACATATTCTCTTTTTATTCCGCACGTGCTTGACTAATATGGACGTTATGGAGGTTGTGAAAGACTTGCACGAAATGCGGATAGTTAGTTAGCATAGATATTTTCTAAATTTAAAAGGGGATTGTTTTGGTCAAAAAATCTGATGAGGATAATGCAACCAAACTCCCTGTTACGGGGTATGATGCTTGAATTACTTTGTAGCAATATGGATCACTATGAAAAATAAATAACAAGTGACACAAGGTTTATACGGGGAAAAAGCCCTTGATCAAGAGTTGATCTCCGGCACAAAAAACCCCGGGTGATGGAAACTACCGATCACCAAACTCAAATAAATCAATAAATGTTTACAACTTCGGATAGCAACGAGCTAGGTACAAGGATCACTATGGTGAAATGTGTAAAAGTGAGCGAAAACTGTTAAGTGTTTGCCGAAAGCTTCAAGAGTGCAATTGTACGAGAGTGTGTGTAGCTGAAAATGGCTAAGTGTTCTAATTACTAGCTCATCACCCCTTTAAAAATAGAAGTTAACTACGCTAACAAACTATCCGACTTTTGTGCCATGCTCCCACGTTCTCCACAACGTCCATTTCCAGTCAAACGTGTGCGAAATACCCGTGGAATATTCCATATTAACGTTGCCAAGACCAAGTCAAGCTTGTTACTCCTGCAAAATAATACGAAACACAAACAAACAATCGTTAGTATGAGGATCCTTAAGGTGATCCATGATCCTGATCCTGAAGCTCTTCTGAGGATCACTATCTGTCACAGAAGTAAGGATCATTAATTAGGATAACAAGTAAGGATCACTAATTGTTAGAAAATCCTCCCCTAACAATTGCCCCCAAAATATAAGGAGTGATATGTAAAATGAACGAATTATATTTTCTTGATCTTATCCGCAACTAACTATCGTAAATATAGCCGTTGATGTAGAACTATCCATTGCAACTATGACGTCACAGAAGTGACAACCCTGCACAATCATGATTATAAATAGGAGATATAGATAGGATCGTTTGCATTTAAATTTCAGAGATACTCCCTTTATAACTGCATCCGAAGCTAAACAGGTATTCTCTCTTCATCTTCTTCCTTCTTTTGCTCTGTTTTCCGTCTCTTTCCATCATTCTGTCAAAAATCTTACTCCGGAACTCCCCAGCTAAGGATCACCCGAAAAACAGCCCACTGAAGAGCCAGGGGATCATCGAAGATTCCATAAAAGAACGCTGTTGTTTCACCGATCCGCAGATTGATAGGATCCGCCACTGTTTCCCGGCGAACACCGTGTTTAAATCTTTTGATCCCAATGCCCTGAGTGATCATATTTCCGACAACTGGGTTGCTTTTCCTATCACTCCGTTCACCATAGGCTATACATATCCTTTTCCAGCCTTCACCCAATCTTTCTTTTCCCTAACCGGCATCTCTTATATCCAAGCCATGCCGATGATATGGAGGGTTTTGTATACCCTTGAAAGGATCATCGAGCAGGAAGGGATAGACCTAGGAATGTCAGAGCTGGGAGAGCTGTATGATCTTACTACCTTTGGTTCTCATCGTTATTTGTTCACTTATATACTTTTGCTTTCTTGTTATGCAGAGAAGGATCACCAGAGAACTTTCTTTTGATATAAGGATCACTTATATACTTTTGCTTTCTTGTTATGCAAGTATCACCGTTTCACACCTCAGACTGTCTCCTGCTGCCAAAGAGAGACTCGCCACTTTCAAGAGACTTGATCCTGAAACAAGAACTTTCAAGACAACCACCCAGGATTCTCAGGAGGTATCCTCAGGCTCTGTCACGATGTCAAGTAAGTATCTTTGTTTAAAAATCTAAATAAATAGTGAAATATAAGTGAAGTAAAGATACTTATCTTGTTTTGGTTGTGTAGGTGCTGGAAAATCCACCAAGTCTGCTTCAAAGTTCAATGTCACCAATCTCACCACCGTCAGATCCTCCAAAAGAAAGGCTCCTACCAGCCCGACAGCTTCAGTCCCTAAGGCACCCTTCAAAGGAAAGGGAGCCAAGAAGAGAAAGGCCTCCAAGGCTGAGGATCTGCAGGGTCTGCCTCTGATCCGCCACCAATTCCTCGAGTACTTCAACGATGTAAGGATCACTGTCTCTGCTTGTATATCCTGCTGACATATCCTGCTGATTTGAGGATCACTTGGTCCTGACCTTATCTTTTATCCCCTTTGCAGAAATTCGCTGAGATTGAGGACTATGTTGGCCACGTTGAGGATCAGGATAGGAACATTGCCGACCTCCAGCAGGTTGCATTGCTAAAGGACCTCAAAATTGCTGATCTTCAGAAGGAACTCCAGGATGCCAAACAGGAGACGGCCAAGGTGCTGGTTAATGCTGACTACGAGAAGCATGAGATCACCGAAGACGCCAAAGTCTCTGCCGCCATCACAATGTATCAGACAAAACTAAAGATGGCCCAGGAAGCTCAAGATCCTAACTTCGACAGAAGCAGCTGGGATGTTGAGGGCTGGAAAGCAAGGTTGGCTGATCTTGAAGATGATGAAGAGGCTGAGGAGGTTTTGGAGATCGAGGCTGGAGGCAAGGGTGAAGGTGGTGAAGCAAGTGGAGCCGGAGGTGGTGATGCAGAGAAGGTTTAGGATGCATGATTGGGCGATGATGGAAATTTCTAGACATAGCCGGAGCCCAATTTTTTTAGTTTGATGGTTGTTTTGTTGAACAATTTGATGGTTTGTACTGAACAATAGTTTTTAGGATTAAGGATCATGTATGATCCTTTGGACAACAGGTAAGATTGCAAATGGTGGAGGGATCCTCTGTTTGGGGGATGAAGCCATTGTGATCCTGCCGCCTTTATATTCCTGCACTACTTTGAACCTATTATCATGGACACCCTTTACCTACCCCAGCGGACGGGCCACGTATTGCTGGTAGATGCTCGGGGTAGGTAATTTTAACAACCTTTTAAGGGTTAATCTTTTGTTAATAAATAAAACCTTAATCTTTTGTCGCTTATCTTGTATTGTTATCCTTTTTGTCTCTTTAATTCTCAATTGTTTTGATGTACACTTATTGAATAAGCAATTTTGAATAAGTCAGATTGAAAATATTTAGGACATGATCAAATATCCTATAGTTAAAGAATCCCAAAAAGTAATATATTTTAAGGATCCCAAGTTTAGTTGTCAAATTTTAAGGTTTATTCAAATAAACAATGAATAGAATTAAAAATAGTTAAGGATCATACCTGAGGATCCAAGTTAGGATCCTAACCATAATCAGGATAACTATAAGATAAACCTTAGAGAGAAGTAAGGATCAAGGATCCCTAGTTGCTTATCTTCAAGGGTCTGAAATAGAGCATATCTTGGGACTAAGCCAATATAAGATAAGAGTTAGCAACTGGGGACAAGCCCAAGGACCACTGGGGACAAGCCCAAGGATAACTGGGGACAAGCCCGAGGATAACTGGGGACAAGCCCAAGGATAACTGGGGACAAGCCCAAGGATCGTATGTAAACTGGAGTATGGCCCTAACTGGCGACTATCCAAACTTAGTGACATGAAAATGTCAAAACCTTAGCTAACGTGAAAACGTTAGAAACCTTAAGAACGGATGTATGGTACGTCTACCATTATACGTAGGATCCTAGGTATAGCCAGTACAATGGAATTATCAGCCCCTAAAGCGAGTACTGGTCCCACTGCCTTGAACTATACCAGGATCATCATGCGCTACAGGCGGAACTGGGGTCAAGCCCAAATAACTGGGGTTAAACCCAAGGAACGGATTGCTTCTGCAGATAACCAATATTTTGCTAAGGATACCTGAACTTTCAAAACTTAAAATCACGTGAGAGATGGATAAAGGACACATGATCCTTATCCTTATATGAGAAAATAAAGAAATGAAATAGTTCAAGATTAGGATATTACCAAACTAAGGATCACCGATACTTTAAGGATCCTTCAAGGATACCCCTAACGTAAGGATCATCTGTGCGATGAGGATCCTGCTCACATGAAATATTTCTTCAAGTGGAGAGCATTCCAAGCTCTTGGTAGCAAATCACCTTCCATGGTTAGCAATCTATATGCCCCCTTTCCTGCTTCAGCTTCAATCAAATAAGGGCCTTCCCATTTTGGAGCCAATTTTCCATCAGCAGGATTGGTGGTATTCTGAAATGCTTTCCTTAATACCATATCTCCAACTTGAAACTTCCTGATCCTGACATTTTTGTTGTAAGCACCAGCCATTCTTTGTTGATAACTGGCCATCCTTATCCTAGCCAGATCCCTGATTTCTTCAATAGTATCCAGGTCTTGAGCCAAGTTCTCATCATTTTCCTCAGGATCACGGGTACTTGTTCTAGCAGTTGGAACCACCATTTCTGTTGGGATCACTGATTCTGCCCCAAATACCAAAGAGAATGGCGTTTGACTAGTAGCATTCTTAGGGGTTGTCCTATCAGCCCAAAGCACATAAGGTAATTCTTCTGCCCATTTCCCTTTCTTGGATCCAAGCTTCTTCTTCAAATTGTTGATGATGATCTTGTTGGATGATTCTGCTTGACCATTAGCTTGTGGGTGGACTGGTGTTGATGTTATCATCTTAATCCCCCAGCTGCCACAAAAGTTAGTGGTTCTGCCCCCAATAAATTGGGAACCATTATCACATATAATTTCAGAAGGAATACCAAATCTAGTTATAATATTTCTTTTAATGAAGGATATAACTTCCTTTTCTCTGACTTGGGCAAAAGCTTCAGCCTCTATCCACTTGGAGAAGTAATCAGTCATAGCAAGCATGAATACTTTTCCACCAGGTGCCTTAGGGAGCTTACCAACTATATCCATACCCCATCTCATAAATGGCCAAGAGGAGGATATAGGATGCAAAAATTCAGCTGGTTGATGAAGGATATTGTTGTGTCTCTGACAAGGATCACATCTCTTAGCATACTCCACAACATCTCTCTTCATGGTTGGCTAGTAGTATCCTGTCCTCAGGATCCTTGAGAATAATGCCCTGCCCCAAGTGTGGTTTCCACAATCTCCTTCATGGAAATCTTTTAAAACTTCTTGGGTCTCAGGATCCTCAATGCATCTTAGGTATGGTCTTGCAAGAGATCGTTTATACAACATATTATTTAAAATTGTGAATTGAGATACCTTAATTTTGAAAGCCCTAGGGTTTTCTCCTGTAGGAATCTCTCCATGTTGTAAGTATCTCATGATTGGTGAGATCCATGATCCTGATCCTGAATGGGATTGAGTATCCTCACTAGGGACAATTGCAGAATTTTTTCCTATCTCCATAGCCACATGATCCTCGATAGCCGGGGTCAGGATATGGATATGGATAATAGGGATCTTGATATCCTCCAGGATCTTCAAAGATGATCCTAAGTTAGCCAATGCATCAGCTTCTGTATTTTCTTCCCTTGGTACGTGTGTCAAACTAAAGGAAACAAAGGAGAGTGCCAATTCTTTGACTATCTCTAAATATTTGGTTAGCTTTTCACCTTTAACAGCATAGGATCCATTAAAGTGGTTTGTAATTAACAATGAATCTACATGTACCTCAAGATACCTGATCCCCATATGCTTAGCAATTTGCAAACCAGCAATTAAGGCTTCATATTCAGCCTCATTATTAGTGGTTTGGAACTAACAAGCTATAGAATGGGGTATTATGTCCCCCTGTGGCGATTTTAGTAGTATTCCAAGCCCTGTGCCTTTGACATTTGATGATCCATCAGTATAGAGTATCCAAGGATCCTTGGTCTCCTTTAGCTGCTGGACTTCTAACTCAGCTTCTTTTTGTAAATCACTACAGAAATCAGCCAGAAAGTCAGCTAATGCTTGGGATTTGATGGCTGTCCTAGGCTCAAATCTTATATCATAGGCACTAAGCTTCACTGCCCACTTAGCCATCCTTCCTGACATCTCTGGTTTCCTGAGGACATTCTTAATTGGAAAATTAGTTTTAACAACAATAACATGAGTTTCAAAATAATGTCTCAACTTAGTAGATGCCATAATTAATGCAAGAATAAGCTTTTCAAGGTGTGAATATCTGGATTCGGCATCAAGTAAACTTTTACTTACATAATAGACAGGATGTTGTGTACCTTCATGATCCTTAACAAGGACCGCACTTACTGCTTTTGAGGATACTGCAAGATACAAGGATAGCACATCGCCTTTTTCTGGTTTCATCAAGGCCGGGGCTGAGGATAGGTAATCTTTGAGAGCTCTTAAGGCATTTTCATGCTTCTCGGTCCACTCAAATTTCTTGTTCTTCCTTAGGATATCATAGAATTCTTTGCACTTCTCTGAGGATTTGGATATAAATCTGTTCAAAGCTGCTATCCTGCCTGTTAGCCTTTGGACATCCTTACCATTGGCCGAAGATTTGATATTCACTATTGCTTTGATTTGTTCTGGACTGGCTTCAATGCCTCTCTTTGTCACCATATATCCTAAGAATTTACCTGCTTTAACACCAAAGTGACATTTTGAAGGATTAAGCTTCATATTATATTTATCAAGGATATTGAATGCTTCCTCCAAGTCTCTTAGGTGATCCTCAGCCTTTATTGATTTTACCACCATATCGTCTATGTAAACCTCCATAGTTTGTCCAATCTGATCCTTGAACATCATATTCACTAGCCTTTGATAAGTTGCACCTGCATTTCTTAGTCCGAACGGCGTAGCAATATAGCAGTATATACCAGTTGGAGTCATGAAGGCTGCATCCTCTTGATCGGATGGTTCCATTTGGATTTGTTGAAATCCAGATGAAGCATCCATAAAAGTTAACAGTTCATGACCCGCAGTTGCATCCACCAAGGAGTCAATGTGGGGTAATGGGAAAGGATCCTTGGGACATGCCTTATTTAAATCTGTGAAATCGACACATACCCTCCACTTTCCATTTTTATTTTGAACAACAACCACATTGGCCAACCATCTTGGATACTTGACCTCTCTAATCATACCTGCCCGGAGCAATTTCTCTACCTCTTCCTGGATAATGGCATTTCTTTCCGGTGCAAACTTTCTTCTCCTTTGATGGATTGGTTTGAAGGACCTATCAATGCCAAGTTTGTGAGTGATTACATCTTTAGATATACCTGTCATGTCTTCGTGTTTCCATGCAAAGGTAGTCTTTCTCCTTTTGAGGAAGGATACGAGGTCTTCTTTCATTTTGCCAAGGATCCCTGATCCGATATAGATTTTGGATCCAGGATCATGAGGATCCATGAGTATTTCTAGCACATCCTGCTCTCTTGCCTCCAAGACATCCCTTGGAGGATACTTTGATTGCTATTGCTCCCTTGACTTCGAGGCTGGTTTCATCGATTAAGTATAGCAATTCTTAGCCTCATGCTGATCACTATCTATCTTGACTATTCCCCAAGGACTAGGGAGCTTCACACATTGATGGTAAGTAGATGGGACTGCCTTCATATCGTGTATCCAGGGCCTGCCAAGGATAACATTACAACAAGATAAACAGTCAATAACACAAAATTTTTGATAAGAGTGTAGGCCTTCGATGTATATTGGGAGCTTAATGTCCCCCAGGGTATTCTTAGTTTCGCCACTAAATCCCACGAGCACGGAGGATCTTGGTATGATATCTGATTCAGGGATACCCATCTTCTTTAGGACATCAAGCTGGATAATGTTTACTGAGCTCCCTCCGTCTATAAGGATCCTGCGGACAAAATGGTTAGAAATGAAAAGAGTAATAACTAAGCCATCGTGATGAGGATCCTGGATATCAACACGATCATCCTCATCAAAGGTTATGACTTTTCCTTCGGAGACACTTGATGTTCGAACGGGTCTTTCTCCATTATCCATTTTAGTTTCCTTTGCATGCCTTTTAGCTGCTGAGAAGGATGTGCCACAAATGTCTGATCCTCTAGAAATAAAGTTTATTACTTGTGCATCTGCTGGAGGGGCCGGAGCTTTCTCAGGGATCCTTTCAGGATCCTGAGTCCTTGACTTTTTTCTACTCAACAATTCTTTTAGATGCCCCTTGCTCAACAAGTATCCAATTTCTTTTCTTAGTGCAATGCATTCTTCTGTGAGATGCCCAAAACCTTCATGGTATGCACATCACTTTGATTTATCTTTGGTGTCTGTCATTTTTTATGGGCCATCTGGCTTTATCACCTAGATTCTGCATCGCAAGGATTAGTTCATTGTTATTAATAGAAAAACAATATTCAGAGATTGGAGGATAATCCTCATCATCCTCTTCCTGATCAACAGCATGCACGTTCTGGTTATCAGATCTGTTATAGGATCTGAACTTGTTGTTCGTGAACAGGATCCTTGCTTCTCTTGTTTTGAGGATCCTGCTAATCTTTCCTGGATCCTCTTATCGTCCTCTAGCCGGAAGAACCTGAGTGCCCGGGTTCTTACCTCATCTAGGTTCCTGCATGGTGTCATAACAAGATCACCATAGAACAATGAATCCCTAAGCAATCCCATTTTGAAGGCCTCAACAGCCGTGGCTATATCCAAGTTGGGAATGTCTAAGGATTCTTTACTGAATTTGGTAATGTAATCCCTTAATGATTCATTATGACCCTGGGTTATCCTATATAGATCACTAGTTAATCGTTCAAATTTTCTACTACAAGAAAACTGATTATTAAATAGGTTAACTAGATTAGCAAATGAGGTAATAGAGTAGGGGGGAAGACTTAGCAGCCATTTGAGAGCTGATCCAGTAAGAGTGGATCCGAATCCCTTGCACAGGCATGCTTCCTTTAACCTTTCTAGGATTGGATTGATCTCCATCCTCTCCCTGTATTGTGCTATGTGTTCTTCAGGATCCGTCGAACCATCATACAGCTTCATGGTTGGCACATGGAACCTCTTGGGTATCTCAACATCACAGATTGGTGGTGCAAAATGAGATATCTTGTGGCTCCCATCTGCAATCTCTGGAATAGGTTTGACCACTCCTGGAACACTTGATATCATATCCTTCAACTTTTGCAACTCTCTGGCCATGGCGTGGTTGATACCTAGATCCTGCATAAGGCCATGGTTAGTAGTATAAGAATTATTAAAAGTGTTACCTCCCATTGGATTCAAATTAGGAAGAATGGATGTTAATCCATATTGTTGGGGCTCTGGAATGATCGAAGGACCAGTAGAAGCAATGGTCTGCATCGGAATAAAATCTCCCTGATGGACATCTGAACTTCCTGTTTGCAAACTCCTCAAGGATCCTGGCATCTGGAAGAATCCCTGAAACTGGGACGATCCTGGAACAAAGGAGGATCCTTGAACCTGGGATGATCCTGGAACAAAGGAGGATCCTTGAACCTAGGATGATCCTGGAACAAAGGAGGATCCTTGAACCTGGGATGATCCTGGAACAAAGGAGGATCCTTCAACCTGGGATGATCCTGGAACAAAGGAGGATCCTTGAACCTGGGATGATCCTGGAACAAAGGAGGATCCTTGAACCTGGGATGATCCTGGAACAAAGGAGGATCCTTGAATCTGCTGTGCTCCTGAGTATCCTCCTGAATTCATGAAGGATCCCATATGCTGAGGATAGGATCCTGCTGGCTGGAAATATGAACCTGATGCCTGGGTCACTGTTGTTGCTCCGTTGTGCACTCCTTTTGGTCCACCCACATATTGAACATCTGGAACCACTGATGGCTGAGAAGTAATCACCGGAGTATCAAAATTCAAAGATCTGGGCACCAGTGGGGAATGATCCTCTGCCGTTTTCTTTTGTTTCTTAAGATCTCCGATTTCTTTGAGAATCCTTTCATTGGTCTTATCCTGTTGCTGTATATGATCCTTCATCTGCAAAATCAAAGTAAACATGTCACTAGTAGTGGGAGTGTAAGAAGCAGAAGAAGTTGGAGGTTTGGAGAAAATGGGAGTTGGTTTCTTCTCAGCATTTTTCTGAGATCCAGCAGGTGGTGGAGGCAAAGGTGGAATGCCCTGAGATGAATTGACCGCAGACATTGCAGTAGAGGTATTCTTCAATGATGAAGCCATGTATTTGTTGCAATGAAACGGAATGATCACCAACAGAAAAACTTCTTAGGAATGAAGCACCAATTACCCCACGGTGGGCGCCAAACTGTTTTGGTCAAAAAATCTGATGAGGATAATGCAACCAAACTCTCTGTTACGAGGTATGATGCTTGAATTACTTTGTAGCAATATGGATCACTATGAAAAATAAATAACAAGTGACACAAGGTTTATACGGGGAAAAAGCCCTTGATCAAGAGTTGATCTCCGGCACAAAAAACCCCGGGTGATGGAAACTACCGATCACCAAGCTCAAATAAATCAATAAATGTTTACAACTTCGGATAGCAACGAGCTAGGTACAAGGATCACTATGGTGAAATGTGTAAAAGTGAGCGAAAACTGTTAAGTGTTTGCCGAAAGCTTCAAGAGTGCAATTGTACGAGAGTGTGTGTAGCTAAAAATGGCTAAGTGTTCTAATTACTAGCTCGTCACCCCTTTAAAAATAGAAGTTAACTACGCTAACAAACTATCCGACTTTTGTGCCATGCTCCCACGTTCTCCACAACGTCCATTTCCAGTCAAACGTGTGCGAAATACCCGTGGAATATTCCATAGTAACGTTGCCAAGACCAAGTCAAGCTTGTTACTCCTGCAAAATAATACGAAACACAAACAAACAATCGTTAGTATGAGTATCCTTAAGGTGATCCATGATCCTGATCCTAAAGCTCTTCTGAGGATCACTATCTGTCACAGAAGTAAGGATCATTAATTAGGATAACAAGTAAGGATCACTAATTGTTAGAAAATCCTCCCCTAACAGGGATAGCGAGCTAAATTAGAACACTTGGCTATTTTTGGCTAAACACACACACTCGTAACTGCTCTCATCAGCTCTCAACAGTTTGCTCAGCAATTACACATTTTTTTGCACATTACACTATAGTGATCCTTGTAACAAGCTCGCTATCATCCAAAGTTGTAATACATTTTCTGGTTAATTTGAGTTGGTGATCGGTAGTTTCCATCACCTGAGGTTTTTTATGCCGGAGATCAACTCTTGATCAAGGGCTTTTTCCTCGTATAAATCATTGTGTCACTTGTTCATTACATTTCTGAGTGATCCTTAGTATTGTTCATTGATTCAAGCATCACACCTCACAACAGAAAGTTTGTGTTAGGGGAGGATTTTCTAACAATTAGTGATCCTTACTTGTTATCCTAATTAATGATCCTTACTTCTGTGACAGATAGTGATCCTCAGAAGAACTTCAGGATCAGGATCATGGATCACTTTAAGGATCCTCATACTAACGATTGTTTGTTTATATTTCATATTATTTTGCAGGAGTAACAAGCTTGACTTGGTCTTGGCAACGTTACTATGGAATATTCCACGGGTATTTCGCACACGTTTGACTGGAAATGGACGTTGTGGAGAACGTGGGAGCTTGGCACAAATGTCGGATAGTTTGTTAGTGTAGTTAACTTCTATTTTTAAAGGGGTGATGAGCTAGAATTAAGAACACTTAGTCATTTTTCAGTTACACACACTCTCATACAATCGCACTCTTGAAGCTCTCGGCAAACACTTAACAGTTTTCACTCACTTTTACACATTTCACACTAGTGATCCTTGTACCTGGCTCGTTACTATCCGAAGTTGTAAACATTTATTGATTTATTTAAGCTTGGTGATCGGTAGTTTCCATCACCCGGGGTTTTTTGTGCCGGAGATCAACTCTTGATCAAGGGCTTTTTCCCCGTATAAACCCTTGTGTCGATTGTGCAATTTACATTGAAGTGATCCTTATCATTGTTCCACATTCAAAGCATCATTCCCCGTAACAAAGAGTTTGGTTGCATTATCCTCATCAGATTTTTTTACCAAAACAGTTTGGCGCCCACCGTGGGAGAATTGGTGCTTCATTCCTAAGAAATTTTTATGTTGGTGGTCATTCCGGTTCATTGCATACAAATACATGGCTTCCTCATTGAAGAATACCTCTACTGCAATGTCTGCGGTTAATTCATCTCAGGGCATTCCACCTTTGCCTCCACCACCTTCTGGACCTCAGAAAAATGCCGAGAA
Source organism: Helianthus tuberosus (assembly GCA_030545235.1). Lineage (NCBI taxonomy): Eukaryota > Viridiplantae > Streptophyta > Magnoliopsida > Asterales > Asteraceae > Helianthus > Helianthus tuberosus. The sequence continues at coordinate 2,119,485 of CM060448.1, forward strand.
GAAACCAACTCCCATTTTCTCCAAACCTCCAACTTCTTCTGCTTCTTACACTCCCACTACTAGTGACATGTTTACTTTGATTTTGCAGATGAAGGATCATATACGGCAACAGGATAAGACCAATGAAAGGATTCTCAAATAAATCGGAGATCTCAAGAAACAAAAGAAAACGGCAGAGGATCATTCCCCACTGGTGCCCAGATCTTTGAATTTTGATACTTCGGTGATTACTTCTCAGCCATCAGTGGTTCCAGATGTTCAATATGTGGGTGGACCAAAAGGAGTGCACAACGGAGCAACAACAGTGACCCAGGCATCAGGTTCATATTTCCAGCCAGCAGGATCCTATCCTCAGCATATGGGATCCCTCACGAATTCAGGAGGATACTCAGGAGCGCAGCAGGTTCAAGGATCCTCCATTATTCCAGGATCATCCCAGGTTCAAGGATCCTCCTTTGTTCCAGGATCATCCCAGGTTCAAGGATCCTCCTTTGTTCCAGGATCATCCCAGGTTCAAGGATCCTCCATTGTTCCAGGATCATTCCAGGTTCAAGGATCCTCCATTGTTCCAGAATATCCCAGGTTCAAGGATCCTCCTTTGTTCCAGGATCATCCCAGGTTCAAGGATCCTCCTTTGTTCCAGGATCATCCCAGGTTCAAGGATCCTCCTTTGTCCCAGGATCGTCCCAGTTTCAGGGATCCTTCCAGATGCCAGGATCCTTGAGGAGTTTGCAAACAGGAAGTTCAGATGTCCATCAGGGACATTTTATTCCAATGCAGACCAATGCTTCTACTGGTCCTTCGATCATTCCAGAGGCCCAACAATATGGATTAACAACCATTTTTCCTAATCTGAATCCAATGGGAGGTAACACTTTTAATAATTCTTATACTACTAACCATGGTCTTATGCAGGATCCAGGTATCAATCATGCCATGGCCAGAGAATTGCAAAAGTTAAAGGATATGATATCAAGTGTTCCAGGAGTGGTCAAACCTATCCCAGAGATTGCAGATGGAAGCCATAAGATATCTCGTTTTGCACCACCAATCTGTGATGCTGAGATACCCAAGAGGTTCCATGTCCCAACTATGAAGCTGTATGATGGTTCGACGGATCCTGAAGAACACATAGCACAATACAGGGAGAGGATGGAGATCAATCCAATCCCAGAAAGGTTAAAGGAAGCATGCCTGTGCAAAGGATTTGGATCCACTCTTACTGGATCAGCTCTCAAATGGCTGCTAAGTCTTCCCCCCTACTCTATTACCTCATTTGCTAATCTAGTTAACCTATTTAATAATCAGTTTTCTTGTAGTAGGAAATTTGAACGATTAACTAGTGATCTATATAGGATAACCCAGGGTCATAATGAATCATTAAGAGATTACATTACCAAATTCAGTAAAGAATCCTTAGACATTCCCAACTTGGATATAGCCACGGCTGTTGAGGCCTTCAAAATGGGATTACTTAGGGATTCATTGTTCTATGATGATCTTGTTATGACACCATGCAGGAACCTAGATGAGGTAAGAACCCGAGCACTTAGATTCATCCGGCTAGAGGATGACAAAAGAATCCAGGAAACCAGAGATGTCAGGAAGGATGGCCAAGTGGGCAGTGAAGCTTAGTGCCTATGATATAAGATATGAGCCTTGGACAGCCGTCAAATCCCAAGCATTAGCTGACTTTGTGGCTGATTTCAGTAGTGATTTACAAAAAGAAGCTGAGTTAGAAGTCTAGCAGCTAGAGGAGACCAAGGATACTTGGATACTTTATACTGATGGATCCTCAAATGTCAAAGGCACAGGGCTTGGAATACTACTAAAATTGCCACAGGGGGACATAATACCCCACTCTATAGCTTGTGAGTTCCAAACCACTAACAATGAGGCTGAATATGAAGCCTTAATTGCTGGTTTGCAAATTGCTAAGCATATGGGGATCAGGTATCTTGAGGTACATGTAGATTCTTTGTTAATTACAAACCACTTTAATGGATCCTATGCTGTTAAAGGTGAAAAGCTAACCAAATATTTAGAGATAGTCAAAGAATTGGCACTCTCCTTTGTTTCCTTTAGTTTGACACAGGTACCAAGGGAAGAAAATACAGAAGCTGATGCATTGGCTAACTTAGGATCATCCTTGAAGATCCCGGAGGATATCAGGAACCCTATTATCCATATCCTGACCCCGGCTATCGAGGATCATGTGGCTATGGAGATAGGAAAGAATTCTGCAATTATTCCTAGTGAGGATACTCAATCTCATTCAGGATCAGGATCATGGATCTCACCAATTATGAGATACTTACAACATGGAGAGATTCCTACAGGAGAAAACCCTAGGGCTTTCAAAATTAAGGTATCTCAATTCATAATTTTAAATAATATGTTGTATAGACGATCTCTTGCAGGACCATACTTGAGATGCATTGAGGATCCTGAGATCCAAGAAGTTTTAAAAGACTTCCATGAAGGAGATTGTGGAAACCACACTGGGGGCAGGGCATTATTCTCAAGGATCCTGAGGACAGCATACTACTGGCCAACTATGAAGAGAGATGCTGTGGAGTATGCTAAGAGATGTGATCCTTGTCAGAGACACAGCAATATCCTTCATCAACCAGCTGAATTTTTGCATCCTATACCCTCCTCTTGGCCATTTATGAGATAGGGTATGGATATAGTTGGTAAGCTCCCTAAGGCACCTGGTGGAAAAGTGTTCATGCTAGCTATGACTGATTACTTCTCCAAGTGGATAGAGGCTGAAGCTTTTGCCCAAGTCAGAGAAAAGGAAGTTATATCCTTCATTAAAAGAAATATTATAACTAGATTTGGAATTCCTTCTGAAATTATATGCGATAATGGTTCCCAATTTATTGGGGGCAGAACCACTAACTTTTGTGATAGCTGGGGGATTAAGATGATAACATCGACACCAGTCCACCCACAAGCTAATGGTCAAGCAGAATCATCCAACAAGATCATCATCAACAATTTGAAGAAGAAGCATGGATCCAAGAAAGGGAAATGGGCAGAATAACTACCTTATGTGCTCTGGGCTGATAGGACAACCCCTAAGAATGCTACTGGTCAAACGCCATTCTCTTTGGTATTTGGGGCAGAATCAGTGATCCTAACAGAAATGGTGGTTCCAACTGCTAGAACAAGTACCCGTGATCCTGAGGAAAATGATGAGAACTTGGTTCAAGACCTGGATACTATTGAAGAAATCAGGGATCTGGCTAGGATAAGGATGGCCAGTTATCAACAAAGAATGGCTGATGCTTACAACAAAAATGTCAGGATCAGGAAGTTTCAAGTTGGAGATATGGTATTTGTTAGGGGTGGATTTCTAAATAACCAGTGATCCTTATTTGCTATTGGATTTAGTGATCCTCAACTCTGTCTGAAGTAGTGATCCTCAGAAGTGTTGCAGGATCAGGATCATGGATCACTATAAGGATCCCAGTACTAACGGTTGTCTACTTTGAATTCGTGAAGGTTTTGCAAGAAGTTCAACTCGGACTTAGTCTTGGCGACATTCCTGGGGAATATTCCCAGACTATCCCGCACGTGCTTGGCCAAAAATGGACGTTGTGGAGAACGTGGGAGCTTGGCACAAAAGTCGGATAGTTAGTTATTGTAGTTAAGTTTTATTTTAAAAGGGGTAACGACCTAGTAGAAAAACACTTAGTCATTTTTCAGTCATACACACTCGCATACTTGAAGCTCTCGACGAACATTCATTCGTTTTCACTCACTTTTACACATTTCACGATAGTGATCCTTGTACCTAGCTCGTTACTATCCGAAGTTGTAAACATTTATTCATTTATTTGAGCTTGGTGATCGGTAGTTTCCATCACCCGGGGTTTTTTGTGCCGGAGATCAACTCTTGATCAAGGGCTTTTTCCCCGTATAAATCCTTGTGTCATTTGTGCAATTTACACTGAAGTGATCCTTGTTATTGTTCTACATTATTAGCATCATACCCCGTAACAAAGAGTTTGGTTGCAATATCCTCAACAGATTTTTTGACCAAAACAGTTTGGCGCCCACCATGGGGCAATTGGTGCTTCGTCCTTAGAAAAATTCGCATTTATGTGCTCATTTCAGTTCACTACAACCAAGCAAATGGCTTCCTCAGCGAAGAATGCTTCAAATTTGATGCCCTCATTCACTTCTTCACAAGGCGTTCCCCCTTTGCCTCCACCACCTTCTGGATCCCAGAAGAATGCTGAGAATGCTGCGAAGAAACCAACTCCCATTTTCTCAAAACCTCCAACTTCTTCTGCTTCTTACACTCCCACTACTAGTGACATGTTTACTTTGATTTTGCAGATGAAGGATCAGATACGGAAACAGGATAAGACCAATGAGAGGATTCTCAAGGAAATCGGAGATCTCAAGAAACAAAAGACAACGGCAGAGGATCATTCCCCACTGGTGCCGAAATCCTTGAATTTTGATACTCCAGTGATTACTTCTCAGCCATCAGTGGTTCCAGACGTTCAATATGTGGGTGGACCGAAAGGAGTGCACTACGGAACAACAACAATGACCCAGGCATCAGGTTCATATTTCCAGCCAGCGGGATCCTATCCTCAGTATATGGGATCCCTCACGAATTCAGGAGGATATTCAGGAATGCAGCAGGTGCAAGGATCCTCCTTTGTTCCGGGATCATCACAGGTTCAAGGATCCTCCTTTGTTCCAGGATCATCCCAGGCTCAAGGATCCTCCTTTGTTCCAGGATCATCCCAGGTTCAAGGATCCTCCTTTGTTCCAGGATCATCCCAGGTTCAAGGATCCTCCTTTGTTCCAGGATCATCCCAGGTTCAAGGATCCTCCTTTGTTCCAGGATCATCCCAGGTTCAAGGATCCTCCTTTGTTTCAGGATCATCCCAGGTTCAAGGATCCTCCTTCGTTCCAGGATCGTCCTAGTTTCAGGGATCCTTCCCGATGCCAGGATCCTTGAGGAGTTTGCAAACAGGAAGTTCAGATGTCCATCAGGGAGATTTTATTCCAATGCAGACCAATGCTTCTACTGGTCCATCGATCATTCCAGGGCCTCAACAATATGGATTAACATCCAATCTTCCTAATCTGAATCCAATAGGAGGTAACACTTTTAATAATTCTTATACTACTTACCATGGTCTTATGCAGGATCCAGGTATCAATCACGCCATGGCCAGAGAATTGCAAAAGCTAAAGGATATGATATCAAGTGTTCCAGGAGTGGTCAAACCTATCCCAGAGATTGCAGATGGGAGCCACAAGATATCTCGTTTTGCACCACCAATCTGTGATGCTGAGATACCCAAGAGGTTCCATGTGCCAACAATGAAGTTGTATGATGGTTCAACGGATCCTGAAGAACACATAGCACAATACAGGGAGAGGATGGAGATCAATCCAATTCCGGAAAGGTTAAAGGAAGCATGCCTGTGCAAGGGATTCGGATCCACTCTTACTGGATCAGCTCTCAAATGGCTGCTAAGTCTTCCTCCCTATTCTATTACCTCATTTGCTAACCTAGTTAACTTGTTTAATAATCAGTTTTCTTGTAGTAGAAAATTTGAACGATTAACTAGTGATCTATATAGGATAACCCAGGGTCATAATGAATCATTAAGGGATTACATTACCAAATTCAGTAAAGAATCCTTAGACATTCCCAACTTAAATATAGCTACGGCTGTTGAGGCCTTCAAAATGGGATTGCTTAGGGATTCGTCGTTTTATGATGATCTTGTTATGACACCATGCAGGAACTTAGATGAGGTAAGAACACGAGCACTTAGGTTCATCCGGCTAGAGGACGATAAGAGGATCCAGGAGAGGTTAGCAGGATCCTCAAAGCAGGATAAGCAAGGATCCTCATTCAGGAACAACAAGTTCAGATCCTATAACAGATCTGATAACCAGAACGTGCATTCTATTGATCAAGAAGATGATGATGAGGATTATCCTCCAATTTCTGAATATTGTTTTTGTGTTGATAACAATGAACTAATACTTGCGATGCAGAACCTAGGTGATAAAGCTAGATGGCCGAGAAAAAATGATAGGCCAGCTGCAACTAAGGATAAATCAAAGTGGTGTGCATACCATGAAGATTTTGGGCATCTCATAGAAGAATGCATTGCACTGAGAAAGGAAATTGGATACTTGTTGAGCAAGGGGCATCTAAAAGAATTGTTGGGAAGAAAAAAGTCAAGGACTCAGGATCCTGAAAGGATCCCTGAGAAGGCTCCAGCCCCTCCAGCAGATGCACAAGTAATAAACTTTATTTCTGGAGGATCAGACATTTGCGGCACATCCTTCTCAGCAGCTAAAAGGCATGCAAAGGAAACTAAAATGGATAATGGAGAAAGACCAGTTCGGACATCAAGTGTCTCTGAAGGAAAAGTCATAACCTTTGATGAGGATGATCGTGTTGATATCCAGGATCCTCATCATGATGGTTTAGTTATTACTCTTTTCATTTCAAACCATTTTGTCCGCAGGATCCTTATAGACGGAGGAAGCTCAGTGAACATTATCCAGCTTGATGTTCTAAAGAAGACGGGTATTCCTGAATCGGATATCATACCAAGATCCTCCGTGCTCGTGGGATTTAGTGGCGAAACTAAGAATACCCTGGGGGACATTAAACTCCCAATATACATTGAAGGCCTACACTCTTATCAAAAATTTTGTGTTATTGACTGTTTATCTTGTTGTAATGTTATCCTTGGCAGGCCTTGGATACACGATATGAAAGCAGTCCCATCTACCTACCATCAATGTGTGAAGCTCCCTAGTCCTTGGGGAACAGTGAAGATTGATAGTGATCAGCAGGAGGCTAAGAATTGCTACACTTCATCGATGAAACCAGCCTCGAAGTCAAGGGAGCAATAGCAATCAAGGTATCCTCCAAGGGATGTCTTGGAGGCAAGAGAGCAGGATGTGGTAGAAATCCTCATGGATCCCGATGATCCTGAATCCAAAATCTATATCGGATCAGGGATCCTTGGCGAAATGAAAGAAGACTTCGTATCCTTCCTCAAAAGGAGAAAGACTACCTTTGCATGGAAACACGAAGACATGACTGGTATATCCAAAGATGTAATCACTCACAAACTCGGGATTGACAGATCCTTCAAACCAATCCATCAAAGGAGAAGAAAGTTTGCACCGGAAAGGAATGCCATTATCCAGGAAGAGGTAGAGAAATTGCTCCGGGCAGGTATGATTAGAGAGGTCAAGTGTCCAAGATGGTTGGCCAATGTGGTTGTTGTTCAAAAGAAAAACGGAAAGTGGAGGGTATGTGTCGATTTTACCGATTTAAATAAGGCATGTCCCAAGGATCCTTTCCCATTACCCCACATTGACTCCATGGTGGATGCAACTGCGGGTCATTAACTGTTAACTTTTATGGATGCTTCATCTGGATTCCAACAAATCCAAATGGAACCATCCGACCAAGAGGATACAGCCTTCATGACTCCAACCGGTATATACTGCTATATTGCTATGCCGTTCGGACTAAGAAATGCAGGTGCAACATATCAAAGGCTGGTGAATATGATGTTCAAGGATCAGATTGGACAAACTATGGAGGTTTACATAGATGATATGGTGGTAAAATCCATAAAAGCTGAGGATCACCTAAGGGACTTGGAGGAAGCGTTCGATATCCTTGACAAATATAACATGAAACTTAATCCTTCAAAATGTCACTTTGGTGTTAAAGCAGGTAAATTCTTAGGATACATGGTGACAAAGAGAGGCATTGAAGCTAGCCCGGAACAAATCAAAGCAATAGTGAACATCAAATCTCCGGCCAATGCTAAGGATGTTCAAAGGCTAACAGGCAGGATAGCAGCTCTGAACAGATTTATATCCAAATCCTCAGAGAAGTGCAAAGAATTCTATGATATCCTAAGGAAGAACAAGAAATTTGAGTGGACTGAGAAGCATGAAAATGCTTTAAAAGCCCTCAAAGATTACCTATCCTCAGCCCCAGCCTTGATGAAGCCAGAAAAAGGCGATGTGCTATCCTTGTATCTTGCAGTATCCTCAAAAGCAGTAAGTGCGGTCCTTGTTAAGGATCATGAAGGTACACAACATCCTGTCTACTATGTAAGTAAAAGTTTACTTGATGCCGAATCCAGGTATTCACACCTTGAAAAACTTATTCTTGCATTAATTATGGCATCTACTAAGTTAAGACATTATTTTGAAACTCATGTTATCATTGTTAAAACTAATTTTCCGATTAAGAATGTCCTCAGGAAACCAGAGATGTCAGGAAGGATGGCTAAGTGGGCAGTGAAGCTAAGTGCATATGATATAAGATATGAGCCTAGGACAGCCATCAAATCCCAAGCATTAGCTGACTTTGTGGCTGATTTCAGTAGTGATTTACAAGAAGAAGCTGAGTTAGAAGTCCAGCAGCTAGGAGAGACCAAGGATCCTTGGATACTCTATACTGATGGATCCTCAAATGTCAAAGGTACAGGGCTTGGAATACTACTAAAATCGCCACAGGGGGACATAATACCCCACTATATAGCTTGTGAGTTCCAAACCACTAACAATGAGGCTGAATATGAGGCCTTAATTGCTGGTTTGCAAATTGCAAAGCATATGGGGATCAGGTATCTTCAGGTACATGTAGATTCATTATTAATTACAAACCACTTTAATGGATCCTACGCTGTTAAAGGTGAAAAGCTAATCAAATATCTTGAGATAGTCAAAAGTTTGGCACTCTCTTTTGTTTCCTTTAGTTTGACGCAGGTACCAAGGGAAGAAAATACAGAGGCTGATGCATTGGCTAACTTAGGATCATCCTTGAAGATCCCGGAGGATATCAAGATCCCTATTATCCATATCCTGACCCCGGCTATCGAGGATCACGAGGCTATGGAGATAGGAAATGATTCTGCAATTATCCCTTGTGAGGATACTCAATCCCATTCAGGATCAGGATCATGGATCTCACCAATTATGAGATACTTACAACATGGAGAGATTCCTACAGGAAGAAACCCTAGGGCTTTCAAATCTAAGGTATCTCAATTCACAATTTTAAATAATATGTTGTATAGACGATCTCTTGCAGGACCATACTTGAGATGCATTGAGGATCCTGAAATCCAAGAAGTTTTGAAAGACTTCCATGAAGGAGATTGTGGAAACCACTCTGGGGGCAGGGCGTTGTTCTCAAGGATCCTGAGGACAGGATACTATTGGCCAACCATGAAGAGAGATGCTGTGGAGTATGCTAAAAGATGTGATCCTTGTCAGAGACACAGCAATATCCTTCATCAACCAGCTGAATTATTGCATCCTATATCCTCCTCTTGGCCATTTATGAGATGGGGTATGGATATAGTTGGTAAGCTCCCTAAGGCACCTGGTGGAAAAGTATTCATGCTAGCTATGACTGATTTATTTCTCCAAGTGGATAGAGGCCGAAGCTTTTGCCCAAGTTAGAGAAAAGGAAGTTATATCCTTCATTAAAAGAAATATTATAACTAGATTTGGAATTCCTTCTGAGATTATATGTGATAATGGTTCCCAATTTATTGGGGGCAGAACCACTAACTTTTGTGACAGCTGGGGGATTAAGATGATAACATCAACACCAGTCCACCCACAAGCTAATGGTCAGGCAGAATCATCCAACAAGATCATCATCAACAATTTGAAGAAAAAGCTTGGATCCAAGAAAGGGAAATGGGCAGAAGAACTACCTTATGTACTTTGGGCTGATAGGACAACCCCTAAGAATGCTACTGGTCAAATGCCATTCTCTTTGGTATTTGGGGCAGAATCAGTAATCCCAACAGAAATGGTGGTTCCAACTGCAAGAACAAGTACCCGTGATCCTGAGGAGAATGATGAGAACTTGGCTCAAGACCTGGATACTATTGAAGAAATCAGGGATATGGCTAGGATAAGGATGGCCAGTTATCAGCAAAGAATGGCTGGTGCTTACAACAAAAATGTCAGGATCAGGAGGTTTCAAGTTGGAGATATGGTATTAAGGAAAGCATTTCAGAATACCACCAATCCTGCTGATGGAAAATTGGCTCCAAAATGGGAAGGCCCTTATTTGATTGAAGCTGAAGCAGGAAAGGGGGCATATAGATTGCTAACCATGGAAGGTGATTTGCTACCAAGAGCTTGGAATGCTGTCCACTTGAAGAAATATTTCATGTGAGCAGCATTCTCATGGCACAGATGATCCTCACGATAAGGATATCCTTAAAGGATCCTCAAAGTATCGGTGATCCTTACTTAGGTAATATCCTAAACTTGAACTATTTCATTTCTTTATTTTCTCATATAAGGATAAGGATCATGTATCCTTTATCCATCTCTCACGTGAGTTTAAGTTTTGAAAGTTCAGGTATCCTTAACATAACATTGGTTATCCGCTGAAGCAATCCGTTCCTTGGGTTTAACCCCAGTTATTTGGGCTTGACCCCAGTTCCGCCTGTAGCGCATGATGATCCTGGTATAGTTCAAGGCAGTGGGACCAGTACTCGTTTTAGGGGCTGATAATTCCATTGTACTGGCTATGCCTAGGATCCTACGTATAATGGTAGACGTACCATACATCCGTTCATAAGGTTTCTAACGTTTTCACGTTAGCTAAGGTTTCTAACGTTTTCACGTTAGCTAAGGTTTTGGCATTTTCATGTCACTAAGTTTGGATAGTCGCCAGTTAGGGCCATACTCCAGTTTACATACGATCCTTGGGCTTATCCCCAGTTATCTTTGGGCTTGTCCCCAGTTATCCTTGGGCTTGTCCCCAGTTGCTAACTCTTTTCTTATGTTAGCTTAGTCCCAAGTTATGCTCTATTTCAGGTTCTTGAAGATAGGCAACTAGGGATCCTTGATCCTTACTTTATTCTAAGGTTTATCTTACAGTTATCCTTATTATGGTTAGGATCCTAACTTGGATCCACAGGTATGATCCTTAAATATTTCTAATTCTATTCATTATTTATTTGAATAACCCTTAAAGTTTGACAACTAGACTTGTGATCTTTAAAATATATTGCTTTTTGGGATTCCCTAACTATAGGATATTCGATCGTGGATCATGCTCTAAACATTTTCAATCAGACTTGTTCTAAATTGTTTATTTAATAAATGTGCAACAAAACAAAGAAGAGTTAAAGAAATAAAAGGATAACAATACAAGATAAGCGACAAAAGGTTAAGATTTTATTTATTAACAAGGTAATACCCCTTAAAAGGTTGTCAAAATTACCTACCCGAGCATCTACCAGCAAAACGTGGCCCGTCCGCTGGGGTAGGTAAAGGGTGTCCATGATAATAAGTTCGAAAGTAGTGCAGGAATATAAAGGCGGCAGGATCACAATGGCTTCATCCCCCAAACAGAGGATCCCTCCACCAATTGCAATCCTGCCTATTGTCCAAAGGATCATACATGATCCTTAATCCTAAAACCTATTGTTCAAGTACAACCCATCATTGTTCAACAAAAAACACCATAACCAAAACAAACTATCAAACTTAAAAAATGGGCTCCGGCTACGTCTAAAAATGTCCTTCATCTCCCATTCATGCAGCCTATGCCTTCGCTGCATCATCATCCCCTCCAGCTGCGGTATCCTTCATCAGATCCTTTCCACTGCCACTTGCCTCAATCGCCAAGACCTCAGTAGTCTCCTCCTCATCATCCTCGAGATCAGCCAACCTTGCTTTCCAGCCCTCAACATCCCAACTGCTTTTATCAAAGTTAGGATCTTGAGCTTCCTGGGCCATCTTCAATTTTGTCTGATACATCGTGATGGCAGCAGAGACCTTAGCATTTTCTATGAGATCATGCTTCTCATAGTCAAGGTCAATCAGAAGTTTGGCTGTCTTAGTCTTGGCATCTTGGAGTTCCTTCTGAAGATCAGCAATGGCGAGGTCCTTAAGCACAGCAACCTGTTGGAGGTCAGCAATCTTCTTGTCCTGCTCCTCAACATTCCCCACGTAATCTTCAATCTCAGCAAATTTCTGCAAAGAAAAGGATAAAGCAGTTCAAGATCAGGTGATCCTTATACGAGTATAGGATATCTAGGCAGAGTAGGTGATCCTTACATCGTTGAAGTATTCAAGGAACTGGTGGCGGATCAGTGGTAGGCCTTGAAGATCCTCAGTATCAGAAGTTTTCCTCTTCTTGCCACCCTTTCCTTTAGTGGGTGCCTTTGGGATGGAGATGCTAGGACTGGTAGTGGACCTCTTCTTCCTGGATCGAACAACATCAAGGTCAGCCGTGTTGAACTGGGATACAGGCTTGGCAGATTTTCCGGCACCTACACATTTAGAGCAAGATGAGTATCCTTATCCTATTTCAATTTACTTATTTATTTTAATATTTAAACTATATAAAAGGCAGGATACTTACTTGACATGGTAATGGAACCTGAGGATACTTCCTGTGAATCTTGGGTGTCTATCTTGAATGTCCTTGTTTCAGGATCAAGCTTCCAAAAAGCAGCAAGCCTATCCTTGGTTTCAGGTGATGTGATGATGTGTGAGACAGAAATAGCTGCATAACACAAGACAAAAAGGGATCAGTAATACTTATATAAAAACAAGACTACCTGGTGATCCTTCTCAGGATCCTCTGGCCTACCATGGGTGGACCATGTCCTCGGCAGATCCTTTCCATTTGGAAGGGTATCCCTCCTGACAAAGAAGAAGCGACGTTTCCAATTTGTGTCATTCTTGGTAACTTTAAGAAGGGGGTGTTCTCCGCCGGGTTTTCGTTTGAACAAGTAATGATGGGAACCAAAGGTAGTAAGATCATACAATTGTGTCAGCTCTGACATGCCTAAATCAATGCCCTCCTGCTCGATGATCCTCTCCAGGGTATACAAAACCCTCCAAATCATCGGCATGGCTTGGATGTAAGAGATGCCGGTAAGGGAAAAGAAGGATTGTGTAAATTCTGGGAAAGGATAGGTGTATCCTATGGCGAATGGAGTAACTGGAAAGGCAACCCATGTTTCTGAAACGTAGTCGCTCAGAATAGTAGGATCAAAGGGTTTGAAAAAAGCATTCGCCGGAAAGCAAAGACGAATCTTGTCTATCTGAGCATCGTTAAAGCAACACCTTTCATTTGTGGAGTCTTTGATGATCTTTTGACTCTTCAAGGGACTATCCTTCTGGTGATCCTTGGCGGGGGAGGACCGGAGCATCATTCTTGAAGAGATAATGGTCAAGCAGAATCATCCAACAAGATCATCATCAACAATTTGAAGAAGAAGCATGGATCCAAGAAAGGGAAATGGGCAGAAGAACTACCTTATGTGCTCTGGGCTGATAGGACAACCCCTAAGAATGCTACTGGTCAAACGCCATTCTCTTTGGTATTTGGGGCAGAATCAGTGATCCTAACAGAAATGGTGGTTCCAACTGCTAGAACAAGTACCCGTGATCCTGAGGAAAATGATGAGAACTTGGTTCAAGACCTGGATACTATTGAAGAAATCAGGGATCTGGCTAGGATAAGGATGGCCAGTTATCAACAAAGAATGGCTGATGCTTACAACAAAAATGTCAGGATCAGGATGTTTCAAGTTGGAGATATGGTATTTGTTAGGGGTGGATTTCTAAATAACCAGTGATCCTTATTTGCTGTTGGATTTAGTGATCCTCAACTCTGTCTGAAGTAGTGATCCTCAGAAGTGTTGCAGGATCAGGATCATGGATCACTATAAGGATCCCAGTACTAACGGTTGTCTACTTTGAATTCGTGAATGTTTTGCAGGAAGTTCAACTCGGACTTAGTCTTGGCGACATTCCTGGGGAATATTCCCAGACTATCCCGCACGTGCTTGGCCAAAAATGGACGTTGTGGAGAACGTGGGAGCTTGGCACAAAAGTCGGATAGTTAGTTATTGTAGTTAAGTTTTATTTTAAAAGGGGTAACGAGCTAGTAGAAAAACACTTAGTCATTTTTCAGTCATACACACTCGCATACTTGAAGCTCTCGACGAACATTCATTCGTTTTCACTCACTTTTACACATTTCACGATAGTGATCCCTGTACCTAGCTCGTTACTATCCGAAGTTGTAAACATTTATTCATTTATTTGAGCTTGGTGATCGGTAGTTTCCATCACCCGGGGTTTTTTGTGTCGGAGATCAACTCTTGATCAAGGGCTTTTTCCCCGTATAAATCCTTGTGTCATTTGTGCAATTTACACTGAAGTGATCCTTGTTATTGTTCTACATTATTAGCATCATACCCCGTAACAAAGAGTTTGGTTGCAATATCCTCAACAGATTTTTTTGACCAAAACAGTATTAAGGAAAGCATTTCAGAATACCACCAATCCTGCTGATGGAAAATTGGCTCCAAAATAGGAAGGCCCTTATTTGATTGAAGCTGAAGCAGGAAAGGGGGCATATAGATTGCTAACCATGGAAGGTGATTTGCTACCAAGAGCTTGGAATGCTGTCCACTTGAAGAAATATTTCATGTGAGCAGGATCCTCATGGCACAGATGATCCTCACGTTAGGGGTATCCTTGAAGGATCCTTAAAGTATCGGTGATCCTTACTTTGGTAATATCCTAATCTTGAACTATTTCATTTCTTTATTTTCTCATATAAGGATAAGGATCATGTGTCCCTTATCCATCTCTCACGTGATTTTAAGTTTTGAAAGTTCAGGTATCCTTAGCATAACATTGGTTATCTGCAGAAGCAATCCGTTCCTTGGGTTTAACCCCAGTTATTTGGGCTTGCCCCAGTTCCGCCTGTAGCGCATGATGATCCTGGTATAGTTCAAGGCAGTGGGACCAGTACTCGTTTTAGGGGCTGATAATTCCATTGTACTGGCTATACCTAGGATCCTACGTATAATGGTAGACGTACCATACATCCGTTCCTAAGGTTTCTAACGTTGTCACGTTAGCTAAGGTTTTGGCATTTTCATGTCACTAAGTTTGGATAGTCGCCAGTTAGGGCCATACTCCAGTTTACACACGATCCTTGGGCTTGTCCCCAGTTATCCTTGGGCTTGTCCCCAGTTATCCTTGGGCTTGTCCCCAGTTGCTAACTCTTATCTTATATTGGCTTAGTCCCAAGTTATGCTCTATTTCAGGTCCTTGAAGATAAACAACCAAGGATCCTTGATCCTTACTTCTCTCTAAAGTTTATCTTATAGTTATCCTTATTATGGTTAGGATCCTAACTTGGATCCTCAGGTATGATCCTTAACTATTTTTAATTCTATTCATTGTTTATTTGAATAACCCTTAAAGTTTGACAACTAAACTTGTGATCCTTAGAATATATTACTTTTTGGGATTCTTTTACTATAGGATATTTGATTATGGATCATATCCTAAAATATTTTTAATCTGACTTGTTCAAAATTGTTTATTCAATAAATGTACATTAAAACAATTGAGAACTAAAGAATCAAAAAGGATAACAATACAAGATAAGAGACAAAAGATTAAGGTTTTATTTATTAACAAAGGATTAACCCTTAAAAGGTTGTCAAAATTACCTACCCCGAGCATCTACCAGCAAAACGTGGCCCGTCCGCTGGGGTAGGTAAAGGGTGTCCATGATAATAGGTTCAAAAGTAGTGCAGGAATATAAAGGCGGCAGGATCACAATGGCTTCATCCCCCAAACAGAGGATCCATCCACCATTTGCAATCCTACCTATTGTCCAAAGGATCATACATGATCCTTAATCCTAAAAACTATTGTTCAGTACAAACCATCAAATTGTTCAACAAAACAACCATCAAACTAAAAAAATTGGGCTCCGGCTATGTCTAGAAGTTTCCATCATCGCCCAATCATGCATCCTAAACCTTCCCTGCATCACCACCTCCAGCTCCACTTGTTTCACCACCTTCACCCTTGCCTCCAGCCTCAATCGCCAAAACTTCCTCAGCCTCTTCATCATCTTCAAGATCAGCTAACCTTGCTTTCCAGCCCTCAATATCCCAGCTGCTTCTGTCAAAGTTAGGATCTTGAGCTTCCTGGGCCATCTTCAGTTTTGTCTGATACATTGTGATGGCAGCAGAGACCTTTGCACCTTCTATGAGGTCATGCTTTTCATAGTCAAGGTCAATCAGAAGTTTAGCCGTCTTAGTCTTGGCATCTTGGAGTTCCTTCTGAAGATCAGCAATTTTGAGGTCCTTAAGCACTGCAACCTGTTGGAGGTCAGCAATCTTCTTGTCCTGCTCCTCGACGTTCCCCACATAGTCCTCAATCTCAGCGAATTTCTGCAAAGGGGATAAAAGATAAGGTCAGGACCAAGTGATCCTCAGATCAACAGGATATGTCAGCAGGATATGCCAGCAGGATATACAGGCAGATACAGTGATCGTTACATCATTGAAGTACTCGAGGAATTGGTGACGGATCAGAGGCAGACCCTGCAGATCCTCAGCCTCGGAGGTCTTTCTCTTTTTGCCACCCCTTCCTTTGGTGGGTGCCTTGGGAATGGAGATGCTGGGACTGGTGGTGGACCTCTTCTTCCTGGGTCTAACAGTATCAAGGTCAGCCGTGTCGAATTGAGAAGCAGGCTTGGTGGATTTTCCAGCACCTACACAACCAAAACAAGATAAGTATCTTTACTTCATTTATATTTCACTATTTATTTAATTTTTAAACAAAGATACTTACTTGACATCGTGACAGATCCTGAGGATACCTCCTGAGAGTCTTGGGTGGTTGTCTTGAAAGTTCTTATTTCAGGATCTAGTTTCTTGAAAGCGATGAGTCTCTC
The DNA here is from genome assembly GCA_030545235.1 of Helianthus tuberosus. Classification (NCBI taxonomy): domain Eukaryota; kingdom Viridiplantae; phylum Streptophyta; class Magnoliopsida; order Asterales; family Asteraceae; genus Helianthus; species Helianthus tuberosus. Next base: position 2,136,277 of record CM060448.1, read on the forward strand.
TTTGGCAGCAAGAGACAGTCTGAGGTGTGAGACGGTGATAGCTGCATAACAAGAAAGCAAAAATATATAAGTGATCCTTATATCAAAAGAAAGTTTTCTGGTGATCCTTCTCAGGATCCTCCACCCTACCATGGGTAGCCCATTTCTTGGGTAGATCCTTTCCATCATCAATAGAATCTCTCTTGACGAAAAAGAAACGCCGCTTCCAGTTAGCGTCATTCTTGGTAGCTTTGAAGATCGGGTGTTCCTCACCAGGTTTATGTTTGAACAAATAGCGATGAGAGCCAAAGGTAGTAAGATCATACAGCTCTCCCAGCTCTGACATTCCTAGGTCTATCCCTTCCTGCTCGATGATCCTTTCAAGGGTATACAAAACCCTCCATATCATCGGCATGGCTTGGATATAAGAGATGCCGGTTACGGAAAAGAAAGATTGGGTGAAGGCTGGGAAAGGATATGTATAGCCTATGGTGAACGGAGTGACAGGAAAAGCAACCCACTTGTCAGAAATATGATCACTCAGGGCATTGGGATCAAAAGGTCTAAACTCGGTGTTCGCTGGGAAGCAGTGGCGGATCCTATCAATCTGTGCATCGTTAAAACAGCATCGTTCTTTTATGGAATCTTCGATGATCCCCTGGCTTTTCGGTGGGCTGTTTTTCGGATGATCCTTAGCTAGGGAGTTCCGGAGCAACATCTTTGATAGAAAAATGGGAAGAGACGGAAAACAGAGCAAAGAAGGAAGAAGATGAAGAGAGAATACCTGTTTATCTTCGGAATGCAGTTATAAAGGGAGTATCTCTGAAATTTTAAATGCAATCGATCCTATCTATATCTCCTATTTATAATCATGATCGTGCAGGGTTGTCACTTCTGTGACGTCATGGTTGCAACGGATAGTTCTACAATAACGGCTATATTTACGATAGTTCGTTGCGGATAAGATCAAGAAAATACAATTCGCTCATTTAACATATCACTCCTTATATTTTGGGGGCAATTGTTATGGGAGGATTTTCTAACAATTAGTGATCCTTACTTGTTATCCTAATTAATGATCCTTACTTCTGTGACAGATAGTGATCCTCAGAAGAACTTCAGGATCAGGATCATGGATCACTTTAAGGATCCTCATACTAACGATTGTTTGTTTATGTTTCGTATTATTTTGCAGGAGTAACAAGCTTGACTTGGTCTTGGCAACGTTACTATGGAATATTCCACGGGTATTTCGCACACGTTTGACTGGAAATGGACGTTGTGGAGAACGTGGGAGCTTAGCACAAATGTCGGATAGTTTGTTAGTGTAGTTAACTTCTATTTTTAAAGGGGTGACGAGCTAGAATTGAGAACACTTAGTCATTGTTCAGTTACACACACTCTCATACAATCGCACTCTTGAAGCTCTCGGCAAACACTTAACAGTTTTCACTCACTTTTACACATTTCACACTAGTGATCCTTGTACCTGGCTCGTTACTATCCGAAGTTGTAAACATTTATTGATTTATTTAAGCTTGGTGATCGGTAGTTTCCATCACCCGGGGTTTTTTGTGCCGGAGATCAACTCTTGATCAAGGGCTTTTTCCCCGTATAAACCCTTGTGTCGATTGTGCAATTTACATTGAAGTGATCCTTATCATTGTTCCACATTCAAAGCATCATTCCCCGTAACAAAGAGTTTGGTTGCATTATCCTCATCGGATTTTTTTACCAAAACAGTTTGGTTGCATTATCTTAGCTTGATTTTTTACCAAAACAGTTTGGCGCCCACCGTGGGGCAATTGGTGCTTCGTTCTTGAGAAATTATTGTTCTTGTGATCATTTCGGTTCATTACAACCAAGCAGATGGCTTCCTCAGCAAAGAACACATCAATCTCTATGCCGGCAATGAATTCTTCACAGGGCGTTCCTCCTTTGCCTCCACCACCTTCTGGAGCCCAGAAGAATGCTGAAAATGCTGCGAAGAGATAAACCCCATTTTCCCAAAACCACCAACTTCTTCTGTTTCCTCTAATCCTACTACTAATGATCTTTTTACTCTGATTTTGCAGATGAGAGATCGCATGCAAGAGCAGGACAAAACCAATGAACGGATCCTCCAAGAGATTGGTGATATCAAGAAACAGAAGAAATCAGTGGAGGATCACTCTCCTCTGATACCAAGGTCATTGAATTTTGACACTCCAGTTGTAACTACCTTACAATCGGCAGTTCCGGGCATCCAGTATCAAAGTGGTCCATCAGAAAGGCGTTATGGAACAGCAAATATGAGTCAAGCATTTGGCTCTCACTTCCAGCCTTAGGGATCCTTCGTCAGCTCAGGAGGATATTTGGGAATGCACACAATTCAAGGATCCTCCCAGGTTCAAGGATCCTCCCAGATTCAAGGATCCTCTCAGGTTCAAGGATCCTCCCAGATTCAAGGATCCTCTTAGGTCCAAGGATCCTCCCAGGTCCAAGGATCCTCTATGGTTCCAGGATCCTTTCAGGTTCAAGGATCCTCTCAGCCCCAAGGATCCTTTCAGGTTCAAGGATCCTCTCAGCTTCAAGGATCCAACATCTTTCAGGATCAAGGATTCTTAAGAAGTATGCAGCCTCCAAGCTCGGATGTTCATCAAGGAGACTTCATACCAATGTAGACCATTGCTTCCTCTGGTCCTTCAATCATACCAGAACCCCGTCAATATGGATTCACATCGGCAATTCCAAAGTTGAATCCCGTGGGAGGTAATACTTTTAATAATTCATATAACACTAACCATGGCTCTTGTTAGGGGTGGATTTCTAAATAACCAGTGATCCTTATTTGCTGTTGGATTTAGTGATCCTCAACTCTGTCTAAAGTAGTGATCCTCAGAAGTGTTGCAGGATCAGGATCATGGATCACTATAAGGATCCCAGTACTAACGGTTGTCTACTTTGAATTCGTGAATGTTTTGCAGGAAGTTCAACTCGGACTTAGTCTTGGCGACATTCCTGGGGAATATTCCCAGACTATCCCGCACGTGCTTGGCCAAAAATGGACGTTGTGGAGAACGTGGGAGCTTGGCACAAAAGTCGGATAGTTAGTTATTGTAGTTAAGTTTTATTTTAAAAGGGGTAACGAGCTAGTAGAAAAACACTTAGTCATTTTTCAGTCATACACACTCGCATACTTGAAGCTCTCGACGAACATTCATTTGTTTTCACTCACTTTTACACATTTCACGATAGTGATCCTTGTACCTAGCTCGTTACTATCCGAAGTTGTAAACATTTATTCATTTATTTGAGCTTGGTGATCGGTAGTTTCCATCACCCGGGGTTTTTTGTGCCGGAGATCAACTCTTGATCAAGGGCTTTTTCCCCGTATAAATCCTTGTGTCATTTGTGCAATTTACACTGAAGTGATCCTTGTTATTGTTCTACATTATTAGCATCATACCCCGTAACAAAGAGTTTGGTTGCAATATCCTCAACAGATTTTTTGACCAAAACAGTTTGGCGCCCACCGTGGGGCAATTGGTGCTTCGTCCTTAGAAAAATTCGCATTTCTGTGCTCATTTCAGTTCACTACAACCAAGCAAATGGCTTCCTCAGCGAAGAATGCTTCAAATTTGATGCCCTCATTCACTTCTTCACAAGGCGTTCCCCCTTTGCCTCCACCACCTTCTGGATCCCAGAAGAATGCTGAGAATGCTGCGAAGAAACCAACTCCCATTTTCTCAAAACCTCCAACTTCTTCTGCTTCTTACACTCCCACTACTAGTGACATGTTTACTTTGATTTTGCAGATGAAGGATCAGATACGGCAACAGGATAAGACCAATGAGAGGATTCTCAAGGAAATCGGAGATCTCAAGAAACAAAAGACAACGGCAGAGAATCATTCCCCACTGGTGCCGAAATCCTTGAATTTTGATACTCCAGTGATTACTTCTCAGCCATCAGTGGTTCCAGACGTTCAATATGTGGGTGGACCGAAAGGAGTGCACTACGGAACAACAACAATGACCCAGGCATCAGGTTCATATTTCCAGCCAGCGGGATCCTATCCTCAGTATATGGGATCCCTCACGAATTCAGGAGGATATTCAGGAATGCAGCAGGTTCAAGGATCCTCCTTTGTTCTAGGATCATCCTAGGTTCAAGGATCCTCCTTTGTTCCAGGATCATCCCAGGTTCAAGGATCCTCCTTTGTTCCAGGATCATCCCAGGTTCAAGGATCCTCCTTTGTTCCAGGATCATCCCAGGTTCAAGGATCCTCCTTCGTTCCAGGATCGTCCCAGTTTCAGGGATCCTTCCCGATGCCAGGATCCTTGAGGAGTTTGCAAACAGGAAGTTCAGATGTCCATCAGGGAGATTTTATTCCAATGCAGACCAATGCTTCTACTGGTCCATCGATCATTCCAGAGCCTCAACAATATGGATTAACATCCAATCTTCCTAATCTGAATCCAATGGGAGGTAACACTTTTAATAATTCTTATACTACTAACCATGGTCTTATGCAGGATCCAGGTATCAATCACGCCATGGCCATAGAATTGCAAAAGCTAAAGGATATGATATCAAGTGTTCCAGGAGTGGTCAAACCTATCCCAGAGATTGCAGATGGGAGCCACAAGATATCTCGTTTTGCACCACCAATCTGTGATGCTGAGATACCTAAGAGGTTCCATGTGCCAACAATGAAGTTGTATGATGGTTCAACGGATCCTGAAGAACACATAGCACAATACAGGGAGAGGATGGAGATCAATCCAATTCCGGAAAGGTTAAAGGAAGCATGCCTGTGCAAGGGATTCGGATCCACTCTTACTGGATCAGCTCTCAAATGGCTGCTAAGTCTTCCTCCCTATTCTATTACCTCATTTGCTAACCTAGTTAACTTGTTTAATAATCAGTTTTCTTGTAGTAGAAAATTTGAACGATTAACTAGTGATCTATATAGGATAACCCAGGGTCATAATGAATCATTAAGGGATTACATTACCAAATTCAGTAAAGAATCCTTAGACATTCCCAACTTAGATATAGCTACGGCTGTTGAGGCCTTCAAAATGGGATTGCTTAGGGATTCGTCGTTTTATGATGATCTTGTTATGACACCATGCAGGAACTTAGATGAGGTAAGAACACGAGCACTTAGGTTCATCCGGCTAGAAGACGATAAGAGGATCCAGGAGAGGTTAGCAGGATCCTCAAAGCAGGATAAGCAAGGATCCTCATTCAGGAACAACAAGTTCAGATCCTATAACAGATCTGATAACCAGAACGTGCATTCTTTTGATCAAGAAGATGATGATGAGGATTATCCTCCAATTTCTGAATATTGTTTTTGTGTTGATAACAATGAACTAATACTTGCGATGCAGAACCTAGGTGATAAAGCTAGATGGCCAAGAAAAAATGATAGGCCAGCTGCAACTAAGGATAAATCAAAGTGGTGTGCATACCATGAAGATTTTGGGCATCTCATAGAAGAATGCATTGCACTGAGAAAGGAAATTGGATACTTGTTGAGCAAGGGGCATCTAAAAGAATTGTTGGGAAGAAAAAAGTCAAGGACTCAGGATCCTGAAAGGATCCCTGAGAAGGCTCCAGCCCCTCCAGCAGATGCACAAGTAATAAAATTTATTTCTGGAGGATTAGACATTTGCGGCACATCCTTCTCAGTAGCTAAAAGGCATGCAAAGGAAACTAAAATGGATAATGGAGAAAGACCAGCTCGGACATCAAGTGTCTCTGAAGGAAAAGTCATAACCTTTGATGAGGATGATCGTGTTGATATCCAGGATCCTCATCACGATGGTTTAGTTATTACTCTTTTCATTTCTAACCATTTTGTCCGCAGGATCCTTATAGACGGAGGAAGCTCAGTGAACATTATCCAGCTTGATGTTCTAAAGAAGACGGGTATTCCTGAATCGGATATCATACTAAGATCCTCCGTGCTCGTGGGATTTAGTGGCGAAACTAAGAATACCCTGGGGGACATTAAACTCCCAATATACATTGAAGGCCTACACTCTTATCAAAAATTTTGTGTTATTGACTGTTTATCTTGTTGTAATGTTTTCCTTGGCAGGCCTTAGATACACGATATGAAAGCAGTCCCATCTACCTACCATCAATGTGTGAAGCTCCCTAGTCCTTGGGGAATAGTGAAGATTGATAGTGATCAGCAGGAGGCTAAGAATTGCTACACTTCATCGATGAAACCAGCCTCGAAGTCAAGGGAGAAATAGCAATCAAGGTATCCTCCAAGGGATGTCTTGGACGCAAAAGAGAGCAGGATGTGGTAGAAATCCTCATGGATCCCGATGATCCTGAATCCAAAATCTATATCGGATCAGGGATCCTTGGCGAAATGAAAGAAGTCTTTGTATCCTTCCTCAAAAGGAGAAAGACTACCTTTGCATGGAAACACGAAGACATGACTGGTATATCCAAAGATGTAATCACTCACAAACTCGGGATTGACAGATCCTTCAAACCAATCCATCAAAGGAGAAGAAAGTTTGCACCGGAAAGGAATGCCATTATCCAGGAAGAGGTAGAGAAATTGCTCCGGGCAGGTATGATTAGAGAGGTCAAGTGTCCAAGATGGTTGGCCAATGTGGTTGTTGTTCAAAAGAAAAACGGAAAGTGGAGGGTATGTGTCGATTTTACCGATTTAAATAAGGCATGTCCCAAGGATCCTTTCCCATTACCCCACATTGACTCCATGGTGGATGCAACTGCGGGTCATGAACTGTTAACTTTTATGGATGCTTCATCTGGATTCCAACAAATCCAAATGGAACCATCCGACCAAGAGGATACAGCCTTCATGACTCCAACCGGTATATACTGCTATATTGCTATGCCATTCGGACTAAGAAATGCAGGTGCAACATATCAAAGGCTGGTGAATATGATGTTCAAGGATCAGATTGGACAAACTATGGAGGTTTACATAGATGATATGGTGGTAAAATCCATAAAAGCTGAGGATCACCTAAGGGACTTGGAGGAAGCGTTCGATATCCTTGACAAATATAACATGAAACTTAATCCTTCAAAATGTCACTTTGGTGTTAAAGCAGGTAAATTCTTAGGATACATGGTGACAAAGAGAGGCATTGAAGCTAGCCCGGAACAAATCAAAGCAATAGTGAACATCAAATCTCCGGCCAATGCTAAGGATGTTCAAAGGCTAACAGGCAGGATAGCAGCTCTGAACAGATTTATATCCAAATCCTCAGAGAAGTGCAAAGAATTCTATGATATCCTAAGGAAGAACAAGAAATTTGAGTGGACTGAGAAGCATGAAAATGCTTTAAGAGCCCTCAAAGATTACCTATCCTCAGCCCCAGCCTTGATGAAGCCAGAAAAAGGCGATGTGCTATCCTTGTATCTTGCAGTATCCTCAAAAGCAGTAAGTGCGGTCCTTGTTAAGGATCATGAAGGTACACAACATCCTGTCTACTATGTAAGTAAAAGTTTACTTGATGCCGAATCCAGGTATTCACACCTTGAAAAACTTATTCTTGCATTAATTATGGCATCTACTAAGTTAAGACATTATTTTGAAACTCATGTTATCATTGTTAAAACTAATTTTCTGATTAAGAATGTCCTCAGGAAACCAGAGATGTCAGGAAGGATGGCTAAGTGGGCAGTGAAGCTAAGTGCATATGATATAAGATATGAGCCTAGGACAGCCATCAAATCCCAAGCATTAGCTGACTTTGTGGCTGATTTCAGTAGTGATTTACAAGAAGAAGCTGAGTTAGAAGTCCAGCAGCTAGGAGAGACCAAGGATCCTTGGATACTCTATACTGATGGATCCTCAAATGTCAAAGGTACAGGGCTTGGAATACTACTAAAATCGCCACAGGGGGACATAATACCCCACTCTATAGCTTGTGAGTTCCAAACCACTAACAATGAGGCTGAATATGAGGCCTTAATTGCTGGTTTGCAAATTGCAAAGCATATGGGGATCAGGTATCTTGAGGTACATGTAGATTCATTATTAATTACAAACCACTTTAATGGATCCTACGCTGTTAAAGGTGAAAAGCTAATCAAATATCTTGAGATAGTCAAAAGTTTGGCACTCTCTTTTGTTTCCTTTAGTTTGACGCAGGTACCAAGGGAAGAAAATACAGAGGCTGATGCATTGGCTAACTTAGGATCATCCTTGAAGATCCCGGAGGATATCAAGATCCCTATTATCCATATCCTGAACCCGGCTATCGAGGATCACGAGGCTATGGAGATAGGAAATGATTCTGCAATTATCCCTTGTGAGGATACTCAATCCCATTCAGGATCAGGATCATGGATCTCACCAATTATGAGATACTTACAACATGGAGAGATTCCTACAGGAAGAAACCCTAGGGCTTTCAAATCTAAGGTATCTCAATTCACAATTTTAAATAATATGTTGTATAGACGATCTCTTGCAGGACCATACTTGAGATGCATTGAGGATCCTGAAATCCAAGAAGTTTTGAAAGACTTCCATGAAGGAGATTGTGGAAACCACACTGGGGGCAGGGCGTTGTTCTCAAGGATCCTGAGGACAGGATACTACTTGCCAACCATGAAGAGAGATGCTGTGGAGTATGCTAAAAGATGTGATCCTTGTCAGAGACACAGCAATATCCTTCATCAACCAGCTGAATTATTGCATCCTATATCCTCCTCTTGGCCATTTATGAGATGGGGTATGGATATAGTTGGTAAGCTCCCTAAGGCACCTGGTGGAAAAGTATTCATGCTAGCTATGACTGATTATTTCTCCAAGTGGATAGAGGCCGAAGCTTTTGCCCAAGTTAGAGAAAAGGAAGTTATATCCTTCATTAAAAGAAATATTATAACTAGATTTGGAATTCCTTCTGAGATTATATGTGATAATGGTTCCCAATTTATTGGGGGCAGAACCACTAACTTTTGTGACAGCTGGGGGATTAAGATGATAACATCAACACCAGTCCACCCATAAGCTAATGGTCAGGCAGAATCATCCAACAAGATCATCATCAACAATTTGAAGAAAAAGCTTGGATCCAAGAAAGGGAAATGGGCAGAAGAACTACCTTATGTACTTTGGGCTGATAGGACAACCCCTAAGAATGCTACTGGTCAAACGCCATTCTCTTTGGTATTTGGGGCAGAATCAGTGATCCCAACAGAAATGGTGGTTCCAACTGCAAGAACAAGTACCCGTGATCCTGAGGAGAATGATGAGAACTTGGCTCAAGACCTGGATACTATTGAAGAAATCAGGGATATGGCTAGGATAAGGATGGCCAGTTATCAGCAAAGAATGGCTGGTGCTTACAACAAAAATGTCAGGATCAGGAGGTTTCAAGTTGGAGATATGGTATTAAGGAAAGCATTTCAGAATACCACCAATCCTGCTGATGGAAAATTGGCTCCAAAATGGGAAGGCCCTTATTTGATTGAAGCTGAAGCAGGAAAGGGGGCATATAGATTGCTAACCATGGAAGGTGATTTGCTACCAAGAGCTTGGAATGCTGTCCACTTGAAGAAATATTTCATGTGAGCAGGATCCTCATGGCACAGATGATCCTCACGATAAGGATATCCTTAAAGGATCCTCAAAGTATCGGTGATCCTTACTTAGGTAATATCCTAAACTTGAACTATTTCATTTCTTTATTTTCTCATATAAGGATAAGGATCATGTATCCTTTATCCATCTCTCACGTGAGTTTAAGTTTTGAAAGTTCAGGTATCCTTAACATAACATTGGTTATCCGCTGAAGCAATCCGTTCCTTGGGTTTAACCCCAGTTATTTGGGCTTGACCCCAGTTCCGCCTGTAGCGCATGATGATCCTGGTATAGTTCAAGGCAGTGGGACCAGTACTCGTTTTAGGGGCTGATAATTCCATTGTACTGGCTATGCCTAGGATCCTACGTATAATGGTAGACGTACCATACATCCGTTGATAAGGTTTCTAACGTTTTCACGTTAGCTAAGGTTTCTAACGTTTTCACGTTAGCTAAGGTTTTGGCATTTTCATGTCACTAAGTTTGGATAGTCGCCAGTTAGGGCCATACTCCAGTTTACATACGATCCTTGGGCTTGTCCCCAGTTATCCTTGGGCTTGTCCCCAGTTGCTAACTCTTTTCTTATGTTGGCTTAGTCCCAAGTTATGCTCTATTTCAGGTTCTTGAAGATAGGCAACTAGGGATCCTTGATCCTTACTTTATTCTAAGGTTTATCTTACAGTTATCCTTATTATGGTTAGGATCCTAACTTGGATCCTCAGGTATGATCCTTAACTATTTCTAATTCTATTCATTATTTATTTGAATAACCCTTAAAGTTTGACAACTAGACTTGTGATCTTTAAAATATATTGCTTTTTGGGATTCCCTAACTATAGGATATTCGATCGTGGATCATGCTCTAAACATTTTCAATCAGACTTGTTCTAAATTGTTTATTTAATAAATGTGCAACAAAACAAAGAAGAGTTAAAGAAATAAAAGGATAACAATACAAGATAAGCGACAAAAGGTTAAGATTTTATTTATTAACAAGGTAATACCCCTTAAAAGGTTGTCAAAATTACCTACCCGAGCATCTACCAGCAAAACGTGGCCCGTCCGCTGGGGTAGGTAAAGGGTGTCCATGATAATAAGTTCGAAAGTAGTGCAGGAATATAAAGGCGGCAGGATCACAGTGGCTTCATCCCCCAAACAGAGGATCCCTCCACCAATTGCAATCCTGCCTATTGTCCAAAGGATCATACATGATCCTTAATCCTAAAACCTATTGTTCAAGTACAACCCATCATTGTTCAACAAAAAACACCATAACCAAAACAAACTATCAAACTTAAAAAATGGGCTCCGGCTACGTCTAGAAATGTCATTCATCGCCCATTCATGCAGCCTATGCCTTCGCTGCATCATCATCCCCTCCAGCTGCGGTATCCTTCATCAGATCCTTTCCACTGCCACTTGCCTCAATCACCAAGACCTCAGTAGTCTCCTCCTCATCATCCTCGAGATCAGCCAACCTTGCTTTCCAGCCCTCAACATCCCAACTGCTTTTATCAAAGTTAGGATCTTGAGCTTCCTGGGCCATCTTCAATTTTGTCTGATACATCGTGATGGCAGCAGAGACCTTAGCATTTTCTATGAGATCATGCTTCTCATAGTCAAGGTCAATCAGAAGTTTGGCTGTCTTAGTCTTGGCATCCTGGAGTTCCTTCTGAAGATCAGGGGCGAGGTCCTTAAGCACAGCAACCTGTTGGAGGTCAGCAATCTTCTTGTCCTGCTCCTCAACATTCCCCACGTAATCTTCAATCTCAGCAAATTTCTGCAAAGAAAAGGATAAAGCAGTTCAAGATCAGGTGATCCTTATACGAGTATAGGATATCTAGGCAGAGTAGGTGATCCTTACATCGTTGAAGTATTCAAGGAACTGGTGGCGGATCAGTGGTAGGCCTTGAAGATCCTCAGTATCAGAAGTTTTCCTCTTCTTGCCACCCTTTCCTTTAGTGGGTGCCTTTGGGATGGAGATGCTAGGACTGGTAGTGGACCTCTTCTTCCTGGATCGAACAACATCAAGGTCAGCCGTGTTGAACTGGGATACAGGCTTGGCAGATTTTCCGGCACCTACACATTTAGAGCAAGATGAGTATCCTTATCCTATTTCAATTTACTTATTTATTTTAATATTTAAACTATATAAAAGGCAGGATACTTACTTGACATGGTAATGGAACCTGAGGATACTTCCTGTGAATCTTGGGTGTCTATCTTGAATGTCCTTGTTTCAGGATCAAGCTTCCAAAAAGCAGCAAGCCTATCCTTGGTTTCAGGTGATTTGATGATGTGTGAGACAGAAATAGCTGCATAACACAAGACAAAAAGGGATCAGTAATACTTATATAAAAACAAGACTACCTGGTGATCCTTCTCAGGATCCTCTGGCCTACCATGGGTGGACCATGTCCTCGGCAGATCCTTTCCATTTGGAAGGGTATCCCTCCTGACAAAGAAGAAGCGACGTTTCCAATTTGTGTCATTCTTGGTAACTTTAAGAAGGGGGTGTTCTCCGCCGGGTTTTTGTTTGAACAAGTAACGATGGGAACCAAAGGTAGTAAGATCATACAATTGTGTCAGCTCTGACATGCCTAAATCAATGCCCTCCTGCTCGATGATCCTCTCTAGGGTATACAAAACCCTCCAAATCATCGGCATGGCTTGGATGTAAGAGATGCCGGTAAGGGAAAAGAAGGATTGTGTAAATTCTGGGAAAGGATAGGTGTATCCTATGGCGAATGGAGTAACTGGAAAGGCAACCCATGTTTCTGAAACGTAGTCGCTCAGAATAGTAGGATCAAAGGGTTTGAAAAAAGCATTCGCCGGAAAGCAAAGACGAATCTTGTCTATCTGAGCATCGTTAAAGCAACACCTTTCATTTGTGGAGTCTTTGATGATCTTCTGACTCTTCAAGGGACTATCCTTCTGGTGATCCTTGGCGGGGGAGGACCGGAGCATCATTCTTGAAGAGATAATGGTAAAGTAAGAGAAACAGAGTAAGAGAAGGAAGAAGATGAAGAGAGAATACCTGACTATCTTCGGAATGCAGTTATAAAGGGAGTCTTTCTGAAAATTTTAAATGCATTTGATCCTATTTATAATCATGATCGTGCAGGGTTGTCACTTCTGTGACGTCATGATCGCAACGGCTAGTCCGCTTGTAACGGCTAGTTATCCGTTGGTTAAAAATGGATAAGATGGACAAAATATAACTCATTTATTTACATATTTACTCCTTATATTTTGGGGGCAATTGTTAGGGGTGGATTTCTAAATAACCAGTGATCCTTATTTGCTGTTGGATTTAGTGATCCTCAACTCTGTCTGAAGTAGTGATCCTCAGAAGTGTTGCAGGATCAGGATCATGGATCACTATAAGGATCCCAGTACTAACGGTTGTCTACTTTGAATTCGTGAATGTTTTGCAGGAAGTTCAACTCGGACTTAGTCTTGGCGACATTCCTGGGGAATATTCCCAGACTATCCCACACGTGCTTGGCCAAAAATGGACGTTGTGGAGAACGTGGGAGCTTGGCACAAAAGTCGGATAGTTAGTTATTGTAGTTAAGTTTTATTTTAAAAGGGGTAACGAGCTAGTAGAAAAACACTTAGTCATTTTTCAGTCATACACACTCTCATACACTCGCATACTTGAAGCTCTCGACGAACATTCATTCGTTTTCACTCACTTTTACACATTTCACGATAGTGATCCTTGTACCTAGCTCGTTACTATCCGAAGTTGTAAACATTTATTCATTTATTTGAGCTTGGTGATCGGTAGTTTCCATCACCCGGGGTTTTTTGTGCCGGAGATCAACTCTTGATCAAGGGCTTTTTCCCCTTATAAATCCTTGTGTCATTTGTGCAATTTACACTGAAGTGATCCTTGTTATTGTTCTACATTATTAGCATCATACCCCGTAACAAAGAGTTTGGTTGCAATATCCTCAACAGATTTTTTGACCAAAACAGCTCTATGCAGGATACAGGTATCAATCAGGCTATGGCTAGAGAGTTACAAAAGCTTAAGGATATGATATCCAGCGTACCAGGAGTGGTTAAACCCATTCCTGAAATTGCAGATGGTAGCCATAGGATATCTCGCTTTGCACCACCTATTTGTGATGCTGAGATACCCAAGAGGTTCCAAATACCAACCATGAAGCTATATGATGGTTCAACGGATCCAGAGGAACATGTAGCTCAATACAGGGAGAGGATGGAGATCAATCCAATTCCTGAGAGGTTAAAAGAAGCATGTCTATGTAAGGGTTTTGGATCCACACTCACATGATCTGCTCTTAAATGGCTGCTAAGTCTTCCCCCTTACTCTATTACTTCGTTTGCTAATCTAGTTAATCTGTTTAATAGTCAATTTTCATGTAGTAGAAAATTTGAACGATTAACTAGTGATCTATATAGGGTAACACAAGGTCAAAATGAATCACTTAGAGATTACATCACTAAATTTAGTAAAGAATCCTTAGATATCCCTAACTTGGATATAGCTACGGCTGTAGAAGCCTTTACAATGGGTTTGCTTAGGGATTCATTATTCTATGATGATCTTGTTATGACCCCATGCAGGAACCTTGATGAAGTAAGAACCAGGGCCCTTAGGTTCATCCGCCTAGAGGAAGACAAAAGGATCCAGGAGAGATTGACAGGATCCTCAAAACAGGAAAAGCAAGGATCCTACTTTAAGAATAACAAGTTCAAGTCCTACAACAAGTCTGACAACCAGAATGTGCATGCAGTAGTAGAGCAAGAAGAAGATGATGAGGATTATCCTCCAATTTCTGAATAATGTTTTTCTGTTGATAACAATGAGCTAATTCTTGCGATGCAGAATCTAGGTGAGAAAGCTAGGTGGCCAAGAAAAGTGATAAACCAGCTGCTACAAAGGATAAGTCCAAGTGGTGTGCTTATCATGAGGATTTCGGGCATCTCACTGAAGAGTGTATTGCACTTAGAAAAGAAATTGGTTACTTGTTAAGCAAGGGGCACCTGAAGGAGCTTTTAGGACGAAAGAAGTCAAGGATCCAGGAGCCTGAAAGGATCCCGGAAAAGGCTCCTGCTCCTCCAGCAGATGCACAAGTTATAAACTTCATATCCGGTGGATCAGACATTTGTGGTACCACCTTTTCAGCAGCCAAAAGACATGCCAAGGAAACCAAGATGGATAATGGAGACAGACCCATCCGGACCTCCTTTGTCACCAAGGATAAGATCATAACTTTTGATGAGGATGATCGTCTTGATGTTCAGTATCCTCATCATGATGGTCTTGTTATTACCCTGTTTATTTCTAATCATTTTGTTCGCAGGATCCTTATAGATGGAGGAAGCTCAGTGAATATCATTCAGCTTGATGTCCTCAAGAAGATGAACATTCCTGAATCAGACATTGTCCCAAGATCCTCAGTACTTGTGGGATTTAGCGGGGAAACCAAAAACACATTGGGGGACATCAAACTCCCTATCTATATTGAAGGACTCCATTCTTATCAAAAGTTTTGTGTTATAGATTGCTTATCTTGTTGTAATGTTATCCTTGGCAGGCCATGGATACATGACATGAAGGCAGTTCCATCTACTTATCATCAACGTGTAAAGCTTCCTAGTCTGCGGGGAGTGGTGAAAATTGAGAGTGATCAACAAGAAGCTAAGAATTGCTATACCTCATCAATGAAGCCAGCCTCAAGACCAAGGGAGCAATAGCAATTAAAGTATCCTTCAAGAGATGTCTTGGAGGCAAGAGAGCAGGATGTAAAAGAAATCCTCATGGATCCTCATGATCCTGAATCCAAGATCTTCATAGGATCAAGGATCCTAAGCGACATTGAACAGGATCTAGTATCCTTCCTTAAAAGAAGGAAAACTACCTTTGCCTGGAAGCATGAGGATATGACAGGTATATCTAAGGATATAATTACTCACAAGCTTGGCATTGATAGGTCATTCAAGCCTATACATCAGAAGAGGAGGAAGTTTGCACCTGAAAGGAATGCTATTATCCAGGAAGAGGTAGATAAACTACTTCGGGCAGGTATGATAAGAGAGGTCAAGTATCCAAGATGGTTAGCCAATGTGGTTGTTGTTCAAAAGAAAAATGGAAAGTGGAGGGTATGTGTCGATTTTACTTATTTAAACAAGGCATGTCCCAAGGATCCTTTCCCATTACCCCACATTGACTCCATGGTGGATGCTACCGCGAGTCATGAGTTGTTGACTTTTATGGATGCTTCATCTGGATTTCAACAAATTCAGATGGAACCATCTGATCAAGAGGATATAACCTTTATGACCCCAACTGGTATATATTGTTATATTGCTATGCCATTTGGACTAAGGAATGCAGGTGCTACTTATCAAAGGCTAGTCAATATGATGTTCAAGGAACAAATTGGACACACCACGGAAGTCTATATAGATGGCATGGTGGTTAAGTCCAAGAAAGCTGAGGATCACCTTAAAGACTTGGAGGAAGCATTCAATATCCTTGATAAATTTAATATGAAACTAAATCCTTCCAAGTGTCACTTTGGTGTTAAAGCAGGTAAATTCCTAGGCTATATGGTGACAAAAAGAGGCATTGAAGCAAGTCCAGAGCAAATCAAGGCTATTGTGAATATCAAATCTCCTGCCAATGCTAAGGATGTACAAAGATTGACAGGCAGGATCGCAGCCTTGAACAGGTTCATATCCAAATCCTCATAAAAGTGCAAGGAATTCTATGACATAATGAGGAAGAACAAGAAATTTGAATGGACTGAGAAGCATGAAAGTGCCCTCAAAGCTCTTAAGGATTACCTATCCTCAGCCCCCGCCTTGATGAAACCAGAAAAGGGGGATATATTATCCTTATACCTAGCAGTATCCTCAAAAGCAGTAAGTGCGGTCCTTGTTAAGGATCACCAAGTTACACAACATCCTGTTTATTATGTAAGTAAGAGTTTACTTGATGTTGAATCCAGGTATTCACACTTAGAGAAACTTATCCTTGCATTAATTATGGCATCTACTAAATTAAGACATTATTTTGAGACTCATGCCATTATTGTTAAGACTAATTTTCCAATTAAGAATGTTCTCAGGAAACCTGAAATCTCTGGAAGGATGGCTAAGTGGGCAGTGAAGCTTAGTGCATATGATATAAGATACGAACCAAGGACTGCCATCAAATCCCAAGCTTTAGCTGACTTTGTGGCAGATTTTAGTAGTGACTTGCAAAAGGAGTAGCAGACTTCGATGATTTTCCAGCACCTACACATCCAAAACAGATAAGTATTCTTGTTTTATTTATGTTTTAACATTTAATTACATACAAACATGGATACTTACTTGACATAGTGACTAAGCCTGAGGATACTTCCTGGGAATCCTTGGTGTTTGCTGTAAATGATCTTATTTCAGGATCAAGACTCCGAAAAGCGTCAAGCCTTTCCTTCGTTGCAGGTGATGTGATGATGTGTGAAACAGTAATAGCTGCAAAATAGAAACAAAAGGATGTCAGTGATCCTCAGCGGAAAC
Organism: Helianthus tuberosus; assembly: GCA_030545235.1. Lineage (NCBI taxonomy): Eukaryota > Viridiplantae > Streptophyta > Magnoliopsida > Asterales > Asteraceae > Helianthus > Helianthus tuberosus. The sequence continues at coordinate 2,153,378 of CM060448.1, forward strand.
AGGGTATCCTATGATCCCTCTATGAGGATCCTCTATCCTACCATGAGTAACCCATTTTCTTGGCAGATCCTTACCATCCGGGATGGAATCTCTTCTGACAAAGAAGAATCGCCTTTTCCAGTTGGTGTCATTCTTAGTGGTTTTGAAGATGGGGTGTTCTTCACCGGGTTTGTGTTTGAATAGATATCGATGAGATCCATGGCTCACAAGGTCGTACATTTCTGCTAACTCTGACATTCCCAGATCAATACCTTCATGCTCAATGATTCTTTCAAGGGTATACAAGACCCTCCACATCATTGGCATCACTTGGATGTAGGAGATGCCGGTGAGAGAGAAGAAAGATTGGGTGAAGTCAGGAAAAGGAAACGAGTATCCTATCGTAAATGGGGTGACCGGAAAAGCTACCCAGGTTTCAAAAACAAAGTCGCTTAGGACGGTGGGTCAAAAGCTTTAAAAACGGTGTTCGCCGGAAAACAATGGCGAATCCTATCTATCTGCGGATCAGTAAAGCAGCATCGTTCCTTCGCAGAGCCTTCAATGATCCCTTGGCTCTTCAAGGGACTGTCCTTTTTGTGATCCTTAGCCGGTGAGGATCTTAGCATCATCTTGGTCATGATGAGGGTGAAGAAGAAGAAACAGAATGAGAATATGAAGAGAGAAAGGAAAGAGAAGTACCTGATCAGATCTTCGAATGAGGATTTAAAGGATGAATCACACGAATTTAAATGCTTCCTAACCCTTATCTCTAACTTCAATTTATAATCATGATTTTGCAGGATAGTCATTTCAATGACGTCAGATTGGCAACGGCTAGTCAGAATGTAATGGCTATATATCCGTTGGTTTGTTATGGATAAGAACGAGAAAATATAACTCGTTTATTTACACTTTACTCCTTATATTTTGGGGGCAATTGTTAGGGGAGGATTTTCCAATGATCAGTGATCCTCAATTACTGTCGGGCTTAGGGATCCTCAATTCGATTTGAATTAGTGATCCTCAGAGAGTATTGTAGGATCAGGATCCAGGATCATCATAGTGATCCTTACACTAACGATTGTCTGCTTTGAATATGATGTTGTTTTGCAGGAGTACGTGCTTGGACTTGGTCTTGGCGATATTCCTGGAGCATATTCTCTTTTTATTCCGCACGTGCTTGACTAATATGGACGTTATGGAGGTCGTGGAAGACTTGCACGAAATGCGGATAGTTAGTTAGCTTAGATATTTTCTAAATTTAAAAGGGGATAGCGAGCTAAATTAGAACACTTGGCTATTTTTTGGCTAAACACACACACTCGTAACTGCTCTCATCAGCTCTCAACAGTTTGCTCAGCAATTACACACTTTTTTGCACATTACACTATAGTGATCCTTGTAACAAGCTCGCTATCATCCAAAGTTGTAATACATTTTCTGGTTAATTTGAGTTGGTGATCGGTAGTTTCCATCACCCGAGGTTTTTTATGCCGGAGATCAACTCTTGATCAAGGGCTTTTTCCTCGTATAAATCATTGTGTCACTTGTTCATTACATTTCTGAGTGATCCTTAATATTGTTCATTGATTCAAGCATCACACCTCACAACAGAAAGTTTGGTTGCATTATCTTAGCTTGATTTTTGACCAAAACAGGGTGTATTTTAGAACGTATATGACATGTTTAAGGGTTCTGAAATATATTTGGGAGGGTTGTTATAGTAATGACCTTAGAAACCTACTATTTAAAGTGGATTTTGCAAATTCAACATTAACCAGTTTTAGTTCACTAATGAGACAACTAAAGCGTTCAAACTGTTGGGTTAGTGACTCTCCTTTAACATGACCGGATGTTTCATATTGCAGATTCAGAACCTCCCTGTTGTTTTCTATAACCTCTCCTATACCACCAAACTGTTCTTTCAGTGCATCCCAAAGCTCTTTGGCACTTTTACAGTGTAACAGTCCAGCATATATGTCATTTGGAAGAGCTGAAGCCACTATGCTAAAAACCTTTGCATCTAGTTCAATTTCTTGAAAATCCTGATCTGAGTAATTTTCAAGGCTTTTAGGCACTTGGGCCTTGGGATCCTTCCACGGAGCATAGTTCGCACCATTCAAAGTATCAATAGCCGTAGCATGAGTTGATAGTGGATTAAAATAAGAAGAATAAGATACATTGCAAAAGAAAAAGTTAGGGTGACTTATGGGTAACCTAAAACTAAGGCAGGCGGAAATTAAGACCATTATTGAAGGGGTAAGGTCCCAAAAACCTCATAAAAAGGATTTGAGACCATACCACAAACTAACTTTTCTAGCTTTTTGACCTTGCGCGGCCGCGCACTGGTCCCACTAAAGGAAGAAAGGAATCAGTAACTTATAGTCGCGCGCCCAAAAGATAAGCATAAATCTTTGCGCCTTCTCCCATTCAATAAAGGATTAAAAAACCTTTGTACAATACTTCCGCCACAACACCCAGACTTAGATATTATTTTACCCAGGCTTGGGATGTATTTGCCTGTGTCCACACAGTAAGGTATCACACCGGATTACAGCAGTAATCTTCTAGAAAGAAATACAATCATGCACCACCCAGGCGGTTATAACCGTCTGGACACGTGTCATTACCACAGACAACCCTGGAATCACAACGAAGGCATGCAATTGGAGAGTAATCTCCACTTAATCACTTTCCACGTGGCGATTCCCCAGCCACAGATCAAACCACGATCCGTGTGCATTCACATCGGATCGAGGCTAAGGGACGTCAGATCAAAGAATTCAAACGGAAGAAAAATAACCGCTACGGCGTTAGGCATTTTCCGTTATCTTTTCAATAACAGGTTTTCCCTCCCAAACTCCCGGTTATAAATAAGAGAACTGTTCAGGTATAAACTCAGACTACTCTCACTCTTCAAATACTTATCTTCTCTGATACCAATACTTATTCTCACGCCGGAGTCGGGTCAAGGAGAGAACCCTCTTCTCCCCTTGGCGAGGCTAACGGTGTTCTTTTTTGCAGAGCTACCTGAGAAGTTAATCCATTACGACTGAATCAACCGAGAGAGAGCTAACCCTTTATGCGGATTCAAACCCCCTAACTATCTCGGTTCCGACCATTTAGTTAGTGTTTCTTCAGTTATACTAAGGTAGAGGTGTACAAAAAAAACCGGTTTTAGAATCGAAACCGGGAAAAAAACCAAAACCGGTTTTTTATTAACCGGTTTTTTATAACCGAACCGCCGGTTATAGACCAGTTAGGATTCTTGGTAAGAAAAACCGGTTAATAACCTAAACCGGTTTTAAAATAAAACGGTTTAAAAAAACCGGTTACACCGGTTAAAAACCGATTTTTTGGGCAAAAACCGGTTAAAAACCGATCCCAACCGGTTACACCGGTTATTGTTTTGGACTTGAAAAACCGGTTAGTAACCGAAACCGGTTATTAAAAAACCGGTTTTCATTTTGGATGAAAAAACCAGTTCGGTTAATAACCGATACCGGTTTTTGAAAAAAAACCGATTTGTACACCTCTATACTAAGGAAGCTATGATAACGTTATTTATACACACCAATTTTAAATAAGGTTCGGCTTGAGTGACGATTTTTTTTTTGCCTATGGCCAATCATACAAATATTATGAACAACCAGACTGTGCAGATTAGATGTAACATATCACCTTTGGGCAGAAGTTGAAATACCACAATTTTAGGCACAAGTCGAAGTTTGCGAGACATGAGTGTAACATATCACCTTTGGGCAGAAAAAGAAACACTCATGCATCTTAGGCAGAAGTCATGTGTATATCATATGAACAAATGTAATAAGGAAAGTGTTACACTATGCTTGTTCATATAATAAGGATATACACTTAAGTGACTATGCTTAATTTCACTAAATAACGCCACAAGTAAACACATCACATTTGGGCAGAAGTGAGAACTTGAAAAAATGTTATTTAGTTAAGCAAATTTTAAATCAATCAAAAAGAATTAGTTGAATGATTATTTAAAAGTTAGGTTTATAAAACATAATAGAGTAAGGTTTTATAAAACAAAAGTAATTAATAATAAACTCAGCTGATTTCGAGTTATTCTGTTAGGATCTGAGTTTGTATTGATTGTGTTTGTTTAACAATTGATTAATGAAAGAAGTAATTTAGAGATGGATTGCAACGGAAATGAAAGTAAACTTTATAACACAATCAAAGAAAGATAGTTTTCAACAAACATGATTTTCGTTAGTCAAATGATTGTATGAATTACAAGGATTCAACTATGCATGAATGTATTACTAAACTCCTCCTCAGCCTGAGCTCACAGTTAGTTCGTACAAGATGAATGGTGAAAGAGAGCTAATAGAACAGTACAGGTACTGTTCTATTTATAGTACAATCCTAACCACTGAGCATCTAATGCCAACGTCACCTAGACAGTGACATCTAAGAGACTAACAACCTCTAAACACTGATCTAGACAACAACTGTTACATTGAAACAAATGAGATACTAAACACTGATTACTATCCACTGTTGTTGCCTAAACACTAATGTTGCAATCAGTGCTTTCTTCGTTGGTTGATCAGTCCTTTGAATCAGCAGTGCTTTGGTCTTCAACAGGCTTTGACAAACATCAGTTGTTAGGTCTTCAGTCTTTGTATCAGCAGTACTTGTATGAACAGATGTTGAGAAGATCAGTCCTTAGGACTGTCAGTTGATAGAAGCACTGCCATTGGAGGGAGCTTAGAACGTGCAAGCTTATTATGGATCAACTGTTGAGAACCAGTTTTGGCTTTCAGTATTATGTGTTCTTCTGGGTTTGATTACATGCGCCAACATGTTCTAATATTGATCTCGAGTATCAGATCGTTTTATATATCCGAGATTTCTTTTATTTTGAAAGTATATCTAAAATAAATTTTATTTAATTGTTTAACACCCCTTTTAACATACTGCCCCACTACACCCATTTTAGAAAACGCCCCATAATGCCTCATTGCTGACTGGGCTGCCACATGCCGCAAAACACCCAAGGGTAGGGACATTACCACTACACATGGTCTAAGACCAAATTGATATAACTTAAGCCAAATTGATACTTAGGTGACCTCTAAATAGAGATGGGCATATCGGTTTTTTTTTGTACCCGGAACCTGTTCATAACCGGACCCGGTTCTTGTTAGAGTGTAGGGGAACCGGTTCTTGTAGGAACCGGGTCCAGTTCCTAACCGGATTTAGAGCTTTAATACTGGAACCGATAGTAACCGATCCCGGGTAGAGTTGGAACCGGGTTCTCTGAAGAACCGATTCCACCGGGTAAGTCCTTAAAATCGATGAAATGTTACTGTGGAATCGGTTCTTAAAAAAATTCCTTATATTGGATAAAATACTACAATTTTAAAAAAAACATACAAACATATTAAAGAAAATACAAACATATTGTATTGTAGCCGGTTTATTTCTTTGACCGTTTACTTGTCGTGGATGCGTCCATTTGACTTGCGGCTCGCTTTGCTGGTGCCACTTCGATTCCAACGGTAATTAGCATTAAATGGGCATTTTGCAACGGCTAGGAATCGATTCCTACGGCTAGGAATCGATTCCAGCGGCTAGGAATCGATTTCATCGGTAATAAATCAATAAAGGTAAGAATTTATTGCACCGGTTTTTTTTTGTTTACGGAGGAACCGGTTCCGGGTAGGAACCGGGTACGACCCTACTTTTTTAAACAATGTGGAATCGGGTAAGAATCTACGGGTTTTTTGAGCCCGAAACCGATTCTTTTATACAGCGGGTAGGAACTGGAACCGGTTCCTGGTCGGTTCTACCGGATCGGGTTTGGAACCAGGTATTATGCCCATCTCTACCTCTAAAGTTGTTCAAATATCTGGATGGCCTTGGTTGAAAACTTCTAATTCTTGGACTTCAAAGCCCAACGAAAGAAATAAGAAAATGAAAAAAAAAATAGGCTCCGATAGTAACCAGTATACCTATCCACTACAAAACTGAAGCAAATGAAAAGAAATAAGCCACTAAATAACTGAAGCAAATGAAAAGAAATAAGAAAATGAACAAAAAAAATCTGTTATATTAGGTGTTACATGTTTTATTTTTTGGTTACACGGTTGTGAAGTTAACCTAACACAATTGTAAATAAACTTTTTTTTTCATAATATATTCATAAAGGATAATAACTAACATGCATGGATATATGCATGTGGATAGCATTATCTATCTAGTGATTTGATTTGTTTAGTTAGTTCCTAGTTTTTCTGCTATTTGTTTTACATGGCTTCTATAAGTATGCTCATTTTCAATGAATGAATCAAGCCTGGTACCAATTTATTTATCATGGTATCAGAGCAGAGAAATGATCCTTTGAAACCCTAGAACCCATCGTCCACCATCATGGCAGGCGAGGAATCACAGAACAAAACCAAAACCGAAGCAGTCAATGTCAACTCTCCCTACTACATCCACGCTACGGATTATCCGAAGCAGATGCAAGTAAACGAGGCCTTGACAGATATCAATTACATCGACTGGGCACAGGAGATGACCAATTTTTTGTTTGCAAAAAATAAGATAGGGTTTGTTGGTGCATGAGAATGTCTGTTGACTTCATCTACATCAAGTCTTGAGTCAAGATATATCAAGATTAGAGCTTAAAAGTCAAGATTAGGATTTATAATGTTATTTCGCTTATGTGAACAATGTTTAGATGGGATTTCGCTTTTAGGGACATGGTGATTTCGCTCATGTGGTCTTGACATAAAAGCGAAATCAGTTACATGTAATTTCGCTTATATGGTATGCCATATGAGCGGAATCAGCTCAACTATATATACCTCACATGTGTCATTAGGTAAGGACATTGGAGCGAAATCAGGTCATGTGATAGGTGCTGAAACTCTGTCAATTTTGTATCAGAAAGCATTAATAAAGAAGAAATTGAAAGGAATAGCTGTTGTTACATTGCGTATACTGATTCCACCTTTATACGTAATGTTGAACTACCTTGACTGATCGTTTAGGGTCACGACACGGTCCAACAAGTGGTATCAGAGCTTCAGGACGAGGAGTTCATACTACTTCAGCTGATTCGACATTATTCTCTCATTTCTACTGTATTTCTCTTTTATTTTTTCGGATTATACAAGTTCCTACAGACAGAATGATTTGAACTTCAAGTATATTGAGCGAAATTATCTTTTAATCATTCCGTAATAGTATCAGACCTTAAAACAAAGTAAAACTCAATCAATTTTAAGAAAAACTAAATCGGTTCACGAACAGAAATTTCATTCTCAGATCTGGAACGATTTTGCGGTCAAAATTGAACATTAAACATATCATTGTGATCGGAATTAAGTGTAGTACAACCCTTGAAAGTTTCAGATTGAAATTTGGCTTAAAAATGGGTAAAAATGTGATTCCGCTTTTGTGAACATCGAGTGTTAAAAGTGATTTCGCTCATCCGGACATACTGATTTCGCTCATACGGACAAGTGTGATTTCGCTCTTGTGGACTTAGTGATTTCGCTCTTGTGGACTTAGTGATTTCGCTCATGTGTACATCTTGATTTCGCTTATACGGACATAAGTGATTTCGCTTATAGGGACAATCTGTTATTTCGTTCATAGTGACATTGTTGTGATTTCGCTTATCTGTCACATAACAGATTTCGCTTTTGTGTCACATTGATTGATTTCGTTTATCAGTCAATCTGACTGATTTCGCTTATTTGTCAAGGTTTTCAAAAATTTAGAAAAATTTTACTAAGTGATTTCTGATTTTCAGGTACACTCAAAATGGATGATCTTTTCATGAACCCGTTTAGCGATATGTACGCATTCGCTGGAAATTCTGGAAACGGTGATTCTTCGTCAAGCAATGTGAATGATAACAAGTCAAAAGAGAAGAAAAAGGAAGCTTGGGAATCGGAAAGTGCTTTTGGAACATTCAATAAACCCCAAAGCTAATGGCTATTGAGGAATACAGTCGGTGGTCCAGAAAGTTTGAAGATTGGATGATGGCATTTGCATTTCCAAGTTGGAAGAGTTTGAAAAATGGTTATGAACATGGAAAGAAATATGGTGAAGTCTTAACAGCTACTGATGAGGTTGAATCTTTTGTAGCCAAACAAAAGTGTGTGGCATTGTTATTTCAGTCTGTTCGGGAGGATATTATCTCATTGATAGATTATTCAAACGCTAAAGACCTCTGGGCAAAGTTAGAAAAGAAATGTTTAGGAAGTACTGAAATCGTGAAAAACAAAAAGAAACTTCTTAGGAAAGAGTTTGATATGTTTGGTTGTCTTAAGAATGAGCTAGTTTGTAAAATGATAGAAAGGTTCGGTCAAAGAAGAAATGAACATTTAAAAGCAGTGCTTAGAGTCAAAGAAGAATCAATCAACCAACAACTGGATGAAATCGCTAAATTGAAACTTAAAGTTCAAGAGGCTGTAATCGAAAACGAGCGAATCCAGTTGAAGCTTAACGGTTACAACTCCGCAAGCTTTGTATTGCAACATATTATTCCCAAACCCATCGGGAAAGACAAAGCGGGCGAAGATGTGTATTGTGATGGAACTGGGGTGGGGTTTCATCGAGTTCCACCACCTGTTCTTGATAATTACACTAAAAAGCAGTCTGGGTTGGTTAAAATTGAGGAAGAGAGTGAAGTTAAACTTCCGGAGAACATTGATGTTACTTTTTCTACATCATATAATGATAGTGTTCAGACAGAGATTGTTAAGAGCACAGCTGAAAGTGTTTTGTTATCTGATTCAGCTGAAGATGATGAATGTTTCTTGGACAAATACATTCAGAAATCAAAATCCAAAAACAACTTAAATGATGAACCGGGTCTTGTGATGTACAAGATGGCTGGATCTGATAAGTTGTATTCGGATTCTGAGTTTCCCATTGAGAATGTTAATGTAAAAAAGTTGACAAAAGTGTTCAAATTGGTTGAAGTTGAGTTGTCAGAAGTGAACAGTTTGAAACAAACAAAAAGGCAAATGAATTTTGAGAAAGATAAAGCTTATTACAAAAAGCCTGTTGTTCCACCACGTTTTTATAACAACAATCGAAACAATTGGTCGGGTGGTTATCAGGGTGGTAATAGATATCAGAAGAAGAGTTTTCAAAACAAGAGGTTTGCTGAAAAGAAGGTGTTTGTGAATGGTTCAAGTTCACTTGCTGATGAAGAGAATGAATTTTTTTCAAAATCAAATAAAGAGTTCTTTGAGAAGAAGATCTCACAACCTCAGTCTGAAGGCACAAGTCGAGTTGTTGATACTCGTACATGTTTTAGATGTAACAAAGTTGGTCACATTGCAAGAAATTGCACCAATTTCAAGCCTAAGACTGAAGTTGTTGAGAGACAAAAGAAGAAAGTTGATGTGAAGGGTAAAGCAACAATCGTTGTTGAGAAAAATGACAACATTCAAGTGAAAAATGTACACATAACGAAAATGGTAACTAAAAATGACAAATTTTACAAACAGGTTGCATTATCTCAACAAGTTTGGAAACCAAAAACAGAAATGAAAATTTCAACTTCTGAAGTGAAAAAGGCTCAAGAATCAATTTCGGTTGATTATGATGCAAATTTTCCACCTTTGAAGGCTGAAAATTTCAAAATTCAAATTGCGAGAGTCAAGGTTACACCTAAGGCTGATGAGGCCTGGGTGGACACCATGTTTGAATAAGCAGTTTGAAGTGCCGGAGCTTCCTTGATCGTGAAGCATGAATCGGCATCTTTATTATAGTTGGTTAAATTGAAGTTTGTTTTGTGCAGGATCTTCCACAACATGTATCCAGATGGATTATGGATAGTGGTGCATCTCGACATATGACAGGAAAAACCGCGTTGCTGTATGATGTGAGAAATATTAATGGTGGTTATGTGGGATTTGCTGGTCATGAAGGTGGTCGAATTGTTGGTGAAGGAACGTTATCCAATGGGATTGTGACGTTTGAGAGAGTTAACTACATCACTGAGCTGGAGAACAATTTGCTTAGTATCTCGCAGATTTGTGACAATATGTATACTACTCACTTCACTGATAAAGAATGTTTGATCTTGAAACCAGGTTTTGTTATCCCTGAAGAATGGATTATCATGAGGGCACCTAGAGTGAATGATTTATATGTGTTAGATATGAGTGTAGCAACTACAACTACTGGTCAAGCACATTGTTTTGTGTCTAGAGCAACTGAGAAAGAATCAAGATTGTGGCACCAAAAGATGGGGCATATTCATCTTAGAAAAATGAATCACTTGGTGCACAATGATTAGATATTGGGTGTTAATATCAAAGGTTTTCATCTGGAAGGTGAGTGCGTTAGCTGCATCAAAGGCAAGCAGAAGAAAAAGTCACACCCTACAAAGCAAGTCAATTCAGTTTCGAGACCGCTGGAAAGACTTCATATGGATTTGTTTGGTCCAGTGAATGTCAAAAGTGTTACAGGAGATTACTATTGTTTGGTCGTTACTGATGATTATTCCAGATTTTCGTGGGTTTCTTTCTTGAAGACAAAAGATGAAACATTTGACAGTTTGATGGGTCTGTTCAGGAAAATTGAGAATTTGTACCAAAGGCGTATCAAGAGAATTCGAAGTGACAATGGTACTGAATTCAAGAACAGCAAGATGGAAGAATTTTGTGATGAAAGAGGTATTTTGCATGAGTTTAGTGCTCCGTACACTCCGCAGCAGAATGGAGTCGCAGAACGCAAAAACCGGACGCTAATCGAGACGGCTAGAACTATGCTCGCAGATTCAAAGTTACCGATTAATTTTTGGGCTGAAGCTGTTTCTGCTGCATGCTATACGCTCAACAGGGTTCTCACTGTCAAGAAGTTCAACAAAACATGCTTTGAGCTAATCAATAACCGCAAACCGAATTTGAAGTATCTAGAACCATTCGGGTCACCCTGTACAGTTATAGAGCCTTTTGGAAAGTTTGGTCCGAAGTGCATTGAGGGAATATTTGTTGGTTATGCAAATCCGTTGCGACGTGTCTTCGTTCCAAGTGAGAAGCGGATTATTGAAGCTGCAAATGTTGAATGTCAAGGTTATACTATGCCGCCGCAGAATCCTGGTGATTCATGGCGTTATCATTATGACAAACTTTGGGATTCGTTTGACATGAGAGAAGAATCAGAGGAAGATGAAGATTTCTTTGATGAGTTGGATATTTTGCGTGAATATGAGTCGCAGCTAAGGTTCCCAGCTGAGTATTCGAGAAGACCACGGGAAACTTCAAATGACGATGAAGCAGGTCCAAGTAATGCTGGTGAACATGATGATGTCCAACAGAATGAAGTTGCTCAGGATAATCAGTCGGTTCAGAATGATAATCTAGAAACTGAACACATGCCAGTCTTTGATCATGGTGATTCAGATTCTGAGGGGGAGCAAATTCAGATTTCAAGTCAAACAAACCAAGTTGGTGAACAAGATGCAGAGCAAAATGTTACTAATCTGGAGGGAAATGTAGATGTTCCAAGCGAAGTGATGCCGCGAACTTTTTCATATCATCCAGAGGAGTTGATCATAGGAGAATTGCAGACAGGCGTTCGCACTCGAAATCAGATTGATAAAGGGCTTACATGTTTTTATACAAAAGTTGCTCCTTTGCAAACTGAATTCTCATTGAGTTGTTTTATCTCGCAGGTTGAGCCAAGAACTTACAAAGAGGCGCTTTCTGAAGACTCTTGGGTCAATGCAATGCAGGAGGAACTTAGTCAATTCGAGAAATTGGGAGTGTGGAAGTTAGTTGATTTGTCGGATGGTCATAGGAAAATTAACACCAAGTGGGTGTTCAAATGCAAGAGGGACGATAGAGGAGTTGTTGTAAGGAACAAAGCTCGACTCGTTGTTCAGGGATTTAGTCAACAGGAGGGAATTGATTTTACCGAAGTCTATGCTCCTGTAGCACGACTAGAGGCAATCAGAATTTTCCTAGCATTTGCGTCTTGGAAGAACTTCAAAGTATATCAGTTAGATGTTAAATCGGCTTTTCTCTACGGGAAGGTTAAAGAGGAGGTTTATGTCGGTCAGCCACCGGGCTTCACCGATCCAATCCACAAAAACAAGGTCTACTTATTGGACAAAGCGCTGTATGGTTTACACCAGGCCCCGAGAGCCTGGTACGAGACTTTGTCTCAACACCTACTAGCCAACAAGTTCATTCGTGGAAAAGTGGATGCCACTCTCTTCACTAAAGAGGTCGACGGTCATCTTCTGATAGTTCAGATTTATGTGGACGATATAATCTTTGGGTCGACAAATGAAAATCTATGCAAAGATTTCGAATCAGTGATGAAGCAAAAGTTTGAAATGTCATCAATGGGGGAGATGAAATTCTTTCTGGGTTTACAAGTTGAACAACTTCCTGAGGGAATTTTCATTCATCAGTCAAAGTATGTTCATGATATTCTAGAGAAATTTGGGATGTCAAGTTCTACTCCAGCTGCTACCCCACTTGCAACAAATCATGGGATTCACCCAGATCTCACCGGAGACAGGGCTGATGAAACATTTTACCATTCCATGATAGGTTCTTTAATGTACCTAACTGCTTCACGTCCTGATATCATGTACCCAACGTGCCTCGCAGCAAGATTTCAGTCTAACCCGAGAGCATCGCATATGATCATTGTGAAGAGGATATTGCGCTACCTGAAAGGAACTCCTTCATTAGGGTTGTGGTATCCTAGGAAAGGCGACTTTACGCTTGAAGGGTATTCCGATTCGGATTTCGGATGCTGCAAAGTCAATTCAAAATCAACAACTGCAGGATGCCAGTTCTTTGGTCCTAGATTGGTTACCTGGCAGTGTAAAAAACAAACGTCTGTGGCGTTATCTACATGTGAAGCGGAGTATGTTTCTGCTAGCAGTTGCTGCTCTCAGATCTTGTGGATACAGCAACAGATGCGCGACTACGGTTTGCAGTTTCTTAACACACCTCTTTTTGTTGATAATGATGCCGCTATTAATATAACAAAAAATCCAGTACATCACGCTAAAACTAAACACATCGAAATTCGTCATCACTTTATTCGTGATTGCTTTGAGAAAAAGTTGATACGAATTGAGAAAATTCACACTGACGAACAGAAAGCTGATTTACATACCAAAGCTTTTGATAAAAATCGGTTTAAATATTTGTTAAAACTGAATGGTATGAAGCTTTTTTCAGTGTCGGATGGCATAATTGGCGTTGATGAGAGTACTGTTGCGGATGAAGACGAGAAACAATCTGCAATGGTTTGTCGAATTTTTACTTGTTTTGGTATTTAGGGGGAGTAGATGTTTGTATATAGTTTATTTTCAGAAAATACAAAAACAGTAAAAAATGCAAAAATACAAAAACATGATAAAATCTGAAAAAGAGCTTGTGTATATAGGGAAAATGATAGTACATCGGCTAGACTATTACAGTATGCTAAAGATTTGTAAAGTATAAAAGAGTTAAACAATCTCACTGATGATGTGTCGATAGGTTTTCACACATTTAGTAAATTTATTCGGGATATAAACCTAAATTCAAACTGGTGAATTTGTGGGGAACACTACTTGGATATATAGGTAACCCCTGAAATCTCGTTTGAAAGGTCTCTTAATCTGATATACTAGGTCTTTATACTCAATGATGTCTGGGGTATTATTCCGGGACTTCTGCTGAACGGTGGTTCTGACCTAGTCCCTGGATAATGCTTGCTGCAATGCTTGAAACACAGCATTAAACCCTTAGCATGCCGATGAAACAATAACATTGATAGTCGCTGCTGTTGTATGCAAAAAGATCCTCTAAAGGGGACACACCGAAAAGTCGAAGCTGATATCTCTCTGCGTATACGGAAGTATCGACCTGAGATCCCTCGGCCCTCGCATACCTAATTTATATACAGATATCATTGTAGTATACTCACCTGTAAGACTGATTATTGAGATTCTGGATACGGGAGTATATTCAAGAGGTGGGACACATGAATGAGCTAAGTTCATAATTCATCTAAATCGTATCCTGAGTAAATTGAAATTTGTGTGAGAATTTAAGATGGATCAGTATATCGACAATCGAGGTGAATTGTTTAAGTCTGAGTATGAAATGAAGCTTAACGGTACTTGTAATTTGTCTGAAAAGCTGATATGATTCCCTGACACGCTTAACCAAAAATATGTTTGTAAATAGTTTACTTAGTTTACTTTCTGCAATTTAAGTTTTCTGTATTTCATTTCTTAGTTTAGAACACTTTGATAAAATCCAAAAAGATTTTATTTCTGCTTTATTTTCCGACAAACCAAAGTGGAGAGTTGATTGTTGGATTCTCAGATGTTTGAAGCAGATGCAGGAGATTCTGGACTGGAGAATGAGGAGAGCTTACTTTGATGAAGTTTGAATTGTTTGAAAAGTTAAAAACAAGTTCATTAATTTGATACTTGTTATTTTCAGAAAATGTTTGAAATTGTTGTTTTAAAATCAGTATTGATTCGTCAAAAGATCAACCAAGGTCATTAATTTGGACTTGGTAGATTAATCAAGTGATCAGGGTCATTAACTTGGACCTGAATACTTGAGTGGATTTCTAAAACTGATTAAGTTTGTGAGTTATGTTTGAAAGATAGAATTGTAATGTTTATTGGTTGAGTAACAGGTTTGGACTTCATTATTCCCAATGGAAGTTAAATGTCAAAGCTTGAACCAGATATCTCAGATTCTAGAAAATCGAGAGGGGGAGTCTGTGAAAGGGGGATTCTGGATCAACAGTCAAAGGGAAAATGGAAGTTAGAGACAGGTTGTGTTTCTGAAGCTTGTGAAGATAGAATGCTTATGATGAAAAGACATAGAGTTAGAGAAAAGACTAAGACTGAAGACTCAGGATCTGAAGACTACGTCAACATCCAAGGGGGAGTCTGTTGGTGCATGAGAATGTCTGTTGACTTCATCTACATCAAGCCTTGAGTCAAGATATATCAAGATTAGAGCTTAAAAGTCAAGATTAGGATTTATAATGTTATTTCGCTTATGTGAACAATGTTTAGATGGGATTTCGCTTTTAGGGACATGGTGATTTCGCTCATGTGGTCTTGACATAAAAGCGAAATCAGTTACATGTGATTTCGCTTATATGGTATGCCATATGAGCGGAATCAGCTCAACTATATATACCTCACATGTGTCATTAGGTAAGGACATTGGAGCGAAATCAGGTCATGTGATAGGTGCTGAAACTCTGTCAATTTTGTATCAGAAAGCATTAATAAAGAAGAAATTGAAAGGAATAGCTGTTGTTACGTTGGGTATACTGATTCCGCCTTTATACGTAATGTTGAACTACCTTGACTGATCGTTTAGGGTCACGACACGGTCCAACAGGGTTCATCAATGGAACCATCAACAAACCGGAGAAGAAGATCCCACCTACATGGCATGGATGAGATGCGATGTCACGGCCCCCGACCCGGTTTGACCCGTTTCAGGAGCCGCGGAACAGAAATCCTGTGGTATTTAATTAACAGCGGAAGTTTCTTCAGGATCCTTTTAAAACTGAAATATTTCCCGATTATTTTATTTCACAACTCGGGATAAAACCCGGTAATTTACAATATTTAGATTTCACGGGAAAATCTTTTATTTTACAAAACATGTTTCTTTATTTTTATACTGAGCCACTTCCTTAAGCTGATAGTGCTTCACGACACTTTTCCTGGATCACAACAGATCACCTGAAACATGTTTGAAAAAGGTTTTGTCAGCGGGAAATACTGAGTGAATCATTCTATTTATGAAAACGACTCGTTTGTTATAATTTACAGTATTAAGAGAGAATACAATGTTTCCAGATATCAAACCAAATACCCACAGTATTTGTCACTCGAACATCCATCGGTAGCCTCTTTGCCCGATGGTGTCTGTGACTATGGTCATATCACTCATTGGCTAACTCGTTGTCCAATAGTGACAGTTATCAAGTAATGTATACAAAACCCCACATACCGGCTGTAACTTGGGTGATTACATAAACTTAATCACTGTAATTATAACTTTTGAAAATAAACATGATTTCAAAAGTAATTTGATAAAAAGAGAATGACTCACATTGTAGATTTAATTTGAGCAGAGCCTAGCCTACTGATTAGCCTTTTTATCCTAAATTTAATAACAAGCACACAATTCTGGGTTAGTAATCAATACAGCATTTACGATAACTCACGAGATCAAATTCTCACAACGAACGACAAAGTGCGATACTTAAACATCCATCGAATTAACGACGAACGACAAAGTACGATACTTAAACATCCATCGAATTAACGACGAACGACAAAGTATAACCCTAATGTGGGCGGCACTTAAACATCCATTGGATATATTGATCGGTCGGAAAATGAATCGTAATAGCGATCGAGTTATTACCCTGATTGCGGCGTTGATTAGTGAATCGTGTGTGTTAATTTGTGTAAACAGAACTTATCTCAGTCTACGAAACGAATTTCTTCGTCGTTCAAGCGCCAAACTTCGATTGCCAATGTCTGCTATTTATAGTGAAATTTTGGCAAGGCTTACGGACCGTAACAATTAACCCTTACGGTCCGTAAGGGACACCTAATTTTTATAGAGTAGCCACGTCTGGGACTAGCCTAGCTGAGTCAGTAGTTTCGTAAATTTTAAATTTGACAACGTTTTATGCAGATAATCGTTAACTAGGTTTTACCCCCCCCCCCCCCCCCGAGTTTTAGGGGCCCTGATCCTGATTCCGATTGTTCTGAAAATTTTAGGGTTTGTGCAGAATCACTTGGGTGTCTCCATTAGGGTTTCCTATTGGTTAAATAATATAATAATTAGGACTTTTGATGAGAGTTGTTACAATTTCCCCACCTTAATAAAAATCTCGTCCTCGAGATTTACTGGAACAATTGAGGATACTTTCGCTTCATTTCTGATTCCAGTTCCCAAGTGTATTCGGGTCCTCGTTTCGAATCCCACTTGACTTTAACTAGCACTAGTCGTTTGTGCTTGAGAAACTTCACTTTTCTGTCTTCTATCTGAAGAGGTTTCTCAACAAATTTTAACTTTTCGTTTACCTCTATATCTTGGAGAGGTACTACCAAAGATTCGTCTGATAGACATTTCTTGAGATTGGATACATGAAATACATCATGTACTCCAGCTAACTCTTCTGGTAGTTGTAAACGATAAGCAACTGGTCCTATACGTTGGATCACTGGAAATGGTCCTACGTATCTTGGACTTAGCTTTCCTTTCTTACCGAATCTAACAACTCCTTTCCAAGGGGAAACTTTCAACATTACTCTGTCTCCAACTTGGAATTCTAATGGCTTGCATCTATTGTCTGCATAACTCTTCTGGCGATCCCGAGCAGTCTTAAGCCTTTCCTTGATTTGAGTAATCTTATCAGTCGTCTCTTGCACTATTTCAGGACCTGACAATTGATTTTCTCCTATTTCTGCCCAACAAACTGGAGTTCTGCACTTTCTTCCATACAGTGCTTCAAATGGGGCATTTTCGATACTTGAATGATAACTATTGTTATAGGAGAATTCAATTAATGGTAAATGATCATCCCAGTTTCCACCAAAATCTATTACACATGCTCGGAGCATGTCTTCTAGAGTTTGGATCGTCCTTTCACTTTGTCCGTCTGTTTGTGGATGATATGCCGTGCTTAGATTTAGTCGAGTTCCCATTGCTTCTTGGAAACTTTTCCAGAAATGAGAAGTGAAACGACTATCTCTATCTGATATAATGGAGAGTGGAACTCCATGTAGAGATACGACTTCATCTACATACAACTTTGCCAATCTTTCCATGCTAAAGGTTTCTTTCATAGGCAGAAAGTGAGCAGATTTGGTTAATCGATCCACAATTACCCAAATCGCATCATTACCTTTTCTGGTTTTGGGTAACTTAGTAACAAAATCCATTGTTATAAGTTCCCATTTCCATACAGGCATCTCTAATTGTTGTAGTAGACCTGAAGGTTTCTGATGTTCTGCCTTAACTTGTGAACAAGTAAGACACTTAGAAACATATCTAGCTATATCCTTTTTCATACCTATCCACCAGAAATTCTTCCTTAAATCTTGGTACATCTTATTGTTTCCTGGATGAATTGTATACCTTGACTTATGGGCTTCTTCTAAAATCTTATTTCTTAATTCTCCTTGCTTAGGTACCCAAATTCTGCTTTTGTGGAATTTCCAAATTCCATCAGCTCCTTGCTCTAATTCTTTTATTCGTCCTTTCATTCCTTCAGCATTATCTTGGATTGCTGTTTCCTGAACATTCTTTATTTGTTCCATTAAATCTAATTGTAGATTTAATCTGAGAGCACGAACTCTTCTTTGGTTCTCATGATATTTACGACTTAAGGCATCTGCAACTACATTTGCCTTTCCTTCGTGATACTGAATATCACAGTAGTAATCACTTAAGATTTCCATCCATCTCCTTTGCCTCATGTTTAACTCTTTTTGCCCAAATATATATCTTAAACTTTTATGATCTGTATAGATAGTAAACTTACTTCCGTACAGATAATGTCTCCAGATTTTCAGGGCAAAAATTACAGCTCCTAATTCTAAATCATGAGTTGTATAATTTTCTTCATGCTTTTTCAACTGTCTTGAAGCATACGCAATTACCTTCTTGCGTTGCATAAGCACACATCCAAATCCTAGTTTTGAAGCATCACAATATACTTCAAAATCTTCAGTTCCTTCTAGTAAGGCTAAGATTGGAGCATTGGTTAATTTATGCTTCAAGATTCTAAAGGCTTCTTCTTGTTTAGGTCCCCAATCAAACTTAACTGCTTTACAGGTTAGCTTAGTTAATGGTACAGCTATTTTGGAAAAATCCTTAATAAACCGTCTATAATAGCCAGCTAAACCTATAAAACTTCTAATTTCCATTGCAGTTTGTGGAACCTTCCAATTGGTAATTGCCTCTATCTTAGCAGGATCTACGTAAATACCTTCGCGATTCATCATGTGTCCTAAGAATTGCACTTCTTGCAACCAAAATTCACACTTTGAGAATTTGGCGTAAAGCTTTTCTTTTCTTAACAAAGTTAAGAGTAAATGCAAGTGCTGACAATGTTCGCCCTGACTTTTTGAATAAATAAGTATATCATCTATGAAGACAATTACAAATTTATCCAAATACGGTTTACAGATCCTATTCATCATGTCCATGAATGCTGCAGGTGCATTCGTTAACCCGAAGGGCATGACTGTAAACTCATAATGACCATACCTAGTTCTGAAAGCAGTTTTAGGTATGTCCTCTTCTTGTACCTTCAATTGATGATATCCGGAGCGTAAATCTATCTTAGAAAAATATCTAGCTCCTTGAAGTTGATCGAAAAGATCATCAATCCTAGGTAATGGGTATCGATTCTTAATTGTAACCTTATTCAATTCTCTATAATCGATACACATTCTCATTGAACCATCCTTTTTCTTAACAAACAACACAGGTGCTCCCCACGGGGATGAACTAGGTTGTATGAAACCTTTACTTAGTAATTCATCTAATTGCTTTTTCAGTTCTAACATTTCTGTGGGTGCTAACCGATAAGGTGCCTTATCTATCGGTATAGTTCCTGGAATTAAATGAATCCTAAATTCTACTTCCCTATCTGGTGGTAACCCTGGTAATTCTTCTGGGAATACCTCTGGGTATTCTGAGACTACAGGAATTTCCTTAAGTTCTTTACCCTTAGTGCTAATGATTACTGAAATCATATACACTATTCCTTGTTTTCGTTCATAATTAGCAACTTTCATTACTGATATGAACTTCATAGGCTTACGTGGTTTATCCCCTGTAATCATAATCACTTCTCCAGTGGGTGCCTGAATTTCTATAGAGTTCTTATCACAGAGAATTTGAGCATGGTTGGCTATTAACCAATCCATTCCTAACACAATATCGAATTCAGCTAATTTCATAGGTAACAGGTTTGCAGAAAATTTATGACCTAACAGTCCTATTTCTATATTTTGCAAAACCTTATCTATTTTAACTGAATTCCCATCAGCCGTTTCGACTATAAAAATCTGCCTAATGTTGGTTAAGGGTATATTAAGAGCTTGGCAGAATGAAGTATTAATAAAACTTTGGTTTGCACCAGAGTCAAATAATACTTTGGCATAAATGTTGTGAACTAAGAACGTACCGGCTAACACATCAGGAATCATTTCGGCTTCCTGAGTAGTTAACTGAAATGCTCTGACATTCTTCTTAGTAGCTCCATCGGTTGTCTTGGCTTTGTTGTCTGCTGGTTTGACCAATTTAGGACATTCTGGTCTAAAATGTCCCTTTTCTCCATAGTTATAGCAGACTCTTGTTTTCTTTCTGCATTCCTCTTCACGATGTCCTACCATTTTACAAAAATTGCAGGTTACATTACATCTTCCAAAATGTTTCGTTCTGCAATTCCTGCAAAATGGCGGATTAGAAGATTGCCCTGTTCCTCTTTTCTTGAAGCTGTTATTATTACCCATACGAAATCCTTGGGTAATTTTCTGAGCCAGTTCCTTCTTCCTATTTTCATCTTGCGTGCGTACCAGTTCGTCGGTTAAGGTATTAGCTAATTCCACCGCATCGTCAATCGTACGAGGTCTCGTAGCTTTAACGATGTTACGGATTTCACTAATCAATCCCCAAATATAGCGAGAAATGAGTACCGGTTCTGGCGAAGCCAGCGTTGGTACCACTCTAGCATATTCGAAGAATGTCGAAGTATAACCGCGACAATCTACACCCATCATTCTATGATTTAAAAACTTATTTGCCATTTGATCTCTTTCATATTCGGGACAGAATTTTCTTTCTACAAGACTCTTAAATTCTTCCCATTTCATGGTATAAGCCCTATTTCTTCCTTTAGCCTGGAGCACCGTGTTCCACCATTCTAGCGCCCCTTCTTTGAAAAGGTTTGACGCGTACATGACCTGATCATCCTGAACACATTTACTTATGGCAATTACTGCCTCGGTTTTCTCTAACCAACGTAGTGCCGCAGTCGCTCCTTCATTGCCTGCAAACTCAGTGGGTTTACAAGCAAGAAATTCTTTATAAGTGCAACCAGGTGTTGCAGCTTTCATTTTCTTAGGGAGCGGAGCTTGCCGTGGTTCATTATCATCATTAACATGATCATTGCCTCCGTTTACACTATTACTGAAGTTATCTTCAGAAATACGTTTACTAGGAACGATTTGTTGAGGTTCTATTGGATTTTTAACAGCAGCAACGAATGCTGGAATAGCATTGGCTATCCCTTGAGCAACGATATTTTCTATATCCTGCCTAGTCATATATTGATCCCCCGGTTGTTGCTCAGATTGATTAACTTCATTTACTGGTTCATTACTAGCGTTTTCCATCTGATATGTAATTTTTATTAGTATTGAATA
Source organism: Helianthus tuberosus (assembly GCA_030545235.1). NCBI lineage: Eukaryota > Viridiplantae > Streptophyta > Magnoliopsida > Asterales > Asteraceae > Helianthus > Helianthus tuberosus. The sequence goes on from CM060448.1 coordinate 2,174,817, forward strand.
AATAACAATTATAAAGCAATCATATTAAAAATACACATATAGCCAAAACTATCAATTTCTCGATTCCCATTTTATATATCTTATAGTATTCATCAATACACACTATTATCTTACAAAGTTTTATTTGTAGTTATTTTACAGACTGATTTTACTTATTACTATTACACAACCACAGTTCCATAAAACCACTATCTTTTGTCAATTGGTATTTTAGTAACGGTGTTCCCTCTTATCGTAATTCCAGGAGATCTGTCCCAAAATCTCTTGGATCCTATTCCCAGCATCCACTAGTTCTTTGTCAAAATGACAGAGTTCATCTATTTTCTCGTTACTCATTGGTGGATTTGGTAAAGGTTCTAGATTGTACTTAGGAAAAAAACTTATAGGGATGGTTTTGTAATAGTATTTCATTATTCAACCATTCGTCTATTTGCGAGTGGATTGAAAGGTTTGGAATAGCTGGTTCTAAGTTCATTGGTAGTTGTGTTTCAAGAGAATGAATAAAATCATTTTCATTAATAGGCTCAATAGTATCATCGTTTGCCATTATAAAATCTAGTTCTTCTTGAGATGGTAACCCCTCAATTTGCCTAGAGCTTTCCCCAATTTCCAATTTCTTAGGCTTGGTTTTCTCGAGAGGTAAAGCGTTGTATTCTATAGGTTCTTCTATGTCTGGTATATACCTATTGAAATCTCTGGAAACCTCTATTCTTACCGGATAAAGATTTAAATTCTGAAGGGTGTCAGACAAATTACTCATGCTGTTTAGCAAAATTCACAAAATTACTAAGTTAAAAACCATAACAAAATTTTATAGAAAACTTTTAAATATTATTTTATACTGGGTAAGGTTTCTAGACTGTAGGTAATCCGGGTACTAAAACTTTGAGTCAAATTATTTTAAAGATTTATATTTACTGCTACAGTGGCTAGCATATAAAGATCTGCCCATAATGTACACAATTAATCAGATAATAAAACACATAATCATAAAATAATAATTAATAAAAATTAAGTATTTTCTCAATACTTAATTGGCTTAAATCAGTGGCTCTGATACCACCTTTTTCTGTCACGGCCCCCGACCCGGTTTGACCCGTTTCAGGAGCCGCGGAACAGAAATCTCGTGGTATTTAATTAACAGCGGAAGTTTCTTCAGGATCCTTTTAAAACTGAAATATTTCCCGATTATTTTATTTCACAACTCGGGATAAAACCCGGTAATTTACAATATTTAGATTTCACGGGAAAATCTTTTATTTTACAAAACATGTTTCTTTCTTTTTATACTGAGCCACTTCCTTAAGCTGATAGTGTTTCACGGCACTTTTCCTGGATCACAACAGATCACCTGAAACATGTTTGAAAAAGGTTTTGTCAGCGGGAAATACTGAGTGAATCATTCTATTTATGAAAACGACTCGTTTGTTATAATTTACGGTATTAAGAGAGATTACAATGTTTCCAGATATCAAACCAAATACCCATAGTATTTGTCACTCGAACATCCATCGGTAGCCTCTTTGCCCGATGGTGTCTGTGACTATGGTCATATCACTCATTGGCTAACGCGTTGTCCAATAGTGACGGTTATCAAGTAATGTATACAAAACCTCACATACCGGCTGTAACTTGGGTGATTACATAAACTTAATCACTGTAATTATAACTTTTGAAAATAAACATGATTTCAAAAGTAATTTGATAAAAAGAGAATGACTCACATTGTAGATTTAATTTGAGCAGAGCCTAGCCTACTGATTAGCCTTTTTATCCTAAATTTAATAACAAGCACACAATTATGGGTTAGTAATCAATACAGCATTTATGATAACTCACGAGATCAAATTCTCACAACGAACGACAAAGTGCAATACTTAACCATCGAATTAACGACGAACGAAAAAGTACGATACTTAAACATCCATCGAATTAACGACGAACGACAAAGTATAACCCTAATGTGGGCGGCACTTAAACATCCATTGGATATATTGATCGGTTGGAAAATGAATCGTAATAGCGATCGAGTTATTACCCTGATTGCGGCGTTGATTAGTGAATCGTGTGTGTTAATTTGTGTAAACAGAACTTATCTCAGTCTACGAAACGAATTTCTTCGTCGTTCAAGCGCCAAACTTCGATTGCCAATGTCTGCTATTTATAGTGAAATTTTGGCAAGGCTTACGGACCGTAACAATTAACCCTTACGGTCCGTAAGGGACACCTAATTTTTATAGAGTAGCCACGTCTGGGACTAGCCTAGCTGAATCAGTAGTTTCGTAAATTTTAAATTTGACAACGTTTTATGCAGATAATCGTTAACTAGGTTTTACCCCCCCTGAGTTTTAGGGGCCCTGATCCTGATTCCGATTGTTCTGAAAATTTTAGGGTTTGTGCAGAATCACTTGGGTGTCTCCATTAGGGTTTCCTATTGGTTAAATAATATAATAATTAGGACTTTTGATGAGAGTTGTTACATGCGATGCCATGATAAAGAGGTGGCTAACTACGGCCATGGAAAAGGAAATCAGAAGCAGTGTAAAATATGCCAGTACTTCAGCAGAGATATGGAAAGATCTGTCCAAAAGATTCGGGAAAGAGAGTGCCCCTAGGGCATATGAGTTGAAACAACAATTGGGAAACACACGATAGGAGGGAGCATCGGTTTCTGCCTACAACACCAAAATGAGGGGAATATGGGATGAGATCCAGTCCGTCTTGCCTATGCCAAGGTGTTCGTGCAGTGGCTGCAGTTGTGATGTTGGAAAGAAGACAATGGAAAGGCTTGAAAAGGAAAGGCTATATGAGTTCTTAATAGGTCTAGATGCAGAGTTTTCAGTCATCAAGACTCAGATCCTCGCCATGAAGCCGACACCAACATTGGGCACTGCCTATCACCTTGTTGCTGAAGATGAACAGCAGGGGAGTATATCGGTTGGAAAGAAAGGGACAATGGAAGCAGCCGCCTTCCAAGCAGTGTAAAAAGGGAACCGAAGCGGTAACTCCTCACAAGGAAAAAAATGGCAGCGATCAGAGAAGGGAACCACATGTGAGAAGACTGATCATTGCACTGTTTGTGGGAGAGATGGTCACAACAAGGACGGGTGCTTCAAGGTTATAGGGACCCAGATTGGTGGCCGGGTAAGAAAAGTAAAGAAAGGGTCAAACCGAAAGTAGCTTTGGTAGAGACCGAAGGATCTAGCCCCATACCCGGTTTAACCGATGATCAATATCAACTCCTTCTCAAGCAGTTTGGAGCAACCAGTGATACTCCCAATGATCAGATGCCACCCGTTGCAAACATGGCAGGTAAAGTATATGATAAAAATAACTGGGTAGTTGATTCAGGTGCAACGGAGCACATAACACATCAGGTAAGCATGTTTGATGATATGAAACATGGAATCAACGAGCTTCCAGTGACTATTCCAAATGGACGGTCGATTGCAGTCAAGGGTAAAGGGGCTATTACATTGCCTGGTGGGACCATAGTGAATGGAGTGTTGCATGTCCCAGATTTCTTTTGTAACCTATTGTCCGTCAGGCGTCTGACCAAAGATCTTCGATGCTCAATAATGTTTTTTCCTGATTTCTTTGTAATGCAGGACTTGGAGTCGAGGAGCTTGATTGGAACGGGAACATGTGATGATGGACTCTACCGAATGGGGGAACTAAAGAATGGAAGAAGGGCTATGTTGGTTGATGCAAGTTTGTGGCACAAGCTTCTTGGTCATGCGTCAAGTCAAAAACTTTGTCATCTTGATTTCTTTAAACATGTATCTGTCAATTCAGTTAATAAAGACTTTTGTGATTCATGCATGAAGGCTAAACACACAAGACTCCCATTTCCTGTTAGTTCCATTAAAACCACAGCACCCTTTGACATGATACACTGTGACATATGGGGTGGGTATAAGACCCCATCTTCCAATCAATCTTGATACTTCCTTACCATTGTAGATGACTATAGTAGGGCAGTATGGGTATATCTATTAAGACACCAATCTGATCTGAGTAATCACGTAGTATACTTCCAAAGAATGGTGAAGACCCAGTTTGGGAAAGTCATAAAGCAAATACGATGCGACAATGGAGGGGAGTTCGTATCTAATCGAATGGTTAATTTTTATAAAGAAGAGGGAATGTTGCTAGAGACTACTTGCCCACACACCCCGCAGCAAAACGGGGTGGTTGAAAGAAAACACCGACATTTACTCGAGACAGCTCGGGCCCTCCATTTTGAGGCAAAACTTCCTGCTAAACTGTGGAGAGAATGTATACTTACTGCAGCTTACAATATCAATAGGCTTCCGTCAGAAGTCATCGACAACAAGACCCCATATGAGATCGTCCTTAATCAAGAACCCTGTCACACGCCTTTCTAAGGCGGAAGCACGAGGTGTGATCTTGAAAGGTTCTCATTGCATACGAAAGGTAAACATACTACATGCTCGTAAAATAACTCCAAATTCCATTAACAAAACATAAGTTAAGTGTTTACAACACAAATACAATATTGTCTGACAAGTTTACAACTTTATTTAAAGATGAACATCAAGGATTAGTCATTATATCACCACATGAAGTGGGATATAACAACCAAATCCTGCAAAAGAGGCACCGGAGTCTTGACATAACATAACTAAAACATAAACAACATCCAGGAGCAAGAGTGTGACCACGCGCACATCCACTTTAGTTACATGAAATACATGTGAGTTTTTGGAAAATCGTCAACATAATGTTGGTGTGAATTCATGCAGTTTTTGTATTGAACGTTTGTATACTTGAATGAAAACATGGTATGTAATTTGTATGAAACAGGTATTTCCGTAAATATAAGGAAATCGAGATCGCTAATGGTTTGCAAGCCATTAACATGTGACACGACATAGGAAGCATCCAAACCATAGGCATTTTTAGCTGTCAAATCCACGACTGTCGATTCACGACTAGAGACACAAAAGCACTGCTTGGTACTAGAATGACCAAGAGTGTGGCTGCCTGAAACCCGTTAGATCTAACCTTTTGTTCCGCGGTCTTGGTATGTAACTGATTAATGGTGCTTATGGCACCCTATTCGTGACATGATCTAAAGTATCATTCCTTAGTTTTTGTATCCAACATACCATAACACATGTATTTTCCCCAAGTTTAGAAAACAAGTAAAAAGTTTAAAAGTGGGCACATGAACTCACAACTTTGTGTATCCTGTGCCGTAAACTTCACCGGTTGGATTTTATAGCGTCGTGACCTATACGTGTTTTATTAACGTTAGTCACTTAGACTTGTATCGCACAAGTACAAGTCACAATCTTTTATGTATGTGTTCTTTGTTGTTAAAAATAATTTATATTTTCAACTATGTATCTTACTTATATTTTTTTCCCAAAAAATAAATATAAGTATCTTGTATTTTTCACCCGAGTTATATATTTTTGTCCAAAATACATTTTAAGTTCATAACTTGTCCATGTGCTTCTATGTATTCTCATGTATTTTGTATGTTCTTTTTTTTTTTTTTTTTGTATTTTTACTCCTTAGGAGTATTTAGTGTATTTTTCATGTCCTAATACACTATTACATATAATACATATCACATACACTTAGCACAAAATTTGGCGATCAATAAATATATATATTTTCCTCAAAAATATACATACTTAACATCAATTTTTATCTTGAAGATGTCATCATTTCTTAGCCTGAAATTTACACAAAAATTAGGGAAACATTGGTAAATATTTTTTTAGGTGAATTTTTAGAGAATAAGTTTCACCAAAACTTATATTTTTCTAAGTGTCAAAATCTTATAAAAATTTTGACATAGTTTCTCCTAAAAATGGAGGTTTCCCATGTTTTCAAAACATGTGTTTATTTTCTTTTAAAATCATCATCAATCATCAACAACACAATCAATACTTACCATATGCCAAAATCATGTAAATTACACTACATCATGAACTTGAAGTTTTTGTAAAAACTTGTAGTAACTTACCATGTTATTTAGTACGTTTAGTTACCCCTTTAAAACATATTTATTTGTTTGTAAATCACACTATTAAAAGATTTGGTCATTTACAACTTGTAAGATGATTTTTCTAAAAATATTTCTTTTGTATTTTTCTTGTTACACACATGTTTCTAGTCTTGTTTAAACACTAAAAATATGATTAGTTTACTTAGAAACCACGACTTTGTAAATCTTATAACTAATCTTGGTTTCTTGAGAAAATTATTTTTGTAATCATCTATTTACAATATTTGTATTTTGTTTAAATCATCTTTACATATGAAAACGAATTTCATCATTCAAGTTCGTGAAAACATAAAGCATGATGATCTTGGTCTTTCACAAGATCACCACGTTAACTTACAAGATCATGTTTTTAATCACAATCTAGTAGGTTTCTTATGATGTCTAACATTACTAACACAAATCATCAATCATCAAGAAGCAAATAAACACTATTCAACATGTATTCATATGTTAATAAGCTTATGTTAAAGATTCATGTTTATGTTCTTTAGTGTTCTTCATGATTAACAATGTTCATCATCTTTTAATCATCAAAATATGAAGTAAAAACAAGTTACAAGAAGCTTACTACTAGCACAAAGGCAAGGGAAGAACACTAGAAGTTAAAGATGATAAATGTGTTGGATAATGACAAATGGGAGAGGTCCTTCAAGATCCACAAGTTTCAAACTTCCTTAGACACCTTCTAGCACCTTGTGATAACTTGGGATTGGATGATCAAAGTTGAATGAAGGTGGTGGTGTGGATGATGGTTTCGGCCGAGAATGGCAAGGGTAGAGGAGAAAGTTGATGGTGTGAAGTGGGTTATGATAATGAGAGTTTAGATCTTCTTATAACCATTTATTCCTTTTAACCAATGTGTATTGTGTCCCAATAGTACATAACATGATCTATAGCATATCTAAGGAAGATCAAAGGAAATCAAGAAAGATCAAGTAAAGATCTTGATGGGGGCCACCTTGTGACCGTCCCAACCAAGGGGGGGGGGTAAAGTGTAAGTTTGATGGATAGTTAGGAGATCTAGTTAGGATTTAAGTGTATTGATTAGTGTTCATGCATATGATGTGTTATGTAGTGTGTTAGGGTGTTCGGGGATCATAACTAGCTCAGAAACATTAAAACAATGCTTCTAGTATAATTTTGGTGTTTCGGGTAGTGTCTGGTTGTTCGGTTAGATATCGGTTCGTTAAAGTGTCAAACTATTCCGTTTAGTGAACTTTAAGTACCCTTTTGTGGCACTTTTAATTCCCGACACTTAGGAAAGCATTCAGGACCATTTAGTCATATTTTTACATGTTACTAACTTGTTACAATGCTGAATTTTGCTGAAATATGTAAAATTCTGTATTTAAGGTGTGTTTCGGATGCTTTTTAGTGCATATTCTAGCTTCCGGAAAGTCTATATGTTAACCCTTGTATCCATACTTGGGTTTTAATGTATTTCAGACGTTGGACCTACTCCTTGGCCCTAATTCCATTATCTGACTGCTTTCTAAAGAGTAGCTGACACAGTGTGTTTTACCGGTGAGTTTACTAGTCTTTATGACGCAACGCTAACAGTAATGCATAAAGCAATATTTGAAGTATAAAACGTGTATGAATTCACATATATAGCATCAAATCAGACAATGTTGACATTTAAGCACATAATTGCAGATATTAAATAATTATAAAACTGTACGGAGATTACCGGTTTCGTGCCAGTTGTCACATTCTCCCCCCGTTAAAAGAATTTCGTCCCGAAATTCAGACTGAGCTATCTCTCTCAGGAGTTTTCTTGAATAGGTGGTGGTACTTTTCTTTAAACTGGTCTTCACATTTCCACGTGTACTCGGGTCCGTGCTTAGAGTTCCAACGTACTTTAACAAGTTTGACACTACTCCTCCGGGTCTTGTTGACTTTCCAGTCTGTAACCTCAACGGGTTGTTCTGTAAATCGGAGTGTGTCGTCAATATGCACTTCATCCGCAGGGATGATCACTGTTTCTTGGGTTGGACTCTTCTTGAGGTTGGACACATGAAACGTATCATGTACTCCGTTAAGTTCTTCCGGTAATTCCAACTTGTATGCCACGGTACCAATTCTTTCCAATATCCTGAATGGTCCGATGTATCGTGGATTCAACTTCCCACGTTTTCCGAATTTTACTACGCCCTTCCAAGGTGAGACCTTCAGCAAAACTTTGTCTCCCACTTCGAATTCTAAGGGTTTTCGTCTTCGATCAGCGTAGCTCTTTTGTCGATCTCGAGCCGCCTTAATGCGCTCTCGGATCTGCATGATTTTGTCGGTTGTTTCTTGAACAAGTTCGGGACCAACCATACGTTTGTCTCCAGCGTCTGCCCAACATAATGGCGAGCGGCACTTGCGGCCATATAGATCTTTGAACGGTGCAGCTTTTATGTGCGTATGGTAACTGTTATTGTAGAAAAACTCAACTAAGGGTAGGTGAGTATCCCAGCTGCCGCCTAAGTCCATAACACATGCGCGAAGCATATCTTCCAGCGTTTGTATGGTCCGCTCGCTCTGGCCGTCTGTTTGCGGATGGAAGGCCATTCTTAGATCTAGTTGAGATCCAAAGGCCTCCTGGAAGGATTGCCAGATCCTTGAGACAAAACGTCCATCTCTGTCTGAAATAATCGAGACAGGCACTCCATGACGTGCCACGATTTCTTTCAAGTACAGCTCAGCAAGCTTTCCAGTGCTATCCTTTTCTCGGATCGGCAGGAAATACGCAGACTTCGTTAATCGATCGACTATCACCCATATCATATCGTGCCCCCTAGAGGTCCTGGGTAATTTTGTTATGAAGTCCATCGAGATTTCTCCCACTTCCACATGGGTATCTCTGGTTGTTGCAGTAGTCCGGACGGTTTTTGATATTCAGCCTTAACCTTAGCACAGATTAGGCACTTTCCAACATAAATAGCAACATCGCTTTTAAGCCTCGGCCACCAATAGTATTCCTTCAAGTCTTGATACATTTTGTCCGATCCTGGATGGATCGAGTATCTCGACTTGTGAGCTTCATTAAGGATGACTTCTCGAATACCGCCATAGAGCGGAACCCAAATACGCCCCTTAAAGTATAAGGTTCCCTCTTTGTTTGGTACCAAATTCTTCAGCATACCTCGGAGGTATTCAGCTCTACGATTTTCTCCATTAAGGGCTTCTTGTTGTGCATCGTGAATGCGTGTAGTGAGGTTCGTCCGAATAGTCATTTCCAATGCTCGAACTCTTAGGGTCTTAACCCTTTCTTTTCGACTTAACGCGTCTGCTACAACGTTTGCCTTTCCAGGATGGTACTTAATCTCACAGTCATAATCGTTCAGCAACTCAACCCACCGTCGCTGACGCATGTTTAATTCCTTCTGGTCAAATATGTGTTGTAGGCTTTTGTGATCTGTGAAGATTGTACATCGAGTACCATATAAATAATGTCGCCAGATCTTCAAGGCAAACACCTCTGCGCCTAGCTCCAGGTCGTGAGTGGTGTGGTTCTTCTCATGAACTTTCAACTGTCTTGATGCGTAAGCGATGACCTTTTGGCGTTGCATGAGCACGCAACCCAAACCTTGATGCGAAGCGTCGCAGTATACCATGAAGTCTTCAGTGCCTTCGGGTAAGGATAGTATCGGTGCATCGCATAGCTTACTTTTGAGAAGTTAGAAGGCTTCTTCCTGCTTATTACCCCAGTCGTACTTCTTGTCTTTCTGCGTAAGGGTAGTCAGCGGTTGAGCTATCTTGGAGAAATTTTTGATAAATCGCCAGTAATAGCCCGCTAAGCCCAAAAATTGTCGAACTTCAGTTGGGGTTTTGGGGGCCTCCCAATTCTTTATTGCTTTAATCTTGGCTGGGTCTACATGAATGCCCTTCTCGTTCACAACGTGACCAAGGAACTGTACTTCCCGAATCCAGAATTCGCATTTTGAAAACTTTGCATAAAGTTTCTCTTTCTTCAGTAGTTCCAAAATGGTCCTGAGGTGTTGCTCGTGTTCTTCTCTCGTTCGCGAGTAAATCAGGATATCATCGATAAATACAATCATGAATTTATCGAGATATGGTTTGCAAACGCGGTTCATCAGATCCATAAATACCGCTGGCGCGTTTGTCAGTCCGAATGGCATCACAAGGAACTCGTAATGCCCATAACGCGTTCTGAATGCAGTCTTTGGCACGCTCTCCTCTTGGATCCTTAACTGATGGTATCCTGATCGTAGGTCGATCTTGGAATAGTAACTCGATCCTTGCAACTGATCAAATAAGTCATCAATCCTCGGTAGTGGGTACCGATTCTTGATAGTGAGCTTGTTCAACTCTCTATAGTCGATACACATCCGCATAGTTCCATCCTTCTTCTTTACGAACAATACTGGAGCTCCCCAAGGCGAGAATCTTGGCCTTATGAATCCTTTATCCAACAACTCCTGGAGTTGTGTAGATAATTCTTGCATCTCGGATGGTGCAAGCCGATAGGGTGCCTTGGCTACAGGAGCGGCTCCTGGAACCAAGTCTATATGGAATTCGACTTGTCGTTGCGGAGGTAGTCCTGGTAGGTCTTCGGGAAAAACATCAGGGAATTCCTTTACCACGGAATGTCTTTGAGTTTCGGCTCCTCAGCCTTCTTATCTACAACATGCGCTAGGAAAGCAACACATCCTTTCCTTAAGCACTTCTGCGCCTTCATACAACTGATGATTCGCAGAGGCACGTCTTGTTTTTCTCCATGCACGATGAGGCTTTCATCATTCGCAAGAGGGATGCGAATGATTTTCTCGTGACAAACAACTTCAGCCTTGTTCTTGGACAACCAGTCCATTCCGACCACTATATCGAAGCTACCCAATTAAATAGGTAAGAGGTCGATGCTAAATCTTCGCTCACCAAGCTCTAATGAGCAACCCCTGACAACTTCGCCCGATTCAACAAGTTTACCATTGGCTAGTTCTATGGAATAAGGAATATCTAATCTACTAGATTCTATTCCAAGCATACGTTTAAATTCCACAGACATGAAGCTATAATCGGCACCAGCGTCAAATAGTATGGATGCAAAGTGATTGTTAACGAGAAACGTACCGGTGACCACATTAGGGTCCTCGCGTGCGTTCCTTGCTCCAATCACGAATGCTCGAGCCTAAGCATTGTTCTCCCTTGGGCAGTCTTTCTTGAAATGATCTTTGCTTCCACAACCAAAGCATCCTTGATTCGGCCCAGCTCCATTACCATTCCGGTTACCATTGCCATTACCACCACCGTTTCTATTACCAGCACCGTTGCGGTTTCCATACCCGTTCCTATTACCACTTCCATTTCCTTTTCCCAAACATTTCTCAGTATGGTGACCCAGTTTTCCACACTTGTCGCATTTTAGGACGCGACAAACTCCTTCGTAATGACGCTTGCACTGGTTGCAGATGGGCAGAAACCACAGCAAGTCTTGTCACGTATCAAACGGGATTCCTTCAATACAAGAAAAGGTCAAACGTGAACATCCCCAACCCCTCCCCCAGCCTATTAAATACTCTATTGGAGTAATGTTTTAGGGTATAAAGACAAGTGTGGAAAACTGGGTCACCATACTGTCACACCCCTTTCTAAGGCGGAAGCACGAGGTGTGATCTTGAAAGGTTCTCATTACATACGAAAGGTAAACATACTACATGCTCGTAAAATAACTCCAAATGCCATTAACAAAACATAAGTTAAGTGTTTACAACACAAATACAATATTGTCTGACAATTTTACAACTTTATTTAAAGATGAACATCAAGGATTAGTCATTATATCACCACATGAAGTGGGATATAACAACCAAATCCTGTAAAAGAGGCATCGGAGTCTTAACATAACATAACTAAAACATAAACAACATCCAGGAGCAAGAGTGTGACCGCGTGCACATCCACTTTAGTTACCTGAAATACATGTGAGTTTTTGGAAAATCGTCAACATAATGTTGGTGTGAATTCATGCAGTTTTTGTATTGAACGTTTGTATACTTGAATGAAAACATGGTATGTATTTTGTATGAAACAGGTATTTCTGTAAATATAAGGAAATCGAGATCGCTAATGGTTTGCAAGGCCATTAACATGTGACACGACATAGGAAGCATCCAAACCATAGGCATTTTTAGTTGTCGAATCCACGACTGTCGATTCACGACTAGAGACACAAAAGCAGTGCTTGGTACTAGAATGACCAAGAGTACGGCTGCCTGAAACCCATTAGATCTAACCTTTTGTTCCGCGGTCTTGGTATAAGTATCTTGTATTATTTTCCCAAAAAATAAATATAAGTATCTTGTATTTTCCCAAAAAATAAATATAAGTATCTTGTATTTTTCAACTATGTATCTTACTTGTATTATTTTCCCAAAAAATAAATATAAGTATCTTGTATTTTTCACCCGATTTATATATTTTTGTCCAAAATACATTTTAAGTTCATAACTTGTCCATGTGCTTCTATGTATTCTCATGTATTTTGTATGCGTACTTTTTTGTATTTTTACTCCTTAGGAGTATTTAGTGTATTTTTCATGTCCTAATACACTATTACATATAATACATATCACATACACTTAGCACAAAATTTGGCGATCAATAAATATATATATTTTCCTCAAAAATATACATACTTAACATCAATTTTTATCTTGAAGAGATCATCATTTCTTAGCTTGAAATTTACACACAAATTAGGGAAACCTTGGTAAATATTTTTTTTTGGTGAATTTTTAGGGAATAAGTTTCATCAAAACTTATATTTTTCTAAGTGTCAAAATCTTATAAAAATTTTGACATAGTTTCCCCTAAAAATGGAGGTTTCCCATGTGTTTATTTTCTTTTAAAATCATCATCAATCATCAACAACACAATCAAGACTTACCATAAGCCAAAATCATGTAAATTACACTACATCATGAACTTGAAGTTTTTGTAAAAACTTGTAGTAACTTACCATGTTATTTAGTAGGTTTAGTTACCCCTTTAAAACATAATTATTTGTTTGTAAATCACACTATTAAAAGATTTTGTCATTTACAACTTGTAAGATGATTTTTCTAAAAATATTTCTTTTGTATTTTTCTTGTTACACACATGTTTCTAGTCTTGTTTAAACACTAAAAATATGATTAGTTTACTTAGAAACCACGACTTCGTAAATCTTATAAATAATCTTGGTTTCTGGAGAAAATTATTTTTGTAATCATCTATTTACAAGATTTGTATTTTGTTTAAATCATCTTTACATATGAAAACAAATTTCATCATTCAAGTTCGTGAAAACATAAAGCATGATGATCTTGGTCTTTCACAAGATCACCACCTTAACTTACTAGATCATGTGTTTAATCACAATCTAGTAGGTTTCTTATGATGTCTAGCATTACTAACACAAATCATCAATTATCAAGAAGCAAAAGCAACACATCCTTTCCTTAAGCACTTCTGCGCCTTCATACAACTGATGATTCGCAGAGGCGCGTCTCGTTTTTCTCCATGCACGATGAGGGTTTCATCATTCGCAAGAGGGATGCAAATGATTTTCTCGTGACAAACAACTTCAGCCTTGTTCTTGGACAACCAGTCCATTCCGACCACTATATCGAAGCTACCCAATTGAATAGGTAAGAGGTCGATGCTAAATCTTCGCTCACCAAGCTCTAATGAGCAACCCCTAACAACTTCGCCTGATTCAACAAGTTTACCATTGGCTAGTTCTATGGAATAAGGAATATCTAATCTACTAGATTCTATTCCAAGCATACGTTTAAATTCCACAGACATGAAGCTATAATCGGCACCAGTGTCAAATAGTATGGATGCAAAGTGATTGTTAACGAGAAACGTACCGGTGACCACATTAGGGTCCTCGTGTGCGTTCCTTGCTCCAATCACGAATGCTCGAGCCTGAGCATTGTTCTCCCTTGGGCAGTCTTTCTTGAAATGATCTTTGCTTCCACAACCAAAGCATCCTTGATTCTGCCCAGCTCCATTACCATTCCGGTTACCATTGCCATTACCACCACCGTTTCTATTACCAGCACCGTTGCGGTTTCCATACCCGTTCCTATTACCACTTCCATTTCCTTTTCCCCAACATTTCTCAGTATGGTGACCCAGTTTTCCACACTTGTCGCATTTTGGGACGCGACAAACACCTTCGTGATGACGCTTGCACTGGTTGCAGATGGGCAGAAACCACAGCAAGTCTTGTCACGTATCAAACGAGATTCCTTCAATACAAGAAAAGGTCAAACTTGAACATCCCCAACCCCTCCCCCAACCTATTAAATACTCTATTGGAGTAATGTTTTAGGGTATAAAGACAAGTGTGGAAAACTAGGTCACCATACTGTCACACCCCTTTCTAAGGCGGAAGCACGAGGTGTGATCTTGAAAGGTTCTCATTGCATACGAAAGGTAAACATACTACATGCTCGTAAAATAACTCAAAATGCCATTAACAAAACATAAGTTAAGTGTTTACAACACAAATATAATATTGTCTGACAAGTTTACAACTTTATTTAAAGATGAACATCAAGGATTAGTCATTATATCACCACATGAAGTGGGATATAACAACCAAATCCCGCAAAAGAGGCATCGGAGTCTTAACATAACATAACTAAAACATAAACAACATCCAGGAGCAAGAGTGTGACCGCGTACACATCCACTTTAGTTACCTGAAATACATGTGAGTTTTTGGAAAATCGTCAACATAATGTTGGTGTGATTCATGCAGTTTTTGTATTGAACGTTTGTATACTTGAATGAAAACATGGTATGTATTTTGTATGAAACAGGTATTTCTGTAAATATAAGGAAATCGAGATCGCTAATGGTTTGCAAGGCCATTAACAGGTGACACGACATAGGAAGCATCCAAACCGTAGGCATTTTTAGTTGTCGAATCCACGACTGTCGATTTACGACTAGAGACACAAAAGCACTGCTTGGTACTAGAATGACCAAGAGTACGGCTGCCTGAAACCCATTAGATCTAACCTTTTGTTCCGTGGTCTTGGTATAAGTATCTTGTATTATTTTCCCAAAAAATAAATATAAGTATCTTGTATTTTCCCAAAAAAATAAATATAAGTATCTTGTATTTTTCAACTATGTATCTTACTTATATTATTTTCCCAAAAAATAAATATAAGTATCTTGTATTTTTCACCCGATTTATATATTTTTGTCCAAAATACATTTTAAGTTCATAACTTGTCCATGTGCTTCTATGTATTCTCATGTATTTTGTATGTGTACTTTTTTTATTTTTACTCCTTAGGAGTATTTAGTGTATTTTTCATGTCCTAATACACTATTACATATAATACATATCACATACACTTAGCACAAAATTTGGCGATCAATAAATATATATATTTTCCTCAAAAATATTCATACTTAACATCAATTTTTATCTTGAAGAGATCATCATTTCTTAGCTTGAAATTTACACACAAATTAGAGAAGCCTTGGTAAATATTTTTTTTTAGGTGAATTTTTAGGGAATAAGTTTCACCAAAACTTATATTTTTCTAAGTGTCAAAATCTTATAAAAATTTTGACATAGTTTCCCCTAAAAATGGAGGTTTCCCATGTGTTTATTTTCTTTTAAAATCATCATCAATCATCAACAACACAATCAAGACTTACCATAAGCCAAAATCATGTAAATTACACTACATCATGAACTTGAAGTTTTTGTAAAAACTTGTAGTAACTTACCATGTTATTTAGTAGGTTTAGTTACACCTTTAAAACATATTTATTTGTTTGTAAATCACACTATTAAAAGATTTGGTCATTTACAACTTGTAAGATGATTTTTCTAAAAATATTTCTTTTGTATTTTTCTTGTTACACACATGTTTCTAGTCTTGTTTAAACACTAAAAATATGATTAGTTTACTTAGAAACCACGACTTCGTAAATCTTCTAAATAATCTTGGTTTCTGGAATTTGTAATCGTCTATTTACAAGATTTGTATTTTGTTTAAATCATCTTTACATATGAAAACAAATTTCATCATTCAAGTTCGTGAAAACATAAAGCATGATGATCTAGGTCTTTCACAAGATCACCACCTTAAATTACTAGATCATATGTTTAATCACAATCTAGTAGGTTTCTTATGATGTCTAGCATTACTAACACAAATCATCAATTATCAAGAAGCAAATAAACACTATTCAACGTGTATTCATATGTTAATAAGCTTATGTTAAAGATTCATGTTTATGTTCTTTAGTGTTCTTCATGATTAACAATGTTCATCATCTTTTAATCATCAAAATATGAAGTAAAAACAAGTTACAAGAAGCTTACTACTAGCACAAGGGCTAGGGAAGAACACTAGAAGTTGAAGATGATAAATGTGTTGGATAATGGCAAATGGGAGAGGTCCTTCAAGATCCACAAGTTCCAAACTTCCTTAGACACCTTCTAGCACCTTGTGATAACTTGGGATTGGATGATCAAAGTTGAATGAAGGTGGTGCTGTGGATGATGGTTTCGGCCGAGAATGGCAAGAGGGAGAGGAGAAAGTTGATGGTGTGAAGTAGGTGATAATAATGAAAGTTTAGATCTTCTTATAACCATTTATTCCTTTTAACCAATGTGTATTGTGTCCCAATAGTACATAACATGATCTATATCATATCTAAGGAAGATCAAAGGAAATCAAGAAAGATCAAGTAAAGATCTTGATGGGGGCCATCTTGTGACCGTCCCAACCAAGGGGGGGGGGGGTAAAGTGTAAGTTTGATGGATAGTTAGGAGATCTAGTTACGATTTAAGTGTATTGATTAGTGTTCATGCATATGATGTGTTATGTAGTGTGTTAGGGTGTTCGGGAATCATAACTAGCTCAGAAACATTAAAACAATGCTTCGAGTATAATTTTGGTGTTTCGGGTAGTGTCCGGTTGTTCGGTTAGATATCGGTTCGTTAAAGTGTCAAACTATTCCGTTTAGTGATCTTTAAGTACCCTTTTGTGACACTTTTAATTCCCGGCACTTAGGAAAGCATTCAGGACCATTTAGTCATATTTTTACATGTTACTAACTTGTTACAATGCTGAATTTTGCTGAAATATGTAAAATTCAGTATTTAAGGTGTGTTTCGGATGCTTTTTAGTGCATATTCTAGCTTCCGGAAAGTCTATATGTTAACCCTTGTATCCATACTTGGGTTTTAATGTATTTCAGACGTTGGACCTACTCCTTGGCCCTAATTCCATTATCTGACTGCTTTCTGCAGAGTAGCTGACACAGTGTGTTTTACCGGTGAGTTTACTAGTCTTTCTGACGCAACGCTAACAGTAATGCATAAAGCAATATTTGAAGTATAAAACGTGCATGAATTCACATGTATAGCATGAAATCAGACAATGTTGACATTTAAGCACATAATTGCAGATATTAAATAATGATAAAACTGTACGCAGATTACCGGTTTCGTGCCAGTTGTCACAAACCCGAGTATGGATACATGAGAGTCTTCGGATGCCTCGCATACTACTGGAATACGGATGCAAAGAATGATAAATTTGGTGCTAGAGGAAAGCCAGGAGTTTTTCTAGGTTACCCACAGGGCACAAATGGGTACAAGATCTATGATCTGGGAGAAAGAAAGATGGTGAAGTCAAGAGATGTGCGATTTGTGGAGCATGTGTTCCTTTTTCCAAGATTCCACAATGTGGTAAAGAAGATGAATTTTTTGAATATCCCTTTGATAAAAGCAATAACACGGCTGACACAAAAGAAAAGGAGCAAGAGGGACATGTTGGACAAAAGGAGGGGTTAGAAAGGGATGTGCATGATGTCCTCTGACATCAGACTAATGAGGATGATGTTAACAACACACAACCCTTTGAAACTGATGTTGATAATTCCAACTTTTTGGAAGAAGGTGTCACATTACATCTCCCATGAGCCCACATGAATTCACTGATCAAGAACAAGTACTAAATGATCACACTGTGGATTTAGATGATACTCCTACTCCGGATGATAATCAAGCAGCAGAAATGAGAGCTCAAAGGCATCGGGTTTTGCCCAAGCGCTTCGATGATTATAGTGTTAAGCTTCCCCCTTCGGTTGATCCCACACAATCCTCTTCCAATCTGGCTGCCTCGACGGTACACTCTCTTGCTAATTACATGTCTTATGACAATTTTTCTAATGCTCACAAAGTCTTTCTTACGGCTATCACTAACAATGATGAGCCAAGATCTTTTCTACAAGCATCGCAGAATGAGCCATGGAGAAACGCAATGAGTAAAGAAATCAAGGCACTGGAAGAAAATAACACGTGGACCCTTGAAACTCTACCAAAAGAGAAACGAGCTATTGAATCCAAGTGGGTTTACAAGATCAAGTACAAGCCTAATGGTGAGGTTGAACGGTACAAGGCACGTCTAGTAGCCAAGGGATACACGCAACAAGAAGGTATTGATTTTCATGACACCTTTGCACCCCTGGCGAAGTTAGTCACAGTACGAACACTCTTGGCTGTTGCTGTAAAGAAAGATTGGATCATTGGTCAGTTAGATGTAAATAACGCGTTCTTGCATGGTGATCTTGACGAGGAAGTTTACATGAAGATTCCTCAAGGGTTTTCACGAGAAGGAGAGACACGTGTTTGCCGTTTGCGAAAGTCAATTTATGGTTTAATGCAAGCCTCTCACGCAACTGGTATCAAAAGTTCACTAAGGTACTCATCGGCCTAGGCTTTCGTCAGTCAGTTGCCGATCATTCCCTGTTCATTTTCAAGAAAGAAGGAGTCTTTGTTGCAGCCCTTATATAACTGGACGACGTGATCATTGTGGGCAATAATCAGAGACAAATTAATATCACAAAGTTTGTGCTTGACAAGGAGTTTAGCATAAAGGACCTCGGACCTCTTAAGTACTTCTTGGGGATTGAGGTTACCCGTACGGGGGAGGGACTAGTTCTAACACAACGAAAGTATGTCTTAGACATCCTTAACGAGTGTGGATTGCTGGGTTGTCGGCCTAGTTTGTTCCCAATGGAGCAAAACCTCAAGTTGGATATGTGTGAAGACACAGAGCGGGTTGATGCAAACCAATACCGTAGACTCGTTGGCAAGCTTCTTTACTTGCAAGCAACTAGACCAGACATTACACACTCAGTGAATGTTTTAAGTCAGTTTGTGTCTGATCCATGTGAGCCACATCAGGAAGCTGCACTTTGAGTGCTACGGTATCTAAAGACAACACCAGGACAGGGTATCTTACTTTCGAAAGATGGTGATTTAGAGGTGTCCACTTACTGTGATTCTGGCTGGTTAGGGTGCCCATATACACGACGATCTCGAACTGGTTACTTACTTCTGCTTGGTGGTGCTCCTATTTCATGGAAGTCCAAGAAACAATCAGTTGTGTCCAGGTCATCTGCAGAGGCTGAATATCGGGCAATGGCTACCACAGTAAGTGAAGTTCTTTGGGTTCGTTTTCTTTTGAAGGAACTTGATGAACCGCCCAGCAAACCAACAACCCTTTATTGCGATAATCAAGCTGCTAGACACAATGCTAACAACCCTGTATTTCATGAACGGACCAAGCACGTGAAAATAGATTGCCACTTTGTGAGGGAACGAGTTGAATCGGGGGAAATTTTGCCAATGCACATCGCCACGAAGTCTCAAATAGCCGACTTGTTTACAAAAGCTCTCGGGTCCCAACACTTGAACTCGTTATTGCTCAAGCTGGGCATTCGTAATCTACATGCGCCAGCTTACGGGGGAGTAAAGGATAATAACTAACATGCATGGATATATGCATGTGGATAGCATTATCTATCTAGTGATTTGATTTGTTTAGTTAGTTCCTAGTTTTTCTGCTATTTTGTTTTGCATGGGTTCTATATGTACGCTCATTTTCAATGAATGAATCAAGCTTGGTAGCAATTTGTTTTTCAATTAAAGTTTCCTACTACATCATACGAAAAATATACTATTAGTCTATTATATATAATAAATGAAAGTGATTTGGGCCACGTGTCACTTAATTAGGGCATCCTCAGTTCTATTTTCCCGCCCAACAGTACCACACTTCCATCCCTTTTATACTCCCTCCATCTCCTTTTTTCCTTTTCAAAACCCTGAATCTGAATCTTCTTCTCCTTCTCCTTCTCCTGTACTCTTCTCCCTTCTTAATCAAAGATCAAACCAAATCATCTCATCATGAATCATTCAGTCTTTGTAATTTTCATGTCTGATTCTACCATGAAGAGGTAATATCTAGCTTTTGTAATTATCATCCCGAGCTATAGTTGGGAAGATTCTTTCATCTTCTTCGTCGACAAGGTTCTTCCATTTGAGGTTTGATTTGTATGTTTATAGATCTGTGTTGATTTCTTCTTATTTTAATATAAAGTTTTAATTAAACCCTAATTTCTAATCGTAATCTCATCATATGGTTCCATGGTTGTTGTCATCGATGGTCATCAAAGTTGAAATCTGCTTACCTGCAGATAGATTTCTGCCATGAACTGGTATGTTTGAATATGTTCAGAAACTAAGGGTTTTTTTCTTAACGGTGATGATATGAGTACAACATCTGTTGATTATTGATCTTTGAATATGTTCACCGATTATTCTTTTTGAAATTAGGGTTTCATTTGCTTGAGATTTGAATCTTCTGATTGTTGAAGCCTTTGAAGCCGATCATTTTAAATTTCCAGTTCCCGAGGTATTATCTGTTTGTAACAGCAGTGGTTCAGCATCTACAGTGGATTCAACATCAGGTGTTTACTATTATTGTTTGATGTTGTTTGCTATTGTTGTTTGATGTTGTTTGCTATTATTGTTTGATGTTGTTTGCTATTATTGTTTGATGTTGTTTGCTATTGTTGTCAAGTAAGGTAAAAATGGCCATTCTAATTACCTGAATATTGCGTATGATATCCTTTTAATTTTAATCGCCCAACAAGTTTTTTGGTTTGTATCTTTCATATTTCATTATGATTTGTATGCTTTTAGGGTTTGATTTTATATTGGTCATCACATTAATGGTGAGTACTTAAGAATATTGGATGGTTTACTTAGTTTTATTTTGGGTATTTTTGGATGATTTCATCCATTTCTTTAGATAGTTCATGATTGAAGATGCAGTTGAAGGGATCATTTGAGTGAAATGAATGTTGATTTATTAGAAGATGCAGTTGAATGTATCTTAAATAAGGTAATAATTGCATTACTTCCCTGTTGAAAAATAGAATTGATAAATTTAGGGAAAGTAAGGTTGAAAGATGTTAACCGAACAGTGGAGATCTCATTCTACAGTTTCGATAAATTAAGGGTATTCTCATATAATTCTTCCTAGATGCTTCCAATGAAGCGGCACTTTGGACATCTGTTGTCTTCAAACATCTATTATCTATTATCTATTATCTATTCTATCTATTATATATAATAAATGGAAGTTATTTGGGCCACGTGGACCAAATCACTTTCATTTATTATATATAATAAATAGAATAGATAATAGATAATAGATGTTTGAAGAACAACAGATGTCCAAACTGCGGATTCTTTGGAAGCAGCCAGGAACCATTATATGAGAATACCCTTAATTTATCGAAGCTGTAGAATGAGATCCTCCACTGTTGGGTTATCATCTTTCAACCTCACTTTCCCTAAATTTATCAATTCTATTTTTCAATAGGGATGTAAAGCAATTATTCCTCTCAATCAAATAGACCGACCCTTGCTTCCTCTCAAAGTGTTATGGAATGGTTATAACAGCTGATCATGCTAAGGACTGTTATAACTAACCACTGCTCCTTATAAACACTTATGGACTTAAATAGTGATGAGGCCTATCCACTGTTGAAGACAAATCCCTATTAAAGTTCCATGTGCTAAGGACTGTTATAACTAACCACTGCTCCTTATATAATCATCGTTCCAGTATCATTGTTCCAACATCGTCGTTTCAATGAAGCTTCCCATCACACATCAACCTTTCAATATCGATGTTGCAATATAATTATTGCAACATCGTGAAAAGTTGCATGTGCTACCTTCTTTGATGGGAGAGTTGTAAGTTGAACGGACGATATGTATCACTTCTTCTCAATACTCGGCATTTGTTCATAAAGGATAAGAGAAAACTGAAGCTCTCTCTAACCCATTTTCAGGAAAAAAAATTGTTGATATGTGGTTTCCCTTGATAATGGTATGTGTTTTTGTTTTTGATTTTTACTGAAGTTTTGTTATCTGAGTTGTGACTAAATGATGATTGTGAATGATCTGCTGCAGATGATGATGATGATGATTGTTCTACGGTTTCCAGTATCATTGTTCCAACATCGTTTAAAGTATGTGTGTTTTGCTACTCCAATTTTGAATTTTTTATTTTTTTATTTTGAAGTGATATACTCTAATTCTTGCTTTATATTTCAGTCTAATCACAGTTGTTTGAAATTCATACAATCTGCTGCGGGTTATTATAGGTTTGTATTAAAGAAGCATAAAGTTAAATTAAACACAAAGAAATATTTTTAAATCTACATTTATAATAATTTTTGCTGGTGACTAAATGATGATTATATGTGACTCTGGGCAGATGATGATGATGTAGAAGCCGCAGTAGTTCCTACTAAACGCAAGAAAGCATCTGCTATTGCTGTAAGATAAGATTTTATCTTACTAGAGTAATGGTCTTTCCTGCCTTTTTTGTATTAAAAGAAGCATAAAGTTTGGTTTAAATCAGCTCTTTACGAACAAAGTTAAGTATTAAGTATATGAGGACAGGGCTACTCTTCCACAGCTGAAGAAGTGTTTTCAGGTACTGCATCTTGGTATGTTCACGAGAGATCAGCTTTCTATAAATCCTGTTGTTGATGCATTGAGTACTTCCGTGGAGTTCTTGGCGATTGTCGAAGATATACTTTGATGGAGTTTAAAGCTAAAAGCACTAAATTTTTGCTGTTAGGTTCGTAAATTTCTTGGTGTTGTTCTTAGATTTTAAATTGTTGCTTTTAGATTCGTAAATTTCTTAGTTTCGTTTTCTTGAATTCTATGTAATTTTGTAAAGTTCAATAACAAACAGTGGTTTGAACATCTGTTTGCATTGAGGTCAATAGATAATGGAAACCCATGTTAGGTTGAACGGTGTTTTTAAGAGGAAAACAGTGTGAGAAGACAGTTAATCATATTAACTTAAACATTTGTTCATGGTTAAACAGATGTTTGGCCTTTAACAGATGTTTGGCCTTTTATATCAGATGTTTGGACTTAAATAGTTGTTTGACCTTAAACAGATGTTTGGCCATAAACAGATGTTATTTCCATTTTAATTTTTATGCATTACTTGTTCATCTTCTTAATTCTTAAACAAAAACACAATCAAAAAGAAATTCAGATCCTAACAACCTCTAATATGGGTTCATGATCTAATTCGGTGATTTGAATACATTGTTGTTGAATCGAATGAGATGGTTGATGTAATGTGGTCGTATTAATAACAAATAGTAATTAATCTAAATAACTTTCCCGAGCCCGGGAAGCAATCCCGGGTAAAAACCTAGTTTATATTGATAAACCAAAATCACAAAACATACCCAATGTTACAAAACTCTAGCGTACTAAATTGATTATCTTGAAAGATCGAAGCTTTCGAGTCTGCTTTGAAGTTATAGCCTATCGACCAACAAAATTTAAGCTTGCCTACATAAGGAATTTCGTAATTGAACTTACTCCTCCTAATTCATATGTTCATTAACTTCTAACTCTTTATCATATACAAGGGAATAGAATTTCTAAAAATTTAACACATGAATAACTTGTCATTGAAGATTTTGTCTACTAAGATTGCCAATGACTATTCCAAATACATCCCTTTCAACTAAATTCACAGATTGAAGAACCAAATTACAAAGTCCATTGCACCGTTCATCCTATCTATTTATACATTCAATCGGTTCGCATAATTGTAAAAATGAAACGATTTTTTTTAAACTTTGTTGTTGTGAGATTGTTTATTCTTCTTCTTCTTATCATTATTATTGTATTATTTTATTTAAACTTTGTTGTTGTGAGATCGTTTACTCTTCTTCTTGTTATTATTATTGTATTATTATTCTATTTAAGTCTTCGACCAAACTCACTTTTTCTCTCTACTCTTATAGATGTTAGTAGATCTTGCTTAATATTATAATAGAAAAATATGTTATTTCTTCATGGTTTTGCAATTTTGGTTCATATACAAACTGTTATATATTTTTTTTAAAGAGAAAGTCGGTGGTTTTACACCATCGACACTTCAACTTTCAAACTTTGTCGTAGCTACTCCTATGCTTTGAATTTCCACAACTACATTCTCATCATTCAAACTTTGCTATAACCACCCATCTGCTTTGCTTTTCCACCATCGCCCCTTCAGCTTTTACAAACTCACGCCACAATTCCTCCACTTTTACATTTCCATCATCATCCCCTTATCTTTTACGCATTTCCGCCACCACCCCTCTACTTTTATACTTTCCGTTTTTTACACTACTACTATTTTCCCTCCCGTTTTAGACTTTGTGTTTTTACCCATTGCTCTATTACTATTATTACACCCGCTCAACTTTAAAAAGTTGCAATTGTAACTCCTAGACTACTACTCCTACTTTTGCAAATGCCAATGCATTGTGTTTTAGGAGTTGTCTTAGGCATTGGATTTTACACTTCATGTTTACCTTTGTGTTTTACACCTTTTTATTGTAATTGTCTTTTACGAATTGTGTTTTACATCTTTTTGTAATTGTCTTTTACACATCGCGTTTTACGAATTGTGTGTTGTCTTATTATATGTTTCCATCCGTCGTGTAGGCGTGTACCGTCGCAACGCATGGCGGACAAAATACTAGTTCGGCTTTAAAGTGTATGGTAAGGACTCTGACGAAGCTCTTCTAGAAGCATTGACGTTTGCTTTTAATCTTGTACGAATAATACATTTATTAGATATTTGAATTCAAGAAATTTTCTAAAAGTTATTAATATTTACATTTATTAGATATTTGAATTCAAGAAAAAATTCAAGAAATTTTCTAAAAGTTATTAATATTTACATTTATTAGATATTTGAATTCAAGAAAAAATTCAAGAAATTTTCTAAAAGTTATTAATATTTACATTTATTAGATATTTGAATTCAAGAAATTTTCTAAAAGTTATTAATATTTAACAAAACTGTTTTTTTATTTGAGTTTTGTTTTAAAGGTTCTAGCTTTTAATATACATAAAATTGAGCACAAACGATTCTTATTGATTTTATTCTTACTTTACCGGTCTTTTAAAAAAATGAGTTAGATAATATTTAACAATTCAATCGCAATTCTATGGGTATATGAGTTCGGATCAAGACATCTATAGCATGGTTAAAAACGTTTCTAAATTGATTGTGTAAGATTAAATATGTTATGATTTAATATTTAATCTAGTAGCTATTATAATAATTTGCATAATATATATCAAAATATATAACAACCTATTAAATAATTAGTTGGTAATTGTTGATAGACCATATCACCCTTATTAACTAATTAGGTTTTCCTCTTGGATGCATATATAAGGAGACTTATGTAGAGGTTCTAAGGTTAGACACATAACCTAATTCTAATAACATCAAATCGGCCTCCCTCTCCTCAACCGATGCCCTTTTCGGTTTTCATCATCACCATCATTAGTTTGCACCCTAAGGAGGAACCATATCACCTTGACAAAGATGTCAAATTCAATGGCTTCTTCTCTGACTGGATTCTCCACTGCACTGTCTGCTGTAACAGGTATGTTTACATGTTTTCCATTATACTTAAAACAGAACTGATCAACAGATTGAACTTGTATAACTAACTTGTTTTAATAAACGTGTTAAATAACAGGTTAACATGTACTTTATAGATATATTTTACAACCCCAAAAGTTTGACATTAAGT
The DNA here is from genome assembly GCA_030545235.1 of Helianthus tuberosus. NCBI lineage: Eukaryota > Viridiplantae > Streptophyta > Magnoliopsida > Asterales > Asteraceae > Helianthus > Helianthus tuberosus. The sequence continues at coordinate 2,200,831 of CM060448.1, forward strand.
TTTCAGTCTCTCTTCTTGACTCCTAATGTGATAGAATATATAATTCTCTTATTTATGTACTTTTTTCCTTGAATATATGGATTGTTCTCTAATGATTTTATGGATTGTAATTTATGATACCTTTTATATCATCATTCTAATTGTTTTGATCATTTTGAGTCACTCATTAATCATGTTACAAGTACCATGTCGTGTCAATAATTATCTATTGTTAATATATTAAAATAGTAAAAGTTGTTATGTACCACTATTATTTGTCCAACAGTCTAAACAGATTAATATCTTGTTATGTATTTTAAGGTACAAACTAAATTTAGAGAAAAATGACCGGATAGTCCCTGTGGTTTTACCTTTTTTCACATATAGTCCCTATCTTTCTAAAACTACTTGAATAGTCCCTGTGGTTTTCCGTTTTGTTCTCGGATAGTCCCTGGGTCTAACTTCAGTTACTTTTCTCTGTTAAAATGATGTGAAATGACAAAAATACCCTTTCCTTAAAAGGCCAAACCACAGGGATTATCCGGGCATTTTTCTCTTTTTATTTATAAAACTCCACCACCACACTTCATCTTCAACCTCCACCCACCATCACCCTCCTCCACCCTCCACTATCACCCTCTCTCTCTCCCTCTCCAATTCCGGCGAAAGTCCGGCTACTCACGGTGGAACCAGGGTTTTCCGGCCGTTTTTCACCGTGTCGCGAAATCTGAACCGAATAACTTACAGTAGCCACCTCCATCTTCATTTAATCCATCCACCTTCAAAATCTGAACCGTGTCGCGAAATCTGAACCGAAACAGATCTAACCTGTAGTTGAACCAAGTCACTTGAACTCGAAACTAAACCCGAACCAAACTCAAACTGATAACACCACCCACCGCTGCCTTTGTCGCTGTCTTCGGCCGACATCTCCGTCGGCCACGCCGTCGCCGGCCGTTGGACACCTCGCCGGTTCCCTCCTTTCTCTGATTCCCCTCTCTATTTCTTTGTTCTCATCGTCTAGCAGCACCGTACGCCACCACCATCAGGTGGTGGCCGTATAATTTCGTGAAACAGGAGAGTGGTGTGTGGTGTGAGGGTCTCGTCGGAAGAGGAGGGTGGAGGTGGGGGAGGTGATTGGTCGGAGAACGAGGAGACGCCGGTAAAACCGGCCGGAGATCACCTCCGGTGATCGGAGTTCGGAGAGAGAGGGAGCAGGGGGATCTATAGTGTGCGGGTTTTGTGATTAGGGTTTCAAATGAAGGGGGTTTTGTTTTGTGATTAGGGTTTCAAATGCCCGGATAGTCCCTGTGGTTTGGCCTTTAAAAAAGGGTAAATTGGTCATTTCACACCCTCTTAACACCCACCTAACAGAGAAAAGTAACTGAAGTTAGACCCAGGGACTATCCGAGAACAAAACGGAAAACCACAGGGACTATTCAAGTAGTTTTAGAAAGATAGGGACTATAGGTGAAAAAAGGTAAAACCACAAGGACTATCCGGGCATTTTTCTCCTAAATTTAAATGTTACAATGTTTAAAATTAACAACTGCAATTTTACAGTGTTTAAATTAGTGCAGGTGTTTAATTAGAAAGGAAAAGAAAAACACAAGTTAATTTTGTTTTACATATTTACTAGGGAAAAAGCCCGTGCGATGCACGGCATGCATAATAGCTATTGTTTGTTCGTGGTAAGACGTCTGACACGGCCGGTGCATAACATGTAAAACAATACGCCTACAAAGGGGCGTGCTTAAACTTTATTAAACCATGGACCATAAGTTGTTTCCTTGGCAAAACTTGCCGGTCAAAAAGAAGTGAAAAAAGATGTCTTCCAAGAAAAAAAAACATGAAACAGAAAAAGGAAAAACGCATAAACTCTCGCACGCCTTCCTATCTTATTGGATAACACATAGACCAAACTTTAGCTAACGCATGCAACCGTCATCCCCAATCCCATCACCAGCCAACTGACTGCAGTGAAATAACAAAAAGAAAACTATTAAAAATGGTATACTAAAACAAACATTGCTCTCTGGAAGACAACGGGGTTTTCGCACCCATCACACCACATATCGTTGTCTTCACGCCCCACACCTTTCATGCAATTCCCACCGCCACATGTCAGCCTGAACCACTCTTGGCTATTGCGTATGCGTTTGACTTTAACACGACAGGTGAATTCAGCACTTTGCATATATTACCAGCATAACTATAAACTTTAACCATTTGATTCAAAAATGATAACCAGTATTGTGCTTATCCAAAATGACATATCCTAAGTGTATATTACATTCTAATGCAAACCTGATTTGACCTTAACCAAAATGACCAACGTTTACATATGCTTGGTTCGCCACGAACTACGTACACTCTTTATCTACCCAATATTTAAATTACATTTTATGTTTTCAATAAATATTTATAAACGTGAATTCGGTATTAAAAAAAACATTACTTTTTTTTTCGGTATTAAAAATGTGAATTCGGTATTAAAAAATATTTATAAATATTTATAACTGTTAAAAAATATTTATAAATATCTATAAATGTGAATTCCGTATTAAAGAATAGATTTCGGTATTAAAAAAATTAATTTTTTTTCAACCGCAATATAGTCCTCCTATGTGATGTGGATACAACCAACAATCGTGTGGGGTCAGCTTGGTCGTCACAAACTATACGAATTTGGATTTGGTTATTGCCTGTCAAACTCGTAAACTGACTGTTAGGTTTTAACATACGTATGTAAGTCCAAATAGATGTCTGATTTAATGTATTAAAAAATAAGCTTGTGTCTTTATATAACATTCAACTCATACATGCATATGAAAATTGTATGATCATATGTAATAACAATCAACCTGTCACGAAGTCATTTCTTGATTTATAATAATACCATAAAAGGATGAATGTATGTATATATTGAACATATGGTTCTTTTTTAGTCTTAACTAATCAAAAACATCCATATTTATTTAGTGGCAATCTTGCTGTCTAACCCAAAATGTATGATAGAAAATCTAGCACCAAGATCCCACTAAATGCGTTTTTGGTTATTGGGTTACCTTTGTAAATAATCCTTCAAGTATCCTTTTAACACAATTAAATTAATTAACTTAAGATCAAAATAAAAAATATATAAACTCATTTGGGTAATCATATTATAATTATCCATAATTAAATATTTAGCATATATAGTTAAGTTGGGGGCCGCTAGAATGAGAACCACCACGAGTTATGAGAACCACGAGAACCAAGTGCCACGGAGGGGCGTTGACCACGAAATTTTTTTACACCTAGATCCGTATATTTTAAGACCGGGTGTAAAAAAAAAAATTTCAAACGGCGCGCCCGAGGGGGTAGTTTTTTACACCCAAAGTTTGGTGTTTTTAATTTTTTTTTCTTTTTTCTTTTTTTTTTTACAAACTTTGGGTGTAAAAAACTACCCCCTCGGGCGCGCCGTTTGAAAATTGTTTTTTACACCCGGTCTCAAAATATACGGATCTAGGTGTAAAAAAAAAATTCGTGGTCAACGCCCCTCCGTGGCACTTGGTTCTCGTGGTTCTCATAACTCGTGGTGGTTCTCATTCTAGCGGCTCCCTAGTTAAGTTAATATTAAATTTAAAAGTATATATTTCTTTAACATTATAATTTTATAAAAGAGACAGTCGAGATAACAAATTACGGAGGCTGGAATTGTGTCATGCGTCCTCCATAATATTATGTGTAGAGATAGAGATATATTGTCCTTTACTCTTCGATTTCGATAAAGATACATAATCTAAAATGAATATTCTATATATACAATGTAGTTTGTAGGGGGCATACCATGTGATGCTTGTTTCTTCTACCGTGGGTCAAGATGGCTTCTGGTGTGGTCCATTTTTCTGAATACCCAGCAACAGAATCGTTCCTTGCCATGGCCACACGTGTAGACAGAGCGGTTATAGGTTGTTGGAGAGAAGGCGGGTATGGGCTGCAATATGGACAAAGATTTATAAAGCCATTTAGATGGTCTTTTGGAATGGACAACATTAATTAACACAAAATTAAATGATGATTATTATGAGAAAATGATAAGTCACTTACTTTTATTAGAGTGAAACCGAGAAGTTAGGGGTTTGCATACAAAGGAACATAACAATTATAGACACATTAATATAATAAAGTAGAATTAAAAACATCATTAAAGCTGTATTTATGAAGGTAAATATGTAGTTAGGGTCTGGAATCAATGTCCTTTAATTGATGTATGGTTAGAATATAATTTAATGTCATGTTAAATTAGAAACCATACATACTGTAAGGAACATGTATAACAATATATCACTAAGTAACATTAACTATTGAGTATTTTTAAAATATGGTTAAGAACACATAGTAAATTAGGTGACATATACAATTATTATGATTGTCTCTTATGTTATAATTATTAACAGTATTATTATTGTTACTACAGTTACATGACATCATGTGCATACACACAGCTTATCTATACTAACATCACAGGAACTTAATTTATGGTTCAGTTTCTAAATGAAACTCTACTCATGTGATTAAGATTCTATATAAAATAATACTTTAAGTTTAATAGTAAAGTATGAACCACATGCATATGATATAAAAATATACTAACCCACACACACGCATGGAACTTTCAAGGAAGTTGGTATACACATGTGGCTTGGCTTTATGTAATTATTTATTTTCAATTTATACTTCATCTTCCTCATGCTATAAACCAGTTAGTGGGATTTTGTGTAAGAATGTACATTAAAACCTGGTAAACACAAAGTGAATTTTATGAAACTGGATTCATGTGTCAAGTTTTAACAGAGAAAAAATGCTTAAAATAAAAGGAATGGCGTGTGGGTTGAACTTGTGGCCATTCAAGGTTAACAGGAACACCAACATATGCATCAACCAGTAAGCTTGGCTCGCTGTTTAGTGGTTATTTAGTTTTGTTCGATATAAAAAAAAACATGTTCAATAGGACCCCAAATTCTCAATTTACTCTATGAATCCTAATTCCTAATGTCCAGAAATAAATCATGAATTCTTTATTACTGATAACATGATTAATTGTGGGGATTTCGTACAGAAAGTAAAAGCGACCAGAATAATTGTAAATATGGTACCGATGTTGACGGGAGGGCGATCATGCGACCGTAGTCTAGTGTCGTCGGAGTTCCGTATCAGGTTGCAATGGTAGTCCGTCGGTTCCGTCAATGAGGAGGGTGACGGTTTAAACAATCGGCGGCGTAGACAATGGTTTCATTTGAGTAGCGTCGGCAGCGAGTGGCGTTGAAGCGATTACGAATGTCGGTGGCGGAACATAAACGTGGTATGTGGGGTGGTGATTCAAGTTTGTGCGGAATTTTGTGTGTGTGTGAAAACTTGTTTCTCTGTGAATAGTTCATCACATATTGTCAGTTATAGTATAGATAATAGAGATAATAGAAAGGCCTTTGGTTTCCTCAACCGTTACAAATGAAATTAATAATATTAATTTTATTAATTTGAAGAAAGAATGTATTTAAGAGACTCATGTATTTAAGAGTCTCATTAATGACGGTTGTAAAATAGTTCATATAACTAAATTCTAAATTTTTAATTATATATTTAAGTCTAATTTGTTACAATTATAATATTAATTTTATTAATTTGGAGAAAGAATGTATTTAAGAGTCTCATTAATGAAGGTTGTAAAATAGTTCATATAACTAAATTTTTAATTATATATAGATTTTTTTCAGTCAAAGAATAGAGGAAGGACAAAAGTATTGAAGCTACTTGAAATGCCAATCCTGCCCTCAAAAATGATGTTTGGTCTTTTAGATAGAGTTAGGGTGGACGGGATGTATTCGAGCACCCTTGTCCGGATAGTGGTACCCGAACAGTAACATCGGTGTTACTCCCATAGGGAAATCGGGTAGTGGATGTGGTGAGTGTTTAGCGAAAAAGGAGTGTGATTTTGTGACTTTACAATTTAAAAAAAAAAAAGAAACATTATTACACTATAAAGAAGCAAAAAAATTATATATATATGGGTTGTAACTTGTGCTTTGAGACCTTTTCAAAAAAAAAAAAAACTTGATTTTTTACTTTTATAACCAAAAGGTTTTTACTTTTTCCAATTTTAACCCTACATAATTTGTTTTTTTAACTTTTACCCAAAAGTTTTCATTATTTGCAATTTAACTTCACAACTTTTGTCACTTATGCTGTCCATCTTTCGCAAAATTTTGTTTTATGTATAGTTCTAATTTTTCGAGTTAATGTGACGCAACGTACGAGTGTGGTTCAACTTTTTTATGTTTTGTTTCAAATTTTGCAAGTTAACACGGGGCAATGTGCATGTGTGGTTCAACGTTTTTACCTCTATTTTTTCATGTTTGACAGGTTCGTCGCAACACGCAGATCCTAGGTCGAGTCAGTGTTGGTGGTTGATGACGGTTGTGTGACATTAGTACTATTTGACACCGTTTTATGCGCTGCCGCAACTCAGGGTGTGCTTTGGGGGGTTTTCAAAGAAAAAATGGTTATGCATATGGTTGTTGTAACCTTGGCTTTAGGGGTTTTCCAACAAAAAAATTGATTTTTTTTTAATTTTTCACCCAAAAGTATTTATAAATTACTTTTAACCCAAAACTATTTGTTTTTTTTACTTTTAACCCAAAACTTTATATCTTTTGCAATCTATCCTCACAACTTTTTTTACTTTCAATTTTGGTCCTTTATAGTTTTCATTTTCCGCAATTTTTTCGCTTTATGCTTGGTTCTAAATTTTGTGACCTAACACATCGCAACGTGTGACTTTGGTTTAATGTTTTTACATTTCATTCTAAATTTTGCGAGTTAACACGACGCAACGTGCATGTGTGGGTGAACGTTTTTACATCGTCTATATTTTTCCTGTTTGGCGGGTTTAACATAACGTGCAGGTCCTAGATCGACTTAGTTATAACTAAATAATCCCCGCCGCGGCGGGTCGCAATTCTAGTTTTCTTTTAAATTTGAGCCATTATATATACAAAACGTTTTAACAATTTTACTTCACCCAAATACAAACAATATTCTACACACAAAAACAATATTTCTCTATATTCACAAAATCAAAGGTTAGCGGAAGCAGGAAATCCTCTAAGGGTATGTTTGGCAATAAAGCTTTTACGAGCTTTTAGCTTAAAGCTTTTAAGAAAAAGTTCATACTCAATAAAAAGCTCATACTCAATAAAAAGTCTTGTTTGGTTGAAGGAGCTTGAAACTTTTAAGTTAGGAGCTTGAAGCTTTTGGTTGAACGCTCCTACTAGTAGCGTTTAGAAGGAGCTACAAGCTTTTAGGGAAAAATGACTATTTTAACCTCTAAAGATAATGATGTTTTTAATTATGTCCATTTTGGTCATTTTATACATTTTATTAAAAGATTCAGCTACTTTGCTAAACACCTAAATATAACTAAAAAGCTACAACTATATCTACCAGCTTACAGTTACCAGCTACTATTGCCAAACATACCCTAAATCTCGAGAAGCCTGTTCTAGTTTGAAAGGAGGTGGCTCAAGACTTCAAGCTCAAGTCATCAAGGGTATAAACCACAACTAATCTTAACACAACCACAAGCTTATCCATACCAACCATATGTATTCTAGATTTGTCGACCTTGTGATTTTTGTAATTGTTTTTTTTTTTTTTTAAGATTTTCGTATTTATTTTTTATTTGACTTTTCATATTTTGATTTTTTATTTATTTATTTTGAATTGTGTAATGTTTAAATTTTAATGAAAGTTTTGTTTTATTTGTGTGTTTAAATGTATAATGTTATTTTAATTATAAAAAGGAAAATAGTTATTGGGTAATTGAAAGATGTGACGCCAGTTATTAATGTGTTTCAGGGTAGTTGAGGGTAAAAATGAGATGACACTGCATGATTAGTGGAATCTTAACCCTTATAAATGAGGTTACGGTGCATGATTGATTAGGCTGGAGGGTGTGGGATGGAGCCCCTAGGGGCTTTATCAGGACACGTGAGCGACACGTAGGATCCACGTCAGTCATGGGTCTTTATAACGTCTTCCCTTAACTTGCAGGGTGTGAGATAAAGCCCCTATTAAACAAAATTAAAAAAAAATATTGGATTAATTGATGTGGGCCCCACCTAAACATCTTCTTCTTCCTCGTTACCATGGTGGTGATGGAACCATGGCGCCCCCTGTTAAAATGAAGGGTATGGATGGTGGCGGAGAGGTGACGCTACTGGAGGTGAGGTGGCAGGGGTGGCACCCTCCACCCCCTCCGGCCTTAGTGGAATCCTAACCCATATAAAATTTATATTTGTTTTTGAAGTTAGTTTCCTTACATCAATATATTCATTAATCATTAGCATAAAACCCCCTTCCAGCCCAGTTGGTCCTATGTGGTATGGTTGGGCCGGTTCCTCCTTGGAGGTCACCGGTTCGACTCCCGGCTGCGGCATATTGGGGGGGGGGGGGTCATCCCAATGATGGATCGTTTCCTACCGAGGCATGGTTCGATCCGGAGGGCAACCCGGTTTTACCCAGTTGTTACCCCATCGAGTCTCTCGTGTGGGGGCAGTATGGTTTCCGGACGAAGGTCAGTCAGAGCGGCAGCCGGGGCCCGATCGAACATCGCGTCTGCGAATGCTGGGCTGACGGGTAACCGTCCTAGACGGGGATCCGGTGACCAATGGTCCATGTAGATATTGAAAGTCACCCTTCAAAAAAAAAATATATATATTCAAAATTCAAAAATGTTGAATATCTCCAGAATCGTACGATGTTAAGAAGTGTCTATGTTTAGTCAAAATCTGTTATTCCCAGTTCACACTCCACTAAGGGTGTATGGTGTGGTGATCGGTAAAGGGTGGCAAACCCCTTTACCGATCGGTAAACACCACCGCCAACAAGTGTTTAGTCACCAAAGTTTGCCAAATCGGTGGTGGCATGCCTAATCGGTGAGGGGAGGAAGAAGAGAGGGGGGGGGGGGGGGGGTTTGGGGTGGGGTCCAATCCAATCTCAACCAATCACATATTTTTCCTTTTTTTTAAAAATAGTTTACCACATCACCAAGTGTCTAAACCATTGCCAACACTTTTCACCAAAGTTTAAACACTTTTCACCGATTGACATGGCGCGCTCTGATTGGTCGGTTTTTTTGGTTTGCCACTCAAAGTGTTTAACCACTCCCTACACCCTAACGTTCTCTTGGAAAAAATGTGTTTTCCAATCAACTACTATGGCTTGTCGGATTGTTAATTTAGCTTTCATATCTTTATGATTTATAAAATTGGTTTTAAACAAGTGTTTTAATAACTTTATCTTAATGAATGCCTGAGTGGTAAATACGAGGCACGAATTCGGTCGCTATCAGTTCGATTCGTTATGGTATCGACACTCGGTATAGCAATCAGAACAACAACCAAAAAAATAAAAACCTGATATACCCAAAAGGGACATCTTCACATGTTTCACATTGATAAAAAAAATACCAGTACCGACTCTATAACCGATGTCGGTATCGCTTCGGTTCATTACAATACAAGTAAGGTATCAATACTCATTATAGCTTACAGTACGAAATAAATACTCTATTTTTAGTACTACTTCATTTTAAATAAATTTTATATCTGGAGCTCGAGAAAAAAATTAAACACATGTGTAGTCAGTTTTTTAATAAAAGTTAACGAACACAAATTAGTTATGAAAGAAAAATAAAATTAAACTGTTTAGAGACATATATTATTTATAGTGTTCATGTGAAATCAAATCTTAAAGAGAAATTGGCCTGTAATAATCTTACCTAGACTTTATTGGTCATTAATAATCTCACCTCAGAATATTCCCCCCACCAGTCCCACCTTTCACCTATTTTTCCTACTATAGTCCCCCGTTAAAAAAAAAAACTTAACGTAGTTAAGCTTTTTTCTAAATTACAAACAGATTTTTTAGGGCTTTTGATTAGAACGACGATACGAGTCCATTAATGTAAACCTTGCCTCGAAACGGTGCTCCAAACGATGAAAACGGCGCTTCAATTCGGGTGTTTAAATTTCCAATTAACCAAAATCAAGTCACTTGGAGCACCATTTCGAAGTAAGTTTTACATCAATGGACTCGTATCATCGTTCTGATCAAAAACCCTAAAAAATTTGTTTGTAATTTGGAAAAAAACTTAACTCCGTTAAGTTTTCTAAAACGGGGGACCATTTTGGAAAAATAGGTGAAAGGTGGGACTGGTGGGGGAAATATTCTGAGGTGAGATTATTAATGACCAATAACGTCTAGGTGGTATTATTACATGTCAATCCCCCAATCTTAAAAAAAAAACACTAAAATTACTATTTATCGAATTCACTTTGTAATTATATAATATAATATAATTTGGTTTCCAAGGGTGGAGATACAATAGGAAGTTTATTTGGCTAGGAAGGCTAGGAAGTGATCTTGACCATCCATTAAGTTAATCAAGGGCTAAGATTAAATCAGGGAAATTGAAAGGAAGAAAAGAGGCGCGTGAGTTTGTTCAAGGGCATTCTAGTCAATCCAAGCCAATAGTTTCTCTCTCCTTCAATTCCCCCTCATTTTTTAAACGTTAATAACTCTTTCATACGACATTATTTTTTTATAAAAATTGCACAAAAAAACGAGCGTTTTTTTATCTTTAAAACGAGTATACTATTGCTATATTTAAAAAAAAATTAAACCCAGTTGTGTAAAACGCAATAGAAAAACCACCAGTTACGTAAAACGCAATGAAAAAAAAAACCTAAAAAATGACATTTTTCTAAAACGCAATGCACCAAAAAACACAAAGAAATGACTTATTTGTAAAATGCAATGGCCAGAAAACACAAAGAAATGTCTTATTTCTAAAACGCAATGGACTGAAAACACATAAAAAAGTGTTTTACCTAAAACGCAATGCACAAAAAACACAAAGAAATGTCTTATTTGTAAAACGCAATGGCCAGAAAACACAAAGAAATGTTTTATTTGTAAAACGCAATGGTCAGAAAACACTTAAAAATGTCTCATTTCTAAAACGCAATGACCTAAAAAAACAAAAGAAAGTGTTCTCTGTAAAGCGCAATGGACTGAAAACACCAAAAAATGTGTTTTACCTAAAACGCAATGACTAAAAACACTTCAAAAATGTGTTTTACCTAAAACGCAATGACTAAAGATACTTAAAAATGTGTTTTTTCTAAAACGCAATAGCCAGAAAACACATAAAACTCTCTTATTTCTAAAACGCAATGGACACATAAAACTGTTTCTGAACCGTTTGTGAATTGTCTGTGAACTGTCTGAATTGTCTACGAATTACTGTCTTCGAAATGAGCCAATTTCTGGAAAATTAATTTTTCTGAATTGTCTACGAATTACTGTCTTCGAAACTGTTTCTCAACCCCAGCCAGGGGCTCTGCCCCTTGGACCCCGCCAGGGGCTGCCGCCCCTGGGACCCGCTACCAGGGGCTGCTGCCCCCGGACCCCCGCCAAGATCGTAAAACGTAATGACTAAATAAAAACCCAGATCGTGAAAATGAAATTAAAGAATTTCTTACATGGATCGAAGCCGGTTTCTTCATCAATTGACGAAATTTGAAATGATAGAAACACTTATCAGCGATTGAATCGAACAAATCGAGTGATTATCTTCAAAATCACCAGAAAAAACGAAATTTTGAATGAAATTAAACTGGGTTTTCTTCGAAAAAAGCTGAAGAACACGTTCATCGGGTGGTTGAATCATTGATTGATGACGAAAATCACACTATAATGTAGTGATTATTGAGATAGTAAGTGAAGAAAAGGTTGGAGATGATGGGTTTTGAAAATGGTGGGTTTTGAAGTAACTGGGGAGAAGAAGGAAGAAGAAATGATGAGATTGACTAAAATACCCTTTCTCTTTATTTTAAAATTTGTCACATGTCATAATCCTATGGCTTCCTATCCTTCCTATCCAAAATTAACTTCCTATTTGATCTTTTCCTTGGTTTCCAAATCACATGTTGTTTAGAGACATATATTACATGTGAAATCAAATCTTAAAAAAAACACTAAAATTACTATTTATCGAATTCAATTTGTAATTGTATAATATAATTTGGTTTCCAAATTACATTTTTCTATTTCATGTTATTATTTACTAGTGTTAATATCTCTGAACTTCACAAGACAAAATAAATAATACATTGTGAAATAAAAAATACGTCAAATATGTTAATATCCGATATATATATTTTAATATTGAGCTCTTAGACTCTCCTCTCATCTTCTAAGCTAACTTATACAACTGTTCTCTTACGTATTTATTATTTAAAAAGATTATATGGAATGATTTTACGGATTTCATGCATGTAAAATTGTGATAATTTATTATTCCAAGCATGCATGATGATCGTCTTAATTATGTTATGTTATATATTCATCATGTTGTAAGTGTCATCTCGTGTCAAAAATCATATTACCATCACGCATGTCGCATGTCGCATCACCATTCATATTATTAAATTGTAATTTAGATGTAACCGCTTTAATGGGTTGTGTTATTGTTATTCCGACTATTAAGTATATCTGTGTAAATGTTTTAGTAAGTGACACACTCAGCTCATAGGCGGACTTAGAGTGTTACTAAGGGTAGCACGGGCTACCCCTCAACCCTGTCTCCGTAGTGTAAAAATACCTCTTAACTTCATTTCCATAGAGTAAAAATACCCCTCAACTCAGTTTCTATTATATAAAGGATACCCCTAATCCTAAAAAAAAATTTAGGATACCTCAAAATTTTTGGGCTAGTTCCGCCACTGACTCAGCTAACATATTGTTTTAGGACTCAAATTACCTGTTTAAGACGAGAATTCATTTTGATAGATCTATACTATGGTGTTGTCATAATTGTTTTATTTTTATTCGATCAATTTTCAACGTTATTAGAGTCTATAATAAAACAATATATAAAAGGTGCTATACGATTGATGTTTAAAAAAACGAAATAGGATTTTGTAAACATTATATTGATGTTCAGCGTGTGGTTCACAGCAACTTTTCGACCCCTCAGGGACGAGTTTTGTTTTTAGTAGATTATGGTTTTCTATTCAGAAGGGGATGACGGCGCAGTTTGTTACTCGTCTACCTGTTATCCTAATGTAATTTGCCATGTTGTGGAATGAAAGTAACTTCTAAAAAATATTAATGGTAAAATTATGCTGATATTTTTATGATACATGAAAGATTAAGAAACAAAACAAATTACAAATAAGGATGAGAAATCAAACATTTTTATTTTAAAATGATGAGGATAAATATAATATTTTTAATACTTTCATTTCTTTCATATATATTTCATGTTAGTAATAAATTTAGTTACTTCCCCTCTAGTAATATGACCATTCATTACTTAAGGATGTACCATATTGCCCCCTTTTTATATTTTTTTGTTTAAACATTTTCTAGCTAATAAATGTATTGTATAAAAGTTTATAAATTTAGGGCCTATTTGACAACTTCTAAATGGTTAATTGTTGAACTAGTAAGAGGTCTGAACCATTAAGTGTTAAACTAATAAGAGGTCTAAATCATTAAGAGTCAGTATAATGTTTAACCGTTCAGAGGCAAATATCTGACCAATTCAAATTAGAGATCTTAACGAGACTAAGTATAATGGTTAACCATTCAGGGGCAAATGTTTGAACCATTCAGACAACTGTTCACAAAACAAACAGTCTAAACCATTAAGTGTTGAATCAGTAAGAAATCTGAATCATTAAAATCTTTGTTAATAGCAAAACAAGCAGCCCCTTATACATATACAAATACATTAACTTTATTAAGTTCTTCCATAAAAAAAGTCATAAGAACGTCCAATCTCTTGTCCATGGTCATCCCTAGACGACATTGAAGGTGCCCTTAAACAACATATAATTTCGATATAATTTCATGGTTATAACTTATAAGATAACTTAAATACCCAAATTTTATCCTCTTACAATTTTTATTCATCTCAAGCATTCATCAAATCATTAAAAGTTGCAAACTCATTAATTCTAGACAACATGTAAACATGTAGTACGTTAGGGTATCATCACCTTCATGATTTAACGGCCTTTTTAAAAAGATAAGGGAACGGAGGTTGAGCGAACGAACCGTCGATAAACAACTTAGAAACCGCCCGGTTCAACCCTTCGGTCACATGTAACCCATCCCAACTCATATACCTCGAAGGATCTTTACACGACATCGCCCCCGGGGCTCCACACGTGCTCCTCGGATCCGGAACAAAGTTGTAAGGCCCCCCTCCACTCCCGCAGCACGTTTTAAACCGCTCAACGAACCCATATTTCGCAGCATTACCAAAAACCTCACGGTACGCATGCCAATCATCACCATACACAATCACCGCGGACGGGTGCATTTTGCGTAGTTCATGTAGTTTTGCTTGTAGCGCGATGTTATGGTTGTAGCTTTCTTTGTTCTTGAATGCAACACAACCTATCTTGTCGAATTCATGTAGTTTTGCTCGTAGCGCGATTATGAACGACAATGGTACACAGCCAGTCGCGGGTAAGCCTTGTACAACTACGTATTTTGCACCCATTTTCAAAAGCTCATTTATAACTTGTGTTTGGTACTTTATGGCTAGCTTTTGGATAGTCTTGCTAGTGATTTTTGATCCAGTAATGTAGTTATAATCATTGACACCCATCTCGCCGATCCAAACTAACGCACCGTTGAACACGGCCTTGCATTTAGCCGGGGTTGAAACCGTGTCTTTACATCCGGAACCCTTGGTGTATTCTTTGAACCAAGTGAGTTGTGTTGTGAGTGATTGCGGGACGGTATTGGTTGTGAGGTTGTTTTTGGCGAAAAACGAATATGGAATGACGGTGCCGCCAGAGACCGCGAAGTTGACGCCGTGAGTGGTTTTGGCGTGCTTGTTAAGGTAGGGTGGGAAGTAGGGTAAGTTGAGTGATTCGGCTATGAAGTCTATGAATAGACGGCCGTCGGAGTATCGGTTAGTGGGACGGTGGAAGAACGTGCGTCCGTATGGAAGGCTGTCCACGTGGTGAAAGATGGATGGTCGGGTGGTGTCGTTGAGGTTGCCCGTGTCGGTATAAGAGTCTCCGAAGACGTAGACTTTGTCGAACGGGCGGGTTCGCGGGCTAGCATGAGAAAATGGTGAATGGAGAATGATGGGTATGCAAATTGTTAGGACAAAGTATAGAAAAGAAGACATCTTTTAATTGTTTTGAGATGTTGTTCACCTTGGTTGTGGGGGTATTTATCAACAACTCAACATACTTGCCCAACTTTTGGAACATGTGATGTCTTGAAAATTCTAAAGTTGACCATAAAATGGAAGTTAAAAAATGTTTGATGGATAATAGGCGTCTGATTAAAAATTTTAAAGGGAAATTGATCTGTAATAATCTCACCTAGACCTTATTGGCCATTAACAATCCCACCTTAGAATATTTCCCCCACCAGTCCCACCTTTCACCTATTTTTCCTACAATGGTCCCTCATTAAAAAAACTTAACAGAGTTAATCTGTTTTCCAAATTACAAACAGATTTTTTAGGGCTTTGATTAGAACGATGATACGAGTCCATTAATGTAAAACTTGCCTCGAAACGGTGCTCCAAACGATGAGAACGGCGCTTCAATTCGGGTGTTTAAATTTCCAATTAACCAAAATCAAGTCACTTGGAGCACCATTTCGAAGTAAGTTTTACATCAATGGACTCGTATCATCATTCTGATCAACAACAACAACAACCATACCCAGTAAATCCCACAAATAGCTAGAACTATTGGTAGGGTCTGGGGGAGGTGGGATGTAGGCAAACCTTGCCTCTATCCTCAGAATAGAGAGGCTGCTTCCTGAGAGACCCCCGGCTCAAAAACAACAAACAACCATATAGACAAAAGAGAGATAAGTATATAGCGTAGCAGTAGTCAGATATATTATCAACAAATAACATGTAGTCATAGATACAAGAAAGTCATGATATATGAGGTCTACCTAAAGTGAGAAAGAAATCTATCCCCCCCCCAAGACAAAGGTAGGACACGTCCATACCCTCCTCTACAAGTCCTTAACCTTAATCCTACGTCTCCATGAAGTCCTATCCTGAACCATGTCCTCGGAGAGGTGCAACTCTAGCAAATCCTGCCTAAGTCGTTCATCCCAAGTCAACTTGGGCCTGCCTCTACTCCTCCTTCCTTCCACTGTCATGGTTTCCACTACTCTAACTGGTTCTGTCAACTGCCTCCTCTTCACATGCCCAAACCATCTCAATCTCCCCTCTTTTACTTTGTCCGATATACTAGCCACTCCTAACCATTTCCTAAAAACCTCACTTCTTATTCGGTCTAACATCGTGTGGCCACACATCCACCTCAACATCCTCATCTCCGCTACCTCCATCTTGCGTGCTTGTGTTTTCTTGATGGCCCAACAATCTGTCCCGTATAACATAGCCGGTCTAACTGCTACCCTATAAAATTTTCCCTTTAATTTCGTTGGGAACTTCCTATCACACAAAATCCCAGTGGCTGCTCTCCACCTACACCACCCAGCCTGGATGCGGTGGTATACGTCACTGTCTATCTCCCCGTCCTTTTGCACAAACGATCCTAAGTACTTGAACTTAGTCGTTTGTGGGACCACTTGACCCTCAATGGTAACCTGGGAGTCCTCGTTGTCATCCGCACCACCGAAATTACAATAAAGGTATTCAGTCTTTGAGCGGCTGATCCTTAAACCATTGCCCTCTAGGACTGCTCTCCATTCCTCTAGCCTCGCATTTAGGATTTGTCTCGTTTCAGCAACCAACACTATATCGTCGGCAAAAAGCATGCACCACGGAACTGTCTCTTGAATCGACTTGGACAACTCATCCAAGACCACCGCAAAAAGAAAAGGACTCAACGCGGACCCTTGGTGGAGTCCTATTTCCACGGGGAAAGACTCTGTAAATCCTACAGGCGCACGGACTGTAGTCACAGTCCTATCATACATATCCCTAATTAAGTCTATATACTTTCCAGGAACTCCCCTACCCTCCAAGCTTTCCCAAATCAGTCTACGTGGCACACTATCATATGCCTTTTCAAGGTCAATGAACACCATATGTAGGTCTCGCTTCTTCTCCCTGTACTTTTCCATTAGTCTCCGTAGAATATGGATCGCTTCTGTCGTTGAGCGCCCTGGCATGAAACCAAACTGGTTTACCGTAACCTGAGTTTCTTTTCTAATCCTAGTCTCAATTACCCGCTCCCATAGTTTCATAGTATGGCTTAGTAACTTGATCCCTCTGTAGTTCCCACAACACTGGGCATCTCCTTTGTTCTTATCCAAGGGCACTACGACACTACTCCTCCACTGGTCCGGGATTTTTCCAAATTTGAAAATAAGATTAAACAAACTAGCTAGCCATCGAACTCCATCCTCTCCGAAACACTTCCACACCTCTATCGGTATGTTGTCAGGACCAACTGCCTTAGCTCTTCCCATCTTCTTGAGTGCTGTCCTTACTTCTCCCATTGTAATACTCCGACAATAGCAGTTATTCCGTTGTCTTCCTTGAATGCTGTTGTGGTCGCTTTCTTCTTCGGCTTCCTTCCCTCCATTGAAAAGATTACGAAAGTAGGTTTGCCATCTCAGCTTAATGTCCTGTTCTCTTACTAGGACATGCCCATCTTCTCCCTTTATAAATTTCACTACACCCAGATCCTGCTTTCTACGCTCCCTAGCTTTGGCAATCCTGAACATGGCATGCTCTCCTTCCCTCGTCTCCAGGCGGTCATACATCTTCTTGTAAGCTGTGTTCTTTGCCTCTACCACTGCCTTCTTTGCCTCCCTTTTGGCCTTTTTATACCTCTCCTTCAACCTCAATTGGTCTTCCTCGACCGTGCACGTCAAAAGATCCCTAAAACTCTCTTGTTTATCCCTTATCTTAATTTGTACATCCTCACTCCACCACCAGGTGTCTTTATGTCCGCTAGTCATTCCGGTTGTAACCCCTAGTGTCTCCACTGCCACCTGGGTGATGGTGGTCGCCATAGCCTCCCACATTCGGTTTGCGTCCCCTCCCACCCAATCGGCTGTCCTAGGGATGACCTTGTCTCTAAACACTGTAATCTTGTCTCCCTTCAAGCTTCCCCATCGGATCCTAGGTCGACCTTTCCTCTCCCTCTCCGACAGTTTTCTTCTCAAACGTATATCCGCTACTAGCAAATGGTGTTGAGTCACTGTTGTCTCCCCTGGTATAACCTTGCAGTCCCTCCACCATCGTCGATCTTCTCGCCTCATCAATAGGTAGTCTATTTGCGTGTTACGCCCCCCGCTACTGAAAGTGATCAAATGTGAAACTCGTTTCTTAAAAAACGAGTTCATAATACCCAGGTCGTGGGCCACTGCGAACTCTAGAAGGTCCCTACCAGGCTCATTCCTATCACCAAAACCAAAACCCCCGTGTACCGCCTGAAAACCATCACTATCCTTACCTATATGTCCGTTAAAGTCACCTCCTATATAAATTCTCTCCTCCCTAGGTATGGCCCTCACTACAGCATCTAAGCAATCCCAAAACTCTATTTTCTCCTGATCTCCTAATCCCACGTGAGGCGCATAAGCGCTAATCACAGCCATTACCTCCTCACCTATTACCAATCTCAACATCATAATCCTATCGTTGTACCTTATCACTTCCACAACATTTTTATGCAGTTCACTAGCCACTAGCAAACCCACTCCGTTCTTAGCGCCATCCGACCCTGCATACCACAACTTATACCCATTGCATTCTGTCCCTCTATGCCCCTTCCACCTAGTTTCTTGAAGGCATGCTATTTGTACCTTACGCCTTTTAAGCACATCAACTAACTCTAGCAACTTACTACTAAGAGATCCTACATTCCAAGAAGCCACACGTAAATTATACCCTCTTTTGTCCTCTTTATTAGCACCCCTCCTTCGTGGACACGGTCTTAAGACATAATTGCGACTCCCACCGTCTATGGTTCCTAATTAACCCAATATCACAATACACCAATATAAAATACTCAACAAGCCCCACACACAACAATAAATAATGTTATCTCTGCAACAACCAATAAAATATGTATACAAATTAACACACAATCACTTAAATCATGAAAATATCAGCAAGCAAGAAAGTGGTTCAAACAAACACATACAAACTGAATATTGCTTAAACGGGTTGGCTAAAGCTACAAACAGAACACGGGATGAGTTACTTGTTATTTTGTTTAAATTAGAAAAATACTTACAGTGGTTCGGGCCGTGATTTAGGCGTGTTACTTACAGTGCTTTTAAGATGTGATTTATGACCCGTTTGAGACACCTGAATTTCAGCCCTGCAATGAATAAATAACAACAACGAAATGGAAACTTGACTGTCTCTTGGCCGATGACAGACCCCTGCCGCTTATGAAAGTTGAAATAGAGACCGATGGGTGTTCCGGTAACTGAAGCGGGGCCGGTAACTGAAGCGGGTGTTCCTGTAATTGCAGTTGTTTGGAAGTTTCCGACCGGCGGTTGTTCCGGTAGCTGACGCGGGACGCGATGGTTGAGAGGAGAAGACGAATGGTGCTTTAATTTTAAGTTTAAAATTCCGGCCGGCTGGCGTTGACTCAATAGCAGGAGCACGAGGTGAGTTAAGAGGGAGAAGAAGGGACTAGAGAGGGAGGGAGAGGGGGCAAACCTTGCTGCTGACCGGCGGCCTTGGGTGGCCGGTGATGATTTGAATTTTACCGTTTGTTTTTACCGTTGAGAGAAGAGAAAACCAGTAGAGAGAGAATTATATGACCGGCGGCCTTGGGTGGCCGGTGATGATTTGAATTTTACCGTTTGTTTTTACCGTTGAGAGAAGAGAAAACCAGTAGAGAGAGAATTATATGAATTTTACCGTTTGTTTTTACCGTTGAGAGAAGAGAAAACCAGTATCATCATTCTGATCAAAAGACCTAAAAAATCTGTTTGTAATTTGGAAAAAAGCTTAACTCCGTTAAGTTTTTCTAACGGGGGACCATTGTAGGAAAAACAGGTGAAAGGTGGGACTGGTGGGGTGAATATTCTGAGGTGAGATTTTTAATGGCCAATAAGGTCTACGTGGGATTATTACAGGCCAATTCTCCAATTTTAAAATACCATACTTTATTTAAATCAAAGTTTTTATTGTGTTATATATAAAGTTACTTAGTTTGACTGGTAATTTTTATTGGGATAATAAAACCGGTTTTAAGGCCATGGGGTATGGGGCTTGGGTTTGGGCGTGGGTTGGGGGAAAACGCCCAAGCCACCATCCCGGGTGGGCTTGGGTTGGGGCGTGGCGTGGCGTGGCGTGGCCCTTGGGGCTTGGGTTTCAACCCGGGCGTGGGGCGGGGGAAGTGAGCTGACATGGCGGGCTGTGTATGGCCAAAAGAAAAGAACCGTTGGGCTAGCCGTTGGCCAACGGCTATATTAATAAAAAAAAATTTCTTCCATTTTTTCACTATAAAACTCACATTTTTCTTTCATTTTTTACCACATTCAACCACATCTTTACTATAAAACTCACATTCTCCTTCTACAAAACGAAAAAATGCATCCTTACAACCGTCCTTTTGACCCGAGCAACCCGTATGGATTCCAAGAAAATAATCCTAGCCCACCACCCGCTCGTCCAATAGCTCGTCCATTTTTCATACACTCTTCTATGCCCGACATGGCGGGTTATGCATCGTATATCGGGAATCGTGTGTTTACTAACTTCCCAAACAACGACGATTCGATACCTACCCCGTTTTCACAATCGCCCATCGACCTTTCACCAACCTCCATCGACCTATCACAATACGAATCCGTTCCCGAAACTCAACCGCCCAATCATGGTCCTTCCGCATCGAAACCCATCAAAAAAAGAAGTCATAAGAAAAAAACCGAGGAGGATAAAGTAGTTGAAACCGCCAGACGAAAACAACAAAAATGGGTCGTTGCTGAAGAAGTTGCATTGGCGAGGGCTTGGTGTGAACAAACTCAACATTCAACTTTAGGTATTCTTAACCTTTGTTTTTATTAATGGTTTTTTTTTATATAAGTTTGTAATAATTAATTTTTTTTTATTAAAATAGGAAATTCGCAACATCGAACCGCCCTGTGGGAATCGGTTAGTAGACTATTCCATGAAGAAATGGGTAGGGAGAGTTATCATGAAAACGATTGCTTATCCTCAAAGTGGAGCGAGATAAGCACCCAACTTACAAAATTTAGTGGTTTTTTAAATAAAGCAAAGCAAAACCCTAAAAGTGGTGAAAACGAAGCCGACATTTTGACAAATGCAGTGGTCGCATTAAAATCAAGTATGAAGAGCGACTTCCGTTTCATGCATTGTTGGGAGATTTGTAAGTTCCATCCAAAGTGGGCGACTATCCCCATTGGTAGCGAAACTAACTCGTCTTCCAAAAGGTCAAGGGCCTCGTCCCAAGCCCAATCTGATGCACAAGATCAAGAGTTAGAGGACCTTTTGGATGATTCGCCAAGCCCAAACCGGCCTGAGTATGGAAGAAATGCCTCAAGAAGGCGTGCTCAAAAATCTAGATCTGAAACGGCATCGCCTTCAGCTGGGAGTTCTGGCTCGCGTAGGGGAATATACAGCGAGCAGTTGGATGACATTTCATGCAAGATTGATACATTCAACGTATTCCAACAACAAAGGGCCGAAATACGAAGGAACAAAGAAAAACAAGATGATATGAAATTTCTAACCCAGTCCATTTAATCACCTACAGGGTGACGAGTTATAACTAGTCTTGGCGATGAGAGAAGAGATAAAAAACAAATATAAAAGTTAGGAAATTTTAATGTTTTTGTAACTTTCTTTATTTAAAAATATTAAAAAAATTAAATTTTTTGTTTTAAATATTGAAATAGCCCGCTAGGTCAGCCCAGCTCCAGCCCACCAAACCCACGCCCCAAACCCCCGCCCCGCCATACCGTGTTGAATGTGGGTTTTGCCCATGTCTGCCACCCCATTCCATGTGTCAACCAATGTCCAACCCACGCCCCAACCCAAGCCCCACCATACCCCATGGCCTAAACCTGGGCTCAAGGGCGTACCCACCCCAAGCCATGGCTTGGCGGGCGCACGCCCATGAAAAAATAATTTTTAGTGTTAGAAAAAATATTATGAATTTATAAAAAAATAAACACTAATTATTATAATATATATATATAAGTATATAACACAATTAATATAACTATTCTTTAACCACTTATTCACTTAATTATTTGACCAATCAAAGCCAAATCTACAATATATTTTTATTAACCCAAACCCAACCTAAAGAAATTTGAACTAAATAAAATAACCCAACCACTACTCACGATCGGACGACTTTTTTTGCCAGAAAACCCAAAATTCCGGCAAGACCGACCCATATTACGCCAGAATTCCGATATAGAACTACTATGGTTTCTTTATTGATTTTTTTTTTTTTTGTTTTATGTGATGATTAGGAGAAAATATAGACGTATAAGGGTTTGATCTTTTTATATTTTTTTGATGTTTTTTTGGTTGTTCTAAACTTTTAGTTAAATGATTTTGTTGTTTTATTTATTGTTTTGTTTGTTTAAATGATTAGTTACAAGTAATCAACATTTAATACTAGGGCTTGAATGTTTGAAAATTATGGACTATGGTTGAAGATGATTGTTTATTTTGTTTCAGAGTTTAGTGTTAGGGATGAGCACGGTACCTGTTCGGTGACGAACCGGTACCGAAAGTACCGGTACCAAAAAACAAGAAAAGTGGGTACCGTATCGAAAAACGGGGAAAGTGGGTACCGGTACCGAATTTACACGGTACGGTACAGTTGTACCGGTACCCGGTACCATATGCTCATCCCTATTTAGTGTTGTTTTATGAACTTATGGAGCGATTTACATGTGTTAGGAACCATGAGCAAGAATATAATGAACTTATGGAATGTTTAGTGTCTCTCGATAATGTTTTGGATAGATTTCAAAAAATGAAAACCTGTAGGGCACACTTTTAAATACATTTGTAATGACGTTTGACGTATTTTTTATGATTATAAAAATTTTAGTTTGATGTTCTTTTGTCTTACATGACCCGATCGGATCCGACCCGCTATGAACCAATTTTTTTATATAGCTAGGGGTCTAAATTCTTTAAAAATATTTCGCACCCCAAGCAAAAAATTTCTGAGTCCGTCACTGCCTGGGCTATCTTCATTCCAATGTATAACTTGTACGTGTAGCATGTAATGTATATCTTTAAAGTAAATAAGAGAGTAAATTGCCATTTTAGTCCTTGAGTTTTTGTTCGAATTGCCATTTTAGTCCAACTAGTTTTTTTTCTCTTCTGTGTCCCTAACTTTTCCATTTTCTTGCCATTCTGATCATATTGCCTAACTCAGTCTAAAAACCAGGTTACTATCAGGGGTATTTTTGGCATTAAATTATTATGAGGTTTATAAATTATCTTGTAAACTACCATTGGTTTTCACTACACAACAGTTATGCCAAAAATACCCCTGGTTATAACCAGATTTTTTGACTGAGTTAGGCAATGTGATCAAAATGGCAAGAAAATTGAAAAGTCAAGGACCCAGAAGAGGAAAAAAACTACTTGGACTAGAATGGCAATTTGGGCCAAACCTCAGAGACTAAAATGGCAATTTACTCTAAAAAAGAATATAATTCATTCATAAATAAGTATTTAAATTAATGTATCTAAAGTTGCTAGTATCGACCTAATCAGTTGGTACCGAGCTCTTGGGTTGCTACCGCTCAGTTAGTTTCTGCTTCTCAGTTGCGACTCGCGATTGAGTAGTTACAGTTGATGAGTTGAAAGAAAATAGGCTAAAAGAGAACAAAGTTCAACTTTCTTTTCTTTGTAAATAGTAAGGTGATTCATAATTGCAAATTACATCAACACTCGCAAATACACAAAAGCATTCTAACTGTTGACGTAGGAAGTCCTACGACCGTAGCGATGGCAAGATACCGAAGGAATGTGATTCAGTCAATGGAGGCCGAAGGCCGAACCAACAAGATAACCCCGAAGAAGGGTGACCCGGAGCAAACCATAGAGCAGAACATAATAAATCAAAACAACAGGAAAGGAATCTCGAATCAAGGGTATGTAATCATTGCCCCGAAGACCTGACAATAAGAAGTACGAGGATGTGATAACCTGACACTAGTGCAGGTTTGTTAAGCATTTAATGTTGTCAGGATTGCGAACTGACAAAAGGAGCAGTGGGTGTTGTCGGGAAGATACCCTTCACACTTAACAAACCATATGCTCCCTACAAAGGAATCAACAAAGTAAATAGCACACCTCCGGCCCGTCCGAAGTCCCGTCAGTACCGACGGCCGAAGATAAAGTCTCCGGGTTTTTACAAGACTGCATGCACCAAAAGTACACACTCATCAATCATCAAAGATGTCTTTCCTTAATGTTGCTCCTAGGTTTGATAAGGTAAGCGCATGCATAAAATGCCTAACTAACCCAATCTTAGTATAAATAGCGCATTTAACACATCAGTTAAGGCAAGTAAACAAACACACCCATTCCAATTAAACTCTTAATAAAAGATGAGAAACTTACTCTCACACCGGAGTCGGGTCACATGAACCTCCCCCTCCCTATGACGAGACTAACGGTGTTGCTTAGTGTGCAGGGTTCAGCTCCGTAAGCGGTATTTGACAAGACAAGAGACGATCCATAAGAAGAGGAGATCAGGTCACAAGAGGAATTAAACTTCCGACTTCAACATTTTGGCGCCATCCGTGGGACCTTTTTTTTCAAAAAAAAGAGGGATGAAGAAGGGAAAACCTCTCCGTTTTGCCTAATGGATCAGCCTCAACAGCTTGAACCACCTCCCCCAGGACCCCCCCCCCCCCCCAAATTGAGCTCTCACCGAGGGGGTCCAAACAAAGTTCCTACAATTAAGGAAATGGATGAACGAATATGTTAGAGTTGAACAAGCCAAGGGACTCAGGTTACAACTTTCCTTCGACGAAGAACCACTTGTAGAATCCTCATCAATAAGTGCTTCCCAGCAACTTTTGTATTCGCCAATCCAGCAGCATGGGTCCAAATCATAATTCACACCACCCCCGAGAGGAGAACCGGAAAGTGTCCAAACACAACACAGACCCTCACTAACGGTCAGCCCTGCCTCTATGTTGGCCAACATGTGTAAGATTTGCAAAATTTCAACCGTTGTACACTTTCGATCGTTTCCGTATTTAATAAAATTTTATATTTTATTTACGAAATACGTGCACCTGCCATGTCTTTTACTTTATTCAATACGCATCGTATAGGCCTATACGATGCGTATTGAATTGGCAAAGTGTGCCAATAGATAGGCCAAAGTGCCAATAGAAAATCCCATATATAATGACTTTAATAACTTGGGTTGTTGGATTTTAATAATCCTAAGTTTCACCTGTTGGCCGATAATAATCCCAACTTTAAAAATTCTCTCCAATGATCCCAACTTGTAAAAGTTTGGCCCCTATTGATCCTTTTCAAACATATAAGAATTTTGCATCCTCAATAGATTCAAGTGCCCATTCAGACTCTTTATGTGATTTAAGTGCACCTATGTTAGAAAAAGATCAACAGGGGCCAAATTCTTACAAATTGGGATCGTTGGAGAGAATTTTTAAAGTTGGGATTATTATTGGCCAATAGGTGAAACTTAGGATTATTAAAATTCAATAGCCCTAATAACTTTCATTTCTTTCATATATATTTCATGTTAGTCATAAATTTAGTTACTTACCTTCTAGTATTATATGACAATTCAATACTTAGATTGTGAGCGAGGGCATGAAAGAGTGGCATTATTCGGCACGTGGCTGCTACGTTAACACACGTTAGAAAAGTGGCGTGGTGCAAAAAAAACGGAGGAGTGGGAGCGGTGTGGTTATTTTATAAAAAAAAATAAACATCAACGAATTAAAATACACCGGAACTCCCCCCACTGATCAAGAGCCTCCATCTCACAACCCAAGTGCCCCCAACGCCGGTGGAAAACTCCTCGCCCTCATCACCGCGCCATGTCCACGCCACCACAATAGGTGGTGTTCCCGGCGTGGAAAGACTACCACGCCACTTTTTCACTCCCACACCGTATCATCTTAAGGATGTACCATATTGCGTTTGATATATCAATGTACTACTTTATCATGATCATCCAATGTTTGTGTTCAATCAATTCATTGTTATATCATCACCACCTTTTACCCTTTAACTTTTATAATTTTTTGTTTAAAACATTTTCTAACTAATAAATGTATTGTATAAAAGTTTATAAATTTATACATATATGAAGTTTATTAAGTTCTTCCATAAAAAAAGGTCACAAGAACAACATATAATTTCGATATTTTTATACCATGGTTATAACTTATAAGATAACTTAAATGCCCAAATTAATTTTATCCTCTTACAATTTTTATTCATCTCAAGCATTCATCAATAAAGTCACAAACTTATTTTTAAGTGGAGTAACCTGCCGGGTAACAAAACATGAAATACGTTAACAGTATCATCACCTTCATGATTCAGCGGCTTTTTTCAAAAGATAGGGGAACGGCGGTTGAGCGAACAAACCGTCGATAAACAACTTGGAGACCGCCCGGTTCAACCCTTCCGTCACATGTAACCCATCCCAACTCATATACCTCGAAGGATCTTTACACGACATCGCCCCCGGGGCTCCACACGTGCTCCTCGGATCCGGAACAAAGTTATAAGCCCCTCCTCCACTCCCGCAGCACGCTTTAAACCGCTCAACGAACCCATATTTCGCAGCATTAGCGAAAACCTCACGGTACGCATGCCAATCATCACCATATACAATCACCGCGGACGGGTGCATTTTGCGTAGTTCATGTAGTTTTGCTTGTAGTGCCATGTTATGGTCGTAGCTTTCTTTGTTCTTGAATGCAACACAACCTATCTGGTCAAGTTCGGTTGAGCGTGGCGCGATTATGAACGAGAATGGTAAACAGCCAGTCGCGGGTAAACCTTGTACAACTACGTGCTTTGCACCCATTTTCAAAAGTTCATTTATAACTTGTGTTTGGTACTTTATGGCTAGCTTTTGGACAGTCTTGCTAGTGATTTTTGATCCAGTAATGTAGTTATAATCATTGGCAGCCATCTGGCCGATCCAAACTAACGCACCGTTGAACACGGCCTTGCATTTAGCCGGGGTTGAAACCGCGTCTTTACATCCGGAACCCTTGGTGTATTCTTTGAACCAAGTGAGTTGTGTTGTGAGTGATTGCGGGACGGTATTGGTTGTGAGGTTGTTTTTGGCGAAAAACGAATATGGAATGGCGGTGCAACCGGAGATGGCGAAGTTGACGCCGTGAGTGGTTTTGGTGTGCTTGTTAAGGTAGGGTGGGAAGTAGGGTAAGTTGAGTGATTCGGCTATGAAGTCTATGACTAGACGGCCGTTAGAGTATCGGTTAGTGGGATGGTGGAAGAACGTGCGGCCGTATGGAAGGCTGTCCACGTGGTGAAAGATGGATGGTCGGGTGGCGTCGTTGAGGTTGCCCGTGTCGGTATAAGAGTCTCCGAAGACGTAGACTTTGTCGAACGGGCGGGTTCGCGGGCTAGCATGAGAAAATGGTGAATGGAGAATGATGGGTATGAAAATTGTGAGAAGGGCAAAGTAAAGAAAAGAAGACATCTTTTAATTGTTTTGAGATGTTGTTCACCTTGGTTGTTGGGGTATTTATCAACGACTCAACATACTTACCCAACTTTTGGAATAGAAAAGAAGACATCTTTTAATTGTTTTGAGATGTTGTTCACTTTGGTGGTTGGGGCATTTATCAAACAACTCAACATACTTACCCAACTTTTGGAACACGTGATGTCTTGAAAATTCTAAAGTTTACCACAAAATGGAAGTTAAAACATGTTTGATGGATACAGGCGACTACATAAAAGGCTATGCAGTATCGTGATGATTCTCTTTTGGAGGATGATCCACTACGTAGGCGTCACGTAGGATGGGTTTGAGGATAGGGTACAGGGGATGGAGGTATGGAAATTGGGGGATGAACCTAAAATGTATATGTATATATTGTATGTATAGGTGTGTGAGAGAGTGGATGGATGTTTTTTGTCTTGTTGTGGACCGTCGGACACGTCCTCCTGCGGACGGTGAGGACGCCGCTTGGGGGGGGGGGGGGGCAACATGGAAAGAGGACCGGCGCCGGTAGGGGACGGTCCAAAGCCGATCCCCATACCGAGCAGCCTAATAGGCGTCCTATTAAAATTTTTAAAAAAAGTGTAAGGTTTTTGAACTTGTCTCTTGAAGTTACATCTAAAGTTGGTTTTGAACTTGTCTCTTGAAGTTATTTGATTTTTAAAGAAAGTGTAAGATTTTTCACGATGAGCCTACATATAGAGGTGAACCGAATCATCGGTTAATTTTCAAAAAAAAAAAAAAAACTGTTAATGTTTTAACTGGTTTTTTCTCGGTTATTCATTTTAACCAGTTCGGCTGATAACCATTTTTTTTTTTGTTAATTAGTTGGTTTTTCCCTGTTTTTTTTATTTTTTCGGTTAATCGGTTAAAAACCGGTTCCACCACTCAATATCTATAACCGTGGTTATAATTAACCACTAACCACCGGTTATTAACCGGTTACTGTTAACAAACCGGTTTTTTCCCGCCTCTACCTACATAGATACCAAGTTTTATGTTGCTCGATGCAAGGTTGACCATAAGTTTTTTCCCGCCTCTACCTACATCGCCCCAGGGGCACCACACGTGCTCCAGCTTGTGTCCGGGTAAGATGAGGTTACCACTCCGACGAGAACCGGGTAAGATGGGGTATATGCTATGTCAAACAAGTGACAAAAATTCCCTAAATAGTATCATACCTGATATCAGACTTAATTTTTGAAACATGAATCTGTTAAATACATTTACCTTATGAAGGGTATGTATATTACAATGTGTGAAATATATAATATAGATATGTATGTCTATAAGGAAATCCAAAAACCATAAGGATTGACAAATTAAGATAAAGCACGAGCATGTGTGTCAATGATAATTCTAGATTTCTTTATCAGGAATCTCTCGCATATATCTATAATTCCGATATCAAACATTATTTCGTTTGATCATCTATCTCGTAACTTGGGTGACAATATAAACGACGGGAACCCTTTAAGTTGGGACGTCATCAAAAGTATAAAAATTTCCCTTTGCGCTACCTTGGATTAATAACGCATTAGGAAACCTGTAGCTAAAGTTGTGCTAGGCACAAACCGTCTCAAAACTTACGCTAATAAGAGTAATTCTACTTTCTTTAAGAACTCTTGTGAAAACAAAAGTAACCACGACTAGATGCACTTACAAAGACTCTTCACCTATAATCCTACTAAGATTACCAGTAATAAAGAATCTGTTACGAAATACATGGGCTGCAACGGACTAAAGTTGTCCAAACCATTAGTATATATGTTAAGAAGAATGAAGTAATGTATGCTTCAAAATTTAGACATTAAACCCGATCTTCAAAACACATGATCATGACGTATGCCATGAAATGGAAAGAATTAAAAGAACTGACAGAAAGGAAATTATGTCTGCTTCATAAAAAGGAACAAATGGAAACGATAATTCCTGAGGTGATTGCTGACTTAGGTTTAGATTTGCAAACCAACCAGAGAAGTGACCACCAAGAGACAAGACAGACTAGCCAGCAAAATTCGTCTCTATAATGAAAGCTGCAAGTCATGTACGAAAGTGAGACATAGCGTATATGGTCTCGGAGCTCCTTTAACACTAGAGGCGGGGAACTGAAAGAAATTCCGACCAAAGTTTTCCCAGAGGATCTATTTGGACTATCACCCGATCGTGAAGAGAAACTCAGAATTCATCTGAACAACACTGTTTGTTATAACACAAAGTTAAGACTAATATAGTAGTTGATGCTTTAAGTCATAAACAAGTACGTGCTCTTAGGTTAAATTGCGGATAGATTTAATGGAACAATTAAAGAGTACCCAAGAAACAACAATCAAGGATGATGCTGAAAGATTTGAAAAGGGATAATGAAGGAATCAGAAAAAAGAACTAATGGAAATTGGAAATTCCATAAAGAATTCGGATACCTATTCAAGGAACCCTACAAGAAAGGATTCTCGAAGAAACCCATAGAATTAAGTATTTGATGCATTGTGTAAGTAATATGAGGTATCGAGGTTTGAATAAGAATTTTTTACAGATAGGAATGAATAATGATGTAGCAAGTTACAAGTATTTAGTTTATTAGCAAGTTAAAACTAAACAATAGAGCCCTTTAGGTTTACATCAACGATAAAGATATCAGTATAGAAATGAGATTGATAACAATGGATATTGTTACCAAATTACCCAAAACAAGAAACGACACAATCTGGGTGATTGTGGATCGACTAACCAAGTTTGCTCAATCCCTACTAATGAAGAAAACCCTTTAGTATAAAATGCTTAGTTGTGTAGGGGTGAAATAGTCTCATTACCTAGAATCCCATTATCTATTGTATTAAATCGAGATAGTCATTTCACTTCTCATTTCTAGGAAAATTTTAACCCAAACTCATTTTGAGCAGTGTGAACGAACACTACAAAACATAGAAAGACATGCTAAGTACATATTGATGAAAGTAGGACTATCATAATATTTTGTTTTTCAATTGGCCTACAAATACTAGTGTTACCCGTTTAAAGCATTTTATGGATGATAGTATCATCCAGTATGTTAGACATACATATAAGAAACGCAACTATCAGGCCATAAGATTGGCAAACCATTGAAAATCAAATCAGAGAAAGGATACTACTAAAAGTCTCTCCGGGAATAATCCGATGCGGCAAGAAAGAAAAGTAAGTCTAAAATTTGTTGAACCAATTGGAATAATTAAGCAAATTGGATCGATAGTTTATCAACAAGAGTCACCGGAAGAAACGACAGGAATACATGATATGTTTCATGTATGCCACTTAAGGAATACCTGATTGATAAATCTCTAATTCTACCTCTTCAAGCTATAGAGGTAAATGAAAAAAAAATTTAAATCCATTGAAAGACCATACATGTCAAAGATAAGAATCACAAGGCAAGAAATTAGTTCTGGTAAGGGTGGAGTAAGACTTAAAGCTTGGACAAGAATATACTTGGGTATCGAAGCTAAGATGGAAGTAACCACACTTAAATCTCGAGGCCGAGATTTTAAACAAGGTGGGGAGGATGTAAGGACCTGCACGAAAATATCCTAAAACACTCCGTAAGTGAAAACCCGGACCCATAAAACCCTAATCCTTATGAGAAATCAAGAAATTCAATTTTATTGATCTGTCGCGGGCCGCGTAAGACTTAAGGATAGTCTACGCGGGGCGCGACAGCCAGACTAAACTCCAGATAAGCTTTAGGACACGTGTCGTCCACGTGTCACGACCACGCCATGACTCAGCAACCCTCAAACCGCCTTACCACCCCTCGCGGGCCGCGAAGGCCTCTCCTGTTTCTTTCGCGGGCCGCGACGCGCCCCAGTTTCAGCCTATAAATAGAGGACGATGGTTTTATTTCAAATCGTTCAATTCTTTTCTTTCTCTCTAAACATATAATGCTATAATACTCCTGTATTATACCCCTAAAACCCGAAACTCTGCTCGTTATTAGAGTAATAACTCTAATCACTGGTACGATACTTTATCCGATCGATTGAAACCGATCCGATGGATGTTTAAGTGTTGCCTATATTCGGCTATAGTTTGTCATTCGTCGTGAGGGTTGTGATCTCGTGATTATCGTTAAAGTTGAATTGAGTTAATACGCTAATACGAGTTCCATTTTATCTAAAAATTAGAACTCGTAACCAGGGAGCTGCTAAACTAGAATACTTAGCGATTAAGTAAACTTTATAGTTAAGTAAACTTTAAAGTTAAGTAAACTTAATAGTTAAGGAAACTTAATAGTTAAGTAAAATTAATAGTTAAGGAAACTTAATAGTTAAGTAAACTTAATAGTTAAGATAACTTAGCAGTTAAGGAAACTTAATAGATAAGTTAAACTTAATCAGCTAAGTAAGATTAATTAATCAGTTAAGCAAGATTAATTAAGCTAAGTAAGATAAATTAATTAGTTAAGCAAGATTAATTAATCAGTTAAGCAAGATTAATTAATCAGTTAAGCAAGATTAATTAAGTTAAGCAAGATTAATTAATCTGTTAAGCAAGATTAATTAAGCTAAGTAAGATTAATTAATCAGCTAAGTAAGATTAATTAACTAAGTAGATATACATGAAAATAGCTATATATGGGGTAGGTATTATCTAAGGAAAATTATCTAGGGAAGGTTCAACTAAGGAAGATAACACCTAGGGAAATTCTATATAGGGGTAAGACTTATCCCCTTAGCTATAAATAGGAAGCTTAGGATTCATTTTCCTTTGCTCATTTCTTCTATTCTTCTCTCTATACGTTGGTGTTCTAACCAATAATCACCGATGCGATATTCTGTCCGATCGATTCGTGAACCAACTAACGAATGCCAAAGTGCTGTCTAAACAAGACTATACTTTGTGAATTTTGTTAAGATTCTGAAACGGATGCCAAAGTGCTGTCTAAATAAGACTATACTTTGTGAATTTCGTTAAGGTTCTGATCTCGTGACCATCGTTAGGTTTGATGTGGTTTCACACTAATAACGTATTCCACTCTGTTAAACTAAATGTTTAACTACCAGAAAACTCTGCACTATACACTTACAATCA
This sequence comes from Helianthus tuberosus, assembly GCA_030545235.1. Lineage (NCBI taxonomy): Eukaryota > Viridiplantae > Streptophyta > Magnoliopsida > Asterales > Asteraceae > Helianthus > Helianthus tuberosus. Next base: position 2,233,671 of record CM060448.1, read on the forward strand.
AAATAAACGCTTAAATCATCAGAAGATTCAGAACTCTAAAGAAAGTAGATGCTTAGTTATCAAAAGGCATAGAATCAGAAGGCTTGTTAATCAAGACTATATGCTAACAAGGTGAGTCATTCTCTTTTTATCAAACTTATTTTACCATACCCAAATATTTTCCAGTTATATTTTACAGGGATTAAGTCTTGGTTATCTTGAATCACGGGCAAGTGGGGTATTGTGCACATTACTAATTTCTCACGGTTAGGTTAACAAACCTAACAGTGATAATCATCACTACTTGGGTGAAAGGACCCAATAGTGGTATGACCATCGTCACCAGGGTGTGACACGGCGCCAGATAAAAATAAGATAGTAGCCATTGTAATCGCTCTTATGTTGTAATCTATAACAATGTGTCTTTTTGTACAAACTGAATGAACTCGCCAGTATTTCCAGCTGACCAAAATCTTTTTTAAAATGTGTTTCAGGTAATTACAGTAGATCGGGATAAGAGGTGGATACGACACCGAAAGGCTTAAAGAAGTGGCTTATTTTATCAAATAAATTAAATCAAACGTTGTATTTGGGTTATCCTATATTAAAGCAACCTTTGCAAAACATGGGTTTATCCCATCTGTTTAATAAATAAAATCCGGTGTTTCAAACTCTGATATTTTCCCAACTCACGGTCCTGATGAATATTTCCGCTGCAACGTTTTTTTAAATAACCACCGGTACCACTTGGCTGGTTCGCGGCTCCCGATTTCATCCAGAGTGGGGTCGGGGGTCGTGACACACGACAAGGATTTCTCAAATAGTGCCATCGTTGTTTAAGAACCACAAAGCATCTGTCAATGTCTTTTCATGAAGACTCTTGGGCCTTTTTAAAGTGTGCTCTTTTTTCATCGATAGTATAACAACCCTACTAAAAATATTTAGAACACCCCTATATGCTCTAAAATACACCCCGTACATGTAAAATGGCCCTAAATGCCTTTTATTTTATAAAAATAAAATAAAAACAAAAATCAGGTGGTTCTGGCGGGGAGCGACAGACTCCCCCAAGTCTGTCGCGGGGCGCGAGCGAGGGAACTAGTGGCGCAGCCCGATGCCGCCACGTGTCACATGCGTGTCGAGGCTATACTGGTGGCTGGTCCAAGCTATGCCCTACTACCCCTATCTCGCGGGCCGTGAAGGACAACCCTTAGTTGGTCGCGGGGCTCGAGAAACCTGCGATCAGGCCCTATAAATTGGGAATATCGGCATTCAGTTTCCGTCGCTCAAAACTCGAAATTCTCTCTCAAATTCTGAATTGTAGAAATAATATCGGGCATAATACCCCCCTAATTAGCGAAGCTCTGCCTCGTTGTAAGTATTATAACCCCCGGTTACGTATTAGATGCGCTGCCCGATTGATCTAGTGCTCCGTAACATCTGTCGAGGCTCTGCCCGACGTAGTCGTTGGAGTTCTGTCTCGGGGAGGGTATAACCAATGTAAAATGGGTTATTATACTAACGCCTGTGCATTGTTTTTGTTAGTGCACTATGTCTATTGACTTCGTCTTGTGTCGAGTCATGTAATGTAATAGGATAGGATAATCAGTGCTCGGGGTGCTAGAAACTGAATTTAGTGGATTTGTTGGTAATTCTGCTTGAAACTGTCAAGAGCATGTTCAAGCGAAATTAACAAAGTTAATTCCGCTTGAACGTGCCTTGACCATTTCAAGCGGAATCACATCAACTATATATAGGGAGCATGTCCGTTTCATTTGAAGCAGAATTAGAGTCTTGTATTCGGTAACGAAGTGTTGCCGAATTGTCTCCAGGTGCTGTAATCACTATTATATCAATACAAGAGACATTTAAATTGAATTGAGCGTCCGTGTCATTGATTCCGCCTTTGATTCGGATAAACAACTCTTCTGATCGACTCAGTCAGGTCGTACAACGATCCTACAAGTGGTATCAGAGCTTAGGAAGAAGAGTTCTGCTTGATTGCATTTGTTTTCTGACTTCTACACCTTCTTTTTCAAATTGGACAAGAATTAACGGTCAAAATGGATTGAATTTCACACATTACATGCGAAACAGTGTTTTAACAAAGCCTTGAGAGAATCAGACCTAAATACGGATTAAAAGTGACAAAAATGGACCAAAAACCTAATTCCGCTTGAACGAACATTATGATTTCGCTTGAAAAGTCTAGCTGATTTCGCTTCAAATCGTAATTCCGCTTGAAATTAGCACCTGATCTCGCTTGAATCACTAATTTCGCTTGAAAAGAATCAGCTATTCCGCTTGAAAGTCCGGATTCCGCTTGAAGTACTGATTTTGTTTGAAGTGTCATTTATGTGATTTCGCTTGAAGTACTGATTTCGCTTCAACTTGTTATTTCGCTTGAGATCCTTTTTCCGTTTGAAAGTGGATTTTTCGCGTCAAGATCATTTCTCGTCAACCGAGTGTCAGTTTATTTCAAATTGTTTGATATTGTTTAAACTGATTGTGTTTGTTTAATTGTTTTTGTCTCCAGGAAATTCAAGAATTTCAAATCATGGCTGAAGAGTTCTACAACACGTTCTACAATGCGTTTACATCAGAATCTTCTGAGATTACAACTGTTACACCAAAAACCATTACGAAAACGGTCAATGAAAACATCAATCACGACAACTTTTATGGAACATATTCCAAACCACCCAAGTTGGATAATATTGAAGATTATACTTGGTGGAAAGAATGGTTTCTCAACCGGGCAAAAGCATAGGCACACGAGAGTTAGTTCTGTCTAGAGTTTGGATATGAGAGACCAAAAGATGACAAAGGAGAGGAAGTTCCTATGAAGAAATTAGGCATTGAGGACAAAAAGGAATTCTCGTCTGAACAGAGAATGATTGCTTTGATCCAGTCGGCAATTAGAAACGACATTTTTGCATTGCTTAACCATGATGGGTCATCGAAATCTGTTTGGGAAGCTTTACGAGTTAAAGCTGAGGGGGGTAAACAGATTAAAAAGAACAAAATTGCTTTATTAAAGAAAGAATTTGATCTGTCTGATAGCATTAAAGGAGAGTCTGTGAGGCAAATGATAGAAAGATTTTGTCACCTAAAAATTGAACTCGAAAGGTTTGAGATTGTGAAAACAAGAGAGGAAATTATTGATAAAGTCATAGAAGCATTACCACGAGCTGATCGTGGCAAACGTTTGTTTTCATATTAAAAAATGATGCTTTGTATAAAAAAAATTTCTCTTGATACATTATTTGAAAAGATTGAAACACATGAGCTTGAATTGCATAAACAGAACAAGATGAGCAGTTCTTCGTATCAACAGAATGTAGGTTTGTACTACAAAGGTAATTTACCTTCGGTGAAAGCTGGAGAGTCACCAAAGACTGCATTCAGTGGTGAGAGGACAACAGAACCACAGAAAAGCTCATCAAGTTACAATTCGGGTTATCATTCATCTTCATCTAAAGCAAGTGTTGAAGAATGTGATGAAGTTCTGTGCAACATTACTCTCAAATTGAAGAATTCTCCGGCAATGAGTATCAATGCGGCTAAACAGCAAATGAGCTTCCTTGCATCTGTTCTGGAATCGTATGAAGGTCTAGTTGCAGGTAGAATTGGTAACTCGGAGTTGACCAAAGAAGACTATGACCAGATTGATCCAGAAGAAATGGAACTTATAGACATTCAATGGTGTTTGGCAAGTTACATCCGCAGAGCTCAAAGACACATGGAGATTACTGGGAAACAATCTCTTGGTGGTCCTTCAACAAAGCTTGGATTCAACAAATCCAAAGTGACCTGCTTTAGATGTAAACAAAAAGGTCATTTTAAAAGAGAATGTAGAAATTCTGAAGTTGCTGAAACGGAGAAACCTTTCAATGATGATTATTATCGAAAGGCGATTTACCATCGTAGCAGAGAAGAGCCAAAGATGATCGAAGATAAACCCAGAGAGAAGTCAAGAGCACTTGTTGTATTCCACGATGATGAAGGATATGATTGGAGTCAAGTTTGTCCGGAAGAAGATCGTGTTGATATTCGAAAAACAGCTCATGGCAAAACTATATCAAAGAACAACCATTATGTTTTTGTTGCTGAAATTAAAGAGGAAAACAAAGAAGAAAATGTTGTTGCTGAGGTCAAAGAGAAAACCAGAGAAGAGATTCTGAGTGAGAAAACTTATCGTGAAAGAAACATTGCCTTGAACAGAATGAATGAAATGCAAGAAGAGTATGAGAACGCCATCAGCAGTAGGAGATGGGATAAGAAGAGAGAGTGTTATTTCAACAGAGAAGGTGAACCTGTAGTTCCAAAGAAAGATATAATTTTTGAAGATGTTCTTCTCATAATTCCTTCATCTGCCGAATACTATAGAAATGTATTAAAAGATGACACATATGCAAAAAGGCATGAAAAGGAGATAAGATATGCCATGATATCGTGTTTGAGGAAGAGGGATGAAGAGAGATTGAAGAAGAATGTTGAGAATATGGTTGAAGAGTTGAAGAAAGTTGCTGAGGAAGATGTGAAGATTGTTGAAGAAGTGAAAGAAGAAGTTGTGGTGAATGAAGAGGTTGAGAAAGCTGTTACTGAAGAACAGCAGGTTGTAGAAGATGAGAGGAAAGTTGAAAGTTCGATTGAAGCAAAGGATGAGAAATTGGTTGCTGATGATGCTGGTGATGAGGTTGGTGTTGATGGAAAGCTGAAAGATGTTGATCAGACAGAAGTTGCAGCAAACACCGAAGTGCCAATCACTGAGGTAATTTCTGACTCCGAAAATTTGAAAACTGTTGAACAGTGCAAGAAATGCATGGAACCATGCAGTGCTTGTACTGAAAAAGAAAAACAATTCACAATAAGAAATCTTGAATTCAATAAAATTGAAGAAGTTTTCAAAAATAAATGCAAAGAAATGTTTAAAAATGAAAAAGTTTTGAAAGATAATGAAGAAAAACTTTTGGAAAAATGTAAAAAGTTAGAAAAAGAAAATGAAGTTTTGAAAGAAAATGTTTTGAAAAAGACAGAAGAATGTGAACAAAAAGAAAATGTTTGTCAAGAAATGAAGAAAGAATATGATTCTATGAAATTGGCATATCACATTACAAAAGAATCATATGAAAAAGTGAAGGATGAAATGAAATTTGCTCAATCAAGAATGAATTACTTATCTGAAACAACTAAAGAGCTTAAGCGAATGTATGAAATAAAACAAGGTGTTGTTAATTCCTATATTGAGGATGTTACTAAACTAAAGCGTCAGATTGCTGATTTAGAACAGGATAACAACAAATGGAAAAGTTATCACATGTCGTCATATGTGCTTGAACGTATTTTCAATATAAAACCGGGAGATGGTGAGTCTGAGCAAACCAAGAAAGGCATTGGCTCAGAGTTTCATCAAGTTCCACCACCGGAAAAGTTTGCATTTTATGATGATGAAAAGGTCGAAAAAGCTTTCAACATGGTAGATCAATTGCCAGATAACATTGACATAACCTATTCCAAATCTGATGATTCTAGTGATTCAGAGGTGGTAGGTAAGGTCGTTGAAAGTGTGTTGAATGAAGAGTCGGTTGATACAAGTAAATCAGAATCACAGGATGAAAATGAAGGTAATTTTCATGATAGATATCTGAAAAACTCAAAATCCGAGAAAAATTTGTATGATGATTCAAAAGGATTGGTTTATACCATGATTGGATCGGACAAATTATTCTTAGATGTTGTATTCCCGATTCAGAATGTGATTTCAGAAAAGGTTGATAAAGTTTTCAAAATGGTTGAGATTGAGAAATCTGAAATTTCAAAGTTTGCTGGTAAAGGTCACAAATTTTTTTATAACAAACCTGGTTTCAAAAAGAAAAACATGAAGGCTGGGTTGGGTTATAAGAAGAAACAAAGTTGGAAAAGAAATGAAAGTCCAAATTATCAGACTAAGATGAATTTTGTTCAAGGAAAAAGTTTTAAAGAAGAGGAAAAACTCAAATTTAGACAACAGTCTAATGAAGAGTTCTGTGCTCAAAAGAAAAGACAACAACAACAGGTCAAGGATGTGTCCAAGAGAACATGTTTCAAATGTGATCAAACAGGACATCTTGCACGAAAGTGTCCAAATCTGAAACCTGTTGATGTTGACAAAAAGAAGTCTGATGATGTTGAAAAACAAAAATCTGAAGGTGTGAAACAAAGGTCAACCAGATTTGATTCAAAACAAACTTGGAGGTATAACACAAACAAGTTTGTTTCGAACCAAACTTGGAAATCAAATCCGAATAGGTTTGATTCTAGACAGACCTGGAATTCTCACACACCCAGATTTAGAACAACTCAAAGTTTGAAAAGATCCGTTAATATGACAAAACCCCAAGAGTTTTGGAAACCGAAAGTTGTTGTTCAAAATCAAAATGTTCAAAAAGAGTCACATTTTTATAAACGAGGTACTCCTAAATGACAAACATGGAGTGTTAAGAAACAAGTGATTTTGGTAAAAGATGAGAAAGTTGAAGTGAAAGATGAAAAAGTCTTTGTTCAGAATGACAAAGATTTTCCAAAATTGAATGAAGCATATTGTGTTGAAATGCCTAAGGTCAAACAGACCTAGACTAAATTGTTCAAGTAATCAAGTAGTCTAAATGTGCAGGTGCTCAACAAAATCAAAGATTGTGAGAAAAAAAGTTGGAGCAGCCTGGCACAACGGGAATAGGAGGCTGCTGAACCCTGGTTTGGTTGAAACAGGGAGTTTGTTTGTTTTCTGTACATAAATAAACAATATTTCAAAAACCTTAAACATTGAAAAAATTGAAAAATACAAAAATATGTTGATTGAATACGCCGAAACCCTCACGGCTGAACAAACATGATTAATTTCACAAGATTGAAAAATGGTTTTCAAACTGTAAATATCAATGTGTTGTAAATCATGGGTGTATGTTATATTTTCTGTCAAATCAGTGCATGAGAAGCAGAAAATGGATGGCGAGACAAAGCTATCAGTATTGGTTGTCAGATTTTCTTTAAATGATTTTGCATTTTAGGGGGAGTAATATTGTTAGAAAATACAAAAACATTTGAAAATTTGAAAAAGCCAAAAACATGATAAAATGAAAAATTGAGTTTTTGTGTAAAAAAGAGGAAATGATAGTATATCAGTAGACAGTTACAGTACGCTAAAGAAATGTAATGTTTAAATAGCGTTAAACAGTCTCACTGATGATATGCCGGTAGGTTTTTATACATTTAGTAAACTTTTTCAGGATATAAACCTAAATTCAAAATTGCTTATTTCGTGGGGAACACTACTTGAATATATAGGTAACCCCTGAAATCTCGTTTGAAAGACCCCTCTTTCTGAGATACTAGGTCTTTATGCTTAGTGATATCTGGGGTATTATCCCGGGACTTCTGATTTTGCGGAAGCAATGGCCTAGTCCCCGTATAATACTTTCTGCATGCTTGAAATATAGCTCGCCCTCAGTACAAAAAATGATGAAACATTGAAAAAATATGTAAATCATGTGCTGTTGAAGAAAAGATCCTCTAAAGGGGACACACCAAAATTCGAAGCCGTCATCTCTCTGCTGAACGGAAGCTCTGACCTGAGCTCTCACGGTTCTTCGCAATTTAACCCCTTACAGATATCATCTAGGTATACTCACCTGTAAGACTGAATATTGGGATCTGGATACGGGAGTATATTCAAGAGGTGGAACACATGAATGAGTTTAAGTTCTTAAAACATCTAATTCGTATCCTGTATCAGTTGAAATTTGTGTGAAAATTTAAGTGGATCAGTATATCGACAATCTAAGTGAATTGTTTAATTCTTAATGTGTAACTTAGCTCAACGGTACTTGTGACTTGTCAAAAACTGATATGATCCTCTAACGCAAACTCAAACAAAAATATTGTGAGTAAATATTGTTTGTAAATATTTCTTTATTGCTTTATATTTCAGAAAATACAAAAAGATTTTTGATTCTGCTTTATTTTCGACAACCGATGTCTGAGTGCTGAGTTTCAAAATCTGTGTATGTTGATTGTGTTTCTGAAAATAAAACAAGTTCATTAATTTAAAACTTGAATTTTTATCAAAAATCAAAAACAGTTTGTGATATCTCCAAGGTCATTAGTTTGGACTTGGATGATTAACTGTGAGGGATTTGGATGCTTATATTGTTAAAGAACTAGTTTCCGATTCGATTCGATGAAACTGCCAAAATCATGAAATTTGTTTAAAAGTGTTTGTTTAGAAAGATTGAGTGAGCCGGGTTACAATTCCTGGATATTTGAAAGTTTGAAATGATGTTACTTATAAACGTATGAGTGTTGCAGATACTGTACCAGACTACGATCCTGAAAGCTAAGTCTAAGGGGGAGTCTGAAGACGAGCTCAAAGCAAGGGGGAGCTTGTAAACCCGAAAGCAAGGTGTCGATCCCTTAAGCACGAAAGCTTGAAGAAAGGGAGAGCCTGAATAAGTTGATAATGTTACAGCGTTAGACAATTTGGAAAGAGCATGAAGACTGATCAAGACTGAAGATGTGTCATGATAAAGACTCGACACTGAAGACTTCGTCAACATCCAAGGGGGAATCTGTTAGTGCACTATGTCTATTGACTTCGTCTTGTATCGAGTCATGTAAGGTAATAGGATAGGATAATCAGTGCTCGGGGTGCTAGAAACTGAATTTAGTGGATTTGTTGGTAATTCCGCTTGAAACTGTCAAGAGCATGTTCAAGCGAAATTAACAAAGTTAATTCCGCTTGAACGTGCCTTGACCATTTCAAGCGGAATCACATCAACTATATATAGGGAGCATGTCCGTTTCATTTGAAGCAGAATTAGAGTCTTGTATTCGGTAACGAAGTGCTGCCGAATTGTCTCCAGGTGCTGTAATCACTATTATATCAATACGAGAGACATTTAAATTGAATTGAGCGTCCGTGTCATTGATTCCGCCTTTGATTTGGATAAACAACTCTTCTGATCGACTCAGTCAGGTCGTACAACGATCCTACAGTTTTAATTAATAGATTATAACCAGGAAGTCACAAGGAAAATACCTAAATTAGCAATGTGAGTACTCCATCTTTTTGTGAGTAATCTCCTTTTTGTGTAAAACTGTTTTTACAAAATCTCAAATGTTTAACTTATATATCACATTGATTGAGTATTTGTGATTCTACAATTATCGTCGGTATGTTGGGGTTTTGTATACAAAATTTGTTACTACACTGTGAGTAGTAACATGACCACAAGTCGGGTTGATAGTACCGTGGGTGGTAATTAAAGTAAGAATTGGAAACAAATATAATTACGAGATCGCCCTCAATACTGTAAAATGATAAAACCTGTTTTGATTAAACTGGGATTCACTCGCCAGTATTTATTGCTGATAAAATGTTTTTAAACGCGTTTCAGGTAACAAAATGTGAAAGCCAATTAGAAGCCAGCTGGACAGCACTGAAGGCTTGGAAAAGTGGCTATAAAAGTTACCTAAATAAAGAAGATGTTTTATTTTCAATAAAATAGGGTTTAACCCTATAATATGATGTACTGAAAACTTGGGTTTTTCCCATGTGTTTAATCCTATAAAAATGTGGTATTTTACTCTGATAAAATATTTTCTAACTACGGTCCTGATTTAATTTCCGCGCCAAAATGAATAAACATTAATACCACCATCTCTGAGTAGGCCGCGACCGCACGCCTCCTGAGGCAGGGGTCGGGGGTTGCGACAGAAGGTGGTATCAGAGCTACAGCCACTGATTTCGGCCACAGAAGTGTTGTGCTGACATTGAAAATTGTTGATTTTGTTAGGAAATAATTTATGTGATCAGGTGCATACGTGTATATTATCATTTGTGTTATTTGGCAATTTGTTAGTTTACAGTATGAGTGATTAAGGACCATCGGACGCTTATCGTCAGTTATCTAGTTCTCCTAGAGATGAAGGAACTTCTTCCCAGCTTACTCCTTCGGGGTACTCAGCTGACACAGAAGAGGGGATCTTTGTATTCAAAGCACAATCCGAAGAGCCATTCCCTACCAAAAAGAGAGGATGGTTCAGTCGGGGAGCGCACGAGTGTAGGAAAAGAATGAGGAAGTTAAACCAATAGAGGGCTTTAGCAGCAGAAAATAGAGAAATGAATGCCCAGACCCAGGATATACTCAATAGACGATTAGCTAACTTTCACATATTAGCCACTACTGTCGCAGACCCAAATTTAGAACAAATCATAGCACCACAGCCACTACCCTTGTTCCCAACTCAACCCATGGAAATAGAACCAAACCCAGGAGACCAGATTCCCTTACCTGCCTTTGACCCAAATGAAATCCCTAGAGTCTCAGCACCCCATCCTCCAAATTATTACCCATGGCTTGACGATCACAGAGATTACCAAGAACTCTACCCACAAGAGGAACCCATACAAAACCCAGTAGCACCCTACCCAAACCTTAACCCGCTAGATCCTTACTGGGATAATGACCAATATATTCGAGAGATCCTAGAAACCCCATACCCATACGAAGAACCAATGCCACAGTATCCTGACCCGATACAAGCACCCGCAACACCCATGAGCACCGAGAACGTGCAGGAACTCCGCACTTTTGGTGAGGAGTTGTTAGATGAAAATGAAAAGATAAGGCAAATAGGGGAGAGGCTCGTTTGGAAATATGACGAGCGTAATATGCAATACTGGATGAACCCCCACTAATAGTAATAGTAATAATGATAATATATATATATATATGTGTGTGTGTGTGTGTGTGTGTGCGCGTAGTTTGAAAAAAAAAAACTAGACTAAATTAGATAATCCAATAACTACTGATGCATACTAGTATTGTATTTTAAATTCCAGTTATGGTTTGTATTAGATGCATAATATATATAAAATAGAGTAAATGTCGCAATGCACGACGATTTTGGTCAATATGTTTGTCTGTGTGATTGTTTACATTAAATCTTATTTTGTAATATTAATACCTAGTAAATGTTTATAATTCAGATGGACAACGAAGTAAATCAAGAAAACCAGAATAACGATAATAACGGGAACCAATTAGATAACAGTGTCGTTTAACATATAGTGGCACAAGGAATCATAGATGCTATGCCTAATATCATTCAAGCTGTAAGAGAAGCTGAAAATAATAAAAGTAACAGTGGAAGTAAACGACCACCTACTGAACCCGATCACAGCGTAAACAATGGACCATTACTTCAATTGCCTATTCCAAAAAGAAGAAGAACCATGTCTTATGGTTGTTCTTACAAAGAATTCTGGTCTTGTAAACCAATAGAATTCTCTGGCAATGAAGGAGCCATTGCAGCCCTACGCTGGATAGAAAAGACTGCGGCTGTCTTAAAAATAAGCAAGTGTGTAGAGGAAGATAAAATCATGTTTGCTTCTAATCTTTTTAAGAATGCAGCTCTAGAATGGTGGAACACTATTCTCCAGTCTAGGGGAAGTGACAGAGTCTATAACGTGGAATGGACTGAGTTTAAGAATATGGTTGAAAGGAAATTATGTCCTCCCAATGAAAAGAAACAGATAGCTAATAAGTTTCTAAACCTTAGAATGACCGGAATAGATTGTAAGGGTTACACAACTGTATTCTTCGAATATGCTAGAATTGTGCCAACCCTAGCTTCACCTGAACCAGTATTAATCTCCCGTTACATCTGGGGATTAATCAGTGAGATTAGACACGTAGTCAAGGCAGCTAGACCACCAACCATAGAAGAAGCTGTAGAACTAGCAAATACCTTGACTGATGAATTGGTACTTACGCAAGAAGAAAACCAGAGGAAGAACCTAGCTCAAAGGCTTACCCAGGAATTTCGCTACGGTAATTCCAACCGTGGGAAAAATGTAGGTTCTACTTCTGCACCTTACTGTAAGGCCTGCAAGAAGAAACATTCAGGAAGATGCTCCACCTACTGCAATTTCTGCAAGAAACCGGGACATAAAGAAGAAGACTGCGGGAAGAAACCAAGCAATGGAGTATGCTTCAATTGTGGAGAAAAGGGACATATCAAGCCGAACTGTCCGAAACTAGCTCTAGCCATGAACAACAAGACTACTAAGAATGCTAGAGCATTTGTTCTGACAGCTGAAGAAGCAAAGATGATTCCGAATGTAATTGCCGGTACGTTGTTAGTTAATGATGCTTTTGCTAAAGTATTATTTGACTCTGGTGCGAACCAAAGTTTTATTAATACTTCATTCTACAAACTTCTCAATCAACCATTAATTAAACTTCAACAAGAATGTCTAGTAGAGACACCAAATGGAGAATCCATTAGGATTACAGAAATCTTGCAGGGAGCAAGAATAGAAAATTTAAAACATAATTTTATTGCTAACCTTTACCCAATGAATCTGGCTGAATTTGATATTGTATTAGGAATGGATTGGTTAGTAGCCAATAAAGCCAGTATTTTATGTGATCAAAAGTCAATACAAGTAAATTCACCAAGGGGTGAAAAGATCACAATTAAAGGAAATAAGTTATCTCGACCCACGAAATTCATCTCTGTAATAAAAACAGCCTGTTATGCAAGAAAAGGATCACTAATGTATATGATTTCCATAATCATTAACACTAAAGGAAAAGAAGTGAAAGATATTCCCGTAGTATCTCAATTCTCAGATGTTTCTCCAGAAGAATTACCAGGACTACCACTAGATAGAGAAGTTGAATTCAGAATCCACCTGCTACCAGGAACAGCTTCAATTGCCAAGGCACCTTACCATTTGGCACCCGCAGAAATGCAAGAACTAAAGAAACAGTTAGATGAACTTCTGGAAAAAGGATTCATACAGCCCAGTTCGTCACCGTGGGGAGCACCAATCTTGTTTGTCAAAAAGAAAGACGGGTCAATGCGTATGTGCATTGATTACCGAGAATTGAACAAAGGCACGATTAAAAATCGGTACCCATTACCGAGAATCGATGACCTGTTTGATCAATTGCAAGGAGCTCGATTTTTTTCAAAGATCGATTTACGCTCAGGATATCATCAATTGAAAGTACAGGAAGAGAACATTCCTAAGATCGCCTTCAGAACAAGGTATGAACATTATGAATTTACAGTCATGCCATTTGGTCTAACTAATGCCCCAGCCGCATTTATAGACATGATGAATCGAATATGTAAGCCATATTTGGATAAATTCATAATTGTCTTTATAGATGATATTCTCATTTACTCTAAGAGTAAAGAGGAACATGCAGCGCATCTGCATGCACTCCTAAATTTGCTGAGAAAAGAAAAGCTTTATGCTAAATTTTCGAAATGCGAATTTTGGTTAGAAGAAGTGCAATTTCTTGGACATATAGTTAATCATGAAAGAATTCATGTGGATTCCACAAAGATTGAGGCTATTACTAAATGGAAAGTCCCTGAATCACCAACGGAGGTGAGAAGTTTTCTAGGACTGGCAGGTTATTATAGACGGTTTATCCGAGATTTTTCTAGAATAGCCATTCCCTTAACCAAATTAACCTGTAAATCTGTTAAGTTTGAATGGGGACCACAACAGGAAGAATCATTTAGAATCCTTAAGCAAAGATTAACCAACGCACCCATATTAGCGTTACCAGAAGGAACTGAAGACTTTGTAGTCTATTTTGACGCTTCTAAGTTAGGTGATGGATGTGTATTGATGCAACGACAAAAGGTTTTAGCCTACGCCTCTAGAAAACTTAAGAATCTTGAAGAGAATTATACAACCTATGATCTAGAGTTAGGAGCCATAATTTTTGCCCTTAAGATTTGGAGACACTATTTATATGGAAATAAATTTGTTGTCTTCACCGATCATAAGAGTCTAAGGTACATTTTTGGGCAAAAAGAGTTAAATATGAGACAAAGACGCTGGATGGAAATGCTTAGTGATTATGATTGTAGTATCCAGTACCATGAAGGAAAGGCTAATGTAGTAGCCGATGCTTTAAGTCGGAAGTATCATGAAAAGCCAAAAAGAGTACATTCTCTTAAGTTAAATCTACAGATAGATTTAAATGAACAAATTGGAGGAGTACAAGAATCAGTAATCAAGGATGATACTGAAAAATTAAAAGGAATGATTAAAGAATTAGAACAAGGAACAGATGGAATTTGGAGATTCCATAAGAAAAGAATTTGGATACCTAAACAAGGAAACCTACGCCACCGAATATTAGAAGAAGCCCATAAGTCTAAGTATACAATACATCCTGGAAGTGATAAAATGTATCAAGACTTAAGAAAGAATTTTTGGTGGATAGGAATGAAAAAGGATATAGCAGCTTATGTTGCCAAGTGTCTAACCTGTTCCCAGGTCAAAGCTGAACATCAGAAACCCTAAGATTTATTACAGCAATTAGAAATGCCAATATGGAAATGGAAATTGATAACAATGGACTTTGTTACCAAATTACCCAAGACAAGAAAGGGAAATGATATAATCTGGGTGATTGTAGACAGATTAACCAAGTCTGCTCATTTCTTATCGATGAAGGAAACTTTTAGTATGGAACAATTAGCCAAGTTGTGTGTAAATGAAATAGTTTCAGTACATGGAATTCCTTTATCTATTGTTTCTGATAGAGATAGCCGTTTTACATCTCATTTTTGGACAATTTTCCAAAAAGCAATGGGAACCAAGTTAAATCTAAGCATAACTTATCATCCTCAAACAGATGGACAGAGCGAAAGGACAATTCAGAAAATGGAAGATATGCTTAGAGCTTGTGTAATTGATTTCGGAGGAAATTGGGACGATCATTTACCATTAATAGAGTTTTCCTACAATAACAGCTATCATACCAGTATCAATCCTGCACCATTCGAAGCACTTTATGGACGAAAGTGCCGAACTCCAGTCTGTTGGGAAGAAATTGGAGAAAAGCAACTGTCTGGACCAGAGATAGTACAAGAAACAACAGACAAGATTATCCAAGTCAAGGAAAGACTAAAAGCAGCACGCGATCGACAAAAGAGTTATGCAGATAACAGGCGAAAGCCATTGGAGTTTCAGGTAGGAGACAAGGTATTATTAAAAGTTTCTCCATGGAAAGGAGTATTCAGATTCATCAAAAGGGGAAAGCTAAGCCCCAGGTATGTTGGACCCTTTGAGATTATTAAAAGGATAGGACCAGTAGCTTATCAGCTACGACTACCAGCGGAAATGGCAGGAATACATTATGTATTTCATGTATGTAATCTCAAAAAGTGCTTAGCAGATGAGTCATTAGTAGTACCACTTAAGGACATAAAGGTAAATGAGAAGCTTAAGTTTGTAGAAAGGCCTTTACAGATTGAAGACAGAAAGGTCAAGAATCTCAAACATAAGAGATTAGTTCTAGTCAAAGTGAAATGGGATTCCAAAAGAGGACCTGAATACACTTGGGAGCTTGAATCAGAGATGCAGAGGAAATATCCACACCTGTTCCAGTAGACCTCGAGGACGAGTTCTAAAACAAGGTGGGGAGGATATAACAACCCTCCTAAAAATATTTAGAACACCCCTATATGCTCTAAAATACTCCCCGTACACGTAAAATGGCCCTAAATACCTTTTATTTTATAAAAATAAAATAAAAACAAAAATCAGGTGGTTCTGGCGGGGCGCGACAGACTCCCCTAAGTCTGTCGCGGGGCGCGAGCGAGGGAACTAGTGGCGCAGCCCGGTGCCGCCGCGTGTCACATGCGTGTCGAGGCTATACTGGTGACTAGTCCAAGCTATGCCCTACTACCCCTATCTCGCGGGCCACGAATGACGACCCTTAGTTGGTCGCGGGGCGCGAGAAACCTGCGAATCGGCATTCAGTTTTCGTCACTCAAAACTCAAAATTCTCTCTCAAATTCTAAATTGTAGAAATAATATCGGGCATAATACCCCCCTAATTAGCGAAGCTCTGCCTCGTTGTAAGTATTATAACCCCCGGTTACGTATTAGATACGCTGCCCGATTGATCTAGTGCTCCGTAACGTCTGTCGAGGCTCTGCCCGACGTAGTCGTTGGAGTTCTGTCTCGGGGAGGGTATAACTAATGTAAAATGGGTTATTACACTAACGCGTGTGCATTGTTTTAATTAATATATTATAACCAGGAAGTCACAAGGAAAATACCTAAATTAGCAATGTGAGTAATCCATCTTTTTGTGTAAACTTTTTTTGTGAGTAATCTCCTTTTTGTGTAAAACTGTTTTTACAAAACCTCAAATGTTTAACTTACATTTCACAGTGATTGAGTATTTGTAATTCTACAATTATCGTCGGTATGTTGGGGTTTTGTATACAAAATTTTTTACTACACTGTGAGTTGTAACATGACCACAAGTCGGGTTGACAGTACCGTGGGTGGTAATTAAAGTAAGAATTGGAAACAAATATAATTGCGAGATCGCCCTCAATACTGTAAAATGATAAAACCTGTGTTGATTAAACTGAGATTCACTCGCCAGTATTTCTTGCTGATAAAATGTTTTTAAACGCGTTTCAGGTAACAAAATGTGAAAGCCAATTAGAAGCCAGCTGGACAACACTGAATGCTTGGAAAAGTGGCTATAAAAGTTACCTAAATAAAGAAGATGTTTTATTTTCAATAAAATAGGGTTTAACCCTATAATATGATGTACTGAAAACTTGGGTTTTTCCCATGTGTTTAATCCTATAAAAATGTGGTATTTTACTCTGATAAAATATTTCCTAACTACGGTCCTGATGTAATTTCCGCTGCCAAAATGAATAAACATTGATACCACCATCTCTGAGTAGGCCGCGGCCGCCCGCCTCCCGAGGCAGGGGTCGGGGTTGCGACAGATAGGATCACTAAACGTCTTCACGACAACCGGATATCTAGGATAAATTCCATCGCACAAATAATATCCATGAGGGTAGTAGTTTCCGTTTGCGTAAAAAGACGCTTTTGGAGCTCTGCCAGAAATCCAGTCCTCTAACAACGAAGATTGTTCAAAAACATTTATATCATTGCATGAACCGACCACGCCAAAGTAAGCCGACCAAACCCAAAGGTCCTGTGAGGCAACCGCCTGAAGAATAACAGTAGGTCCCTTTTGGTCACCCCGTGTGTGTTGACCTCGCCATGCGGTCAGACAGTTATCCAAACGCCAATGAATGCAATCCAAGCTCCCGATCATACCCGGCAAACCATGTTCAGTAGAATGTACTTCGTAAATCTTTTGAAGGCCGTCCCATGTGGGCGTTCTCAGATAACGCGCACCGTACAAATTTATAATATCTTTAACAAACGTATACAACCATAAGCTTAAAAAAATACTTGTAATGTTTATAGTAAGGTATAGGAATGTACCGCGACAAAAATGCTCAAAAATGTCTCGCGTTGTTTTCTCGGCCATTTTTAAATACTTGTCGTTGATGTCGGTCGTGTTTCTGTAAGCAAGGACTCGTAGCGCCGACGTACACTTTTGAATACCGGTGAATCTAAGTGTCCCTTTCGCATCCGCTTTTTGTTTAAAATAATCAAAGTTGTTTTCCAAGTCGTCGACGATGCGTAGAAACAAACGCTTACTCATTCGGAAACGACGCCTAAAAACTTCTGGGTTCGGAAATGTTGGTGCTTCATCGAAATAATCTTTCATCAACCGATCGTTTGCCGCACGTCGGTCTCGTTCAATATAATCTCTTATTTTAACTTTACGTTCGGGCCGGCTACAATGCTTCGCATATCGCACCACTAGTTGACAAGCACTCGTAACCGCCTCTTGCTCGACCTCCTCATCGGTGGATTCACCATCATCTGCTAAAAACTCTCTATAGTAATAATTTGCGATGGACGAGGAACTAGGGAAACCCGTTATTTTTTATAAAAATGGTTGAACATTTGAGATTGTAGAGGTTTATGTGTGTAAAATGGAAGTATTGTATAGGTTTTTTGTTTGAAAAAAATGTAGAAGTGTGTGTATATATATAGGTGAGAAATGAAAAAAGAAAAAAAAATAAATTTATAGCCGTTTGATGACCATTGCAACGGTCTCATTGGTCAAAATTTCTCCCCTCCAACGTGATTTTAAACACGCCAAAACAAAAAAAAAATCGATCAAACACGCCATGGGGGCGGCTTTGCGGCGTTTTGCGGCGTGATTGGGGCTTAATTTTAAAGAAAGAACGCCCATTACAGACGGTCACATACTAAAATTGACATTTTTATCATCACTAAAAGTGTTTAGGATTTATATTACACAAGTAATTATTTAACTAATTGATAAATTGTGAATCTTTTGGTCTTTTAGAACGAATTGTACCCAAATAAAGTCATAACTAGCATAACACAATGTACCATCCCTCACTAATGAATTTCCAAATTAGGTACATTAAACTCTTAAGTTATTAAAGTGACCTTTTTACCATCACTAAAGGGTTTTTTTTTGAAACCTTGTTCTTAGTCATTAAGAGGCCTGACGAATTCAATGGCATCAGTTTCTTAAACTTAAGAGTTGTCTTGTAAGTGAACCAAATACAATCTAACTCTTACCATTTCAGAGGTAGCATCTTAATGGAATATCGGTAAGAGCCTACCAAACAACCCCTACAATATGTTAGCGTTTATATACACATAAGGTTTTATTTAATTTATGGATTATTATAAGACGACAATTAACTTATAGTCATAGTGAATCTTATGGTTTTAGAGAATAATTTAAATCCAAATAATGTCCTTAGTAGGATAGCGCGATATACTTTCCGTCGATGCAAAAAAAGTACATTCTACCTCTTTGTAGTTAAACGTTTCCCGTTAGGGTCAACAAATCCTCTTAAAGATATGAACTCCGCTTTACAAAAACCTTCACTAGTGCTCGTTTTGTGAATTTAATTAAAATGCAATGCATATTGTGAAAAATAAACGAGATATCATATCAAGTTAAAGGTGTCTGGTAGGTCACTACGCGTATTTACATTTAGTGCTTGGTAAATATTTTTGTACATGTTTCGTAGGTTCCTTTATTGCGACTTTTGAGATAGTTGTTTGAGACGTTTGTTTGGACATTTGATTGTGATATATCACAATGTATCATGATTGTTGTTTTGACTTAAACATATATTTCATTTCACTATAGCAAGTGTCGGTACCGTAACGAACCGAACAGATACCAACCGAATTCCCGCCGCGAAGCGCGGGGAAAAATCACTAGTTATATATATAGTTAACGAAGGGCGATGAATAGTAAGGGTGGACGGTATGGGTTGTTTGAGTGGATTCGGTTATTGGTTTCACCGATCGGTGAACCACCCCGGCCGAATGTTTGAATATGATTGATTGAGGGGTTTTGGTGTATACTCACCGAATGTTTGAGTATCATTGATTGAGTTTAACGGTGGGTCATAACCCCTTTCAACCATTCACAATTTTTTTTTAAATTTTTTACCACTATTTAGGTGTTTGAACCATACCCAGTGATTTAGTGCAAAATGGGGAGTGAAATGAGAACTTGACATGGCATGATATTATTGGCTAGAGAATAACTCAAACACCCTAAAGTGATTGAACCATGCCCTCCACCCTAACTTTTTTTATAATAATATATAGCTTTTTATTATTTTTTATTTAATATATTATAATACTTTATTATTATTATATCTACTTTTAATAATATATTTTTAATTTTTTTCATTTTTTAAAACCATATATTTCCTTTACCATTTTTTAATAGTTCTTTTTTTCTTTTTAGAACATATTGATCGATGTCGTAAGGTCGGTCAAAAATGATGTTAAAAGTGTCCTATTCACCTTTTACTAGTAAAGGGAAAGTAGGGTGTCGAATCCACGGGGAATCAGTGGAAAGTATGAAAGTTCGTTGTTTTAATTATCATCTATTACTAAACCAATTGCTTTTTGCAGTTTTGAGAATGATTATGAAAATAAATGTAACTTGTAGTTGTAAACAATAATGAGAAAATGGACCAAACTCCGGGTTTTCAGGTTGTGTAGAAACACGGGTAACCTAATTACTACCAATTGGAAATCACATAGACATGATTTGCTAACTACTTGTTTTGATAAATAATTAACAGATAATATATTTGATTGCAATGATCCACGATCGAAACCGAAAGATTGATTCAACTGAATAGTAACCTAATTACATAACCCTACAAAAAGTAACTTGGGGTGCCTTAGGGTAACTCAAGAGTTGTGACTCTTTACATCACACCCCTAACTAATACTCTTTCCTTAATAAACACATAACCCAACCAACATGTCCCAATATAAACACCCCTTAAATATAACCTCCCAAACCAACATGTCCTAATATACGCACCCTTAATTATATATACAAAAAAGCAACATATACCCCTTTGTTTAGCACACACACCCCTTTGATTAACACATACCCCTTTGTTTAACAACATGCACCCTTTAATACACCCCTTTGATTTTATACGCTTTGTTTGACCCATACCCAACAGGCGTGTATGTTTGTATAGTTAGTGACGATTAGATTGGAACGGTTATATGGCTACTTGAAATAACTTAGCGATGTTTAAATAACTTATGATTGAATAACAAATTGATTGAATAAACTAAAAACTTTCGTTTTGCCGCTTCAAAACCATTATAACTTATCATCATAAATACAAAAGTCAATTAATCTAACTAAAGGCCACGTCAACTCAAATAATCTAACCAGATTCCACATCCTAACACCAAATCGCCAATTTGTTTAAAATCCCCAAATCCATGTTCTTTTAGCCCCCTCAATCAAAATTCGTAAATCATCCACCGGTTACGATCCCCATAAAAAATAATACTTTAAATTTTATTTATTCGATTCAATCTTAAGTTATTTCTATGATTTTCGTTTTGCCTTCTTGAATCCCTTTAACCATGGCATCACTAATGTTTTTTTCCATAAACCTGCGCTCCTCCAACCCATAATTTGCTATCCATGTTATTATAACATGAAATAATTTTTTATTTACATTACAGAATATGTTCGCCGATGCATCGCTTAGAATATTATAATACAAATTAACCACTGCTTTAGGAATATTAGCGCAACCCTTCACCATCAACAACCTACCCCTAGAAACTAAACTGATGTGTCGTTTTTTTGTAAGCACTGCTTCACGAAACGCAACCCTTCCCAGTATAACTGAATTGGCGTGTCGGCACCGCTTCAAGAAAACTAAGGCTCGCAACCCTTTACCAAAATCCCGACAAGTATAAATATACAAATCAATTCCAAAATTTCACTGATGTTCAGATGTATTAGTGTTTCTTCGCATGAAAAAGATTTAAAAAATATACATGAAAAAAGGGTATATTATTCCCAGGTTTCAAGTTGCAGATCTGTTTTTTTTTTTTTTTTTTTTTTTTTTTCTCATCGTCGTAGTTGCAGATCTGTTCTCAGATCGCTTTCTGATTAATAAAACCCTCGGAAAGACCAACCGCCGCCACCCTTACGTTTTTCCGCCGACAGTCACCACACCACCGCACCCCATTGTAACCATAACCATCACCTATCACTTACTTCCGTATGAACTCTCACCTTTCTGAATCTCGGTTACTCGGTATAGGTACGGACTAACCTCTATTTCCAAAATTCATATTTGAGTTGAGTCATATGTTTGATAAGGAACGAATTAATATGTTTAACCTAATTTTTAGAAAAAGATGATGCGTCATATATTTGAATTTATATATGTATTTTTTGGAATTGAATTATGTGACTTTTTAGAATTGAATTCTGTGAGTAGAACCGATTGAGATGGAAATTAAGGTTTTTTTTATATAATAATGTTAATTATTGTTTTTGTTAGTATTATAATCATATAATTCAAAACGATAAATATTAAAAGAGTTTTCGGATGAAAATGGTAAAAAAATTATATGTTATCTGACCAAATTACCCCAAGGTTAATTGCTATTTTTGGACGGAGTTTATGATTTGAACGAATATGATTTTTTTTTCAAACCTCAGGAACACAGACGTGCAAAAAGAATTATTTGGTAATCAACTTCCGCCGCAACGCGCGGGTAGCGCCACCTCGTTAATTACAAATCCTAGATTTCATAAACATAAACAAGTTCAATGGTTAAAGGTTGAAGAACAATGACAACTTAGAATTTAATCCCAATTGTTGATGACAAAACCAAATAACTGATGAACAAGTATGCAAATGATAATCCAACAATGTTTAATCAAAAACAAATAAACAATAAAGATAAACTAACCGAATGATTAATCAAATCTCAATCCAAAAGTTTGTAAAACTAAGTCAACCCAGTTCCTAACACAAACCCTAGTCCCGGAGATGATCACGGGTGGTTTAGCCGCTCACGTTCTTGATTTGATCTTCAATCTTGATGAGGAATTGCATGATTGATGATTGAATTGAGGTTGGGAACTCCATGTTTCGTCCTTGGGAAGTGGAAAACGGCTAGGGTTAATGATAATTTTGTCTGGGGAATGTTTGAGCTTAAATATGGTGGAAAATATGAAATTCGCGAGTCAGGTCTGGGATTCAGCGCCCAGTGTCCTTGGGAAGTGGAAAACGGCTAGGGTTAATGATAATTTCGTTTGGGGAATGTTTGAGCTTAAATATGGTGGAAAATATGAAATTCGCGAGTCAGGTCTGGGATTCAGCTCCCAGTGCGCCAAAAACAGCGCCTAGTGCGCCAAAAACAGCGCCTAGTGCGCCAAATAGTACTTTCCTTCTGTGGTGCGCTGAAATCAGTGCCTAGTGGCGCCGATTGCTACCGAACTTCCCATTTTTCATATTTTGGCCTTTCAACTTGTGTGTATGCTTCCAATACTCCATAATGCTCCCCGAAAACCTTCCGTTAAGCTCCAAAAGCCATCCGTTATGCTCCGAGTACCTGTAAATCAAAATCAACCCAAAGTAAACCGTTTCCATACACATAATCATGTAAAGCCTCATAATTAAACACTTTAAAACACGATTAAGCACCCTCACATCATATCCCCACACTTACCCTTTGCTTGCCCCCAAGCAAAGCTCTCTTGTAACCATCCAACCATCATTAACAAATACATTTCACAATTCCCTTACAAAATCTTAGCCATCGTCGAAAGTCATACCCAAACTCACAAGACTGACACATTCAATAGGTTTATAAACTCAGTAAGTAAAATTGATGTTGCCCTTAAAATCAAAGAATATACCTAACCAGATTTAACTATGCTTCAAGTTTACACATGCTCCCACACCCCTCACAATGTTTCACTCCTCTCGGTTTGCAAGCAGACTAGTTACAGATTCACTAGTATATAATACACTCAAAACCATACTACAAAGCTTTGTTATCATAAGCTTGAAAGATAATCACACTTCCATCGTTCACATAAACAATGCACACTTCAAAAGGTCTTACGGGTTTTGGCTTAGGCTAAAGGTAGGAATTTGTGGCTAGTTAAGTGGCTAAAAGAAGATAACATCCAAACCGTTAGGCAAATCCTTATTCTCGACTAACTTCAATACTTGGGGGGTTTTTTTTTAAACCTTCTATTTTGGTCATCAGACCCATTTACTCGGCTGAATTTTTTATTGATTTTTTTTTAGAAACACTCAACTACTGGATTATGCCAACGAATATGTACCACAGTTAAAGATGTAGAATGATTGAATCGGGTTTCACAAACGAGTGGTTAAAATGGCTCAACATGGGCTACTAAGGGTATAATCGGTAACATGTAAACAATCAAACAGGGTGTCAAAATAAAAAGGGGATCCTAAAGTTGCCGTTATCATCTATGTGCAATTGTTCAGTTCATAATCTCAGCATGTATCAAATCAATCAAGTTCTAAAACAAAGCAATATAGTGGCCCACTCTCAAACAAATGAATACTCAAGTTGCCAAAACAACATAAATAATGTCAAGAATTTTAAGGGCTCAAAATCTCTCCAAACGAAAGGACACGGGCTACCGATGTGAAAACATGTCTACTATCTAGCTTGCTACTCCTAGTATCTAGTATTCGGATATATAAAATATATAAATATATAAATAAATCTATCTATTATAAAAAATTCAAATATAGTTTTGGATCCATTTTCAAAATTTAAACCTGTCTCTCTCTCTCTCTCTAATATAGTGTTGACTTCATTTTCAAAATTCAAGCTGTAATTTCAAACCTCTCTCTCAAATATAGTCATGAGGAAAAGAAACGGAGAACAAGAAGATGAATTCAGAGATCAACGGTCTAATGATTCAGATATCAACCCTAATTCAACCAATTGAACAAAATTTCAGGCCAACATTCATCCAGATCGTGAAGAAAGGGGCAGTGGAGCAGTTCTCACGGCGACGAACTCCATTTAAGGTTTCAATTGCAAAAGTGCTTTTTTGAATATTCATCAATGGCAATCATGGCTCATCAAGAAAAACCTAAATCGATTTATACACAGAGCTTCCTTTTGACCCTATTCAATCGTATTCATCGGGTAATAATATGATTTTAATCATTTTTTTTTGCTAAATCAATCGAATATTCATCAATGGCAGCCATGGCTCATCAACAAAACCCTAAATCGATTTATACACAGAGCTTCCTTTTGACCTTATTCAATCGTATTCATCAGGTAATAATATGATTTTAATCGTTTTTTTTGTTAAATCAATAGTGTATTATACTTTTTTCAATGATTTCATTGATTTTATGCAAAATATTTTATATATTTCATCGATTTTACATCTTAACTTGGTAAATCTTAGATGTGTTTCATCGATTTTGTGTTACATCTTAACTTGGTTTAGAAGACCAAGTTGAGTCTGAAGTAGCGATTATAAAGGCCCAATGCATTTGAGAACAGGGATTATCTGTTCAAGATTCGCTTGACGATGCATTCAAGAATGGAGAATCTGAACCCTAATCTCCACGGTGAGTTTATATTACAGTTATCTTGCTTTGTTTTAACTTTGTTTCATCGATTTGATGTTAAGATTTTGGGTTACATCAATTTGTTCAGATTAGCGTTTTATGTGATTTGTTAAAATTATGGCTTTTTGTCTATGGTAATTGGTTCATCGAGTAATCATTCATTTATCTCTGTTAATAGGAGAATATATTAGATGGTCAAGAGCGTGCACGTTATGGTTCTGCTGAAGATGATAATGGAAACTTCTCACCTGACAGGTTACTGTAATTATGTGTTTGAGAACAATTGCTTTAATCAATTTATGAACAATAGATTGCTTTTGATTATTTCGGCGAGCGACATCTTTGGGTACATCATGTTTCACATAAGCAAGTAAATATGGAAGGTGAACATCAACTCCATGAAACGGCTGGCATCAACACTTTTCTTTGGGTACATCATGTTTCACATAAGTAAGCAGGTAAATTGTTGAAATATTTTTAGTTTAAGGTTAATGTTCATTCTTTTTCACTAACAATTATACCAATCTTAAAAATAGTTTTGTTTAATCTTAAGAAAAAGCAAGAAAGAAAAAGTTACATGACCTGGGGAGTGAGAAACAAAGTAAAGATGGAAGGTGAACCACTTGTATCTAGCTCAAGTCAAAACTCACATCTGGTTGCTACTCATAAAATCCACATGTATCTGGCTTTAAATTTATCCTTTTTGAAAACTTTGGTAAGATTCAACCCAATGATTTTATACTTAAATCATAATTTATGCCATTTCTGGTCTTATATATATATATATATTGACCATTTTTTGTTTGTTTTTCTGTGTAGAAAATAGCATGTCAATATTCTGGTTACCAAGGTGCTGTACGACAGGGGCGGATGTACATAGATATAAGGGGTAGCCTCCGCTACGGCCTGGCGCTCCGGCGGTAGTGTAAAATTAGTGTAAATTTTGGAAAAATTTGACGTTTTTTCGATTTCGTTACCGCTTATTTATAAAACGTTACCGCTTGGCGCGAATCCTAGATCCGCCACTGCTGTACGATTGTTGAAGAAATGGTCAAGGGTGTTGATAAACGAGGTTGTGCTACAACTCAAACATTGATAGTTGTTTCGATAGTTTCGAGGACATGTTTGATGCTATAAATGAATGGCATGCTCAGACTGTCCTGCTTATGAATGGTGAATTTGACCCGTTTAGAATTTGACTTGCTCATGGGTGTATTTAAGATTGGCCATGTTTTAAAGGTATATCCTTCCGCTCAAAAGTTATATATATAAGAACATAGTTTTTGGTTACTTGTATTGCAGATTAATATGCTTAGCGATGTCAAGATGGATGGGTTAACTCTACATATTTACCGAGTTATTTTTTTATATGTAGTCTGAGGTACCAAAGGATTTATTTACCTCAACAGAGGTGATGATTACATGCTTGCTAAAAGCTCAAGCTGATCCCAATATGGCTAATGAAGGGAGCTTTGAGAAGACTAGACACTCTCATTTTTTGGAACTATTTTTTAGTTTTTTATTACTTATTAGTAGCTCCTTCACTGTCAAATTTAGTAAGCAGGTCAAATTCTAAACGGATGAAATTCACCATTTTTAGTGAACGGATCACCATTTGGAGTGAGGTGGTACTTTTGTAGATTAGAATCTGAAGAAACAATGGCATACACTTGGAGTCTTTGGGTTCCACTGGTTAAAGTAGACTTGATGTGGTTGCTGGTACTGAAAAGAGTCCCCCCTGACTGCAAGACCTGGTGCAAGAGGTCCGTCTGCAGATCTTTGTGACTTTCTGGTGGTCCAATACCAGTGGTAATGGCTGCGGATCTTGAGGTCTCTTGTGAATTGTCCATTTTCCATCTCAATTCATCACTACCTCCTTTGACACTCAACAAAAGTCCAATATTGTACCTGCTTTTTTAGGTTTTTGTTTCTTCAAACATATAGATAGAGATATTGGATTTCTTTAGTCATTTTCATACATCTGGTTTATTTAGTTACTCGGCATAACAAACTTTTGGCCTATAATTAAAGTTTTGATCTTAGCATTTCTTGATTTGTTTCTTATAGATTTTGTAATGTGGTTTTAATAATTTGGGATTGTTTAGATTTATGACGATTGGAATTGTTAACGATTGGAATTTTGGGTTTTATATAATGTCCAATTGATTGCAAACCTGACACAATTGCTATTTTTTTGCGGTTCTGCAGATCTGATACACTGACTACGTGAGTGATTTCAATTTTTATAATTGGCATGTGTGACTTCTTTGACACTGAAGTTCAGATGTTGTATTTGCTATCAACACAGATGTTGTTCAAGATGCCATTAGTGTGAAGGTAAAAAGATCATCAACTTTTGTTGTTTAATTATGCACAAAATACATCAAATATTATTCTAATCATGTGTGTGTGGCGGGTTGGGAACTTTATACAATATTAAGCAACACTTGTGTCTGGTTTTTGTGGTGGCATGAATAGTTGTTTGGCGATTAAAACTTGTGGTGCCTTTAATTGCTATTATTGGAGCTATTCATATCACAACATTGTCAAAGTTATCTTCTAAAAGCCAAGAAGCTTTTTATGGAAGTTGTAAATATTATGAGCACATGAGTTTCATCTAATTTTGCTTAAGAAACCCCCCCCCCCCCCAAATTGTTTCAATAAATTAGCAATTGCCTCCAGGGATGAGCTCTGTACAATACCGGTTCCGAGAATAGGGGTACCGATTTTATAAAGATTGAACTCTGTATAATAATTATATAAACCTGAAGCTTTATAATAATAAAATCACTTCGTATTTGTATGAGTATATAAGCAATAAGAATCATTAAATTGGATTTAGTTTTTAATTTGATGAATTGCAATGATGCTATGACCCCACATTGAATGAAGTTTATCTTTATTGGGTGGAATCATAATTTGTGTAGTTTCGTAGAAGTTTTTAGGCTCTTACAAATAGTTTATATTTTCTTATGAAAATGAGTTTCACTTTCTTTTCTTCTTCTTTGCAGGCCTTAGATGCAAAATTAATTATCTTTACGAAAAAGAGAAGAAAGAATTATTGATGAATAAAAGGTCATAGACAGGTAAAAATAGATGTTTGCTATTTCAACCCATTTACTTTTAAATTGGTTGATCTGGGTTAATTTTATTTTTAATGGGTCAAAATGTCATATTGGTGTTCAAACGGGTTGAAAGTTGTCCAACGTGTTTTTCTATTCACGCACTCAATCGCGTCGAATCAGTTTGCAATTTCAACCCGTTTACATATAAATGGGTTGATCTGGGTTATGTTCTATTTTAATGGGTCAAATTGTTAAAATAATGCTAAAAATATGAATTGAAAACTGCCTACAGATTGTTTTTGCTAATCACTTTCTCCACAACTTAATTATTATAATAACATTATAGTGTGTGTTGTCATGTTTGAAATGTTAATTGCATACCATTATAGTGTGTGTTGTCATGTTTGAAATGTTAATTAGGCTTTAGGATCAAGTTCAAGAGAAGAGTCTGAGATAGTGTATTTTGATCTATTCTATTAAGAAAGACATTGCAGTCATCATGTATACAAGTGGCAGCACAGGCCTACCAAAGGTTTAATAACATGGCATTGTTTTCTTTTTATTCAATAAAAGGGTTTTGATAATGCACTCTCTTATATTCTGTTTTGTTGACTTTTTCTAAGGGGTGATGATGACTCATGGGAATGTAGTAGCAACTGTTGCTGCTGTTATGACTGTTATCCCAGGAATTGGGACTACTGATGTCTACCTGGCGTATTTACCATTGGCTCATATATTTGAATTGGCTGCTGAGGTAACAACATCATGCATAAATTCTTTGAACTTATATATACAATGTAAGATGACACTGTCATGCCGGTGGTTTTTGAAAATGCAGCAAAAAATGATTTGTTGCCGTTTGAACGGGTCACTTGGCGTCAAGTGATGATAATATGTAACTTGGTCTATAAGATTGATAATAAAGTGAAAGTTTAGTTTCTAAAATCAGGAAAAACTGGAAGGCAAATATTGTTTTGTGTGTTTTGCTGTATTATGAAAACTACGTTCTTACGACTTTAATGCAATGTGTTGTGTAGACTGTGATGATAACTGCAGGAAGTTCAATTGGTTATGGGTCGGCATTGACTTTAACAGACACTTCTAATAAGATAAAAAAAGGAACCATGGGTGACGCTACGACTTTAAAACCAACTTTAATGGCATCGGTTCCAGCTATTTTAGATCGTGTTTGAGATGGAGTTGTAAAAAAGGTATGTCTTAAACTTGTGAAACATGTAAATGTAAATTGTATTTCCATTTCCCCACTTTTCTTAGTGTTTTATATCATTCCAATGTATTATTAGGTTGAGGAAAAAGGAGGTTTGACCACTAAACTTTTTAATATTGCCTACCAAAGACGGTTGTTAGCAGTTGATGGAAGTTGGCTAGGGGCATGGGGGTTAGAAAAGCTATTGTGGGATGCCATTGTTTTTAAGAAAATACAGTCTGTGCTCGGGGGAAAAATGCGTTTTATGCTATGTGATGGTGCCCCTTTAGCTGCTGATACACAACGATTTATTAATGTCTGCATCGGGTAAACATTTTCTTTATCTAAATTGACAATTTTTAGAATTAGTGTCTAATAGGAATGGAATAAATTTTAATTTGAGTTTTTATATTTTAGAGTAAAATGCCAGTTTTGCGATATTCGTCCAAAGGCATGTTTTTCCGCATCTGGATCCAAAAGGTTTAAAATATTGCCATTTTCATCCGGCTCGTGAACTCCATCTATTTTTCCCCGTTAAGTCAGGGGTATTTTCGTCTTTTTTGTTAACTTAAAGGGCAATTCGGTCTTTTTCACTTTATGTACAAGCATTTAGCATAATGTACAAGTATTCAAAAGACCGAATTGCCCTTTAAGTTAACAGCAAAGACGAAAATACCCCTGACTTAAATGGATGGAGTTAACGAGCCGGATGAAAAAGGCAAGATTTCAAACCTTTTGGATCTAGATGAGAAAAAAATAAACCTTTGGACGGAATTCAGAAAACTGGCCAAACCTCAGGGACAAAAATGGCATTTTACTCTATATTTTATATGAAGACTATAATTCTATATGTAGTTTATAAATTATCTAATAAAGTGTGTTGGTTCTTTTGTTTGATCATTGTGTTTTAAGTTACACATTGACAGACTGTGATGTTGATTCTTGATAGGTGATTGGGATTTTACAAATCATACAAGGGAATACTAGGGTTGTGGTTTGAAGACTCAAGACTACAGAGATTTCGTTTCATTACAAGGTAATGAATCCATATCCCAAGTGAGTAATCATCATATAAAGGTAAAACCTATCTACTTTCCGATTATACAACTCAGAAATCCGCCATATTTGTGATATATAATATTATCGGTGAACACAATCGCGGATTCCAAAACATGAACTTAAATTTGATCGATTGTGGGAATGTGAAAAGGTGAGTTTGAATGTCCTTTGGATTTAATATTGAAAAAGAATATCTATTTAGCTCGAGTCTCGAGCTTGGCTTGTAAAAGCTCGAGCCGTCTCGCTTATTGAAAAAAAAATTCTATTATTTTACATATATTGATATTTAAAAAAAACGAAAAATAATTTTTCTAACATACATAAAATACTAATATTATTAACAAAAGAATTTATATGTTCTACATCTTATAACATGTTAATAGACTTAATATATATTTAGAGATTGACGAGTCACTCGAATAGGTACAAGTCCCGAGGGACTGATGGTGGTCAGCTCTCTATAAAGTAGTCGAAGGTATTAGCCCTTTTTGCGAATTATATATATTATTTTATTTAATTATATAGGATTTAACAAAATCACTATATAATCATATTCTTAAAACGCCACGTGATCGTGTCCAGGTCTATCTGTGATGGGAAAGCTGGGGCGTAACAAGTTCAAGCTATCGAAATATGGTGTCAAAGATGAATTGATTGACTGGGACCATACTCAGATTTAGGATATACTCGCTGTTCAAGTTATCAGAATTTGTGGTAATTTTGGGGCTTACATTAGTAGTTACTGGATATATTTGGTTTAGTGTATCATGTAAGAACATTGGATGTATAGTGTTGGATCTGTTGAAGAAATCCAAGCGAGGATGGTGTGATAGTGTTGGATCTGTTAAAGAAATCCAAGTGAACTTGATAAGGAGACATGAAGCAGTTGCTAAATGTGAAAGAGTCATGGCATATGCTCTTTTGCTCACCAGGTAAATATCATGTTTTTGCAACAAGTTGAAAACGCTTAAATAAAAATAATAGTGTTTTTCCATGTTTATAAATACAAAAGGTTGTGTAGATGGTAGAGAGTACCCCATGCCTATTTCTGTCTGTTCTCTTTTACCTTTTTTTTCTTTCAAAGAAGGGCAATCAGTTTGATACTTGCAGTAAAAAATGGATTTTAATTCAAGCTTACTGTTTATGCAATATGGGTATTTGAGATCTTCTGTATATTATTATTTTTAGTTTTTTTTAACTAAAAGTTTTGATTTTGTTTAATTTAGTAAAGATATGGAAAGATCAAGATGAAGATCAATCTGTGCAAATGTTCTTGGAATATTAGAAATAACTTTGCATCAAAGGGATCATCAGATGAAATATGTTTGTTTATCTGTATGCTTATTATAGAAGCATGGAGGTATGTCATATATGGCTCCTTTGACCTTTAAAAGTCAAAACATGCTGATTACATGACTTTCTTAATTTCTTTAAATGGCTTTGGATTGAATGTTAACTGAATTGTAGCTTAAGTTCATTGCTATTATGAAAAAACTGGGAGGTTTTCGTCCTTTTGACTTTTACACAAAAGATCAAATGCTTTGACTTTCTTGCTGCTGAAAAATGCAAGTTATAGTTTGATCAAATTGAATGACTGAATGAGTCTAATTCTGTTTTATTTTTTCAGAGTTGTAGCTTGGGTTTCACCCGAGTATATGAGCCAACAATTTGACATCAATGAAAGTATGCGAGCCATGGCTGTTAACTGACTCATTGAGGTAACTTTTCAGTCAGTTGGATTCTAAACTTTTTAATTCTGTATTTAAAATTTAATTTTTATGAGAATATCAGTCATCGATTCATACAGGTCAACGGTTTTCGATTTTTGTAACTAATAAACGACGATTCAATAGGTGCATTGTGAACTTAAACTTCAACCCGAGACCCTGTTTTTGGAAGTTAACCTCATAGTGCTCATAGACTGATTTTTGGCAAAACAATTTGCAACTTGAGAGAGTTCGCAGTTAGTTGGTTTGGTTGCGATGTTCTTGTCTTGTAAATGTGAACAAGGTTCAATACTCTTAATCAAAGATTTGACTTCATACTCGGTCAACGCTTACTCACGAAGTGACAGTCTTGAAATGGTACACAAAGTCAACTGTTATTTGTTATTTTGAGTAAAAAGTTTTCTATTGGGTTACAATTCTTTGTATTACAACTGGTACTAAATAATGCAATCACCTACTTTGTGAAATGGTACAAAATTCATATTTTACATATAAACGTAGGCTTACAATCAATGTTTACGATGTACCCGCGTCCATCGGACGGGTGTCCACCTAGTTGGTTTATTAAAACACAACTTTATGGGCTGACCCAGGTTTGCAACAAAATCCACGCATAGTGGCTCTAATTTTGGTTCACCACAGACCCGAAACTCATTCCTGTGCATAGTGGCGCTGATTTTTTTTTATAACTTAAAATGACTAAGATATTTTTTTGTAGATTTTGATTTTTTTATTTATAATTATATAAATATACACAAACCATTTTTTTAATACATAAATATAAATATATACAAATGAGACGTGTGTGTTTTTACTCATCTATCCCTCCACTTACCCGCGCATTGTCCTCAATTGCGCTTAAACGTACCTGAGATTTCACTGAACATCCCTACACTTGGGTAATTTCATCCGTGGAGAACGCTATCAAGTTATAACCTGCAAAAATCACACGCAAAGCAAAAACGAAGCAAAACAAACAAAAATACACTACTCTACAACTTCGGGCTGCCTCCCGAAAGCGCTAAGTTTATGAGTCTTCAGCCAGACTTCATACCTGAACATGGTTATTCCGCATCATGGACCAAAGTGCTCAACATGAAGCACTCTGACTGTTTATCCGGTCCGTTGATATCATTTGCTTCCAAATACGGTTTCAACCTATGTCCGTTCACAACTTGCCTCAAATGGTCATCAAAATCTTCGATCTCTATGTCTCCATAGTTTCCGATTCGCATGATCAAATACGGCCCCATCCATTTGCTTTTCAGCTTACCGGGAAATAATTTCAGTCTAGAATTGAATAACCATACCTTTTATCCTACCTCAAACTTCTGTAGTCGTAGCTTCGCGTCGTGTACCTTCTTTATTTTATCCTTATACGCCATTGCACTCTCATACGCTTCATCCCTCAATTCTTCAATCTCTCCCAACGACAACTTCCTCGCTTTACCTGCACTTTCATAATCCATGTTAACTTCTTTTACAGCCCATAACGCACGATGAGCAAGCTCAGCAGGTAAATGACATCCTTTTCCATAGACCAACCGATACGGTGTGGTTCCAATAGGCGTTTTATATGTCGTACGATACGCCCACAAAGCATCATCCAACTTCATGGACCAATCCTTGCGGTCGGGTCGCACGGTTTTTTGTAAAATCTCTTTTATTTGCCTGTTGGAAACCTCGACCTGCCCACTAGTTTGTGGGTGATATGGTGTAGCAATTCGGTGGTCTATACCATAACGTTTTAGCAATTTTCCAAAATGAAAGTTTTTGAAATGTGACCCCCCATCACTTATGATCACACGAGGGATTCCAAATCGCGAAAATATGTTTGTTTGGACAAATTTGCAAACAACTTTATGGTCATTCGTCTTGGTGGCAATCGCTTCTATCCATTTTGAGACGTAATCTACGGCCACCAAGATATAATAATTCCCTAACGAATTAGGGAATAGGCCCATGAAGCTGATTCCCCAAACGTCGAAGACATCAACCACGAGGATCGGCTGCATGGGCATCTCATTCCGTTTTGAGATACTCCCTAATTGTTGACATCGAACGCAATTCTTCGCAAATTCAGCGGCATCCTTGAAAATTGTAAGCCAATATAGCCCACACGCAAGCACTTTATGCCCGGTTTTCTGTCCGCTGAAATGTCCACCACACGCCGATGCGTGCAACAACTCCAACACACACTTTATCTCCTCATCCGAAATGCAACGTCGGATTATCTGATCAACTCCCACCTTAAAAAGATCAGGCTCGTCCCAAATGTACGTTTTCTCTTGAGCTATGAACTGTTGCTTCTTCTTTTTGGGCCAAAACTCTGGAATATCACCTGTAACAGCAAAGTTAGCAAAATTAGCAAACCACGGTTTAGTTCAAACAGATAATATATGTTCATCAGGAAATGCTTCATTGATTTCAACATCCGGTGCATCTATTTCATGAACCACCCGTGATAGATGGTCTGCTACGACGTTTTCACTACCCTTCTTGTCTCGAATTTCAAGGTCAAATTCCTGCAACAACAAAATCCATCGGATTAACCTTGGTTTAGCGTCCTTCTTCTCCATGAGATACCTAACAGCACTGTGATCAGAGTAAATAACAACTTTGCTACCCCACAAATAGGACCTAAACTTATCCAACGCATAAACAACCGCAAGCAACTCTTTCTCAGTAGTGGTGTAATTTAACTGAGCATCTGAAAGAGTTTTGCTTGCATAATAAATAGCCACGGGTTTCTTATCAACCCGTTGTCCCAACACTGCCCCCACCGCATAGTCGCTCGCATCACACATGATTTCAAAGGGGAGCGACCAATCCGGTGATTGTAAAATGGGGGCTTCAATCAATTGTTGTTTTAAATTGTTAAAAGCTTTTAAGCATTTTTCATCAAACACAAAGGGAACATCTTTTAACAAAAGGTTGCATAGCGGTTTTGTGATAACAGAAAATCCTTTAATGAACCGTCTATAAAACCCGGCGTGTCCTAAAAAGGAACGGACGCCCTTAACATTAGTAGGAGGAGGTAAAGTTGAAATAACCTGAATTTTAGCGTGATCTACCTCAATTCCCCTATTTGAAATCACGTGTCCCAACACGATTCCCTCTGAACCATAAAATGGCTCTTTTGCCAGCTTAAAACAAAATTAGAGCTTAAAACCAAATTAGACTCGACACATCTTTTTAACACCTTGTTAATTGATCTAAACACAAATCGAAAGACGTACCAAAAATGGAGAAATCATCCATAAAAATCTCTAGATTATCCCCGACCATATCTGAAAAGATACTCATCATGCACCTTTGAAAGGTGGCCGGGGCGTTACATAATCCAAATGGCATTCGCCTAAATGCGAAGGTGCCATAAGGACACGTAAACTTGGTTTTCTGTTGATCCTCTGGATGTATCGCAACCTGGTAAAAATGATGTTAAAAATGGGTTTTGTTCGTCTCGAAATGATGTTAAAAGTGTCATATTCACCTTTTACGACATCGATCCCCGGCAACGGCGCCATTTTGATCGATGTCGTAAGGTCGGTAAAAAATGATGTTAAAAGTGTCATATTCACCTTTTACTAGTAAAGGGCAAGTAGGGTGTCGAATCCACGGGGAATCAGTGGAAAGTATGAAAGTTCGTTGTTTTAATAATCATCTACTAGGTTATAATCCCGTGTATTACACGGGTTGAATAAATAAATTTTATATACTAAATAATAAAACAATATATCTTTAAAAACCTCCTTTATTGCACGGGTTGAATAAATATAATTTTATATATTAAAAAATAAAAAGTTATATCTATAAGAACCATATTGTACGGGTTGAATAAATGTAATTTTATATACCAAATAAAAAAGTTATATCTTTAAAACCACGTGTATTACATGGGTTGAACAAATGTAATATTTTTTACTAAATAATAAAATAATCCATCTTTAAAAAACTTCATTTATTACACGGGTTGAATAAATGTGATTTTATATACTAGATAATAAAAAATTACATCTTTAAAAATATGCGTATTACACGGTTTGAATAAATGTAATTTTCTGTACTAAATAATAAAAAATATATATCTTTAAAACCCCCCGTGTATTGTGCGAATTGAATAAATCTAATTTTATATATCAAATAACTAGGCTATCATCCGGGAACATCCCGGGTTAGGAAAATTTAGTTTTTAATAATAAAAGGTACATAAACAACATTTTGAAACTCATTAGTATCTTCTTTCCCTTCCACAATAATTTATTTGTTCTGTTTCATCAGTATCCTAACTTTGTCTCCATGTGTATTCATAGTTTTCGTGTAAAGCTTGTTACCTTTTAATTCTTAATGAGATCTCAGTTAAAAAATGTTTCGTAAACCGATACAAAATATTATATTATTCGTGGGTTTGCTATTCATCATTGGTTGAAACCTTGCAAAAACTCCTCTTTGGTCGACGCTTGGCCCTCCACAACCCTATACGTTTGCTTCCTACTCGCCAAGCCGCCCTGGTAAATTTGACCTGAAAGACCCATGCATCAGTCTTAAACATCTAACATCTAGTTTTTTTTGCTCCAAAATAGGTCAACATAAGAGGGTTTTTAGGTGTATTTTTATGAACATTTAGTTTGTAAAATGTAAGTATAAAATTTGTTTGTTCCGTAATAACTAAAATTTTTTTGGGAGGTTTTATATGGTATCACTTTAGGTGTCTTTTCATATGTTCGACCCAATTCCTCATTAGCAAGTTTATTTTCAACTTTTTTTTTTGTTCAAACACACTATACGAAAAACCAATTAAGTTAGACGATGAACCTTATGGGGGAGGCCACAAAGGATCGTATTCTTCGTTCTCAAGCACTTCGTCAAGCAAGATATGATCTTAGTGGGTTTTGTTTTGCATCATCTGAAACAATGTTGGCGATATTCTGGATTTCTCAAACAATGATGATGTTCTTCTTTGTAGCTTCTGGTGCTGCTCCACATGCTTCGTTTGGTAAAATCATTTCCAAAAAATAACCTAAAGTCAAATTAACGAAGAATAAATCGAATTCAGTTATCGTGCCTTCAAAAACAACTAAAAAAATGTAAATACAGAAGTTCTAGTATAAGAATCTGAATTGTTTGATGAAATAAGAATCTGAGTCTCATTGTTGTTAAACATTTTGTTTATGTATTTAAATCTCAAAAGTATCCTTTTTCCCTTCTCCACCACAAATTTTTAGTTCGGTTTCATAAGTATCCCAACTTTGCCTCCATATGTATTCAAAGTTTCCATGTAAAGCTAATTCCCTTTTAATTCATAATGAGATCTCTGTATAAGAATGTTTTAGAAACCCATACGCCTAAGAAGACACGCCATGGTGGATGAATAGCCAAAGGGGCCTATTGCCCATAAATTTTTACTACATAACCAGGGAACCTCCCGGGCAGGAAAAATTAATGCATATTAATCGAATTATGTCGTAAAATAAAATAAAAATACATGTTTTGACCCGACTCATACCTATTCCCAACCTTGCCACACCCAACCGTTTTAACCCATGCCCGACCTGTTTTGACCATTACCCATACAATACCTGCTACTTAATATCAATTCCTCAAAAACCTTCCGGGCAGGAAAAATTACATTAAATTCAAGCAAGATGTGATTTAAAGCCTACGCATAGACCCACATGAAAATTGTAATATTAGTGGTGAAATTAAACATCTATACAGTCGAGTTTTTAGACCGACAATTTACTAATGAACTGGGCAAAATTAGCCCTCTCGGAAAGGAAGGACTTAATACAACGGAAACAAAGTAAAAAAAAACAAAACAACATAGAGGGAAAAAACAGCTTAAGCTTTTGGGTCCTGAACGCTTCCAAAATAAATAGAATTTAAAAGTTAAAAATAACACGTGACAATATCTGCGCGTGGTCTGCGCGGCGCAGACAGAAGAACCTACACAGAGTTTTTCAAAAAAAAAAAACAAATGCGAGCTTAGAAATTTGGAATAAAATTAGATTATTATTTTAGATTGTATTTAAACTTGAAGGTAGAATTGAATAGTAAAAAAATAATAATAATAACTTTGTTTCCTTAATACATACATTTATATATAAGTTTAGCATTTTATTAATGTTTAAACTAATAATTTATATTCATTGCAAACTATTTTTGCATTTTCCAAGCTCTATAGTAAATTATGTTATTATTGGGAATCAAATCCCTTACCCAAACCCAAATCTTAGTTGTAAGTTGCCATTACTTCGTGGATTTGATTTTTAATAACTTTAGATTATTATTATTGATGTTGCATGTATTTATGAAATGCTTTTACCATGTAGTATGTGTAGGCCACAATGAAAAGGTCGAATTCGAATAATCTGGTCGATTTGGTTCATAAGTTTTAGATTCAAATTCGATTTGAGAATCGAATTTTCAATTTAGTTTGGATAAAGGTCCCGGTTCGAATATTTGAAATCCGAATTGGAATTAGGTTTGAGTCGATATAACATCATGGGTTTGATTGGGATCTTAAGATAGTTCAAATGATACAAATATATATCTTAGAAAACGAAATCCAATATGATTTTACATTGTTTTTTGAAAAGAATTTATTTTCATCCATCTGCACAACTGTCACCAAACGCTTCTAGCCGCGAGACACCTGACGAAATTGTGCTGCACATCCTCATTACTCCGGCCACGCCTGCTACAAATTGTGTGTTATTTAAAGCCATCCCAGGTCGCACCAGGTCTACTTTGGTTGCAATACCTCCCGAAAGGGCCCTCTAAATCAGGAAATTAGATTTAGGAATTACCCAGTTGTTCCATTTGAATCCCACTTGCTTGTTATTATGGTCTCAGGCCCCAGCAATCAATCTTTATCGAATGTTTTTTCCTGAGAAATCTGCACCAAACTCATTACTCCAAACCCATCTATCTTCCACACTTGAATTTGGAGCATTAGTCATAAAACTCATTAATCTCCGTAGCTGCTCCCACTCGAACACGGTCCTCAGGTCCCACACAGACTCCCAGCTCCAATGCATCACGGACCCTGTCAATAGCAGCCTTCTACTTGAACCCTCTTATCATTAGCAAGCTTGTACACCTCTGGGAATATGTTTTTAAATGCTTCGCTGCCCAACCACTTATCAGACCAAAACCTCACTTTTTTTTGCCATTCCCAACTTCAACCTTCAAACTGTCCACTATAGAGACGCCACTTTTTCCTAACACACCACCCATAGTCTTTCCAAACCGCCGATACCTTCCCATCCATCCAACTGATCACAAACCCAATTACCGATTACTAATGACCCGACTACACCAGACCCATATAATCCGAACGCCGATCAACAGAAAGCTACATGAACATTAACACCATAATAATCATCGTTAGGAGTTCAAATCCTAAGCATATTGCAAGCAATGGGAAATGTTCACCTTCATCATTCTTCTTCAAGACTTGCTGCAAAAGTAGAGAATAAAAGAAGCCAATGATTTTACAAGTGCATTACCATTAATCAAAAGGTTGCGACTTGTGTTTTCCAGTTGCAAATAGGCTGTTTTCTAATGAGGTAACCATACGAATACTAAGTCGTAACATGCACATTTTTGGAAGATTTAAATGTTGTGTCAAATAGATTAGTAAGATCACACTCTTTTTTGTATTAGTGTAAGAAAGTGCAGATACCTTGAAAATTCCCTCAATAACATCAAAGTAGAGGCCACTCTTAGACCATCCACCGGTAAAAAGCACTCCGTTGACCAAACTGAGCTTCTGCAATGCCATTGCACAAGTTAACTCAAAACACATTTGAAGAAATGCTTTTGAATCTGTTAGAAATAAACACACATTCATGTCTTCATACATAGAAAAATTAAAGTGTACAAATAGATTGGAAGTTGTGCCTTTGTTGTCAAGGCTCAGGCCCACTTTACAGGACAACCTAGGGCTGTCCAAAATCTCGCGGCTTGGAGATCGCTTGAAGCTCGTTCGGATTTAGCTCGGAAAAAGCTCGCTCGATGTGGCTCGGTTTGGAAGTGAGCCGAGCCGGCTCGGCTTGTAACGAGCCAGATTGGCTCGGTTTGGCTCGCATATCAGT
Source organism: Helianthus tuberosus (assembly GCA_030545235.1). NCBI lineage: Eukaryota > Viridiplantae > Streptophyta > Magnoliopsida > Asterales > Asteraceae > Helianthus > Helianthus tuberosus. Next base: position 2,273,707 of record CM060448.1, read on the forward strand.
TCGGCTCGGCTTAGCTTGGATTAATTTACTTTTAATATATTTTATTTTTATATACATTATAATATATCACAAAAACTTATATTATTTACATGTGATTAGGATAATTTGATATCTATACCAAATTTTTAAAGGTTGATTACCATGTTAATGAACTTATATTGTATTTCGTTGAATTAAGAACGTATTTTGCGTCGTTAAACTTGATTTTGGCTTGTAATGTGTTAGGTTGAGCTTATTTTGGATATGTTCTTTTGAATTATTAAATTTTATTTTAGATTACTGAATTTTAAGAGCCATGTATTATTTTTTATTTTCAAAATCGAGCCAAACCAAACCGAGCCGAGCCAGCTCAGTTTAAAACCAAGCCGAGCCCGAGCTTAGATTTCCAGCTCGGTTTCAAATCCGGGCCGAGCCCGAGTTTTGCCCTAGCTCGGCTCGTGAATAGCCCTAGGCCAAGCGCAGCCTTCTCGCTTTGCTTCAAACGCCCCATTTTCAAGCCCTCAGGTGCATTTTTCAGGCCAAGTTCCGGTGAGATTTTGGTCAAAAAGCGTCTGAGCTAGTCTAAAACAATTATACAAACCCTAAACAAGCCTGGAATCAACCTAAACTAACCCTAAAGAAGCCTAAAAATTGTATATTTATACTATACACCTCACTTAAAAAAGCCTTGAGTGCGCCTTGCACCTTCGACTGACTAACTATGAGTTGTGCTAAAACAAATAACATTATCAGTTAATTCAATTGAATGATAAATCATCATATTATTGGACTAATGAATCAAAGAGAAGTGAAATCACAGATCTACTAAATCAGACTCTGAAAAGAGTAGGATGTAAAGATTACAGCTTGAAGATTAGTAATCGGTTCGTTGTAAATGAGCGGAATAACCCTAGCACCAGCAGACTCAATATAGGAAGCATTAGTGGCATTACTGAGTCTGCCGGAAGCACCGTCGCCGGGATGACTAACAATTCCGATGATCGGACGGTGGTTGAGGGTAGGGTCCGGTGGATTTCATAACAGTAGGTGAGTAGTGGATGGTTGACTCAGGTTTCGTGAAGCTGGTTTGTAGATATATTATTATTGTTAATAATATAGGGATCCATGTGTATTTCCACATAATTGGAGAGGAGGTGGTGGTGGTGGTGGTAGCAGTGGTTTGTTCCGCCGGTGACGATGCTGTACCAGACGGAATAAACTGGTTCAAGATGGTTAGGTGTGATTGTTATGGATGATAATATCCATGCTAACGTAAATATTCTTAAAAAGATATCCATATTAAAAAATTGAGTAAACTTCAATTTTCGTCCCTATGGTTTGCTAATTTTAACACTTCCAGTCCAATAGTTTAAACATTGCATTTATCATTCATTAGTTTCCTGATTTTAACAGTTTCAGTCCATTAGTTTCCTGATTTTAACAGTTTCAGTCCACACCACTAACACGAGTGTGGACTGAAACTGTTAAAATCAGGAAACTAATGGACTGAAACTGTTAAAATCAGCAAACTAATGGATGATAAATGTAATTCATAAACTATTGGACTGAAAGTGTTAAAATCAGCAAACCACAGGGACGAAAATTGAGGTTTACTCTAAAAAATTGGTAAAAAAGATTATAAAACTAGGCAAATCATTCACTTTGACACGGATATTTATTTTTTATTTGTCTCTTATCCATTTGAGTTAAATGCCATTTTAGTCCATGTGGTTTGGGTCATTTTGCTAGTTTAGTCCAAAGGTTTCATTTTTAACCTGTGGGTCCAAAAAGGTTTCACAGTTGCCATTTTAGTCCACTGGGTTAACTTCATCCATTTTTCCTGTTAACTAGAAGACCATTTCGGTCATTTTATATGGCTGAATTACCCTTTTAGTTAACAGAATTACATACAAAATGACCAAATTGGCCTTCTCGTTAACAGAAAAAAATGGATGAAGTTAACCAAGTGGACTAAAATGGCAACTGTGAAACCTTTTTGGACCCACAGGTTAAAAATGAAACCTTTGGACTAAACTGGCAAAATGGCCCAAACCACAGGGACTAAAATGGCATTTAACTCTATCCATTTTTTAGATTCAAGTGGAATTTTCTAATCTGTTTTCAAGATTTTTAATATTTTCTAAAAAGAACTTTTTATATAACTTATTTTATTTTTAACGGCCTAAACTTCTATGAAAATTATAGAATCCGGGTCAGTAAGAAACTAAAAACCCAAAACGTACAAAAAAAGGAAAAGGAAAAGGAAAAACATTACATTTATAAATTATTTCCATTTTGTTTTTAAAAATCTTTTATATGGATAGACATACTAACACTAATGTTAATGGTCTCGCACCAATACTTACAGATATGACAAATTACGAAACCTGCTTACAACTGGTCAACATGTCTCATTAAAAAAATGGATAAGACTTGGTTGTGTTCGGGTTGACCTGAATTTATGTGTCTACGAGATAGGATTGAAAGCTTTAATACTTCCGTTTGGATGCCGAATAACTCTGGTTAGGTCTGTTTTAAATGCCCTTCGAACTTACTACTTTTCTTTGTATAGAGCCCCATGCCAAGTGATAAAACAATTGGAAAGGCTTCAGAGAGAGTTCCTTTGGGGTTCGTCGCCGGAGCAACACAATGAATCGGGTTGTTTGGAGGAATTTTATGACACCTAAAGAATATGGGGGTATGGTCCGTATGGAGTTTGGGTCGCTAAACGTGGCCATGTTGGCTAAATGGTGGTGGCTATTCAAAGTGGACCGGGATAGCTTGTGGAGGAAGGTGATTTGGAATCTACACAACAATACAAGAACATGGAACTTCATTCTGCACCAGGATCTTGGAAACAAGTGGTAACAATCCTAATGATTTTGAGGTCTTGGGGATTGATTTTCTGGGGGGGGGGGGGGGGGGGGGGCGTGGATTTATGAGGAGCCGTTATCCATAAAATGTCCAAGCTTGTTTCGACTAAGAATGTGGGGATCTCGGAAAACTGGATTACAACGCTGGTGGACCCGAGCAGGCAGACGGAACTGAATGCTCTGACGTCATCAGTTAGTTCTTTTGCATTTGGGGAGGGGGATCATGGGTGTATCTGGAAACCCGAGTCGTCTGGGCATTTAGTGTCAGACGTTTGATGGAGCAAAAAACTTTTTTTTTCTGGTTTGGGCTTAGGTTTCACTTGGAACGGTTGAGTGCCCATGAAGGTAAACTTTGTGACTTGGTCCAAAACATGTTGCATACGGCTATGGAGCTTGCTCGCAAAAACATAGAACTTCCTGATTTGCACTGCTTTAGACCAAGACGAGACAGCTTTGTGAGATGCAGTCTGGTACTTTTTGGTGGGTTGGTGCAGGATAAAACCGGTTATTATTCTGGAATACGCATCCCAAATGAAAATAGGGGGTCGGCCAAGTGGTGAAAAATAATCTTGTCTGTCATACGGGTTATGGTTTGGGTTTTATGGAAGTCACGAAACGAGGCTGCATTTCAGCATAAACAACCGAATATTCTAAGGATAAAAGAGCATATAAAGGCGTTTAGTTTCCTATGGGTACAGAATAGAGCAAAGCGTTCAAATATGTCATGGGAAGATTGGTGTAGTTTTTATATCACATCTATGGCCGCGTAACTTGTATGTTGTTTCTTTCTGTTTGGTGGATGTATTCCATGTCGAGTGAACGTTTATGTTGACCGCCAGACCGGCGTGTTTTATATAATAAATTTTAGTTGGCCGTTTAAAAAAAGAACTAGACAACTGGTATAAAGAACAACTGTTGTTTCTGAAACTAGTAGTTTTACTCTTGGCAGCAGTTGTACATTCCCCTATAATGATAGCTGCAGTTTTGACCAGCACTCTTATTGCCCTCATCAGCCGTTTCATACTCGAGGAGGGGTGGCCGAGTAAGGCACACTCTCCACCCTTATTGTTATATGCATATATATTTTTATATATATTTTTTTTCAGACAAGTAACTTCAAAATACTAGTGGGGAATCCGCGCGTTGCGGCTGGATCATGATACACATCAGACAATCAGGTTGGCAGTGAAGTGAGAATGCCATGGAATGTTACTGCACAACCTAATACAGATATTCGATTGTTGTAATGGCTGCATTATTTTGAGTAAACACAAATTACTATTTATTTTTAAAAGTAAATTACTATTTTGTTTAATCCGTAGTATTTTATTTGGTTATCTATCAAGTCTTCATTTCATAACTGTGTTTCTTTAATACATGTGCAACACTTACTACTGGCCCAAGCCTACAACCTTGTCTAGAAACTGGTAAGAAATATATAAAAGAAAGATCAAAGGGCACATAGTAATACCCATTATATAATATATGGTTGATATAAACACATTCTGATTGCCCACCTTAAGACCATACAACTCCTACAAAAGTAAATCATACGTTCACAAAAAGTCCCCATAACTCCAATTTTAATAACCAAAGATGCATCTGTGCACCATCATGTTCTTCCAAGTTCCAACAATGCATGAGCTTGACAATTGCTCTATAATAAATTTGAATTTCTGGTATCTATTTTTCTTTTTTATTTTTTGCTGGTTTTAGGCTGCTTCTCAAAATCATGGGGGTGAATTTGCAGCTGGGTTTATGGATGGTTCTGTTCGATTATTTGATATTTGAACATGTAAAGGGTAGATATTAGTTTAACATGGCAACTTATAAACAAGTTTCAGTCAGTTAGCTAATAACATAAAACATTTTGATCGATAACGTAAACCAGGCTGGGATCATGTCGGTCATGGAAGAGCTGCTCTCAACATCTCCAAGCGACCCGTTACCGCATACTACTTGGTCCAACACTCATAGGGTTGGTGGCTACTTGGTTGAAAGATTGTTCATGGACCGAAATATGTTGGTAATTTTAGTGTTATCAACGGATTTTAGGGTATTGGATTAACTTGTTGATCGAGAAAATAACGTTAGAGATTAAACGAGTTAGGTGACGCGGGAGTGCGGGCTCAATTTAATCCTAACATTATTTGAGTTTGTTATGTAAATTACATGGCCTAATTAGTTTGTAACTAATGTTCTTTAAACTTAATACTTATTTTATTAAGTTTGTCCATTAAATATTTTGGACTTGATATATTATATGCAGTAACATTTTAAATGTTTAGTCCATTGGACTTTGGGCCAATAATAGTTGATTTAGGCTAGTTCTATTGGGCCAATAAATGTTTTAAAAAGAAGTCCACTATATGAATTTTAAGGAGGCCATATGAAGTCTGACATGACTTGGGAGTTATGTTCGATAACACAGAACAAGAGAACGCACAAAAAGAAAAGGTTGAGACATACGACGGTTTCTGGGGTTACTGTGTGCGATCTTCTTATCACATAAACATCAAATTCAATTCCTTCAAGAGTGATCTCTGTCTAATCCGATAAATCATTGCGTGTAACCCGCAAATAGGTTTATCTGATAGTTCTCATACGATTCAGAGATTAATCCAGGTTTATCACAAACTTTGCAATTTCAATTCGAGTTCCAGGTTTGTTATTTCTTTGAAACTACTTGTTCTAGACCAATTACACAACAAAGATAAACCTGTTTTAGGGTTCAACTTGGTTCGAATTGTAGTGGTAGTTTTGTTCAAATATTTTCCTGTGATAGTAATTTTATTGGAAAGTTTTAAGTTGGGAAATTCTTACTTAAAATTCAATTATATTACTTGTTAAATTTATGGTGTCATCGTCGACTTGATTTAAGAGGAAAAGTAATTGAGTTTGAATTTGTTCTACAACTGTGTACTGTCCATTTAGTATATAATTTTAATTGTTGAAAGAAATCATAATTTGTGAAATTATTGAATGAAAGTGAATATGACAATTTAATTTGACGTGACTTGATTTCAATAATTTGGAACTTTTATTTTGATTCAGTGGTGTCCATTGAATTGGTCAAGCAATTAGGAATTAAAGGGTATATAATATTTTGATATTCTCAAATATATACCGTTAATTGAAATTCGTTGTCATTAACGAAAGGATATAGTTGGTGGATTAATTTGAAGAATTTTTCGAGGATAATAATTCTGTTGGTTAGAGAATTGTTTTGGTGATTTGAGAAATTATTTTATTAATTGAAAGTGGGGTTTTCAACTTGAATTAGAAGGGTATTGTGTTTTATTTTAAGTTGGTCATCATCGAATTTCAAAGTCAGTTGATTTAAAATGGTTGAACGTGATGAGGCAAATGGAAAGTTCAACAAGGGTAAGGGTGATAAAAGAAAGCTTGATCGGGACACTAATAATTCCAACAAGAAAACAAAAGGGGGTTGTTGGAGATGTGGAAAACCCGGGCATTTTAAGAAAAATTGTCGCGTGAAGCTTGCGGTTGGAAACGAGGCCAACATAGCGGGTTCAAGTGGGTCAAAAGATGCAAATGCGTCACAAGGTATGCTTACTGATTCCACTCTAAGTTTGACAAAACCTATGAGTTTTGTAGTTGATTCAATTGGTCATTCGGGACATGTTAATTATTTACAAAACACAAAAACTGGATTTGATTCAGATAGACAAAATTTATTTTGTGATTTTGATAATAAACAAATAAAAGGTAACGTTTCTAAATCAAACAAATTTAATACAAAGGTGCAGCCCGTTGGCTGTAGTGGTACACACATGGGGCAATTGGGCCAAATGACTAGAAGTGTACAAGTCGGGAAAAATCCCTCTAGGTGTGAAATAAATGAAACCCAGTCTTTGGGTTTGTTATTGGACTCAAAAAGTCCAATCGTTTATAAACATAATTCGGTTGAGAATTATGTATCATTTATTTCTGAATCCTTTTATGTACAAGATGATATGCTTGCATGGTGGGTAGACTCGGGTGCTACGAGTCACGTGTGCAAGGATCTCAAATGGTTTGAGGAATTCGAACCAATTGAAGATGGATCTGTACTAAGGATGGGAAATGTTGCAACTGAGCCCATCAAAGGAGTTGGAAAAGTTAGACTTGTATTCACGTCTGGAAAACACTTGTTGTTAGATAATGTGTTGTATGTACCGGGGATTCGAAAGAATCTCTTATCTGGGATTGTATTAAATAACTGTGGTTATAAACAGGTCATTGAGTCGGATAAGTTTATTTTATCTCGACATGGTACCTTTGTTGGATTTGGATATTTGTGTAATGGCATGTTCATGCTTAATATTAATGTCACGTCTGCTATTGAATCTGTTTGTATGGCATCTACATCCTCTAGTAATGTTGAGTATGATTCACGTCTATGGCATGCTAGATTAGGTCATGTTAATTATTATAGGATGAAAGATATGTCCAAAATGAGCCTAATACCTGCCTTTGACATGCAAAACTGTAGTAAATGTCATACTTGCAAATTGACTAAAATTACTAGGAAACCATTTAAAGATGTTAAAAGGGATTCTAAGGTATTAGAATTGATTCATTCTGATTTATGTGACTTTCATAGTACGCCCTCACTTGGAAATAAAAAGTATGTGGTTACTTTTATTGATGATGCCTCTAGGTTTTGTTATGTCTATTTATTGCATTCAAAAGATGAAGCTCTTGATAAATTCAAAATTTATAAACAAGAGGTAGAGCGACATCAAAGTTGTTTGATAAAGAACCTTCGTAGTGATAGAGGTGGAGAGTATTATGATCCAGTTTACTTTCAGTCTACTGGTATAATACATCAAACCACTGCTCCTTATACACCACAACAAAATGGTGTATCAGAGAGGAAGAATAGGACTTTGAAAGAAATGGTTAATTCCATGTTGTCCTATTCTGGGTTAAGTGAAGGTTTCTGGGGTGAGGCTATGTTAACAGCCTGTTATTTGTTGAATAGAGTTCCTAATAAAAAGTCTAAATTAACCCCACATGAACTCTGGTACAAAAAGGCACCAAACTTAAGTCATCTTAGAGTTTGGGGTTGTAGAGCTGTTGTAAAGCTTACTGAACCAAAATTGAGAAACATAGGTGAAAGAGGCATTGATTGCATCTTTATTGGGTATGGTGAGCATTCCCCCTGTTCATAGGTTCTATGTCACAGAACCAAATGACTATGTTTCTGTCCACACTGTGATTGAATCAAGAACTGCTGATTTTGGCAATGAGGATAGATTTTCTTCTGTGCCTAGACTAAAGGACATGCCTTATAGTTTGAAAACATCAGCTAAAACTGAGTTTAGTAACAACTCTGCTGGTACCAAAGATGTACCATCTACTAGTACTGAACCCAGGAAAGGTACTAGGGTCAGGAAAGCCAAGTCTTTTGGCTCTGACTTTCATCTTTATTTGGTGGAAGGAACCAGGAATGGGGTTGAACATCAGTATCAATATTGTTTCAATATTGAGGAGGATCCTAAGACATACAGTCAGGCAATGGCATCTAGGGATGTTGCTTTCTGGAAAGAAGCCATCCAAGATGAGATGGATCCTATCATGCATAATAATACATGGAAATTGACTGATTTGCCTCCTGGTTGCAAACCTTTGGGTTGCAAATGGATTTTTAAAAGAAAGATGAAAGTTGATGGTAGCATAGATAAGTTTAAAGCTAGGTTGGTTATCCAAGGCTTTAGACAAAAGGAAGGAATAGATTTCTTTGATACCTATGCTCCTGTTGCAAGAATTTCCACCATAAGACTTCTTTTAGCTCTTGCTTCTATTCACAACTTGGTAATTCATCAAATGGATGTCAAGACCGCGTTCTTGAATGGCGAATTGGATGAAGAGGTATACATGAAACAACCTGAGGGTTTTGTATTACCTGGACAAGAGCACAAGGTGTGTAAACTCATCAAATCATTATATGGTTTGAAACAAGCACCTAAGCAGTGGCATCAAAAATTTGATGAGGTGATCTTATCTCATGGTTTTTCTTCTAAACCAGGCTGATAAGTGTGTCTACAGTAGATTTGAGTCTTCTGGTAAATGAGTGATTATGTGTCTATATGTAGATGATATGTTGATCTTTGGCACTGACCAAGATCAGGTTGATAAGACAAAGAAACTGTTGTCTTCGAATTTTGAAATGAAGGATATGGGGGAGGCGGATGTGATCCTTGGAATAAGGATTAAAAGGAGTAATAATGGTATAACCATGACACAGTCTCATTACATTGAGAAAGTGTTGAAGAAATTCAATCATTATAGTTGTTCTCCTGTTAGCACTCCTCTAGACCCGAGCATCCGGTTAATGCCCAATTCTGGTGATTCAGTTTCACAATTAGAGTATTCTAAGGTCATTGGATGCTTGATGTATGCTATGATTAGCACAAGGCCTGACATAGCTTATGCTGTAGGTAAGTTGAGCAGATTTACTAGTAATCCTAGTGCTCAACACTGGCAAGCAGTGAACAGACTGCTTAAGTACCTAAAAGGAACCATTCACTTTGGTTTATGTTATTCAGGGTTTCCTTCGGTTATAGAAGGGTACTCTGATGCAAGTTGGATAAACAATAAGGAAGAAGATCACTCCTCCACAAGTGGATGGGTGTTCTTACTTGGTGGAGGTGCTATCTCCTGGGCTTCAAAGAAACAAACTTGCATCACTGATTCAACTATGGAATCTGAGTTTGTAGCTTTAGCTGCAGCTAGTAAAGAAGCTGAGTGGCTTAGAAATTTGATCTATGAGATTCCATTGTGGCCAAAACCGATATCACCAATCTCTATCAGGTGCGATAGTGCAGCTACCTTGGCTAAGGCATATAGTCAAGTGTACAATGGGAAGTCTAGACACTTAGGTGTTAGACATAGTATGATTAGAGAATTAATCATGAATGGTGTGATATCTGTTGAATTTGTTAGATCTGAGCTTAATTTAGCTGATCATTTAACCAAAGGGTTAGGAAGAGATCTCGTGAAGAAATCAGCTAAAGGGATGGGTTTAAAGTCCACTTTAAATATCTTATGTCAAGACACCCAATTCCCATCTAATACAACGTTAGATGCAGAATTCAATGCGGAAAGCTTGTCATAACGATATTGGAACACATTAGCAAATCATCCCAAGGTATGTGTTCAGACTGCAAGATAAAGTAGGTTGAAGTTGAACTTCTTAATAGTTCATTGATAAATTGCAGTGCAGGTGCAAGAGTAATGAACTACCTATAAGAATATGAAGTTTAGCCGCTTCAAGAAGCTTTGGACTTGAGCTTTGATATATTCTTTGAAGGATTAGGACACAGGCTAGTAAAACATTGTGTCAAGTGGAATTTGGATTTGTAAACGTTTGTGTATATTACCTACATGTATTTAAATGGATAACATGGGTTCAATCCATAGAGACACCCAGTTATTCTAATATTTGTAACGTGTAATATACTAAGTGAAAATTCAATCCTCAGGACATTTTCATTATGCATGCGTTTGTGTTTCTGTGAGGATGGTTAAGTTAATCATGGATACCACTAAAATGGGGGAGGAATGTTGGTAATTTTAGTGTTATCAACGGATTTTAGGGTATTGGATTAACTTGTTGATCGAGAAAATAACGTTAGAGATTAAACGAGTTAGGTGACGCGGGAGTGCGGGCTCAATTTAATCCTAACATTATTTGAGTTTGTTATGTAAATTACATGGCCTAATTAGTTTGTAACTAATGTTCTTTAAACTTAATACTTATTTTATTAAGTTTGTCCATTAAATATTTTGGACTTGATATATTATATGCAGTAACATTTTAAATGTTTAGTCCATTGGACTTTGGGCCAATAATAGTTGATTTAGGCTAGTTCTATTGGGCCAATAAATGTTTTAAAAAGAAGTCCACTATATGAATTTTAAGGAGGCCATATGAAGTCTGACATGACTTGGGAGTTATGTTCGATAACACAGAACAAGAGAACGCACAAAAAGAAAAGGTTGAGACATACGACGGTTTCTGGGGTTACTGTGTGCGATCTTCTTATCACATAAACATCAAATTCAATTCCTTCAAGAGTGGTCTCTGTCTAATCCGATAAATCATTGCGTGTAACCCGCAAATAGGTTTATCTGATAGTTCTCATACGATTCAGAGATTAATCCAGGTTTATCACAAACTTTGCAATTTCAATTCGAGTTCCAGGTTTGTTATTTCTTGAGTTAAATGCTTGGTTGGTCCCTGTGGTTTGCAAAAATTGCAGACTTGGTCCCAAATGTTTACTAATTACACGCGTGGTCCCTGTGGTTTTCAAAAATGCACTCGGTTGGTCCCTAGCCCTAACATCAGTTAAATTTCTCAGTTAACTATGTGTGAAATGACTATATTACCCCTGAACAATTAAAAAAATAAAACCCACCATCTTCTTCATCCCATCCCCTGTTCTTCCACCTTCAATCCACCATCTCCACCTTCAATCCATCACCACCACCTCCACCTCCACCATCACCTTCAACCCAGCCAACCCCCACCCTTCAATTAACAATCGCACTCCAACCCAGCCCACCCCAGGCTTAACCTGATAAGTTGTTGCCGGAACTGAACCACGCATAACCAACTGAGCCGAGACTCCACTGAGTCTGAACCGAGCCTAAAACAACTCGAACCTAACAGAATCCGAAGTAAATGAACCTGATAAATGAACCTGATAAGTTGTTGCCGGAACTGAACCACGCATAAGCTCCACCATCATCATCAAAATCGGACTTCAACATCACTGGCGACTCAGTCGCCGGAACCCCACGGAACTACTCGTCGGACCAAGTAACCGATCCGCCACCGCCGCTGCCGTGTACGGAGGTTCTCTCCCCTCACTCTCTCCTCGATTCTCCGATCAATCTCTCCTTCTTCTCTATCTCTCTCTCTGTCTGCCACCGCCATGAGAAGCCACCGCCATGAGAAACCACCGCCGGAAAACGAGGTCACAAGGGGTGTGGGTGTCATCCAAACAGTCTCTCTCTCTCTTGATTCAGATGCGTGGGTGTTATAGGTACAGGAAGAAGGAGATGTAGAGGTGTGTGGGTGCGGCTGTCGTCGGGGAAACAACACCGGCACCACAGGTTTCACCAGCCGCCGGTCATGGAGAGGGAGAGGGAGAGATCGAGAGGAAGGGGAGGGCTAGGAGGTGTGTGTGATTTTGTTTGGGGAAGATGAGCTCTGTGTGTTTGTGTGGATGGATAAGGTGCAGGGTTTTATTTGTTGGGTTTTGATGATGGTTATTGATAAGCAAGGGTATTTTGGTCATTTAACATGGACTTAACTGAGAAATTTAACTGATGTTAGGGCTAGGGACCAACCGAGTGCATTTTTGAAAACCACAGGGACCACGCGTGTAATTAGTAAACATTTGGGACCAAGTCTGCAATTTTTGCAAACCACAGGGACCAACCAAGCATTTAACTCTTATTTCTTTGAAACTACTTGTTCTAGACCAATTACACAACAAAATATTCGCCTTCCCATTGCAATCGCCACCGTTTTTGGCAGCTTGATCCAAGAGGCTAACAAGTGGCATAAAAATTTCCATTCTCGTCACATCCCTATTTGCCTGTTTACGCAATATAATGTCACACATTTATCAAAGTAAACCATTTTAACATAAGTTAATGATTGATTAGTGTTACCTCTATGGTAAAGTGGGCCCATATCTTGTCGTTACGAGACTCCATCACCCCCTTCAAGATAGTTAATCCTAATCCTTTAATACCATCGGCTATCTCCAGGAACGAACCTCTTTCTTCACATAACATCTGCAACCCGACGACCAGACACATAAGCAATATATGTGGCGTCACTTCTTAATATATTTACATATAAACGGCTGTTGATGGTTAGTACCTGTACAAGCATTTGACGAGGTGAATTGAGATCCTCGACTATTATAGGACAAACCATCGACTTTGAACCAACTTCGTATGCCCATGTTACTCCTCCTACAAAGTTGTCTTTCAACAATACACCACCATCCTTGCTCACAATCTGCCATTAAATCAAACAACAGAAAGATGAAATAAAATTAGAAAATCAGAAATAATTCAATCCAAATAAAAATTAAAGAATCAATTGACAAACGCTTTTCATCAAACAGGATGCTTGGATGAATATCGATGCTTTAAAGCTCTGGCGTGACACTCCTTGAAGCTTCATGTGGTGAGCATAACATGAAGTTGATGCTTTATTTTTGATGCCCTGACCCGTTTACATCACTTAATTTTTTTTCTTTTATTAATATTTCATAAAACATCGTCGAGGAGGTCGAGATCCCCAATTCACTCTACTTGATTTTACATACTTTTTATCAGGATGTTAAGATAATACATACTCACATTGAACTTACAGGCCACCAACAGAATCATCTTAAGTCATGTAACTATATAAAAGCACAATCTGTAAGTCTGTAACATAACCAATTTTTTGATAAAATTTTCATTTTTAGCACTCCTTTCTCTCCTTTATACTGTTGTGTAGAAACCATTTCACCCAAAGTGTCCAAAGTATTTGAGTACCAAACAGAACATAAATAAGGAAAAAAAAATAGATTTCCAACTTATATTACAGTCATAAATTCAACCTGCAGTATCCTATAACCCAATATGTTTACACCGAAATTTGACCATTAAACAAGTGTCTTGCCAATGTGGAAATAAATAAAAAAAAGGTTATGATATTTCCTATATTCACATCTATATTCTACAAATTATTTGAGATTATTAAGAGGCTTTATTTTGTTAGAGGATCCGAATTCGACCCATTTACTTATAGATGGGTTAGACCAGTTTGTGTTTTATCTCAAATGGGTCAAAACAAACTAAAAGTGGGAACAGGGTCAAAAAAAAGTTAAAAGTCACCCACGTTTAACGCAGAAAAATTACTTATAGTTTATTCAAATATGTTATTGTTATAATATAGAGACGACCCAACCTCTTTCAATCTTTTATCCAATCGACCCAACCCGTTTTGACATGCATAAAAACTGACCTGCTTGAGTACTGCCCATTTGACCTGCCCATGTATAAAGTATAAACTCTCGGAAATAATCTGGCATGGTTGACCAACCGATTTTTGTGATTTCCTTATTAACCAGCTTGCCAATTTTAAACCTTTTTCATATAATACAAAAAAGTATTATTTTTTAGCATCAAAGCGCTATCAAGAAACTGAATGGGACAATTTGGGCGCCTTTTCATATCAAGTAATCCATACGAAGTCAAACACCCGTTCTTGTATTCAAAATTAATACATCGGGTATTAAAAAAGTTAGAAAGAAAAATATATTTTCAGACCATTGCGACCGGTATTGATCTGTACACAATAAATGACATGGTTTGCCCCCATTTAACTTGTTACTACTTACTATTTACCAAACCAGACTAACCCACACGTTTTGTCACCTTTTAACTAACCTTTATCAGTCATCGAATTCATCATTATCATGTATCTTTTTTTTTTTTATCTTTGCTTGACTTTCTTTTTCACCAGCTTTAGGCATCAACTCTGAACCAATTCCAGGAAGCATTGAGAAAACCTACATGAAAATTAAAACATGTAACATAGATAGACCTAAACACTAACTAAAGAAAAAGCAAAGGTGCATGAAAATGCTTTGAATATGTTTTGAAACTGCTTATACCTAGCGATACTAACAACTGATCTATGAAATTGTATACCAGAAGCTAAACAATATCAATATCAAATTAAATATCAATGGTAACCGACCTTCAAGCCTAAATCAAAGTGATTCGAAATTCAACATCATATACAGCCATTAAAAGCCCTAACTACAAAATCGCCATCAATAAACAACCTAAACTAAAGTCACACAATCGTTAATTAATTCAAAACAGTTGAATAGGAAGAGTAATCGAAATCCAAAGTGGAGTGAGATGAAAACTTTACACAACATTTAGCAAACAATACCATGAAATCTGTTGAAAATTAGAAGTGAAATCATTTGTTTGGAATCAACAAATCGAATGATTTAAAACTTACAGTCGTGGATTCGGTCTCCGGATTACATCTTCTTTGATTTTGTGCAATGTCTAGACCCTGTTCATACCCATTAACAACGATCCCATGGCAGAGGATAAGAAGGCCGATGAGTTGGGGATGGGGTGAAAACCCTACCCAATTCCATGATGGGTTCGGTGTTAAATAATTGCAGGTATGAAACGTATCTGGGAATTCAATTGGTGTATTGAATCAGGTATGAATACAATTGATGGAGGAAATAGGAAAGAACTGAATTCGTTTGTGGCTGTAGAGATTCAATCATAAAGGTAGAAACGATTCAGGGAATTCAATTGCTGGTATGATGGTGGGTGGCTGTCGATTCAGGTGAAGAAATGAAGAAACTGATGATGGTGGCTGTCGATTCAGGTGATGTTGGATATTTTAGTGTAATTTGAGATTGCGCGTGACATACAAATAAGAGTGCACGCTTATTTGAATGTCTTCGGGACTAACGGGGGTTCGGGGGCAGCGCCCCCGAGAGAAGCGGGGTCCAAGGGGCAGCAGCCCCTGGCGGGGTCCAAGTGGGGTCGAGCTGAATATGCATCAGAAATTAAATTTCGGGCTAAATATGCACTTTCGAAACATGAGGGACTAAAGACGTTTTTTGTTCAAAATTGAAAACTGCAAGCAGTTGAGGAAACTGCAAATACGCTCTCAAACGGTTTTGCAAACCCTAGACGAATCTACAGTTCGTCAAAAATCCCTCAAAATTCTCTCAACCAAATTTTCATACAGAAATCTAGAATCAATCTGATTTTATCCGATCAAAGATTGGTAGCCACTCCAATTGTTTGATCTGAAAGTGATTACACGACTTCAGATTTATCCAAGAAATTTTCGAATTTCCCCAACAGGGATCAAACAATTTTTATGAAGATAACAAGCGGTGGTGAATCTGCGAAGGCTATGATGAACAAATTTGCGAAATTGGACAAGTTTGAAGGGCAAGACTTCCGTCGCTGGCAAAAGAAGATGCATTTCCTGTTGACGGATTTGAAAGTGGTGTACGTTCTGAGTACCCCGATGCCTGAAGAAGTGACGAATGAACCGCTGGAACTAACTAGGAAGCGTGGAAAATGGCTGAATGATGATTACATCTGTCGTGGGCATATTCTAAATGGTATGTGTGACTCTCTTTTTGATATATATCAAAATGTTGAATCTGCAAAAGAACTGTGGGAATTACTAGAGGCCAAATACATGGCTGAAGACACATCTAGTAAGAAATTCTTAGTCAGTGATTTTATGAATTATAAAATGGTTGATGATAGATCCATCATGGAACAATATAATGAATGTCTAAGAATTCTGGGTCAATTCGAATTACATGGTTTAAAGATGGATGAAGCAATTTCTGTTCCATCTATCATTGATAAACTTCCTCCTTCTTGGAAAGATTTTAAACATACTTTAAAACATAAGAAGGAGGAAATGAATCTGGTTGAACTTGGAAGTTGTTTTCGAATTGAGGAGTCTTGTCGGGCCATGGAAAAGGTTAACAAAGATAAACACGTTGGTGGGTCTAGTGTTAACATGGTGGAAGAAAGTGGTCCTAGTTTTAAAAATTCTAACAAGGGAAACAACAAAAGGAAGTTTCAAAGTGGGCCTAACAAGAAGAACAAGGCTGTGAAACATTCAAAACAGACTAAGGATGAAGGCTGTTGGAAGTGTGGTAAACCAGGACACTTCAAGAGAGATTGTCGTGTTGTTAAAGGCAAGAACGAAGCTGGTACTAGTGGATCCTCTAAGGATCCAAAGCAACAAGGTCAGAAATTAGACTTTAATTATAATTCGGATGTGAATTATGTTTCACTAATTTTTGAAGCATTTTATGTGCAGGATGATTCTGTTGCTTGGTGGTATGACTCGGGAGCAACAAGTCACGTATGTAAGGATCGAAGATGGTTCAAGGACCTTACATTAATTGAAGATGGATCTTTTTTAAAGATGGGAAATGTTGCAACCGAGCCAATCCACGGAATTGGAAGTGTAGTACTAGTATTTACTTCTGGAAAAACTCTAAGTTTAAGTAATGTATTGTATGTACCTGGCATTCGGAAAAACTTGTTATCCGGTATCGTATTAAATAATTGCGGGTACAAACAAGTGTTAGAATGTGACAAGTATATCTTGTCAAGACATGGTTCTTTTATCGGATTTGGTTATCTATGTAATGGTATGATTATGTTAAATTTAGAAGTGCCGTTTAGTGATGATTCTGTTTGTATGATTGATTCTGTTTCTAGTGTAAATTCGTCTAAATCTGAATTATGGCATGCTAGATTAGGACATGTACATTATAAACGACTTATGGAAATGTCTAAAATGAGCTTAATTCCGGCAGTAACTTTAACAAATGAAAAATGTCATATCTGCAAGTTGAATAAAATCACTAGAAAACCCTTTATGCAACATGTTACTAGGGAAAGTAAACTGTTAGATTTGATACATAGTGATTTATGTGATTTTCATGGTACACCATCATTAGGTAACAAGAAGTATGTTGTAACCTTTATAGATGATGCTACTAGATTCTGTTACGTTTACTTGTTACATGCAAAAGACGAAGCTCTGGAAAAGTTTAAAATCTATAAACAAGAAGTAGAGCTTCATCAAAGTGAATTGATCAAAACTCTACATACCGATAGAGGTGGTGAGTATTTTGATCCGGTGTATTTCCAATCAACTGGAATAATACACCATACCACAGCTCCTTACACACCGGAACAAAATGGTGTGGCGGAAAGGAAGAATAGGACACTAAAAGAGATGGTTAATACCATGTTGTCCCATTCGGGTCTAAATAATGGGTTTTGGGGAGAGGCGATGTTGACGGCTTGCTATTTGTTAAACCGGGTTCCTAATAAAAGGAACAAAACAACCCCTTTTGAGCTTTGGTATAAAAAGCCACCCGAGTTGCAAAAACTAAGAGTTTGGGGCTGTAGAGCCGTGGTAAGGCTCAATGATCCTAAGATAAGAAACTTAGGGGAAAGAGGTATAGAATGCATTTTCATTGGATATGCGGAGCATTCATTTGCTCACAGGTTCTATGTAATAGAACCAAATGACCACGTGTCAGTACATACGGTCATTGAGGCAAGAAGTGGAAATGTAGAATACGATGAAGAGAGATTCACATCTATACCTAGGCCAAAGGATATGAATCCTTCTTTAAAGATTTCTAGTGGAAAAGAAATTATGCCTTCAACTAGCACTGAACCAAGAAGGAGTTCGAGAGAAAGAAAAGCCAAGTCTTATGGTGACGACTTTCAATTGTACTTAGTTGAAGGTTCGAGGGTTGATATTAATTTTCAATATCAATATTGTTTCAATGTCGATGAGGATCCAAAGACATATAGTGAAGCAATGGCTTCAAGGGGTGTTTCTTTTTGGAAAGAAGCCATCCAAGATGAAATGGATTCTATCTTGCAAAATAACACTTGGAAATTGGTGGATTTACCTCCTGGTTGTAAACCATTGGGAAGTAAATGGATCTTCAAGAGGAAGATGAAGGTGGATGGTACTATTGATAAGTTCAAAGCCAGATTAGTAATCCAAGGGTTTAGACAAAAGGAGGGTATTGACTTCTTTGATACATATGCTCCTGTAGCAAGGATATCTACCATTAGATTATTATTAGCACTTGCTGCTATACATAATCTTAAAATTCACCAAATGGATGTGAAAACTGCATTTTTAAATGGTGAATTAGATGAGGAGATTTACATGAAACAACCAGAAGGGTTTGTTATGCCTGGAAGTGAAAACAAGGTGTGTAAATTAATTAAATCTCTTTATGGCTTGAAGCAAGCACCTAAACAGTGGCATCAAAAGTTTGATGAGATTGTGTTGTCTAATGGTTTTGTTTTAAACCAAGCAGATAAATGTGTTTATAGCAAGTTTGATGCTTCTGGAAACGGAGTCATGATCTGTTTGTACGTAGATGATATGTTGATTTTTGGTACTAACCAAGATCAAGTTGATAGAACAAAGGAATTTTTATCATCTAAGTTTGCTATGAAGGATATGGGGGAGGCTGAGGTGATTTTAGGTATTAAAATCAAACGTGAGAACAGGGTCATTTCAATCTCTCAATCCCACTATATTGAGAAGATCCTGAACAAGTTTAATTTCAAGGATTGTTCTCCCGCAAGTACTCCTGTTGATCCTAGTTTGAAGCTATTACCTAATAAAGGTATTGCAGTATCTCCACTTGAGTACTCAAGAGCAATTGGATCACTTATGTACGCTATGATCAGTACCAGACCAGATATAGCGTATGCTGTTGGAAAGCTTAGTAGATTTACTAGCAATCCTAGTACTCATCACTGGCAAGCATTAGGTCGAGTATTCAAATACTTGAAAGGAACCATTGATTATGGTCTGACTTACATTGGATTTCCTTCAGTGATTGAAGGATATTCAGATGCAAGTTGGATAAACAATAAGGAAGATCATTCTTCCACAAGTGGTTGGGTATTCCTACTTGGGGGAGGTGCTATTTCTTGGGCTTCAAAGAAACAGACTTGCATAACTGACTCAACTATGGAATCTGAGTTTGTAGCCTTAGCGGCAGCTGATAAGGAAGCTGATTGGCTAAGAAACTTGATTTATGAGATTCCATTGTGGCCCAAACCAATATCTCCCATTTCTATAAGGTGTGATAGTGAAGCTACATTGGCTAAGGCATATAGTCAAGTGTATAATGGCAAGTCAAGACACTTAGGTGTGAGACACAGCATGGTTCGTGAGCTCATCATGCATGGTGTGATTTCGGTTGAGTATGTCAGAACTCAACAGAACTTAGCTGATCATTTAACCAAAGGGTTAACTAGAGATCTCGTGAAAGTATCAGCTGTGGGATCAGGGTTAAAGTCCATCTGAAAACTCTCATGTTAAGATACCCAATTCCCACCTAATATGACGTTAGGTGCAGAATTCAATGTGGAAAGCTTAACATCTAGAGTTTGAAACACAACATTAAATTGTCCCAAAGGTATGTGTTTAGATCTGCAAGTTAAGGAAGGTTGAGGTATATCTTCTTAATAGCTCTTTTGAAAAATTGCATTTGCAGGTGCAAGAGTAAAAGAGCTACCTATATGAGCATGAAGTTTAGCTGCTTCAAGAAGCTTGGACTTGGCTTTGATATGCTTATGAAGGATAGGGACATAGGCTAGTAAAAGATAGTGTCAAGTTAGATCTATGTATGTAAACTAATGTGTATATTATCTTCATGTATTCATTATGGATATTAAGGGTTCAATCCTTAGTGACACCCTTAAATTCGAATATTTGGAATGTGTAATATACTAATATGAAATTCAATCGTCACGACATTTCATTTATGCATTAGTTTGTTTTGGTTGCTGTGAACAAGTTAGTTAATCTATGATTTACACTAAAATGGGGGAGGTATGTTGGATATTTTAGTGTAATTTGAGATTGCGCGTGACATACAAATAAGAGTGCACGCTTATTTGAATGTCTTCGGGACTAACGGGGGTTCGGGGGCAGCGCCCCCGAGAGAAGCGGGGTCCAAGGGGCGGCAGCCCCTGGCGGGGTCCAAGTGGGGTCGAGCTGAATATGCATCAGAAATTAAATTTCGGGCTAAATATGCACTTTCGAAACATGAGGGACTAAAGACGTTTTTTGTTCAAAATTGAAAACTGCAAGCAGTTGAGGAAATTGCAAATACGCTCTCAAACGGTTTTGCAAACCCTAGACGAATCTACAGTTCGTCAAAAATCCCTCAAAATTCTCTCAACCAAATTTTCATACAGAAATCTAGAATCAATCTGATTTTATCCGATCAAAGATTGGTAGCCACTCCAATTGTTTGATCTGAAAGTGATTACACGACTTCAGATTTATCCAAGAAATTTTCGAATTTCCCCAACAGGTGAAAAAATATAACTTTATCCTTAAAATGTTAAAAGAATCTCCAACTGCGTAAATCTAGCACAACCAGTAATGAACATCCCTAAATTAGTAAAGAGTAAATTACGATTTTGACCCCTATGGTTATATCAATTTTACTCTTTTAGCCCAAAATATTTTTTTTAACATCTTGGCCCCTAACATTAACCCTATCCATTAAATGTTAGGGGCCAAAAGGGTTAAAAAGACGCTAAGGGCCAAAAAGGTTAGAAAAAAGACGTCGGAGGCTCAGATTTGACTTTATAATTTGCAAACTGCACTAAAAATAACAAAATTAACATTAAAAAAAACTTAAGAAACTTAATTATATCCAGAGAAGAAAAAAAAACGAACCAGTAAAAGTCTTTTGTTTAAGCATATTCTCAAGATCCTACATCTTAGTGGCAACTAAAATGCTAGCCAAATTCCCTTCATTGGTGCTTGGTTCAACTACAGCATTAGAATTGTTGTTTGAAGCATTAGAATTGTTGTTTGAAGCAGACTCTCAAAATTTAAGTGAACCATAATTGTGATCATGAAAATAAAGTATTTGGGAGCAACAAGGCAAACACAAATCTTTTAACTTTTTTTTACATGAATAGTAAAAAAAATCTAACAATTGGAACTGCTTCCTGAGTCTCATTTGTTGGTACTTCTTTATTAGGCCATAGTAAAAAAGGTTTTATTAAGGAACATGGAAAGAATTTGAATAAAATTTACAAAAACAAAACATGTAAAAAAGAGTATACCACAACTTGTTCACATAAAATTGTATTTAAGAAAAGGAACTAACGAGTTATACAACACCTACCAAATCACATACAATTATGATAAAAACTTGGTTGTCCACAATTAACATGTGTTGAATTATAATAAAAATATGCCTAATCATACTGATTGTTACATAGTTTGTGACCCGTATTTGCCTAATCTTTCAAACCTCAGTTGAACCATAGTTGGTAAGTGATAACGGGTACTTGGGACAAGCCTATATTCTGGTTTCGGTCCATTGATCCATCAAGGTTCGGCACATCTTCCCTATATAAAGTAAAAACCCATCCGTGAGTGAACCTTCTAACATGTTTATCAACATGTTATGGCTCGGATCCGAACTTGGAAAATTGCTTCTATTTTTCATAGTTTAAAAGGTCGTAGCAACATATGTCGAAGAACATTGATTCAAAACAAATAGGGAATGATACTAAACAAAAACAAGAATAGAGAAACTATCCTAAACAGTTGGTAAATGATCCATACCTATGCAATGATGTGTGTTCCTATTGAAGCTGCTTTCTAATCTTCCTGTTCCTTGTTAGTAGACATTTGGTTATCTGATTCTGCAACAAAAGTTAAACCAATCGCAGCATAATGAAAAGGGTCCTGAGTTTCACCCTCCAATGGTTCTTCTTTTTCCCATGGTTCCAATATTTTTTTCCCATGGTTCCAATAATAAGCACAACAGCAAGCAAAAACACGAGAACGTAGAACATTCTCATACCAAGAAGTAACATAAGATACCCCAAAAAGGAAGGCCCAAGTGCCTTTTATGTCATTTTTCTCTTTCTAAATCTTTCAAGGAACAATGTGATTTAGGATTCTTGACCTTCATTGTGAATGCTCTCTGCCCCATTAACTTGATCAGCATTAAACACATGGAAGAACTCCGTACTCAGTACCTATTCTGTTTGTTTTAAATGCAAATAATCCGGGTTACCTGTTCTTTCAAATTTCCAACCAACATAAATTTTCCTAAAGGTAAAGAACTGATTAAATAAGTAAACGCTTCAAAATGAAATAAATACAAATCTCTATACTTATAAATTTAGGATACACTCATGCTGCTCCCCACAACAATTCATCCTTCATTTTCAGTTAGACATAAAGTTTATCATTCAAGCATTTCAAACTGTCACAATCTAAGTGCAACACTATTAATTGACTACCTCGTATAGAAGCAATAGTATCGACTAATAACTTTTTCAGCCCATTGTTGTAAGAACCTCTATACTTGTCAGCAAAATCAAACACACTCAAACACCTGAGGTGAAAATTGAAATGAACAAAAGTTGAATAATGAAAAAAAATGGAACTTTCCTCATGGGGGATGGCAAAATTGCTCTCTGGGATACAAATCTACAAACTACATAAGAAATAACACTGTCAAATCAATTAAACAAACACACATCAATTAAACTGACCTGGATCTATATCAAATGTTATTAAGAAATTTATTCATTGAAGAATAACAACCATCCCCGAAGGGAAATCACATCGAAATAGAAGGCAAACAGACACCAAGCGGCACCGCTAACCCTTTTTGGATAGCAAAACCGAGTCTTTTATAATAATCTTGATTTTTTAATAAAATAATTAAGGACTTATGTATGAAAAGTACACCCTTTTGTTTAATATGTTGAAAGAAGCATGTCTAAGGTAATAGAATCAAACATTCAACACCCCAAATCCAAGGTACGATGATATTTCTGGATTCAAATTACAAATTATTCATCAAACCAAAGCCCAATTTCCATGAAAAATTAACCACCACCATTGAATACCATCTATCATCTTAGATTCAAGAAAAAAACAATAAAACAAAATGTTTAAAACTTTAATCTAAACACAGCAAGATTCAAGCAGCAAGAAACCCAACAAAGCTAAAAAAAAAAAAAAAAAAAAAAAAAAAAAAACTCCAAACATTAAAGAAAAATAAAAAAAAAAATCAAGAAACCCAACCTCCAAATAGCGAGTTTCTTGTTGAAGAATCAATCATCTTCATTCAGCCCCAGAATTCTATGCCATCGATCTTATTCGGTTTATGTTGATTGGACTCTTTGAGTACCTATAAATCCCATAATTTTGCCCTAATTCAATTTGCGTATTTAATTATATTCAATATGAAAACTGAATCGTGGGTTGTTCAATCAGGCCATTGACTATATCATCCAGAAAACCGAAGAAATAATTGAAAACTCATTAAATGGGGGCAGATTTGGGACAGGGGATGAAAAAGCAGGGAAACAAGGCAACGTTTTGGAGAAGCGTCTTAAAAAATCATGAGAAAAGTCCATAGGAAATGCTTTAAACAATATACTCAGCATCTTGTAACACTAAAATACAACAAATTTACAGAAACAATACATAGTGGAGGTTAGGGCAATCGATAGCGACAACCGGAAGCGTACCTCGAAGTTCATCAATCTGGAGATGTACCTGAGATGTTTGTAACTGATGAAGATTGAGAAGGTCATGATGGGCGATTGGGAGGCAAACGATGTGATTGCAATTTCAACGTTCAATTTCCGTTGAATATGAAGCGACCCTTCTGAGGATCCAGGTTAGATTATCATGATCACTTACAGATCCAGAAAGAAACAAAGGCCACCGTAAAATCCCTTCCTCTCCTCGCCAGTTCTGGAGATTTATTGAACATGAATTGAAACTTGAACATGAATTGAAACTTGATTGAAGGAGCTGAATAGATTAGAAACGGAAGCATTCAATATGT
The DNA here is from genome assembly GCA_030545235.1 of Helianthus tuberosus. Lineage (NCBI taxonomy): Eukaryota > Viridiplantae > Streptophyta > Magnoliopsida > Asterales > Asteraceae > Helianthus > Helianthus tuberosus. The sequence continues at coordinate 2,298,059 of CM060448.1, forward strand.
AGGCTGAAATCCCCTTTTTACCCCTATAGTGTCTTAAAATTTTGGGTGAAACCCCTCTAAAATGGCTTACACATCCTTGTACATGGTGCTTTATAACTTGTAAACATGGTAAAATTACAATATTGTACATCATTTTTCCTTTTTAATATATTATAGATTGATCAAAGCAGCTTATGTTACTGGCCATTTAAAAAATCAATCCCAAGCACCTTCAAACAACTTAAAGAATTAAGACACAATAAGTAGGTAGATACAATTTTATTAAGCAATCTCAAAACAAATATCTTCTGGAAATGATTACACAGGCGTCAGTAAAACATAATGCAAGTAGACTGAACCAAAAAAATCACAGTTGACTTTTCATTATAGTCAACCCATGTTCCGATATGAAGAATTTAGAGCTTTGAAAACACAAAAATATGGTGTAATTTAAGGTTTACATGTTCATGTATCGATGACGCCAGTTGACCTTTTGTCAAACTATTAAATTCCTAATCGAATTCTCTTCTCGCATTGGCGTTACTCAGGTTTCAGGTACCCGTTTGTCTTTGAAAAGCGCGTGCATATAGATAATATTTTTTGGTCCCCAAGTAACTACAAAAAGAAACATGTCAAGAATGCTTACAGTGTAAATAGACATTAAGAATGTCTTCCAAACCTTAGCAAAATTAAGGCTTCAAATGCACAAAACAATATCAGTTCCATACTCTTCTAACTAACAAAAAACAAAAATAAAAAGTAACAAATTCAAATTTCAGCAGATGTGATTTCATCATTTCAATCAATTCCATCTAACAAACAAAAAACAAAATAAAAAGTAACAAATTCAAATTTCAGCAGATGTGATTTCATCATTTCAATCAATTCCATCTAATATTATTAATTTGTTATTTAAATAAATGAAAGATCAAACATGAATAAATTACAGGCTACAATAAAAAGAACTTTTGTACCTTTTATCTGTTTCTGCAATTATGCTCGTCTTTAAAGCAACAACTTTGTAGACTCGCTTGGTTGATACCCTCTACGTAACATCTCCTCGACCCAAATTCCAGAATCGGTTTTCCGACCATTTCTATAAAATCCATGCACCATAGTTTCATACGTCCACTGATTCGGTTCATACCCCTTTTGCCATATCTTTTGAAACAACTTAGAAGCATCATCCACTTGTTTAATACATAGTTTCCTTAAGATCATATTATAAGAGTATACATCAAGTGAAAAACAGTTTCTCACTACTTGTTCCAAGTCATCAGGATCCAAGTCTTCTCTAAAACGCTCGGAAAACAAACCAATAAGCTCCCCAAGTCTCCAAATCGGAGATGACTCAGCCGACTCAGGTGAGTCAAACGGGGGGCTCGAGTCAACCCATGTCTCATATAACTCTGGATCCTTTATTGAACATAAAAGCAAATTGTTACCAATGAATGATGAAAGGGGTCGGCCCACACCAAGCATATCGTTGATTAGAGGCACGATTTTTTCGTACTTTTTATGTTTGCATAAAGCGTAAATAAGTTCTCGTAACATTCGAGACTCGGTCTTACACTTTTCTCCATCTCTCTAACTTCTGAAAACACTCCCAACGCAAGTCCGGGCTTGTTTGACTTGCAAAGACCGATAACCATCGCGTTGAATACTTTCCTGCTTAGTTTCCTTGTCTTTATGATATCATAATACAAATTTAGCGCCTCGGATACTTTATCACCTGCTAGACAACTTCTCAACAATAAAAGGTCTGACCTCATATTCGGATTAATCCCGCTTCGTTTCATCATCTCGTAAATTTGTCTTGCGAGGTCGGGTTTCTTAGCACGACCGACTCCTTCAATGAAAATATTAAAAACGTCACAACTGAGTTCGCGAAGAGATAACTGCATTTCCAACAACTTTTGGAATTGTTTCTCGGGATTCTCCATCTCACATACGCTTTTTATAACCGATGTGAATAACTTACGGGACGGTGTGTGACCTTTTTCTTGCATTTCAATTAGTAGTTTCGTGGCAATATCTCCCCGATTCGACTTAATAAACCCGTTTATCAAACTACTATAAGCATATCCGGTTGTAACTTTATTAAGCCGATTAAGCTCCCCGTGTATAAAAAACCCATCCTCCACTCTACCGGTCCTACAAAGGGCGTTAATGTAATTTTCATGAACTCTATCACTTAAAATAATATTGTTCTCTAACGCTACAAGAAACAACTCATTCATCATGTCTAGCTTTTCCAGCTTGCATAAAGCATCAGCGAGAATCGAAAACGTCATTTTTCCCGGAAAATACCCTTGCTCGAGCGAATTCTTTAAGACGCGGTACGCATCGACAACACTTCCGTCACCGCAAAGAGTGTTCATTAAATAATTAAGAGTCATACTACTTAACGATAACCCGATATCCCCTCGTGAATCGTATAGTCTAAGTGCAACATCAACCAATCCCGCCTTGCAAAAAAAGCACAAAACGATATTCATGGTTAGCTCATCTGGGGGTACATTGTTTTCCCGCATCTCGATTATTAGATCACACACTTCCTCAAGACGGTTTTCTCTCAAAAGCCGTAATATCAATGTGTTGTAACGGAAAACATCCGGGACGTAGCGAACAGCAAATTCTGGGTTGTTTGTCTTCTGCAAGAATTCCATAGCTCCATCTAACTTTCGGGCCCGCACAAGCTCTCGAATCCATATATCGTAGACGTGAAATTCCCCAAACTCATCCACCAGTTTCCCAGCTTTATCAAACTGATCGTTTTTACATAAACCGTCAACAAGAGCACCAACTATGCGGCCACCGGTTTTTAGCTTAGCCCCACTGTCTATCACCCCACGAAGATACACTTCTGCTTTATCAAACTCCTTTTTCTTGCAAAAACCCTTCACCAATATCGTATGAGTCACGTCTGATTCAAACCCACGCATCTTAATCTGTTTCGCAATCGACTCAACTCCATCGAAACAATTCTCCTCTACCAAACCGTTTAAAAGCACGTGATACGCAAAATCATCTAAATCAACACCCTGGTAACGCATTCGGCCAAACAGATGGAGCGCGATCTCGGGTTTTCCCGCCACAGCATAACCCATCACCAAAATGTTATGATAGCTGGTCTTATGAGTGCCGCGATGCTTAGCGTAGTTATCCAAATAATCCAACATCAACGACATTAACTTCGCTTTCGAAAGAATCTTGAAAATGGCGTTAAACGTAGCGCGGGTGTGGTGAAACCCAGGTTGGCGACCCACCCAATCGAAGAACTTTAAGCAAGACAAAACATCTTTCCCGTAATATAACACATCAAGAACGAGTGATTCCGTAAGACGAAGATTAAGCCGTGATAATGCCACGTCAGTTGCCTCACGCTGTGAAACAAAATCTTCAGTTTCAGTGACGTTGGTTTGAGATGATAATATTTCAAGTATACGGTCGAGAAAAGGATTGCCTCTAGACTTGAACCATTCTTGGAATGTTACGACCACATCCTTTGCGTGTAATTTCTTGACGGGTAATGAATAGGATGATGAATATATTGGATTTAAAAGAACGCCATTGGTTGCTGCTATCGTTGAATAGTTGAAGAGGGCATCATTGCTACTGATAGGAGATAAAAGAGCCCTGATGGAAGTTTGCTTCAGGTATCTTAGCCTTACCATAATTTGTAATCTTGACTTGTTGAAAGCTACTGTGTCAACATTGCAGCTTCAGGCTATGCATCGCCTAGTAAAAAAACAACAAATTGCAATTGTTAGACACGAATTTGTAAGATAAAATTAACAACTGTTGGCTGATTTTACACAGAAAACTACTAAACATTACAACTAGTGGAGCCAAAAACAGGCCGACACGGGTGAATTTGAAGTTGTATATTTCTAATGCATCAATTTAAAACGTTCAATTATCAAGTCAATTCATAAATGAAACTCGTATCGTCTATTTTTCATTATTCTAATTTGAGTTACACTTTCACTATATATATATATATCAGCAGTTAACATAGATGAAGAACATAATGCAGCAGCAACAAAGGCCTCTTAGAAAGAGCAACCTGCTCATAATGCCTACTCTACTTGGACGAATAGCAAAACCAAATTCCATTAGGATAGAGTTAGTTGTGTGTGAACAGTAAAACACATTTTAAATTACTTACTGTAATCAATCAAGCCAATTGTTGGATCAAACTTCAATTTAAGTTTTTAAAACAAGTAACAATCTAGGAAAATAAGGAATGAAATACACAAGTAATAGAATGGTACCTGCGATTTAGGGTTCTTCGATTGATTGTGCGAGAGTATCAGGGATTCAGAGTCTTATCTTTTATTAGGTATAATACAGCAGCGGAAGCAATAGCTCAAACATGAATCGGCGCTCAGAGAAAAGTGAGGTTTTCCGGCGACAAAAATGATTGGTGATTTCCGGTTACGCGTAGTCTCTGGCAATTAGGGTTAGACTGGGACTCACGAGGAGGAAGAAAGAGAGGCTTGCTTCAATATTATTTTTATTTTTCTAACATATTCTTTTATTTTAGATAAAGTGATTCTAAAGCTTTATATTGGCACTAGTGACCAGTGGAAGACGTGTAAAAAATCGAATTAACTAATCTATAACCAAATTAACCGATAAAACTCAACTCAAAAAAACCGAACCAAATCCAAAGCCAGTGGATCGGTTAATATTTTTTCTGAAAACCAAAAGTAGTGGGTTGGTTATGCTTATCGATGTTTCCATATATATAACCTACGTCGGATTTGGACTTTTCAAAACTTTTTTAGTATTTGATGTTTCCGGTTGAACGTTTGTTTGATTATATGGGTTATATCATATCACTTTCGTTGAACGTTTGTTTAAATTTATGAATTATATCATATTGTTTTGTTTATATATTCAATAATAATCGGTAAATCTAGAATAGATTATATGTATTTTTTATGCAATGTAATATATTAATACATAGATTGATAGAAATGTATAATAACAATTTATTCCATGGACGGAGCCCAAACTTTCAAACCCAAATAACATATAATTATATTATTTTGAGTTACTTTTAGCTAGCCTAAATTCATAGTTAACCGACCCACTACAACCATCAAAATCAAATAACTGAAACCATCATAAGCGGTAGGGTATGGTTATGGTTATTTATTAACCGATATTATGATTTTGAGCCATAACCGACTCAAATCATCCCATGCACACCCATTCACTACAACTATGTTGTATGCGGGAACGTTGTCTATAGAATAAAGAATGAGGTGTTATATGAAGTAATATCCAATGCACTTTTTGTTGGGAAAAAACGCAGCGGTATGGTCACAAACGGTAAACTAAACAACGCGCGGAAGCAACTTCGTGTGACCAAAATTTTTCCCGCACCTGAATGAACCTGTGAGGATGCAACAAATAGGGAATACCAAACTGACCAAGAAACAATACAAACGAACAATAAACGAGACACCAAATTTTAGCGTGGAAAACCTCTCAAGAAAGGAGAGTAAAAACCACGGGACTACCAGAGCCGCTTAAAATCCACTATCACCAATTTAGAGTAATACAAGATCTTCTCTAGATAAAATTGTTTTCAACATAAAATTGTTTACTCAAATCAATGCAAGTCCTTTCAGGTTCTTAAGCATTTTTTTATAAATTGTCTAACATTAAGAGATTGTAAATTTTTAAATATATCTTCATTCTTAATTCGGGGTAATTTTGTCTTTTAAGGTATTTTTAGATTCTAATTACTATCCAAAACACTTCACGAACTAAACGCCCATTTAGGGTCTTTGTGAATGCTATTTTCAAGGCAAAATACTACAACAAACATCGTTTGGCGAAAAGGCATGAGAAGTATGTTGAAATGTATGAGAGAGTGAAAAAGGTACAAGAACACTACTTTTGGCATTCAGAGCCTGCTAATTATAATTTATTTCATATGATTTTTCATTTTGTATGGTATGAGAGAGCTTTCACAGCTGGTCTTTAGAGGTATAGAGAAAGCCTTACCAAAAAAAGTTGCATCATAAATACATTCATATCATGTTAGATATGTGACACTGCAAGTTAGTGTGGTGATGATCATAGTATGTAATATTAGAAATATATTTTGTTTGTTAGCGTGGTGATGATCATAGTATGTAAGATTAGAGATATATTTTGTTGATAATCACATGTTTTTATTGAATTTTGTTAAAAAAGTTGAATTTATTGTCTTTTTTAGGTTGATTTTTCTTTTTTTAGAGGATTCATGGCGTCAAAACTAGGGTCCCACTTTCAAACAACACTGAAACATGGATTCGAATCAAGTAGAAAATGGATTCAAATAAAAGAAACTACTTGCATTAAATTGTGTAATTCTACTGTATGTCAAAGATGAACCACAAAAAAATATATTTTATTTTCTTATCAACACAAAAAAGAGGCAAGAAAGTTTAGATAATTTATTTTCTTATTATATTTGTTCACGATAGGTTTAGTGTTATTGGATGATATCATATGATTCAAGTCAAAGATATTATATATCTATAGTACGTTGGTTCGTTGTATTTTCATCGTGAACTCTAGATTTCCGTAATAATTTTATGTGTACAATTTCTTTACGATCGGTATAAACGTAATTTTTTTTTTCAAACAGTAAAAAACATATCATTTCTCAACACCGCGAAATTCGCGGGTATTATCACTACCATTTATGTCCTTGTGGTTTCACTTTCGTAACAATTTCAATCCATTATTCTGTTAAGTACATGGATTGAAGTGGTTACGAGGTGGACTGAAATAGTTACGAAAGTGAAACCATAGGGACTGAAATCGCAATTTTTAAACTAATTGACTGAAATAGTGATTTTTGACAAACCACAGGGACGAAAACAGTAATTAACTCTAATTAATTCAAATAAATAATATTATAAATGAGAAGGAGATTAACTAAATAATAATTATCTAACCAACTGGGGTAGTCCAGTTGGCCACCGACACCCACCTCTTCCCAGAGGTACCGGGTTCGAGTCTTGGGAGTGGCATATGTCGCCCAGGGTAAGAACTCGGCATGGGGAAGTCACCGCGGAGCTAGCTTGGTCGGGTAGCAGCTCCCGGAGTGAGATCACTCCGGCGGTTGGGAGGACCGTGCACTATCCCCCCCCCCCCCCCCTAAATAATAATTATCCATAAGTTATTAAACTAAATAATATTTAATAGGATGGTTGTCTATAATTAATTAGAAGAGATTAAACTAAAATAATAATTATCTATAAGAGAAGGCCTAATATGATAACAAGTGTCCCTAAAGTTGTTTCTTTTATTTTATAGTATAGATTACTAAACTAATTGCTTTTTGCAGTTTTGAGAATGATTATGAAAATAAATGTAACTTGTAGTTGTAAACAATAATGAGAAAATGGACCAAACTCCGGGTTTTCAGGTTGTGTAGAAACACGGGTAACCTAATTACTACAAATTGGAAATCACATAGACATGATTTGCTAACTACTTGTTTTGATAAATAATTAACAGATAATATATTTGATTGCAATGATCCACGATCGAAACCGAAAGATTTATTCAACTGAATAGTAACCTAATTAATTACCAATCCTAGATTTCATAAACATAAACAAGTTCAATGGTTAAAGGTTGAAGAACAATGACAACTTAGAATTTAATCCCAATTGTTGATGACAAAACCAAATAACTGATGAACAAGTATGCAAATGATAATCCAACAATGTTTAATAAAAAACAAATAAACAATAAAGATAAACTAACCGAATGATTAGTCAAATCTCAATCTAAAAGTTTGTAAAACTAAGTCAACCCGGTTCCTAACACAAACCCTAGTCCCGGAGATGATCACGGGTGGTTTAGCCGCTCATGTTCTTGATTTGATCTTCAATATTGATGAGGAATTGCATGATTGATGATTAAATTGAGGTTGGGAACTCCATGTTTCGTCCTTGGGAAGTGAAAAACGGCTAGGGTTAATGATAATTTCGTTTGGGGAATGTTTGAGCTTAAATATGGTGGAAAATATGAAATTCGCGAGTCAGGTCTGGGATTCAGCGCCCAGTGCGCCAAAAACAGCGCCTAGTGCGCCAAATAGTACTTTCCTTCTGTGGTGCGCTGAAATCAGCGCCTAGTGGCGTCGATTGCTACCGAACTTCCCGTTTTTCATATTTTGGCCTTCCAACTTGTGTGTATGCTTCCAATACTCCATAATGCTCCCCGAAAACCTTCCGTCAAGCTCCAAAAGCCATCCGTTATGCTCCGAGTACCTGTAAATCAAAATCAACCCAAAGTTAACCGTTTCCATACACATAATCATGTAAAGCCTCATAATTAAACAATTTAAAACACAATTAAGCACCCTCACATCACATCCCCATACTTACCCTTTGCTTGCCCCCAAGCAAAGCTCTCTTGTAACCATCCAACCATCATTAACAAATACATTTCACAATTCCCTTACAAAATCTTAGCCATGGTCCAAAGTCATACCCAAACTCACAAGACTGACACATTCAATAGGTTTATAAACTCAGTAAGTAAAATTGATGTTGCCCTTAAAATCAAAGAATATACCTAACCAGATTTAACTATGCTTCAAGTTTACACATGTTCCCACACCCCTCACAATGTTTCACTCCTCTCGGTTTGCAAGCAGACTAGTTACAGATTCACCAGTATATAATACACTCAAAACCATGCTACAAAGCTTTGTTATCATACGCTTGAAAGATAATCACACTTCCATCGTTCACATAAACAATGCACACATCAAAAGGTCTTACGGGTTTTGGCTTAGGCTAAAGATAGGAATTTGTGGCTAATTAAGTGGCTAAAAGAAGATAACATCCAAACCGTTAGGCAAATCCTTATTCTCGACTAACATCAATACTTGGGGTTTTTTTTTTTTTTTTTGAACCTTCTATTTTGGTCATCAGACCCATTTACTCGGCATAATTTTTGATTGATTTTTTTTTAGAAACACTCAACTACTGGATTATGTCAACGAATATGTACCACAATTAAAGATGTAGAATGATTGAATCGGGTTTCACAAACGAGTGGTTAAAATGGCTCAACATGGGCTACTAAGGGTATAAATGAAAAATAAAAAATGTTTTTAAGAAGAAAAAATACATTGGGTTGTTGTGTGAGTAGTCTTGTTAATAAATGAAAAATAAAAAATGTTTTCCTGTTTTGTTTTTCTTACAAAAAGCGTCCAAAATTTATAGATATACTAAATACCAATTAAACAACTTCTAATTTTTTTAGAAGAATATAAGATTACTTAACTATTATTATAGTAGTTCAAAAAAAAAAAAAACACTTTAACTATTATTATACACAGTGTTTCTAACTGGGCCCTTGGTCATTAATAAGTGTACTCATCAGTCATCACTCAAGTAGTCATGTTGGAGCAATTGGATTTGGGCCTAAATCGCCTAATTAAGTTCCATTGGGAAAATCTAAGTAGACTGGGCCAGACCCAGCACTTACAGATGGACTTCATAAAAACTCGATTTATCATTTCTCTGATTTTATATTTTTATATCCTGCCTGCTGAGTAAAGGTGCACAAAAGAGCCAGTTAATAGCCATAACCGTAACCAGTTTGAAATTAATACCGGAATAACTGATTTAGGTTAGATAAAAAACCACACGCTAGGAATCCGTTTGAAGTTTTAGAGCAAGAATCAGTTATGAATCGGTTCCTTTAACTTATAAATTAACCGGTTGCTAGGCTAGAGCCGTTGGGAACAAATCTAGCCATTTTATAACGGCTATATAGTTTTTATAGGCGTGTTTTTTTAGTAATTTGGATCATTTTGCCTTCATATGTTAGTATACACAGGTATTGAGTGTATTGATGTGGTCACAACCGTTCTTTACTCTTTAACTTGTTGATCAGTTCTATTTAAACTTAATGGAAAACATGAATAACATACCTGTTACAGCATTAAAAGCAGTGGAGAATCCAGTCAGAGATCCAGCCATTGAGTTCGACATACTTGTCAGGATGATCCGGTTCCTCCTTAGGGTGTAAGGTGATGATGGTGATGAACCGAAACTAGGGAGGGTTTCGGTTATGGGGAGAGAGACGAATTTTGATGTTATGAGGGTTGGTTGATTCACTAAGTGTGTAACCTTTTAAACTCTCTAATAATCCTCTTATTTATACACCCAAGAGGAAACCTAATTAGTTAATAAGGGTAATATGGTCCATCAACAATTACCAACTAATTATTAATAGGTTATTAATATATTTTGATCTAATATAATATAAATGATTATAAAGGCTACAAGATTAAATATTACATTAATAATATATTTAATCTCACATTCTCCCACTTAGCCGAGTAATCATTTATCATGAGTATTAGGTAAGCCTGGCCAGGAGTTAACACTCATTTTAGCCTTAAACCAAGAACTATAGCAGAGAAATACAGCCGTTGAATCATCATTCGACTCAGGACCCCCATTAGTTATACTATAGCCTCAATTTAAAACCTAACAGTTACGGTCACACCCCAACCGATGGCGGAATCATCGGGGCGTGGCACTGAGCGAAACAGATTGTCCAGAAGTTTCCATAACAACTATCATTACCATTCAATTTAAGTTAACATGTCCCATACCATGTCTCAAATAGCAAACAAGTCATTACAGACAAAAACTAAACAAATATTCTGTTCCGACAACTCAGATTTAAACATAACAATTTATTCGTTGGTTTCTAGGACTCCAGTTCCTAGCCTCAATTTCATCACAGCCCGAGAAGCATATAAACAACCTAGGCACCTGTCACATACGTTAAAATAAAGTCAATACATATAATGTAAAGGTGAGCATACAAGTTTGATAATAGCATGTAGAGTTCGAATTCGTTTACGCATAACCAGCACGTACACATAGTGAAATGAAGCACGTTAGTTATCGACATAGACCCATCGATACCAATGACTGCGGGTTGACTGCCCGAGGCAGTTCGCAATACATGATTACCACCGTAATCCATGCAAGTAAAAGATCCTTAACAACCCCCGTGTGAACGGGTGCTGAGTCCAAACTATAGTACTATCGTTGCTAAGGCAGGTAGACAGCGTTCCATGTGTAAACATAACAAACAAGCATTCATAAGCCACGTATAACATGCGTAAATGGTTTAGCGTTAAAATAGCTTGAGTGGTGTGATAATTGTAGTTTGAATATTCGTAACGTATGTAACACCCAAAAGTGCTAAAAGCAAAAGGGGTTCGAGTATACTCACAGCGATTATGGATTGAAGGGAGCGCTTTTCAGCGAGTATAGTTAGCCTGAATAGATTCGATAATGCAACGATAAGTGGCACGCAAAACAGTACAAGTGAGAGTGGCTAGGATGGCTGATCGTGCGGATCAACTATCCGTGAGAGGAAGTTATCCGTGCGGGCGAACTATCCGTGCGCACGGTGATCCGTGCGGATGGTGACCCATCCGGATAAGCTATCCGTGCGGATGGTAATCCGTGCGGGTTGGTCGCTCGTGCGGGTTGCTTATCCGTACGGACAAGTTGTTCGTGCGGATAAACGTTCAAGTGGATTGTTTCTTCCTAAGGATGTGTTTGTGTATGATGGCTTGTGCTTTGAAGTTTTCGTTGTAACATTTAGAAAACACCTAAGTATCTCTACCCTTCAAGCCGGTCGCGCGGACAACAATCCGTCCGGATGGCAGCCCGTGCGGACAACGTCTTTTAAGGCTGAGTCACTAAGTGGATTAGGTAATCCGTGCGGATAATGGTGATCCGTCCGGACAGTTGTTCGTGCGGACAGACAATCCGTCCGGATAGTCTATCCGTGCGGATGAACATGTTGGAATTTGTTTTAAGGCCTTAGTATCTCATGATCCGAAGAGTAATCCATTCAGAGGTCGTCCGTCCGGATTGCTCATTCGTCGACACTCAAACCTTGTTTGGAAAGTGGGTCCCAAGGGTAGCTCGTCCGGGTGACAACCGTCCGGATAGCCTGTCCGTGCGAACCGCTTGTCCGTGAGGACCGCTTGTCCGTGCGGACAACTGGTCCGTGGTCTGATTGTTCCGTTCGTCTACTCTTGGTTTCTATTGTCGTTTATCGAGACGTTCTGATTACGTGGCAACCACTTGGAATCGTATTCTTACTCGCGTGACTAGACCGGTCAGGAACCACCCTAACTTGGCCTGTCGGCGACTCAGAACGGTCATTCCGGTTGACCCCGAAATCAGGTGTCTGGTGGGTAGAATCCAGATCTAGGACTAGTGCATCACTATTAATGAGTGGAATACTAGAACCGATCAGATTCGTACCGATATTAAGGGTAAAAGAAGGAGAGAACTTAGGTTTATTTCTTTCAACTCTTTTATCCTTAGAAAAGTTTAGATTTAGGTGAAGTTGTTGTGAAATCTTATGGAAATCGTTCAGATCTGAGCTATTCTTGGTGGAATGAAGTCGAGCTTGAAGTTCATAAGAACTTCATGATGACGTCACCCGAGAATACCTCAAATCTGGATGATTTCATGGTTGGAAGTTGAGATTTGAAAGATGGAAAGGTGTAGAATTGTGTAGTGATCAAGGATGTACAAGAATTAGTGCAAGATCTTACCTGGATTGAGAGAAATCTGGGAAAAAGTGAAGAATGCGTGCGGTTCGGACGTCACTTGCCAAAAGTGGAAAAGTTGGAGAGTGACCCGTGTATTTATAGGATGCTAAAAGGGGAAAGGGTGAGCCGTGCGGATGGCACGTAACCCGGATAGGCTATCCGTCCGGATTGGTCATCCGTGCGGATTGGCAATCCGTGCGGATTGGCAATCCGTGCGGATTGACCATCCGTGCGGATGTCGCCTGATTTGGTGCGTTCGGTGCGACGACGCTTCGGCTTCGGTTTGCGAGCGATTCGATAGGGTTTCCTAGTCGAATTACTTTCAGTCCCAACTACTTCTTATGTGGTTCGACTCGGAATTCGGGTTCGGGTTCGTTTACATTCGAGTAGACTTCGAGTTTGATTGAGTTCGCTTGATTATCACAACATGACATAAAATAACCATGCACAGGTAACACGTAAGGCACACACACACGTATAAACAACAAGTAAAATACACAGCTCGAGTTACGATTTGGTGTCGATTCGATTAGCATTGCTTTATCGCATTGTTACTTCCTATCATTCATAGTCGTAGGTCGATTGAAATACGATTAATATAATGCGATTATTGTAATGAACGACACTTACTCCACATAATATAAATAAAATAAAAACATTTCTATGATTCAAGTCGCGCGAAATCGGTCGTTGACTTTGACCTTGACTTTGACTTTCACTCGTGAAAACACGGGGTGTTACAGCCTCCCCTTGTTTAGGGAATTTCGTCCCGAAATTAAGCTGAAAGCCGTATTAACCGTGGATCACATGTGAGAGTTTTTCGTTTGGACCACTGAAAATCGTCAAATTAATCGACTTTTTACGGATAAAATCGCTGATTTTTGGATATGTTATGCGAAATTTTCTGATCTAAAAGCCTATAAAGTTTCAGATCTGAATTCGAAGCCATTTGTGAGAAATTTGAGTTCGTTAAAAATGTGGAATGTTGCTGTTGATGTTCACCGTACGGATGGCAATCCGTGCGGATAACATATCCATGTTGACTTTTGTTGACTAGCTTATTCGCATGGATAATTATCGACTCTGAGTCGTGCGGAATCCGTGAACGATCGTGACCAAACAAAATCGCAACGGAGTCAAATCGGGACCTACATGTGGTATCTGAGCAGGTGCTCGATTGCGATGATCAAACACACTCAGATTTGTCAAATTCTCTTCACTTCTTTTATCTTTTCACGTTTCTACTGAAAATCACTAAATTAAACGACTTTTACGGATAGAAATTGCTAAAACTTGGATATGTTGTGCGAAAGCACTTGATCTATAAGTCTACAATTTTCTTAAGTAAACAACTGTGGGTACTTTGCCTTCATGTCGCTTTCGAGTTCCCAAGTGAACTCCGCGCCTCGTTTGCCTTCCCATCGGACTTTCACAATAGGAATGCGTGAGCGCCTGAGTTCTTTGGTTTGGCGATCCATGATTTCGACAGGCTTCTCCACGAAGTGTAATGTTTCGTTCACTTGTAGATCGTCTAAAGGAACATGTAGATCATGGTCGGCGATGCACTTTCGGAGGTTTGACACGTGGAAAGTCGGGTGGATGTTGCTAAGTTCCTCCGGTAATTCGAGTCTGTAGGCGACTTTTCCGATCCTTTCCAGAATCTTAAAAGGTCCAACATATCGAGGCGCGAGCTTCCCCTTCTTGCCGAATCGGACTACACCCTTCCAAGGTGATACCTTTAGGAGTACGTAGTCACCAACGCCATATTCACGGGGCTTGCGCTTTTTATCGGCGTAAACCTTCTGTCGATCCCGAGCTTTCGCTAGGTTGTCTCGAATTTGGAAAATTTTGTCTGTCGTTTCTTGTAGCAGCTCCAGACAGGTTAGTTGCGAGTGACCGATCTCGTGCCACACAATAGGCGATCGACATCTTCTTCCGTATAGGGCCTCGAAAGGTGCCATCTGGATGCTAGCCTGGTAGCTGTTGTTATACGAGAATTCGACTAACGGAAGGTGTCTATCCCAATTACCACCGAAGTCTAGAACACATGAACGGAGCATGTCTTCAAGAGTACGAATCGTTCTTTCGGTCTGACCGTCGGTTTGTGGGTGGAACGCAGTACTTAGATTAAGCGTTGTACCGAGTGCCGCTTGGAATGTTTCCCACAATCGTGAAGTAAACCGAGCATCACGATCAGAGATGATGTCACGAGGCGTCCCATGTCGACAAATGATCTCGTCGGTGTAGATTCGGGCTAATCGTTCTACCTTGTAGTCTTCTCGTATTGGCAGAAAGTGAGCTGATTTAGTCAAACGGTCAATAACAACCCAAATGCTGTCGTGACCTGATGACGTGGTTGGAAGCTTGGTTACGAAATCCATAGCTATGCTCTCCCACTTCCACATGGGAATTGGTGGTTGTTCGAGCAAGCCAGAGGGTCTTTGATGTTCAGCCTTGATTCTAGCACAGGTTAGGCACTTTCCGACGTAGAGAGCGATATCCCGTTTCATACCCGGCCACCAGTACCTATAGCGAAGATCATGGTACATTTTGTCAGCACCGGGATGGATAGAGTATCGGGATTTGTGGGCTTCATCCATGATAATCTGTCGCAAATTGGTTCGCTTGGGAATCCAAATTCGGTCTAAGAAGTGGAATATCCCATTCGATTTGCTCACAAGCTGGGCTCCATCGTGGTAGATTCTTTCTTTCTTCAAGGTGCGTTCGTTAAAACATGCATGCTGGGCGTCGCGGATGAGAGCTTCGAGGTTGTGCTGGGCTTGAACATTACGAGTGCTAAGCAGATAGCTCCGTCTGCTAAGTGCGTCGGCAACAACATTTGCTTTGCCTGGGTGATAACGAATCTCACAGTCGTAATCGTTGAGAAGTTCTACCCATCGGCGTTGACGCATATTTAGTTCCCTCTGATTAAAGATGTGTTGTAGGCTCTTATGATCAGTGAAGATCGTACACCTTGTACCATACAGGTAGTGCCGCCAAATCTTTAATGCAAAAACAACTGCGCCTAGCTCGAGATCATGGGTTGTATAGTTCTTCTCGTGGATTTTGAGCTGAAGAGATGCGTAAGCTATGACCTTGTCTCGTTGCATGAGGACACAACCAAGACCAAGGTTAGAAGCAACACAGTAGACAAGGAAATCGTTGTTTCCGTCGGGTAGTATGAGAACAGGAGCATTGCAAAGCATATGTTTGAGAGTTCGAAAGGCAGACTCTTGCTTGGTTCCCCAAACAAAAGGTTGGTCCTTATGTGTGAGAGAGGTAAGTGGTACAGCAATCTTCGAAAATCCTTGGATGAATCGTCGATAATAGCCCGCTAGTCCGAGAAAAGAGCGGACTTCAGACGGGTTCTTAGGCGTAACCCAGCTCTTAACAGCTTCAATCTTCGCAGGATCGACGTGAATACCTTGACTATTTACAATGTGACCCAGAAACTGAACCTCCCCCAACCAGAATTCGTACTTGGAGAATTTGGCGTAGAGTTGGTTCCCCTGGAGTAACTCGAGAACCAAACGTAGATGTTGCGCGTGCTCGGCTCTCGGCTTGGAGTAGATCAAGACATCGTCGATGAACACGATGACGAAGCGGTCGAGGTATGGTTTACACACGCGATTCATCAGATCCATGAAAACTGCTGGCGCATTGGTTAGGCCAAAAGGCATGACAACGAATTCATAATGGTCGTAACGAGTACGAAACGCGGTTTTGGGTATATCCTCCTCTTGTATACGCAGCTGGTGGTACCCTGAACGTAGATCAATCTTCGAAAAACACGAAGCGCCTTGTAGTTGGTCAAACAAATCGTCGATGCGAGGCAGAGGATAGCGGTTCTTGATAGTCAATTTATTCAACTCCCGGTAGTCGATGCACATCCGGAACGACCCGTCCTTCTTTTTGACGAAAAGGACTGGCGCGCCCCAAGGAGAGGTGCTCGGGCGAATGAAGCCTTTCTCAAGTAATTCCTGGAGTTGGGTTGAGAGTTCGCGCATTTCGGACGGTGCGAGCCGATAAGGAGCTCTGGCGGTAGGATTAGCTCCAGGAATGAGATCAATGCGAAAATCAATATCGCGCTTTGGAGGTAGTCCGGGAAGATCCTCTGGAAAAACATTAGGAAATTCTCGAACCACAGGTACGTCTTTCACTTCCTTCTTCTCTTTCTTTTCCTTCTCCGCTGCTACGACGTTAGCCAAGAAAGCCCTGTATTCCTTGCGGAGATACTTGCTAGCTTGGAGGCATGACATAAGTTTGAGACCCTTCGACGTAGTATCACCATAAACGCGCAATGAATCACCGTTTGCGAGCGAAAAACGAATCATCTTATCGAAGCACACAACTTCAGCATGATTTTCGCGAAGAAAATCCATGCCTACTATGACATCAAAGCTTCCGAGTTGCATCGGAATAAGGTCGATCGAGAAGATGTGATTGTTGAGTTCGAGAGTACAATCACGGATAACGGAATTAACGGCGACGGTTCTTCCGGTAGCGACTTCCACTTCGAATGCCGCGGAGAGTTTGGAACGTCTACGACTAAGGAGTTTCTCAAATTCGAACGACACAAAGTAATTATCCGCTCCAGTATCAAACAAACATGAAGCATAAATACCATTCACGAGGAACGTACCATTGACCACGTTGTTGTCGGCCTGGGCTTGACGCACGTTAAGATTGAACGTTCTGGCGCGTGCTGCCTGTTGTTGCTGTTGCTGCTGTTGTGGCTGCTGCTGTTGCGGTTCTTGTTTCACTACCCTGTTCGGGCACATGTTGGCGAAATGATTCGGGTCACCACACGTGAAGCAGACTCTGGCCTTGATTGCGGGTGCCGGAGGAGCTTGTTGACCCTGTGGGGCAGCGAGTGGAGCTTGATTGGCAGGAGCTTGACGAATACGGTAGTTGGCAGTGAAGTGGCCGTACACGTTGCAGTGAGCACAAAAGCGGCATTGAATAGCAGTCGGGTGATGATAGGTGCAAGTAGGGCAGAGCGGGTGTGGTCCAGTATATGCACGCTTTGCAGGCGGTGCATTGGCCACAGGCGCCGCTACTTGACGCTGTTGGGCAGGTACAGCTTGGATTGGTGCAGCAGTAATCGCACAGTTCTTGTTGGTGGAGCTATTCTTTCTCTTGTTCTTTCTCTTGTTGCTTGACGGAGTGGTTTCAGCAGTTGGTGCAGCAGTGGTGGCTTGATGCAGATGCTTGGAGGTCTTATCCCACACCCCAGCCTTAACCCTTTTGTCATTGATTTCAGCGGCCAGCAGATAGGTTTCCTCGATCGTGGTAGTCTTAGCCGCTTGCACGAAATCAGCAACGCAGTCGGGCAAAGCTCGGATGTACTTCTTGATGGTCATCTCGGGAGTCTTGACCTGATCGGGACAGATAATGCTGAGCTGTTTGAAGCGAGCAGTGAGACCAGCATTGTCTCCATCCTTCTGATGTATGTGCCAGAATTCATCTTCGAGCTTTTGACGTTCGTGATGAGGGCAGAATTCCTCTAGCATGACTTCCTTGAGCTCGTCCCACGACAAACCGTAGGCTGCATCATTCCCTCTCTTGTTCCTCTCGGCCGTCCACCAGTCTAGAGCACGGGACTGAAAGACGCCGGTAGCGTTTAGAGTTCGGAGGTCATCAGGGCAACCGCTCTGTCGTAGAGTAACCTCGATAGAGTCAAACCAGTGAAATAATGCAGTCGGACCTCCTTCGCCAGTGAATTCTTTCGGCCCACATGACTTGAATTGTTTGAAACTGAAAGGTCTTGCGACAGCTTTAGGACCTTCAGTCCTCGATTCCTCGGATGATTTGCTAGCATTCTCATACGCATCACTCACGGCTTTAGCTACACTCTTCGCGATGATAGAAGCAAGGCGTCTGTCCCTCTTTTCCTGACGAGAGAGCGTATGACGAGATCCAGACGACATTGTCTGCAATAGACATCGCCACGGAACTCAACACATGTATTCGAATCTCACCTCACACGTCTATTACTACTAAAGCTCAGTAACACGTACCATGTAAACGCATATAGTCACAAAATCACAGAATTGCACAAAATCACATAAGCACATAGAGCACATAATCACAGTATTCCTAAACACGTGAGCACAATAGCAAGAAACACATATACCTTAGTCACTAGGGATATACACGAGCATACAAAGCATTCTGGATGCCTCTATTGTCGATTTGTTAGCGATGTGCTGTGTGGGTTTTGTGTTTTAGCAGAGCAATAGTGTTGGGTCGAAACCAATAGCACCTCAAACGTTAACAAATAAGCAGAAAATACATAAAATCTTCATAAAGGTCGATAAATCAAAGGTAGATTGTCTGCGGCTAATAGACTTCGACTAACCAAAGTGGCTCGACTATTCGCAAGGATCCTGTGTGCACAATTACCTCCAGGACTATGCCCTTGCCTCGATTCTTGGGCGTTGGCGCAATTCCCATTGGATATATTGTGTCTTTAGATCGTTGGGGCCCGTCGAAACTTTGGTGGGAGTTTTGTATAAAAGTAGGACAAGTCGCCAAGGTTAGGGTTTCACCCCTATCTTACAACTTCGTCCTTGTTTTTAATAAAATTTGAGGAGATTATTCATCAAAATATGGATTTCACTCCTAATTTGGTATGATTCTCCTCGTTTGTAGCTAAAACGCAAGCTGATTAGGCAACTTCAGTCGAGAGTTTGCGGTTTTCACACCTATTCTCAGCCTCATTACCTGTTCATAACTTGAAAATTCGAGTGCAGTGATAGAAAAGAGCGAGTGATAGCGGCGAGTTTACGCATACGCGTGAGTTGGTCTGTTGGTTCTTAACTATAGACTAGGTCTCTAAGACTTCGACCCGGACTAGGTCGAGTCTTGCCTAATTCTCTATAGTTATGGCTCTGATACCAATCTGTCACACCCCAACCGATGGCGGAATCATCGGGGCGTGGCACTGAGCGAAACAGATTGTCCAGAAGTTTCCATAACAACTATCATTACCATTCAATTTAAGTTAACATGTCCCATACCATGTCTCAAATAGCAAACAAGTCATTACAGACAAAAACTAAACAAATATTCTGTTCCGACAACTCAGATTTAAACATAACAATTTATTCGTTGGTTTCTAGGACTCCAGTTCCTAGCCTCAATTTCATCACAGCCCGAGAAGCATATAAACAACCTAGGCACCTGTCACATACGTTAAAATAAAGTCAATACATATAATGTAAAGGTGAGCATACAAGTTTGATAATAGCATGTAGAGTTCGAATTCGTTTACGCATAACCAGCACGTACACATAGTGAAATGAAGCACGTTAGTTATCGACATAGACCCATCGATACCAATGACTGCGGGTTGACTGCCCGAGGCAGTTCGCAATACATGATTACCACTGTAATCCATGCAAGTAAAAGATCCTTAACAACCCCCGTGTGAACGGGTGCTGAGTCCAAACTATAGTACTATCGTTGCTAAGGCAGGTAGACAGCGTTCCATGTGTAAACATAACAAACAAGCATTCATAAGCCACGTATAACATGCGTAAATGGTTTAGCGTTAAAATAGCTTGAGTGGTGTGATAATTGTAGTTTGAATATTCGTAACGTATGTAACACCCAAAAGTGCTAAAAGCAAAAGGGGTTCGAGTATACTCACAGCGATTATGGATTGAAGGGAGCGCTTTTCAGCGAGTATAGTTAGCCTGAATAGATTCGATAATGCAACGATAAGTGGCACGCAAAACAGTACAAGTGAGAGTGGCTAGGATGGCTGATCGTGCGGATCAACTATCCGTGAGAGGAAGTTATCCGTGCGGGCAAACTATCCATGCGCACGGTGATCCGTGCGGATGGTGACCCATCCAGATAAGCTATCCGTGCTAGTGAGCTGTCCGTGCGGATGGTAATCTGTGCGGGTTGGTCGCTCGTGCGGGTTGCTTATCCGTACGGACAAGTTGTTCATGTGGATAAACGTTCAAGTGGATTGTTTCTTCCTAAGGATGTGTTTGTGTATGATGGCTTGTGCTTTGAAGTTTTCGTTGTAGCATTTAGAAAACACCTAAGTATCTCTACCCTTCAAGCCGGTCGCGCGGACAACAATCCGTCCGGATGGCAGCCCGTGCGGACAACGTCTTTTAAGGCTGAGTCACTAAGTGGATTAGGTAATCCGTGCGGATGGTAATCCGTGCGGATAATGGTGATCCGTCCGGACAGTTGTTCGTGCGGACAGACAATCCGTCCGGATAGTCTATCCGTGCGGACAGCTTGTCCGTGCGGATGAACATGTTGGAATTTGTTTTAAGGCCTTAGTATCTCATGATCCGAAGAGTAATCCATTCAGAGGTCGTCCGTCCGGATTGCTCATTCGTCGATACTCAAACCTTGTTTGGAAAGTGGGTCCCAAGGGTAGCTCGTCCGGGTGACAACCGTGCGGACAGCCTGTCCGTGCGGACCGCTTGTCCGTGCGGACAACTGGTCCGTGGTCTGATTGTTCCGTTCGTCTACTCTTGGTTTCTGTTGTCGTTTATCGAGACGTTCTGATTACGTAGCAACCACTTGGAATCGTATTCTTACTCGCGTGACTAGACCGGTCAGGAACCACCCTAACTTGGCATGTCGGCGACTCAGAACGGTCATTCCGGTTGACCCCGAAATCAGGTGTCTGGTGGGTAGAATCCAGATCTAGGACTAGTGCATCACTATTAATGAGTGGAATACTAGAACCGATTAGATTCGTACCGATATTAAGGGTAAAAGAAGGAGAGAACTTAGGTTTATTTCTTTCAACTCTTTTATCCTTAGAAAAGTTTAGATTTAGGTGAAGTTGTTGTGAAATCTTATGGAAATTGTTCAGATCTGAGCTATTCTTGGTGGAATGAAGTCGAGCTTGAAGTTCATAAGAACTTCATGATGACGTCACCCGAGAATACCTCAAATCTGGATGATTTCATGGTTGGAAGTTGAGATTTGAAAGATGGAAAGGTGTAGAATTGTGTAGTGATCAAGGATGTACAAGAATTAGTGCAAGATCTTACCTGGATTGAGAGAAATCTAGGAAAAAGTGAAGAATGCGTGCGGTTCGGACGTCACTTGCCAAAAGTGGAAAAGTTGGAGAGTGACCCGTGTATTTATAGGATGCTAAAAGGGGAAAGGGTGAGCCGTGCGGATGGCACGTAACCCGGATAGGCTATCCGTCCGGATTGGTCATCCGTGCGGATTGGCAATCCGTGCGGATTGACCATCCGTGCGGATGTCGCCTGATTTGGTGCGTTCGGTGCGACGACGCTTCGGCTTCGGTTTGCGAGCGATTCGATAGGGTTTCCTAGTCAAATTACTTTCAGTCCCAACTACTTCTTATGTGGTTCGACTCGGAATTCGGGTTCGGGTTCGTTTACATTCGAGTAGACTTCGAGTTTGATTGAGTTCGCTTGATTATCACAACATGACATAAAATAACCATGCACAGGTAACACGTAAGGCACACACACACGTATAAACAACAAGTAAAATACACAGCTCGAGTTACGATTTGGTGTCGATTCGATTAGCATTGCTTTATCGCATTATTACTTCCTATCATTCATAGTCGTAGGTCGATTGAAATACGATTAATATGATGCGATTATTGTAATGAACGACACTTACTCCACATAATATAAATAAAATAAAAACATTTCTACGATTCAAGTCGCGCGAAATCGGTCGTTGACTTTGACCTTGACTTTGACTTTCACTCGTGAAAACACGGGGTGTTACAGTTACGATCAAAATATGTATAAGCCCTTTAGCGTCTGATTTGTATTTATATTTGTCTATATGTCATTACACCGGCAGAACATATGTTAGAGACATACAAAATCAAACTGGGGAAATTTTATTAATTAAAAACATAAGCTAGTACAATATGCCATTAAATAAGGTCTTTAATAAGTCCTATATTCGATACATGTTCTTCGAAAACTTTAGGTGGGAGACCTTTAGTCATCGGATCCGCAAGCATATCTTTAGTACTAATATACTCAATACAAATATTATTTTCCTCAACTCGTTCACGTACGAACAAATATTTTGTATCGAGATATAAACCAGCTCCAGTCGAACTGTTACTGTTCGAGAAACTAACGGCAGCTGAATTATCACAGTAAAGCTTCAATGGTCTAGAAATGGAATGAACGATTTTGAGTCCAGTGATCAGATTTCTAAGCAACATTCCATGACAGGTTGCATTGTAAACATCTATGTACTCTGCCATCATTGTGGAAGATGTAGTTAACTGTTGTTTATGACTCTTCCATGAGATAGGTCCGCCTGCTAACATAAAGATGTAGCCCGAAGTGGATTTCTTGTCATCTTTGCATTTAGCAAAGTCAGAATTAGAATAACCTACCACTTCTAAATGATCATTTCTTCTACAAATCAGTTTATACTCTTTCGTCCCTTGCAGATATCTAAGGACCTTCTTAGCTGCTTTCCAGTGATCTAGGCCAGGATTAGTCTGATAACGACCTAGCATTCCAGCAATATAAGCGATATCTGGGCGAGTACAGACTTGAGCATACATCAGGCTCCCGACTACTGACGCGTAAGGTATCTGGCTCATTTGCTCCTTTTCAACCTCTGTTGTCGGACACTGGAATGAACCGAAAACATCTCCCTTAACTACTGGAGCGACGGAGGGTTTGCACTGTTGCATGTTGTAACGTGTAAGGACACGATCTATGTAAGTCTTTTGAGACAATCCTAAGATCCCTTTGTGTCTATCTCGGTGAATTTCGATGCCAATGACGTAAGAAGCATCTCCGAGATCCTTCATGTCGAAGTTATGCGAGAGTAACCGCTTCGACTCATGCAACATGTCTAAACTATTACTTGCCAATAGAATATCATCTACATAAAGGACAAGTATAGTAAAGTTACTCCCACTCATCTTGAGGTAGGTGCATTGATCCACTTGATTCTTCATAAAACCTTGCCTCTTCATGACTTCATCAAACTTGAGGTACCATTGACGTGATACTTGTTTTAACCCATAAATGGATTTCTTCAACTTACAGACTAGATGCTCCTAACCTTCAGGTTTAAATCCTTCAGGTTGTTTCATGTAAACATCTTCGTCTAAGTCTCCGTTAAGGAAAGCAGTTTTGACGTCCATCTGATGCAGCTCTAAATCAAAATGAGCTACTAGGGCCATAACGATCCTTAATGAATCTTTACGAGAGACAGGTGAAAACGTCTCTTGATAATCAATTCCCTCTTTCTGAGTGTAGCCCTTCGCAACCAATCTCGCTTTGTAGCGTTCAACGTTCCCATTTGGATCCAGTTTTGTTTTGAACACCCATTTACAACCTACAGGTTTGGCACCATTGGGTAATTCGTCTAAATCCCAAACGTCATTTTTCTTCATGGATTCAAGCTCATCAATCATTGCTTTATTCCATTCAGAAGACTGATCACTGCTAATGACTTCATTATAAGAGATAGGATCATTGAGCTTTCCAGCATCCATTTCAGTCAGGTAGGTAACATAATCATCCCAATTAGTAGGCCTTCTTTTCCTAGATGACCTCCTGAGTTGATTATCGGGTTCAGCGTTGTCTTGGTTTTGAGCGTTTGATGTGCCTTCGTTATGAGGTATAATGGGTTCTGATTGTGGAGATGGAGTTTGTGCAGTGGCTTCAGGTACAGTTGTTGCATGGGGTACAAGAGGAGTAAATGGAGTAATGGTAAGCGACGAGTCTCTCCCCCCGCGTCTTGTACTTCTTGCAATTCTTCGTAAGGGTTGGTACTGCTCCCACTGACCTTGAAATCCTCCAGGAACGCAGCACGCTGGTTTCAACAATACGGGTGACATGGGAAGGACAATAGAAACGATAACCCTTCGAATGATCAGGATACCCGATAAAGAAGCAGGTAACTGTTTTAGGGTCAAGTTTCCTTAGAAAAGGATTATAAAGTTTTGCTTCAGCAATGCAGCCCCATACTTTCATATATTTAAGACTCGGTTTCCTTCCTGTCCAAAGTTCATAAGGAGTTTTAGGGACAGACTTAGAAGGAACTCTATTGAGTATATGAACAGCTGCTTTTAACGCTTCAGTCCAGAGGAATAATGGTAAATTAGTGTTGGCTAACATACTGCGCACCATGTTCATAAGGGTACGATTTCTTCGTTCAGCGACACCATTCTGCTGAGGTGTACCAGGCATGGTGTATTGGTTCACAATCCCCTGGCCCTTACAAAACTCATAAAATGGACCAGGAGCTTGACCCACATCAGTATGTCTTCCATAATATTCACCGCCTCTATCTGATCTCACAACTTTAATTTGACGATCTAATTGCTTTTCAACTTCAGCTTTATAATCTTTAAAAGTTGTAAGAGATTCAGATTTTTCCTTTATAAGATACAAGTACATGTAACGAGAATAATCATCAATGAAAGTGATAAATGAAGTATGTCCTGTTATACCAGCGATTTGATAAGGACCACTAATGTCAGTGTGAATGAGTTCTAATAAATTAGAGCTCCTAGTGGCACCTTTCTTATTCGCTAATGTCATTTTGCCTTTAAGACATTTGACACATGTTCCAAAATCAGTAAAATCGAGAGGAGGTAAGACTTCATCCTTTACGAGACGATTTAATCGTTCTCTTGAGATGTGGCCTAAACGTTGATGCCACAACATAGATGAAGTCTCGAACCTGTTTCATCTTTGTGAGTGATTCATTAATATTATATGACAACAAAGATTTGGAAAAATTATCATCTAGTTCTAATCTATAGAGACCACCATCCAGAATGCCAGTACCATAAACAACGGAATCATAGAGAATAGAGAGTTTGCGATGACCATGAGAAACGACAAAACCGTCCATGTCTAACTTTGGTCCTGATACAAGGTTCCGAGTTACCTCAGGAACATATAAGGTATCATAAAGTTTAATACATAAACCAGTTTTCAAAAATAATTGTAATGTTCCTATGGCCTTCACTTCTAATTCCCGATCATCTCCAACTTTAAGTGTTCTTTGGTTTCTTCCCAGCTTCCGGATTGTAAGGAATCCCTGAAGTGAATTGGTAACATGAACCATAGAACTAGAATCAAACCACCAAGAATTAGCAGGAACATTTAAATTAAAGGACTCAAGTATCATGAAAAAATCGTTACCTTTCTTAGCCAGCCACTCCTTGAAGTCAGGGCATTCCTTTTGCTTATGTCCTGTTTTCTTACAGAACTTGCAATAGGGTTTGCCTAAGGAGTTCTTAGAGCTGGAAGGTGCACTTGTATGAGGATTTGGATTTGGCTTTTGGACCTTAGAAGCATCCTTTCTTTGATAAGTGTTCTTCCTCTTCTTAGAGCTGGAGGTGGTGAAGTTAGCAACATCAGTAGTGCGATCCATCTTCATACGCTCTTCCTCCTGCACGCACATAGCGATCAACTCACTCATCGTCCATTTGTCCTTCTGAGTGTTGTAATTGATCTTGAATGCTTCATAGGACGAAGGAAGCGAAGTGATGATGAAGTGAACAAGAAAACCATCACTGATTTCCATCTCTAGGCCCTTCAGCTTATTAGCCATGTCATGCATCATCATGATGTGTTCGCGAATGCCGCTCCTCCCATCATACTTAGTTGTCACCAGCTTGAGGATAAGAGTACTAGCGTGTGCTTTTGATGTTCCCTTGAATTGATCCTCCACAGAAGCCAAATAGGTTTTAGCATCTTCAGAATCAGGAATAGCTCATCTGATTGAGTTATGAATGGACTGCTTCATGAACATGAGAGACATGCGGTTACACCTAGTCCATTTATCATGAAGTAACTGCTCAGCAGCAGTACTTTGAGTAGTAAGGTCCGCTGGCTTATTCTCTCTTAGAGCATAATCAAAGTCCAGCAGTCCAAGTGTAAGCATGAGGGCATCCTTCCATGCAGCAAAGTTATCACCAGTCAAAGATGGAATCCCCTGATTGGGTGCTGATAGTGGAAATAAGATGAGCGAATTATGATACTAAGAAAGAAGTCTTAATGTGATCTAAGGGCATGTTATACTAAGGCAGGCATAAGTAATGACCATTTTAATTATGAAGCTGTGATATTGTCTATTACTAACATCAAAATAATAGACTTAGTAAAATTCTATTTAAACGAAGACAAATCAGCTTTGGCCAGAAATGTAATCATTTAAATATGTGTGCAAAGTAATCGTGACAAATCAGCTTTGGCCAGAAATGAGACAATCACTTTAGTTATGCACTTGTCAAGCATGCTAAACATAAATGAATTAAATCAGCTTTGGCCAGAATTAAAACATTTGACGTTTGTAATGCATACTCAACATAGCTTTTATAATACTTGAACAATAAATAGATGGATTAAATCAGCTTTGGCCAGAATTAATACATCAGAAGCTTATTCAAGTTAAGCTATTTTGGTTTTGTAAAAATTATCTGATTCTGATTAGTTAATTAAGTATTAACAAAACCAAGTATTTAATAGCAAACCACCTGTTAGCGCGGATCGAACTTGTGCGATCAGTAAACAGCTTAAAATAATGAGGTTTCGAGTCTTGTGCGATCAGTAATGCCCAAAAAAACTTGTGCGATCAGTAAGGCCCAAAAACTTGTGCGATCAGTAAGGCCCAAAACTTGTGCGATCAATAAGGCACAAAACTTGTGCGATGTATGTAAGGCCCAAGTCTTGTGCGATCAGCACTATTTTGTGCGATCCATAAGTCTTGTGCGATTTCCCTTGTGCGATTTCCCTTGTGCGATCAGATCATATCTTATGTGATCTGATCTTGTGCGACTGTCTTGTGCGATCAGATCATATCTGATCTGATCTTGTGCGACTGTCTTGTACGATCAGATCATATCTGATCTGGTCTTGTGCGACTGAAGGGAACTTGTGCGATTAGTTACATTGATAATTTCGAATCCACTGTTAAGGCTGTTTATTGTGATAATAACTGAAACTCGAAATTTAAGGGATTGTGGGATAGTGTTTCCTATTTTATTTCTGATCTAAACTTATCAAAAGATTTCGAAAATAATAACTGAAAATCTATTAACAGTTTTCGAAATTTTAATAGATAAAATAAAGATCAAAATCATTAAAAAACACCCACTAATCCAAATTATATTCCAAAATTTAGGGAATTTTCGAGTTTTACTTAGAACAAATGATGAACCCTAAAAAATAAAAAAACATAATCTGGGATCCGAAACCTTAAATTTTAGACTTTAGTTAACAGATTTCGGATATTAGTTTTACCCATTATGATTTCGAATCAATATATTAACCAACTTCTTCCGAAAACAGTGATTTCGGCACATTTAAAAAACGAAAACAGCCATGATATGAAGGCTTTAAAAATTTTCTGTTTTCCAGATTATGATCCCAGAATGATGGATACGAAAACAGAACTGATTTATCAACATATGCTCTGATACCACATGTTGATCAGTTCTGTTTAAACTTAATGGAAAACATGAATAACATACCTGTTACAGCATTAAAAGCAGTGGAGAATCCAGTCAGAGATCCAGCCATTGAGTTCGACATACTTGTCAGGATGATCCGGTTCCTCTTTAGGGTGTAAGGTGATGATGGTGATAAACCGAAACTAGGGAGGGTTTCGGTTATGGGGAGAGAGACGAATTTTGATGTTATGAGGGTTGGTTGATTCACTAAGTGTGTAACCTTTTAAACTCTCTAATAATCCCCTTATTTATACACCCAAGAGGAAACCTAATTAGTTAATAAGGGTAATATGGTCCATCAACAATTACCAACTAATTATTAATAGGTTATTAATATATTTTGATCTAATATAATATAAATGATTATAAAGGCTACAAGATTAAATATTACATTAATAATATATTTAATCTCACATAACTCTCAAAAACACATAAACTCATAGCTATATAGTTTTTATAGGCTTGTTTTTTTAGTAATTTGGATCATTTTGCCTTCATATGTTAGTATAAATAGGTATTGAGTGTATTGCTTTGGTCACAACCGTTCTTTACTCTTTAGCTCTAAAAAACACAAAAACTCACACAAATTCTAAAGTTTAAAAAACGGTATCAAACTGTTGAGTGGCATTTGAAAGCAGGCAACCTAAATTTTCGTTGATGTTTGATCTTCATCAAGTGCCGTGCAAGTTCTAACAACAAAACGTAACCCGGAAATTTGGGAAAATTTTGATATATGTGAATTGTTGAACGGGTTAAAATTACCTCGATGCAAGAAATGTGGTGGGTTTTATGACCATGCATCAAACAAGGTTTGGTTAAGAAGTCACAGAGGTGGAACTTGCAAGCCGATAGATAAATTTTTTACTAAAAATTAAGAGCAACTTATGTTTATAAAGGGGAAATATTAAAATGAGTAAAATGCACGGATAGTCCCTATGGTTTGGTGAAATTTCACCTTTAGTCCCCAACTTTTCAAAATTACACTCTTAGTCCCTGTGGTTTCACAAGTTGTTACTCGGATAGTCCCCAAAGCGGATGGAGGTTAGTTTTTCTGGTTAAGTGGGTGTGAAATGACAAGGACTATCCGAGTAACAACTTGTCAAACCACAGGGACTATCCGAGTAACCTTCATCCGCTTTAGGGGCTATCCGAGTAACAACTTGTCAAACCACAGAGACTAAGAGTGTAATTCTGAAAAGTTGGGGACTGAAGGTGAAATTTCACCAAACCACAGGGACTATCCGTGCATTTTACTCTATTAAAATGTTATAAAACTGGCTATTCTGATTCTTTTTTTTGTAACGATTTATGTTGTCTTAGTTCTAAAATTCCAAAAATAAATATAAAAGAATTTTATAGAGTTTAATTTTATATATTTAGTATTTTTTTTTTTACTTTTTTCTTACAAAAGTTATTTTAATCAGGTTCTCGGTTTACCGGCTCAGTTTTAAGGTTATGTGGGACCCCCAAACGTTATTGACCAAACCTATTTTAATAAAAAAAAAGTTGAAAAAATTTGGTTATTTGACCAAAGTTGAAAAATAAAATTATTTTGTTAATAGCCGTTATAAAAAAATCTGGTTAACTGGTATGTGCTCCTCTACTGCTGAATGGTAGCGACTGAGGTGTGAAGCGAGTTCGAGTTTACGCGAACTCAGGCTCGAGTTCTCGTCTTGTGAATAGGTTTTCAAAGTATAGCATGACTTGTTTTTTATTTATTATTTGTTACATTAATTTATATATTATATACAACATAGTGGAGGGTTCAAATGAGAAGAATTTTTTGTAAGAAGAAAAAAAAAAGTTTCAACCAATCAGAATGTTTCATTTTACTTCATTTAATATTTGCATTTAATTTTAATATAAGAGTATATTGGTAAACTTACATAAATCAATAATTTGTATTCTTCCCGTTTAATAACTAACTAAATTAAATTTGTAACTCCTTTCAAAATATATATTTTTTCCAAATTAAAAACAACTTAATTTAAAGTGTAGAATAAATTACTAGTTGTGTAAGATAAATTACGAGTTGTGTAAGATAAATTTTGACCGTGTAGGATAAAATTCTATAACATGTAGTGTATATATGTAGGAAAATTTTGATATGTGTAGGTTTTGTAGATTATATTTAGAATAATTAATGATTAGTTGACTAATTAATTAAAGAGAGAAAAACTAATGATATGAGTTATAAATGAAATAGTATTTTACTAATATGTCATTTCTTCTTTTTATTCTCATATTAAATTTATTCTCAAATGAACATTCCCCATACAACATAAATGTATATAATTAAATTAAATTGTTTGTATCACAATTTTTTATATGATAATAATTGTCATCCCAATATATATATATATATATATATACATGGGAGCGCTAAAATGAAAAACCATCCCCAGTTGTAAGAAACGAGGGAACCACTTTTCAACCATTAGATCTTCAAGATCAATGGATGAGATTAAAAGTAATTAAAAAGAATTATTAAATATTTTTTTTCTTATTATGTCTTTAATATTTTAATCCAAAAGGTTAGTTTGGTAAATTTACTCCATTTTTTTTTGTCTTTATTGTTTTTTATTACTATTTTTGTATTATTATATTAATTGTTATTTTTTAAACAGAATTTTTTATTAAAAATCCATTTTAAATTCAATTTTTTTAACAAAACAAAATTTTTTTGGGCGCCGTTTTTTAGACGCCGTTTATCCGCCCGGCTTTTTCACTCGTCGTTTTTTTAACGCGCAATTTTTTACGCGCCGTTTTTTACGTTTTACAATTTACATAAAAAAGTTTTACGTTTTACATTAAAAAGTTTACGTTTTACGTTAAAAAGTTTACGTTTTACGTTAAAAAAATTTACGTTTTACGTTAAAAAATTTACGTTTTACGTTAAAAAATTTACGTTTTACGTTAAAAAAATTACGTTTTACGTAAAACTTTTTACGTTTTATGTTAAAGTTTTTACGTTTTACGTTAAACTTTTTACGTTTTACGTTTTTACGTTTTACGTTTTATGTTAAACTATTTACGTTTTTCGTTTTTATGGAAAACGAACAGAGTTTCCTATGTTTTTGGAATAAGCCGACAACTCAAGTTGTCGTTATCTTTTCAAAACTAAAAAATTTTCAACAATATAAACACAATATATAAAATTTCTATCAAAATGCCAAACATAACAAGTCACTAAAGTATCGGTTCGAGCTCGGTGCGTGTTAACTAAATAAAATCTAAACTAACGTAATTATAACTCGCTACGTTTAAACTTTACCGGTCCTCCGTTGACCATCTTTGACTTGTTTGACTGCTGCTGACCCGAACCGGGTCCGTTGACTGCTTTCGACCCAAACCAAAACCCAAAACTGACCCGAGTTGCACCGCGTCGAGCCGAAACCCAAGCCGCTACTGAACTGTGTCATCGCCCTGTTTTCTTGTCGAACCGAACTTGAACCGAGTGAACCGTAACTGAACTATGTCGAACCGAAAATGAACCCAGATCCGAGCCGAAACTGAACTGGGCAAACCCGAACCCAATCCGAGAATCGCACCAGACCTTGAGTAATCTGACTGAACCGAACAACCTGACCTTGAGTCACCTCGAACCAAACCAAACCCAAAATCTGAAACCGAAACTAGAACGAAACGATCCAAATCTTGAACCACTCATAACCACCACTGTCGGTAACTCCGAACTACCACTATCACCGGGAAAACAAGGAGAAAGGTGAGGGGGATATGTTTTCTGATCAGAAATCAAAGAAGATTAGTTACTTATCGAATGAATTACGGCGACCGGAGCTCTGAGACACCACCGCCGTCGCTGACTCTGGCGACCACTTGCCGCTGTCGGACCATCATCATCCTCGTAACTCTTCATCGTCATCAGAAGCAACCGCCGTCACCACCGCCGTGGCGGCGGCGCCGTCGCCGGAATTCGCCACCGGTCTCTCTCTCTCTCATCTCTGCCTCTCGGGTCTCTCTCTTTCATCGTTCTCCCCGTCTCTCTTGCTGTCGCCGCCGTACGCCACCACCAAACGGCGGTGGCCGGCCGTTTTACCCGAGAAATGTAAGGAAGTATCAGATGCTTGGTTTGAGTTGTGATTTGGGAGGTGGTGGTTGGTTGAGTTGTGATTTGGGAAGATTTTGCATAGGATGAAGAGGAGAGATGATTAAGGAATTCAATAGAGAGAGAGAGATATGAGAGATAGGGTCTCAAGAGAGAGAAAGTTGCAATCTCTGCAACTATAAAGGCAGAGGAAAAAGGAGGGATGAGAGATGAGAGATTGGACATTTAAAGGATATGACCAAACTACCCCTTTTTCTGATTGGTTGAGAGTGGTTCTCTTCTCGCGGTTCTTACAACTGGAGGTGGTTTTCATTTTAGCGCTCCCCTATATATATATATATATAGGATCACGCTAAAATGAGAACCACCTCGAGTTGTAAGAACCGCGAGAACTTTTTGATCCGGGCCTTGGTGGACCAAATTTTTTTTTTCAGAAACGTAGATGCATGTATAAAAACAACATTTGTAAAAAAAATTCAAAAAAAAAAGTCGTGGGTGTAGTTTTGAGCAACACAAGTTTGTGTTTACGGGACCCGTAAATTTTCCGACCAGATTTACGGGTCCCGTAAACACAAACTTGTGGCGCTCAAAACTACACACACGACATTTTTTTTTTTGAATTTTTTTTACAAATGGTGTTTTTATACATGCATCTACGTCTATGAAAAAAAAATTGGTCCACCGCGCTCCCTATGGTGTAGTTCTCACGGTTCTTACAACTCGAGGTGGTTCTCATTTTAGCATTCCCCTATATATATATATATATATATATATATATATATATATATATATAAGTATCCGCTAAAATGAGAACCACCTCGAGTTGTAAGAACCGCGAGAACTTTTTGATCCGGGGCGAGGTGGACCAAATTTTTTTTTTCAGAAACATAGATGCATGTATAAAAACAACATTTAAAAAAAAAATTAAAAAAAAAATGTCGTGGGTGTAGTTTTGAGCACCACAAGTTTGTGTTTACGGGACCCGTAAATTTTCCGGCCAGATTTACGGGTCCCGTAAACACAAACTTGTGGCGCTCAAAACTACACACACGTCATTTTTTTTTGATTTTTTTTTACAAATGTTGTTTTTATACCTGCATCTACGTTTATGAAAAAAAATTTGGTCCACCGCGCCCCCTACGGTGTAGTTCTCACGGTTCTTACAACTCGAGGTGGTTCTCATTTTAGCATTCCCATATATATATATAGGGAGCCGCTAAAATATGAACCATCTCCAGTTGTAAGAACCACGAGAACCACTTTCAACCAATCAGATTATGCCAACTAAAAGGGTGTTTTGGTCTTTTACCCCAAATGTCTAATCTCTCACACTCTCACTTTTCATTTATTTCCACCAGAAATGTCTATTCCTCTTTTTAATTGTCTCTCTCTTCTCTCATCCTTTATTCAAATTGCAGAGCTTCATATTTGAAACCCATTTCATCTCTCTCCTAACTGATGAAGAAATCTTCATCATCTTCACTGATGAAACCCTCACCCTCCTTCTCCGGCGAACCCTCATACTCTAGCGATCCCACTCCTACTCCGGCGACCCCCCCACTCCTACTCCGACGACCACCGCCGCCATCATCACCGCTCCGATTTGGGGGTAGTGAGCTCCGATTTGATGTTGTGATTGTTGGTGTCCCGATCTATGATGTTGTTGTCCTTCACCCCCTAATCTCTCTATCTCAAGATCGTTCTAACACCATACATGTTACGGTGGTGGTTGGTTGGCGGCGGTGGTTCTAACAGCGGGTTAGTGGCTGGTGGTGGCGGTTCGACGGTTGGGTGGTGGTGGGTGCTCGATGACGGTGGTGGAGTGCCGATGTCGGTGGTGGTGGTGGTTTGTGGGGAGACCGGTGGGTTTGGTAAGTGTTTTTGTTGATGGTTTTTTTTACGATGATGTTCATGGTTTTTTTTTTTTTTATGTTCTGTTTTTGAATCTGGGTAGGTTTTTGGGTATGTACAGCATGTATGGTTGTTATTGTTGCTGGGTTTTCTTTGATTTGTGATTTTGGGTATGTACAACATGTTTGGTTGTTATTGTTGCTGGATTTGATTTGTGTTCTTTGAATCTGTGGGTTTTGATACGATCGATTGGGGGTTTGATTCTGTTGAATATGGTGCTTTTTGAATATGTTTGAATGTGTTGAATGTGTTTTGAATGATGTTCATCAGGTGCTTTTGAATGTTTGAATATGTGGGTTTTGATCCGTTTTGGATTTTGGGGCGATGATGATGCAAAAAAAAAAAAACCCGTATATTTTGATGACGAGGGCGCGGCAAGGATGGTGGAGGGTAGGTTTTTGAACCTGCAACCCTACTTTTTGCAGCCTCAGATTATTGGAAAATCTGAGCCAAAACATCGTTTTTTTTTAAGATTCCACTCGTTTTTTTTATTTTTGTTTGTTGGGTTTTTATATTTTTTTGAGGCGTCGATGATGATAACAATATATCTGAGACACCTCCCGAGTTTGCGATTTCTGGGTGCTTTCGTTTTTGCGTAAAAAAAAATTTGTAAAAAAAAAATTTTAACCGTAAACTTTTTAACGTAAAACCGTAAACTTTTTTAATGTAAAACGTAAAAACGTGAAGCGTAAAAAGTTTTACGTTAAACGTAAAAAGTTTTAACGTAAAACGTAAAAAGTTCTACGTAAAAAGTAAAAAGTTTTAACGTAAAAACGTAAAAAACCGGCGCGTAAAACGTAAAAACCTAAAAAACGTTAACGTAAAACTTTTTTACGTTCCGTAAAAAAACGCTCGTAAAAAAACGGGGCGTAAAAAAACATGGCGTAAAACGTTCCGTAAAAAAACGCTCGTAAAAAAGGGGGCGTAAAAAACGTAATATAAAAATCTGTTTTTTAATCATTAAAAAAAAAATTTCATTAAAATCTGAATTTAAAATATTGTTTTAATATAAAAATCTGTTTTTTAATAAAAAGTAATAAATGAATTGGACAAAAAAGACATTTAAAAATAATCTATATAAAAAGACAAAAAAAACAATTTTACCTAAATACCCTTTAACAATAAAATATTAAAAACATAATAAGACAAAAAACTTTTAATATTAATATTATCTACTTTTAATCTCATCCATCCATCTAGTTGATCAAATGGCTAGAAAGTGGTTCCCATAGTTCTTACAACTAGAGGTGGTTTTCATTTTAGCGGTCCCCTATATATATATATATATATATATATATATATATATATATAAGTGTCCGCTAAAATGAGAACCAACTCGAGTTGTAAGAACCGTGAGAACTACTTGATCCGGGGCGAGGTGGACCAATATTTTTTTCATAAACGTAGATGCATGTATTATAACAACATTTGTAAAAAAAAATCAAAAAAAATGTCGTGTGTGTAGTTTTGAGCACCACAAGTTTGTGTTTACGGGTGCCGTAAATTTTCCGGTTAAATTTACGGTACCCGTAAACACAAACTTGTGGTGCTCAAAACTACACACACAAAAAATTTTTTTTTTTGAATTTTTTTTTACAAATGTTGTTATAATACATGCATCTACGTTTATGAAAAAAAAATTGGTCCACCGCGCCCCATACGGTGTAGTTCTCACGGTTCTTACAACTCGAGGTGGTTCTCATTTTAGCATTCCCCTATATATATATATATATATATATATATATATATATATATATATATATATATATATATAATGCATCTTAGATGTACACAATTATAATTTCATATATATGTAAGAAAATTTTAATACTAATTAAATTTAACTAGAATTACCACCCGTCACAATGCGGCGGGGATTCGTTAGTTATATATCATATTAGATGAAAGTCAAATGTTTCTTACATGACCGTGAACCTGTGTGTAAAACATAGAAAATAATAATTAAGTTGAATGTTTCTTACACAAGTCAAATAATTTCTCACACATATTTTCATATAATGAATCTCGGAGATAACACTTATGTGAGAGATATCAAAATATACCGAAATATACCCAACAGGACATTAGTTTCGTCCCATAAGCTTTACTCTAAAGCGGGCTCTTACATGTGTAACAAACAATATAGCTCTCCTTTAGAGGATAAAATGGTAAATGAAATTACTTCCTTATGCTTCATTAATTAGAAGCCTTACGAAGGTTCAAGTCTATACTCATTTAGATATTGCTCACATTGATGAACATTAGACCACTCTAGATTATCGTGAAGCATCTTACAATATCTTTAAGAAACGAGAAAGACTATAAGAAGAGGTTGATTATTCTTACCTTGATTTTGTAATATTCAAAAGAAACTAAAAGTCAATTTGAGGTAATCCTTATGTCTGCCGACAAATTTGTCTCATGGAGGAGTCATAAGAAACTGATAAAACAAAATAAGTTATATTGACATAATATGTTGTTAATTAACAACGCAATTGCCAATAAGTGTTGTTGAAGATTTATCAGTGGACTCATAAACTTGTTAACTCCATATAAATACTATATTGAAGACTTACTGTGAAAAGTCAGCTACCTTATTTCCTCGAGCAGTAACAGTTCGAGAGGTGCTGCATTAAACTTCGATACAAAATTATTGTTCGTTTATGAACAAGAAGAGGAACCTAAATACTTGTATCAAATACACTTACATTCATGATATGCTTGCGGATCCGATAACTAAGGTCTACACCCAAAGTCTTTTTAAGAGCTCATAATAAAGACGGGTTTTACTAAAGGCCTTACATAATAGCATATCGTACATATGAATGCTTAGTTATTATTTTTCCTCAATTATACAATTTGTTTTTCTATAAATATGTATGTGCACCTAATGACGTATAGACAAGAATTATACAAATTAAATTTAAAGGGCTTACCTCAGTCATTTTGATCTTAAATTTACGTATGTTTTGATTTGGGGTTGTAACATGATTAATGGGGGTCTTGAGTTGAAAATAACTCAATGAGTGTATTTTTCTGTTGCAATTTCAATTTGAAACATTGATTAATGTTTTAACTTTGCCAAACTTACTTATACTTATCACAAATGATCACTCGGCCAAGTGGGAGAATGTTAGAAATAACCCGTTGATGTGGCCTTACGGATCATTTGGTAACATTACCAATATGACATAACTAGTCTGTAACACCCCGAAAACGGGTTTGGTAATCAAACTCCGTTAATATTAAAAGACGGGTAAAGTACCGTTAGTAGTAAAAATAACCCGGTAAATATTTGGATTTAAATAAGAAATCCTAATAATTAAATACAAGCGAATCAAAGTTTTAAGGAATTGAGTTTATAAGAGCCCGAGTTAACGGGACTTAAAATAAAACGGGTTATAACTCCCGGGACCCACTAAGTAACTAGGAATATCAACCTAGTTAGTTAAGTGTTTTAAAATAATAAGAAAATTGGTTAAAACATACTATATGCAACTTGGGTAAAGTATAAGAGCCAAAGGTGATAAACTTGAAACAAGTTTTAATAAAATAAAACATAAAACACCAAAACACACACCTTGAGTGTGTGTTCTGGTCGAAATTTCTAGAGAAGCTAGGAGCTCCCATATTCAAACCCTAACTTGCTCAAATTGCTCAAATTGAAAGGCCAAATCAGTTCCAAATCGAAATCCAAGCTCGTATTAGTGATCACCTAAGTGAAGGGGTCACAAGGTATGTTAAATTTCATCTTTTCATTACATCTTGGAATTTTGATGAACATAAGAAATCGAAATCTGAACTTGATTGTGTGATGTTTAGATGAACTTAGTAATGAAAACATGTCTAGAAGTAAACCCTAGTCAATATCTTGTTGAATGAGTGCTTAAACTATGAAATTCATGACCATCCATTTATATGTTAAATGGGTTTAGTAGAATGATGAAGAATACTAGAAAAGTGATGATAAGTATGTGAAAAATTGTTGTTGCGATATAAGTTCTAGATGTTGTTCATAAACACTAGACCTAGAGGCTTGAACTTGATGTTAAAACTTGGTTAAAACAATAACCATGAACTTGATAAATGAAGTATACAAATTCTGCCCAATAGGTGTTTGATAAAATGTCTCAATGAAAACTAAGATGTTGAAATTTCGAGTGAAAAGCACATTTGAATAATAAGGCAAATTAGACGAAATATGAAACAAGAAGAGTTCTAATCGTAATGTTGATTTAGACTTAATGTTGTAAATCATGTGATTGAAAGTAGTTAACTTTAATAAGCTAAGTTAACTAATCTTGAAGTCGAATAGTAGATTCGACATAAGAAGCGTAGAATGGAATAGTCGTAAATGATTATGACTAACCTAACCATCTTACAATTACAATGATAGTTTGACGCTTGGCAAGCTAGGTGAAAGCTTGGGGAAGGAAGTGGGTCAAACGAAGCATGAATGACGAAAAAAAAGCATAAATTGGAAGTAAGGTAAGTAAAGCTTACACTCTTGTTAATTCCTAGAAAATATCTTGTTGTATTGATTTCGGATAAGATAGACAAACATTAGAAAAGTGATGTTTCCGACATATAATTGTATGGAACAATATAAGTGAAAATGATAAGAAACCACATTGATGGTTAAAAAGGATTAAATTGATTAGTCGTTTATACCATAACGATTAGAAAGATGAAATTTTATGGTTACCTTATAAGGTAAGCCAAAACGAATAATAAGGCAAAACAGTAATTTGGTGATGCGTTAACAATAAACATTAGTTTTTTTGAAAGACACATATGGCATAAGCCATAATGGGTCAAAGGAGTTGAGAAATGGGTTATAGGTAAACGACCATACGGTGTAAACCGTTGTGAGTCAATTTGATGAGACGGTAATAAATATCGTCTTGAATAGATAAACGGATATTTAGACCAAACGAGTCAAAATGTGAAGATATCACCCTTTGACAATATTGACTAATGATTGCCGTTGAGTTATATGATTTCAGGAGCCTATATAGAATGGATATTTGCTTCACTATTAATTAGCGATTTCTAAATCAAGGTATTAAAATGTAAAATGGTTCAACTCATCATTTAGAACTTGGGGTTCTCTAAGAGTTAAACAAGGTCAAAATTTGATATTCGGTTATCTTAAAGGTAAACCGAATAATTTAAGTTATAATCGTAGTGTTTTAGAAACATAATGGTTTATAAACAAGATTATAGTTAAAAGATCGGATTTTGGGTCAAACAAGTATTTAAAGGTCCTTTGTAGTAAAAGAAGGATGAAAATTGACCAAATTGCCCTTGTAAGCTAATTCGAACGAACGGCCCTTAAAGGTGGTTCGGAAACGAGTTTTATGATTAAATAAATGCTTAGAATAAGTATAGATAGTGAAAGATGTAAATTCTTGGGTCAAATGACTTTATATGAGTCTTTGCCGTAAAATGATAATCCGAAGGGTAAAAATCGGAACACATAGTGTCACACCCCGACTTTCCACGTATGACCGGTGGGCCCGGTGGGGAGTATCGTGACGTGGTTGGCAACATAATAGTCAAACAACACAATATTTGAATTGCACAGCGGAAGCACATGAAAGATACATTTCAACTGAATATAATTGTAATATCGTGTATCACAAACAGTTGAAAGAATCCACAGAAGAATCAAAAATAAATAGGAACAGTAGTTCAACAGACGTTAGGCATCTTAAGCTTGCGAGACTCTTTATTGATGCTAAGGAGAAATCCAACCTATTACGAGTAGTACCTGCATTTAATCTTTTTGGGAAAATACGTCAGTTTACACTGGTAAATACAATCAACTGACTCATTTTAAAAATGATTAAAAATTGATTTGGATGCACGTGGCATAAACATTTTAAAACTTGGGATAATTATTTAAATATATAAACTTGTAAAAGGATTACATGTTCCTTATGCGTTCAGTAGCCCGGATCGTGCCGGGTTAAAGATCAATAGACACACCACATTATTTATTTATGCACTGACGGGTGTACGCCTACACCCCGCGCTTAGGTCGTGGCCATTTCGTAAAATGATGCCGAGGATATCCGGGACATGGTCATTAACCCCCCAAAGGCGTTAAGTAAACAAAACATATTTAAACGGGTCATCTCGATAATACTTAACCACCAATCGATTAAGGTCGAATGCCCGACCAAGCGGTATTTTATATACCGTACCCCAAGCCCGTATAGGGAAAATAAGTTAAAAGTATTTACCTGAGCAAAGTAATAATCACAATAAGAAAATGCAAGTAGCTTTTACTGGTCCTCCTATTCTGGAACGAAGGTTTATAATAACCTATTAGAATCCTAACGGGTCTTTAATTAAGCCTAAACTTAGACCGGTTAGTTTTAAAGATACGGTTCGTACGCACGATTAAGCGAAGACCGGGATAGAATGTGATTTAGACCCTACAAGTTTGAAGACTTGCTTAATATGGGTATATTTTACACATTCTGGATTTTGAGATAAAACCGATAAGGTTTGACCCGTTTCGGTCAATTTATGCAAACTAGTTACATAAACCGAACCGAACGCGCAAGAGGCGTAACGGGTAATCATTAGAGCCATATACAGGTTTCCTAAGTTAATATGCATTAAATATGTTGTGACATCAGTAAGATATCTTTTATTATGCCCAAAACGAATTTAAACGCAAACTATGCCCCGTAGGGGTAGTTTGGTCATTTTCAAGGTTATAAAAGAGTTTAAGTATTAACCTGAGTTACATGTCTGATGTATACAGAAAAAATACTTAATTTGATAAGTTATAACAGTAGGGTAAAGTATATATGTGAAATTTATCAATTATAACCAAACTATGCACCGTAGGGGCATTTTGGTAATTTCACATAAGCCGAAAAGCTCAAATATGAATTCTGAGTTAAACAACTTTTGCTTACTGTTAAAATATTATAATTTACCTAAAATATCAGTAGGTATCAACCCTTGTATGTTTAAAATAGTTTTAGTACATACTATGCGTTAAAAGCGCTTAAAAAGGCGATTAGAAGCCATTTCCGGGTTCTATAAATAAAGCTGATATTTTTATTATTCCAGAAGGTTTAAAATAATGTATTTATCATATAAAATCAGTAGCAAAAGGTTTGGGGTCGAAAAGATATGTAAAACTCATTTTATAGCCCAAAAGGGCAAAACCGACAATTACCGAATTAAGCTTATAACTCTAAGTTATGCTCAGCCTAAAATTAAATTAAAACCTTCAAAAATCCCAAAATACTATATTACATCAGTGGGTAAAAGGTTTGATATCAAAAAGTAGGTTTAAATAGGCTATACGGTAGTTATGTCGTTTAATCGCTAAAAAGCTTTCAAATTACGCTAACGAGCATAACTCTCAATCTACACCCCAAACTGATGTTAAATTTTGGGTACAAGTTTATAAATCAGTAACTAAGGTTTCTACTCTTTTACATTTTCAAAAATCACGTTTTATGGTGAAAAGGGCATAATGGTCAACATATGAGCAATTAATCGGAAACATGCATATTAATTGGATAACTATCGAACTATGGTGTATAATCACAGAGGGTTATACTAGCATGTAACCTAGTCCAATTAGAGCTCTAAGGAATTTCTAAAACATGCTTAAACGGGTCAGAACTGAAAGTCAAAGCAAAAGTCAAATTATGCGACTTTCGGTTCCGAACCGGGTCTTTACTGAAAATTGTCGGGTTGAACATTTTTAGACATGTTCTTACACTAATTACCAAGTTATATTAATGATCAAACAGGTTGTATGGGTTCTACATTGCTAATTATGCATAAAATGGAAAATAAGCATTCTGTTGACTTTTTAATAACAAGTTTGACCCGACATTTGACCTAGTTAGAGTGGGAATCAGAGGGTGCCCTTTTAAGGGTTTATTGCCCACATAATTACCAACTTATAACTACTTTCAATTCGACTAATCACTGGACCACCAATGATTAATCGTTAAGTCAACCGTTAATTACGACGGTTTGACTTTTAAGCTAAAACTAAGCAAAAACTTAACTAAGAAAGGTTAAGTATACTTACTGAAGTCCTATGCACGATTTGTGATCACTTGAGTCTGCTTTGGAGCTCCAGAAATGATCAGATATGCAGGTGGAAGGTGTGGTTACAATGGTTGCAACAAGGCCTTTATATAGTGCTCAAATTCACTTAGATCATTGACAACAAGTGCTATAACTGGCCATGGATCATCAACAGATGTCCCTAAGTGCCTAGGACTGTTTAGGGGTCGCCCATGTTGTGAAAATATCCCTTAAAAGTCGGTTAAAAGCTCAAACAGGCTGCTGCCCGTTTTTTCTACAACTGGGGGTCTGACGCGGCCCGCGTAAGATCATAAGAACTTTTACGCGGCCCGCCTAAGCCTCGTTTTCAGGTTTTCACATTTTCAAGTTGTTGCATCTTGTCTCTTGGCCCTTCCAAAGGTCAACCAAGCTTTACTCTTTGCAATTTGACCCCTTCATATTTACCTACAAGGGCTTCAAGACTTGTACCCACTTTGCTAAGTCCTTGGTCACTTTGTTATTACCCGAAAAGTCATAATTTTCAACGTTGACGCTTTAACCCCTTGTATACGAATTTGATCATAACTTTCTCATACGATAACGAAACTTTATGAAATTTATATCGTGCATTCTAGTGAGCATAATTTACCGTTACAAGGCTTCGGGTTTGCTAAAAGGTCACTCAGAGGTATAACTTAAACATGTTGAAAAATTTAACCCCTGTGGTTTGAAATCTCTCACTTTCTTTCATATTTAGCTTCGTATGATCCATGATTTATTCGTTTGAAGGTATGAGCATTATGTAGGGTTACTGTAAAGTATATTTATTCACTGTTGACATTTTGAACCCGTATTTTCATATACTTTTCATGTTTGTCAACTTTAGTCCTTCTAGAGTATTCTTTCACACGTTCAATCTTATGACACGTGTCAACACATTATAGGACGTGAATTTTCGAGGTGTTACATCCTCACCCCCTTAAAAGAAATCTCGACCTCGAGATTTACTGAAATAAATGAGGGTATTTTTCTTTCATGGTGGACTCAACCTCCCACGTGTATTCGGGACCCCTTCGGGCATCCCATTTTACCTTTACAATAGGCACATGCTTCCTTCGAAGTTTCTTAACCTGTCGATCTTCAATCGACAATGGTTTTCCACAAATTTCAAGCTCTCATCTATATGCACATTTGTATGTGGTATGACTAGCGATTCGTCAGCTAGGCATTTCTTCAGATTGCAGACGTGGAATACGTTATGAATACCACTGAGCTCTTCAGGCAAGTTTAACTTGTAAGCCACTGATCCAACACATTCGATAATCTCGAACGGTCCTATATACCTCGGGCTTAACTTACCCTTTCTACCGAATCGCATCACCCCCTTCCAGGGTGATACTTTAAGCAACACTTTGTCACCTACTTCGAATTTCATAGGTTTACGCTTTGGATCTGCGTAACTCTTCTGCCTATCTCGGGCAGCTTTGAGACGGTCATGAATCTGGACAATCTTGTCCGTCGTTTCAAAGACTATCTCTGGTCCTGATAATTGGACATCTCCAACTTCCGCCCAACAAACGGGCGTTCTGCACTTTCTACCGTATAAGGCCTCGAAAGGCGCAGCCTTAATGCTGGTATGGTAGCTATTGTTGTAGGAGAACTCGCTTAACGATAGGTGGTTATCCCAACTACCACCTAAATCAATCACGCATGCTCGAAGCACATCTTCCAAAGTTTGGATAGTACGCTCACTCTGGCCGTCCGTCTGAGGATGGTAAGCCGTACTAAAATTTAAATGCGAGCCCAAAGATTGTTGGAAACTTTTCCAAAAATGTGACGTGTATCTAGTATCTCTGTCAGAGATAATAGACACAGGTATGCCATGTAAAGCTACAATCTTATCCACGTACAACTGGGCTAACATGTCGGAGCTGTAAGTCTCCTTAATGGGCAGGAAATGTGCTGACTTAGTCAGTCTGTCTACGATTACCCATATGGTATCATTTCCTTTCCTTGTCTTAGGTAACTTGGTGATAAAATCCATAGTTACCATTTCCCACTTCCAAGTGGGAAGTTCAGGCTGTTGCAGCAAACCTGACGGCTTTTGATGTTCTGCTTTGACTTGCGCACACGTCAAGCATTTAGCTACATAGGTAGCCACAGACTTCTTCAAGCCTATCCACCAATAGTTTGCCCTTAGATCCTGGTACATCTTATCAGCTCCAGAATGAACGGAATATTTAGAACTATGGGCTTCCTGGAGGATAACATCCCGAAGTCCTCCATAGATTGGAACCCATATTCGTCCATTCAATCTCAGAATTTCGTCATTGCCAAGAGATAACTGCTCCTCAGTTACCCCTAGCTTTTCATTAGGATAGTTAGCTTCCAACACAACTTCCTTCTGTGCAGCTAACTACCTTTCATTCAAACTGTTCTTTATTTCAATGCTCTTGG
The DNA here is from genome assembly GCA_030545235.1 of Helianthus tuberosus. Taxonomy (NCBI): domain Eukaryota; kingdom Viridiplantae; phylum Streptophyta; class Magnoliopsida; order Asterales; family Asteraceae; genus Helianthus; species Helianthus tuberosus. Next base: position 2,342,630 of record CM060448.1, read on the forward strand.
CATTGATTCGGATGGGTTTCATCCTTTGCTTTCGACTCAAGGCATCAGCGACTACATTCGCCTTGCCGGAATGGTATCTGATTTCACAATCATAATCATTTAAAGTCTCCATCCAATGGCGCTGCCTCATGTTTAAATCCTTCTGATTAAATAGGTGCTGGAGGCTCTTGTGATCAGAGTAGATCACACACTTGATTCCATATAAATAATGCCTCCAGAGCTTCAGTGCAAATACAACGGCACCCAACTCCAAGTCATGGGTGGTGTAATTCTTTTCATGCACCTTTAACTGTCTTGAAGCATAGGCAATAACCTTGCCTTTCTGCATAAGCACACATCCCATGCCAGTGTGTGATGCATCGCAGTAAACCACGAATTCTTCGGTACCTTCAGGCAATGTTAGTACAGGCGCGTTGCTCAGCTTCTGTTTAAGGATATCAAAGGATTCTTGTTGCTTAGGACCCCAATCGAACTTTACCTTCTTACGAGTCAATGAAGTCAGGGGTGCAGCAATCCTTGAAAAAATTTCAATGAAGCGTCTGTAATATCCTGCTAAGCCTAGGAAACTGCGAATTTCTGTGGGCGTCTTCGGCTCTTGCCAGTTCATAACTGCTTCCACTTTAGCGGGATCCACTTGGATACCACGCTCACTAACCACATGTCCAAGGAATTAGACTTCTCGAAGCCAAAATTCACATTTAGAGAATTTGGCATAGAGCTTCTCATGATGTAGAAGTTTAAGAATACAGCGAAGGTGTTTCTCGTGGTCAGCTTGGTTCTTCGAGTAGATGAGAATGTCGTCGATGAAAACGATGACGAATTTATCTAAGTATGGCTTGCAAACGCGATTCATGAGATCCATGAACACGGCAGGTGCATTAGTGAGCCCAAAAGGCATCACTAGGAACTCGTAATGACCATAACGAGTCCTAAATGCAGTTTTGTGTACGTCTTTGTCTCTAACCTTCAGTTGGTGGTAGCCTGACCTCAAGTCAATCTTCGAGAAATAACTTGCCCCTTGAAATTGATCGAACAAATCATCGATCCTGGGCAAAGGATACCTATTCTTTATTGTGACCTTATTAAGCTCACGATAATCGATGCACAGACGCATCGATCCATCCTTCTTTTTGACAAACTATACTGGCGCTCCCCAAGGAGACGCACTAGGTTTAATGAAACCTTTGGCTAACAATTCATCTAGTTGCGTTCTCAATTCCTTCATCTCCGTTGGTGCCAACCTGTAAGGTGCTCTAGCAACAGGTGCTGCTCCAGGGATGATGTCAATTCTGAATTCCACTTGCCTATCTGGTGGTAAACCAGGTAGTTCTTCAGGAAAAACTTCTGGGTATTCAGAAATGACGGGGATATCCTCAATCTTGGGTTTCGGCTCATCAATAGTCACCTGTGCCATGTAGATGACACAACCCTTCTTCAAACACTTAGAGGCCTTGAGCATAGTCACTTGCTCAGGCAGTCCATACCGGGTATCTCCCTGAATGATAAGTGATTCACCAGACGGAGTTTTGATCACTACCTGCTTTTTATTGCAGACAATCTGGGCCTGGTTACGGGATAACCAGTCCATGCCTAAAACGATGTCAAAACCAGCTAACTTCAAAGGAAGTAGGGACAAAGGAAAAGAGTGGTTCTTAATGGATATGAAACATCCATCTAATATGGTTGAGGCAGTTTCTAAGGTGCCATCTGCTAACTCCACCTCATATTTCACTCATAGGGTTTTAACAGGTAAATTCAGCAATTTGCAAAACTTATTATCTACAAATGATTTATCAGCTCCTGAATCAAAAAGCACTCTTGCATAAATGTCATTTATAAGGAATGTACCTGTTATCACATTGTCATCCTGTACTGCTTCCTTTGCATCCATTCTGAAGACCCTAGCATTGGTCTTCTTTCCTTCACCAGCTTTCTTTGCGTATTTTGGGCAATTGGTCTTGATATGCCCCTTCTCATTACAGCTGTAGCAGGTTGCATCCTTCAACTTTTTGCAATCCAAGGTCTTGTGTTCCTTGGACTTGCATATACCACAAGCAAAATTTCTTGACTGAGTCTGCGAGTTCAATTCAAATTTGCACTTCCCGAAGTGCTGTTTCTTGCAAATCTTGCACTTGGGCTTATCACCAGACTGATGCCCATCCTTCTTTGACTCAGACCCCTTCTTGTTGTCACCGTTTCCTCGGTGCTTCTTGTTTGACCTCCGTGAATTGTCATCTTCACGTTTCCTTTTCTCAGCATCCTTGTTCCTCAGCGATCTTTGTCTGACCGCGTCCAGTGTGAGGGACAAAGATATATCAGCTACGGATCGGAAGGTAGCTGGCCGAGAGGCCTTCACGCTTGCCTTTATCTCTGGGGCTAAACCCCCAATGATGCGAGTTATTCGTTTGGGTTCCGGGGTTACCAGATACGGAACCAACCTCGACATTGTATTAAAGCTCGTGAGGTAAGCTTGGCAGTCTAGATTGGTCATTACCAACGAAAGAAAATCGGACTCAATCTTTTCGACCTCGTGCTGAGGACAGTAGTTCTCCCTGATGAGGGCAACAAATTGTTCCCATGACATGTTATACAATGGGATCTTCCCAGTAGCTTGGATCAACGATCTCCACCAGGCTAAGGCCTCACCTTTAAACGATTGAGACACAAACTTGACTATATCCCTCTCAGCACATCTGCTGATATCCACTACTATGTCCATCTCATCTAACCACGTCATGCAGTCAATGGCTCCTTTTCCCCCAGTGAAATCCCTGGGTTTGCATGAAACAAAGTATTTATAGGAGCAACCCTTATTACGGGGTTCTTGATTTAGTACAATCTGTTGAGATGGAGCACTGTGGTGGTTTGAGGAGAGTCGATCGTCATCTTTCTTTGGTTCTTCCTTCTTGGAGGGAGGCTTTGAATGCGGTGTAGATAGGGTCCTACTTCGAGTCCCACTATATTCTCCATACTGCCGCTCTAAGGCCTTTGTAACTACGTCGTCTACTAACGCTTTCAGTTCCACACCTGTTATATTAATTCGGGCGTTATCATTATTCTCCACTGGGTGACTATTAATTTCATCCGAGTCAGCCATTTTAATTGAACTGTTACATAAGACAAGGACAATAGTTTACTTGGGAGTTTATTATGGAAATACCCCTTAGGGTAATTCATTAACCATGGTAAACATAGACCATAATTAGTTAATTTGTTACTCACATTTATTTAGGATTTCTATTATAATTTATCCTAATTATAAAACAAATAACAGTTTTATTAGTAGCACAAAAGGCCTAGTCACAGGGACATTTTTAATTTATAAGCCATGATTTCAGAGAATCGAGGCATGAAGGTTTGAACATTGTTCTTGACCTTTTTCAGACAGGGTCATAGACTATTACTGTCTTTTGTCTCATATGAAAATGAGAAGGGCACGTAGGCATTGTATTACCAATGTATGGTCAAAATATGATCATCTTAATTGATTATTTAAACCCATGATTCAGAGATCATTAAGTTGGGTTAGGAATCTTTTGAAGAATACTTATATAAGAATGACGTGCGTGATTTTAATGAATCACGTCTGCCAGGAGCGTTAACATGTTTTCAGATGTTAACTGTAATTTGAATCTTTTTAACAGGTTTTACCATCTTGGCCAGGTCTTATAGTGACATGCAGGCTAGGTTATACCTTTAAGATCCTTAGTTAATATTAAATAGGCATATTACTTTTAAAGGAATGATTTTGATTCACTTATTTCATATATAATTTATTTATGCATAAAATGGCAAAAATGAAATTTATAAACTAAACATTCCATTAATTAATAATAGATTACACATCGCCCTAAACGGGACTTTTTAACAAAGCAACATACCCACGCAGGGGTCAAATTGAAACACTAGTCCACGCAGGGACTTAAACAAACAACATACCCTCGTAGGGGTTAACAGAAAGATAGACCCACGCATGGGTCAAAACAAACAAACATACCCACACAGGGGTCAATACAGCAAGACAGTCCCACGCAGGGGCTAAACTGGTACAAGGAAATTACAACAAATAATGGAAGGATTCAATGGTCCTTCTTGCTCTTCCCTTTTATTAAACTTGTCAATCCCTGGAAGAAACTTTGTCGCTCCCTGCGATCTCTGTGAAACTCTCGCTCGACTTGGTCCAACCTTTGCAGAATTTCTTCACGCTCTGGTGGGGAGAACCTTGGCGGCTGCGATTGTTGCCGAATTATAGGTCTAGCAGGTATTTGGTACCCATGAGTTGGGTACCCTACTCCCCAAGGAGCTCCATACGGTCCTTCAGGATGAAGGGCGTTATAGTTGGCCGCTACCAAGTAAGGGTCGGCTTCAGCGTAATTGTAGTTGGTGTGAGCCGGCTGCTCAAACGGGTTGTATGCCATCGAACCAGTGTAGGCAGGAATCGGGTTATCAAAACCCATCGGTGGTGGCTGCGGTACAACTGGGTTTGAAGGCCCACCCATTTGTGGGTCTTCCTGAAGTGGCGGGTAATGACTGCCACTTGATTGACGAGGAGAGCTAAAATGAAAATCTCCTCCACGCGCGGACATTCGCGCGCCTGTCCTCCTACGTCTCGGCGGTTCTGGAGGTGCTTGATTAACTGGTGGCGGTGGAGGCGGTGGCGTGACTGCCACGAATCGTGAATCCCCAGAGGGATCCTGCTGCTGCTGGTGAGGCCACGAATGATGCGAGGGTGTAAAATACCACTCGAACTGGTTAAATCGTGCCTGGTAACTGTCCGGACCATGGTAGGGTGATCCATGAAAAGACGAACCATCGGAGACCTCGATAGGATGGTTGGGAGTTCCGGTTGCGGGCTCGACGGGATCTGTGTCCTCATCCATGTCCTCTGCATGATCGCCGGAGAAATGATCCTCTGGCCCCAATGGGTTAAAACCCACTGGTTCTTGTATGTAGTTTGCCGGGTTAAACCGGCCCCGGAAGACAGGTGTGGGGTCTCCAAATGAATGGTGCGATAGGGATCGCTGTAGAGGTATGTAAGAAGGTTGAGGGTTTTCGGGCTCATTTTCCGACTGTGGCCCATAAGAGTTATGAAAAGGAGGCGTCGAACTGTGCGAGACAGATCGTCTAGCAGGCTCAAAAAGGTTCCTCCTGTTATCTCGCGGGTCAGCACTCGCAGTGGTGGAAGGAGCTCGCATGTGCGAAGGCCCGGCCTCGTGGTCATTGGGGGCGGTGATTGGCCCCTTGCCTCGTCCTCTTCGTCGAAAGAATCTTGGCGGCATATTTAGTCCTGTCAATATAACATAAGATAACGACAAGAATATATAAAATAAAGGACAAAACAAAACACAACAAATGAGAATTTGTCCTATGTTATTTGTCTAGACTCGAAAGTTTTTAGGAATGTGCTATTGTGTCATTGAGATTAAACACAAAAGGCTAGTGTTTAATTCACTCAATGTTGGCTATGATACCAACCTGTCACACCCCGACTTTCCACGTATGACCGGTGGGCCCGGTGGGGAGTATCGTGACGTGGTTGGCAACATAATAGTCAAACAACACAATATTTGAATTGCACATCGGAAGCAAATGAAAGATACCTTTCAACTGAATATAATTATAATATCGTGTATCACAAACAGTTGAAAGAATCCACAGAAGAATCAAAAATAAATAGGAACAGTAGTTCAACAGACGTTAGGCATCTTAAGCTTGCGAGACTCTTTATTGATGCTAAGGAGAAATCCAGCCTATTACGAGTAGTACCTGCATTTAATCTTTTTGGGAAAATACGTCAGTTTACACTGGTAAATACAATCAACTGACTCATTTTAAAAATGATTAAAAATTGATTTGGATGCACGTGGCATAAACATTTTAAAACTTGGGATAATTATTTAAATATATAAACTTGTAAAAGGATTACATGTTCCTTATGCGTTCAGTAGCCCGGATCGTGCCGGGTTAAAGATCAATAGACACACCACATTATTTATTTATGCACTGACGGGTGTACGCCTACACCCCGCGCTTAGGTCGTGGCCATTTCGTAAAATGATGCCGAGGATATCCGGGACATGGTCATTAACCCCCCAAAGGCGTTAAGTAAACAAAACATATTTAAACGGGTCATCTCGATAATACTTAACCACCAATCGATTAAGGTCGAATGCCCGACCAAGCGGTATTTTATATACCGTACCCCAAGCCCGTATAGGGAAAATAAGTTAAAAGTATTTACCTGAGCAAAGTAATAATCACAATAAGCAAATGCAAGTAGCTTTTACTGGTCCTCCTATTTTGGAACGAAGGTTTATAATAACCTATTAGAATCCTAACGGGTCTTTAATTAAGCCTAAACTTAGACCGGTTAGTTTTAAAGATACGGTTCGTACGCACGATTAAGCGAAGACCGGGATAGAATGTGATTTAGACCCTACAAGTTTAAAGACTTGCTTAATATGGGTATTTTTACACATTCTGGATTTTGAGATAAAACCGATAAGGTTTGACCCGTTTCGGCCAATTTATGCAAACTAGTTACATAAACCGAACCGAACGCGCAAGAGGCGTAACGGGTAATCATTAGAGCCATATACAGGTTTCCTAAGTTAATATGCATTAAATATGTTGTGACATCAGTAAGATATCTTTTATTATGCCCGAAACGAATTTAAACGCAAACTATGCCCCGTAGGGGTAGTTTGGTCATTTTCAAGGTTATAAAAGAGTTTAAGTATTAACCTGAGTTACAGGTCTGATGTATACAGAAAAAATACTTAATTTGATAAGTTATAACAGTAGGGTAAAATATATATGTGAAATTTATCAATTATAACCAAACTATGCACCGTAGGGGCATTTTGGTAATTTCACATAAGCCGAAAAGCTCAAATCTGAAGTCTGAGTTAAACAACTTTTGCTTACTGTTAAAATATTATAATTTACCTAAAATATCAGTAGGTATCAACCCTTGTATGTTTAAAATAGTTTTAGTACATACTATGCGTTAAAAGCGCTTAAAAAGGCGATTAGAAGCCATTTCCGGGTTCTATAAATAAAGCTGATATTTTTATTATTCCAGAAGGTTTAAAATAATGTATTTATCATATAAAATCAGTAGCAAAAGGTTTGGGGTCGAAAAGATATGTAAAACTCATTTTATAACCCAAAAGGGCAAAACCGACAATTACCGAATTAAGCTTATAACTCTAAGTTATGCTCAGCCTAAAATTAAATAAAAACCTTCAAAAATCCCAAAATATTATATTACATCAGTGGGTAAAACGTTTGATATCAAAAAGTAGGTTTAAATAGGCTATACGGTAGTTATGTCGTTTAATCGCTAAAACATGCTTAAACGGGTCAGAACTGAAAGTCAAAGCAAAAGTCAAATTATGCGACTTTCGGTTCCGAACCGGGTCTTTACTGAAAATTGTCGGGTTGAACATGTTTATACATGTTCTTACACTAATTACCAAGTTATATTAATGATCAAACAGGTTGTATGGGTTCTACATTGCTAATTATGCATAAAACGGAAAATAAGCATTCTGTTGACTTTTTAATAACAAGTTTGACCCGTCATTTGACCTAGTTAGAGTGGGAATCAGAGGGTGCCCTTTTAAGGGTTTATTGCCCACATAATTACCAACTTATAACTACTTTCAATTCGACTAATCACTGGACCACCAATGATTAATCGTTAAGTCAACCGTTAATTACAACGGTTTGACTTTTAAGCTAAAACTAAGCAAAAACTTAACTAAGAAAGGTTAAGCATACTTACTGAAGTCCTATGCACGATTTGTGATCACTTGAGTCTGCTTTGGAGCTCCAGAAATGATCAGATATGCAGGTGGAAGGTGTGGTTACAATGGTTGCAACAAGGCCTTTATATAGTGCTCAAATTCACTTAGATCATTGACAACAAGTGTTATAACTGGCCATGGATCATCAACAGATGTCCCTAAGTGCCTAGGACTGTTTAGGGGTCGCCCATGTTGTGAAAATATCCCTTAAAAGTCGGTTAAAAGCTCAAACAGGCTGCTGCCCGTTTTTTCTGCAACTGGGGGTCTGACGCGGCCCGCGTAAGATCATAAGAACTCTTACGCGTCCCGCCTAAGCCTCGTTTTCAGGTTTTCACATTTTCAAGTTGTTGCATCTTGTCTCTTGGCCCTTCCAAAGGTCAACCAAGCTTTACTCTTTGCAATTTGACCCCTTCATATTTACCTACAAGGGCTTCAAGACTTGTACCCACTTTGCTAAGTCCTTGGTCACTTTGTTATTACCCGAAAAGTCATAATTTTCAACGTTGACGCTTTAACCCCTTGTATACGAATTTAATCATAACTTTCTCATACGATAACGAAACTTTATGAAATTTATATCGTGCATTCTAGTGAGCATAATTTACCGTTACAAGGCTTCGGGTTTGCTAAAAGGTCACTCAGAGGTATAACTTAAACATGTTGAAACATTTAACCCCTGTGGTTTGAAATCTCTCACTTTCTTTCATATTTAGCTTCGTATGATCCATGATTTATTCGTTTGAAGGTATGAGCATTATGTAGGGTTACTGTAAAGTATATTTATTCACTGTTGACATTTTGAACCCGTATTTTCATATACTTTTCATGTTTGTCAACTTTAGTCCTTCTAGAGTATTCTTTCACACGTTCAATCTTATGACACGTGTCAACACATTATAGGACGTGAATTTTCGAGGTGTTACACATAGATATCCACATTAATTCCAACACACATATAGTTGTGGTGGAAGATTACTTGATAAGAAATGTAGGAATAAGATGCTAGAAATGAATGAAAGCGATTTCAAGCTTTAAAGTGCTTAAATACCCTTAACGGGTCAAAATAAGCATACGAGCGAAAACGAGTTTAAATTGTGTAAGAAACCTGTGACTAGAACCTATCATGGTAGATAACATTAATTTGAAGAGGTGCATGTGAAATAAGGATCAAACAAATATGTTTGTTTGATCAAATGCATAAACGGGTCAAAATTCGGTAAAAAGGTAATGAGTCGAAGGCTTAGAAGTCTCAAAATTTATTATGTCAGATGTTGGATTTTAACTCCATTAGATGGAGAATTAAATTACGGACGCGTAGGAAAAAGAATCGGGTAAAACGGATTAAAAACGAGAGAGTTATGCTCGTTTCCGTGAAATCGGGTTATGCTGGGAATATGCAGCAACCAGCAAACTAAAATCTGTTGAAAACAAGCCGTGGCGTCGCGCGACAGGGAAGGCCCCAGGCTGTGGCACGACGCGAGTGAGTGTCAGTTTCGTGAAAATCGTTTATTTTAACCGTTGATGCATTGCGAACCCGTTTAAATACGTTCTAAGCTACGTATGACTAATCCAACTCATGTTTTATGAGTTTCAGGTAAAATTTTAGCACCGGAGGACGATCAAGCACAATGAAGAACCGAACACGATCAAGAAATAAGCTTCCGCATGACGCTTCATTGTTACTTTTAATTGACGAACTTAGTTACATTATGTTCTAAACTTTTAAATTGTAAAAGGTTTTTAATAAACCCGTATTCCCATTGTATATGTAATCTTAATTGCATGATTGTTTACGTAAAAGATACGTTAAACCTTGATTTATAAGAACGGGTGTTACATAGTCCCCGACAATTACTTGATGGTAGTAATTGTAAATATTGATTACTTCAAGGGGCAATTATGATTTCCTTTTAGGTACCATTAATAGAGAATACATAGAGTTTTTATAACGGATCACTATTCATGACCATTATTCATTGATCCATTATATATTGATGATAAGTGGTGATAAAAAACTCTTGTAGAACACCAATACAAAAATTCTCCCTAGTGTGATCCATCAACACAAGGTACCATAACGGGAATCATGGCTTCATCTTTATTCTCAAAGATAATCATCCCTACAAGTAAGTATCTCTATCTTGGTATCTATATTTACGTTATGATTGAATAAACATGATTAAGGTTCTATGTTTATAACCCATGTTTAAAGATATAATCAACAGGTGCTAGCTTCGTTTGGGCCAACTCGTGTAGCTACTATATGGGATCGGATTAGTCCATTAAAAATCAACATTTTTGGATGGCGGACTATTCAAAATCGGATACCTACTATGGGCGCTCGTGAAACACGGGATTCCCTTCGACTCCTTGGCTTGCAGATAGTGTGAGGAAGATGTGGAAATAGTATAGCATATTTTCATTTCTTGCTATGTGTCAACTATTACTTTGGGAAAACATTAGTACTTGGTGCATGATTGATCCAATTTACGTGTTCTGAATTCCATACTTGTTCAATGTTTACCAGGGTTGTGGGGGTTCGGCGGTGAGAAAGAAATCAATATAATTCATTATTATTGTGGTGTGTTGGTGTATAAGGAAGGCGTGAAATAACCGGGTGTTTAACAAGGTCCCCATCAACATTCATCAAATTTGTGGAGATGTTAAAAGTTATAGTTTCCTATGGATCAAGAATCGCTCAAGGGCGAGAGTTTTGAATCAGGCTAGGTAGAAAACTTTGGATGTGTAATGTTTGTTTATGTTTTTTTCCTTGTTTTCTTGTACGTTTTGTTGTTTCCTTTGTCTAGTTTCTTGCTAGCGTGCAGTTGGTTTTAAAATTTTGCTGTAAAAAATAACTATATGTGAGGTTGAATTGAATGAGGTTGGGAGGTTAAATAATAATAATAACAAAAACCTATCTTTGTTATAAAATCAGATATACTCATATACATAACTCCCACCATAACCGTTTTGTCAGTTACAAATGAATGTATAACTCCCACCATATCCGTTTTGTCAGTTACACATGAATGTATATTATTGTATGGAATGATGAAATGAGAAGTGCTTCCAAAACTAACAATTCAATTTCCTATTAATTTCTTATCACGTTATCAGCACGATGGCCTCTACACTGGGATTTACAAGCCATCTGCAACGTTTGTTCTTCACCGGAGATGCATACGTACTTGGTTTGCTTTTTCATACAATTCTATGTTCATCACACTTTATCCTGGTACGCATCATCACAATCTCTAATATGTGTTGCACATAATTATATGTTATCTGTTTCGATTTGGATTTTAGAATGCATTTTATATTTCATACAAAACTCTCTCTCTCTCTCTCTCGATCTCCAACAAATTGGTATGAGAGTGAAGAACCGAAAAGATACCGAGTGAGTGATTCGATATCGATTGTGAAGAAGAGAACCCCTGTTACGATCTTTTATCCCATTTTAATTATCCCTGAAACTAAATCGACAATCGGAGGACATATCCGATTGAAGTCTTGCAATCCCTGTTCTTCGAAGTGTTCTTACAGAAACTGAACCGTACGATTCCGAATGAAATCAAAGTAATTAAAGGATTTATTTGATCACTCTTGATTATAAAGAAGGACAGATTTGTACGGGATATACAAACCGTCGCCGGAAAACATTTTATAAGAACCCCCTGTTTCTTATAAAAGTTGAAAATTTTGGATTTTTGATTGAATCAATCAAGGGTTTACTTGATTGTTGTTCAGACGTTAAGGACGAAAAGAATCAAAGGAGTTATTTGATTCAAATCACCGGTAGGGTTACTCCGGTGAAACTGTAGTTGTTCGCCCATGTTTAAGAATTTTGGCGCCGGAAAATCGTATCTTTAAATCATCGTTCAGAACAACAATTGAAGGTTATTCGATTTTTAGTCACCATCTTTGGACAGAATCAACACAAATCGGTTATCTAAAACCCCTTCACATTATAATTTTTGTGTTGTTTCTTTGATTCGTATTAAACCGTTTTGGCGCGAAAAACTGTGATCAAATTTCCGATCACTGTTACTCGCAGAATGATTCGAAAGTTTGTGAAAGTTTTCAAACAAAATCTTTATTATAAAAAAAAGGAAGATTAAGAATTGATTAAGATTCTAAATTCATTCGAATTTTTTTTTAAAAGACTTCAACAGAATCATCGTTGGTAAAGAATTTGACTTTTGTAAAGTCAAAATTGCCTTGCATTTTGATGGGAAGTCAAAACAGAAATATTTTAAAATATAAAAACAAAACAAAAATGTTGTTCCTTTGTGACTGACGGTAGCAGTCGAAAGTTAGAAACATTTTAACAAAGAAAATTGTATTTGTTTTCTTTGATGGCAACACTGATGGGCCAGAAACCATTTTTAAAGAAAAAGAAAACGAAACGTTTTTTAAATTGTGATTTGACCGAGAGTCAAAATCAGAAAACCTTAAAACTAGATTTTTTATTAGTGCAAAGTCAAAGGTGACTTTGGGTAAGTTTTGATGTCACAAAAAAAAAAAAAAAATCCAAACAGAATCATTTAAAGCTTACGCTTGAGTTAGCAATGTCAACTTATGAAATATTTGTCACTTAGACTATTGCCTAGTGGTCAAGAGAAATCATCTTTTATGGGAAGATCAAGGTTTAATTCTTGTGAGGTGTAAGTATTTAAGGGTAATAAAATTAGCCATTAAAAAAAATAATAATAATAAATAAATAAATAAAAACTTCAGAAATATTTTATTTGTTATAAATCAGATTTACAAAATACATCTCCTTGTAACTCACCCCAAATAACTGCTTGACAGTTATTATTTTATCTATACATATACTACTTTATTGTAAACAAATCTTGTTCTTCCAGAATATTCAATACAATCACCATGGTTTGAAACTCTTGTAATGTTTAATTTTACTCATTTGCATTAACTTTTAGTTATTTTTATTTCCTGAAGAAATATGTATGCTAGCTCCAGTAGAGCTATTATTGGTGATGAATGTCTGGTAGATAGCGGAAGTACTAATACTATTCTCAAAGATATGAGATTTTTCTCTGAGTTGTCTCCTGCAGAGACACCGATTGGTACTATATCTGGTGTCAGTAACCTTATCGAAGGCTCCGGTAGAGCACACATAACATTATCTTTGGGTACCCAACTCATTATTGATAATGCATTATATTCTAGTAAATCCAGAAGAAATTTACTTAGCTTTAAAAATATTCGAAAAAACGGTTACCACCTAAAAACAATATCTGAAAATAATATTGAATATCTTCAAATTACTTCAAACAAAAATGGCAAAGAAACAATTGTTGAACAATTAGAAGCCTTATCCTATGGGTTATATTTTACTAATATCAATCCTATCGAATCATACATGGTGAGTAACCAAAAGCTGTTAGATAAAGAAACATTCAATATATGGCATGACCGTCTAGGTCACCCTGGTAGCATAATGATGAGATGAATAATCAAAAGTGCAACCGGGCACCTTCTCAAAAACCTAAAAGATTTGCTACCACAAGACTTATTATGTGCAGCATGCTCTCTGGGTAAACTTATAACTCGGCCCTCACAAACTAAATTGATACATGAACCCCATCATTTTTAGAAAGAATCCAATGGGATATTTGTGGGTCTATTCATCATCTGTGTGGACCATTCCGCTATTTCTTGGTCTTAATAGACGCATCCTCAGGGTGGTCACATGTGAGTCTTTTAGCTACTCGAAATGTAGCATTTACCCGACTTTTAGCTCAAATCATACAATTGAGAGCCAATTTCCCCAATAATCAAATTAGAAACATCCGAATGGATAATGCAGGAGAATTCACATCTCAAGCTTTTAATGACTATTATATGTCAATTGGAATCAATGTTGAACATTCAGTACCTCATGTTCACACACAAAACGGTTTAGCTGAATCTCTTATTAAACGATTACAAATAATCGCTAGACCACTCTTAAGGAGATGTAAGTTACCATCTTCTGCATGGGCTCATGCTATTTTGCATGCCGCTGCACTGATTAGATTGAGACCAACTGCTGATCACAAATGCTCCCCATTGCAACTGGTCTCCGGACGAGAACCATGTTTGTCCCACCTTAGAATTTTTGGTTGTGCGGTATATGTACCAATACCGCCACCAGAACGTACTACAATGGGACCCCAAAGAAGACTGGGTATCTGTATTGGTTTTAACTCCCCGTCCATTATTAAATATTTAGAACCAATGACGGGAGACATGTTTACAGCACGTTATGCTGATTGTCATTTTGATGAAACAATGTTCCCAGTCTTAGGGGGAAATAAGGACAAAGAAAGACTGGTAACACAAGAAATAACGTGGAATGCATCATCGCTATCAAATCTCGAACCCCGAAGTGGTCAATGTGAATATGAAGTCCAAAAGATTATACATTTGCAAAGAATAGCGAATGAATTACCAGATGCATTCACAGACACGAATAGAGTGACAAAGTCACATGTACCAGCATCAAATTCACCTGCTCGAATTGAAGTAATCCCAGAAGCGATTACTATACAACGAAAACGTGGGTGGCCAATCGGTTCCAAAGACAAAAACCCACGGAAACGAAAAGAGCAAAGTAACGCAGTTGGTGAAAACTCACAAAAGGTTATAAATGAAACCCCGGTAGAGGTAAATGTCCCAGAAGAGACAACTATAATTCCAGAGGAAAATGAAGTTTCAGAAGAAACACCGGTACTGAATGAAAATGAGATCTCTATTAATTATGTACAAGATAGTACAATGTGGAACCGGAATAAAACACGTGTTGATGATATATTCGCATATGCTATAGCAACGGATGTAATCAATGAAAATGATTACGTACCAAAAACAAACTTTAGAAGAGTGCATGCACATAAATGATTGGCCAAGATGACAAGAAGCCATAAATGCCGAACTAAATTCGCTCGAAAAGCGACATATTTTCGGACCTGTAGTCTGAACGCCCAGAGACGTCAAACCAGTAGGTTATAATGGGTGTTTGTAATAAAGATAAATGAAAAGAATGAGATTGTACAATATAAGGCTCGACTTGTAGCACAAGGGTTTTCCCAAATCCCATGAGTTGATTATGAGGAAACGTATTCCCCTGTAGTGGATGCGATAACCCTTTGGTTCCTAATCGGCCTCACAATCTCTGAAGGACTTCATATGAGACTAATGGATGTCGTCACCGCATACTTATACGGGACACTTGAAAATGACAACTACATGAAAATTCCTAAAGGATTAAAATTGCCTGAAGCATTAAAATCAACACCTCGAGATATGTGTTCTATAAAGCTCCAGAGATCTTTATATGGTCTCATACAATCTGGTCGTATGTGGTACAATCGACTTAGTGAATATCTCGAAAAAGAAGGATACAAGTCTGATATAATCAGTCCATGTGTTTTTATAAAAAGAACACTTTCAAATTTCACTATAATAGCAGTCTATGTTGATGATATCAACATCATCGGATCTCCCGAAGAGATAGAGAAAGCTGCTCAGTTGTTAAAGAAGGAATTTGAAATGAAAGATCTTGGTATGACGAAATTATGTATCGGACTACAATTTGAGTATCTGTGCAATGGTACATTTGTCCATCAATCAAACTACATCCAGAAGATGTTAGTACGTTTCAATATGGATAAAGCACATCCGTTTAGCCAGGTTATGTATCGGACTACAATTTGAGTATCTGATGCCGGATATCTATCAGATCCTCACAAAGCAAAATCTCAGACAGGCTATGTATTCACATATGGTGGCATAACAATTTCTTGGAAATTGACTAAGCAAACACTTACAGCAACATCATCAAATCATGCTGAACTGATAGCATTGTATGATGCTGGTCGAGAATGCGTGTGGTTGAGATCAATGATCAATCATATACAAGAAGCATGCAGATTGGAACAAATTAAGAAGGACCCGACGATTATCTATGAAGACAACGCTGCCTGCATAGCTCAAATAAAAGAAGGCTACATCAAAGGCGATAGAACAAAGCACATCTCACCAAAGTTCTTCTCAATGTATGACCTACAAAAAGAAAGAGAAATTGATATTCGTCATATCAAGTCAAGTGAAAACCTAGCTGGCCTTTTCACAAAATCACTACTTAGAAGCAGTTTTGAGTATTTATCGCAAAGGATCGGGCTTCGAAGATTGAAAGACGTTAGTTAAATTGAGGGGGAGCATTATACACGCTGTACTCTTTTCCTTGACTAAGTTTTGTCCCATTGGGTTTTCTTAGTAAGGTTTTTAACGAGACAGCATAACTGGTCCAGCAGTATCAGTTTATCGCATAGGTCCTGAAGTACCAATTTAACATCATCCTGACGTATGTTGTTAATTTGTGTATAATGAATAGTAATGTATATCTGAGGGGGAGTGTTATAAAATCAGATATACTCATATACATAACTCCCACCATAACCGTTTTGTCAGTTACAAATGAATGTATAACTCCCACCATAACCGTTTTGTCAGTTACACATGAATGTATATGGAATGATGAAATGAGAAGTGCTTCCAAAACTAACAATTCAATTTCCTATTAATTTCTTATCAACCTTGAATTTAATGAATTAATGAACTATCTTGTAAACAATCATAACAAGCTCAAGCCCTAAGCGAACCACAAATCGAACCAAGTGTAAGAAAAATTTAGTTCTTGAATACGATAATATTATAGGTTCCCAACACATACCATTCAAGCTTAATATTGTTGCGGTTATTGCTATTTCCCTATTAATGTACGGATTTCGTGGCCCTTTACTTGTAACCTAATTGCTATATCATCGCCCTCCTAGTTTTAAATCATGATGTTGTATTCATTCGTGACTGTCGCTTGTAGCATCGGTTACGGAAATAGTCTTTCTTCAAATATTTAATAATAAACTTATTAATTAACATACCTTAAGGAGGTACAACTACTTACAAGGGTATTGAAAGGTAACCCTTCTCTTGGATTTTTGTTTTGATGCGAACCTACACACGTTTGAAACTAGGATTTGAAAGTTTTTTATGTGAAAAATGAATACAATACGAAGAAGAAGACAAGTCTGTTGTTCCCATAAATGGTTTAAGCTTTGTTTTCTTTTCATTTTGGTGAAGCCATTTTTACGTAAAATTGAGTACAGTATATTAAGGCTATATTATGAAGAAGATAAACCTTATTTAAAATTATTATTGTAGTGAAATTGACCACTCTACCCATCTACCGTATCACATGGATTCCCTTTAGTTTTTTTTTGTAAAGTAAATTTCATTCAAAAACACAACAGCCCGGCCCCCCAAAAAACAAGGAACCGAACCGACTACTCCAACATATACAGAGGGTACATAACCCAATCATTCCAAACAATGTTTCTATACCTAGACCTACACTTTAACCACAAAAAACCCAACGATTTAGTCTCCTCGATGATCTCTTCAACGCTCCCTCTTCCGCTTGAATTTTTTTTTTTGTTTCTAATATTCCATACGCACCAGCACGCAACCATAATAAGCCCCCGAATAATAACTCTCGCCCTTTTGTCCTCGGAAGCTCCTTTATGCAACATAAGAACATCTCTGAACGAAAAAACGAAAATCGGGTTGATCTTGGTCCAATCGCTCAGCCAATTCCATACCGCACAAACCGTCTCACACCCGGAAAAGAGGTGATCCACAGATTCCGAAGAAACCGCCCAAAAAGCACAACTTTTCGACTCAACCGCGACATTCCTCCTAGCAAGAGCCTGCCTAGTCGGGATACGGTCCATAAAAGCTCTCCATATAAAGATCTTACACTTGGCCGGGATCCATCCTCCACTCCAAACACGAGTTTCAGGGTCCACGGCCACCTGAGGCACCGCCGCTTTTTTATAAGAGGAAGTAGAGTAGATACCCGATTTTTCCAAAGTCCACCTCCACGAGTCCTTAGTGTTCGAGGTGACAATCCCAACCAAAAAAGCTGAGATTTCCGACACATCGTCTAGCTCCTCCTGCGAAAAAGAAGATCTAGACCAGTTCCATCTCAGATTATTATCTGTCCCTTCCGCTGGAAGACGGTCGTTGACGAGGCACTTCTTGTTAGATTCCAAAGCAAATAGCCTTGGCCACTTCAGCAACAGAGGAGCATCACCTACCCAAATATCAATCCAAAACCTTATATTTTTGCCATCTCCCAAGGTTCCTTTGATGTAATGGTTAATCTTATTTCCATGTAGACGCGCCTTAGATTCCGAGCTCATAATGTTCTTCCAAACTCCCGTCATAGAAGCGTTATAAGGAAAGTACAACCATTTTCTGCTATTACCGTGGCAGGCCGTGATCACTTTCCTCCACATACTATTAACCTCCGACCGATACCTCCATGCCCATTTACCCAAAAGAGCTTCGTTGACTAACTTTAGCCTACAGAAGCCAAGACCGCCATTTTTCTTCGAACAAGACACTAAATCCCACGCAACCCAATGCATCTTCCTACCCGTCTCCGACCCTCCCCAAAGGAAATTCTTCATAAAAGATTCAAGCCTCTCGACAACTTTAACAGGGACTTTAAAGATCGAAAAGTAATATATAGGAAGACTTTCCAGGACCGCCTTAATGAGCACCACCCTACCTCCAATGGACAACAATTTTGCTTTCCAAGTCGCCAACCGGTCTTGGAAAAATTTGATAATGGGATCCCAATTTTTCACTCTGTTCATGTTAGCTCCGAGAGGAATGCCTAAGTACTTAAAAGGAACCTCTCCTTTCAGACATCCCACCGACTCCGCCATGCGACTAATGTCCCCTTCTTCCACACCCAAACCAAAAAGGTTTGATTTGTGAAAGTTTATCTTCAGCCCGGAACACCCATGGAAAATACGAAGAATTCTAGTGACCATTTTAATATTCTCCGAAGACCATTCCCCAACTATCAACGCATCGTCCGCATAAAGAAGATGCGAAACAACAGGACCATCATTAGGGAGTTTAATCCCTTTAAACTTACCAAAGTTACTAGCTTTAGCAAAAATATATGAGAACGCTTCCATAACAAACAAGAAAAGGAAGGGAGAGTGGGGATCACCTTGTCTAAGCCCTTTACTGCATTGAAACTCAAAAGTCGGCGACCCGTTAACCAAGACCGACGATCTGGCCGACGAAAGAATTCCTTCCACCCATTTGCACCAAATATTTGGAAAACCCATTTGAGATAACAAGTGTAGCAAAAAGCCCTAGTTTACATTATCGTAAGCCTTTTCGAAGTCTATTTTCAACACGAAGGCCTTTCTACCCGTCTTTTTGATCCAAGAAAGCACTTCGCTGAGAATAAGAGGGCTGTCCAAAATATACCTATCTTTCAAGAATGCTGATTGAGACTCTGCAATGATGTTCCCCATAACTCCTTTAATACGGTTGGCGAGAATTTTCGATATAACCTTGCTTATTAACCCCACGAGATTAATTGGCCTGTAATCCTTCATTCCAGTGGGATCGTTAATTTTAGGGACAAGAGTGATAAATGAAGTGCTCGAACTTTTATCAATCGATCCAGTTTCGTGGAAGTGATTCAGAATATCTCTAAAATCCACTTCAAAAAATCTCCAAAAATGTTTCAGAAACTTGAAGTTGAAACCATCTGGCCCAGGGGCCTTATCCGAACCACATTCGAAAACCGCATCTTTGACTTCTTTATCCGTAAATATCCCCGAAATTGTTTATGTATTAACAATTAACAATTTCTTTAAATAGTAAATTGACTAAATTCATTTAGGTTCACAAGCATACAGGGGCTAAATAAGTAAAACTTAGGCTTGAACTCTTTTACTTAACGAGCTTTTTAGTCTCAAACTCATTTAATCTCATATAGTAGGTCATAAGAGTCTCGACTTCTTTACACCTCTACTTTTAACACAGATTCTAGATTTAATTACAACGGATTCTATATAGGTAACAAATAGAATTCAAATCATTTAGTCTGTGGGCATGTTAGAGCCAAATCGTACTTGATGCTAATTATAACTATAAAATTTGATGAAAATATTTTAAGAATGGTACAATAGAGAAAAATATTATTTGTGTCCATATTTTATGTTACAAGGTTTGATGGTACTGAATCAAAACGAATTCTACATTCTATACAGGTAACAAATAAAATTCCAATTATTGATTTTTTGGATTATGATGAATTTCAACGAATCAAACGCTCACTTTAATTTAGGATACTTAAATGATTCATTTAGTCTTTGGGAATGTTAGAGTCAAATCGTGTTGGAAATTTTAGTGAAAATGAGTTTTTCACTAAATATTTTGGACATCAATAATATTTATATATGTGTTGTATAAATAATTATTTATGGTTTGTGTTCAAACTATGTCCAAATAGAGCTGAGATGAATGAGATATCGAAGCTTGAAGTTGTATGTTTGGAACAAACAAAGATGAATAAAATGGATTAGTTTTGTCAACTTGTCCCAGATAGGTGGGATGACAAAACTCAAAGTGGTATATAAGGAGGAGCACTCCTTATAATTTGTTTCCTTCAAGGCAAACACTAGTGGGGACCAAAGGGTGCGCCGCACCCACACATATGCGCAAGAGTATGGATGGCGCATGACCAGGTGGCGTCCTGGTATGCGCAGTAGCATCCGTGTGGCGAGCGACTTCACATCTAATATGAGCGCATGTGGTGCATTTTGAACTTCGCACACCGCCTTTGTATTTTGCCCATGAGCGTGTAGTCAAATACATGGCGGGTCTGCTTCTGGCGCACCATTGGGTGGCGCAGGCAGATGCCATGCCGCGTGTCGATATGGCGCGACAGTACAACTCCAGGAGGCGCATGGCGCTACACGTGGTGGGTGTCTCACGTGTGGCGCGAAGACTGCGTAGCATGCGACTTGTCTGCGGGCGGGTCACACACAGTCAACCCAGTCTCCGTCAGTTACTTGACAGCTTTGACTACCACTTAAATCCATTAAAATGATATTAAACCTTGTTTATTATAGAATTAATTGTCTAATTCATGACGATAATAATTGAGGTTTAATGGCTTCTTTATGTGTGTGAGTATAAAAAGAGAACGATGGTTCATTCTAGAGGATCGGAAAAAGAAGAAAAGAAATACACATAAAATAGAGGTTGTTTGTTCCATGGAATTTTAGAGAGGAGCACTCTCTAAACTATCCTTTATCAACTTCATCTTTTTCCATAACACCAAATTATACCCGGTGTAATCTCGGGCGCGAGAGCCATCTCCGGCAGTACAACTACTGCTTCGGTTGTTGTATTCTGGAAACAGACCGTCTGAGAGGAGGCGCGGAATCTGTTTTAAGGGCCCCGTGTCTAACACGATCCTCAACCAAAACCGTCAACGATAGTTTGTTCATTCTTGCAGCAGAGTTTCGTACAAGATGGTGCGGTTGAAGTTTTTCCAAAGACGTTGGCTTGAATCAAGATTGGTACAATATATTTGTATTTTATTTATTGTTCATATAGTTTTGTAACCGGATTGTACTATCATATTTCCTACGAATAACGAGAGTCTCGTTATTATTTATTTTATTAATATTTTTAATAAAAAGTGAACCTAGTTCCTACAATCTTAAAACAGACTTTCGTGAAGATTGTTGCTACAATCTTAAATCCCTTCTCTACAAGGATTTAGGTTCACGAAAGTTAAAATATTTAATGAGATTTTTGTTAAAATCTTGAAAAATATTTTTGGGAAATATTTATTTAGTACAATGAGTCGGATTAATTTTGATGATTGGAGTACAATCTTTGATCCGAATACCGGGTTGCAAAACGACTTTGTGATTCAAGTTTTGGGGTTCATGGTTTTTGTTCGTGTTTTGATAAAACCGAACATATACAAAATAATATGTATTTCAATAGGTTTTTGAAATACTAAATTTTCTAATGAGCGTATTAGAAAATTTTATTTTGTAACCACCTTCAAATTAAATGTTTTTGTAACGTTTAAGTATTCATAATAAGCTTTTAGTAACCATTTTTGAGATATTAATGTTGGTTTTAAAAGTAGTGAAATTTTTTTTTTTTCTAATTCGCATATTAGAAAATAATTATTTTATAAAATAACTAGTTTTAATATTTCTAACGAGCGTGTTAGAAACGTTGTTGAAAGAACAACAAGATTAAAACTTTTTATATGTTCTAACGAGCGTGTTATGAACAATGTTTTAAAGACGGTTGGATGTTCTAACGAGCGTGTTAGAAACAATAGTTTAAATACGTTTAGATTTTCTAACGAGCGTGTTAGAAAAGATTATTATTTCAAATAATTACCGATGAGCGTGTTGGAGACAATTATTTGGATAATAAACCTTGTAACGGTTTCGTCTAAACTATTAACTCTCTAACGAGCGAGTTAGAAACGTAATTTTTCCACATATGTTTAAACGATTTTTATTTGTTTATTTCTAATGAGCGTATTAGAAATAGTTTATATTTTTTTTATAAACTTCGAAACAAATTTTGTAATCGATTATTTCTATCGAGCGTGTTAGAAACGATTTAAAGACTTTGATAGTTGTTTATTTTCTAACGAGCGTGTTAGAAATGATTTAACGACTTTATCAATTGTTTATTTCTAACAAGCGGGTTAGTAAACGTTTATTTTATATAAACCAAAAATGGCTTATGGAAATAAATAATCGTTTAATTTTCTAATGGGCGTATTAGAATTAGTTTATCTTATAACCAACTATTTAACGATTTGCAATCGTTAATTTCTAACGAGCGGGTTAGAACCGGGTTAACTATGATAAACTATTTAAGCTGATTTGTAATGGTTTTATATATTTTCTAACGAGCGTGTTAGAAAAGATATGTGTTCATTTCTAACGAGCGTGTTAGAAAACGTTCATTTAAACCAAAAGTGCATAATTGTATTCGTTTTATTTCTAACGAGCGTGTTAGAAGCGGTTTTCTTTATAAAAACCAAATATTTCGAATGTTCAACTTTTAAATTCTAATTAGCATATTAGAATTGGTTATCATACAAACCACTCATTTTAACGATTGGTAATCGTTATTATCTAACAGCGGTTAGAAATGGTTTGAATATGATAAACCATTTATTAAAACGATGTGTATTCGTTTTATTTTCAAACGAGCGAGTTTGAAATTGTTTTATTTATTAAACTACTATAAGGTTTATTGTCTTGATTTGTAATCAAAACATAAATATATAGTTTAATATTAAAACACTTGCAAAAACAAGAAATGTTTTGAACGAATAAAACATGTCTTTGCAAAGTATAATGTCTTGAACCATAAAATAGTCTTGGAGAGACTATTTGGTGAAAAACAACTCGATGTTGTTATAAATATAATAAGTTGCTCAACTACTTGCGAGTAGTTAATTGTAAACAACTTTATATTTTGGACAACTGACGAAACAAGTTATACGCGTTCCATTGAGGGAGTACCTCAAAACATGACACCAAACGAAATAATTGCGTTTATTTCGGTAAAAAAGTGTTGAAGATAATAACACTTTGGCTTTTGATGTTTAGATATCATTGGTGTATCCGTTATTTTGGACTACTAATAAGTTGTTAAAAGGATACACATTTTGATACAAAGTGTAAAAAGTAATTTACACAAACACAACGAGCGGGTTGTGATCATGACTTATGTAATAAGTCACAAATCAAACATCAAATTCATAACGGCGTCGTGGAAACATGGTGTATGGTTTGAGATGGAATACACGAAAACGAGATATGTCATCTAATGTTGAGAGCATCAACATGGAAATGCACATGTAAGTTTTCAAAGAATATAACATATGAAAGAAATATATGTTATTATTGTAAATGGTTTTAATAAATTTAGCAAATTTATTAACGGAAATTTACAATAGTGATGGACTTGTAGATGCTTCTACCACCATCAATGTTGTTTAAACTATGTGGAGGCTTGGTCCTCAATTTGGGAGAGTATCCCGATACATGGTATTAATGAAACAACAACGTGAATGTATATATCACTATAGGCATACGTGAATGCTTTGTTGTTGAGAGTCAATCTAATTGGCTATATCTCAAGACTCTAGTGATTTTATACAAAGATTTTTCATCAAAGTGACTTGGATTAAGACTTATGTTTAAGTCCTTAGGAAGTCAATGGTGAAGCCTTGGAGATAAAAAGGCAAACGAGTTATACTATGGTTTTGAGACCTTCCTAAAACCGTTGGTTTTGGAATGGTGAAATAAAATTTCATTATTGTGTCTAAACTAATAAACGAATGTTCGGAAGAGATAGTGCGTTATCTCTTAAGGCTGTGAAGAATCAGAATGATGCATCTTCTGTTCACATGCTAGAGTATTGTGGTCTAAAGCATGCTAGACTAATACTTGTTAATTTATATGCTCGACGGAGATTAAATTAACTTTAAACATTCAAAATATGACACAAGAACGAATTTTGTGCTAAACAAAACTATAAATATAACTTCATTAAAATGCAAGTAATGTGGGGGGAGGAGGCCATTTAAGAAACAAACCCTTTAGGGTATGTGGAAATGGTAGTTGAGAAGTTTTCTCAAACTCGAAATGAAAGGGAGAACCTTTCATCATCCCATTTGGATGTTATCCAATTACACTTAAATGTGGGGGTGACTTGCATTTGAATGTGGAAATGGGAGTTGAGAAGTTTTCTCAAACTCGAAATGAAAGGGAGAACCTTTCATCGCCCCATTTGGATGCTATCCAATTACACTTAAATGTGGGGGTGACTTGCATATATTGCAAACGCTTGACCAAGTGGAGTACACAATGGTTATATGGAGTCAATCGAGTAGATTGGACTCGAATGCCAATTGGTTAGATTCAAAATCTAGTAAGATGTCAGTCATGACACACCAAAGGCATGGTGAAAACGTGTTTGGCCATGAATTGAGTTTCATGTCATTCTAAGACAAGGTACATAACTGGATCCAGGTTGAGATCACGAGTTATAAGTCTTATGAATCGACTAAAAGGCAAAAGTGACTAGCGAGTCAAGAACACGTTAGAACAACTGATCTCAATTTAAATTGTCGTTGGTGACTTAGCGAAGTCAAAGATAATTTTGGATCCAACAACCAGTGGGTTGATAAGAGATCAGGTTGTGGAATGGGACTAAAGCCATGGATAAAGGGACATGAGGGAAACCTAACCTAGTTGACTGGAGATCCCAAGATCTAGGTTCAATAGGCCAACTTAATCATGAACCGAAGGGTAGTCACTGTGGGGGCGTAGCTAATATATATGTTTATATATAAGCTAGTTTATATGTTTCATATATTCCCCTAAAACTATAAAAGGGTGTTTAAATACGTCCTAGTCCATTCCTATAATATTCAGTGACATTGTTGTGAGGTTAAGCATAATATGTGGTTTTATGATTTGTGTAAATCATAGTAAACCATAATGCTTTTAATGATTTAAAGGGAAATCACCTATGTTGGAGAGAAGTGTGGTCGCTTCGAATGGAATTAGGGCATAATTCCTAGAGCTCCCGCAGAACCAGGAAAGTGCTCCATGACCATTATTGGAGACATACATGAGGAGATGGCCCGGCTAGGGAAAGTATTGTGTGAATGTATATTGTCGTCTACACAAATGGGGGGTTGTTCAAGGACATCACGTCTACAAAACCCTAGGAGGCTAAGTATGCTTCACAAAGGAAGGTTCAAAGGCTACACCTACCTATCCTGCAATACTCGACTGTCGAGTTTTCATCGGGAATTTTGTGTGTTTTAATCGATCTCCATTCATGTGGGGGATTGTTGGAAATTTTAGTGAAAATGAGTTTTTCACTAAATATTTTGGACATCAATAATATTTATATATGTGTTGTATAAATAATTATTTATGGTTTGTGTTCAAACTATGTCCAAATAGAGCTGAGATGAATGAGATATCGAAGCTTGAAGTTGTATGTTTGGAACAAACAAAGATGAATAAAATGGATTAGTTTTGTCAACTTGTCCCAGATAGGTGGGATGACAAAACTCAAAGTGGTATATAAGGAGGAGCACTCCTTATAATTTGTTTCCTTCAAGGCAAACACTAGTGGGGACCAAAGGGTGCGCCGCACCCACACATATGCGCAAGAGTATGGATGGCGCATGACCAGGTGGCGTCCTGGTATGCGCAGTAGCATCCGTGTGGCGAGCGACTCCACATCTAATATGAGCGCATGTGGTGCATTTTGAACTTCGCACACCGCCTTTGTATTTTGCCCATGAGCGTGTAGTCAAATACATGGCGGGTCTGCTTCTGGCGCACCATTGGGTGGCGCAGGCATATGCCATGCCGCGTGTCGATATGGCGCGACAGTACAACTCCAGGAGGCGCATGGCGCTACACGTGGTGGGTGTCTCACGTGTGGCGCGAAGACTGCGTAGCATGCGACTTGTCTGCGGGCGGGTCACACACAGTCAACCCAGTCTCCGTCAGTTACTTGACAGCTTTGACTACCACTTAAATCCATTAAAATGATATTAAACCTTGTTTATTATAGAATTAATTGTCTAATTCATGACGATAATAATTGAGGTTTAATGGCTTCTTTATGTGTGTGAGTATAAAAAGAGAATGGTGGTTCATTCTAGAGGATCGGAAAAAGAAGAAAAGAAATACACATAAAATAGAGGTTGTTTGTTCCATGGAATTTTAGAGAGGAGCACTCTCTAAACTATCCTTTATCAACTTCATCTTTTTCCATAACACCAAATTATACCCGGTGTAATCTCGGGCGCGAGAGCCATCTCCGGCAGTACAACTACTGCTTCGGTTGTTGTATCCTGGAAACAGACCGTCTGAGAGGAGGCGCGGAATCTGTTTTAAGGGCCCCGTGTCTAACACGATCCTCAACCAAAACCGTCAACGATAGTTTGTTCATTCTTGCAGCAGAGTTTCGTACAAGATGGTGCGGTTGAAGTTTTTCCAAAGACGTTGGCTTGAATCAAGATTGGTACAATATATTTGTATTTTATTTATTGTTCATATAGTTTTGTAACCGGATTGTACTATCATATTTCCTACGAATAACGAGAGTCTCGTTATTATTTATTTTATTAATATTTTTAATAAAAAGTGAACCTAGTTCCTATAAATCGTACTCAATGCTAACTAAAAACTATAATATGATGGGATTATTTTAAGAATGGTACAACAGAGAAAAAGATAATTTTTGGCATATTTTATGTTACTAGGTTGATAGTACTAAATCAAACCCACATTTTGTGCTACAATTCTACCTCGGCTTGCGTACTTTGTCTGTCATGGTTTCCAGTTTCCACACGAGTCTCGTGACTGTACAATCACAACTCACACCATTTTTTTTGAACGATGACTTTTTTATGTTTAACTACGGTACTCTTCAAATTGAAGAGATCTTTTTCTTAGTGTCTACGCTAGATTTAGAGTTTAGCTTGGGTGTTTCCTCGAGAAATCATACTGCCGACTGCCACTTGACAAACGTTATGTCACTAAAAGAGCTTAACACTCTCTAGCGTAACACATGGTGGGACGAAAACCCAGGTAGGCTCAGGATAGAACCTGACACTTTTTCAAGAATGCTAAACTCTATTCATCATTGGGATTAAACTTGAGTCTTCATTGAAAAACCCAAGCCTCCTTACCACTAGGGCACAGGTGGTGGATTCACCACCACCCCTTGGTACAACTGCCTTGAAATAACTTGTGCGTATATTTGTTTAATGACAAAATATTACATGATTCCTACTCGTAAACTACACTAATAAATACTAAATTGTACATCATACCAGGATTCAAACCCTGGTGTTTTCTCCGAAAACCAAAAGTCTTTATCACTAAACCATGTGTAGTGGTAGACATGAATAATGCCCCCATCCATGGGCATTGTGCGACACGTGTCATCCCAGTCAGCAAAGAGGCATTATGGGACGTTTTTCATATATGGGCGTAGTGGGATAATGCCCAATAGTGCCCCATCAATGATTACCCGATTATTATTTAAAAAAAATAAAACAAATACTATTAGTTGGAATATTCTTATTGGACAAATAAAAGTGGAGGAAGCATGCACCGGCGTTCTTTAAAGCACGACCCCCCCCCCCCCCCCCTTTGAAAACAATGCCCAAGGGAGCGGTCCGACGGCGTTAAGGGGCATTTTTTAGGGGAAAACGCACAAAAACCCCCCTACGGGTGTTCTAAGCAAAGTTGGAAAGGCACTTTTGCATATATAATTGGAGTAATTGCCAATATTCTTCCACATAAAAACTATTAGGTATACAATGGGGTATGAAATCTTTTATAAGATATGGTTTTACAATGTGGTAAAAAACTGAAGTCATTAAAAACTTATTTTTAAACCCGAATTAAAAACCTATTATCACACCAATGGGATGGTGGTCCATTGGCAAAGACAAATCTTTTAAAACACCTAAGTTAGGAAGGGAAAGATTTTGGTTACAAGTCCACAGACGGGAATTAAAGAAATTAGCCGTTAAAAAAACCTATTATCACGTCTGTATCCATACCGAATTAAATCATGCTCACCCGTATCATAAATGTTAGAAAATGAAACAAAAAAGAAGAAGAAAATAAACAAAGAAAGAGAGATATAATGATTGCTGGGTAGGTGGGAATTTAGTTAATACAGATTGGATACAGGAGGCATTTTTAGATTCATAGTTATTGGAAACCCGATCCTTGCCTTTGATTTTTTCTTTCTACTTTTACTCTTGTCGATTAATAAAACTAACTAGGAATCAACCATAACCACTAATTATAGGATAATTTGATAGGTTATATATGAATCTATGTATCCATATTAGCTTATATAGTTGTTTGTATGAGTATATGCATGTATATAACTATGTTTTCCAATGGCTAATACAAACAGCGGCTGAGCTTGAACGAAAACTCAGTGGGGACCGGACTCTCAAAATCCAAATAGGTGGTGGCCGTACTCTTAAAAATCCAATATTTTACACTACAAAAAAATCGGAAATTTTCGATAAAATTAACACTAGGAGCAAAAAAATCGGTGGGCAATAAAGATTCGTCAGTGAATACACACCTTCTAAAGCGACTCTTAAATCTACACATCAATATTCAGTTAAACCACATTTTCAATACACCATAGTTCGGCTAAGCTATAAGCATTTTGGTGTGTATGTAACTATTTAAGTTATAATAGTTAAGTAACTATGTATAATTTAGTGATTTACAATAAGGATTTTGTATGCAAACGATACTTATACGACACATTATTATTTTTATAAATTACCCCTTGCATACCATAACTCCATACATTAGACTGGAAGGTATGGAAGAGGCAAGTTCTCCAAGGATGGGCCGCCACGTAGACCGCCACGTAGGAAAGGCTTGAGGGTGATGGACCTAGGGGGTGGGGGATGAAGCTCTTTATATATATATATATGTATGTATAGGTATATGTGAGAAAAGGAGAGAGGAGAGAGGCCCGTCCTCTCCGGCTGTGGGCTGCCGGATACGCCGGAACGGAACATGGGGGGCGGTGTGGGGGACCGGCGCCGGGCCTCGCCGGGCGTAAGCCGGCCCCCATACCGCTTAGTCTTACACCTGCCCACGCACACGTAGTGCCAGCAGAGAGTGTTGGTAGAAAGAAGTCAACAGCCAATGATCAGTAGACCAATTGGTTTTGGGAAGATGGAAAGGTTTACCCACTTATGTGGGGTTCCTGTCCTGTAGGCAATGTTGTAGAAGGCGCTAGGCGCTAGTCGGGCGGTGAGGTACCGCCTAGGGATTAATCGGGATTAATAGGGATTAATCGGGATTAATCGGAATGGGATTTTTATATGTATTTTTTCAAAATTATATATATATACCCAATAATATAAAAATAATACTTCAAAATTCACATAAATACTTCAAGTTTCAGATAGTATGGTTCGATTTTGACCGATTTTGACCAATTTTGACCGCCTAGGACCGCCTAGTACCGATTTTTACCGATTTTGACCGATTAATATAGTCCGATTAATGCGATTTTTGACCGCCTAGGACCGATTTTCACCGCCTAGGACCGACTTTGGCCAAAACCGATTAATTCCACCGACTAGCTTAAAATTAATCAGTAGGCAACCGCCTAGCGCCTAGGCGCCAATTAATCGGCCGCCTAGGCCGATTTCTGCAACAGTGCCTGTAGGTCACAGGGTCGAATTTTGTGAGGGACAAACTGTGGCACTGATTCAAACCGGCAATAATATGCCAACCACATGATTCCTATTCATGACATGGGTGATCAAAGGCCAAAGGCCTAACCCGGTGATCTAGCCCAAAAAAAAAAAAAAAAAGAAGTCAAGACAACCATTTTCTATGCCCCTTTACTATGGTTATGGATTTTTATGGTCCTTATACTTTTGTTATGAAACATTTGTTGCATTAACTACCTTCTAGACTAACAAATCAAGCTTTTGGGTATTATACTTTTGCTATGAAACATTTGTTGCATTAACTACTTTCTAGAGTAACAAATCAAGCTTTTGGGTATATTTTTTTTACCATCTTTAGTACATATATCTGATGTAAGATTCTAATCTAGTGTGTGATAACTAACGTTCATACAACCCACTCTTTTGTTTGCGATGAGCAACTATAAGGAATTTAAAGGTTGGATTATGGATGGTAGAAGATTACAAATCGAAGTATCGATTACGTTTTCCAAATCATATTTTTTCTTCGTCGTTATCAAACCATATTACCTATACGAAAATCAAATAGAGAAATAATAATAATACATTCTACAAAATTATGTGTAGTTTCGTTCCATCTCGGTCTTTGCCTATGAAATAAGTATTGTAATACTTGAAATTTTTATCGTAAATTGTTAACGATCGTATGTATGTGATTCCGATGAGATTAGAATTTGAAATTTCAAATTGGTAGAGTTATACTTGATTTTTAGATATTTTATTTTAAGTTAGTTTATAGGATAAGTTTTGGATTGGATTTCGGATGACCGGAACACCAATATATGCATAGTATTAATCGTCTTGGATCACTAACAGGGTCGATCTTGGTTCTATAGGAAAAACGAAACCCCAACTATTAACGAGTAATCAGATACCCGATAAACATAGAGCTGAAATTGAGATAAAACTAAAAAAATGAGTTCGAGATTGAGAATATCATAACGCATATCAACCCGACTCATTTTCTTTCCTATCATATTCGCAACAGAAAGGTAATAGAAAGGTAAAAAAAAATTATATGAAAAGTGAAGGGGAAGAAGATTATATATTTAAACGGCACAATGAATTTGTTAAACAACAAAATGGTTATCAACACCGTAGCGGGATTCTCGGTGTCTCCTTCAAACGTTACTATTTTTCGTAGTTACACGTATATACTTTTAAATATACGTATGGTGTTAATTGTTTTGCATCTTTTTTTATATTTCATATATTTCTTTTTCATAAACACTAATACAATTAGGGGTGTTTATCGGTTCGTTTTATGGTTTATTTGGTTTGTTCGGTTCGGTTTATTCGGTTTTCAAAATTTTATACCGCAAACCAAAACCAAATCAAACCAAATTAGGAATATGCAAACCGAACCAAACCAAACCAAATTCAATTCGGTTTGGTTTCGGATAGAAACCAAATAAACCAAATTGTACCTAATTACTTTTTTTTCCTAATTTATATTTATGTTTGTGTTCTAACTTTCGAAAATTTACTGTTATTTTGAACTTGATTTTGATTTCTTTAAATGTATCAACACTTATTCGTTAATATAGCGCGACATATCACTACTAGAAAATTGACTGTGAGCGACAAAACAATCTTCAAAAGCTTGCCTTAGAGTTCCCATAATGACCATATATATATCATGCCAAAAGTAGATAGTCTAGACGGATGTCCTAGATATATTCTCCCTGGTAGCTTATCGAACTATAAGCCAGCCAACTCAAGGTGACAAACGGACATTAAAACCTCTAAACACGTACATACACCTCTCATTACATTCTTCATCCTCCCTTGATCTTGTCCCATGGGTCAACCTATGTGTGCCAACATCCATACACGGATTTGAGCGAAAGAGATCTAGAACTCCACAATAAAGATATGTGAAACAATTTAGCATTCTTTTTAAAGCAATAATTCACTTACTTATCTAATCTATTTCAGTGAAAAATTCAATTTAAAGGATGTCAATTTGGCTTTGCTTTCAAAATGGGGGTGGAGATTTAAAAGTGAAAAAGGGAGTCTGTGGGTCGAGATCATCAAGGCTCTTCATCTTGGCGGCTCAGATTGGGAGTTTTTCCCGGCAAAGAAAGCGTATGGAGGAGTCTGGAGTAACATCGTTTCGGCTATTAGGAAACCAATTGCGGATAACATCTCTATCCGAGATCTTTTTAGAGGAGTGGTTGACAGAGGGGATGGCATTATGTTTTGGCTTGACCCTTGGTTATTGGAGGTCCCGTTAAAAGCAAGGTTCCCGTCTCTTTTTCGGTTGGAGGTGGTGAAAACTTGCTCTGTCAGAGATCGGTTGGACGGGGAGGGGTTGTGGTTATGGAAGCACGATCTGGAGTTGGATTCGGAGCGTGTGGAATGGCAGGAATTGGTTTCCCTTCTCGGGCCGGTAGCTTTGTCCGATTGCCCAGACAAATGGTCCTGGGCTGGAAACGGGCCGGCTTCTTTCTCGGTTGCTTCAGTGAAGGATTTCTGGTCTTCTAAGAGAGATTATAGCAATCGGTATGTTATGGAGTGGTGTAAGTGGGTTCCTGCTAAGTGTAATATCTTTGCGTGGCGGGCGGAGATGGATAGGGTTTCTACGGTCGAGGCGTTAAACAGAAGGGGAGTCTTCGTGGCTAACTCGATGTGTAGGTTTTGCAACTCTTCTCATGAATCTGTTCTCCACTTGTTCACAGCATGCCCTCTTGCTTTGGGTCTTTGGGAAAAGGTGAGTTTTTGGTGCCGGGTGAGGAATTTCTATGTCTTCTCTTTTCGTGATCTCCTAGAAATCCATTCTGTGGATCATAAATCAGAATCGGAGAGGAAGGCCCTCCATGGGATCGTGATTACTGCGTGTTGGATTCTTTGGAAGGCGAGGAACGATCTTCGTTTTAATGACAAGAGATGTAACGTTGGGAGATTTTTAGTGAGGTGAGGGCGGTTAGTTTCTTATGGTTCAAGCATAGGGCTAAAAAAGGCTTTTCCCTTTGGGAAGATTGGTGTAAATTTGTAAAGAGTTAATTACTGTTTTCGTCCCTAAGGTTTGTCAAAAATAACGGTTTCAGTCCATTAGTTTAAAAATTGCGATTTCAGTCCATTAGTTTCATTTTCGTAACCATTTCAGTCCACTAACTTAACTCCATCCATTTATTTTGTTAACTTTGGGTGAAATGACCAAATTGCCCCTGCTAACTTAACAAATTGTAATAAAAAATGCAGTTCACAGGATTCGAACCCATGACCTTTGATTTTGAAAACAACCACTTAACCATTGAGCCATGTATTAAGTTTGTGATTTACATCATATTGTTTTCATTTTGGTAATTGCTGGCTAATTGCCATTTCAGCACCTTCAACCTATGCAACTTACACAAACCCTAACCTAAATCACAATGTAACAATAATCTTCACACAAATTACACAAACCCTAACCTAAATCACACAAATCCTAACCTGAATTTCACTCTCAACACGCAACCAAATGCATCACACGATTGTTGGAGCGATTGTGGCGGAGGTGGTGGAGGCGGAGGTGTGGTGGTGTGTGGTGGAGGTGTGGATTATTGGAGCGAACACAGCCGTTGCGGATTATTGGAGCGATTGTGGCGGAGGCGGAGGTGTGGTGGTGTGTGGCGGAGGTGTGGTGGTGTGTGATGGGGATGGTGGTGGTGTTATGCGGAGGTGGTTGTGGTGTGGTGATGTGTGACGAGGATGGTGGTGGTGTGTGGCGGAGGTGGTTGTGGTGTGGTGGCTGTGTGTGGCAGAAGTTGTTGTTGTGTGGCGGAGGTGGTTGTGGTGTGTCGGTTGTTGTGTGGTGGGTTGTTAATGGTGGTGAATGAAAGGTTTGTGGAAGATGATGAATAGGTTTAGGGAAGAAGATGATGAGTAAGCTATGTTATAAGAAAAACAAATTGAATTCATTCACAATCTTAATACATGGCATATTGGTTTAACAGTTACCTTTCAAAGCAAAGGTCATGGGTTCGAAACCTGTGACTAGCCTTTTTTTAAATTTAACCATAGGGGTAATTTGGTAATTTCACCCAAAGTTAACAAAATAAATGGATGGGAGTTAAGTTGGTGGACTGAAATGGTTACGAAAATGAAACTAATGGACTGAAATCGCAATTTTTAAACTAATGGACTGAAACTGTTATTTTTGACAAACCTCATGGACGAAAACAGTAATTAACTCATTTGTAAATATTTAATTGTTTTGTTTTCCGTCCCGGTTTTCGGGTTCGGTGGTGTTTATGAAGTTCACATTTCAAAAAAAAAATCTATTTTAGATGGGGCTCAAATTCTCTAACACTAGAATTCACATACTTATCTAATCTATTTTAAAAATCGGTTTTTTTAATCATACCGGATTATGCTAAGAAACGGTTTAACAAGTTGTATCGGATTGTATCAGACGGTTCAACCGGGTTAACCAGTTAACACTATAATTCCATATAAAATTACAATTTCAACTTAAAATATAACCAAAACTACATGATTACATAATAAAAAAAATCAACTTTTCAACAAAGTCTTATAAAATAAAGTCTAGAATAGGTTTATGACATTGGAATGTTGAATGCGTCAAGTTCACGAACGTGTAAAAGATGAAATTCACTATTATCCAGCGGCGGAACTAGCCCAAAAATTTAGGGGTATCCCAATTTTTTATTTTTTAGACCAGGTGTATCCTTTGTATAAGGGAGACGAAGTTGAGTGCTATTTTTACACAATGGAAACGGAGTTAAGGGGTATTTTTACACTATGGAAACGGGGTTGAGGGGTAAGTATGCCCCTGCTATTATCGTTATTTTAAACTAAAAATTTTAACATGGGATTAAACCAGTAGGCCAATATGAACCGGTATCATCGAATGTGCTAGCGGTTCAAAGACTATATCAAAACAATAAACGGTAGCCGATTCAACTGACCCGGTTTAAACCGGCATTTAAAACATTCTCAGTAGGGCCTTAGGCTAAATGGGATTTTGTTAATATTTATTTAGCACATAGTTGAGTAAAATATATCAAATTTAATGAGTAGAATTTGTCTATAAAGGATTAAAGTCCCACTTGGGGTCCCAGTATTGCATGAGAACTCGTCACACCTCCCCTACATATATTTAACTCTCGGTCTAGATAGAAGTATAGAACCATTGTGTCTTCGTGTATATGTGTGTGTGTGTGTGAGAGAGAGAGAGAGAGAGAGAGAGAAGAGTATATAAGAAAAACAAGAGTTCCTTTATGTGGTTTATCACCGGTAATGTCATTTTCCGGCAGATGGTGGAGATCTAGGATGTACTCAATAGTGGTTCTTATGATCATCTTCTCATTGTTTCAAATATGGGTTTTAAGCAATGATTGTTGTAGAGTAAAAGCAACAAGGATAGCATCATCATTATCATCTTCTAGCAAAGATTCCGACGACGATAAAAGATCGGAGCTATACAAAAAGTTCTTCAATGGTAGATTCACTCGAAAGATCAACACTACAACTGTTTCAAATGGCAAAGGCTTCCAAGAAACAAAAAGAAAAGTACCCAGTAGCCCTGATGCTCTTCATAATTAACAAAACATTTTTAGGGTTTTTCATCATATCTTTTCTTTTTGTTGATTAATGATGGTTGATTAATTATCCAAAATACCCATATTTTTTTTTCCACTAATATTAGGGGAAAACTGTGGGTATTTTGGAAATTTGAATTATCTTTTGGGGAAATGTTTGGTTTTTTTACTTCGCAGATGAAAAAATGGTATCATGATGTATAATATTCATGATGTATAAGTAACAAATATAGTATCTTAATCCAATTAATATTCATATTCAGTACATTGCATCTTCAGTGTAATTTTATGTTTTGGTTATTAACTGGTCGGTCCCTTGGAAATTTTGACATGAAACATCCCATCTCACCAAATTCAATTATGGCTGGTTAACTTTGACAAGATTTGTTACCCATTTGACTCTCAGTAGAGAATTAGGTGAAATAGTTTTTGTTGATGATTGATGAACGTCACATTGTTGTTAATTTCATTGTTGTTTAGTATTTAAGTGCCATTTATGTTGGCACGCGTTTAAGTTGTGCTGGTCGTGTCCGACGTTATGTCGGTAGCTTGCAAAGGCTTCCGGCCAATATCGCGTTTGACCGGGTTGTCGCCCCTTCATTGCGTCAACGACGCTCGTGACGAGAGCTAGCTCTTCTTCGTGTGTCCAAGAGGCCATCGATCAAGTGGGTTGGGGTAGCGGGTTCGATCAAGTGGGTTTTGGTTGGGGTAGCAGTGGACAGCCAACAAGAATGTTTGGGTTGGGGTAGCCGGTGGGGTTGGGGTTATATTTATAGTGGATGTTGACTGTTGGGTTGGGGTGACCGCTTGGCTTGGCCAAACGGTTACAATTTAAATTTTAAATTACCCCGCTATGACATGGCCAACAAAGCGAATAGGAGCCCGCCACATAGGATCGCTAGCTCGCCCCACGCCCGGCTTCCAACTCCCGCCCCTTGGGCCACGCCCCAACCCAAGCCCCATACCCCACAATCTTACGGATGGATTTTTTTTCCCAAATATCCGTACTTGTATTCGTATCGTTATCTGTTATCTGTATCGATTTTAGGTATTTGGTATATGTATCGGTACCCAGTTTTATTGATTTTGGTATTTTCGGTATTGGTACGGGTACGGGTAAAAACGGATACTGGTACCAAATTTTATGCAGACCTTTAAAAGTTTTTTTGTATTATGTTCTATTTCGTATTGTGGTATTTATAGTACTCGTATTGATTTTTCATATATGGTACCCGTATCGTATTTGTACTCGTACCAATTTTACCTATTTGGTACTCGTACTATATTGGTACTCATGTCAATTTTACCTGTTTAGTACTCGTACAAGTGCTAAAAAACAAAATAAAAATAAAAAGGTACCAAAGCGGGTACCCTACTGAAAATACTCGTACCCGTACCGTACCTATATATTTGCTACGGTATTTGGTACCCAGGTTTGTTCAAATTCTGTACCGGTATCTTCAGTACCGGTACGGGTATAGGTACGGGTAGTGTACCAATCCCATCCCTAGTACCCCTTGCTTTCTTTTTTTTAACGGCAAACGAATCATTCAAATGGGCTGGCGAAATTCACCACATGGGATACACTCGTCTCCGAGTCGGGGAAAACCCTCACCTAGAGCAGAAGCCCGTGAACAATCGCCCGAAGGCACGACAGTGTGGTGAGGTAAAACTCGTTTAGTTCAAGGATCGAACTAGTGATCACCGTCCACTCGCCTAGTCTCTCATCATCACCAGGTGTCGTCGAAAACTAATGAGGGGAAACAGGAATTAAACCTGGGTCTCTTAGAAACCCAAGTCTCTTTCTTACTACTCCACCACAAGCTCATTGAAAAATACCCCTTGCTTTCTAATCTTACATCTTTCCACTTCACGGTTCAATGTATACACAAACAACCGTTTAAAATTCAGTGGGCTATGATTTAACATTAAGTATTGTAAACGCCAACCTCAAACAGTCGTTCGTCGATGACGGTGTGGCATTAGATTACAGGGGTGTAGGCATAGCCAATCCCATATTTGATATCGAAAGGTACGATACTATTTGATGTAAACAAATAAAGATGTTAATTTTTATATTTAAGATGGGCAATAATCAGTGGCGGACCTAGAAATTATTCCGTAGGGGTGCATAATATTTTTAAAGATTTTAGGCCCCTAGGTATACAAAAAAAAAAATCGGTTCATATCGGGTCGGGTCATGTAAAACAAAAGAACATCAAACTAAAATTTATATAACCATCAAAAACACGTCAAACGTCATTACAAACATGTTTAAAATTGTTCCTGACGGATTTTTATTTTTTGAAATTTGTGAAAAACACCATTTAGATTTACTTTTCTAATGGTTCCTCTTGAGAAATCTCGCCAAAACTTCCCTACTCATGGTTCCTATCACATATAAATTGATCTATAAATTCACAAAAAAAAAAAAAAAAAAAAAAAACACTAAACACTTAAAGAAAATAAACAAGGCAAATTGGAAATAAATAATCCCACCTAACTCAATTTGCCCGATAATAATTCCAAGTCAGTTATTGGCCGATAATAATCCGAACTGGTCATTTTTTTTTGTAAAATAGTCCGCTGTTAAAATAGCTTAACAGCGTTAAGTTTTTTTCCGAATTACAAACCGATGTTTTAGGGCCTTTGATCAGAACGAGGATACGAGTCGATTGATGTAAAACTTACCTCGAAATACTGACCCAATCCACGAAAACGGTGCTTTAATTCGTGTGTTTAAACTTCCAATTAACAAAAATCAAGCCATTTCGAGCACAATTTCGAGGTAAGTTTTACATCAATCGACTCGTATCCTCGTTCTGATTAAAAGCCCTAAAACATTGGTTTGTAATTCGAAAAAAAACTCAACTCCGTTAAGGTTTTTTAACGGCGGAATATTTTAGAAAAAGAAATTGACCAGTTCAGATTATTGTCGGCCAATAACTGACTTGGGATTATTATCGGCCAATAACTGACTTAGGATTATTATCGGCCAAATTGAGTTAGGTGGGATTATTTATTTCCAATTCGCCAATAAACAATCATGTTCAACCATAGTCCATAATTTTCAATTTTAATATTCAAGCCCTAGCGAAGTCTAGAACAACAAAAAATCATCAAAACAACAAAATCATGCTACTAAAGTCTAGAATAACAAAAAAAAAAAAAAAAAATACATCAAAAAACAAAAAAAATTCAAACCCTTTTTAACCATCTCTTTAACTCTATTTCTCCTAAAAAAACCACATAAAACATAAAAAAAACGAAGGTACCTCGTTAAATTTTGGATTCCAAGTGGTGGGGTGCCCAGAATCAAGCTTTTCAGGTGAGAACGCAGTCGTTGTCGTCGTGCCTGTTGACTGCTTTCGTGCGTTGGTTGATGCGCGATCAGGAGAGGGAGAGCGGGATAAAGAATTGGAAGGGGCGATTAAGTAAGGTTATTTTGTTTAATTTCAAATTTAATTGAGTTGGGTTAATTGGCTTGGATTACAATGGAATGTTTATTGGGCTAATGGCTAAATTGTTAAGTGAAAGTTATTGGGTTAAATTGTTAAGTAAAGTGGTTAAAGAATAATTATATAAACTAGGTTATATTATAATAAAATTAGTGTTTACATTTTTTTCTTTCTGGGGGGGGGGGGGGGGGGGTTGAAAATTTCTAAAGGGTGCGGTCGAGATTTTGCGTGAAATTTAACCCTAATTTTTTCTTTTTCAAGGGTTGCGGCCGCCCACACCAACCCAGTGGGTAGGTCTGCCAATGGCAATAATAGGAGATCCAAGAAAATCTGGGTTCGAACACCTTGAGCCAAATGAGTTTTACCGGTAATTTCACCGTCGTGCCTACGAGCGGGTGGGTTACCGGGTTTCCCCGAAATTGGTGGTGGACTCGGGTTACTCTCTGAATACTCCTGTTTCGTCCAGTGGGTGCCCCGAGAGTGCCTTAGATTAATTCTGTTGGCCGTTCAAAAAAATATAAAAAAATATATTGTTTTCTAAATCTTCCTATACTAATAAACAAAATCTTTTTTTGGACACGTGTCACTTTCTGGTGCTATCTCATCTTATTTTCTATTTATCTCTTATTATATTAAATAATAATAATAATTTTAACAGAAAATTAGATAAATTGTAAGTTGATATGCAATGTATATATTATACGTTCATGGAATTCAAATTGTTAAAAGAAAAATTCCTTAATTTTAGCAGCTATAAATGGAGAAATATTTAGCAAAATAATAAATTTAGAGTAAAGGATAATATTGGTTAATTTGATCTATACACAAATCTATCTATTTACTATAATAAAAGAAATCAACTTTTAAACACCTATCAAATCTATACTTATCTTATATTAACTAATAAATAAATAATAAATTAATATTAAATCTTATCATGCTTTAATAAAATATTATTCTCAAATCTAAATTGTTAATTTAATATATATTTAAAACAAATACCTCACTTTCCTACTTATCTTATATTAAATATATAAATAATTAATTAATATTAAATGTTATCCTAATTTACTAAAAATATAACTTTTTAATTATTTGGTATACAAAAATTATATTTATTCAACTCGTGTAAAACGCGGGATTTTTAAATTTTTTTTTATTATTTACTATTCAAAGTTACATTTATATAACCCATGTAATACACGAAGTTTTTAAAGATATAACTTTTTATCATTTGCTATGTAAAATTAGATTTATTCAACACGTTTAATACACGAGGTTTTTAAGGATGTAATCATTTTTATTATTTGGTATATTTTTCAACCTGGACTATACATGTGTATTTTAAAGATACGACGTTTTTAGTATTTAATATACATAATTACATTTATTTAATCTATGTAATACACATGGTTTTTAAAGATATAACTCTTTTTTAGATCTATTCAACATGTGTAATATATGGGGTTTTTAGGGTGTAATTTTTTATTATTTGTTAGATTTATTCAACCCGATTATACACGGGTTTTTTAAAGATACGACGTTTTTAGTATTTAGTATACAAAATTACATTTATTTAATCTGTGTAATACACATGGTTTTTAAAGATATATTTTTTATTATTTGACATATAAAATTACATTTATTTAACCCGTACAATATACGGGGTTCATAAGGATATAACTTTTTATTATTTAATATATAAAATTACATTTATTCAACCCGTGTAATACACGGGGTTCTAACCTAGTTATAAATTAAAGATAAACGTGATGTAAATTAAAGATTTTATTGTTAATTATAAAGATAAACGTGATGTAAATTAAAGATTTTATTGTTAATTATATAGTAACTAGGAAGGGATGTGATTGAAATTTGAAAATACATTATATAGACTTTATATAATGTTGTGTCTACATCCAGAACTTCCTCACACGTCCTTGTTTCTTAGCCATCTTCCTGGGTTTGCGAACAGGAATGAGAGAATCAAAT
Source organism: Helianthus tuberosus (assembly GCA_030545235.1). Classification (NCBI taxonomy): domain Eukaryota; kingdom Viridiplantae; phylum Streptophyta; class Magnoliopsida; order Asterales; family Asteraceae; genus Helianthus; species Helianthus tuberosus. The sequence goes on from CM060448.1 coordinate 2,383,680, forward strand.
CTTGATGTGTACGATCCTCAAACGGTGGTCAGGGATTTTCCTGAAGATGGCTGCGACCACGGTGACTTCGTTTTTGCGTTCAACAATAGCAATTTTTCGGATCGTGTTCTTCGCATATATATCTTTCCCTGAAACCGATGGAGTCTACAAAGTCCGCAGGTATCGATCACTTACTACTATCGCCTATTTTCTGATTTTCATTAGTGATTTAAAATAAAATGTGTGTCCGAGAGTGTGCACGTGATTGATTCTGTTGACCGTTAAAAAAAAATAAAAATAAAATGGACTGTGTTCAAGGTTTTATTTGTTTTTTTAGAAACATCCGGAATATGGTAAAAAAACAACCTAGAATTGGACCAATATTCCAAAAGCTTTTTACCCCCACAGATTAGATAGTGTCGCTTCAGTTTCTATACCGAGTGTACTGAAACCGACCAAGTACCCCACACTAGGTAAACATTTTTTTTTCTTTTTCCGTTTATATAAGTTTAAATATTGGTTCTTTTTTATCCCATTCAACCTAGAGGTTAACTAAATGGGTTGTGTTCGGATTGACATGTTTGATCGGAACCCATTCATAAATCAACAATCTCCATTGTCTCTTATTTTCTAATATTTGTTTGATATAAGTTTAGTTAAGTATTGGTTCTACTTTATTCGATTCAAACTGAACTAAGAATTGATGAACAGTAAGAGTTAAAACCTTTCATATTAGCTCTCCAATTTTAGCAGCAAGAAGTCCATTTTTTCTACAAGGTGATTTCTCCTGACCTCTTACTTCATGATTTCGTTATTTTATTCAAATTCTCATTGTTTCATCATGCAGCTCTTTTCAAACGGGATGCGAGAGTCGGAACAATGTGATGTAACCTTGCGAATCAATGCCTCAGGTTTCTAATGATTTCTTATTTCTTTTTTACATTTGTAATATTGTATATAATTTATAGACTTTTGCATTCGGTTTTTTAACAGAGGAAGCTGGTCTCATTGAACTATTGAAGTTTATGTATAGCAACAATTTGACAGTTACAAGTGCTCCTGAAGTGTTTGATGTACTAATGGCTGCTGACAAATTTGATGTTCCTTCATGCATGAAACATTGCAGCCGTTTATTAAAAAATCTATTTATCGTGACTCCTGAATTTATACTCGTTTATCTTGATCTTCCTTCCAATATTATAATGGCTGAAGCATTTCAGCCGCTAACTATTGTTGCGAAGCAGTTATATGCGGTCCATTACAAAGACATAACAAAGTAATTAAGCTTCCTCACTACAAAATATAAATGTTTAATTATTAGTGAATAATATAAAATTTTCTTAATAATGACAGGTTTGAAGATGAAATTCTTAGTTTGCCACTTGTTGATGTGGAGGCAATTATAGCTAGTGACGATCTCCAGGTGACATCAGAATATGCCGTTTACTTGTTTGTCATCAAATGGGCCCGGAACCAGTACCATAACATAGAGGACCGTCGTGAAATCATCATGACTCGACTAGCAAAGTTTATTCGTTACCCTTACATGACATATAAAGAGCTTGGGGAAGTTTTGGATAACAATGAATTCGAGCCATATTTTGCCATTTTTGTAATAAGGGAAGCAGTTGCTTTCAAAGACAATGTCCTCGACCCAGATTATATCGTGGATGATGACTCCCATCGCTTTGTGGAACGGGGGGCGTACAAGCATCAGCCTGTTAAGAAACGTGTGCTAGTTAGTTTCCATTGGCCATGGTTTATTTTGAACAGTTTAATTTGGGTGATGAAGGTTTTCTTAACTTGGGTGATCAAGAAATAGTGGTAATGTAATGGAAATTGAACGTAGGGAATGCAAATGGGAAGTTAAGGATTTTGTACAGTCACTTTTGACGGTACATGTGATTTGTGTATTAGGGGGTGGGGTGGTCATCACTCATCACCTACTCATCACTCACAACACCCAATCAAGTTCCGCCATGTCATCAACCATTTTTCCATCACTCACAACCTTTTTTAGTGGCAATGGTAATCACTCACAACACCCACAATAAACCCTCACACCCCTTCACATGTTCCATCACTCACAATCCATAACGAGTGAAAAACTTCATGGACATTTTCCATCACTCGTTGAAGAATTGAGTGGCGGTGGGCAGTGGCGAAGCTTGAAAAAAATGTTCGGGGGGTGGAAGGTACCGGACCTAAAAAAAATTCTATGTTTGGGTCGGATGTCGGTGATTCGATTCGGGTCGGGTCGGATCGGGTCAAATATTAATATCAAATAAAATACGTTCTCAAACATTAAAACGTAAACATTGTTTAACAAACAATTGAACAAAGACACGGACACATTAAAAAGAAGAGGAAGGTTAGGTGGGTACCCGGTGGCCGGTTCTCCTGGATGAAGAATTATAGTTCTGCTCGTCTTCCTTTAAGATTTTTGAATTCGTCAATTATGGACTCCGAATCAAAGCTCTCAGCAATCTCCTTTTCTATGTAAATCACCATACTGTTTGCTAGATACTGATCTGACATCTTATTGCGAAGTCGAGTCTTAAATATTTTCATCGCTGAAAATCCTCTTTCCGTTGTTGCAGTCGAAACTGGAAGCGTCAAGATTAGCCGACACACTTTTTCAACCAATTTGTACGTGTTATTTTTCTGACATTGCACAAGAGTTTTGCAAAGATCAGAAAGAGTTGATACCTCACTTAGCTTGGGATTATTTTTTCTTTCAACTTGAAAATTATCCAATTGACCACGTAATAGATTCCTTTCTTTCTCTGTAAAATCGTTAGGATAATACTTCTCAACAAGAAGAACAATCTGATCAATATTAATCTTTTTTGAACATAAAGACGCACTAAGAGATAACAACTCTGTCGCTTGCTCATTGAATCTACTATTCAGCTCATGTAGTTGTTTGTCCAATGTCTCTGTAAACAAATCTACCCGGTAATAATGTTCAAATGTAACATGAAGATCTTTTTTACGAGGCCGATACCGAGTAGAAGTATATGGAGAACTCATATCAGGCATATCTATGTCATGCCTTTCACAAAATCATGGTTACAGCCTAATTAACCATCAACAAGGCATTTCCTTTTTCTAATATCTAGCATGGTTATAGCCTAATTTCACCCCTAAATCCCTAATTTCAACAAGTTTATGGCAAAAAATCGGTCCAATTTCATCCCTAATTTAAACCTAAATCACATAAATTAAGCCCTAATTTAAACCTAAAGATAAAAAAAAACACATACCTCGTCTCCTCGAAGTCGATTAGTCGAACGAAGAAGACAGCCCACTGCCCACAGCCGCTGCGTTTTTTTCTTCTCTTCTCCTCGAGCTCCACTCTCCAGTTCGCAGCAACAGCAAGCTAAAGCAGTTTTTTTTTTCTTCTGTCCGATTAGCAGCAGCAACCAGCAAGCGATGTTTAAGTGTTTAACTAATGGGCTATTAAAGACTTCAAGTTATAATGGGCTAAGTTTGGGCTTTTAAGTAATGGACTAAGTTAGAATGGTTTTTTTTTTTGGGTTTTTTTGACTGGATAGCAGAAAGTCAGCAACATGTTTAACTAATAATTTTTTTTTTATAAAACAGGAGGGGTCGAAAACGTATATACCAAAAAAAAAAAAAATTAAACCGGGGGGTCCAAAAAAATATATACCTAATTTTTTTTTTAAACCGGGGGGGTGAATACATATAAACCTAAAAATTTCTATACGAAAAATAGATACGTAACACTACTTCGCAAAAAGTTCGGGGGGTTGGGCGCCCCCCCGGCCCCTCATATCCTGCGCCACTGGCGGTGGGTTGTTTGTTCCCACCACACGTGGAAGAAGGTTCTATCATGGACAAAAGGGCACCGCCCCCAGTCCCCTTAGTCTAGCAAGTTCTTATACTTTACTTGCTATAGATGATTATAGATCTAGGTGTTCTTTCTTTTTTTTAGAGGTAAAGTGTCTGCACTTTGCGTACCACATATGCAGACATCAGTAGAAGAAGAAGTGTACCAAACATCTACAGTTTTCAAGAAGAAAGCTGTTTTTTTTTTAACATATGTAGACTTCAAAAAAACTGGTGGTTGTGTACGGACGGTGGTGGTGAGTGGTGGTGGTGGTGGTGATTGACGGTGGTGGTGTTGGGCGGCGGTGGTGGTGTTTAAACCTCTGTAGACTTTAGAAGATTTTAGAACTGGTTGGGCCAAGTCTGCACCAAGAAGAGCTCGCGCATACGTTTTTTAATATAGACCAATATAAGGTGTATAGTCCAGCTGCCAGATATGATATGACATAATCAGTCTTTTTTTTTTTAAATTGAAAAGGCTATACGCCCAATACAAGGCTTGTTGAGTGTCTTCAAATAGGCAGCTTGGTTTATGTATAGTATGACCCTAAATTTATGGTTAAAACATGCTTATATTTTTAATCTTTATAATGTCCTTTTATTTTATATATTTTTCATCAAAATCTTTTCTACAACTAACTAACCACAACCCTATGACTTATGATTTTTCCCTTAGCGGCTACATATACAACAAAATTTTCCAAACCACCAAGTTATGCTTCCTTCGTATAGTCCATAGATTACCGAGAACTTTGACCCTAATACGGTCCTAACATCGATCTGGTAAGAGAGGATCTTCACCTCAACAAGATTCTCTAACCGTTGAATGAGGTTTTTGACCAATTTGGAGCCCAGTGACTCAGTGAGGACACTGGACATGTGTATGACACTCAATCAAGAAAGCTCAAAAAAGACAAATGGGAATGGATATTGAAGAGCCAAAGAATCGAGTTTAGGCCGGAGCCTGTAATCGAGGGTTTGGATCTTATACAAGAGCTGGAGAATCGTCCTGCAAAACAGAAAACCGTTAGGCTCGCCGCAGAGATGGGAGGGCCCCTCTGCGACCACCCTCCGGCGTGAGGATAAGTATTGGTAGAGAGAGAAAATAAGGACGAAGGTTCAGAAAATCGTACTTGGCTTTGTACTTGATGGGGTATTTATAATGGTCAACTGAGATGACATCATTCGTCCAAACGCACTTGAGTGGAGGTTCGTCCTCGGAGTTATGGGGGAACGAACATCTTAAGAATGTCCGTTCAGGTATAGTCCGGTCCGGTCCAAAGGATCGTATCCGGCCTCGGATATGTATCTTCAAGTCCCCCAGTTTGTTAAGTTCTGTAAGGGACTTAACAAAATGTTTGCATAAGTTATTTCGTCCGAATGACGTGTTGTCGTAAGAGTGGTTCTGGTCGAGTGACGTGGCGCGATCTGAATGGTGCTAACGTGGCGTAGGTGACTCAAGTAACTTGACCGTCAGTCACCCATGTGTGACGGTTACGAAACCCCGTGTTGGGAACCGTGAACGCCTGTTGAGGTGATGGTTCGATTTGACCATCCTTAACCGACTTAATCTTCCTATAAAAGCTGTTTTCACTTTTCACCATTTCATTTTTACCCTTTTTATCTCATATTCTTCTCTTGCTTGTTACCCTCTTTGTTCTATTGTCTTCTTCTTTTAAAAAGGTGTGTTCCCTTTCTATTTGGTTTTTCTGTATTATGGCTCCGGGTAAGGATAACCTATCGGAGAGTGTGAGCATTCTTACCCAACGACAGTTGGATAAGTTTGTTCGAGAGTACCAGATTCCCTTAGATTTCCGTCCGACCCTTCATTCTAAAGATGAAACCATATACCCCTTTCGACAGGGAAAGTTCCCCTTTTATACCCGTGTCTGTAATTTTGCGAACTATCGAGTCCCCTTCTCAAGGTTTTTAATTAGGGTAATTCAGTTTTTTCGGGTTCATATTTGTCAAGTTAACCCGTTCGGTCTTAGTCGAGTGAGCCACTTTGAAATTTCATGTAGGGCCCATAATCATAGGCCGGACTTAAACGTCTTCCGGTATTTTTATGAGTTTATCTCTGCCGGGGACTGGTATACTTTTGCTCACCGAAAGGTTATTCCTCCCCCCTCCGGAGAGGAACGGTCCAGTTTAAAAAATTGGAAAGACAATTTTTTCTGGCTAGACGATCGTTGTCTTCCGGAGGATATGGCGTGGAGGTTCAAGGATCAGACTATGTCCTTCGACCTGGGAGATGATTTCGTTTCTAATAAGGAACTAGCTCGTGCCTTGATTGATCATAGATCCCCGATCTGTCCCCTCCCTGAGCATTTTCTTTTGTTGGGTCGTGTCTGTTTTTCTTGGGGCTAAGAGGATAGGGATTGACCGGTCATTCGTATGAAGCGAGGACGTAAGTTTTCGGCCCTATACCTCCCCCTTCGATGCTTTTTCTTCCCCTATTTTGCTAACTTGTCTTTATTCTGAAAATGCAGGAGTTGAAATGTCTCTCAGGGACGCTCTTAAGGTTCCAAATTTCAACGTTCTTGACTTTGATTTTGACGATCAGGGCGAAGGTGAGGTTCCTTTGATGGAGCAAGTGGCTTATGCAGCCCAAGAGATTCGTCCCCTAGTTACCCAAGATGCATCCGAACCATCTGCAGCTGAAGCTACTTCTTCTATTTCGACACCCACAAAGGATGCGGCTGGTTCTTCTGGATCTCAAGCTGGAAAGAAGTCTATTTTAGATGATGTGGACGATGATCCGGAGATACGTAATTGGGATGAAGCCCTACAGTATCGTCCTTCTTCTGTTTCTTTGAAGAGTAAAGGTGCCATGCCTGATGCCGATCAGAAAAGTCCAGTTCGCAAAAGGAAGAATGAACCTTTACAAATTCGTGCCTCCGATCCTCTCCCTATGCCGAGGTCGAAGAAAAATAAAAAAGGTTCTTCCCACTCTGGTAGTGATGTGATGGTCGAGTTGGATGAGCACCTTACTGATGGTAAATTTTCTAGGTAAGAAGCCGCACGAGCTCGATCTGCACCAACTCCTACCTTTTCTGGTGGCTTCCTGCCTGTCAATGAAGTGGAAAGTATGGAGGTGAAGAACCCAGAAACTACGAGCAAGAGAGATGAAAAAACTCATGGTGATCCAAAGGTGGTGACTTTTTCAGGTACGACTTTGGGTTCATCCTTGGGTCCGGACCGTTTTATTGATGATGAGGAAGACCAAGTGTCCTCTCTTCCTCCATCTTGGTTCGGACCTGAGTTGATGTCCTTTTTTCGATATGCAGATGTGTTCTCGGATGACATGGAGATTGATCCGGCAACGGCTGAGGAGAATTTTGTTCCGGATTGGGATATCCGGAATAAAGATTCGGTGATGATTGAGCTTGTTGCAAGGACTCTTCTTTTTAACATCAGTACTCCGTTAGATCATGCCAGGAGTCGAAAGATGAAAAGTCAAGATCTGGGTGCCATGGTTCTGTCTAATCAAGCCCAATCTAATATTTTTGTGACGGAGCTTTACCGAAGGTGGGTTGAAGCGGAGTCGGTGAGGGAGAATTTAGAGAAGGAGACCCTCTCTTTGAAACGCAAGATTCAGAGGACTCCGGATGTTGAGAAAAAGATTGCCCAACTCACCCAAGATCTTCAAACCCAACAGGAGAAAGTTAAGTCCTTGACTACCCAGAATCAATCATCCCAAGCTGCTGCTGCATCCGCGGCGGAAGATCGGGATAGAATATCGGCAGAATTGAAAGTCTTCGCGGAATCTTTAAAGAAGAAGGATGAGGAGCACAAGGCGGTTTTGGCGAAGATGGAAGAGTCTTTCACGAACGCTCGTCTAGCTTATGCGAATATGATGGCTGGTACGTACCTTATTTGATCTAGTTCCTTTCATTTTGTTATCCTTTTCTAACACTATGGTCAGAGCGGGATGCACTTAAAACAGGAGAGGCCGATTTAAAGGCTCAGATTGAAGAGATGAAAGGGCACGAAGAAGAGATCAAGGTGGAGAATGCCACTTTAAAGGCTAAGGTGGAGGACCTTCAGGCAACCAAGACTTGGCTACTTTCGGAAGGAGCGAAACTTCTTGCCAAGAACATTCATAAAGGTCCAGAGATGACTGCTGCTGTTGCCGCCGTTAATAATGCGATGAGCGCCATGGGTGTCACCTCAGGTCTTCAAAACGGGTATATCCATGCTTTGAAGAAAAAGACTCCGTATGCCGAAGTTCCACTGCTGAACCGTAATGCTGGCGAGGAGTTGAATGTAGTGGTTGCTTGCTTTGATTATCTTACTTTTCCGGTGATAGAAGATCTTCCGAAGCTGGTGAATGAACGACTTTCTAAGATCAAGGATGCTCTCTTTTTTGCGAGTGGAGAATCTTTAAAAGAATGAGGTGGACATGCCCGGTTCCTTGGGGTATGCACCTTGGAAAGTTTCTTAGTTTGTTTAACTATCTTGTTAGAAGGTGGACATATCCGGGGACTTGGGATATGCACCTTATTTTGATTCGGAACGAATGTAATGGTGTTTTTACCGTTCTTTGTGTATATGACAATTATCCTTAATATGTAAATGGCTTTGCATGGCTTCCGGTTATATTGATCCGGTTATTATTATTTTTGATGTAGCCACCTTGCTTTGCATGCGTCCATGCTTTTATGCTTACATTTTCTTTTTTAGAACGTTCTTTTTTATGTACGGATCCGGTTTATTTTACCTTTAGGATAATTTTTAGATGAAGGAAAAAATACGAACGATGCCAGTTCGTTCTTGCCTTTTAGGGCTAGTATCCCTGATTCGGCCGATGATAACTTTTGTGTTGCAACTTTTGTTAATGATAGAAATTTTGAGTATTCTATGTAATCAGTCTGGAGTATATACTCCGATTAACACATATTTGGTAAAAACATTAAGATAATCTGCGGGTAAAACCCTCCGCAGTTCATGGAAATATAAAATAGTTGTGCGGGCTATACCCTCCTCATTACAAGGAAAATAAGAACGATGCGGGCCGTAGCCTTCGCATTACAGATTTATTTTGAAATATTCTAAAATTTTCAAAGGAAACATCGTTTTAGGTGCATTCCATTCCAAGTACGTGGAACGGGAGTACCATCCATTCTGCTGAGTGTGTAAGCACCATCTTTTCCAGCAGTTTCAATTTGATAAGGGCCTTCCCACTTCGGAGCCATCTTTCCCGTACCTTCGGCCAGGCTTGCCTCATTGCTTCGCATAACGTAATCTCCAACCTTGAACCGGACCTCCTTTACTTTTGAGTTGTAATGCTTTTCAAACTCTTTTTTGTACTTTGCTTCTCGGATAGCCGCAAGTTCTCTTCTTTCTTCGGCCAGGTCGAGGTTCAGGCGGAGTTCTTGTTCGTTCACTTCTTGATTTTGCCGCATGCGGGGGTAGGTATGCCTACTTCGGCGGGGATGACTGCCTCCGTACCATACGTTAAACTGAAAGGAGTCTCCCTTGTGCTTGTTTTTGGCATCGTCCGGTGAGCCCACAGGACGTGCGGAAGTTCATCTACTCAAGAGACGCCCTCTTTACCCAGACGCTTTTTTATGCCCTCCACAATGCTGCGGTTGGCTCTTTCTACCTGTCCATTGGCCTGGGGATGGGCAACCGAAGCGAAATTTTGTTCAATGTGCATTCTTTCACACCAGGTTTTGAATGGTTTTTCTGCGAACTGCTTCCCGTTGTCACTGACGATGTAGAGCGGCATTCCGTATCTACATACTATATTTTCCCAGACGAACCTCAGTACTTGATCCCCGGTGATAGTTCGGAGAGGTTTGGCTTCAATCCATTTTGTGAAGTAATCGGTGGCTACCAACAAGAACCTCTATCCTCCGGTGGAAACAGGGAAATGACCAACGGTGTCACTTCCCCACTTCTGAAACGGCCAAGCCGAAATTACAGGGACGAGGTTGTTTTTAGCTCGGTGGCTGATGGGGGCGTGTCGCTGACAATCTTCATATGCTTGCAATTCATCAACGGCACTCTGATGCTGCTTGGCCAGAAGTACCCAGCGTTCATAGCTTTCGCCACAACCATCGTCGGCCCGGAGTGGATGCCACATATCCCCCAGTGGATTTCTCTTATAACATAGCTGGCCTCCTCCGGAGTCAGACACTTTAGGAGCGGACCTAAAAAGGTCTTTCGATAAAGTTTTCCGTCGTGAACCTGATATTGTAGTGCTTTTACCTTCATCTTCCGTGCTTGGGCTTTTTCCTCTGGAAGCGTGCCGTCTTTCAGATAGTCTAAGATTGGAGTCATCCATGATCTTTCCTGTACGGAGATTGACATTACGGACTCCATTTGATGGATGGTCGGGGCTTGCAAGGTTTCGACCAGCACTTTTTTGGACAAATGACAAAATGCTACGGACGCAAGCTTGCTTAGAGCATCCGCCTTTTTGTTCTTGCTCCGTGGTATGTGAACTACTTTGTAAGAGTCGAATGAGGAGATTAAACTGTTAACTTGACTTAGATACAGGATCATGTTTTCTTCTCGTGTTTCGTACTCTCCGCTGACCTGGTTGGCGACTAGTAATGAATCAACATGAGCCAGAACGGAGGTTGCGCCAGCCTTAGCTGCGGTTTGGAGTCCTGCGAGAAGGGCTTCATACTCTGCTTCATTGTTTGAAGTTTTAAACTCGAAACGCAGGGCATAAGTATATTCTATTCCTTCCGGATCTATCAAAATTAAACCGGCTCCCGACCCTTCTTTACTGGAGGCTCCGTCAGTATACAGGTTCCATACCCTTGGGAGAGTGGACTTTTCTTTGGTGCTTTCTCCGGTCGGTACCTCTGTAAGAAAATCTGCCACAGCTTGACCTTTTACCGGACCTCTAGTTCGGTAGGTAACATCGAAAGCGCTAAGTTCGATTGCCCATTTGGTGAGGCATCCGGAAACCTCCGACTTTTTGAGGATTTGCTGGATTTGAAGGTCAGTCTGAACTTCTATATTGAAAGCCTGAAAACATCTTCGGAGCCGTCTGGATGCATGTACTAACGCGAGTGCCAATTTCTCTATCATCGGGTACCGAGTTTCATAATCTTTTAGGATGCGGCTTACATAGTAAACCAGTATTTATGCTTGGTTTCGGTGTACCACAAGTACCGCACTGATGGCGAAATGGGAAGCAGAGAGATACACAGTGACGGTTTCTCCGGTAATTGGGGCAGTTAACATGGGCAAGGACCCAAGACAAACTTTTAACTCCTGAAATGCTGAATCGGCCTCCGTCGTCCATTCTATCTGACCCTTTCCAGTATGTTTTTTCAATACGTTCATGAAGGGGATGGTCCGGTCAGCTGCCTTGGAGACAAAACGGTGAAGAGCCACTAGCTTACCATTCAGTGATTGGATTTCTTTTACTGTTTTCGGAGGCTGCATGGAAATCACGGCTCGAATCTTGTCCGAATGTGCCTGCATTCCGGACTGAGTTATCCATACGCCCAAAAACTTCCCTTCTTCTAAACCGAAAGAACATTTTTTAGGATTTAACTTGAGGTTGATACTCCGAAGCCGGGTGAAGGTTTCGAGTATATCATCGATCATGTTATCTTCAGCTTCACTCTTGATGACCAGATCATCTACGTAAATTTCCAAGTTCCTTCCGATCTGATCCTTGAATGCTTTATCCATCAACCTCTGGTACGTAGCTCCGGCGTTCTTTAGTCCGAACGGCATTTTAGTATAACAGAAGAGACCTTCATTTGTTACGAACGCCGTCTTGTCCTCATCTTCCAAAGCCATCTGTATTTGGTGGTAACCTTTATATGCGTCCAAGAAGCATTTAAGGCGAAAGCTGGAAAGAGAATCAATTTTCAAGTCGATCTCCGGTAGAGGGTAGCAGTCCTTCGGACATGCATTGTTCAGGTCAGAAAAATCAACGCACATTCTCCAAGTTTTGTCTTTCTTTGTTACCATCACCGGGTTGGAGACCCGTGTTAGATACCGCACTTCCCTGATAATTCTGGCGCTTAACAGCTTTCGTACGTCTTCGGAGATGGCTTTGTGACGAGCTGTAGCCATGTTTCTTTTTCTTTGAGCGACCGGTTTTGCCGAATGTGACACTTTCAACTTGTGCTCGGCCAAACATCGAGGGACTCCGACCATGTCAGAAGTTTGCCAAGCAAATACATCAAGGGAGCTGGACAAAAGTTTCCATAGCCGTTTTTTGGTAAGTTCAGGGAGCTGGGCCCCAATCGCAATTTTTTGCTCCGAAAAATGTGAGTGAATAGCCCATTCCTCTGTAAGGAGGGTCAGAGGTTGCACATTACCCTCGCTTTGCCGTATTTCAGCTACGCACATGGTTGATTCGGAGTGTAAAGTTGCTACTCCTGCTTCGGTGGGAAATTTTAATGACCCATGAATGGTAGAGCTAATAATACCGAAAGTGCACATCCCTGGTCTTCCTAGTATGACGTTGTGGATGGACCTTGCTCCCACTACCAGGTATGTTAAGTTGACGGTTCTGACCAGGCTTCCGGTACCCAACGTTGTTGGTAGAGTGATTTGCCCAATCGGCTGGACCACCTCTCCGGAGAAACTCACCAACGACATAGATACTTGTATCAGTTTTGCTTTGGTTTGCGGGGCCAATTGTTGGAAACACTGTTGATACATAATTTCAGTGGCACTTCCACTATCGACATAGATCCGTCGGATCTTGTGCCCTGCGATCACCACAGATACTATGATCGGTCCATCTTTGATTTCTCTGGAAGTGATTGGGGGGAAGGCGATTGGCTGTTGCATCCAAGCGGCCATATGATGATTGGTCCGCTTTACCAAATGCGACAGCTTACCGGATCGAACTGCTTTTTCTATTTCTTGCTTTAGAGACCAACAATCGTCTGTATTGTGGCCTCACGCATGATGGTAATCACAATATTTTTTGAAGTTCTTATCACCTGGATTCCGGAGCTTTGGTGGGGCGGGAAAATTTGCTCCTTCAGCACTGAGAATTTCATTAGAAGTTTTGGAGAGGTCTGATAGGTTATAGAAACGAGATCCGGAACTCCTTCCGCGTTGAGGTCGATCATTTCTGCTGTAAGGATGGGATCGTCCTCTATTTTCGGAGGGAGTTTTATCAAATACGGAACCACCATTTTTCTTCCAGGAGGACATTTTTTGATCTGACTCCGGGGCTGAATTGCATGCGTTTTTTCCTCGAGCGAAAGCTCTGGCTCGCTCCATGAGTACTTCCATCGTCTTCGGGAGGTTTTCGTGTAACTTTTCGACCAACTGGTTATTCCAGACACCGTGACAGAATCCGGAGATCCTTAATTGGTCCACGACCCCACTAATCTGCATACTTTCTCGATTGAACCGATCAATGAAACTATCCAAAGATTCGCCATCTTTCCTTCGGATGTTGTGTACTTCGGTAATTTCTTTGGAATAGTGCCTTTGCTGGCTGAAGTTCTGAAGGAACAACCTTCGGAAATCTTCGAAATCATTGATTTCTCCTTCATTTAGAGCGTCGAACCATACTCGTGCTGCCCCTGTTAATGTTTGCGCGAACATAAAACACTAAGCGGGCATCGGCAATTTCTCAACTCGTGCGGCCCCATCGAAATCAAACATGTGATCATCCGGATCAGTGGTACCGTCGTATTTCTTTACCGTGGTTGGCATTTTGTGCTTCGGAGGGAGCTTGGCATGTGTGATGCGAGCACTGAATTTGGACTTAGCCGTCATGGAAACCGGATGATAAGGTTTGGTGAGCTCCGGATCATTGACTATTTCTGTTTGAGTTTCATTTCGCGTTGTCATTGCTGGAGATGGTCCGGAGGATCCCTGCACGTATTTACTATAAGTTTCCGAAGTAACAACGGTGGAGAAAGTAGGAGAGGTGAAAATTGTAGGACCCGTAGTCCTTACCGGTGTTTCATCGTGGAAGAGCCTGGTTCGTAAACCGAGGATCTCTTCATCCCTAGTCTGCTGGGCTTTTAATCTTCGTAGAAGACTTGCGTTTTTGGAAAGGAATTCTGCATCGAATTCTGATGTCTGTGAAGTGGGAATTAATATGAAAGGCAAAGTTGTTCCTGGTCCCGAGCTCAAAGGAGCCGAAACTGTGGAAACAATACTTGTTGGTGCTGTAGTTTGCGTACTAACAGATATGGATCCCGAATTCATAGAACCCGAGGCCGCCATAGATCAGTTCGTTGCTCAAGAAATTCACCAAGGTGAAGGACTGTGAGCTGTGAAATCGGATGGCGCCAATTGAAGAGCCAAAGAATCGAGTTTAGGCCGGAGCCTGTAATCGAGGGTTTGGATCTTATACAAGAGCTGGAGAATCGTCCTGCAAAATAGAAAACTGTTAGGCTCGCCGCAGAGATGGGAGGGCCCCTCTGCGACCACCCTCCGGCGTGAGGATAAGTATTGGTAGAGAGAGAAAGTAGAGAGAGAAAATAAGGACGAAGGTTCAGAAAATCGTACTTGGCTTTGTACTTGATGGGGTATTTATAATGGTCAACTGAGATGACATCATTCGTCCAGACGCACTTGAGTGGAGGTTCGAGTTATGGGGGAACGGACATCTTAAGAATGTCCGTTCAGGTATAGTCCGGTCCGGTCCAAAGGATCGTATCCGGCCTCGGATATGTATCTTCAGATATATGCAACGATACATAAAAGAAAGCACTTCAAATAACCAACCAGATTGGGCCAAGAAGCTACAAAACAACCAAACAACAAAACCATGTCCTAAGAAGCAACAAAATCTTGTGGTCAAAGTTCCACCAACAACAAACCATATGCTCTAGGTTTAAACCAAGTACATTTGAATTTCTTTTAACCAGAGGCCAGAATATTAATAATCCTTTCTTTAATAGTAAAAAAAACTATATATAAATAATGTCATATTTGATATTTCTTTAGTGACTAAGGCCACTGGGGGTGGGAGCGTCATAGCCATACATCACGCGTGAAAAAGTATAGAACACCGCCGCCACCTATTCCCATCACTCGTGAAACTTATAACGCGTGGAAAGTATCACGCGTTGAAGAATTGTTGAATGTATGTGCATGAGTTGTACATTGTGTATTAATACTTGTACATTGGAATCCCATCACTAGCGATGACCACCGCCACTAAAGAATGCTTGTGAGTGATAGAATAGTGGTTGCTGACATGGCGGAACATGATTGGATGTTTGTGAGTGATGGAATTTCATCACTAGTGACCCACCCCAGTGGCCTAATTGGCTGCATGATCATATTTATGTTGTATAAATATTATCCTAAACCATTTTTTGTTCAATTACTAGCCAAAGAAGTCTTCTTCAAGGTCAAAACCTTTGATTCGCCACAAACTATGGAAGGTATAGTCCAATAACAACCACCAAACCAATAAGTATGGCTCCGGAATCGAGCCATCTTGTCGCTAAAACCTTAAACATGTCATCATTAAAACACTTGGATGAAATTCATCTGAAATTCTTTAACACAATAAAACATAAATCTAGATAAAGTAAGAGAGCGTTTTTTTCCCATCGCCGGCGGCTCGACGAAGGCGGCAAGTTAGGGTTAGTGAGCGAGGTCCCTGGCTTGGGTTGACCTTTCTTCCTAACGCATCGTGCCGTGCATTCCATTCGCTTCCGGGATCGGGCGGCTTCTTGTCCTTTTCGTAGATTTTCTTGTGGTGACTCTTGGCCGGACCTTCTCCTTGGTGGCTTAGCGGGTCTGATATCGGTGCATCTATATTGCATAGCTCTGCTATCCGATTCGAATCCCGTTAACACACCGTAGCAGTTGTGTTTTGGTCGGAGTGTGTGTTCCTTTCTGTCCTTTTAACGTTCCGGAAAATGGGGTACCCACCATACCAAAGGAACTACAGGCCTCCACCCGTTGGAAGGCCGGTAATGACTTTTTACATTACCAATCTCCCAGAAGGGGTAACAAGGATGGGATTATGGAGAGCTTTTCAAACGTTCGGAGTAGTGAAGGATGCATATGTTGCTAGGAAGAGGGACTCTAGGGGGAACCATTTTGGGTTTATTCGCTATGAAGGAGTAGAGGATGTGATGGCAACTTTACGTGGCATGAACAAGGTAACGATCCATGAAGCAAAAGTGAGCGTTTCTGTGGCGAAGTTCGATAAAAATCACCGGTCTTTTCAGCAAAAAAACTATGTAAATCAACACAAAGGGCCATCGTTATTCAAGGGTAATCTGAATGCACAAAGGAAACCTGTCTTCGAGTATAAACCAGTAAACCAAGGGAGGTCGTTTTCAGATGTGGTCAAAGGTATTGGGGAGGAGCAGGTGAAAGACAACAAGACAGTCATGGTAGAAGACAGGATCGCTGTCTATCCGGATCATTGTATGATGAGGGCGGTGATTGTGGAACTAAAGGATATGTTAGCTTTCAAAGAAATAAGGAGGAAGTTGGATAGTTGGGGATATGGTGATTATCCTGTATCATATCTTGGAGGTCTGAAGTGTATGATTGTCTTCAAGGAGAAAGGCCAGGCGACGGAATTTATCAAAAATAATAATGTAGAAGAATGGAGTCAGATAGTAACATCGGCGGAACTTTGGAAAGGTCAGGATTTGAACTATGATCGGCTAGTATGGATCAGAGTAAGTGGGGTTCCTATTCACCTTAGGGACTGTAAGACGTATAACGCAGTTGGAGAATGTTATGGTAGAGTGGTCGGATCGTCGGATTTTTCGTGGAATGATACAGACAACTCAGACAGTGGGTGCTGGGTTGTCACGGAGTCAGGAAAGTTTATTGAAGATGAAGTGAAGTTGCAATGGTGTGAGAAAGATTATAGGGTGTGGGTAAGAGAAGAGCAGAATAAGTCGATAAAAATGGTGATTTCAGAATTATCGGTTGAAGGAAGATGTACGCCGGAGAAGACTTCGGGATCGGTGGCAGAACCGGCCGATGACTTGGAAGACGGAGAGGTCCGAAGCGGTGCTGGTGAAGGGGGGAATGCGAAGAATCAAAATTGGGGGAATGAACCGGTTACTCCCATGCACGAGGTGCATGGGGACCAGGAGAGAGAAACAATAAATATGGCGGCTGTGGGGGATGAACATAATGATGATGTTGGTGGGACCAGGCCAAAAAGACTGTCTGTAAATGAGAATCAAGATACAAATAAAGAGTTGGGCCCGGGCCCAAACACAAAATCTAGGAAGAGACCTCGCCGTAATAGGAGCCCACAATTTTCTAGCCCAGAAACAGACTTGAGGGAGGACACTCACCTGACCCATATCAGGAATCTAGAAAGGTCTTTTGACCTCAATAATGAAAGGATTCCAGAAGACTTTTCACAGGGGTACGATAATACAATGGGAAATAACAATCACAAAACAGGTGTCGTTGAAAGCGGGATTCCGCAGCCGGAAGGGGGCATGGAACACGGAGGAAGGAGTGGAGATCCGGATCTGGGAACAAATGTTGGTACCGGAAGTTCAGAGAAGGAAACAGAAAAAAGAGTGATGGATGAAACAGCAGATACAGTCATGATCGGTTCGATGCTTGGCTTCCAGCTACAAGGCTTCGAAAATCAGGTCAGCGAGGTAATTGTTGGTGAAAAAAAATGTGGTACAATGAATTTTATGTCAATTAATTTGAGGGGGGTCAGGGACCAAAGGAAGATAGATTGGGTTAGAGGTTTAAAAACATCCCATGGAGTACATTTTTTGGCTATCCAGGAAACAAAACTAGGGGGTATCACAGAATTTTATTTTAGTAAAATTTGGGGAAGGTCGAGATTCGAAATGGCATATGTGGATGCAGTGGGTAGGTCAGGTGGATTGGTTAGTTTGTGGGATCCGACTATATTCGATTGTAATGAAGTCATAAGAAGCCAGAGGTTCATTATTGTGCAAGGGAACTTAAAACACACTGGGGAATGGATGAATATAGTGAACATATATGCGTACAATGATCCGGCTGAGAGAAGATCGTTGTGGGAAGAGTTGGTCATACTAAAACAGTCTCTGCAGGGATTGTGGGTGTTTTGCGGGGATTTTAACGATGTTAGAGAACCGAATGAGAGACTAAATTAAGAATTTGTGCCTCTTAATGCAGCTTTCTTTAATGAATTCATTGAGTTGGCAGATTTGGTCGAGTATCATATGGGGGGTAGAAAGTTTACCTACCATACAGATAATGGCCTTCACAAAAGCAAGCTTGATAGATTTTTGGTGTGCAGGGAATTCCATAACAAATGGCCAAATGCCTCGGTTGTGGCACTTTCTAATGTGGTCTCGGATCATAGTCCGATTCTTTTATCAATTTTGGAACAAGATTTCGGGCCCAGTCCAACAAGGATTTTCAACTCGTGGTTGGTGATGCCAGGAATGATGGACTTTGTTAAGCAAGCCTTGGGTAATTTTGTTTTCGAAGGACCGGCAGATTTAGGTCTTGCCGTAAAATTGAAGTGGATAAAATTTAGATTAAAAGAACGGGTCAATGCGATAAAGATGGAAAGGGAGGCGGATTATAAGCAAAAAATGGAGTTGTTAGAGACTTTGGAGTTACAGGCTGAGGAAAGGGTCTTATCACCAAATGAGCTCACTACGAGAGCTGAGTGCAAAAAGGCAATCATGGAAATGGATCGAGTAAAAATCATGGATCTGAAGCAGAAGTCGCGGGTAAAGTGGGCAGTGGAGGGGGATGAGAATTCTTCCTACTTTCACAGTATTGTAAATTCGAACCAAAGTTCTAACAGGATCAATGGCCTCATGATAGATGGTGTATGGGTGACGGCTCCTTCTCTCATTAAGGATTCCATCTGTTCTTTTTTCGCTCAAAAATTCCAGGAACCTTCCTCATCTAGACCGGGGCTCTCATGCCCAAACTTGAAGCATATATCAGAAAGCAAGGCGGAGATTCTAGTAGCACCTTTTACGCTTGAGGAGATCAAGAATGCAGTCTGGGATTGTGAAGGGGATAAAGCTCCGGGGCCGGATGGGATTAATTTCAGGTTCATAAGGAAGTGTTGGGAGTCTTTACAGGCTGATTTTGTTAAGGTTTTTGAAGAATTCAGGACATATGGAACTATCTCTTTGGGATGCACATCCTCGTTCATTGCACTAATTCCAAAGTGTGGAGATCCGGATGGGATGGGGGACTATAGACCTATTAGTCTAGTCGGGTGCATAAACAAAGTGGTGTCGAAAGCATTGGCGAATCGACTCAAGCTTGTAATTGACAATCTCATATCGGAGGAACAGGCCGCATTCATTGCCGGAAGAAGCATCTTGGATGGCCCGCTGATTTTGAATGAACTTCTTCCTTGGATGAAACAAAAAAATAAGGAGGGGTTTATTTTTAAAGCGGATATGGAAAAAGCCTATGATTCACTAAACTGGAGGTTCCTCGAATCCATTATGGAGCAAATGTTGTTTCCATCGACGTTTATTAAATGGATCATGGCTACTGTTAATTGCGCAAGAGCTTCTGTTCTTGTAAACGGGTCACCAACACAAGAATTTACATGTTACAGGGGATTGAGGCAGGGATACCCGTTATCGCCTTTTCTGTTCATTATAGCTATGGAGGCACTCACGGGAGTTATGAAGATGGCATGCAACCTCGGCATATATGAAGGTGTTCGTTTGTCCAATCAAGGTTCGGCTATATCACATTTTATGTATGCTGATGATGTGATTTTCTTGGGAAATTGGTCATCAACTTGTGTGCTCAACCTCACAAGAATACTAAGATGTTTTTATTTAGCATCTAGTCTTCGTGTGAATTTGGTAAAAAGCAGCTTTTTTGGGGTAAATGTGGGGAACGATAGTGTACAAGATGTGGCAAATTTACTGGGTTGTAGGGTAGGATGTTTGCCTTTCAAGCACTTGGGGCTTCAAGTGGGGGCAAATATGAACTTGGTGAAACATTGGCAGCCGGTAGTCGAAGTTTTTAAAAAAAGACTTGCGTTATGGAAGGCGAAAACATTATCGTTTGCGGGTAGGCTGACGTTAATAATGTCGGTGCTAAACGCTCTCCCAACGTACTATTTTTCACTATATAAAGCTCCATCCGGGGTTATTGACCAATTGGAACGACTGAGGAGGGAGTTTTTGTGGGGGATAACACCTGAAAAAAAGAAGTTGTGCCTGATAGCATGGAATAATATAATTACTCCAAAAGAATTGGGAGGGTTGGGGTTGGGTTCTCTCAAAGACGCTAACCTCGCTATGCTTGCAAAATGGTGGTGGAGGTTTAAAACAGAGCCAGACAGTCTGTGGAGGAAAGTCATTTGGGGTATTCATCACAGTGAGAGAGCTTGGAATCCAATCCCGAGAAAGTTGTCGATATCGGGCCCGTGGAAACAAGTCTTCAATGTGTCAAAAGATATGATGGTATATGGGTTGAATCTACAGGAGTGTTTTCGGGCAATACTCGGGATCGGTGAATCGGTTTTATTCTGGAAGGAACGTTGGTTAGAAGGGGGGACGTTGCAAGACAGGTTTCCAGGTTTGTACAGTTTAGAAGGATCCAAGAACGTAGTGGTGGCTGATCACATAAAGATGGTGAATGGGGCGGTGGCACTGAATTTTAGCTGGGTTAGGCAGCCTGAATCGCCAGAGGAAATGGCAGCACTACAGGACCTATCACAACTAATGCTTTCGGCTGTGGGTGGTCATGGAGGGGACCGGTGGAGGTGGGAGCTTGACAATTCAAGTTCGTTCTCTGTTAAAAGCCTGAAAAATTGGCTGCAATGTTCCAGGTTTAGCGATATTGGGAATGAATTCGTTTGGAATAATTGGCTGCCATTAAAAGTAAATTTCTTCGCGTGGAGATTATCGTTGGAACGGCTGCCTACATTGGACGCACTGGCGAGAAGAAATGTATGGTCGGGTCAAACCGTATGTAGAGTGTGTAATCAGCTGGAAGAAAACGTGGACCACCTCTTCATCGGATGTGAATCGGCACAAATGGTTTGGAATTTTGTATCAATGTGGTGCAAGGTTTCAAATATTTATGCTTTCCGGGTAAAAGACTTGCTGAACTGGCTCAAAAATGTTAGTGGAAATTTGAGATGGAGAAAATTAATATACGCGGTAATGCAAGTCGCCCTTTGGGTTATGTGGCAGAGTCGGAATAAGCTCATTTTCCAGGAAAAAGAAATACGTGTGGATTGGATGACGGAAGAAATAAAACAATTGGGTTTTCTATGGATTGGAAGTCGTTCGAATTTGAAGGATATAACGTGGGAGGAATGGTGTAATTTTGATGTTTCTAGAAAATGCTAGTTTGACAGTTAGATTAATGATTGGTATGTAACTGATGTATGTTCTGGCGTGTATCCTTGGTGTGGGCTAACTATTGTTGGCCCTTGATATCTAATAAAAAAAATTTTGTTGGCCGTTCAAAAAAAAATTAAAACACTTGGATGGCTACATAAGACAACAAAACATCAATAAAAACAACCATACGACCATGCGTAGTGGTTAGCTCAATAATGCCCCTACCATGGGGCGTTTTCTGCCATGTGGCAGTCCAGTCAGCATGGGGGATTATTGGGCGTTATTGCAAAAGTGCCGTAGTGAGAATAATGTCCAATAACGCCCATTCCAATCATTACACAATTATTTTTTTTAATTAAAAACTTAAAATACTTTATTAAATTAAAAAAAAAAATACAATACTAGAAATAAAAAACCTATTCAAAAGTAAAAAAATCTAATTAAAACTTTAGGGACTGAAATGCAAAACTAATTAAAAAAATTACATGAATCCTCCACTTGTGGTGGAGTGGTGGAAAGGATTTGGTTTTCCTTGGATGGCCAAGTTCGATCCCCACACCCATCACATTTGGGGGAATGGCAATGAACGGGTGGAGGGCCAGTTGGTTCGAAACCCGGGAGCCACCCCGAGTTTTCTATTACAGTGCATTTATTCCAGAGAGTCCCCGACTCTTGTGGAGGGTGCAACTACACGCTCCCGGTTAATCGGGTGGGCAGTGGGCTGGAAATTTTCTCGGGGAACGCCTTAGCCAAACTCTGATGCACCAAGCGTGGGCCCGGTTAAGACAACATAGCCTTGGATGCCGGAGTGGGGCGGAGGGGCCTACCCGAGTTATAGGGTAGGTGCGATCTCTATCGCCTGTTGTAGAAATATCGCCGTTCAAAAAAAAATTAAAAAAATTACATTTCCAAAATTTAATTAAAACTTTAGGGACTGAAATGCAAAATCCTTTTTTAAAGACTAATCAAAATGCAGGGACTAAAATGAAAAAGCTTCTTCTTCTTTCTTTCACCCACAAGAACAACCTGCAACTTTTTTTTTAAACCACCTTCAATTAAAACTAACTAAAACTAATTTCCTTTTTTTTTAATTAAAACTAAGTATACACACATGACAAGGTTCAATTGGGCAAAGAATTAGAGTTCCGGCGTTTTTCAAATCACGCCAATCGAATTTTTTTCCCCAAAAACGCCCGATAATGCCGGTATGTAATGGGATAGGGGCGTGATTCGGCTTTTTTTTTAATTTAAAAAAAAAACGCCCCACTACACATGGTCTAACCCAGCTTCAAATCTTTCACTTGTATGGTCAAATAACAATCGTTTACCTATTTAACCCCTTGAATATCTATCTGAACACGGCGATTAGCCATTATCGAAATATGCTCTTATTTATATGGGCATATGTAACAATATAAGACGAAATATGCTCTTATTTATATGGGCATATGTAGCAATATAAGATTAAATTTTGAATCAACATGAAAATGATATATACAAAGCCAATATTCTGTTTCTTAATCAAAGTCTCAAGATAAGTTGGGTTGATTTTGAAGCGGCTTGACCAAGAAAAAAAAAGCCATAGAAAATGGGCCTGAATATTAAAAAAATCTGAAAAAGAAAAGAAGTTATATTGATTCAATCGCATTCAAACTAAATGCTATTGAACACTCTAACCATATATTATCTTTTGCTTTAGTCATGCAAGTTTAGGTAAGGGTCGTTTTTGAAAACGTACCATGTCACTCATTTTTAGTATAATATATTACATGAAAAATCAAGTAACTACATACCTAACTCCATCTTGTCACGAATTAATGTTTCATTTAAGGCATTCGTTTTCTATGAGGTTAAAGTCTCACCTAAGACATAGATGTTCAATTGACACCTTAAACTCTTACAGAAGGTATTTTAAATAGCCAACCAAATTGGGCCCAAGAAGGCTAAGAAAACTACAAACCATGTGGTCAAAGTTCCAACCAATAACAAACCATGTGGTCAAAGTTCCAGCCAACTACAAGTCTACAAACCATGTGACCATAGTTCAAACCAACAACAAACCATATGCTAAAGGTTTAAACCATGTGCATTTAAATTTCTTTAGCCCAGAACATTAATAATCTTTTCATTAATTGTAATAAAAAAACTAGTATAAGTTAAATAAAATAAATAAATAAATATATAAATAGGCCCATTTCTTTAATGGCTACATGATTATATTTATAAATTATATAAATATTATCCTAAACCATATCTTGTGTTCAATTAGTAGCCAAAGAAGTCTTCTTCAAAACCTTTGAAAGGCCGCGGACGGTTGAAGGTGTAGTCCGGCAACACCCACCGATAAGTTTAGCTCCTGAATCGCGCCACCTTGTCGCTAACACCTTAAACTTGTCGTCGTTAAAACACTTGGATGGCTACATAAGACAACAAAACATCATCAAAAAGACAAAAAAAAAAAAAAACAAACATAAATAGCTTCAAACTTCTCAATTTTAATAAAAATAACTCACCATCCATTTTTTCGCAATCCCATCCCAAATTTCACCGCTATTCGGATAAACAACAATCACTTTTTCGGTTAACTCCTTAAACTTCTGAACAAGGCTATGAACAAACTGCGGCGGTGCACAGTTTATCCCGACAGCTGCGATTCTGCGGCTGGTGTTAATAACTTCAAGGCAATCCGCGAAACTCTCTCCAGAAGGAGCATTTACACCGTCTACCGAACTGTAACAAATCCAAGACGGGATTTGAACGTTTTCTTCTTCGAGTAATTCCACTATAGCCTGTTAGATTATCAACTTTAGGATCATGAATTTTCACAAATATTTCAAGAAATTGTAAGGGAAATGAGACAAATGATTACTTGTGTCTCAAGCTTATTTGGAATGGTTTCGAAAGCTAGCAGATCAGGACCGGCCGCAACAAGAACTTGCAGTCTTCGTCTATGAAAGTCTTTGAGTTTGTTCATATCCACATTTTCTCCATAATTCCCACTGAAACAAAAAACATATTAGAAATATTTTTAAAAATATTTTTAAAAATATAAATGAGTATGAGACTTTGCTTATTATCTTGTTTACCTGTATTCTGAGCCATCAGCAAGATATGCACCATAGCTTCCAATAGAGGCTGCAACTAGAGCCCGATTGTACGTATGATCATCGATTTTGTTCACGCTTTCCCAGAAAACATCGCGAGCGGCCGTCGCGAGTTTCACGCTCTTTTCTAGTAGTTTTTCCGCTTGTTCAAGGGACAGTCCTCTGGATATGAAACCAGGAAGAGTAGCCTGGAATTGACATAAGATAATTAATATATTGTATGTAATATACACAAGAGATAATTACAATAAATCGTAACTAATATATTATATTACAAATTCGATTTCATTTGAATACATAATTTTTTTTTAACCAAACCAAATATTCAGAAATTTAATTGATGTGAAATGCACACACACCTGATAAGAAGAAGTGACAATTATATCAGCACCAGCTTCCAAATACTCCAAATGAACCTGCATTTTCAAATCCATACATTCAAATTAATATTGTCAATTACACGCATGCAGTGGCGGATCAAGGGGTGTTTTGGGGGTTCCCGGAACCCCCTCGGTTTGGAAAAAAATGAAAAAAATAGTGGAAATTTTATATGATTAAAAAAAAATAGTGAGAATTAGTGAAAATCTAACAAAAAGAACCCGGTAGAAAAAATTGATGGATCCGTCACTGCACGAATAAATAAATAAATAAATATAACGCACAAATGTACGTTACCTTAGAGATAAGGTGTGGGTTATTAATCAAGCAAAGCGCGCTCCACAGCGGGT
This sequence comes from Helianthus tuberosus, assembly GCA_030545235.1. Lineage (NCBI taxonomy): Eukaryota > Viridiplantae > Streptophyta > Magnoliopsida > Asterales > Asteraceae > Helianthus > Helianthus tuberosus. The sequence goes on from CM060448.1 coordinate 2,408,583, forward strand.
CCTTAATGGACGCGCCGTGGAGCTCAAGCTGTGTGGCAAAGCCGCCGTCAATGACAGCGCAGCCACCGGCTTTTTCTATGAAATCTTCCAACAAACTGGGGCTGTTGTCATTGTTTGTAGGCTCAAACAAGACACCCATTGTTGTGAAAGTTTATGAGTTCGAGTTGAAATGGTGTAACTGGTTGATTATATATAGGATTTAGGATTAATGTGGTGTGTTATAGAAGCAAGAAACAGGGTGTCATTCCTTAAAGGAATGAATGAGGTGTATTTAAAGGCGTTGATAGCGGAGGTGGCACCGCCGCACCGGCTGTATGAAGACGCGTATTTTAGGTAGATTCTTACTTGACTTCCACTTTGCCCTGTTTTTATATTCTATACTTATATTTCCTGTTTTTTTCAAAGTTACGACTACGAGCCGGCTTCAAACAAACAAAGGTATTTGTTAAAGACTCAATATTTATTTTACCTTTTCTAGGCGTGTTCAAGGTGACACCCGGATTTATCATGTAATATTGTTTTATCTGACGTTGACAGAATGCTGACTGGGTAGTGGATAAATCTCCGCTAAAACCACCTGACCCTATTGTGGTCCAGGCAGGGCTGGCAATTGGGTACCTGTTAAGACACGATTAGACCTGTCTGACTGAAAAATACACCCTTTGACTTTTTTAATTTTTAAAATAATCAAAATTACAATGTTAGGATCTATCATTTATTCATCTTTGTACATAAAACTGTTTTATAAACATGAGGTAGAAAGTAGTTAAACGAGTCGTAATCGTATTTGAAACTTATGTTGTGCGCGCCGTCAGAAACCTGTTAAACCTGTTAAGACACGATTTGCCAGCCTTAGGTCCAGGTGAGCAAGTGCAATTTTTTTTAAAAAAAAAATTTTGCCATCTAAATTTGTAAACTAATATAATTTATGTTATTTTTATTCTTTGTAAACTAATATAAATAGAAAATTATTTTTTTATAAAATATCACATTAAAATAAAAAAAACTACAACCAACAAATAATACTAGTCTAATACAAGATCATCGGGTCGTCTAGCCCACAAATTGTCGGAAGAATCAGTTAAAGAAAATGCATTTCATTCCAGTTTTTTGTAAGGAGTATGAGAGCTTTTTTTTTAATAAGAATATGGGTGAAATTTGGGTAGAAAGTGGTTATTTATAGAATTTTTTGTAGGTTTTTTATATCAATTTTAACGGTGGGCACGTATACACATGCATCCCCAACGTTCAAATTCTCCCGCTAGTCCACTCACGCTCGCTGGCGCCGCCAATCACTTGATAGTTGATACCGTTGTGGTGTTTGAGAGCCAGGTTGGCAGCCGCGTGGCTAGCGCCACCGGTAACGGGACCGCAACATAACTCTGGGATTTAACATGTCTTTTGTTAATAGAGAAATTCTTTTAACTCTTGTCGGTCGGTCTCTGAGACTTGAACCCAATATCATTCTCTTTTAAACCCAAATATTTAAAGGCTTTGTTTTTCCATCATCAATCCATTGATAATTTGGTATAAAGATTTAACATGTAACGCCTAGAATTGTTTGGCTTTTGCCAAAAGTTAATAAAGGCCTTAATCAATTATATAAGTTTCATTTTTTTTTTCCTTTTAAGTTGGCAAATATATTCATGAGTAAATTACAAGTTTTGTCCTTTATGTTTGTCCCAAATTTCAGGCGCTGTCCTTTACCTTTAAAATTGATGAGTTTTGTCCTTAATGTTTCAGAATTTTGCACGTTATGTCCTTTAGAGCAAACCCAGTTAGATTTTTTTTGTTAAAACTGGTCATCCAATGGTATTTTAGTCTTTTTACCTCATTTATTTAATGGTATTTAAAAAATAAAACAAAATAATTTAAAATATTATTATTATTTTAACTATATATATAACCTCCATCACCACCACCCTTCACCGCCACCAGCATCCTCCACCGCCACCAGCACTGCTACTTGCATCAAAAACCCCCAAAAATCAAAAACCTAAATTCCAAATCAAAAACCCCCAAAAATCCCCAAAACCAAAAATATAAAAAAACCCCAAACAAGCATTGATAATCAAGATAAACCTGCAACAAAAACCCCCAAAAAAATTCCGGCTGCTGGCAACGATCTCTCCGACGAGAACACCCACAACACCCCACCTCCTTCCTCCTCCCTCTCTCACCACACACACACACCAATTTCTGCCGCACCACTTGCTCGTTTCCCTCTCCGGCGACGAGATCCGAGGGAACAGAGAGAGAAAGAGAGAGAGAGAGAAGACGGAGAAAGGTAGTGTCGTCTGCAGCGGCGGAGGAGCACAGCGGCGGCGATGATTGTGGCGGTGATGATGATAAACTGATGATGATGACGGAGAATCGACGGTGGTGGTGTGTCTCCGACGAGCTCCGGTTAGTGAGCCGGGTGTGTTATTTTTATTTCTTTTACTCAGATCCGTTAGATTTGTGCACTCAAAGTCCACGTTTCATGTTTTTTTTGTCTGATGATGTTGATGACGGTGAAGACTCCGGCGGTGTAAAATCATGATGGTGGTGATGATTGTGGCAATGATGTTGGTGAGTGGACTCGGGTCATGTGGAGGTGGAGTTGAAGGGGATGGCAGCGGTTGTGGTGGGGAGTGGTGACAGTGGCTGTGAAGGTGGAGGTGAAGGGTATGGCGGAGGTGGTGGTGCATCTCCTCCGCAGAGGGAGAGAGAAGAGAGAGAGAAGAGAGCGAGAGAGAGTGAGGGAGGAAGAGAGAGAGAGTGCAGAGGTTTTAATTTAATATCTTTTCTATTTTTTACAAAATAGTCCAAATCTATATATTAGTTACACAATAGCCCCTTAAATGGTGAAATTACAATAGTACCCTCATGTGCCTTGCACATGATCAGTTTTAACCAAAAAATCTAACTGGGTTTGGCCTAAAGGACATAACGTGCAAGATTCTGAAACATTAAGGACAAAACTCATCAATTTTAAAGGTAAAGGACAACGCCTGAAATTTGGGACAAACATAAAGGACAAAACTTGTAATTTACTCTATATTCATTATATCATAAAGTTTCAACTATATTCCATTATCTTACGTGTGATTAGTGGCTAACCAATAATATTCTTAAGTGATATAATATTTCAAATTCCGCTTCATGTAGGGTGTGATCCATCACATGATTTTTGACATTGTAAGGTTTAATTCTTCACTCGAATGGGACTTTAATAATGGGAGTAAGTGTTACCAACTTACCGTAATCATGGTGGTTGAGTCATTTGGCATATGAGCATATGGTTGATGCTTGTAACTAAGCGTCAAGCAATTGGTTTGACGACATTGTCACCATGTTGATTGAATGAAGCAAATAATGTTTTTGTATTGAGCTTAGTGTGAACGGAGTGGGCGGTAAAGTTGGTCGGTAAACGTGTTTACCGAGCGGTAACACCGCCGCCAAGGGTGTTTACCGCTCGGTGTCTATCATTCATCGGTAAAGGTTTACTGCAGGGAAGTGTTTGTGAGAGAAGGGGTCATTTATTTATGTTTTTTTTTAATACTAGTTTACCTAATCCAAGATAGGTAAATCACCGCCAACGTTTTTGAGCATTAGGTAAACAAAATTGGTAAATTGACATGGCACTGTCTGATTGAGTGAATCGGGAGTTTACCTATTCCAAATAGGTAACCACTCCCTTCACCCTTACAATTTACCGTAAGCCGTTGAAAGAAAATGTGGCACGACTTGCATCTTTAACTTTTGTTTTCGCTGGTAATATTTTGTTGTTGTTAAATCATCGATTACATTCTTTTGTTGTGTTTATTTAGAGTTAATATCTTTTTATATGAATAAATATATATGAGTTGTGTTTTGAATTCTATCAATTTTAACTCATGCTAGTGTGTAAACTTGACATGATTTCCTATGCAAGAAAATGAATTTATTTGTTGTAGTCTGAATTTAATGATATGGTCTAACGCCAATGCCATACATGGCTTTGAGTGTGGAAATTCGGCGTGTTTGCCTTTTCACGGTGCACACCAGCCCGTCGATGGCGTGGAGGGCAGCGTGGACACTTTTGATTGCGTGGAAGGCGTTGGTTCGTTCATCGGCGTGGTGAAGAAGATGGTGATGTGTTGGGTTGTTTTGATTGGGTGGTGGGTTTTTTATTTGTTTTTATTTTTTAAATATATAATAAATATAAAAAGTGTATGCCATGTGTCACACAACGCCACACTTTCACGCCTCGTTTCACTCTGCCATTTTCTGCACCCCGTCATTTTTTCTAACAGGTGCTGACGTGTCGTCCACATGTCACATAACGTCACATTTTCATGCCTCCCCACTAGGTATAGTCTAAACTGGATAACAATTATAATAAATGGAAATTTGGAAAGTAAATGTTGAATAGAGCTTAATTCAACTGTCTCACCAACTTTTTTTTTGCTCGGTCCCAACTACCATAATCTTGAGTCTACAAGCATTTGACATGGTGTATTGGTTGGTAGTATACATCATCTCTTAAACAGTAATACTTAAATATTCTACTTTTAAATATCTCATTTTCTACAATAAATTAAGTAGACTGGATGTCAATTTCCATTAATACAACCTTGACTTTATTTTGAGTAAATTGTCATTTTAGTCCCTGAGTTTTGTCCAAATTTGTCATTTTAGTCTAAATAGTTTTTTTTTTTTGCCTCTAGGTCCCTGACTTTTACATTTTGTTGCCATTTTGATCATTTTGTCTAACTCCATCCAAAAACCCAGTTTGTAACAGAGGTATTTTGGGGATTTCCTTAAAAAATGTTTTCAGTTGCCATTTTGATCCAATTCCAAAAAATCAAAAAAATCAAAAAAATTCCAAAAAATTCAAAAAAAATCTAAAAATAAAAAAATTCTAAAAAATCATAAAAATTCTAAAAAATTCAAAAAAAAAAATCTAAAAATCAAAAAAATTCTAGAAAATCATAAAAATTCTAAAAAATCATAAAAATTCTAAAAAATAAAAAAAATTCTAAAAAATCCAAAAATCCTTAAACCGTTTCGACGCGAAGCGTTTCGACCCGTTCCGTTTCGAACCGTACCGTTTCGACGCGAACCGTTTCGAGCACCGTTTCGGCTCGAAACGGTTCGGGTTCGAAACGGTACGGGTCGAAACGGTTAGTGTCGAAACGGTTCGGCTCGAAAAGGTTCGCGTCGAAACGGTTCGGTTCGATACGGTACTGGTCGAAACGGTTCACGTCGAAACGGTACGGTTCGAAACGGTACGGGTCGAAACGCTTCGCGTCGAAACGGTTCGGCTAGAAACGATTCGGGTTCGAAACGGTACGGGTCGAAACGGTTCGTGTCGAAACGGTTCGGCTCGAAACGGTTCGCGTTGAAACGGTTCGGCTCGATACGGTACGGGTCGAAACGGTTCGTGCCGAAACGGTGCGGTTCGATACGGTACGGGTTCGAAACGGTTCGCGTCGAAACGGTTCGGTTCGATACGGTACGGGTCGAAACGGTTTGGGTCGAAACGGTTCATGCCGAAACATTTAATGATTTTTGGATTTTTTAGAATTTTTTTGATTTTTTAGAATTTTTATGATTTTTTTAGAATTTTTTTTTATTTTTAGATTTTTTAGAATTTTTATGATTTTTAGATTTTTTGGAATTTTTTTGATTTTTTGGATTTTTTTTTTATTTTTTGGAATTGGATCAAAATGGCAACTGAAAACATTTTTTAAGGAAATCCCCAAAATACCCCTGTTACAAACTGGGTTTTTGGATGAAGTTAGACAAAATGATCAAAATAGCAACAAAATGTAAATGTAAGGGACCCAGAAGCAAAAAAAAAAAAAACTATTTGGACTAAAATGGCAAATTTGGACAAAACTTAGGGACTAAAATGGCAATTTACTCCTTTATTTTTCTTAAATAAATCAAAGCGTAATATGTTCTATTAAAAAATATTTTAAAATTATAACTTGTAATCTTTTATATTACATAACTATTTATTATAGTAAAACAACAAAAAAGGAAAATTGAATAATAACAATCCAAACTATAATTTACTGGTCAATAATGATTCATACTAGCAATATAATCAATACAATCTCAGCTTTCACTTTCTACAACAAAGGCATTATATTTTAACATGAAAATAAGTCTGTATACCTCGGGATGTTTTTGAGGATCGAGATAGCAATAAATTACGTACATTTTGACTTACACGTCATATGCCACATCATTAGGGGCATACGATGTTTCATATCCATTAGAAATTAGATTACCTTTAACAAAACGAAAAGTTACAAGTGTCATTACAAAATTTATTGGTGTAGATTAACATCGACCAATGGATAATATAGCTTGAATTGTCAAAATCTAACTTGTAACATGTCTTTTTTTAACTCAACAGGTAACATATTTTTATTACATAAGTTATTGACCCCCTTATACAAGATCAAACCATGACCATTCAAATATTCCTTCTACCAAGGACTTAAGTAAACCATAAACATGAAAATCTTACCAAACACCATGAAGATGGAGTGAAAATTGCGAAATGAAGCATCCGTGAAAGCAACATGGGGGTTGGTGTGTTGTGACTTTTCAGTAGCTTTGACTTTGAAATTGTCCAATACATGCTAAATCAAATTTTGACTATATTATTATGAGACCAATGGCTTTATAGCCTAGTGGTATCTTGGGGGTGGGATAAGGCTTTAAGACCAATAGGTCTTGGGTTCGATTCCCACAAGGGGGTTTTCCCATATTTATTGGGTTTCCTCCTGAATTGGTGTATAGGCATTATGCCTAGTGGAGATGGATATGATCGGGTGGTTCCGCTGGTGGCACGATGATACTCCAGTGGTCCGTCAGTGATCCAAATTTGCCGTTCAAAAAAAAAAAACTATATTATTATGAGTTACATTTCTTCAGATATACAGTCTAAAAATATATAATACAACAACTTTTGAATCTACTTTTTCCCGATAAAATAAAAAGAAAAAGATGAACTGGGCTGATAGCCAATAAGGCAATACATGTTACTTCCTTGGCCCATATAGCAGCTTTGGTTAGAATATGGGATGTGGAGGAGGCGGAGGAGCTTGAGTTAGGGGTATTGCTCGACACGTGACAGATATGGGCTCCATCAGTCCACACCCAAAAAAAGTGTGGTGTGGAAGCGGCATGGGGTGCCATTTGTTTTTTTTTTAAGTTGACAATTATATAAAAAAAACACAATTTATATTAATTTTAAAAAAATACATAAAAGACAATCCTAAAAAATAAAAAAAACCCTACATATTAAATCCTAAAAAATAAAAAAAACCCTACTTATTAAATCCTAAAAAATAAAAAAACCTACTTATTAAATCCTAAAAAATAAAAAAAATTACAAAGTACGATAAATATTAAAGTGGGGAACCCACTTAAAATCCGTATTCGCATCGTGCTTGTACTCGATCTTCGCGATTTCGACTTGATCGTTGTGGGTCAAGTCGCCCGCAGGGACACCGTCGAAGTAAACTTTAAACCGATCCAACTTCGGTTTGAGCTCACGCCATTTGTGTTGACACGCGTTTAAGTTGTGATGCGTGTTGCCGACGTGTTGTTGGTATTGTTGAAACTCTCGACCCCAATACGCGGTTTGACTGCGTTGAAGAGTACGTTGTGCGTCAACAATCGATGTACTAGTGCTATTTCCTCCTCTTCAGTCCAATGCACCATCTTCGGTTTTTTTTTTCTTTTCTTTTTTTTTTGGGTGTGGATTTGGTTGAAGAAGAATGGGAAAATATGTAATTTGGGTTGGTTATTTATAGGTAAAGAATGTATTTTTTTTTTTAAAATTTGATTTACCATACCCGCTACCCCCAACGGCTATATCGAACCAGCCAACCAAAGCCCGCCATGTCACCCAGCCCCCCGCCCTACGCCAGGCACAATCTCCACGCCAAAGGGGCGACGCCATGCCCAACACTTAGCCGGTTTGGTGTAGCCAGCGTTAAATACAATCCGCCACCCTAACCCACGCCTCACACCCCATATTCTTATAAAGTTCTCATAAAATATATGGTCCGTTCAAACAATGTTCCAATTTGGACCGGGTAAAAATGTTAAGCCTTTCTTTATGTTCCAATATGGACCACTCAAAGTTCAAACCAGTGACCTCTATAAAATACAAAAATACATATAGTTTTTTACCGAATAAATGAACTGGGCTGATAGCCAACATAAAGTACTTAAGCTTGGTCCATTATATTAGTCCAATACTCCAATCCACTATTATTTTTGTTTAAGTTCGAGTCCAGAGATGTTATTCTTTGCTCAATGAAATCCAATAAGATAAAATAATCAAATATGTTGGGATCTGTTACCAATAGGTTGGTTCCGGTACAAACTATATTTATCCTACAAACCGTAAGAACAGATCCTAGCAGTTTAAAAAAGTTAAATTAGCACATACCTAAAAGTAGCATTTTTGAATTATATTAGCACATGAAAATTATTCAAGATAATTGATTTTAGCACATATTTGAATGATATCGGCACTTTTCTTAATCAGCACATTGAAAACAAAAAGAAGATCCAAATAAAGAATTAATTGCTTGTTAGCATATTTATAGGAAATTCAATATAATTGATATTATTTAGGATATTATTTTATCATTTCTCTATAATTAGTTGGATGGCACGTGACACTTTTTAAATTGTTCTTACAGTTTGTATGCAAAATGTGGTTTGTATTTGATCCTACTCTACCAATTCTCATATAAACTAATCAATACAAAATAAACATATAAACTTAGTCAAACTTTAAGATTTTGTAATTTTTACCAAATGTCGCATTTCATCAAGGTTTTGCTTAATCACGTGGGTTCCAGGCTACTCACACAAATCTTAGAGTGTTTCTTTCGATTAATTAAGAGTGTCCCCCCAAAAGTGCTTGCACTTCTCGAGTCCACTGGTTGGGAGTTGCAACCACTGTCTTGATGAGTTCATGACAAGACGAAACTAATGACCCATGGTCATAAGTGGGACGGAAGGCTCCTCAAGTTTCCGAGGGCGCCACACACACGGCCTCACTAGCGGCTCCATAACAAGTGGTATCAGAAGCGGATTCGAACCTTCCGACACCCAAAAATCACACGAATATTCATATTGCTAATATCGGTTTGTAAGTTCTCTCTTTTGGTTACGCTATCTTGCCTTCCGCAATTGTAGTCGGATCATTATCAAAATCAACTAAAAAGATTAATACACAACTATGATGCAAAATGAGACATTTTGTGCAAAATGAACCGTAAAAAGTAGTATGACCCCATATTTTTGAGACATATTTTATCATGTATGCATCAACTTACATTTATTACACGGCTGCCAATTGATTAGACACATACCCAACTCTTTATTAGGTTTGACGGTGTGGGGGTCGTCCAGCCACGTCGAGCAGCGGCGAAGCCCCCATACACTGCCCCGACAGGCCTGGCGTCGTCCAAAACGTCGAGGGTAGGACATTTGAGACGGGCACAAGAAGACAAACTTCTCCTCACACACATATACATACAACTCTCTCTCACACACACACATATATAAATATATATAGCAGAAGGATCCGTTAGGAACCACCCTTCAAGAACCGCGAGAACCAATATGAACACAACCAAAAAATACCTAAAAAAATCTAAAAAACACCCAAATTTTTTTTTTTACTATTTTTTTTTTGAAAAATCTCTATATTTCGTCAATAATAAAAAAATCGAGTTACAGTTATGGATGCACATGTGCATTTGTATCGTTTTTTTTTTGACAAATTTCGTAATTCATTAAATATCAGACAATTACACTTTCATTTACACTACCATTCATAATACACTACTTTTTACATTAACAATAATAAAAATGCACATGTGCATCTATATGTATGAACTTTTTATAACATTAACAACACTAGAAATGCATATGTGTATCTATATATATGAACATATTATAACGTCTTTTTGTATACCACTTTGAATACACATTCTCTTTCATCTATCATACCATCCATACTACACTAACATTACCTCCTACCATCCGTAATACAATACCATTGCTTTTTACCATCCATAATACAATATTATTACCAATATTTCACTTTATTATATGTACGTCAACACCCTTTATACCATCCAAACAACATATTACATCATAAAGTGACAAATATAATCAAACCATCAATCACTACATATAACTAACCAAAACACATATATATGGGCCTATTTCATCATTTAAAATCACAAACTTTTTGTATCAAAACACTTTATTTCATGTTGATACATATAGATACACATGTGCATTTCTAATATTGGTAATATAAAAAGTAGTGTATTACATATGACAGTGTAAATGAAAGTGCATTTTTCTAATACTGGTAATATATTATGGAATTTGTCCAAGAAATGATACATATGCACATGTGCATCCATAACTGTAACTCGAAAAAAAAAAAACGTTTTTTTGTAACAAAATATAGCGATTTTTATTAGAAAAATATTTAAAAAAAATTGTGGGTTTTTTGGATTTTTTTTAGGTATTTTTTGTGTTCACATTGGTTCTCGCGGTTCTCGCAATAAGGGTGGTTCTCAAATGAACCTTACCCTATATATATATATATATATATATATATATATATATATATATATAGGGCCAGGATTTAGAGAGAACGGTGAAAAGTGTGAGAACAGTGAGAACGATTTTGGTGGTGACATGTGGCATTGATGTTAAATTACACTAAGAGGTAATATTGTCAAAAAAAACCCACTCACATGAACTGGGTGTTCAAATAAAACGCCATAAAAACACCCAATTCAGAAAAATGTCATGAAAATACTTAGTTAAAACACCATAAAACACTCAAAAAAGCTATTGTTATGCATGTTAAAAAAAAAACCATTTTTTAGCTATAATTTACACCAGCTCACAAAAACCCACTCACATGAACTTGGGTGTTCAAATAAAATGCCATAAAAACACCCAATTCAGAAAAACGGCATGAAAATACCCAGTTAAAACGCCATAAAACGCTCAAAAAATCTATTGTTATGCACGCTAAAAAAAAACTATTTTTTAGCTATAATTTACAACAGCTTAAAAAAACAATTTTTTAGCCATATAGCTTAAAAACCATTTTTTTGAGCCATATAGCTAAAAAATGTGCGTGTAAGTTTATTTGTGTTGATTTTTGGACGATTTATGTGTCTAACCGCCTAAATTAATATTTTTTGAGCTCAGAAAAATCATAATTTGTACTAGTGTAAAAACGCCATAAAACACCAACCTAGTTCAGAAAAACGTCATGAAAAACTCAGTTGAAAACGCTATAAAACACTCAGTTCAGAAAAATGCCATAATAATACCTAGTTAAAACGCCATAAAAACACCTAGTTCAGAAAAATGCCATGAAAATACCTAGTCTAAAACGCCATAAAACAACCAGTTCAGAAAAACGCCATCAAACCCAGTTAATTTTTTTTTTCGAAAAATATATCAATAGTATACTTGTTGGAAAGATAAAAAAACGCTGAGTTTTATGGTTTAATTTTTTTCGAAAAATAATCACGTATAAAAAAATTATTGTCGTTTAAATATGATGAGGGAAAATGGCATGTGATTAGCATGTGCACCTTTGTTTAGATATTTCTATTTTACCCCTTCTGGTAGTTCCAATGACTCTATTATTTACAAAAATGTAACCGCATCAATCTCAGCCACAAAACCACTAAGATCTTGTGGCTGAGAATCGTACTCACCGTTCTCACACTTTAAGGCGTTCTCTACTGATCATGTTCCTATATATATATATTAAGCTCATCCCCCATTTCCTTAGACCATAGGTAATGGTTAATGCCCACTAAGGGGCATTTTTCACCACATCATCATCATAATGCCCTTTTAAAAAAGGTGTAATGGTTAATGCCCATTTCATTTATTACTTTCCATTATTTTTCTTCTCTTTGGGCATTATTATAGAAATGCCCCACCCTCTTCATGCCCTTGTAATGCCCAAGGGGGTGGTGTTGAGGGCATTATCAAACCTTTTCATGCCCTTATAATGCCCATTACACATGGTCTTAGTTTCATCCCCTTTGCCACATTCTCGCATTCATCCTACGTGACGCTTAAGTGGAGGGTCATCCTCGAAGGATGAGCCTCTCCCATTCTGTATTGGCTTACTTTTACGAGTTGCGATCACATGGTTTTGTCTATCAACTCGTCTTTTTTTTTTTTTTTTTCTAACAAAGTCCCTCATATATGCACTAATAACAGCTTAGGATGAGGCTCTCCCATACTGTATTGGCTTACTTTTACGAGTTGCGATCACATGGTTTTGTCTACCAACTCGTCTTTTTTTTTTTTTTCTAACAAAGTCCCTCATATATGCACTAATAACAGCTTACTATAATTTATAAGAGTGTATTGGTATAATGAACTATTGTTGTTGGGTAAAAAAGATCTTAAATTCTGATTTAGATTTTATTTGGGTTGAACCTCTTAAAACGGGGGTCCACATAATAAATCATATTCGTACTACCATAATAAGTTTTCAAGTGAGCATCTTTGAGTGTTTGGTTGTCTTTGCTTTCTAAATGTCTTTTCCGGCCCTTCTCGTAGACATTCTCCTCGCTTCACACATGTGCCGGTCTTGATCCGTTATTAAATCATAGGCTTGTTTGTCTTGACCCCAATAGTACACATCGTGTTATAATATGTCATGTCATAATTTCACGTTATCATGTTATGTTGTTTTTCATGATGGCCATTTTCGTTACGTCTTCCCTTGCCGACTTCCAAGTACACTATTTTGTCTGCCAATAGTTCTTAACAAAATTAGATCTCAGTTAGAAAAAGTTTGTTGAATGAAAATAAGTTAAAAGTTTGGACTGTCACAAAACATTTCGGTTTTTGATACTGTTATCGTCCAATACATAATAGTTGTGATTATTTAAAGAGTTAATTACTGTTTTCGTCCCTGTGGTTTGTCAAAAATCACTATTTCAGTCCATTAGTTTAAAAATTGCGATTTCAGTCCCTGTGGTTTCACTTTCGTAACCATTGCAGTCCATGTTGTTTCACTTTCGTAACCATTTCAATCCATTATTCTGTTAAGTACATGGACTGAAATGGTTACAAGGTGGACTGAAATGGTTACGAAAGTGAAACCACAGGGACTGAAATCGCAATTTTTAAACTAATGGACTGAAATAATGATTTTTGACAAACCACAGGGACGAAAACAGTAATTAACTCTTATTTAAATCCAATTTTCCTTTCATAAAAACAAGAATTTAATGCATAATGACACTATTATTATATCGCCAACAACTTTTTAATCTTTTACTCTAGTATGTCTTACTCGATCAACATATATGAGAGTTCATGATCTTTTTTAAACATATCATGAAAGAGTTGAGTCAACTTTTGTATGTGAGCACTCAAAACATGTTTATACTTGATTCACAACAATTTTTTGTACTTTCGCACTTAACATCTTTATACCTGATTCACAACAACGTATAACGACTTTATACTTTTTTCATGACAATTTCACGTAAGAATCTCAAAATGTATAAAAATACCAAATTTATTTATATAAAAGGAATTAAACCTAAGAACACCCATTGTGGTTTAACAATGGAAAGGGGCTTTAAAGTGTCACGTCACTGACAAGTATGTAAAAAGCAGGGTTTTAACTAACTCATTGTCTAACTAATAGTGTAACTAGAAATTAAAAAAAAAAATTGATTGGTTGCTTTGAGGTGGCCCCCAAAACAAACCATCCTTAACGCTCGTTAGCAGGTTGGCGAGGAGGTCGTTGGCACCCTCCAATTGCGCCAAGAGTTATTCGGAATGGTACCATGCCCAATATTTGCTTGTAATTATTTCTTCACGGACATATGTGATATGCCACTTGATGTAAAAAAAATGATTCTCAAATGTAAGAGAACCTAATTAGTAATTGAAATTCCCATAAGGTTCAAATTTTCAAAATCAAAGGCCTTAAAATATGGGTGATAATTAATGGATTGTTAAAGAGGTTACAATACTTAATACTGTTTACCTACAGTTTTATAGGCAATCACAGAAATAAACATGCAAAAAGGGTTAAACACGTGAGTTGTCTTGCATTTTTTTTTAAAGGTCAAAAGTTTTTATACTAATAGCATTCGTAATACATGCTACGGCTGCCAGTGGCGGATCCAGGGGTGTTTTGGGGGTTCCTAGGAACCCCCTCGGGTTGGAAAAAAAATGAAAAAAACAGTGTAAATTTTGTATGATTTTTAAAAAAGTAGTGAGAATTAGTGAAAATCTACCAAAAGGAACCCGCTGAAAAAAATTATTGGATCCGCCACTGACGGCTGGAATGGTAGCAGTAGACAATGTGATTCTATGCTTCTCTAACATATCATTAATACCTGAACATTATTCCAAAAAAATAGTTTTTGTTCGAAATATTCCGGTCTTTATTAAATATTAAGTATCTTCACCTTATTAGTAAATAATATATTTTTTGTTAACTCATGCACATTAGACCATATGTAGTGGGAGGGAAAGATAATGCCCCCACTCTTGGACGTTTTACGTCATGTGACAGTCTAGTCAGCAATGGGGCATTATGAGCCGTTATGTTAAAAGGGGTGTAATGAGGATGTGGGCATTATGTTAAAAGGGGTGTAATAGAATTAAATAAAAAAAGCACCAAAAATGTTATTGGTCAAACACAAAGAAGATGACGTTTTATAAAGCACGCTTCGGAGGTTTTTTGGAAAAAAAAAAACGTCCACGGGGCGGTTTACAGACGTTGGGGGGCATTTTTTGGAGGAAAAATGCCCACAAACCCCCACTACGGGTGATGTCACTATATTTTGATTGGGCTAGCATCCCCATAATTGGCATTTAAGTTACCAATTGAATATTGAGTTAGAGCATTATCCACCGGGACCAAATTCATCACCATTATTACCCCCCCCCCCCCCCCCATGTGCGTCCTTTACAGTCGGTTTATCACCATCACTCTACTCATGTTAGTGTCCGTCAAACTAATAACTATGTATGTTCACTCATATCTTTATCATATTATATAAACTAGATTGTTTTTCCGCGCGTTGCGGCGGTACGTGATCGTGGGCATTCGATCGGTATCGGGTAGGTTTGTTATAGTACTGGTATGATACATGCACTCGATATAGAAATCAATACATGTTTCATATGGAGAGAAACGAAAAAACAAACACCATTACCGACATGATGTTGTCCTAATGGTATCAATCAGTTTAGATCGTCACGGTACTGGTAACGAAAGAAAACAAAAACCATAAAAAAACAATACATGTACATGTACCAATGTTATTTGGTAGGGTACATCAGTTTTTTAAAAGCAAAAGCAAAAGTAATAAAATAAGTAGCGGTACCGATACCAATGTTGTTCGGTCGGTTTCGGTTTGGTTAACTAAGATAGCATCACAAAATTCATTATCAAACATAAACCTTACAAATGAGTACATGTACATGTAGCGATGTTGTTCGACACGGTATAATAACGATACGATGTTAGTTTATTGAAAACAAAAATAATATAAATAAATAACGGTTTATCAAAAATAAAAACAATATAAATAAATATTGGTATCGATACATATATTATTAGGTCGGTTTCAGTTCTTTTTTAGTATGACAGCAAGACAATATTCGTTTTTAATAAAATTTATACTGCAATGTTGAAAAAGAAAAACAATCGGTTTCAGTTCACTTTAGTACGATGGTAGCACATTATCTGTTTTCAATAAATTTATATCGTAATGTCGAAGAAATAAACATAGAACGCACGTTATTAGAAAAATAATCAAAACATATGATAAATAAAATATAATTAAAAATTGAAGACTTTGTTTTAATTATATATATATATATATATACATACATATACACATACATATATATATATAAACATACATATATATACACATATATATATATATACATATATATACATATATATATATATATATATATATATATATATATAAATGGGATCAGGAGAAAACGCTCAAAAGTGTGAGAACGGTGAGAACGCTTCCTGGCCTAACATGTGTCACGCCGCTTAGAGAAAGGCGGAGAGGCTTTTTTGTCCTTTCATATTTCTTTTTTATTAACGCGTGTCCCTTTATCTTTTCATTTTTTTGGCGTTTAATAAATACGCGGCGTTTTTTTTGTTTTTAGAGAAGAATTATATTAAATATTTTGGCGTTTTAAGTATTGTTTTGGCATTTTTATTGTTTTTTAGATCAGGATGCAGGTTTTTCATGTAAAAAAATCAGTAATTTTCTTGATTTTATTATATCAAGTGTTTTGCCATTTAGGATACAGGCCTATAATGTGACAGACAATTATGACGTTTTGAAAAGATAAATAATTTTCAATTTTCCATGTAATGGCATTAATATAACTATAATATTTTGGCAATAAATGATTCCGTCTCTTTATTTTACTGTTTCTTTTCAATTTCATCTGTCAATTAGTGTTGATTTTTACAGTAATTCTTTGCTTACGTTTTTTGGCGTTTTATATACCAACCTCATACTTTGCTAGCATTCGTTCTCACAGTTTTCAAACTATCAGGCGTTTTGTTGGTTTTTTTATAGTTTTTGGCGTTTTATACTCAATTTTTTTAAAATAGCAGAGAATTAAATGATAAACAAGAAAGAATTACATAACAAAACAATAGAAAATAAAAATTATAATAAATTTCTCATTCAAATCTTCACTGTCATCAGTCTCTTCTACTATAACTTTTTTGGCGTTTTGAAGTTGATTTTGAATGCCTTTTGTAGATCCTTATTTTCCTACATACCGGCCGTCTTTAGAAGATGCTTATTTTTTGTGGCATCCTTTATGGTGGGTGGATATATACTTGTTTGATGACATGTTGAAGGCCAAGGTCTGCTCTAATGTATTGATCCCTTCATGTCATCCATATATCCATCAAGAACAAAGTGACATGATGTTATATCAGTGTCATCGGTCTCTGTATCTTGAATAATTGTCCATCTCATTCAGCAAAAGATTATAGAGATACCCAACTCACAGAAGAATCCATTCAGTGAAACCACACTCAGATCAATACTCAATATAGCAGAATCGAGGTTCTGCATCTGTGGCTTTTTTAAGTATTTTTTTTGGCATTTTTAAAGTGAATGGTTTCTAGGGAATATGGCGTTTGTTTCTGGTATTGTGATAAGTTGTTTGTGCAGAGAAGTCTCTCTTTATAGGATGTTTTTGGTGCGTAGTTTAGGCGGGTTTTTATTTAAAATAAATGATTTTTTATGTTCAACTTTTTATGAGTTTTTAGGGTCATACACTTTCCATCTCTCAGGTTTGGCGTTTTGAATGGGTTTAAATAGTTTTTGGCGTTTTTTTTCCATTTTTAGCTTTTATTAATTATTACTTTTGCAAATTACTTTCATTAGAGTTTTGGAGTTTTTGGCGTTTTTACTCCATTTATGGCGTTTTCATATGCATTATGACTGTTTTGGCGTTTTATTAAGATAATGTATTTTTTTTATTCTAAGTTCAAAAATACATAGCAAACAACAGAAAAAGAAAAAAAAAATAAGAACAATTCATCTTCCAAATCTTCACTGTCATCAGTCTCTTTCTTCATTGAATCATGTTCGCTGGTGGTTTGGCTTAGCCATGCTTGTGTTTTTGTGGCCGTTTGGAAAGACAAAATGACATGAGTTTTTTTTTTTTTTTTGAATATGTATCTTCAAACAACTCATTTGTGTCATTCGTCTTTTCATGCCATTAAAATATTCATCAAGAACAAAACACAGAAAAATGACATAAGTCTGACCCAGCATCTTTTTGTTTATGATTTGTCTATCTCATACAGCAAAATGTTATTTGAGTCCCAGCACCTCAGGGTAGAATGCATTATCCGAAACTTTGGCGTAGAACAATATTTTGAATATACAAGAAACGATATTTGGCATTTTTTGGCGTTTTACTGAGGTAATAGTATACCTGAAAGAGCCGTCGATCTTTTGGAATCTTTTTGATGTTTGAGTGTTTTGGCGTTTTCTAAGATGAATGATATATAGTAGAAAATATGGCGTTTTTGAGTAGTTTTGTTTGATGTTTTGGGGCTTTTGGCGTTGTAAGTTTGAATGTTATATAGTTGAAAATATGGCGTTTCAGGTTCTGGGGGTGTGTTTTTATGTCTTGGATGTTTTTTGTTTATATAGGGATGAGTTTTGGCAGTAATGACGTTTTATTAATTAGTTGGCGTTTTGGTTTAGAAGTGTAAAGACCTTTTTACCCTTAATGAAGCGCGTCGACTCAATAGAATTCATGTTATTTACGAAAATGCCACCTCGTCATATAGTCCATAGATTGTTTTGATCTGACGATTCATAAGCGTTCTCTCCGTTCTCACACTTTTGAGCGTTTTCTCTAAATCCCGACCCTATATATATATATGTGTGTGTGTGTGTGTGTATATATAGCAAATTAAATATTATTAAAACAATTATTTAAAAAATCAAAAACACTATTCATGATCAATTTGTTTTAATATTTATAATTATAATATAATATGTTGGACCACAACGTATTATGATATTACCATCTAGATGAGGCATAGAGCTATCAGTTATGTTAGATGGTTATCGGTTTAATTTGTTCTCTATTATATCTTGTCACCCTCTTTGTTAGACCATGTGTAGTGGTAATGCCCTAACCCTTGGACGTTTTGCGCAATGTGGCAACCCAGTCAGCAATGAGCCATTATGGGACGTTTTCTAAAATGGGTGTAGTGGGAATGTGGGGCATTATGTTAATAGAGGTGTAATAAAATTAAATAAAAAAACCATCAAAAACTCTTATTAGACAAACAAAAGAAAGATAAGAATGATTGGCCAAACCTAATGAACCAAGGCGTGGAATAAAGCGCGCTCCAACTGTATTTGGGTACAAAAACGCCCACGGGGGTGTGGTGGGGCGTTTGGCTACAAAAAACCCCCAAAAAGTAACGACTACGGATGGTCTTAGGCCATAATAGCGTCCTATGGCGCCCCAGAACACCGCCCCGCTCGGCGTTATGAGAGGGGTTATGTGGTAAGCCGTGAAATCTATAACGGGAAGAAGGGGGTTATTGTTTTTGTTTCTCTCTCTCTCTCTCACACACACACACACATATATATACATACATATATATCTATAATCTCTCTCACACATATATATACATACATGTTATATAACCCCCTTTACCACTGCACACCCAAATTATATAACCCTCACACTTACATATTTTGCCACTTCTCGCATAATCCCATGGGGGTTGACCACTAACTTTTGTACCATAATTATAATACATGTGGAGTTGTGTGCATGCTGTAAATTACACGGATGGTACTTAATTTGTTATATCCATGTTTGTTAATTTGTTATATTATTCCATCACCAAGAAATTTTTGTACAATGATTAAGACAAGCAAGATACTAGAACAAAAACATTATACAAAAATTACGCATCATCCCGGTCATACACCTGCCTAGAGTTTACTCCATTATGTTGAAAGACATCCAATTCCTCCACTCCAAGTTATGCCTTTTTGCCCGGTTCTTTATCCATGTAAAATATACCAATTGTAGGTCGGCAAATATTTTCTCGATCCTCACCCTTTCATTTGAAAAAATTAATGCAATACTGCAGTCAATCTGAACAACGCACAGAGTTTTAGTGCAGAAACTGCAAAGCAACAGATGGTTTTTCTGGCGTCTATCCTGGAATCCTATGAGAGTCTAATTGCGGGCAAAATAGGCAACCCGAACATGACGAAGGAGGATTATGACTAGATCGACCCAGAAGAAATGGAGTTGATTGACATAAGGTGGTGTATATCGAGTGTGATACGTAGAGCCCAACCTTTTATGGAAATCACCGGACGACAGTGCATTGGTGGTTCGTCGACAAAGCTTGGTTTTGATAAGTCAAAGGTGACATGTTTTAAATACAAGTAGAAGGACCATTTTAAGAGAGAGTGTCAGAATCAAAGTGCTGATGAAACTGTCAAGCCGTTCCAGGACGACTATTTCCGAAGGCAGTTTACCACCGCAACAAGGAGCAGCCGCCCAAAATGAAGCAGATTTGTGACAACCCGACTTTCCAAGGTCTTTCCTCGACACGTTACTTGTTTCACAGCTGTGTCTTCATAATTTGTTACGTTGTAATAGGTGCATCTTTGCTATATGATTAATAAATTGTTATATTGTTTGGTTAATCGTGGAAAACTTATGAATTGTTTGAAGTTATAAACACAACACATGTATCCTCATGCTGACTTGACGAAACACTTGGTGTTTCATCATATCCATAATCGACGAAACACTGGATTTGTGTCATCATCCATACCCGACGAAATACTTGGTGATTCGTCATCATCGTCACGAAGAAAATCGGTCTTTCGTCGATATCCTCTTTCGCCGTGTGGGCCTTCGGCCCAAGTGAGGCCCAACAGTGTGTTGGTTATATTTATCTCGCATCCGCACAATTACACGAACACTAACTCTCTCTACAACCGTCGGTAGCATCTATCATTCTCCCCGAAGTTCTCTCGCACCTTCGTGATTATTCTATCGATCGGTTAGCATTCTATCTATATTAGATTCGAGTTCTTGTTATACCCGATTGTAATCTTGTTGTACTATTGTTAATTGCTATCGAAACCTGTTTGGTATGATCTGAAATTGTGAACAAGGGTTAGTGTTTTGTGTCGATTTATGTTAAGGGTTTGATTGATGGGAACCTGATGATTGCGATCCTGTGTTAACTAGGGTTTTATTAGTTATTGATTAATCAGTAGACGAGAACATGCAGGATGATAATGTGATGTCTCGTATTCATTCATGATTCACTATATGGATCTGATAATTCTGTTTGCAGTATGTATGTTATGTCATCTATTATGCATGATTATCGGGTAGATTAGATGGTGTTATGAGAGTGCATAATCTTAGTTGGATCTGGATAGAAACTGTCAAATTGTTAATGGTGGCAATCGGATTGGTTATGGCTCTTGACAGCATGATTAAGGTTTTCTGTGTGTGCATAGTTTAAACTGCTAAGCATGTGACGAAACTTCTTTCCCGACGTAACACCCACATGTCAACGAAACACACATGTCGACGAAACATGGGTGTTTCGTCAATAAGGAGCAGCCGCCCAAAATGAAGCAGATTTGTGACAACCCGACTGTCCAAGGTCTTTCCTCGACACGTTACTTGTTTCACAGCTGTGTCTTCATAATTTGTTACATTGTAATAGGTGCATCTTTGCTATATGATTAATAAATTGTTATATTGTTTGGTTAATCGTGGAAAACTTATGAATTGTTTGAAGTTATAAACACAACACATGTATCCTCATGCTGACTTGACGAAACGACGAAACACTGGATTTGTGTCATCATCCATACCCGACGAAATACTTGGTGATTCGTCATCATCGTCACGACGAAAATCGGTCTTTCGTCGATATCCTCTTTCGCCGTGTGGGCCTTCGGCCCAAGTGAGGCCTAGCAGTGTGTTGGTTATATTTATCTCGCATCCGCACAATTACACGAACCCTAACTCTCTCTACAACCGTCGGCAACATCGATCATTCTCCCCGAAGTTCTCTTGCACCTTCTTTATTATTCTATCGATCAGTTAGCATTCTATCTATATTAGATTCGAGTTCTTGTTATACCCGATTGTAATCTTGTTGTACTATTGTTAATTGCTATCGAAACCTGTTCGGTATGATCTGAAATTGTGAACAAGCGTTAGTGTTTTGTGTCGATTTATCTTAAGGGTTTGATTGATGGGAACCTAATGATTGTGATCCTGTGTTAACTAGGGTTTTAATAGTTATTGATTAATCAGTAGACGAGAACATGCAGGATGAGAATGTGATGTCTCGTATTCATTCATGATTCACTATATGGATCTGATAATTCTGTTTGCAGTATGTATGTTATGTCATCTATTATGCATGATTATCGGGTTGATTAGATGGTGTTATGAGAGTTCATAATCTTAGTTGGATCTGGATAGAAACTGTCAAATTGTTAATGGTGGCAATCGGATTGGTTATGGCTCTTGACAACATGATTAGGGTTTTCTGTGTGCATAGTTTAAACTGATAAGCATGTGACGAAACTCCTTTCCCCACGTAACACACACATGTCGATGAAACACACATGTCGATGAAACACACATGTCGACGAAACATGGGTGTTTCGTCAATGGGGGATCACTACGAAACAGGGGTGTTTCGTCAAGAGGGTAAACAAACACAGTGAACTAAGTTGATTCTGTTGATTGATGATTATGTTAATAAAACCATGGTATCTACTGTTAATGATGTTTAATTATGATCAAGTGACATGATTTGGTTCTTACACCTAGTACACTTAACTGTCAAGCATTATTACGGAACATACATGTGAACTGTAGAATTGAAAGAGTTATGTAACTGCTATGTGCCATTCGGGAATCACTGTTTGAAATGCATACTGTCATTTATATGTGAACCTTGTGAATGTAAACTGACATCGCATACGTGAATACCATAGGCTGTGACTTTTTAAGTGTGAACCCGTAACAAAACATACCGAGCAAACGAAGGTGAGTTCACTGCTCTTTTTCCAAGCATGCGTTCCGGGGAGGAATGTCGGGTAATGGGTTTGACTGGAATGTTAAACCTGGGTTGTTGGTTAATAAACGTATATCTATCAATCAAGTCCCTCCTACCGATCGTTACTTGTAGGGCAACGGGGTATTAGTTAGTAGCGCTACTTAGGTTTGGCACCCTCACACCGCACCGAGGAGGTCGGGAGTGAACTAATGACCCCCATCTTGACCAATGCTTTGATAGAGGCATTGGGGTTTAGGGCAAATAATCTGGAGCTATCGGCGGTAAGCGTGTGATTAACAACAATGAATCTGTGAAACGTTTTAATCTGGTAACTGGTAACTAAACACGTTAAAAAACTTTGAACTCACCAGCGTCGTCTGACACACTTGTCTGCATGCTTGCAGGTCGTTAGATTCTTGGACATGGGACTTGCTATCTGGGAGTGCTGGAGTGGTCATGGGTCACAAATCTTGGATATTTATTCTTGGTTTAGTGCATTTGTTCTGAAATACTTGAACGTCGAATAATCTTATGCTTCCGCTGAATGTTTACTTTGGTTTAACGTATGACTTGGATTTATATTATGAAATGAATCGAGTGTTTTATTTAAATATTTAATATTGGTTCAATGTGATTGGTGGCTTGGATCCTGGTACGTCACACGTCCCGTGATGTTTCCGCATGTGGTATTTTGGGGGTGTGACAGTTTGGTATCAGAGCCACTGGTTATAGTGAACTAGGTTTTAAAATGTTTTATAAAACCAGACTATAACCGAACAACTTCAAAAATTGACCATGACACTCAGCTCCAGATTGCAAGGTTCGTCTTCTGTTTACCTTATGCATTACTTGCTTAGTAGTTACACACACATGACTTTCATGAAACAACATATTCGATACCTCGATGTGATTACTTGTGCTGCATGTTTTAGTTGAGCTAGATAGTGTGGCACTACTCTTCGACCTTTGTGATTATTGATCCTGTAATGCTTTTCGCTTTATTACTTTAATGTGGGGGGAAACTTATAGCGCAAGTTAAGAGGCACTGAGATGAGCATGCAAATTACCTTATTATTACGGGTGCACACATAATAAAAACGTGGGGTGCATGTGAGTCCCAGTGAGGCTTAACGAGTGTGAGAAGGGTTCTGCCCTATTGTTTGGTGTAAACTATGTAGTTTGTAGATGTCAACGTGATATTTGACTCCTGCCTTATCTCAATTCTTAAACTTATTCCCTCTCCCTATATAGAATCATGAGTGGACGAGGCCATGGACGTGGACACATTGCTATGACTTAGGCTGAGTTGACAAACATGATCAACACCCGTGTGGCTGAGGCATTAGCAGCCTACCAATCTGGTACGATATGTGCCAAATCTTCTTTATTCTTGTGTCGCGTACACAACTCTTACCCTTGTGTTGTATTTCCTTTCGTCCATTAGGTCAGCCAGCGAATCAGAATCAGAACAATCCGCCTGCTTGCACGTTTAAGACATTTATGGATTGTAAGCCACAGACCTTCAGTGGGACTGAAGGGGCTGTGGGGCTACTTCGATGGTTCGAGAAAGATGAGTCAGTGTTCACTATGTGTAATTGTCCCATGGGGGACCGTGTGAAGTATGCTACAGGCACTTTGGAGGATGGTGCCTTAACTTGGTGGAATGCCCAGGTGCAAATGTTGGGCATCGAAATGGCTAATGCAACGACTTGGGATGATTTTAAGGAGTTGATGCAGGAAGAGTACTATCCTCGTGACGAGATTCAGAAGCTCGAGAACGAGTACTACGATTTGAAGATGGAAGGATCCGAGATCGAGGCTTACACGAAACGATCTCATGAACTAGCAATTTTGTGCCCTAACCTGTCTCGACCTCCACATCGACGAATTGAGTTGTATCTCAAGGGCCTAGCACCAGCTATAAAAGGGTTATGTCACTGCTGCAAACCTTAACAATCTGGCCCAGTTCATCCGTTTGGCACATAAGATTACTGACCAAGAGGTCGAACGTGGCTCATTACCGCCACGTGTTTCTGCTACTACCTCTGCTGCTACAGCTACCACACCTGCTAGTGATAACAAACGAAAATGGAACGATGCTGACAAAGCAACCAGTGCCAGTCAATCTCAGAAAAGGCCTGACAACAATAATACCCGTAGTTTCAGTCAGTCGTCCTCAGTTAACCAAGGCCAGGGCAACAATCAGAGTCAAGGCTCCTATGCTGGTAGGAAGCCAAAGTGCAACAAGTGTGGGTATCATCACCATGGATCATGTGTTCGGGCTTGCCATAGGTGTGGCAAGGTGGGCCACATGGCAAAGGACTGTAGAGCTCCACACCCAAGGCAGCAGCAGCAGCAAAACTAGCAACAAATCAGCAGCATCAGCAGCAGCAAAGGCAACAGCCCCATCAGAACCAAGGCCTTAAAAAAGGGTGTTACCAATGTGGGGATGAGGGTCATATTAAACGGGATTGCCCTCAGCTGAACCAGAATGCCAATGATAACAACAATCGTCAGAACAACAATAACAATGCTGGGAACAACAATAATGGCAACAACGGGGGCAATGGAGCTCGTGGAAGGGTATTTACAATTGGTGCTGGAGATGCTAGGAACGATGGCAATGTCGTGACTGGTACGTTTTCTGTGAACAATCTCTTTGCTTCTGTGTTACTTGATTCCGGTGCTGATTGGAGTTATGTGTCCCTAGAGTTCACTCAGCGCTTAGGGTTAACTCCAACACCTTTAGAGGTTAAGCATGTAGTAGAATTAGCCGATGGCAAAATGATTGAAGCTTCGCATGTCCTTTTTGGGTGTAAATTAGATCTTGTCAGTCAAGTGTTTGATATTGACCTCCTTCCTATTACCCTCGGTAGTTTTGATGTAGTGGTTGGTATGGATTGGTTGTCTAAGCATCAGGCTGAGATTCTATGTAAAGATAAGATCGTACGTATTCCTCTCCCCAGTGGAGAATCTTTATCAGTTCAAGGGCATCGCAGTGGTGCGATGGTTGGTATCATCTCAGCTATGCAAGCACATAAGTGTCTACGAAATGATTATCCTGCTATCCTAGCACTTGTGATTGATCCTCAGCCTGAAGAGAGAAAGATCGAGGATCTGCCAGTTGTACGTGACTTTGCCGATGTATTTCCTGAGGAACTACCTGGTTTACCTCCTTTCCGCCAAGTGGAATTTCAGATTGACCTTGCGCCAGGAGCGGCCCCAATTGCTCGTGCTCCTTATCGTTTAGCACCTGAAGAGTTGCAGGAGCTGTCTAATCAACTGCAAGAGTTATTGGATAGAGGCTTTATTCGACCCAGTTCTTCGCCTTGGGGAGCCCCAGTTTTGTTTGTGAAGAAGAAGGACGGGTCCTTTCATATGTGTATTGATTATCGGGAGCTCAATAAGGTGACTATCAAGAACCGTTATCCGTTGCCACGCATCGACGACTTGTTTGACCAGTTGCAAGGGTCAAGTTTTTACTCGAAGATCGACTTAAGATCGGGCTATCATCAGATGAGGGTCCGAGAGTAGGATGTTCCTAAAACGGTTTTTCGAACGCGGAATGGGCATTATGAGTTTTTAGTTATGCCGTTTGGGTTGACGAACACGCCAGCGGTTTTCATGGATCTCATGAATCGTGTATGCAAACCGTATCTCGACGACTTCGTTATCGTGTTTATCGATGACATTCTGATCTATTCGAAGAGCAAGGAAGATCACGAGTGGCACCTACGTCATATTTTGGAACTTCTGAGGATGGAGTAGCTCTATGCGAAATTCTCAAAGTGTGACTTCTGGATTCGAGAGGTACACTTCCTTGGACACATAGTGAATGAATCAGGAATACACGTGGATCATGCTAAGATTGATGCTATCAGAAATTGGGCGGCACCGAAGACTCCTTCAGAGGTGCGGAAATTTCTTGGTCTCGCTGGGTACTATCGCAGATTTATTAAAGACTTCTCGAAGATTGCTCAACCTCTAACTTCGTTAACAAAAAAGAGCATTGTATACTCGTGGGGAACGAAACAAGAGAATGCTTTCCAGTTGCTGAAACAGAAACTCTGCAGTGCGCCGATTTTGTCTCTACCTGAAGGAACAAAAGATTTTGTGGTATATTATGATGCTTCCATTCAGGGCCTCTGTTGCGTGTTGATGCAACGCGAGAAGGTGATAGCCTACGCCTCGCGACAGTTGAAGGTTCACGAGAGGAATTATACGACACACGACTTAGAGTTGTGAGCGGTGGTGTTTGCGCTCAAAATCTGGAGGCATTACCTGTACGGTACTAAATGCACTATTTTTACCGACCACAGGAGCCTTCAACATATTTTTGACCAGAAGGATTTGAATATGCGACAGCGTCGCTGGGTAGAACTCTTAAATGATTAAGACTGTGCAATCAAGTATCATCCGGGTAAGGCTAACTTTGTAGCTAATGCTCTCAGTCGAAAGGAATCGAAACCCAAACCTGTTCGCACCTTGCAGCTTACCATTCATTCTAACCTACCTGACCAGATCCGTTCGGCTCAGACCGAAGTGTTGAAGGAAGAAAACTACGAAGCTGAGTATTTACGGGGCATGGAGAAACGACTCGAGAAGAGATTAAATGGCATTTACTATTTTATGGAGCAGATATGGATTCCATTGTTTGGTAACCTTAGAGATCTTGTGATGGACGAAGCGCACAAGTCTCGATACTCTGTTCACCCAGGTTCGGATAAGATGTATCAAGATCTCAAAGTCATGTATTGGTGGCTGAAGATGAAAGCTCACATCGCGATTTATGTGAGTAAATGTTTGACCTGCTCGAAAGTTAAAGTGGAATATCAGAAACCGTCTGGATTGCTACAACAACCAGAAATACCCATGTGGAAATGGGAGGAAATCGCAATGGACTTTGTCACTGGGCTACCTAGAACACAAAACAGGAGCGACACAATTTGGGTGATCGTTGACCGTCTCACTAAGTCAGCGCACTTTCTAGCAATCAAGGAAATGGATAAGTTCTCACAATTAGCTGCGGTTTACCTCAAGGATGTGGTTTCTAGGCACGGGGTGCCAACTTCTATTATCTCTGACCGTGACCTGCGTTTCATTTCGGATTTGTGGCAGTCGATGCACAAATCGTTCGGCTCGCGTCTCGACATGAGTACGGCTTATCATCCACAGACGGATGGTCAAAGTGAGCGAACCATCCAGACACTTGAAGACATGCTGCGAGCATGTGTGATTGATTTTGGTAAGGGCTGGGAGAAACATTTTCCGTTAATCGAGTTCTCCTACAATAACAGTTACCACACTAGCTTCCAGGCAGCTCCGTTTGAAGTGTTGCACGGCCGGAAATTCTGTTCCCCTCTCTGTTAGGCTGAGGTGGGTGACAGCCAAGTCACAGGCCCAGAACTTGTTCTTGAAACTTCTGAAAAGATTGTACAGATCAGGAACCGTATGGCAGCAGCGCGCGACCGACAGAAAAGCTATGCTGACAAGCGTAGGAAGCCTTTGGAATTCGCAGTTGGTGAGCATGTTATGTTGAGAGTCTCACCCTGGAAGGGTGTGGTGCGTTTTGGAAAACGTGGCAAGCTTAACCCTCGTTATGTTGGGCCATTTAAAATTCTGGAGCGAATTGGTAAAGTAGCCTACAAGTTGGAGTTACCTGCTGAGTTAGGTAACGCCCATGATGTGTTCATGTGTCACAATTAAAGAAGTGTTTGTCTGATGAAACACTTGTGGTACCGTTTCAAGAGTTAAAGATTGACGACAAGTTGCAGTTTGTCGAAGAACCAATAGAAATTATGGATCGGGAAGTCAAGGTCCATAAACACAGTCGAATTCCTATCGTGAGAGTCCGTTGGAACTCAAGACGTGGAGAACTCAAGACGTGGACCAGAGTTCACGTGGGAACGCGAAGATCAGATGAAGCTCAAGTACCCACATTTATTCCCAGATGACAAGTCCAAGTCTGGCAAATCTAAGTCTGGCACAACTAGTGAATTTCGAGACGAAATTCCCCTTCAAGTTGGGGATGATGTGGCACCTGGGGAAACTCCACAGTCATCCTGATTTGACACTTTGCTGCTTTCAGAGTACTTATCAAATTTCGAGATGAAATTCCCTTCAAGTTGCGGATGATGTGACAACCCGACTTTCCAAGGTCTTTCCTCGACACGTTACTTGTTTCACAGTTGTGTCTTCATAATTTGTTACGTTGTAATAGGTGCATCTTTGCTATATGATTAATAAATTGTTATATTGTTTGGTTAATAGTGGAAAACTTATGAATTGTTTGAAGTTATAAACACAACACATGTATCCTCATGCTGACTTAACGAAACACTTGGTGTTTCGTCGTACCCATAACCGACGAAACACTGGATTTGTGTCATCATCCATACCCGATGAAATACTTGGTGATTCGTCATCATCGTCACGACGAAAATCGGTCTTTCGTCGATATCCTCTTTCGCCGTGTGGGCCTTCGGCCCATGTGATGCCCAGCCGTGTGTTAGTGTTGGATCTGAGTTTGGTTATGATTGTATTTTTCGTTTGAATTATAATGAAGATGGATGAGTTGTGCAGCGGAATTAAGATGGAAACAAACTTTGCATACAATCAAACGAGAGTATTGCTTTGATCAAAACACTTTTCACAAAGAACCAAAAGATTGAATTTAATTTCAACAACGATTACAATGTAATGCTTGATACAAACTCCCCCTCAGCCAGAGCTCAGTGTTTGTTCGTGCAGAGAAGACGATTGTTGCAAAGAGCTAATAGAACAGTACAGAGCACTTTTCTATTTATAGGCACTAGCAAACCACTGAGCATCTAAGCTGACGTCACCATGAAAGTGACATCTAACCTCCTAACAAACTCTAACCTCTGATCTATACAAACACTACTATACTAACTACTGCTTATTACATTACATAAAGACAGAGTAAACAACTGCTGCAACCTTCCATTGCTGTGAACCCAGCAGTACTTGTCCGGATCAGCAGTGCTTGAACCAAGGCAGTAGATTGAACAGCAGAGCTTTAGTCTTTCATCAGGTCTTTACTTGAGCAGCAGTTTGATGGTCAGTAGTTTGTACGATCAGTAGATAGGAGGTCAGCAGATGTTGAAACCACTTTCAAGGGGAGAGACTTGTATGTAACATCTGCTTATTCTGGATCCACTGCTCTGACCCAGTTTTGGCTTTAATTATCTGTTCCTCTGGTAGGGTTCAATCCCAACAATCTCCCCCTGGAACAGATAATGCCAAAACTCTTCATTATTGTGGAATTCTTTATTGCCTCATCAACAGTTCCCTTATCTGACCTTTAAATTGTAGTTCAAAGTCTAGGGCATCTGTGTCATCATCATCCCTGCTAAGTGGAAGATCAAGGAGATCCTGCAAATCTTCAAGTCTCAGGCCAAGAGCTTGTTCCCTTGATATTTTCTTCACTTCTCCACCAGACCTGAGCAAAGTCAATACGTAGGTCTGTTTGTCAGTTTCCCACTTTTGTATTTTTGAGCCTGGTGGGTTTCTTGGGAGATTTTTATTTGCAGAGGTGTTCGGTGAGGCTGGCCTATTCATGACTGACTGAGCAGTACTTGCAGATTGTTCCAATTCAAGATCTTCTTTTATCATTAATTTAATGCCTTCTTTTACAACAGCATTTCCAGCTTTTAGATCTTGAATTGTTTCAGCACCTGACTGGTTTTGACTCCTTCTTTTGTAGATGGCAGCACCAGCTGGAGCAGTGGTTCTTTTGATTTGCAGCTTTGGTGGTCTTTTTGAGACCTCTGCTTTGGAATAGTCAGGATTTTGTGGAACTTTTGGATCTTTCTTTCTAAGTTCCTCTAACCTTTTGTAGGTAGCCCTGACCCTATCTTCTCCCCACTTTGTCACTGAATTCTTTGACCCATAATCAGCTGCTATCAGCTCCTCTTTCATTCTCTTCAACTCTAATGCCTTATCAACTTCAAACTGTTTGAACTTTTCAGGAGGAGTTTGCTTGACCTTATTTTTGATCATTTCTTGAATCCTGGCTGCCTCTTTTTCAAGCTCAGGAATGGTCCAGTTTTTGTACATGTGTTTCTCCCCCTTGTATTTCTTGTAGGTCATGATGTTCTCAATGTAGTCTTTTCTCAAGGACTCATCTGCCCTTTCTGAGATTTGCTGACATACATTTTTGGCAAATTGCTCCATAGCTCTGACCTGTGTGAGTAGAAACTGATAGTTTTGCTGAAATTCCCTATCAGATTTCCCTTGTTTATTTTTTATTGCAATATCATCTGCTTGTTTGGCCTTGAGTTTCAAATATTCTTCAATATTGTTAGGCCTGGGATATCCTTCAACTGATGGCAACTCCTTTTAGCTGGGTCATCCTCATAGTAAAAGGACTTGATTTCTTCCCTAACTGCAATGAGTTCCAGAGGAAATGAGACACCAACAGGAGGCAATGGCTTTAGAATTTGAGCTGAAGAGAGAGGTATGGGTTTTGGAATGGTGACAAGTGACAGGGATTTTGAAGATGTTGGTGGTGGTGAATCGTCATCATCTTCGAGGATTAGCCTTCTCCTTTTTGTTTGAGGAGGGACTGATGATGTTTTGGGTGGAACAGTGGTGGTAATTTGGGTGGTAGTGGTTTGTGATTGACTAACAGCAGTTGAAACAACTGGTGTTTCAACCACTGTTGTCATTACAACAGATGTTGTAACATCTGTTGTCTTCTGCTTTTTGGCAGGAGGTGATGGAGGTGAGTTTGTTTTTGGTGGTGATGATGGTGGTGGTAAAGCAGTGTTTGTGGTGTGTGTTGAAGTGATAACAGATGTTGAAACCTCTGAAGTACCAGCAGTAGTTGATACAGCAGGAGTTACAACAGCTGTTTGGGTGGAGGTTTGATACTGATGGCTTTTGGATGATGGTTTTGGAATATGCTTTGGAATTCTGGATGGGATGGACTTAGGTTTCCTTTTTATCTTAGGATTTTTAGAATCCTTTGACCCAGAACAACCCTGCGCATACAGTTCCATGAAAGCTCTTTTCTCCTCATTCCATCTTGAAATATCCTTTGCCATTCTATCCCTTTTTACACTTGCTACTCCTTCATCAAGTGCTTCTTGAGTAGCATCAACCTTTTTACTACCATCTGGCACAAGAATTTTTCTGGTCATAGCATCCCTTTCAGGTTCAATGTACAGACCATCATCTATTCCCTTCTTCTTCCACTCCTGAATTTTCTCCCCCTTTTTGGCATTATCTTCTGGAAGTTGATCAATGAAAAGTATTGTTGGAGGAGCAGTGCCAGTGGTTTCCAATAAATGGGCCTTGATTGCCTTAATATCTGCTTGAGTGTTCTTGTACCTAGACTCCATTATGTTTCTCAGCTTTTGAACATGTAGTTCATGTTGCTGATCAGCCATTTCTTTTTGTTGTTGGAGAAAAGGTTTGAAGAGGTTCCGGAGCTTATTTGTAGCAGATGCTTGTGGTGGAGCAGGTGCTTGAGGTGGAATAACAGTGGATTGCATCTTTTGTGTTTTCAACACCTGTTGTAGCATATTTTTAAGATCTGCAACAGATGTATCCAATTTTTCAATTCGTTCCGTCAAATCCTGATATTTTAAATCATCACCCAATTTAATGGGATCATCTGATTTCCCACTAACAGTGGTTTTATCAGTGGTTGAGGTAGGGAGTGTACTCCAAACACTAACCACTGATGCCCCTTTGTCTTGGTACTGGGGTCTTCTTCCTTCAACACTTGACAACCATTTGATGTTGCCAGTGGGAAAAATAAATCCACTGGTGGTTGGCAGAGGTGCTATGTAAGGAATTGCCTCCAAGGAAGTCTTATTAATGGAACCACTGTCCAACTGTAAACCAGTGGGTTCAACAGTTGTAGTGGCTGCTTCACTTGGAATACCACCGAGAGTTACTTGTAACTCAAGGGGTGTAACCTCCTCAGGTTGTGTTGGTGGGTTAGCAAGGATTGATACAACAGACCCAGTCATTTGTTGAGGTATATTCTCATTAATAGGTGATTGAGAAGGACTGGTTAGTGCCTGGTTGAAATCAATTGCATCCAACAAAAGTTTGGTTGGTGTGGGAATTGTGGATGTGATGGTTAGTGTAGAAAGAGGATTTGCCCCGGGAAGTGAGCTGTGGATGATGGAAACAAGTGCTTCCAGAGCATCATGATGTGGTGTCCCAATTTGTACAACCTGTTCTTTTTGTGAAGAAGCAGGAGGGGTTTCGGCTATGGGTTGAGATATTTGGACCAACTGCTGTGAGGAAGTAGCAACAGTGGTTTCTTGTGACTTTTGTGTTGTCACTGGCAGTAGCTCTGGTATCTCATTCTCCAGAGATGCCTTTTTGATGGGTTTGGGGGGGGGGGGGGGGTTGTGTTTTTCTTTTTGTTGGCTTTTTGGTGATTTTAGGTGTGGGTTTCAAAGTAGTTGTTGTGCCACTTTGATCACCTTGAGCAGTGGGCTCAGCAGCAGATACCTGAGGAGCAGTGGTAGCTGCTAAATTCTGCTCAGGCACCTCTGCTTGTGTTTTGCAATGTGTTAACATTCTTGTAAAAGTTTCAGCAGTTAAGCTGTGCATTTGAAAATATTCACCTTGGTTTATTGCAGCAATATCATCCTTACTGAATTTCTTTACAAAATAATAACTTAAAAACCTTGGAAACAGTAGGAATGATTTTGTTTCAACATTGTTAACCATATCATTAAAGATTTCCCGAGAAAAATTAAAATTTTCTTCTTGAAGAATAGCATATCCCAGATTTTGAATCTTTAATGGTATTTCATTAAAAGAAGTGGTTTTGTTTGAAACACACATTAGGAGGGTATGGAATAAAAATCTTGTTGCAGAAGGAAAGAAAACTTTTTGTAAGGTAGCTTTCTTCATCATTGTGTCTGCATACCCTCTCTCAATGAAGTCAATTTTTAACTCGTTTTTAGGAAAAGAAGTTTTACCTTGCTGATCCTCGAGTTGAAAGACTTCTGATATCGATTATGGCGTGATTTGAATAGCTTTACCCTTTAAAGAGGAGTTAATGGCTACCACAGTTTCACCTTGTTTGTCAAGGATTGCGTTTTTTCAAAACTCTCGTTGGGTTGCTAAGTAAATTGGTGCATCGGCTGTTAACAAAGTTTTGTACTTTGATTTAGCCATTTTGGCGATGATGGAGTCGAAAGCATCTGTGGTGCCGGGTTTTGTGAGAAGACCCAGAAGATTGTGAGATGGTTTGTGCGGAATTTCAGTGGTATTGACCTTTTGAGAGGCCGCTTTCGACGATGATTTGGAAGTGGGTTTTGCAGATGGCTTTGATTTTGTCATTTTGGAGATGATGATCGAAGAAATTTGTGAAGGAATGTGAAGAAAAACTGCTTTGAGAAAAGAATTTTTGAGAATTCAATTCGACAGTAAAACCCTATTTTTGGTGTGAAGTGGGGGTTTTATAGAGGAAAAAGTGAAGGCTGACGTGGCAGCGGTTACAAAAGTACTGACCACTATGTACTGCCCACATGCCAAACTCTGAAGAAATGAAGGACAGTACTTTATGAAAGTTACTGATGAAGGCAGTGGTTACAACGGTATAATGAAAGCAGTGGATGATTTTCACTATCAGTGGATAGCATATCAGTGGATAAGACACTGCTTTTGAACAACAGAGTTTATCAAGGAAATAAGTGGACAGAGGATGGCTTTCAGCAGTGGACAGACTTTGAAGTAGAGCAGACTTTTGAACAATCAGTGGTTATGGCAGAGTTTTAAAGATTTAATGAAAATTTCATTTTTAACTATTTTTATGGATGGATTTTTGATTTTCTGAAAACATTTTAATGCTTTTATTCATAGAAAAACAAGATGTTGCTTGTTATTCCATGTTTAGCATGCCAATTCTAGAGACCAAGCTTTCAAAGGTGGCAATATCCAATGCTTTTGTGAGCACATCTGCCAGCTGGTCTTTGGTTGGAACATGATGCAGAGAAATCAAACCTTTTTCATAGCAATCCCTCACAAAGTGATGTCTGATGTCGATATGTTTGGTGGTTGAATGGGAAACTGGATTTTTGATGATATTTTCTGCTGCCTGGCTATCCAACATGAGTGGTGTCTTTAAGGCAGTGATACCAAAATCCAGCAACTGATTTTGAAGCCACAGGAGTTGGACTGTACAGCTTGCAGCAGCAATGTATTCAGCTTCAGGAGTGGATGTTGAAACAGCTGCTTGCTTTTTGCTTTGCCATGAAACTAAGCAATCACCTAGAAAATGGCACCCTCCTGATGTGGACTTCCCTGTGGTGTTACATCCAGCAAAGTCACTGTCTGAAAATCCTGAAAGCTTGATATTCCCATTAGCTGGATACCAGATACCAAGTGTGGGAGCACTTTTTATGTACCTGAATATCCTTTTTACAGCAATAAGGTTGGATTTTCTAGGGGCTGATTGACTTCTTGCACAAACACATGTTGCAAACATGATGTCTGGCCTAGATGCAGTTAGGTACAATAAAGACCCAATCATGCTTCTATATAGAGTTTGGTCAATCAGCTCATCCTTTTCATCAGACATGACAAGCTTATTTGTTGCCATGGGTGTGCTGCATGGTTTACAATCATTCATATCAAATTTGTTTAAAAGTTCTTTTGCATATTTGCTTTGATGAATGAAAGTTCCATTTTGCACTTGCTGAACTTGGAGACCAAGAAAGCATTGCAGCTCACCCATTGCACTCATTTCAAACTCAGCTGTCATGAGTTCCCTAAACTCTTCACACATTTTGTTGCATGTGCTTCCAAAAATAATGTCCTCCACATAAATTTGGACAATCATTAAATCATTTCCTCTCCATTTTAGAAACAGTGTTTTATCAATGGTACCTCTTTTGAAACCATTTGAGAGTAAAAAGGTGGAAGAGTTTCATACCAGGCCCTTGGTGCTTGTTTCAGGCCATACAGGGCTTTGTTCAGCCTGTAGACATGATCTGGATAAAATGGATCCTCAAAACCTGGAGGTTGACAGACATACACCTCTTCTTGAATTGTACCATAGAAGAAAGCACTTTTGATATCCATTTGAAACACCTTCATGTTGTGGTTGACAGCAAAGGCCAGGAACAGTCTAATGGCTTCCAATCTTGCAACAGGGGAGAATGTTTCATCATAATCAATCCCCTCTTCCTGTCTGTA
Source organism: Helianthus tuberosus (assembly GCA_030545235.1). Taxonomy (NCBI): domain Eukaryota; kingdom Viridiplantae; phylum Streptophyta; class Magnoliopsida; order Asterales; family Asteraceae; genus Helianthus; species Helianthus tuberosus. The sequence goes on from CM060448.1 coordinate 2,444,467, forward strand.
ACCTTGAACCACAAGCCTGGCTTTATTCTTGACAACAATACCCTTTTCATCAGTTTTGTTTTTGAAGACCCACTTTGTGCCAATGGGACTAACCTCTTCTGGCAGTGGTACAAGCTCCCATACTTGTTGTCTTTTAAACTGTTGGAGCTCCTCTTGCATGGCTTCTACCCAGCTGTTGTCTTTCAGTGCCTCTTGGTACTTGACTGGCTGATAGAGTGATAGAAAACCAGCAAAAAGACAAATGTTTTGGGTTTGGCTTCTTGTGAGCACCCCTTCATTGATGTTGCCAATAATTTGATCAGGTGGATGAGACCTCAAGTAGATTAAATCTCCTTGGTATGGAATGATGGCATTTGTCGGTGAAGGCCGCAAATGTGTATCATCTGAGCTAACCACTGCTGGGGACTTTGATGATCCAGCAGTGGCTTCAAAAGGTGGTGGAATGGGAGGTAATGAAGTGGACACATGCTGACTTTTATCCACTGTTTGTGGACTTTTGTCAGCAGTGTTTGAGGATGTGGAAGTAGTGGTTGATGGGCTACTTTGGTAAACAACTGTTGAGGTAGCAGTGGTTGAGCTCTGACAGCTGTTTTGAACATCTGATGCTCTTCCCATTTTGGCAGACCTTTGAGGGATGATGATTTCATACCCATAGTCTGGTGTTGAATCCTCTGATGGACCTGCACTGTTAGTCTTGACAGCAGTATTTTCAAGAGTGAATTTATCAAGATCAAACAGATCTGCAGGATTTGCTGGAATTTTCATTGATGAAAGTTCATTGAACTTTACATTCAAAGTCTCCTCCACTGCCTTGGTCCGTGTATTAAACACTTTGTAGGCCTTGGCAGTGGTTGAGTACCCCAGATGATAACCACAATCAATTTTGGCTGCAAATTTTGAAATGGAATCTTTTAAGTTCAAAATAAAGCATGGGCAGCCAAACACCTTGAAGTATGAGATCAGTGGTTTGATTTTATACAGAATTTCATAAGCAGTCTTTTTGTGCCTGGGGTTTATTAAAACTCTGTTCTGGACATAGCAAGCAGTGTTTACTGCCTCTGCCCAGAAAGTTAATGGCAAACCTGAATCAGCAAGCATGGTTCTGGCAGCCTCAATCAAAGTTCTGTTCTTTCTTTCAACTACCCCATTTTCCTCTGGTGTTCTAGGGATGCTGTACTGCCTTACAATCCCTTTCTTCACACAGAAGGCAACCAACTCCTTATTTTTAAATTCTGTGCCATTGTCACTCCTGAAGCTTTTCACTGGAAGGTCAAATTGCTTTTCAACCTGTGTCACAAAGTCTTGCAAAATGCCTGTAGTCTCATCTTTTGAGTGTAAAAAGAAAGTCCATGTAAACCTAGAAAAGTCATCAACAATAACCAAACAATATCTTTTCTTTTTGAGACTCATGACTTGAACTGGGCCAAACAAATCCATGTGTAGCATTTGCAAACACTGGGTTGTTTTGGACTCTTCAATGGACTTATGAGAACTTTTATGCTGTTCTCCTTTTAAACAGGAAATGCAATGTTCAGGACAAGAAAACAATTTTTGTGGTAGGCCTCTTACCAAACCATTTTTTGAAATTTCAGTGATTGTCTTAAGATTTGTGTGCCCCAGTCTTCTGTGCCAAAGTTCAGTCTCTTTGTTAGAGGCAGCTGAGAACAGACATGCATCAGCTCTGGGACACTCTTTTGACATATCAACAACATAAACATTGCCACTTCTTTGAGCAACAAGTTTTGTTTGACCAGTTTTTATTATTGCTTCAATCTTTTTGACCATTTCTGGTCCAACAATCCTACAACACTCCTTTGTGAAGAATGACCCATACCCCTTGTCACTCATTTGTGAAACACTCAGGAGGTTGAATTTCAGAGTGTCTATCAGATTGACATTTTCAAATTTTAAATTTCCAGACTGTACTGTACCAGACCCCAGAACTTTTCCTTTACTGTTATTCCCAAAGGATATATCACCCCCTCCATGAATTTTGAAATCTTTGAGTAGGGCTTTACATCCAGTCATGTGCCTGGAGCCTCCACTATCAACATACCAAAGGCTATCTAAACAGGCAGAAGCTCCCTGCACATGAAGTAAAAGGATTAGTTCATTAGGGTTTCCAAAGCCAATAAGGCTTTGGATGGGGTCTCAACAATGTCTGGGATGGATGCACATTGATGGACAGTGGTTAGGTCAGGGGTTTGGACAGTTTTAGTACTGTTTCTTGCTAACCACTGTTGGGGGTCTTGACCAATCACCTGTTGGTACCCAAAAGGATGCCTGTTCACATTAGGTTTAGAGGGCCTTTTGTAGGCCTCATAAACGTGTGGAATCCTTTGGTAAGACTGTTTTTCCTTGCCTTTTCTGAACTGATTGGCAGGGGGTGCATCAGTAACCTGAACATCTCTTTTGACAGATGTTTGGTTCAACTGTTTTGTGACAGCTGTTTGAACTGGCACGAACAGTGGTTGGTTCTTGGTGAATTTGACAGATGATGTTGATGGACTCAAGGATGTTTTAGCAATGTACTCATTCTTTTTCACATCAAAGTTTTTGAGATACACACATGCTTGAGTTTTGTGGTTTGTTTTACCACAAACAATGCAGCTCTCAGCTGGAACAATGACACTTGTTTTGTTCAAATCATAAGCTTTTAAATGGAAATAGTCTTTTATTAGATGATTCCTTTTCTCACAGAATTCACAAAACAGGTTATTGATCTTTTCTTTCTTCTTTCTCTTTTCGGACTCCTTTGCAGCAGAGGTTTTAACCTCTGTTGGGATGTCCTTGAGAGGAATGACTTTAGCTTTTGGAGCTTTAACACCATCAGTTGATGTAAAGTCCATGGGCTTGAAATTTTCAAGAATATCACACTCATCAGACCATTTTGGTTTAAACTGATAATTTTCAAGCTCCTCAAAAATAGAGGATCCCATTGGTCTGTCAAGTGTGATTTTGTTACCAAGTTTATCAGTGATTTTCACTTCTTGGCCATTCTTGTTTGTGGGGATGAACTCAGTTGTTACATCAGTGGTTTGAGCAGATTTTTCAAAAGCAGTGTTTTCATCATCATGTTTTCTATAACCAACACCAAATTTTACATTGCTTTTAATCTGTTTTTCAAGCATAACCTCATACCCTTTGCATGATTCCACCCATTTTTCACAGGTGATCTGGGTGGACTCCAACTCCTTTTTGCAAACTTGATATTTTTCTACCATAGTTTGGAGTTGAGTTTTGGTTATGCTTTGCTCTTCTTTAAGACTGCTGATCTCTTTCTCTTTTTCAGTCAATTTGTTTTTAAGTTCTTTTAAAGAACTTTCAAATTTGACTTCATCAGTTAAGATTTTATTCCGAAGGTTTTCATTTACCTCTTTGATGTTAGCAAAAGCAATAATGCAATTATCAGAACACAGTTTTCAAGAACTTGAGGAGATACCTTGGCAGCAGCCATCATTGCACAATCACATTGATGATTTTCTTCATCATCAGCTCTTACTTCCTTATCACCTGTTCTCTTTTCTTCCTCTTCTTCTTTGTCCTCTTTGGACCATGGATCTGTCAGTGGTTCAATCAGGGTTTCTGAATTTTCTCCCAGCAGCAGTTCACCAGCAACTGCATTAACAACTGCTTCAGTCGCCTCATCCACTGTTTCATCACTTAGCTGTTCACCTTCAGTTTCAATCCCCTCTGGTATTGACTCTAATGCCATCAAACAAAAATCATCATTAGAGGGTTCATTAGAAGCATAGAGTGCAAAATTTTCATCACTAAGCTCATCAGGCATGCTGCTCCAGTCAACAAAGCCTTGAGTGAAAAAGCTTTGCTGATCTGGTTGTACCACTGCTGGAGCAGCTGTTTGAGGTGCAACAGGTTGCACTTGTGCCTGGGGGACAGGGGTTTGAACATATTGAATCTGTGGAACAGTGGTATGGACATAATGTACAGGCACAGGGGAAGCAGCATAATGAGCAGTGTTAACATGAGCTGCAGGGGTATATTGGGTATAGTGCACAGTGCTTTGATTTTGAGGTCTAGGGTTTGAGCTAGGATGAGTGATTATCGGACCAGTAGTTTGAATCCTGCATTCCCTAGCGAAATGGCCCAGCCTATTGCACTTGTAACACTTGATTTTCGATTTATCCAACCCAACTCTTAGATTCCCATGTAAACCTGGGAATTTTGGCCCTGTTCTTTTGTAGAATTTGCTAGTTCTAACACTGAGCAAAGCCAATTGGTGTAGGATGTCCATTTCTTCTAAGTCAGTGGGATCAAAATGTTGTAAATCATTGAGCTCAAAACACAAATTATCTGACATCTGGTTTTCAGTGTTTGCAGTAAAAGCATAATTTGCAGAGTGAGGATCAGGGTTGGTAAAGTTACCACTAGCTGTTATATCAATGAAATGATCATAACCCTGTTCCTTACGACTGTTACCAGATTCTTCCTGACCAAGAAGAGCTGTGCTACCGAATGAGTAATCATCAGTGGCTTTTCCAGACTCTTGCAACTTCTTTTTCTGGTTCAACTCCCTTTCATAAGTCAGGAGTCTACCATGAAGCTGGGTCAGGGTCAGATCTTTGAACTCAACAGAGTTTCTAGTCACAAATGCAATTGTGTCCCATTTATCAGGTAGTGACCTAAGAAACCTGCTATTTTGTGTTGATTTTGGAAATTCAACCTTAACAAGCCTTAGCTCACTGATGAGACAACTGAAACGTTCAAATTGTTGGGTCAATGATTCACCCTTAATGTGACAGAAGGTTTCATATTGCTGATTCAGAATTTCCCTATTGTTTTCAATAACTTCTTCGGTTCCCCCAAACTGTTCCTTCAATGCATCCCATAGCTCTTTGGCACTGTTACAATGTAACAATCCAGCATAGATCTCATTTGGTAATGCAGATGCTATGATGCTAAATGCTTTGGCATCAAGTTCGAACTTTTGAAAATCAGTTTCAGTATAGTTTTCATAAGGTTTTGGTACGAACTTCTTTGGATCCTCAGCACTTGGCACCATAGGAACATGGGGACCAAAAACAACAGACCTCCAACATCCAGTGTTCTGTTGAGCAAGGATGTGACCCATCCTTCTCTCCCAGATGTTGTATTCATTTCTTTTAAGCATGGGTGGTTTAAAAAGTGAGCCAATGTTATTCTTATCATCTTGAGATTGTGACGTCATCCTGGTTGTTTTACAGACACTGATTAATCAACTTTAATGGTGATTAAACCTTCCTCTGTTTTTCAACACAAACGAACAAACTATCGATATCAATGATTTTGACCTGAACTATTTATGTCAAAATGATTGTTAAATCAAATTTGACTGTCCTAGCTCTGATACCAATTGTTGGATCTGAGTTTGGTTTTGATTGTATTTTTCGTTTGAATTATAATGAAGATGGATGAGTTGTGCAGCGGAATTAAGATGGAAACAAACTTTGCATACAATCAAACGAGAGTATTGCTTTGATCAAAACACTTTTCACAAAGAACCGAAAGATTGAATTTAATTTCAACAACGATTACAATGTAATGCTTGATACAAACTCCCCCTCAGCCAGAGCTCAGTGTTTGTTCGTGCAGAGAAGACGATTGTTGCAAAGAGCTAATAGAACAGTACAGAGCACTGTTCTATTTATAGGCACTAGCAAACCACTGAGCATCTAAGCTGACGTCACCATGAAAGTGACATCTAACCTCCTAACAAACTCTAACCTCTGATCTATACTAACTACTGCTTATTACATTACATTACATAAAGACAGAGTAAACAACTGCTGCAACCTTCCACTGCTGTGAACCCAGCAGTACTTGTCCGGATCAGCAGTGCTTGAACCAAGGCAGTAGATTGAACAGCAGAGCTTTAGTCTTTCATCAGGTCTTTACTTGAGCAGCAGTTTGACGGTCAGTAGTTTGTACGATCAGTAGATAGGAGGTCAGCAGATGTTGAAACCACTATCAAGGGGAGAGACTTGTATGTAACATCTGCTTATTCTGGATCCACTGCTCTGACCCAGTTTTGGCTTTAATTATCTGTTCCTCTGGTAGGGTTCAATCCCAACAGTTAGTTATATTTATCTCGCATCCGCACAATTACACGAACCCTAACTCTCTCTACAACCGTCGGCAACATCTATCATTCTCCCCGAAGTTCTCTTGCACCTTCGTGATTATTCTATCGATCGGTTAGCATTCGATCTATATTAGATTCGAGTTCTTGTTATACCCGATTGTAATCTTGTTGTACTATTGTTAATTGCTATCGAAACCTGTTTGGTATGATCTGAAATTGTGAACAAGGGTTAGTGTTTTGTCGATTTATGTTAAGGGTTTGATTGTTGGGAACCTGATGATTGTGATCCTGTGTTAACTAGGGTTTTATTAGTTATTGATTAATCAGTAGACGGGAACATGCAGGATGAGAATGTGATGTCTCGTATTCATTCATGATTCACTATATGGATCTAATAATTCTGTTTGCAGTATGTATGTTATGTCATCTATTATGCATGATTGTCGGGTAGATTAGATGGTGTTATGAGAGTCCATAATCTTAGTTGGATCTGGATAGAAACTGTCAAATTGTTAATAGTGGCAATCGGATTGGTTATGGCTCTTGACAACATGATTAGGGTTTTCTGTGTGTGCATAGTTTAAACTGCTAAGCATGTGACGAAACTCCTTTCCCGACGTAACACACACATGTCGACGAAACACACATGTCGATGAAACATGGGTCTTTCGTCAATGGGGGATCACGACGAAACAGGGGTGTTTCGTCAAGAGGGTAAACAAACACAGTGAACTAAGTTGATTCTGTTGATGGATGATAATGTTAATAATACCATGGTATCTACTATTAATGATGTTTAATTATGATCAAGTGACATGATTTGGTTCTTACACCTAGTACACTTAACTGTCAAGCATTATTACGGAACATACACATGAACTGTAGAATTGAATGAGTTATGTAACTGCTATGTGCCATTCGGGAATCACTGTTTGAAATGCATACTGTCATTTATATGTGAACCTTGTGAATGTAAACTGACATTGCATACGTGAATACCATAGGCTGTGACTGTTTAAGTGTGAACCAGTAACAAAACATACCGAGCAAACCAAGGTGAGCTCACTGCTCTTTTTCCAAGCATGCGTTCCGGGGAGGAATGTCGGGTAATGGGTTTGACTAGAATGTTAAACCTGGGTTGTTGGTTAATACACGTATATCTATCAATCAAGTCCCTCATACCGATCGTTGCTTGTAGGGCAACGAGGTATTATTTAGTAGCGCTACTTAGGTTTGGCACCCTCACACCGCACCGAGGAGGTCGGGAGTAAACTTATGACCCCCATCTTGACCAATGCTTTGATAGAGGCATTGGGGTTTAAGGAAAATAATCTGGAGCCATTGGTGGTAAGCGTGTGATTAACAACAATGAATATGTGAAACGTTTTAATCTGGTAAGTGGTAACTAAACACGTTAACAAACTTTGAACTCACCAGCGTCGTCTGACACACTTGTCTGCATGCTTTCAGGTCGTTAGATTCATGGACATGGGACTTGCTATCTGGGAGTGCTGGAGTGGTCATAGGTCACAACTCTTGGATATTTATTCTTGGTTTAGTACATTTGTTCTGCAATACTTGAACGACGAATAATCTTATGCTTCCGCTGATTGTGTACTTTGGTTTAACGTATGACTTGGATTTATATTATGAAATGAATCGATTGTTTTATTTAAATATTTAATATTGGGTCAATGTGATTGGTGGCCTGGATCCTGGTACGTCACACGTCTCGCGGTGTTTCCGCATGTGGTATTTTGGGGGTGTGACAAGATTGAGGAAGGACCAGGAAAGGATAAATCCAGGGCGTTGGCTATTATTCAAGATGACGAGGGCTTCAATTGGAATAAATATATTCCAAATGAAGGATCTGCATTAGTTGTTGCGGTGACACCGATGACATTCAATCGTGAAAGAGAAATTGCTCTTATGAAGATGAACAAAATTGAAGAAATCTGGATAGAAGTGAAAAGAGCTGAACGTTGGGATGCTGAGAGACAATGTTATTTGGATCCTACAGGAAATGTTGTTACTGATCCAAATACTATCGATTTCGAGGCATTTGTCAAGAAAATTCCAACCGAGCAGGAAGAGTATAAAGAGGTGTTTGCGAGATTGAGAAGAGAAAAAGAGGAAAAGGAGAGAAGAGAAAATCCAGAAAAGTTTGTGAAAGAAATCATCGACGTGAATCAGGAAATGACTGCTGAGAACCTGATGAAGATGGCGGACAATGCCATGATAAGAAAGACCATTGAGGTAGATAACAAAACTGAGTCGAGTCGTCAAAACAGGCCAGGCCAGTGAGTCAAAGTGAAGAAAAAGGTAAGAATAATGAAACAAAAACTGATAATCGTTGAAATGCATGGAAACATGCAGAGCCTGTAATGCAAAGGGCTTAGCACTGTCAACTAGAACGGATGAGTTTAACAAGAAAATTGATACTTTAAAAGATGATATAATTTTGAAAGATAAAATCATTAAAAGTTCAAAAGATAGAATTGTTCTTTTGGAAGAAAAGATAAAAAAGAGATTGAAAATTTTCGAAAAAAATGAAACGCTTATTTTCTTGAAGATTAAAAAATAACAGAAGCGTGTGAACACTTAAAAAGGTCTATCATAGATGCTGATGAACGTGATTTTCAATGTCGTCAGAAAAATTCACAATGAATATCTACTGTTCAAGAAAAGGAAAAACAAATCAGTACTCTTCTCTTCTGGATGACTTGGCCAAATTGAAACTTCAAAATGAAGAGTTCAAAATTGAAAATGAACGTATTAACTTGAAATTGAAGAGTTATTATACAGCTAGCTTTGTTCTTGACCACATCATTCCGAAACCAATTGGTATGAACAAAGAGGGTGAGGATGTTTACAGCAACGGAGGCGGGGTTGGGTATAACCGCGTTCCACCACCCATTAATGGTGATTTTTCAAAGAAAAACTTAGGGGTGGAGAAGGCTTTGAACATCAAACTCGAAACCGAAGCTGACAAATTACCAGAGAATATTGATGTCACATTTGATGAATCTTCTGATGAGGGAAATGTTGAGTCCGAAGTGGTTAAAAATGTGATAAATAATGTTTTGAAAAGTGACAGTAACTCCACAAAGTCCAAAATTTCAAATGAAAGTTTTGAAGATGAAGATTGTTATTTGAACAATTATATTCCAAAATCCAAACACAACTTAAAGGATGAACCTACTCTGGTAATGTACTAGATGAGTGGTTCAGATAAGTTGTATTCGGACGAAGAATTCCCAATTCAAAATGTTAATGTGGATAAACTTCAAAAAGTTTTCAAACTTGTGGAAGTTGAGAATTTGTCGAGCTCAAAACGGTTTTTGAACTTTCAAAAGGATAAAGCTTATTACAACAAGCCTAGAAACTCACGTGTTCAGAATAAAAATCATAACAATGGGAGTTACGGGCAATGGGGTGGTAAGCAACATCAGAAAATGAATTTTCAGAAATCAAAGTATGTGAAGAAAACAAAGTTTGTTAAAAGTTCAAGTTCACACGTTGATCGAGAATCTGAGATTTTCACGAAATCAAATGAAGAGTTCTTTGCTCAACGAGAAACACAAAAATAGATTGAGGGCACAAGTCGGGTTCCTAATAACCGGACTTGTTTCAAATGCAATGTAGTTGGTCACATTGCTAGAAAGTGTACCAACAACAAGCCTAAGTCTGTTGTTGTGGAAAACAAACAGAAACCAAATTATGTTAAAGGAAAGGCTTCGATGTTTGTTGAGAAATAGATTCCAAAGACTGAGAATGATTCTAAAATCAAATCTCAACCAGTAAAACAAGGTTCTAAGAAAACTGGTGAGACTTCAAAACAACATGATAAGAAAGAATCAAGATATGGAGTTAAGAAACCTGTTTCAAATCAACAAACATGGAAGCTTAGATCTCAAAACAAGAAATCTGTTGAACCAAAACCGAAACAAACTTCTTTGACTCAACAAGTCAAGAAGAATGTTCAAAAGATTTTTATTGCTGAAACTAAAAAGAAACAAACTTCTCCAACCACACCGGTAAAGAAGTTCATTCCTAAAGTTTCAGTTGGTGAAAAGAAGAAATAAACTTCTTCAGCCCCACAGGTCAAGAAGTATGTTTCAAAATCAGTCCAACCTTGCGACCCAAAACTTGATTCAATCAAGAAGGTTAAAGAAAAGATAGAAAATGTTTTAGAGAATAATGATAAAAACTTTCCAATCCTATCCACAATCGGTGTCAAGCTACCCGAGTCGAAGGAGGCTTGGGTTGCGCTATTCAACTAATCACATCTGATACGTGCAGGAGCTCCCGAGTTCAATATCAAAGTAGATAATGGACAGCGGAGCTTCTAGGCATTTGACAGGGATGCTCGCCCTGTTATACGATGTAAGAGCAATCAAGGGAGGTTATGTTGGATTTGCGGGTAATCAAGGAGGGAGAATTATCGGGGAAGGTACTTTAACGAACGACAAAGTGTCATTTGAGAAGGTCAACTATATTCCCGAACTGGAGAACAATTTGCTAAGCATCTCTTAGATTTGCGACATAAAGTTTACCACACATTTTAATGACAAAGAATGTCTGATCCTAAATCCAGGATTTGTTATCCCCGAGGAATGGGTTTTGATGCGGGCACCGAGAGAAAACGACCTCTATGTCCTTGACATGAGTGTCGCAAACACGACGACCAACCAACCTCAGTGTTTCGTGTCTAAAGCTACTGAAAAAGAGTTAATATTATGGCACCACAAGATGGATCACATTCATCTGAGGAAGATGAACTACTTAGTCCACAAGGACCTGGTGGAAGGCGTCAATTTGAAGAATTTTCACTTGGGCGATGAGTGTATAAGCTGTAAAATGGGAAAAGAAACGAAGAAATCACACCCGAGGAAACTTCAGAACTCAATTACGAAGCCACTTGAAAGGTTACACCTGGATCTCTTCGGCCTAGTCGATGTGAAAAGCATTTCCAGAGATCTTTACTGCCTAGTTGTGACGGACGACTATTCGAGATTCTCATGGGTACTATTTCTGCAGTCCAAAGACGAAGTATTTAAGAGTTTGTTGATGTTGTTCAGAAAGATCAAAAATCTGTACCAGCTGCCGATTAGAAGAATACGCAGGGACAATGACACATAATTCAAGAACAACCGAATGGCCGAATTCTGCGATGACAAAGGTATTCTACATGAGTTCAGTGCTCCATATACGCCGTAACAAAACGGGATGGCAAAGAGAAAGAACCGGACGCTGATCGAGGCTGCACTCACAATGTTAGCTGACTCAAAACTCCCAGTGAGTTTTTTGAGTGAAGCTGTGGCCTCAGCATGCTATACCTTGAACAGAGTGCTGACCGTGAAACCACACAACAAAGCATGTTTCGAGTTACTCAATAATCAAAAGTCGAACCTGAAGTATCTTGAGCCGTTTGGTTCTCCATGCACGGTGATAGATCCAGATGGTAAATTTGGTGCTAGATCATTGGAAGGGTTCTTTGTTGGGTATGCAAGTCCACTTCGACGAGTGTATCTACCGAGCCTCAATCGAGTGATTCAAGCTCAACATGTGGATTGCCAGGGGTACACAATGCCTACTCAGAAACCTGGTGATTCGTGGTTGTTTGATTACGAGGGATTATGGAATTCGTTTAAGCTTCCAAAGGAACCATCTTTCAAAGAACTAATAGTGCGATTTCAGCAACATCAGTCTTCCTCACATGATGAAGTACCAGTTGAAGATACTGAAGATCAAGAAGGTACTAATAATGCGGAAGGGGGCCCCAGTCACACTCAGGCAGAAGAACAAACTCAAACAACAGAACCAACATAACCCTTTGAGAATGCTCCAGCCACGGTATACGATGAATTTAAAGGTTCGGACTCTGACAGTCTAACATTTGACAGAGGGTACTCTGAGTGATACCAGCAAAACTAGTTTTACTACAAAACTCCTATTCTAAAAACTAGTTTTGTTATATTCTAAGAGTGATAATAAACATGCTATTGCCATAGTTTGTATTCAAAACAAACTATTCGTTTATATGGTATCTTAAGTTATAACAATCGTCGGCACCGTACCAATACCGGTATTCGTTTATATGGTTTCAATCACTGTAAAACATGTGTCAGACCATTTAGGGAATTTGGGTTTTCTTTTTCAATTGCTATAGCAAGTGTCGGTACCGTAACGAAGCGAATTGATACTAACCAAATTCCCACAGCGAATTGCTCAGTTTAAGGGGGAATTCAGTATAGAGACGTCAGAATTTCCAAAAATGAGGGGGGGATCAAAATTTTAATGTCATATATTGAAATTCCTGCATTTTTCTTGATAGTCCAGGAAACGTCGAGTTTGACGGAGCTTTGGTCCAGATATGATCGGTTCGGTGATTAGAAAGGAGTAGAATTAGAATACAACACCAGGCAATCACTTATAATCTGGTTTCTAATGATATATGAAAGTTACATAACCGCGAAACCAGTTGGACAGCATCTCCCCATATGGAACCAAAAGCTTGTCCAACTGGTTTCGCGGGTATGTAACTTTCATATATCAATAGAAACCAGATTACAAGTGATTGTTTGGTGTTGTATTCTACTTCTACTCCTTTCTAATCACCGAACCGATCATATCTGGACCAAAGCTCCGTCAAACTCGACGTTTCCTGGACTATCAAGAAAAATGCCGGAATTTCAATATATGACATTGAAATTTTGATTCCCCTGACGTCCCTTTACTGAATTACCCCTTAAACTAAGTGATTCAGTCTTTTGTCATCTCTGAAAATTGTTTAATTATAAGTAATTCATTTTTATCGCTCACTGGCTTTTCATATCCGACAGTCATCATAATCGAACTCTCGTAAGCATAAGCCTTCACACAGTTTTCAAATCTAGTGCTCCACCAATGATAATCTTCTATATTCATTAGTTTTGGTGGTCATTGATGATTTCCGTACACACTATCATACTTCAAACACTCAGAAATAGCACTTGAAACAGTCTTTGTTATAAATGGGGTTTCCTCAAATGTGAACGCGTTATAAAACGTGTTGAAAAATTCTTCAGCCATGATTACCTTCAAAGACACAATCAAACAAATACTTGATCAACCTTGAAAAACAAACAATATTGTCTTGGTTCGTACGAAGCTATCAAATAACCTGGGTTCGTACTAAGCAACTAATTCCCGGATTCGTACGAAGCTGGCAATGTCTGGGTTCGTACGAAACCAAAATTTTCAAAATAACAACTTAAAGACGTGGGTTCGTACGAAGCTGAAGTGTGAGGCTTCGTACGAAACTAAGCTGCGACGAACACAATCACGTTTTCATGGTTTTTCACTGATTTGAGTATGATTTTGTTCGAATTTTAATCTGTAACTTTGTAGGATTGATTAAAAGTGGTTTTCACACAACATATTTAAAATTTAGCCAATTTTAACCGTGAAATCTTTAAAGATCTGAAATTGAAAGTTCAAAAGAATGTGTAGAAGAAGTGTAGAAGAAGATGTGAGTAGAAGATGATGAATTCAACTTTGATGATGATGAATCAGCTTCAATCTTCGTGTCTTCAATCTGTGTAAACAATCACCCACTCTGATTACGATCCTAAAAGCTAAGGGGGAGTCTGAAGACGAGCTCAAAGCAAGGGGGAGCTTGCATACAATGAGCCAGGTAACTATTCCGAGGGAGCTTGTAGAGAAAGAACCAAGTGTCGATCCTTAAAAGTACAGAAGTTTAAAGAAAGGGGGACCCTGGAGATAGAGTTAATCAAAAGAGGGAGCAGCTGAAGCTGTGAACAGATCCACAGGGAGTATGTTAGAATAAAGGGAGAGTCTATGTTGCTGAAAACATCAACATTTCTAGAAGACTCAGAGAGAGACAGAAAGCTACGGGATTGACTACAGTAATATCCAAGGGGGAGTATGAGAGTGCAGAATGTCTATCACTTCTGTCAATCACGTATCGTAGCTTAATCAGATGATACAAGCCTGGTGCTGAACAGAGCAGAGCGTAAAGAGCATATATGATTATGTAGCTTCGTACGAAGGGAAGCTTAAGCAGCATTGTACGAAGTGAGCAGCTTCGTACGAAGGGAGTCATTCACAACTTCGTACGAAGCCACAACTACTATAGATATGTGTGTAGGGTCTTGTTCATTGGTAACTTTTGTGACTAGAGTGGGGAAACTCTGTTCGTTTGATTTCATGGTATTGTACTTGTCATATTATCAATAGAAATCAACAATTAATTACTTCTTCGGGTTCAATTCACACACATACTTGGATTCCGCACAAGATACGTGTTCATACGAATTCATCGGTAAAGGAATCGATCCATGAATCGCATCCACACCAAAGACTTGCAAGTTGGTGGGGGAGGTAAAAAAGTATCACTGGTCTTTGAAACCACATGCAAATTATTGTACTATGATTGTTATTTAAGACACATGTAAAATGTTATTTGACTTCTGTTGTTTCTTTCTCATTTGTGGTCTATAATTGTTATTTAAGACACATGTAAAATGTTATCCTTATGTTATTCATCTTTACTGAATAGTCTACACAAGTACACGATATCATTAAACTTAAGACCTTACATACAATTTAAAGTCTTACCATAATCCTAAAGTCTTTTCTCACACCAAACCTCGTTCCATTATGTCTATCTACAAGTGAACGTTTTACACACTTTAATGTGAAAGTTATAATTACGTTACTATTGAACCAAAGACTTATGTGAAAGTTGGTGGGGAAGGTAAAAAAGTATCACTGGTCTTTGAAACTACATGCAAATTATTGTACTATTATTGAGTATATATTTATTGAGCACATTGAATACATATAGCCATTCAAAGAAACATACAATTAAAGAGAATGAGTAATTCGATTTTGCTCTTCTTTTTCCTTTCCTTATTCTTCATATCTTCTACCACTTCTTCTATCAACACCACCCATAAATGCTCTGTTCAACAGACCCTTGCTTTGCTTCTGTTTAAACAAAATCTTTCCTCCATCAATGATACCCTGTTTGAGTATGACTCTAAATGTGAAGATTGGCTTGGTTCTAGTTATAATCCACTCATGATGAACTGGAACACAAGTACAGAGAGGGGTGTTCAAAAAAATCCTTATCCGAAACCGAATCCAAAATATCCGAAATTTTGGATATCCAAAAATTCGGATATTCGAAAACCGGATAATCCGAATTTTCGGATTCGGATTCGGATATTAATTTCATAAATTTCGGATAATCCGATTATCCGATATCCGAAAACTATTTTTTTTATAAATATATATAGTATATGAGCATAATATTTAGTTTGAAATATAATAAAAAATAGTAAATAATCGGATTCAGATGTGGATTTATGAACGTTTTTAGTTTTAAATGTTGGAAATTTGGAAAATCGAATATAAGTTTAGTTTTAATCTATGCACAAAACATTTTTTTATTTTTCTATAAATTCGGATATCCTTTTGGATATCCGAATCCGTATCCGAAATTTCGGATATCCGAAACCGGATATCCGAAACCGGATATCCAAAATTTCGATCTTCAACACCCCTAAATAAAGATTGCTGTGATTGGAATGGAGTCACTTGTGACCACTCCACTGGCGACGTTATCGGTCTTGACCTGAGCGGTGGGATGGTGCATGGTACTATCCACCCTAACTCCACTCTTTTTCACATCCCTCGTCTCTAGAGACTCAACCTTGCTTACAATAATTTTACTGATTCCCAACATCCACCTAACATAGGCTGGCTTTCTAATAGTCTCACGCATCTCAACATCTCTTATTGTGGGTTTACTGGTCAAGTTCCCACGTATATTTCACACCTTCATAAATTGGTGTCCTTTGATCTCTCTTTTAATGAGATTAATCTTGAACCTCATGTTTTCATCAATCTGCTTCAATATTTAACTGTTATATAAGAACTTTCTCTCACATTTGTTAACATTTCTGTAGTTTTACCTAGTAATCTTAAAATATCTTCTTCATCTTTAAATTTGCTAAATCTTGGCTCCATTGGATTGCACGGAAACCCACCTACCAACTTTTTCAGTCTTCAGTCTCTTGAAAACCTTGACTTGTCAGAAAACAGTTTGACAGGGTATATCTCTTCAGAGATCTCACTTCCTAAATTGGTTGAGCTTGATCTCTCTCAATGAAAATTTGCTAATTCAACCTCGTTCTTTCAATATTCTCTTAAAAAATTCTACCTTTTTGAGATATCTTAGGCTTTGGGGGGTTAATAGTGGTTCGACTTTTTTACCCGCTTATATTAACATCTCTTCTTCTCTAAGGTCACTCGATCTTAGAGAAACCAGGCTGCAAGGGAAGTTACCTGATAACATCTTAAGTCTTAAACATTTGGAGGATCTTCTCTTGTCAGGGAACACTAATCTCTCTGGTCCATTTCCTAAGGTTAACACAAGCACTAACATCCCTCTCAGGTTGTTACTTCTGTCATACACAAGCTTATCTGGAGAGATACCAGCATCAATTGGCCATCTCAAATCTTTAACTTACTTGTATCTCTCATCTTGTGGATTGAATGGTTCCCTTCCCAAATAACTAGGTAACCTTAGATACCTTGAAGTTCTATCTTTATTAAATAACAAGCTTTCTGGAACACTGCCTTCTTCATTGTTTACCCTTCCTTCTTTAACAATTATCAGGCTCCACGATAACAAGTTCCAAGGAAATATGCCACTCCAGTTGTTTTCTCTTAAATCTTTAAAATACTTACCCCTTTGTAACAATCAATTAACTGGCCAGATCGATGTGCTTGATAATGGCCCTGACCTGCAAACATTTCAACGCCTTACCAACCTCACTCACCTAGACCTTTCATATAATTATTTTAGAGGTGACTAGGAGTTGGATGCATTGTTATCAAGCCTCACATACCTTCAACGACTCACTTTGTCACACAGTGGTATATCTGTTACAACCAGTAATGCTAATCATTATGTTAACCCTAGTTTTCAAATCTTAAATTTGGCCTGTTGCAGTCTAAAGGTGTTTCCAGTGTCCATTAGATCCATGACAAATCTCTACCACTTAGATCTGTCTAATAATGATATACATGGACACATTCCTGTCTGGATAGGGGAGATTGGTGTACTTCTTCTCTTATATGGTGTCAATATTAATTTTTTATAGTCAATGATTATTATTATTTTTTTCAGTTGGGTATAGTGGAAAGATCCCATGTTGTTTCCCATAGTATGGACCTTGCATGATGCAACATGAATGCTTTCTATCAAGTTAATAGATCATGTGCTTAATTAAGCAGTTACTTTCTTGGCTTGAACTCGGCCCCGCTTGGGGTATGCGCATATATAATGTATATATGTGTGGACGTTCGGGGGGCAAAAGTGAAAGTGCACTAATTCTAACGTTATTTTACTAATTTCGTGAAAATAACGTTAAAAGAGGCGGAAGGTTAACCATTCATCATGTGGTGGCGTTGATAGCCGAAAGACAAGGGGGTGCATGCGCTAATCGGCATTTATCTCAATTGCTGGGTGTTATGTGCCTTATGTCTAAGGCTTGATGCAAAACTACAATCGAGCCGAGGGTCTCACTGGAAGCAGCCTCTCTATTCCTACGGGGTAGAGGTAAGGCTGTCTATATCTTACCCTCCTCAGACCCTACATTAGTTTTGCTATTGGTGGGATTTACTGAGTATGATGATGATTTCTTTGCTTCAACATTGCCTAAAGCCTATTTCATAATTAACCATAAATTACTAAACCTGTAAGTATATATAGGGGTAAATATAATACTTAGTTACTAAAAATACATTAATTTCTTATTCTAATAGTGGCAGATAGTTATTTTGGAGCAAGATGATATGTCATTTGTTCATAATGATTATTTATTTAAACAGTATGCGCATATAATGTATATATGTGTTCACCCCTTTCCATGGGAGGTATATTAACCAAAGTCTTACCGTAATCCCAAAGTCTATTCTCACACCAAACCTCATTCCATTATCTCTATCTACAACTGAAAGTTTTACACACTTTAATGTGAAAGTTATAATTACGTTACTATTGAACCAAAGACTTATGTGAAAGTTATAATTACGTTACTATTGAACCAAGTGTCGGTGCGTATTTTGTATGTCTGCCACTGTACGAATAGGCTAGATAGAGCGTGTGTTGAATATTGTATAGAATAGGGTGAAATCCAGTACGAACAATAGGTTTTGTGATGTATAAGCCACTTCGTACGAAGGGACGACATTGTCTGTTCGTACGGATGCGCAAGACCAGCTTCGTACGAAGGAACCCATAGTGGGTTCGTACGAAGCCAGGCATCCTAGATATAGGAGTGCTTGGGTCTTGTGTTGGACAAGCTTTTGGTTCCCTATGGGGAGATGCTGTCCAACTTGTTTCGTGGGTATGTAACTTTCATATATCAATAGAAACCAGATTATAAGTGATTGTTTGGTGTTGTATTCTACTTCTACTCCTTTTTAATCACTGAACCGATCATATCTGGACCAAAGCTCCGTCAAACTCGACGTTTCCTGGACTATCAAGTGGTATCAGAGCTACGGTATCGATTCAATCGATCTAACAGTTGATTGAATCACCTACGCTCATTAATTTTGGAAGTGTAGTGAGTTTTGACGTAAAATAACAGAAAAACATCAAATTAAAGGTCAATTCATGGATGGAATTCAAAATTGAAGACATCATTATGTTCGGAACTGATTTTCTCACAATCCTGTGAAATTTCATCATGAAATTCAAAGTATTAAAGATTCTGGATCAAAAAATGTGTTTGAAAGTGTTCTTGAGGTACCAGCTCAGCTTCTTATGAATGTACGGCTTCGTACGAAGGGAGGTTTTAAACTGTCATACATGCTGGTACAAATCCACTCCTAGATTCGTACGAAGGTGCACTCATGGGTTCGTACAAAGGGGGTTTGAAGCTTAATTGTCATATCTTTACAGCTTCGTTCGAAGGGGACACTTGGTGTTTCATTGTCAATTCGTCCGGGTCTTTAGCCAACATATTTGATGATGCGTTCACGGATTGAAGAAATTAGTGGGGTAGTCATGATACTAGTGCAGCATGTCTATTATCCATAGCATCTGACTATTTGTGGGCCAAAACGTTAAATCCGCATAGATGAAAAACTGACTTTCGGTACAGAGATTGTCATATTCTCAGTATTGTCAAGTTTTTTAGAGATGACAAAAGACTAAATTGCTCAGTTTAAGGGGGAATTCAGTAAAGAGACGTCAGAATTTGCAAAAATGAGTGGGGATCAAAATTTCAATGTCATATATTGAAATTCCGGCATTTTTCTTGATAGTTATAACAACCCTCCTGAATTTTTTAGACACCCTAATATATTTTAAAATACCTTAATATGTCTCAAAATACACCTCGTATGTTAAAACGGGTCCCGAATATCTTTAGTAGTATTAAAATTAAATAAAAACAAGAAAATTAAGGCTGTCGCGGGGCGCGTAGCCTTTAGCTACCTCCTACGTGGGCCGCGAGCGATCATCAAGGAGGCAAGACCCTGGGCTGCCACGTGGCAGCCATACGTCGGAGCTAGGATGCTGGCCCGGATCAGCTATGGCCTACCCTAGGGAGCCTCGCGGGCAGCGAAGGCCCTGGCCGTGTTCTACGTGGGGCGCGAAGGAACCAAAATCAGGCCCTATATAAAGAGGGCATCGACCTTCAGTTCCGATCGCTCATTTCCTTTCTTTATCTTGAATTTCTTAAGTGTAGAAGTAATTCTCGGGAATAATACCCCCCTAATTCACGAAGTTCTGCCCCGTTGTAAGTATTATAACCCCGGTTACGTATTAGATACGCTGCCCGATTGATCCAGGGTTCCGTAACGGCTGTCGAGGTTCTGCCCGACGTAGTCATTGGAATGTCGTCTCGGGGAGGGTATTACTAATGTAAATATTGGGTTATTATACTAACACGTCTACATTTGTGTAATTAATAGATAAATACCATGTATCAGAGCTAAGCCACTGATTCAGCCATAGAAGTGTTCTGCTGACACCAAGATAATATTCAAATTGTTAGGAAATTAATTATGAAAATACGTGCATATCTGTATTTTATTGTTGTGTGTTATTTGACTATTTGTTAGTTTACAGTATGACTAATCAAGGACCCTCAGACGTTTATCGTTAGTTTTCCGATTCACCTAGGAGTGAAGGTACCTCTTCACAGCCTCCTCTCTCTGGGTATTCAGCTGACCAGGAAGAAGGGATGTTTGTGTTTAAGGCTCAGTCTGAAGAGTCATTCCCTCAAAAAAATAGAGGATGGTTCAGTAAGAGAGCACACGAGCGTAGGAAGAGAATGCGAAAGTTGCAACAGCAGAGAGTCCTAGCAGCCGCTAAGCGAGAGACAGATGCCCATACACAGGATATGCTTAATAGGAGCTTAGCCATTTTTCATATCCTAGCAACCACAGCTGCTGACCCAAACCAGGAACAACTAGTAGCCCCACAACCCTTACCTTTATTTCCCACGCAGCCGATGGAGATAGAAAACAACCGAGAAAACCAAGTCCAAATGCATGATTTCAACCCCGAGGAGATACCTAGGATACCAGCCCCTAATCTCTTAGACCCAGACTACGATCCGTGGTCTGATGATCATAGGGATTATGTGCAACGCTATCACCTAACCGACGAACCCATGCCGAACTTAGCAGCCTATCCAGGTCCGGACCCTCTAGATCCCTACTACGATAACGATGAATACATTAGGGAGATCTTAGAGAATCCGTACCCTCGGGAGGAACCCATGCCCCAGTACCAAGACCCAGTACCAGCACCTGCACCTGCACCCCGAATGAGTACAGAAAATGTGCAAGAGCTCCGAACTTTCGGAGAAGAGATTTTAGAAAGTAGTGAGAGAATGAGGCAGGTCGGAGAGCGACTCTTCTGGAAGTACGACGAGCGCCATTTGGATTTTTGGATGAATCCATATCCATAAAGATGATGGTGGAGATAGTAAAAATAATATATATATATATATAATATGTGTGTATGAAAATAATAATAATAATAATAATAATAATATATGTGTAATAATAATATATGTTGTAGTATAGATCACCTCGTGGTTAGTGATGCATATTAGTATTGTAATTTTAAATTCCGGTATCAGTTTGTATTAGAAGCATACTATATAAGAAAGAGTAAGTCGCAATGCTCGACGTTTTTGACCAATATGTGTGTTGTGTGATTATTGCCTAAATTATTAATTATTTTGTGATATTAATAATTGGCAAATGTTTAAAATTCGGATGGACAACGAAGTGAACCAGGAAAACCAGAATAATGATAACCAGAGTAACAATAACCCGGATAATGAAAACCCGAACAACAACAATAATGGAAACCAAGTGGATAACAGTGCCATGCAACATATAGTGACACAAGGGATAATAGATGCAATGCCATATATTATCAAAACGGTTAAGGAAGCAGAAAATAAAAGTAAACATGATAGCAAACGACCTTCTGAACCTGAAAACAACGTAAACAATGGACCCATACTTCAAGTGCCCATTCCCAAAAGAAGAAGAACCGTGTCTTATGGTTGTTCTTATAAAGAATTTTGGTCTTGTAAACCAATGGAATTCTCGGGCAATGAAGGGGCCGTTGCATCTCTACGCTGGATAGAAAATACCGAGGCAGTCTTAAGAATAAGCAAATGCACGGAAGAGGATAAGATAATGTTTGCTTCCAATCTGTTTAAGAATTCAACACTAGAATGGTGGAACACTATCCTCCAGTCGAGGGGAAGTGATAGAACTTATAATATGGAATGGGAGGAATTTAAAAAATGGTAGAAATGAAATTTTGTCCTCCTAATGAAAAGGAACAGATAGCAAACAAATTCCTAAACCTTAGGATGATTAGGGTAGATAGTAAGGGTTATACTACATTATTCTTTGAATATGCTCGAATAGTACCAACCCTTGCATCACCAGAACCAGTATTAATCTCCCGTTACATTTGGGGATTAATTGGGGAGATAAGGCATGTAGTCAAGGCAGCTAGACCTCAAACCATAGAAGAAGCTATAGAACTAGCAAACACCTTGACAGATGAATTAGTCCGTACACGAGAAGAGGATCAGAGGAGGAACCTAACCCAGAAGCTTACCCAGGAATTCCGTTCTGGAAATTCTAACCGTGGGAAAAATGTAGCCTCTACCTCTGCACCCTATTGCAGGTATTGTAAAAGGAAGCATTCAGGAAGATGCTCCATATACTGTAACGTCTGCAAAATATCGGGACACAAGGAGGAAGATTGCAGGAAGAAGCCTAACAACAGGATATGCTTCAACTGTGGAGAACAAGGTCATATCAAGCCTAACTGTCCAAAGCTAGCTCCAGCCACGAACACCGAGAATACTAAAAATGCTAGAGCATTTGTTCTGACTGTAGAAGAAGCAAAGATGATCCCGGATGTGATCACCGGTACGTTTTTAGTTAATAATGTTTTTGCTAAAGTATTATTTGACTCTGGTGCGAACCAAAGCTTTATTAATACTTCATTTTGCAAACTTCTCAATCAACCATTAACTAAACTCCCACAAGAATGTCTGGTAGAGACAGCAAATGGGGAAACCATTAAGATTTCTGAAATCTTGCAGGGAGCAAGAATAGAAATTTTAAATCAGAAATTTATTGCAAATCTTTACCCAATGAATCTGGCAGGATTTGATGTTGTGTTAGGAATGGATTGGTTAATAGCCAATAAAGCCAGTATTTTATGAGATCAAAAGTCAATCCAAGTAAATTCACCAAGGGGTGAAAAGATCACAATTAAAGGAAATAAAACCTCTAGATCCACAAAGTTCATCTCTGTGATGAAAACAACAAGTTATATAAGAAAAGAGTCATTAGTGTATTTGATTTCCATAATCACTAACACTAAAGGAAAATAATTAAAGGATATTCCAGTAGTATCCCAGTTTTCAGATGTATTTCCAGAAAAGCTACCAGGGCAACCTCCAAACAGAGAAGTGGAATTCAGAATCCATTTGATACCGGGAACCGCACCAATTGCCAAAGCACCTTACCGTTTGGCACCCGCAGAAATGCAGGAACTGAAGAAACAATTAGATGAATTGTTGGAAAATGGATTCATACAGCCAAGCTCATCACCATGGGGAGCACTGATTTTATTCGTTAAAAAGAAGGACGGATCAATGCGTATGTGCATTGATTACCGTGAATTGAACAAAGTCACGATTAAGAATCGGTATCCATTACCAAGAATCGATGATCTGTTCGATCAATTGCAAGGAGCACGATTTTTCTCTAAAATCGATCTAAGGTCAGGATATCATCAATTAAAGTTACAGGAAGAGGACATTCCTAAGACCGCTTTCAGAACAAGGTATGGCCATTATGAATTTACTGTCATGCCATTTGGTTTAACCAATGCCCCAGCTGCATTTATGGACATGATGAACCGAATATGTAAGCCATATTTGGATAAATTCATAATTGTCTTTATAGATGATATTCTTATTTACCCTAGGAGTAAAGAAGAACATGCAAAGCATTTGCGTGCGCTTCTAAGTTTATTGAGAAAAGAAAAGCTTTATGCTAAGTTTTTGAAGTGTGAGTTTTGGTTAGAACATGTACAATTTCTTGGACATCTAGTTAATCATGAAGGAATTCATGTAGATTCCACCAAGATCGAGGCAATTACCAAGTGGAAAACCCTTGAGTCACCAACCGAGGTTAGAAGTTTCTTAGGATTGGCCGGTTATTATAGAAGATTTATTCAAGATTTTTCTAGAATAGCCATTCCCTTAACTAAGTTAACCTGCAAATCTGTTAAATTTGAATGGGGACCAAAACAAGAAGAAGCCTTTAGAATTCTTAAGCAAAGACTAACCCATGCACCCATACTAGCGTTACCAGAAGGAGCTGAAGATTTTGTAATCTATTGTGACGCTTCTAAACTAGGTTATGGATGTGTGTTGATGCAACGCCAAAAGGTTATAGCTTACGCCTCTAGACAACTTAAGAATCATGAAGAGAATTATTCAACCCATGATCTAGAATTAGGAGCTATAATTTTTGCCCTTAAAATTTGGAGACATTACCTTTATGGTAGTAAATTTACCATTTTTACCGACCATAAGAGTTTTAGGTATGTTTTTGGGCAAAAGGAATTAAATATGAGACAAAGACGCTTGATGGAGATACTTAGTGATTATGATTGTAATATCCAGTATCATGCAGGAAAAGAAAATGTAGTAGCTGATGCTTTAAGTCGAAAGTATATCATGAAAAGCCAAAAAGAGTACGTTCTCTTAAGTTAAATCTGCAAATAGATTTAAATGAACAGATTAGAAAAGCACAAGAATCAGTAATCAAGGATCATACTGAAAAACTAAAAAGAATGATTAAGGAATTAGAACAAGGAACAGATTAGATTTGGAGATTCCATAAGGAAAGAATGTGGATACCTAAATTAGGAAACCTACATCACCGTATATTAGAAGAAGCCCACAAGTCTAAGTATACGATGCATCCTGGAAGTGATAAGATGTATCAGGACTTGAGGAAGAATTTTTGGTAGATAGGAATGAAAAAGGATATAGCAACATATGTTGCAAAATGTTTAACATGTTCACAAGTCAAAGCTGAACATCAGAAACCCTCAGGTTTATTGCAACAGTTAGAAATGCCTGTTTGGAAATGGAAATTAATAACAATGGATTTTGTTACCAAATTACCCAAAACAAGAAAAAGTAATGATACAATCTGGGTGATTCTAGACAGGCTAACTAAGTCAGCTCATTTCCTACAAATGAAAGAAACTTTCAGTATGGAACAACTAGCTAAATTATATGTAAATGAAATAGTTTCATTACATGGAATTCCTCTATCAATTGTTTCTAACAGAGATAGTCGTTTACCTCTCATTTTTGGACAAGTTTCCAAAAAGCAATGGGAACCAAGTTGAATCTAAGCACCGCTTAACATCCATAAACGGACGGACAAAGCGAAAGGACAATTCAGACACTGGAGGACATGCTTAGAGCCTGTGTAATTGATTTCGGAGGTAATTGGGACGATCACTTCCCATTGATAGAGTTTTCTTATAATAACTGTTATCATACAAGTATCAATGCTGCACCATTCGAAGCACTCTATGGAAGAAAGTGCCGACGGCCTGTCTGTTGGGCAGAAAGTGGAGAAAAGCAACCATCTGGACCTGAGATAGTACAAGAAACCACAGACAAAATCATTCAAGTAAAGGAACGACTGAAAGCAGCACGTGATCAACAAAAGGGTTATGCTGATAACAGACGAAAGCCATTGGAATTTCAAGTAGGAGATAAAGTGATATTGAAAGTCTCTCCTTGAAAAGGAGTGGTAAGATTCATAAAAAGGGGAAAACTATGCCCCAGGTATGTTGGACTTGGACCTTTTAAAATTATTAGAAAAATAGGACCTGTAGCCTATTAGCTACAACTGCCAGAGGAAATGATAGGAATACATGATGTATTTCATGTATCTAACCTCAAGAAATGTTTAACTAATGAATCACTGATGGTGCCTCTTAAGGATATAGAGGTAAATGAACAGTTAAAGTTTGTAGAAAAGCCTCTACAGATTGAAGATAGGAAGAACCTCAAGCACAAAAGATTAGTTCTGGTCAAAGTGAAATGGGACTCCAAAAGAGGACCAGAGTACACATGGGAGCTTGAATCAGAAATGCAAAGGAAATACCCGCATTTGTTCCAGTAGATCTCGAGGACGAGCTCTAAAACAAGGTGGGGAGGATATAACAACCCTCCTGAATTTTTCTGACACCCTAATATATTTTAAAATACCTTTATATGTCTCAAAATACACCCCGTATGCGAAAACGGGCCCCGAATATCTTTAATATTATTAAAATTAAATAAAAATAAGAAAAGTAAGGTTGTCGCAGGGCGCGTAGCCTTTGGCTACCTCCTACGCGGGCCGCGAGCGATCATCAACGAGGCAAGACCCTGGGCTGCCACGTGGCAGCTACACGTCGGAGCTAGGATGCTGACCCGGATCAGCTAGGGCCCACCCTAGGGAGCCTCGTGGGCCGCGAAGGCCCTGGCCGTGTTCTACGCGGGGCGCGAAGGAACCAAAATCAGGCCCTATATAAAGAGGGCATCGGCCTTCAGTTCCGATCGCTCATTTCCTTTCTTTATGTCGAATTTCTTAAGTGTAGAAGTAATTCTCGGGCATAATACCCCCTAATTCACGAAGTTCTACCCCGTTGTAAGTATTATAACCCCGGTTACGTATTAGATACGCTGCCCAATTGATCCAGGGTTCCGTAACGGCTGTCGAGGTTCTGCCCGACGTAGTCGTTGGAATGCAGTCTCGGGGAGGGTATTACTAATGTAAATATTGGGTTATTATACTAACCCATCTACATTTGTGTAAGTAATAGATAAACACCAGGAAACCCTTATAAGAAGTCTAAGACAGCAATGTGAGTAATCTCCTTTTTGTAAACTGTTTTTACAAAACCTTAAATAATTTACAATGTGATTAGCAGTGATTGAGTCTTTGTAATTCTTCAATTACTGCCGGTATGTTGGGGTTTTGTATACAAAATGTGAAACACGTTACCATTGGACAACGAGATAGCCAATGTGTAATATGACCCACCAGTCATGGATTGACAGTACTGAATGAGTAATTGTGTAGATGTAAACATTGTAATAGCTCTCAATACTGTGAAAATTGATAAAACTCTTCTTAATTAAACTGGGATTCACTCACCAGTATTTCCCACTAACAAAATGTTTTTAAACGCGTTTCAGGTAACAAAATGTGAAAGCCAACTAGAAGCCAGCTGGACAGCACTGAAGACTTGGAAAAAGTGGCTATAAAAGTTACCTAAATAAAAGAATATGTTTTATTCAATAAAATAGGGATTTTCCCTATGAAAATGTTTGTAATGAAAACTTGGGTTTTATCCCAATATGTTTAATATTATAAAAGTGTTGTATTTACTCTGATAAATATTTCCTAACTACGGTCCTGATGAAATTTCCGCAGCCAAAATAATAAACACAGATACCACCAAAATTGGTCTCGTGGCCGCCCGTTCCCGAGACAGATAGGGGACGGGGGTTGCGACAATAGTCCAGGAAACGTCGAGTTTGACGGAGCTTTGGTCCAGATATGATCAATTCGGTGATTAGTAATTAGTAGAATTAGAATTAGAATACAACACCAAGCAATCACTTATAATCTAGTTTCTATTGATATATGAAAGTTACATAACCGCAAAACCAGTTGGACAGCATCTCCCCATAGGGAACCAAAAGCTTGTCCAACTAGTTTCGCGGGTATGTAACTTTCATATATCAATAGAAACCAGATTATAAGTGATTGTTTGGTGTTCTATTCTACTTCTACTCCTTTCTAATCACCGAACCGGTCATATCTGGACCAAAGCTCCGTCAAACTCGACGTTTCCTAGACTATTAAGAAAAATGCTGGAATTTCAATATATGACATTGAAATTTTGATTCCCCCTCATTTTTGCAAATTTTGACGTCCTTTACTGAATTACCCCTTAAACTGAGCAATTCAGTCTTTTCTCATCTCTGAAGATTGTTTAATTGTAAGTAATTCATTTTTATCGCTCACTGGCTTTTCATATCAGAAAGTCATCATAATCCAACTCTCGTAAGCATAGGCCTTCACCCAGTTTTCAAATCTAGTGCTCTACAAATGATAATCTTCTATATTCATTAGTTTCGGTGGTCGTTGATGATTTCCGTACACACTATCATACTTCAAACACTCAGAAATAGCACTTGAAACAGCCTTTGTTATAAATGGGTTTCCTCTGATGTGAACGCGTTATAAAACGTTTTGTAAATTTCTTCAACCATGATTACCTGTAAAGACACAATCAAACAAACACTTGATCAACTTTGAAAAACAAACAATATTGTCTTGGTTCATACGAAGCTATCAAATAACCTGGGTTCGTACTAAGCAACTAATTCCCGGATTCGTACGAAGCTGCCAATGTCTGGGTTCGTACGAAGCCAAAATTTTTAAAATAACAACTTAAAGATGTGGGTTCGTACAAAGCTTGTAACAACTCTCATCAAAAGTCCTAATTATTATTTTATTTTGTCCAATAGGAAACCCTAATTGAGACCCCCAAGTGATTCTGTATAAACCCTAAATTTTTCAGAACAATCAGAATCAGGATCAGGGCCCCTAAAACTCAGGGGGGGTATTCCCTAGTTACGATTATCCACTTACTTTGTTGTCAAAAACGAATTTTATCATTCCGTCAACTCAGCAAAGCTAGTTAGGGACGTGGCTACCCTATGGTAGGTTGTGACCCCTTGCGTCACGCGACGCCCAAGGTGGTACCCCTCGCGTCACGCGAGGGGGTCAAATTTCAAGTATAAATAGAGGGGTTTGGGACTTGAATTTTGGCACTTGAAAGACGTAAAATTTCGTTTCGTACACTGAGATATTGTAGAAACAGTCCAAAAACACACACGAATCACAAATCGCTGCCGCAATACAGGGTAATAACTCGATCGCTGATACGATTCAATGTCCGATCGATTGAAATCAATCCAATGGATGTTTAAGTGCTGCCCAAATTAGGGTTATGCTTTGTCATTCGTCGTAAATTCGATGGATGTTTAAGTATCGCACTTTGTCATTCGTTGTGAGGATTTTAATCTCGTGAGTTATCGTAAATGTTGTATTAGTTACTGACCTAGTTTGTGTGCATTGATATTTTAATTAGGTTACAAGGCTAATCAGTAGGCTAGACTCTGCCCGTATTAAATCTGCAATGTGAGTCATTCTCTTTTTATCAAAGTAATTTACAAAATCATGTTATTTTCAAAGTTATAATTACAGGGATTAAGTCTTTGTAGTCACCAAATTACAGCCGGTATGTGGGGTTTTGTATACATTACTTGATAACCGTCACCATTGGACAACGAGTTAGCCAAGGGGTGATATGACCATAATCACAGACACTATTGGACAACGAGATAGCCAATAGGTGGTCGAGTGATAAATACCGTGGGTAGATGGTTGATATGTATAAACATTGTAATCGCTCTTAATACTGTAAATTATAACAAACACGTCGTTTTTAGTAAAAAGAATGATTCACCAGTATTTCCCTGCTGACAAAACCCTTTTCAAAATGTTTCAGGTGATCTGTTGTGATCTAGGAAAAGTGCTGCGAAGCACTACAAGCTTAAGGAAGTGGCTCAAAATAAATAAAGAATCATGTTTTGTAAAAATAACGATTTCCCAGTGAAATCACCATATTGTAAATTATCGGGGTTTTATTCCGAATTATGAAATAAAATAATCGGGCATTTCAAGTTGTTAAAAAGATCCTGCTAAAAATCTTCTGCTGTCGCATTATAAATACCATGGGTTCCTGTCCCGCGGCTCCTGACCGGGTAAAACCGGGGCTGGGGCCGTGACAGGAAAAGGTGGTATCAGAGCCACTGATTTAAGCCAATTAAGTATTTAGAAAATACTTAATTTTACTGATTGCCAATTTTGTGATTATGTGTTTTATTATTTGAATATTTGTTTACAGTATGGGTAAGCAAAGACTTTCAGATATCTATCATAAATTAGATACTTCACCAAAAGAAAAAGGAACTTCATCCTCAAAATACCCAACAGATACTGAGGAAGGAATATTTGTTCGAAAGGCACAATATGAGGAACCACTTTCTCCTAATAAAAGAAGTTTGATTATTAGGAAAAGTCAAGAGAAAATAAAGAAGCCAAAACAAGTAAAGATGCCTAAGAAGACACCGGAAATAGGCAATAACCCTCCTTGGGAAGATAAATTAGATGAAAAATGGGCAGACCTCTATATGTTAGCCACTGTAGCAGTAAATGCTAACATCAAAATACCCTGACCCAGTATTAGCACCCATATCACCTACAAGCTAGAAAACTTTAGCCAGTAAATAAATAAGTTACAATAAACCCTAGTATGTTTTAATTGTCAATTGTCCTTTGTATTAAGTTAGTCACACGGTATGCAATAATACTTGAATGTTTATCTGTGAAATTTTGTTATAAAATTTTAACTTAGCATTTTTGTGCATTTTGCATATATGCTAAACAGCATGAATGAGTTATCTGAAGCCCTTCAGAATCTCAACCTTTATCCAGTAAAAGTGGAAGTCTCCAATGACTTTACTGGTTACATAGCCGATGTAGAAGAACCTATGGAATTTTGTGCTCCGCCTCTGGAGAAACCAAAGCCTAAGAAAAGAAGAAGATTCGTAGGCTGGAGGCGTGTACGCAGGAGGAAGCCAGCAACTAGAAAGATTCCCAAAATAGAGAATCCCATAGACAAAGGAAAAGGAATTGAGATCGGG
Source organism: Helianthus tuberosus (assembly GCA_030545235.1). NCBI lineage: Eukaryota > Viridiplantae > Streptophyta > Magnoliopsida > Asterales > Asteraceae > Helianthus > Helianthus tuberosus. Next base: position 2,474,992 of record CM060448.1, read on the forward strand.
GAAGGATCTAGGAAAGTAGAAATGGAAATTGGGGAGAGTTCTAAACAAGTCGAGGAGTTGCCATTACAAGAGGAGTTGGATCGTATATTGGCAAGTTGTGATATCATTAGGCCTATTAATAATAACCTTTACCCTTATCCTACTGAAACTCAACTTCCAATAAATTTGGAACCGGCCATCCCAGAACCTTTAATCCATACTCAACCTCTAGGAGAATTGGACGAGTGGTGGACCAATAACTGGCAGTTTCAAAACCTCCTAAATAATCCTTATACCTTTTTCCCTCAGTTCGACCCAGAACCTATACCCAACCCACCAATGAGTAATGAAAACTTAGCTGAACTCGGCCATTTTGGCGAAGAGCTGATAGGTGTAGGGAATAGGATCCGGGAGGTGGGTGAACAAATCTCCTGGAAATACGACGAGAGGGAACGTCGCTTCTAGGGATAGGATGGTTGTGAAGCTGTGATTGTATAATAGTAATAATAATAATAATAAATATAATCTTGTAAAATAACTTACAAATAAAACCTTTGTACGATAATGGTGTGTAACGACGCATAATATATATATAAAATGGGAATCGAGAAATCAATAATTTTGGTTATATGTGTGTTGTGAAATTTGTATAATTGTTTTGTGTAAAATTGTTATTTACTCTATACTAATAAATTATATATATTAATTATCAGATGGAAAACGATAATAATGAACCAGTTAACGAGGGTAACCAATCTGAGCAACACCCGGAGGATCAATTTATGACTAGGCAAGATATAGAAAATATCGTTGCTCAAGGAATAGCCAATGCTATTCCAGCAATCCTTGCTGCTGCCTAGAAACCTGTTGAACCTCAACAAATTATTCCTAGCAAACGTACTTCTGAAGATAACTTCAGCAATAGTGTAAACGGAGGAGGTAATCATAATAATAATGATCCACGGCAGGCCCCGCTCCCTAAGAAAATGAAAGCTGCAACGCCTGGTTGCACTTACAAAGAATTCCTTGCTTGTAAACCAGCTGAGTTCGCAGGCAATGAAGGAGCGACTGCGGCACTGCGTTGGTTGGAAAAAACCGAAGCAGTACTCATGATAAGTAAATGTGCTAAGGAAAACAAGGTTATGTATGCGTCACATCTCTTTAAAGAAGGGGCGCTAGAATGGTGGAATACGGTACTTCAAGCCAAAGGAAGAACTTTGGCCTATGCCATGAGTTGGGAGGAATTTAAGCAGCTAATAGAAAGAAAATTCTGTCCCGAATATGAAATGGAACAAATGGCGAATAAGTTCCTGAACCATCGGATGGTGGGTGTTGATAATCGAGGATATACTTCGACATTCTTCTAATATGTTAGAGTGGTACCAACACTGGCTTCGCCAGAACCGGTGCTCATTTCTCGCTATATTTGGGGATTGATTAGCGAAATCCGTAATATCATTAAAGCTGCGAGACCTCGCACTATTGACGATGCGGTAGAATTAGCTAACACCCTAACTGACGAACTGATACGCACAAGAGATGAAAACAGGAAAAAGGAACTGGCTCAGAAAATTACCCAAGGATTTCGTGTGGGTAATAATAGTAACTTCAAGAACAGAGGAACAGGGCAATCCTCAACTCCGCCGTTCTGCAGGAATTGCAGAAAGAAACATTATGGAAGATGTAATGTAACCTGCAACTTTTGCAAAGTTGTAGGACATCGCGAAGAAGACTGTAGAAAGAAGAAAGCAACAGTCTGCTACAACTGTGGAGAAGCTGGACACTTTAGGCCAGATTGCCCAAAACTGGTCAAACCAGCTGATAACAAAGCCAAACCTGCAGAAGGAGCTACCAAGAAAAACGCAAGAGCCTTCAAGTTGACTACTCAGGAAGCAGAATTAATTCCTGATGTGATACCTGGTATGTTCCTAGTTCACGACGTCTATGCAAAAGTATTATTTGACTCTGGTGCAACCCAAAGTTTTATAAATACTACATTCTGCCAAGCTCTTAATTTACCTTTAACCAACCTTAGGCAAATTTTTACAGTTGAAACGGCAGATGGGAATTCTGTTAAAATAGATAAGGTTTTGCAAGAAGGAAATATAGAACTTTCAGGTTATAAATTTCATGCAAACCTATTACCAATGAATTTAGCTGGGTTCGATGTCGTGTTAGGAATGGATTGGTTAGTAGCCAACCATGCTCGAATCCTTTGTGATAAGAACTCTATAGAGATTCGGGCACCCACCGGAGAAGTAATCATGATTACAGGAGATAAGTCACGTAAACCCATGAAGTTCATTTCAGTAATGAAAGTTGCTAGTTATGAACGGAAACAAGGAATAGTGTATATGATTTCAGTAATCATTAGCACTAAGCGTAAGGAACTTAAGGAAATTCCTGTAGTTTCAGAATACCTAGATGTATTCCCAGAAGAACTCCCAGGATTACCACCCAACAGGGAAGTAGAATTTAGGATTCATCTAATTCCGGGAACTACACCGATAGCTAAGGCACCTTATCGGTTGGCACCCACCGAAATGCTAGAATTTAAGAAACAATTAGATGAATTACTAAGTAAAGGATTTATACAACCTAGTTCATCCCCGTGGGGAGCACCAGTGTTGTTTGTGAAAAAGAAAGATGGGTCAATGAGAATGTGTATCGATTATATAGAACTGAATAAAGTTACAATTAAGAATCGATACCCATTGCCTAGGATTGATGATCTCTTTGATCAATTGCAAGGAGCTAGGTACTTTTCTAAGATCGACTTACGCTCCGGATACCATTAGTTGAAAGTACAAGAAGATGACATACCTAAGACTGCTTTTAGAACTAGGTATGGTCATTACGAGTTTACAGTCATGCCCTTCGGACTAACGAATGCACCTGCAGCATTCATGGACATGATGAATAGGATTTGTAAACCGTACTTGGATAAATTTGTAATTGTCTTCATCGACGATATACTTATTTATTCCAAAAGTCAGGATGAACACTGTCAGCACCTACATGCACTCTTAACATTGTTAAGAAAAGAAAAGCTTTACGCCAAATTCTCGAAGTGTGAATTTTGGCTACAGGAAGTGCAATTTTTAGGACACATGGTGAATCACGAAGGTATTCACGTAGATCCTACTAAGATAGAAGCGATCACCAAATGGAAGGTTCCACAAACAGCTATGGAAATTAGAAGCTTTTTAGGATTAGCTGGATATTATAGGCGCTTTATTAAGGATTTTTCCAAAATAGCTGTACCATTAACTAAGCTAACATGTAAAGCGATTAAGTTTGAATGGGGACCTAGGCAAGAAGAAGCCTTTAGGATTCTGAAGCAAAAGTTAACCAATGCCCCAATTCTAGCCTTACCAGAAGGAACTTAAGATTTTGAAGTATATTGTGATGCTTCAAAGCTAGGATTAGGATGTGTGCTAATGCAACGCAAGAAGGTAATCGCGTATGCTTCAAGACAATTGAAAAAGCACGAGGAAAATTACACGACTCACGACTTAGAGTTAGGAGCCATAATTTTTGCCCTTAAAATTTGGAGACATTATCTGTACGGAAGTAAGTTTACAGTCTATACGGATCACAAAAGTTTAAAATATATATTTGGGCAAAAAGAATTAAATATGAGACAAAGGAGATGGATGGAGATTCTAAGCGACTACGACTGTGATATTCAATATCACGAAGGAAAGACAAATGTAGTTGCAGATGCCTTAAGTCGTAAGTATCATGAAAGGCAAAAGCGAGTCCGTGCTCTTAGATTAAATCTACAATTAGATTTAATGGAACAACTAAAGAATGTTCAAGAAACAGCAATCAAGGACGATGCTGAAGGAATGAAAGGACGGATAAAAGAATTAGAGCAAGGAAATGATGGAATTTGGAGATTCCATAAGAAAAGAATATGGGTATCTAAGCAAGGAGGATTAAGAAATAAGATTCTAGAGGAAGCTCATAAATCTAGGTATACCATGCATCCAGGAAACAATAAGATGTACCAAGATTTAAGAAATAATTTATGGTGGATAGGAATGAAAAAGGACATAGCTAGATATGTTTCTAAATGTCTTACTTGTTCACAAGTTAAGGCGGAACACCAGAAACCCTCAGGTCTACTTCAACAATTAGAAATGCCTGTATGAAAATGGGAACTCATAACAATGGACTTTGTTACTAAGTTACCCAAAACCAGAAAGGGAAATGACGCGATTTGGGTAATTGTGGATCGATTAACCAAATCAGCTCATTTTCAACCCATGAAGGAAACCTTTAGCATGGAAAGGTTAGCCAAGTTGTATGTAGATGAAGTCGTATCCTTACATGGAGTTCCACTCTCCATTGTATCAGATAGGGATAGTCGTTTCACTTCCCACTTCTGGACAAGTTTCCAGGAAGCAATGGGAACCCGACTAAATTTAAGTACGGCATATCATCCACAAACAGACGGACAAAGTCAAAGGACGATCCAAACTCTGGAGGACATGCTTAGGGCATGTGTAATAGATTTTGGTGGAAACTGGGATGATCACCTACCTTTGATCGAATTCTCCTATAACAATAGCTATCATTCAAGCATCGAGGCTGCCCCATTCGAAGCACTGTATGGACGAAAGTGCAGAACTCCAGTATGTTGGGCAGAAGTAGGAGAAAGTCAATTATCAGGTCCTGAAATAGTGCAAGAAACTACCGACAAGATCACTCAAATTAAGGAAAGACTAAAGACTGCTCGAGATCGTCAAAAGAGTTATGCCGACAATCGACTTAAGCCACTAGAATTCCAAGTTGGAGATAGAGTACTGTTAAAAGTTTCTCCTTGGAAAGGAGTAGTTCGGTTCGGTAAGAAAGGAAAGCTAAGTCCACGATACGTAGGACCATTTTCAGTGATCCAACGTATAGGACTAGTTGCTTATCGTTTACAATTACCAGAAGAGCTAGCTGGAGTACATGATGTATTTCATGTATCCAATCTTAAGAAATGTCTATCTGACGAATCCCTGGTAGTACCTCTTCAAGATATAGAGGTAAATGAAAAGCTAAAATTTGTTGAGAAGCCACTACAAATAGAAGACAGGAAGGTTAAGTTTCTCAAGCACAAGCGATTGGTGCTAGTCCAAATCAAGTGGGATTCAAAGAGAGGACCTGAATACACTTGGGAGCTGGAATCAGAAATAAAGCGGAAATATCCTCAACTATTCCAGTAAATCTCGAGGACGAGATTTTTTATTAAGGTGGGGAGGATGTAACAACTCTCATCAAAAGTCCTAATTATTATTTTATTTTGTCAAATAGGAAACCCTAATTGAGACCCCCAAGTGATTCTGTATAAACCCTAAATTTTTCAGAACAATCAGAATCAGGATCAGGGCCCCTTAAACTCAGGGGGGGTATTCCCTAGTTACGATTATCCACTTAATTTGTTGTCAAAAACGAATTTTATCATTCCGTCAACTCAGCAAAGCTAGTTAGGGACGTGGCTACCCTATGGTAGGTTGTGACCCCTCGCGTCACGCGACGCCCAAGGTGGTACCCCTCGCGTTACACGAGGGGGTCAAATTTCAAGTATAAATAGAGGGGTTTGGGACTTGAATTTTGGAACTTGAACGGCGTAAAATTTCGTTTCGTACACTGAGATATTGTAGAAACAGTCCAAAAACACACACGAATCACAAATCGCTGCCGCAATACAGGGTAATAACTCGATCGCTGATACGATTCAATGTCCGATCGATTGAAATCAATCCAATGGATGTTTAAGTGCTGCCCAAATTAGGGTTATGCTTTGTCATTCGTCGTAAATTCGATGGATGTTTAAGTATCGCACTTTGTCATTCGTTGTGAGGATTTTAATCTCGTGAGTTATCGTAAATGCTGTATTAGTTACTGACCTAGTTTGTGTGCATTGATATTTTAATTAGGTTACAAGGCTAATCAGTAGGCTAGACTCTGCCCGTATTAAATCTGCAATGTGAGTCATTCTCTTTTTATCAAAGTAATTTACAAAATCATGTTATTTTCAAAGTTATAATTACAGGGATTAAGTCTTTGTAGTCACCAAATTACAGCCGGTATGTGGGGTTTTGTATACATTACTTGATAACCGTCACCATTGGACAACGAGTTAGCCAAGGGGTGATATGACCATAATCACAGACACTATTGGACAATGAGATACCCAATAGGTGGTCGAGTGATAAATACCGTGGGTAGATGGTTGATATGTATAAACATTGTAATCGCTCTTAATACTGTAAATTATAACAAACACGTCGTTTTTAGTAAAAAGAATGGTTCACCAGTATTTCCCTGCTGACAAAACCTTTTTCAAACATGTTTCAGGTGATCTGTTGTGATCCAGGAAAAGTGCCGCTAAGCACTACAAGCTTCAGGAAGTGGCTCAAAATAAATAAAGAAACATGTTTTGTAAAAATAACGATTTCCCAGTGAAATCACCATATTGTAAATTATCGGGGTTTTATTCCGAATTATGAAATAAAATAATCGGGCATTTCAAGTTGTTAAAAAGATCCTGCTAAAAATCTTCTGCTGTCGCATTATAAATACCACGGGTTCCTGTCCCGCGGCTCTTGACCGGGTAAAACCGGGGCTGGGGCCGTGACAAAGCTGCTGTGTGAGGCTTCTTGCACAACTAAGATGCGACGAACAAAGTCACGTTTTCATGGTTTTTCACTGATTTGAGTATGATTTTGTTCGAATTTTGATCTGAAACTTTGTAGGATTGATTAAAACTGGTTTTAACACAACATATTCAAAATTTAGCCAATTTTAACCGTGAAATCTCTATAGATCTGAAATTTAAAGTTCAAAAGAATGTGTAGAAGAAGTGTAGAAGATGATGTGAGTAGAAGATGATGAATTCAGCTCTGATGATGATGAATCAACTTCAATCTTCATGTCTTCAATCCGTGCAAACAATCACCCGCTGTGATTTCGATCCTAAAAGCTGAGGCTAAGGGGGAGTCTGAAGACAAGCTCAAAGCAAGGGGGAGCTTGCATACAATGAGCCAGGTAACTATCCTGAGGGAGCTTGTAGAGAAAGAACCAAGTGTCGATCCTTAAATGTACGAAAGTTTAAATAAAGGGGGACCCTGGAGATAGAGTTAATCGAAAGAGGGAGCAGCTGAAGTTGTAAACAGATCCACAGGGAGTCTGTTAGAATACAGGGAGGGTCTATGTTGCTGAAAACATCAACATTTCTAGAAGACTTAGAGAGAGAGAGAAAGCTATGAGATTGACTGCAGTAATATCCAAGGGGGAGTCTGTGAGTGCATAATGTCTATCACTTCTCTCAATCACATATCGTAGCTTAATCAAATGATACAAGACTGGTGCTGAACAGAGCAGAGCATAAAGAGCATATAAGATTATGTAGCTTCGTACGAAGGGAAGCTTAAGCAGCATCGTACGAAGTGAGCAGCTTCGTACGAAGGGAGTCATTCACAGCTTCGTACGAAGCCACAACTACTATATAAATGTGTGTAGGGTCTTGTTCATTGGTAACTTTTGTGACTAGAGGGGGGAAACTCTATCCGTTTGATTTTGTGGTATTGTACTTGTCATATTATCAATATAAATCAACAGTTAATTACTTCTTCATGTTCAATTCACACACGTACTTGGATTCCGCACAAGATACGTGTTCATACGCATTCATCGGTAAAGGAATCGATCCAGGAATCGCATCCACACCAAAGACTTGCAAGTTGGTGGGGAAGGTCAAAAAGTATCACTGGTCTTTAAAACTATATGCAAATTATTGTACTATGATTGTTATTTAAGACACATGTAAAATGTTATTTGACTTATGTTGTTTCTTTCTCATTTGTGGTCTATGATTGTTATTTAAGACACATGTAAAATGTTATTCTTATGTTATTCATCTTTGCTGAATAGTCTACACAAGTACAGATATCATTAAACTTAAGACCTTACATACAATTTAAAGTCTTACCGTAATCCTAAAGTCTTTTCACACACCAAACCTCGTTCCATTATGTCTATCTACAAGTGAACGTTTTACAAACTTTAATGTGAAAGTTATAATTACGTTACTATTGAACCAAAGACTTATGTGAAAGTTGGTGGGGAAGGTCAAAAAGTATCACTGGTCTTTGAAACTACATCCAAATTATTGTACTATTATTGAGTATATATTGATTGAGCAAACTGAATATATATAGCCATTCGAAGAAACATACAATTAAAGAGAATGAGTAGTTCGATTTTGCTTTTCGTTTTCCTTTCCTTATTCTTCATCTCTTCTACCAATTCTTCTACCAACACCACCCATAAATGCTCTATTCAACAGACCCTTGCTTTGCTTCTGTTTAAACAAATCCTTTCCTCCATCAATATACCCTGTTTGAGTATGACTCTGAATGTGAAGATTGGTTTGGTTCTAGTTATAATCCACTCATGATGAACTGGAACACAAGTACAGAGACGGGTGTTCAAAAAAATTCGTATCCGAAACTGAATCCGAAATATCCGAAAATTTGTATCCGAAATATCCAAAATTTTGGATATCCGAAATCCGGATAATCCGAATTTTCAGATTCGGATTCGGATATTAATTTCAAAAATTTCGGATAATCCAATTATCCTATATCCGAAAATCAATTTTTTTTATAAATATATATAGTATATGAGCATTATATTTAGTTTGAAATATAGTAAAAAATAGTAAATAATCGGATTCAGATGTGGATTTATGAATGCTTTTAGTTTTCAATGTTGGAAATTTGGAAAATCTAATATAAGTTTAGTTTTAGTCTATGCACAAAATATATTTTTTTTTATAAATTCGGATATCCGTTTGGATATCTGAATCCGTATCCGAAATTTCGGACATACGAAACCAGATATCCGAAATTTCGAATACGGATTCAGATATCAATATTCACTATCCGAAATTTTTGGATATCCGGTTTTCGGATATCCGGGGATAATCCGATCTTGAACACCCCTAAGTACAGATTGATGTGATTGGAATGGAGTCACTTCTGACCACTCCACTGGTGAGGTTATCGGTCTTGACCTGAGCTATGGGATGGTGCAAAGTACTATCCACCCTAACTCCATTCTTTTTCACCTCCCTCGTCTTCAGAGACCCAACCTTGCTTACTATAATTTTACTGATTCCCAACTTCCACCTGACATAGGCAGGCTTTGTAATAGTCTCACACATCTCAACATCTCTTATTGTGGGTTTACTGGTCAAGTTCCCACATATATTTCACACCTTCATAAATTGGTGTCCCTTGGTCTCTCTTTTAACTGTTATGAAAGAACTTTCTGTCACATTTGTTAACATCTTTGCAGTTTTACCTAGTAATCTTAATATATCTTCTTCATCTTTAAATTTGCTAAATCTTAGCTCAACTGGATTGCACGGAAACCCACCCCCAACTTTTTCAGTCTTCAGTCTCTGGAAAACCTTGACTTGTCAGAAAAAAGTTTGACAGGGCATATCCTTTCAGGGATCTCACTTCCTAAATTGGTTGAGCTTGATCTCTCTCTCAATGAAAATTTGCTAATTCGACCTCGTTTTTTCAATATTCTCTTCAAAAATTCTACCTTTTTGAGATATCTTAGGCTTTGGGGGTTAATAGTGGTTCGACTTCTTTACCCACTTATATTAACATCTCTTCTTCTCTAAGGTCACTCGATCTTAGAAAAACCAGGCTGTAAGGGAAGTTACCTGATAGCATCTTAAGTCTTAAACATTTGGAGGATCTTCTCTTGTTCGGGAACACTAATCTCTCTGGTCCATTTCCCAAGGTTAACATAAGCAATAACATCCTTCTCAGGTTGTTACTTCTGTTATACACAAACTTATCTGGAGAGATACCAGCATCAATTGGCCATCTCAAATCTTTAACTTACTTGTATCTCTCGTCTTGTGGATTGAATGGGTCCCTTTCCAAATCCCTAGGTAACCTTAGATACCTTGAAGTTCTATCTTTATCAAATAACAAGCTTTCTGGAATACTGCCTTCTTCATTGTTTACCCTTCATTCTTTAATAATTATCATGCTCCACGATAACAAGTTCCAAGGAAATATGCCACTCCAGTTGTTTTCTCTTAAATCTTTAAAATACTTATCCCTTCGTAGCAATCAATTAACTAGCCAGATCGATGTGCTTGATAATGGCCCTGACCTGCAAACATTTCAACGCCTTTCCAACCTCACTCACCTAGACATTTCATGTAATTATTTTAGAGGTGACTGGGAGTTGGATGCATTGTTATCAAGCCTCACAAACCTTCAACGTCTCACTTTGTCACACAGTGGTATATCTGTTACAACCAATAATGCTAATCATTATGTCAACCCTAGTTTTCAAATCTTAAGTGTGGCCTCTTGCAGTCTAAAGGTGTTTCCAGTGTCCATTAGATCCATGACAAATCTCTACCACTTAGATCTGTCTAACAAGGATATACAGGGACACATTCCTGATTGGATAGGGGAGATTGGAAAAAATCAGTTGTCAATTTTGGATCTTTCAAATAACTCGATAACTGGCACCATTCCAAATGTGTTCGGGGATTGGAGTGGGTTAGAGTGGTTTATTTTGAATAGAAATCAGTTAAAAGGAAAGGTGCCTACTTCTCTGTACAAATGTCAAAAGTTAAGAATAATTGTTTTGGGAAACAACCAGTTAAGTGACACATTCCCTAGCTGGTTAGGAGATCTTCCTGATTTACAGGTTCTTATCCTAAGATCAAACAATTTTCATGGTGGCATTAATGTAACCTCTTCAAACCCATTTCCAAGTCTGCAAGTTATTGACTTATCTCATAATGGGTTTATAGGCCAACTCCCTACAAAATATTTGGAAAATTTCAATGCCATGAAGAATGTGGTAAAAAAGAACACCATACCAGTGTTACGGAGAAAGGAGTTGATCAATACTTTCCACAACTTTCGGTTTAGTACACTATTGTTGATCTATCGGGCAATAAATTTGAAGGGGAGATTCCAAACATCATTGGAAATCTGAAATCTTTGATAGTACTCAACTTGTCACACAACAGCTTAAAGGGTCAAATCCCACATTCTCTTGGGAATATATCTGAAACTGAATCATTAGACCTGTCTTGGAACCAACTCACAGGAAAGATTCCACAAAGCCTTGCGGATTTGACGTTTCTTGAGTTATTAACTCTATCACAAAACCATCTCATGGGCCACATTCCACAAGGAAAGCAGTTCGACACATTTGATAATTATTCATTTGGTGGGAACCCAAAACTCTGTGGGCTTCCGTTGACCAAAAAGTGCGGTGAGCATCCTCATGAACTATAACTTGAAGGTGATGGAGATGAAGAGGAGAGTGGATTCACATGGAAAGTGGTGGTGATAGGATATGGATGTGGAGTCTTACTTGTAATCGTGTTGGGATATATCATGTTATCAACTAGAAGACCAAAATGGTTTAATGCAATTGCTGATGTAGCAGATCATATGAGCTTAAACAGGCAAAACAAGATAAGATAATGAATTTAGTTCAAGAATGGTACGTGTTTCACATGTTTTTCTATTACACTAAATTGTGCAAAATGCCTTACTCTGTTTTCTTTTATATATTTTTTTTTATAAAAATGATGCAGGGAAAGAACTTTACGCTGCAGCTGGACCCTTTTGAATCACGCAGTTGTTGAGAAACCTCTGAATTATGTTGTATGTTGAGCTTTGTTATTGTGTTGTATTTTTAGCAGTTGTTGAGAAACTTCTGAATCGGTATTCAAATATCTCTTTCTACTTTGGTGTACAAGTAGAAAGTAAAAAGTAGATCCACATGGTTAAAATAGTCTGTGAAGCCAAGAACAATTATAGGACCACTTTATTAAATCATATACAACTTTAGAGCAACTTGAAGCAAAAAAATTCTTAAAGGACGCCAACAGTAGCATAAAATGTATCAGAGGTCATCTTCTTATATTGCAGAATATGTTTATGCACCTGCTGTGTTTGTTGAAGGCCCATAAGTGAATGATTTAGAGCAGTAAAAAACTTGAATCAACTTATATGACATTGCAGTAGTTCAAGGAGTTATTTGATTTCCTAATAGCAGCAAGAAATACAACCCGTTATGACTGAACCCATTCAGACCCGCTACCCCGCCTGACCCCACCTGCCGGTTTTTCCAAGTTTATTTGAGATGCTTATCTGATATGGAGGTAAATCAATGAGTATGTGTTGATTTGTCCCTCTGATGCTTGTGACTTGTGAGATTTATTGCTAATTGTTTGAGATGGCTGGAAACTTGCATAATGGTTTACGATTATTAAACCTTTAGGCTTTAGTCTGAATAAATATCTGTGGAGCCTCACCTCACTAGTAATTAGAATTTAGCAATAACGGATGTTTAACAGAAAGTGAATGATCTAAGATAGTGAATGATTTGATATCAGATTGAAACTCAATTTCTTTGTATTGAATTACTAGTGGCAAAGAAAAGCTTGATGAACCGTTGAACGGCTTAGAATGTCACACCCCAACCGATGGCAGAAACATGGGGATGAGACGAAAACTTGATTGCAAGAGACTTCATAACGCTATTTGTGTCAAGTATTTAACAATTACTTTTTACATTGTTTGAGCTAGCATATAACAAATTTGAATAACGACAAGTGTAAAAAAACTAAAATTTCATTTCATTAATACAAGGTTTGGAAATAAAATACAACATGTTTGAAAATAAAATACGGTACAACAAGTATTACAGTTTAAATGGGTTTCTAGGCAATCCTACTAGATTCCTTGCATCATCAAAATCCTGCAACATGTATTAAAAGCATAGATCAATACAAAAGTACTGGCGAGCACACAAGTTTGAATATAAGTATGAGTATAAAAGTTTTCTCAATCCGACGTGGCAATTTATATTCGAGTTGAATCTTGCATATTAGAACAACCTAAGCATAACAAATAGTATGGATATACAAGTAGAAACTAACATGCATAAATAACCTAACATAGCAAATAGCATAAGTATACAAGTTGAAACTAACAGGCATAAACGATCTAAGCATAACAAATAGCACGGGTATACAGTTCGAAACTAATCATGCATAAATGACCTAAGCATAACAAATACATGTTCGATGGATTGAGCATTTGATTATATTCTATTGTGTAAAGTGGATTTTGTAGTTGATACATGTTGCGCCCAAAAATGTGTTAAAGCGTAAAAAGGGTCAAGTATGCTCACAATGATTGCGTAGGAAGTACACTTAATCCGCGAGGAAAATTGGTGGAGTCTCGAGATTTCCAACTTTGCGAACGAAGATTCCTTAAACAAATAATGCGCAAGGAAGGATAAGGAAAGGATTCCGAATGGACAGAGCGGTTACCCGAATCAGTGGTCGTTTTTCGAGTGTTTCTGGCCGCTTTGGGTTTTCAGCGAACTTCGAAACAAGGCGAAACCACTTCCGTCAATCCCTGTATATCTCCGGTACGTCGGGGAATCTTTCTGGCGTGGCGTTATCGAACCCGAGACCGGAAACTGAACCGAAGCCCAAATCCAAACTCGATCCCAAGCCACCCGAACCCCGACTTAACCGAGACTTGAAACGTTACCAGAACCGTCCAGACCCGCCGCCACCGCAGACGTCGGCGCCATTGCCATCTTCGTTCTCTCGTCTCCGATTTCTCTCTCTCTGCTTCTCCGGCGATGTATGCCATCCTTTGTTCTTGTCTTCCCCCTCTCTTTGTTTTCTGTTTCGTCGTCGCACCGCCACTAGTTGGTGGTGGCCAGTCGTTTTGTTTGAGGGAACTGTTGGTGGTGAGGTGAGGGGTGAGAGATGTAAGAAGTACAAATTCTTGGAGGTGGGTGTGGTGTGTCGTCAGAGAAACGTCGTCAGAGTTCCGGTCTGAAACCGGCTCCGGTGACCGGAGTCTTGAGAGAGAGCAGGGGGTGTGGTCTTGGGGGGGCTAGGGTTAGAAAATGAGGAGGATGGAGTGTTAGGTTGTTTTTATATGTAGGTTAAAGTGTGAGTTGGGCCTAAAGCCCGTTAGTGTTTTCAGTCTCTTGTGTGGCCCAAATATGTTTCTACGGTCTGTCTTCGTACCCGAACTTCATAAAATGACGTAATATTTTATTTAAATTCGAAAATACGAAAAAGGTATGTTGGAAGTCGATTTGACGCGTACGTTCGTCAATTGCGTTAAAAATGCTTTGGTTGTCGTTTCTAGTCAATTTTCTGATCCGATTTCGACTGTGATTCTAAAAATAGAAAAACGAACACGTATCTTCTAAAAACATGGAAATACGAAAATACGAGGCGTTACATAGAAGTTCCGGCAAGCAGCTGGTTCACTCAAGATCAAGTTGTTACTGTTTTGCTGCTTCATCTTCACGTTAACCTTGCTCGCGGGCTGTAGTGGCCAACAGAGTGTTCCCGTCTTGATCGAACTTCAAGGTCAATTAATTTTCCAATGTGATAAATCATATGTGTTGTTTTTTACCTGTGTTTTTTTTTTGTCTTTTATTGATGCGCTTCGAGCACATTGGTTGGATGAGAGAACTTCACAGTTAAGTGTTATTGAGTATGAGTAATCCATGATGAGCGACATTTGAGGACGTTTTCACTCGGGCAACCAAAACAAATTCATGAGCTCCTTGTAGGCAAAACGGACAATACTAGTCGATATGAGGGGCAAAATGTTACAATAACAAAATAAAATAGTTACCAAATAAAGGGAATGCGTTCTGGAAAATGACATAAAAGTTGACCACATTCCAAGATTACTTCTTTTGCTCTTTTCCCTTGTTATGGTCAAGTAATCCCTTTTGGTAATTTTTGACTTGTTTGGATAAAGAGAGATATTGATGGCTTCTCTTTTGTGTTCACAATAAGTGTAATTCAATTATATTTTATCACATTTTGTGTATAATGTAATAATATTCTACTCTAGGCATCTTGTGGTATATGTTCATTTTAATTTTATTGTTTATGCGGGAAAGGGTATACCTTGTTAATAAACACGTGGAAACGATATGATCTATTGAAGCAATCCATTTCTCATCATACATCATGTCCTCGACTAGACTCAGTTCACATTGTATGGAGTGAGCCTGACCCCCTTTAGATTCTCTTGTAAAATCTGTAAATCAGGTTGTAAAGTCAAATGCCAAGTATGGTCGATATACTAAGTTGACTATAAACAAGGAAGATAGTCTCAACAACAGACTTAAAGAGATCAAGAATCCAATTGCTCGACCCTTTTGAATCAGATTGTTATTCATTACAAACCTTACGAATCATGTGCAATTTTCATCCATTATTTTTAAAACGCAAATGGGTGAAACGGGTCAAAATGTTTTTGATTTTTCTTTATCCCCTCCCCAAAAAAATCTCCTCCTTAAGCTTTCAATTGTGTCAAGAACACACTTTGGGGCTCGATACAAGAAGAAATAGTAAATAGGTAAACTGCCCAGAACGGACTTCAAAAGTGTGGCTCTACCACCCGATAAGGTTTTTTATTTCCATTTCGACGAACGACTTTTGACGTAGTCTATCACACACTTCCAATGTCGAGCTTGACCCTTATTTGCACCGACCAGAAGACCAAGGTACTTGTACGGAATTCTACCAACATTACAATTTATACTTAAAGCCATATCAGTTACAACCGATTCTTCCACCCCAATACCGAATAAAAAAGATTTTTTGTGGCTCAATTTTAATCCGGATATGAGATAGAAGCATCTCATTAGTCGGATTATATTTTTAATATTATTCTCACCCCACTCCTCCATAAATACACATCGTCTGCGTATATTAAATGAGTTAAAGTCGGCCCATTATTCAGTAAAACTATCCCTTTGGTGTAGCCCGTTGTTATCGCCTTAGTCATGAACCCGGATAATGCTTCCATAGCTATAACAAAAATGAATGGTGACAGAGGATCCCCTTGTCGAACCCCCCTATAGCATTGGAATTCTCAAGTTGGCGAGCCATTAATTAAAATCGATGCCCTCGAGGATGTAAGAATGCCCCATACCCACCTTCTCCACAAGTCCGTCAAGCCCATTTGTGATAAAATCGAATCAATAAAACCCCAATTTATTGTATCGTGGGCTTTTTCAATATCAATTTTTAGGACAAAAGAATGTTTTTTAACTTTCTTGATCCAAGCGAGTGTCTCATTCAAGATTAACGGGCCATCAAGTATGTTATGATTTGCTAAGTAGCCAAACTGATTTTCGGACACCACCGAGCCAATCACCTTTTTTATCCTAGTTGCAAGAATCTTAGAAATTACCTTTGAAATGCAACCAATAAGGCTAATTAGGCGGTAATCACTGAAGGAAGTTGGATCCGTGCCTTTAGGTATAAGAGCCAAGAAAGAGGAGCCGCAGCCTTTATTGATCCTTCCACCCGTGTAAAACTTCTCCATCACCTTAAGTATATCTCCCTTCAGTAATTCCCAAAAATTCTTAAGAAAATCGAAGTTAAATCCATCCGGTCCAGATGCTTTATCACTCTCACAATCCCAAATTGCATCCTTAATTTCTTGTAAAGTGAACGGAGCCACCAAACCATCCGCCTCCATATCCGTTAGACGCTTCAGGTTCGGGCAAACAAAGGATGGACGATTATTCACCAGTTCACAAAACTTAAAAGCAAAAAACTTGCGTGCTTCATGTTTGATTTTCGTTGTATCAGTGATCCATTCTCCATTCTTTGTAATACCATTGATCCTTTTATCCAGATTATTCTGATTAATCATCCTGTGAAAAAAAGTCGAATTTTCATCCCCTTCCACAGCCCATTTCACTCTTGCCCTCTATTTAAGATCACTAGCTTTGGCTTCTTTAATCTCCCAAACTTTTTTCCTACTCTCCGCCCAATCGGATCTTTCCGTATCTGTTAGATCCCTCTCCTCCATAATTAATTCCAACCCGTTAATTTTTGCTTCCAAATTTAGGGTCACTTCATTTTCCTTGTCTCTTTCCACTGCTAACCAGTTTTTAATTGCCGCCTTAGCTACTTTTAACTTGCCAGCCAGCACTAAGTCCGGAGGGCCAGGGGTAGTATAATCACTGAACGCATTTTCAATCAATGAATCGAAACAGGTCTTTGTGATCCAGGAGTCAAAAAACGGAAAGGATGAGGAACCGAATTACTTACCAAAATCGAGAGAACCACTGGGTTATGATCTGACTCACACCTAGGAAGAGTCGTGATGGTTGCATCTAGCCATTTGTCCCAGAAGTTGTATGAAACTAGGAACCGATCAATTTTACTTAGTTTATGACCCGAGTCTTCCACCCTTGTGAACTTCCTACCACCCATCGGTATTCAATAAGCCCATTATCCTCAATAAACTTGTTAAAAGCTTCCGCACAACCAGGAACAAATTCTTTGTTGAGCCTTTCTTTAGGAATTCTAACTGCATTAAAGTCACTCATAAGGACCCATAAACCGTCTAAAGCCTCCAAGACAGTTGATAACTCAGTCCATAGTGCCCGTTTTTGTGACAGTCTGTGAGGTGCATAGACATTTATCAGATGTAAAGCTTCACCACTGTTCAGTTTTCCAGAGATAACCATAAAATTTTAGTTACTGGTTAGATTCGTTTTAATAAAGAAACCTGGATCCCATATACATAAAAGACCTCTAGACATACCGTCCGAATTAACCCAGTCGAACTCAACTGGACTATTACCCCAAATTTTTCTTATAGGAATTCTTTCACCATCCTATACCTTAGTCTCTTGGATCGCTACACACTTCGCCTTTTGTTGTCGAATAATGTCACCAACATTAATGATTTTTTTATCTTCATTAATCCCCCTGGTATTGTACGTTAGTAAAATCATTGGTCCACAAACTGGACCCCTTCTTCTCTGATGCATGTGTTCACAACGTTTTTGAAGTCACTGGCATCAATACCCAATGCCATCCCCAAATCGATTGTATCTCTTACCTCTGAATCCATATTTGGCGCTTCCTTCTCAGATCCAGACTCGTTAGCCTCCATCACAGTGGTGTTCTGGTTGTTTCCGGAAGGAAACAATGTGAATACTGGAAATGGGATATCAGATTAGGGTTTATCCGATGTGCTTTTCCTACTTTTTGTCCGTTCCCGTGCCGACTTATTTACTTGTTTAGGGTTAGGTACAGAAGGTGACATGAAAAGAGAGTAAAAGTTCATCGAAGGATCTAATGGGTGGTGAATTGAGATCCAGGCCGTGAAGTCCATTATCACATCTGGCCTGTTTCCTTGAGACAGACCCATTTGATTTATCAATGGGCTCCCCTTTGTTTGAATCCACATGGACATAGGGTCTACCCGGGATTCGTTCACCGACCTATTAAAAAGTTCATTAATGTCCGCACATTCCCTATTGTCCATGCTGTCATTTGAGTTTCTTGAGGCAGATTTTGTGTTGTTCCCATGCAAGCCTTTTGACTTCTCCCTATTGGAACTTTCGCCGGCACTGGTCGAAGACTCTTCATTCTCTGGGCAATTTGCTTCCTTCGGCTCCTCCATTTGTCTGATCTCCCCTTCCTCCGTTTCATCCTCCACATCCACCACCTGTGTATCCGGCACTTCAAACCTTGACGGTGACTTACAATTGTTTTCCTTCGGACATTTATCTCCAATTCCCATATCATTAATAGGCAAATGGTCATATTTTTTCATCACAAAATCCGGGGACCAAATGTTATCAGTTTCGGTGACCCAGACAGAGAAATTTTACCCTCTCCATTGTATTTTGATCTCCTCCTCAATTATTTTCCATTTTTGATCACCACTCCAACACATTCTTATGCTAGATTGCTATCTCGGATTGATGTTTGCGAACCATGCACCACGGTGCCAAACTTTCTGGCTATATTATCAAAGACTTCCTTGTCCCATAATTAAATTGGGACACCGCTGATTTTCTGCTAGGCGACACGTTCAAAGTTAAAGATTTGTCCCTCCCATAGCTCCAATCTTGAAAACCAGCCACGCCACACCTCTTGACTCTCTTCTAGAAAACATTTCGCTTCATAAGACCCTGAAAAAATTAGTAGAACCTTTAATCCACCATTGTATTTTATCTCCACTCCATTTATTTTCATCGCCGACAGCAAATCATCAATCCTACAAAGTCTTGTTGCATCCAGAACCGAGCCAACGAGCGAGCATAGACGCCAGGCAATTTGTGAAGTAAAATTTTTATCGGGGATAATGATAGAAGTAATTGAGGCGTTATCCTTCGGTTTCCAGCACATACCTAGATTACCAATTTGGTGGGAGCCACCATTCACTGTTGGGCCATATTGTCTTCTACTATCTTCCTTTTGAATCTCCTTCCCCTACTCCTCTTTTTTCATGAACTTTGCAACATTTACAGTGGCCTTGAGTTCCCCTATGAATACCTGGTTAAGTGCTTTTACCATCAAATCCATAATTTTCACGTCCTCAAATCTAATAAACACGAAAAATTTTCCAGCTTTATCTCTCCTTCTGGCCAAATAAGCATCCACCATTTTCCCACATAGCCGGAACTCCCTCCATAATAGTCCGAGAGAACAATTGCTTGGGAGGTTTGTGATATAGAAAGTAGTGGAATTTGCCCAAACCCTCTGGGTAGATCGGTGGTTTTTCTCCTTCCGACAGTCCATAACCATATTCCTTTGTTATTATCACGGATCTTTAAGAGGTTAATAGGATTCATATCAACCAAGTTAAACTATCAAACTAGCCGCGATCGATTACAGACCTACTAAGCAATCAAGAACAGGATATAACCTAAGAAACTCACAGAAAACTAATTCAATGAAGCCTAAAAAATGATCTGGCCCAAACCCCGCTAACAATGCTCGTATCACACAGCTGGAAGAGAAACCAAGAACCAGAAACAGATCGATTAGTAAGAAGGTGACTGGTCATCTTCTTGAGAGAGTGATGTGGTTTCTTGAATCACAGTAGATGGTGATTGTTGATCCATGTCGTACTTTTATTTTACAGATTATCGATGTTTTCAATCTTCACAGGGGGATCTAGTTGTTGGTGAAAGTCTTATTTTAGTGTGTGCACACTTTAGTGCGCAAGCATACATGTGTCTGCGTATAAAACCAAAACCCCAAAAGAATTTAGATTATTTGTACGTTTGTGTTTCGATTAAAATTTACATCCACACATATGATGAGATTGGTTAAAAACTATCTAAAAATTACATCAAGGAGACAAAACAAATTTGACCGAACTTCAAATTACAAAACTTAACTTTGTGATCAACTTAAAAAAAAGCGTGGACAAACTTCATTATATAAAAGTTGTGTTCTAGAAAAGCAAACACTATGCTATTCATAAGTTGCTATTTTCTTAATAAAAAAAAACAAAAAAAAAAACAAACTTTGTGGCCAAACCTCTATCATCATCATACTCAGTAAATCCCACCAATAGCAAAGCTAAGGTAGGGTCTGAGGAGGGTAAGATGTAGACAACCTTACCTCTACCTCGTAGGAATAGAGATGCTGCTTCCAGTGAGACCCCAGACTCGAAAGTAGTTTTGCATCAAGCCTTGGACATAAGGCACATAACACTCAGCAATTGAGACAAATGTCAATTAGTGCATGTACCCCTTTGTCTTTCGAACCTTCTGGGGTAGCCCAGTTGGCCAGCCCCACCCACCCTCTCCCTAGAGGTCCCGGGTTCGAATCTTGGTGTCCGCATCCCACGGCCAAGCTCTTCGCTCTCGGTTGGGTATTCACCCCCAGGCAGCTATGAGGCTAAGCTAGCTTGTGGAGTGTGATCACTCCAGCGGTTGGGAGGACCGTGGAATATCCCACCAATAGCAAACTTTGTGGCCAAACCTCTATCATCATCATACTCAGTAAATCCCACCAATAGCAAAGCTAAGGTAGGGTCTGAGGAGGGTAAGATGTAGACAACCTTACCTCTACCCCGTAGGAATAGAGAGACTGCTTCCAGTGAGACCCCAGACTCGAAAGTAGTTTTGCATCAAGCCTTGGACATAAGGCACATAACACTCAGCAATTGAGACAAATGTCAATTAGTGCATGTACCCCTTTGTCTTTCGAACCTTCTGGGGTAGCCCAGTTGGCCAGCCCCACCCACCCTCTCCCTAGAGGTCCCGGGTTCGAATCTTGGTGTCCGCATTCCACGGCCAAGCTCTTCGCTCTCGGTTGGGTATTCACCCCCAGGCAGCTATGAGGCTAAGCTAGCTTGTGGAGTGTGATCACTCCAGCGGTTGGGAGGACCGTGGAATATCCCCCCCCCCCCCCCCCCTTTTGTCTTTCGGCTATCAACGTCACCACATGATGCATGATTAATCATCCCCTCTTTTAACGTCATTTTCACGAAATTAGTAAAATAACGTTAAAATTTGTGCCCTTTCACTTTTGCCCCCGAGCGCCCACACATATATATGTTATATGTGCATACCGCAAGCGGGGCGTGTGGCCAAACCTCTATAAAACTTAAAAACTATATACAAAAGTTTTGTACCCAATCTATGAAACTTGAAAACGTTAACATTCATAATTTGATTTTTGTAGTTATACAAGTTGACGCTAACCCGCGCGTTGCGACGGGACGTTTCCAGTGCACAACTGCACATTGATGTAGATTTTTTTTTCTTTTAAATTATCTCAGTTCCAAACATGTATGCACTCTGTGAGTCACAGTAATAATTTTTTCATAAATGAACAATATATTGGATTAATAAATTTATTCCTTATTAAAAAGGGATAATTCAATTAAAAACGTTATGTTGAGAATAATGTGCAGAGATTCTGTTTTCAAAAACACTTTCTCAGTTAGAAACATGTATATACTAGCTTAGAACCCCGTGTATTACACAAGTTTAATAAATGTGATTTTATATATTAAATAATAAAAAATTATATCTTTATGAAACTCGTATATTGTACGGGTTAAATAAATGTAATTTTATATATCAAATAATAAAAAAAAGTTATATCTTTAACAACCATGTGTATTACACAGATTAAATAAATGTAATTTTGTATACTAAATACTAAAAACGTCGTATCTTTAAAAAACCCATGTATAATCGGGTTGAATAAATCTACCAAATGATAAAAAAATTATATCCTTAAAAACCTCGTATATTACACGTGTTGAATAGATCTAAAAAAGAGTTTTATCTTTAAAAACCATGTGTTACACAAATTAAATAAATGTAGTTTTGTATATTAATACTAAAAACATCGTATCTTTAAAAAACTCGTGTATAGTCGGGTTGAAAAATCTACCAAATAATAAAAAAAAATTATATCCTTAAAAATCCCGTGTATTACACGTATTGAATAAATCTAATTTTACATAGCAGATAATAAAAAGTTATATCTTTAAAAACTTCGTGTATTACACGGGTTATATAAATGTAACTTTGTATAGTAAATAATAAAAAAGAAGTTAAATTTCTAAAAACCCCGCATTTTACAGGAGTTGAATAAATATAATTTTGTATACCAAATAAAAAAAGTTATATTTTTAAAAATTTGGATAACATTTAATATTAATTTATTATTTATATATTTAACATAAGATAAGTAGGAAAGAGAGGTATTTGTTTTAAAATATATTAAGTTAACAATTTAGATTTAATGATAATATTTTATTAAAGTATGATAAGATTTAATATTAATTTATTATTTATTTAGTTGATAAGATATTATAGATTTGAGGATACCTTCAATGAATGACACGTGTCCAAAAGTTGGTTTCTTTTATTATAGTAGACTAGCGGTAAGACCCCTGTGCAAACACGGGTCGTTTCTTAGAAAACCATGCATAACACATATTGACAGAGATTAAAAAAATAATTAGTGCAAACTTACAAAATTGATATAAACTAATGGTCAATAGGTTTATTCAACACCAATTTCATTATGTTGATAGCAAACCACTGTTATCTATTAACTGTTAAAAACTTCTGTTGCTTTCCAACAGACTTTACTAAAAACTGTTATCCATTATCTCCAACAGAGTTTGCCAAATGGATAGATAGTAAGTATCAGATGTTAATCAACCCATGTTAAAAAGGCCAGTCAACAGAAATTACAAAGGTTAGTAAACATATGTTAAGAGAATAATGTTATTAACAAAGAATTTAGTACTCTCATTAAAAATGAGAGCTGCAAACACGGGTCGTTTCTTAGACAACTATGCATAACACATATTAATAGAATATATAGATTCGTGTATAGATATTGTACCAAAACGTGCTATCTATTATAGCTTAAAGACAACTATAAACATAGATTATTCATTAATATATCAGTTACATACAATTTAACTGTTTACCCAAAAAGACAATATAAACTGTTTATAGACATAGGTACTTAATAGAATTTGAATACAACTTAAAGTTCAACAAACGTTAACTACAAACACACAATCACCTGCCTCAACAACTTTCAGCAAAACTAAATCAAGGAATCAGCAAACTTTAGAAATCAACAGATCTTTATTCTCTCATCAACATTTCCCGGATTTGCCCTTTGAAATGGAGCTCAAAATCCAAGGAATCAGTATCATCTTCATCCCTATCAAGCTGAAGGTTAAAAAGATCTTGGAGGTCAACTGTATTCAGACGAAGTGCATTCTCCCTTGATATCTTTTCAACACTACCATCAGACTTGATCAAAGTCAATTCATGGGTCTTTTTGTCAGACTTCCACTTTACTATTTTTGGATCTGATGGGTTTCTTGGGAGAAGTTTTATTTGAGAGGAGTTTGGCAATTGAGGCATGCTTGGCAACTTCTGAAGTGCTTGTGCAACTTGAGCTTGTAATTGCAACGAAGCATCATCCAATCCATATCATAACTGATTTCTGATAAACTCTTTTCTGTACTCAGCATACCTATTTTCATCTTCCTCGTCCATCAGTTGTTGTCTTTTTCTTTGGTTCAAGGCAGCGATGGATACATCTGCTGATGAGAACAACTTTTTAGATGTAACGGTCTGCCGACGTATAACAGTCGTTTCATCTTTGTATACTGGCTTTTTAGGAAGGGATGGATTTGTCTTTCTTCGCTCTTCTAACTTACTATAAGCTCGATCAATATACTGCCTAGTCCATTTTCCAATTTGTCTAGCAGTCCTAACCTTAGCTGCTACAAGTTCTGCCTTCATTCTCTTATACTTCAACACTTCATCCACTTCAACCTTTTTGTATTGTTTCTAGTTGGGAGCAGATTTTGGCATTTGAGGATCTTTATTCATCTTTTCAATTCTATTAACTTCCTCATTAAGAGCCTCAAGGGGCCAGTCTTTGAAATCAGACCTGTAGGCTTCGTAGGGCTTGGTTTCCATGATAGTGTTCAAGAAATCATTCCTTAATGTCTTTTCTAGCTCAGCATTTGGTGACATATTTGACATATTCTTACTCAGGTCTCTAGCAAAATCTTCCAACTTCATGACTTCACCAAGCCAATGTTGCATGCGAGCTGATAACTTAATGTCTCCTAGCCCTTTACACTCTTCATTTGCCTGATCTTCTGCTTGCTTGCCCTTTAGCTTCAGATATTCATAAATATTCTTTGGAGTTTCGAATCCCTGAAGAGATGGGAAGGTTCTTTTGGATGGATCATCCTCTGTGTAAAATTGAGTCATTTCATCTGGTACTGCAAGCAGTTCCAGAGGGAAAGTTACTGCCAATGGGTTGATCTGTGTTGATGGAGGTGGGACGAATGGTTGGGTGAAGTTTGAATGAATGGAGTAGCTGATAACGGAATTGGTGCGGGTATATATTTTTCTTCCTTCTCTTCTTCATGCACCATGAATTTTCTCTTTCTTATGTAAACAGATTTTGGAGAAGGAGGAGTTAGGGAAGAAAAAAGGTGCTATGAGTGTAAGGGATGATTCTGATGGGAATTAAAATTGGGTAGAATCAGTGGATTGACTAACAACTGTTGAAACAACTGGTGTCTCAACCGCTGTTGTCTTAACATATGCTGAAACATTTGTTGCATCAACAATTGTTTCAGTGGAGGTTGGCAGTGGTGATGAGGATTTTGTATTCTGATTTTTGACAGGTGGTTTTTCTGGTGAGAGTTTTGTTTTAGGTGTATCAGAATCTGACTTCTTAGGTTCAGCAGTGGTTTTAAGTTTCGCAGCAGTGGTTGGTTTTTCTGGTGGTGATATTGGTTTAGGAAATATGACAATAGGAGATTCGTTATGTTTTTGTGATTTTCTTCTATTTGAAGTTCCAATGTTGAGCACTTCATCTTCCTCTTTTGTATGCTTCCTTTTCTGCTTTCGTTCAACCTCCTTATCTGTCTGTTTGTTAACGGTATCATCAATTCCCTTTTTCTTACCAGTATCAGATTTTCCAGGAGATTTTGAAGAAGTTTTCTTGGCAGGCTTTGGATTTTGTTTTGGTTGATTCCTTGGTGTTGGTTTGCCAAAGTTTTTCATGGAATCCTTTTCCCTCTTTTCAGCATCATCTTCATCGTCTTTTTCAAACACAGATGCAGGGGTAGTACCAGTTAACTTTGCAATGCATTCTTTTATGCCCTTGATGTCAGCCTGTGTGTCTTTGTATCTTGCTTCAACCATAACTCTAATTAGCTTCATGTGGGAATTAAGTTGAATCTCTGCAAGTTCCCTTTGAGCTGCAATAATGGATTGTACCGGATTCCAAAGCTCTTGGCATAACTGCTGATGAGAAGGTCGACTTTTGAAAGCATCCACCAACTGCTTCAATTGATCTTTCATATCAGCAACAGTTGTTTCCAAGTTAGATATCCTCTCCGTCAAATACTGGTATTTTAATCCATCACCTAACTTAATAGGATCATCTGAATTCCCACCAGAAGTGGTTGTATCTGCTTTTGAAAGAGGAGGATCTCCAAATTTTCATTAGCAGATGCCCCTTGTTCTTGGTTCTGGGGACTTCCCTCTGCATCAGTGGTTACCTTAGTGATCTCACCCGTGGTTAAGTTGAACTCACCAGTGGATACCTTGATAGACACAATAGTGGTTGCCTTCAAGGGAGTCTGACTGATGAAACTACTGTCCAAATGTAAATCAGTGGATTTGACATTTGTAGTAGCTGCTCCACTTGAAATACCATCAAGAATTTGCCGAAATTCAAGAGGTGTAGTCTCCACAACTATTTCTGGGTTACGTAATTGAAAAGGTTCAGACATAGCTGTTGTTGAAGTTAAACTCTCAGTAAAGTGTTCGTGGGAGGGATTGTTATCAGTCTTAATGTCAATAGCTTGAAATAGTGTTACAAACTTTGGTGAAATAGAAGATGAAGGGATTGTTGTCGAAAGAGACATTGCCCCGGGAAAAGGGCTTTTAAGTATACTCTCATATGAGGGTATGACATTATATTGTGGTGTTCCTGTGAATACAACATGTTCCTTTTGTGAGGAATCATGAGGAGTTTGGTTTATGGGTTGAGATCTTTCCACATGTTGTGAGGAAGTAGCAACAGTGGTTTGTAGTGACATCTGTGTTGTCACAGGGTTAACCTCTGGGATCTCATCTTCCAGAGGACCCGTTTTGCTGGTTTCAGTGGGCTTTTTGGATTTTGTTTTGGTCTTTTTGAGTTTTGTTGGTGGGGGTTTCACAGCAGTGGTTGTAGTGTTGTTATCACCAAGAGTAGTGGGCTCAGAAACAGAGGTTTCAGGAGCAGTTGTGGACTCATCTAAAATTTGCTCATTCCCCTCTGCTTCAGTTCTGGAAACATCTGACTCTTTAGCTATAAGGCGAGTAAAAGTTTCAGATGTTAGACTATTCATTTTAATAGCTTTATCTTTTTCAAAAGCTTTTTGAGAAACATGTTTTTGCAGGTAAAAGCTTAATAGTCTAGGAAACATAAGAAAACCAGCAATTTTCCCCTTTTTAATAGCAGCAGTTTTCTCCTTTTTAATAGCAGCAATTTTGCCCTTTTTAATGTTTTTTAAATTTTCAACCAAATCAACAAACAGTGCTTGGGAGTAGTTAAAATCAGTATTTGTCAAATTTGCATACCTCAATGACTGAATTTTCAAAGGTATTTCATTAAAAGAAGTAGTTTTATTTGAGAGACAGATTAAGAGAGTATGGACAGGAATTTCATTGGTGTTGGAAAATTACGTTTAAACATAGTTGCCTGATTCAACTGTCCATCATATCCCCTCCCAATCAAGTATGTTTGAATCTCATTTTTCGGGAAAGAGCTCTTACCTGCCAAGTTGTTTACCTCAAATGTTGTTGATTTGGTACTGTGGGTAATAGCAACCGATTCACCTCCGACTTTTGAAGTTATACTTACGGCCACATTGTTATGTTCTTCAATATTCGCATTAGCCCAAAAATCGCGAAGCGTCTCGTTGAAAATGGGTGCGTCGGCAGTAAGAATGACCTTATATTTTGATGATGTAAAAACATCAATCATTGAATGATAGAGAGTATTGTTCTCGGTTTTCTCAAAAATACCCAGGTAGTTATGCGAATTTTTCATCATCAAAGTCATGATCGGAATTGAAAGTTGCGAGAGGTTGACGAAGAAGTGTTGAAGAAGAAGGTGGAAACCGCTCTGCTGAATTTTAAACTCAAGACAAAAGTAAAACCTCTGTTTGGGGATGAAACAGGGGTTTATAAAGTGAAAAGGTGAATGCTGACGTGTCAAAAGTTACAAAGATCTGATGGCTAACATCTGTGCACGTCACAACCTCAGCTCTGATAATGGATGACAGTTGTTTGAAAACCATTGTTGGCCAACAACGGATGTTAGGCAACATTAGTAACTCAGCAGTCCTCAGATTAAACAGAACCTATGAGAACAGACAATACCCTTCAGCAGTGTTTGGAAACCACTGTTGGGCAACAACATATCTTACACAACAATAGTAAGTCAACAATCCTTAGTCAAACACATGTTTGGAAAACAGTTGTTTTCGACAGACTTTTAATATAAACGAATAAATTGATATTAAATATCAGCAGCCATTTAATGCAAAACATTTAAAAAATTAATTTCATAGGAAAACTATAAAATTAAATATCAAGAAACTGAAAGGACAAATTTTAAACCTCTGCCATAAAAAAATAAAAAAAAAACCTCTTCATTTAAAGACCAACAATAATCTACATGGCAAACAAAGGCTATTACCACTTCATCGGACACAAATGTTGTAAACAGTGATAAATCAACAGTTGAGCAATAACAGATGTTCAGAACTATTGAGCAGTGGTAAATCAACAGTGGTAAAAAACCTCTTCATTTAAAGACGTTTTACAAACATCTGTTGAGCAATAACAAATGTTCAGAACTTCTGTTGTGTTAACCCTTGACAATTCTTTGGAAACTGCTGTTGGAAATAACAGATGTTCGCAACAATAGCAACTCAACAGTCGTTACAAAATCATAAATTATGAGAACAGACAATACCTTTAAACAGTGGATGAATCTTTTGCCAAACAGATGTTTTAAAACAGTTGTTTTCAACAGACTTTTAAAGATTTTTGTCATTTTTTTTCAAAATACCTATTTTTTAACAATGTTCAGAACTTCTATTGTGTTAATGGTTGACAATTCTTTGGAAACTGCTGTTGGGAATAACAAATGTTGGCAACAGTAGCAACTCAACAGTCGTTACAAAAAAGGGGAATTATGAGAACAGACAATACCTTTAAACAGTGGATGAATCTTTTGCCAAACAGATGTTTTAAAACAACTGTTTTCAACAGACTTTTAAAAATTTTTGTCTATTTTTTTAAGAATGTTTAGAACTTCTATTGTGTTAATGGTTGAATCTTCTTTGGAAACTGCTGTTGGGAATAACAGATGTTGGCAACAGTTGCAACTCAACATTTACAATAGCAGGTATCAACACTAACATCTATTGACGCTCAAATTAGTAAAAATAAAATGCTCTACAAAGATTACTAGAATTAAAATTTACATATCACATATGACGATAGATCAACAATTACATTAAGAACTGAACAATGAAATTTAATAATCTTCAGCTCTTAAACAGTAGCCCTATCCTCATATACTTGATCCTCAACTTGCTTGATAAAGCGATACTTTAATTCATAAGAACCTACAGAAGGATATGATGACATTTTTAACTTGTATATTTCTTCAACTCTGATGTAAAAGAATAATATAATGGTAGTAAGACGTGATGAAAAGCTTATGCACTGTTTTTGAAGTCTGAAGTGCAGAAATACATCACCATCAGGTTTCTGGACACTTGGTCTCTCGTAAACAGACCAAGATGCAGTCCATCAAAACACCTCTTCAGCTCTTCAACAGTAGCCTTATCCTCATATACTTGATCCTCAACTTGCTTGATAAAGCGATACTTTAAATCATAAGAACCTACAGAAGGGTATGATGACATTTTTAACTCTTGAATGTGGAGCCAAATTCATATATGTTATTTAACTTGTATATTTCTTCAAGTGTCATGTAAAAGAAGGATATAATAATCGTAGTAAAAAGTTAAATATCAAGAAACCGAAAGAACAAAAAAAAAACAAAAAACAAAAAAATCAGGTTCTCTTAATTACCATTAACTTCTTCATTTATCATAAAGAAGTACCCCACTTTCTGCACTTCAAACTTCAAAAACAGTGCAGAAGAACTCCCCACTGCTTGCTCGAAAAAAAAAGCTGAAATATATTAACACCTTAAAATAAATATTATCAATATATATTAACAGTTTAAAAGAATCCACAAACCTAAAATAACCCGCAACTGATTGTTTGAATTTTAAACAACTCTGATTAGGCTGAAATATAAACAGAGAATTGGAACAGTTCAGTTCAAATTTTAAGAGTCAAAATCAGAGAAAAAAACATACCCTCAACGATGTTGCAACAATGATGTTGGAAAAATTTCGTGAAGTACAAAAAGCTGTAATCGCAGATGAACATACTTAATATGCAAAGCCGAGGTCAAAGGTGAGTGTGTGAACAGAGCTTCAATGAAACAACGATGTTGGAACAATGATTTTGTTACAAAAAACTGTAATCGAAGATTAACCGGCTCAATCATGAGAGCTATGCATTTGAGTAAGAGAGATATGATCGCAAATATAAAGGAGAGAGATAAATTAAAATTTGAATGTGGAGCCAAATTCATATTCATATATGTTATTTATAGGGAGGCAAATTCATATATAGTTTGAATTTGGAGCCAGGATTTTGATTTTAAATTTTGAATATGGGCAGAGGTTTGAAGTGGTTTTATAAACAGTTGCCCATTTGTAGATGTGGGCAGATGTTTAAATTGATTTTAAAGTGATTTTCTAGATGTGGGCCAGACCTTTGAGAATTAAAGTGATTTTATATATTAAGGATTATGATGCGATAATGACATAAGAAAAGTATTGTTCGACAACCTCTCCTGCTGACACGCCAGCTTTTCTTATGTCATTGAGATTTCTCCTTTTATAGAAAGTATAGATAGATTGGTTTAATAATCCTTTTAATCCCTGGTGCAATATATAAAAAGGATAATTTAATTCAAAAATTTTATGTTGAAAATAATTTGCAGAGCAAAACTTTTGTATTCTTTAGCCGCTTGACACCACGATCACGACAATAAATATAACAATATTCTAATTTTGATATAAAAAAATAATTAGAAAATCACAGTTTACAAATAATAACAAAATATGGTATGAATTCTTATATACAAAAAACATTAAAAAAAGTTTACAAATAACAGCAAAATATGGTATGAATTCCTAAAAATGGATGAAGGCATGTTCATAATCTTTACTGTATAATAAAAGAAACCACTTTGAGACACTTGTCATCATATTAGGGCGTCTCTTATAGTTATAGATAATCTATACTATATAATAAAATAAACCTGATTTGGGACACATGTCATTAATTGGAGTCCTCTGTTTTTTTAATTAAAAAATAATTATATAATTGAATTTAATATAAATTTAAACAATTCATACAAAAGATAGAGTTAATTACTGTTTTCGTCCCTGTGCTTTGTCAAAAATCACTATTTCGGTTCATTAGTTTAAAAATTGCGATTTCAGTCCTTGTGGTTTCACTTTCGTAACCATTTCAGTCCAACTCGTAACCATTTCAGTCCCTGTACTTAACAGAATAATGGATTGAAATGGTTACGAAAGTGAAACCACATGGACT
This sequence comes from Helianthus tuberosus, assembly GCA_030545235.1. Taxonomy (NCBI): domain Eukaryota; kingdom Viridiplantae; phylum Streptophyta; class Magnoliopsida; order Asterales; family Asteraceae; genus Helianthus; species Helianthus tuberosus. Next base: position 2,506,129 of record CM060448.1, read on the forward strand.
TAAATGGTTATGAAAGTGAAACCACAGAGACTGAAATCGCAATTTTTAAATTAATGGATTTAAATAGTGATTTTTTACAAAACACATGGACGAAAACAGTAATTAACTCCAAAAGATAAAACAGTATTTTGAAATCATCATCAGATTTCAAATAGTTTATCCAAACATATGAATTGAATATATAATCATATTCATATAATTGAATATAACGAAAACTTTATATACACGGTAATGTAATTGTTTAATATGTTATTGTTCTTTCAAAAACCAATTATAATACTCTTAATTTAATTTAACATATCTTAAAACTATATTTATACGACAATAAAAATTAATTTTTATTTAATATTGATGTAAATATTTTAATATATTCTTAAAATTATTATTACTAATCTATCTACTATAATAAAAGAAACCATCTTTTGGACACGTATCATTCATTGAAGTTATCCTTAAATCTATACTTATCTTATATTAATTAATTAAATAAATAATAAATCAATATTAAATCTTATCATACTTTAATAAAATATTATCTTTAAATCTAAATTGTTAATTTAATATATTTTTAAAACAAATACCTCTCCTTCCTACTTATCTTATATTAAATATATAAATAATAAATTAATATTAAATGTTATCCTAATTTATTAAAAATATAATTTTTTTATTATTTGGTATACAAAATTATATTTATTCAACTCGTGTAAAACGCGGGGTTTTTAAAAATATAATTTTTTTATTATTTACTATACAAAGTTAACCCGTGTAACACACGAAGTTTTTAAAGATATAACTTTTTTATTATTTGCTATGTAAAATTAGATTTAAGGATATAATTTTTTTATTATTTGGTAGATTTTTCAACCCGATTACACATGAGTTTTTTAAAGATATGACATTTTTAGTATTTAATATACAAAATTACATTTATTTAATCTGTGTAATACACATGGTTTTTAAAGATATATAACTCTTTTTTAGATCTATTCAATCGTGTAATATACGGGGTTTTAAGGATGTAATTTTTTATTATTTGGTAGATTTATTCAACCCGATTATACAAAGGTTTTTTAAAGATACGATGTTTTTAGTATTCGGTATACAAAATTACATTTATTTAATATGTGTAATACACATGGTTTTTAAAGATACAACTTTTTTATTATTTGATAATAAAAAAATATATATAAAATTACATTTACTTAACCAGTACAATATACGGGGTTCATAAAAATATAAGTTTTTATTATTTAATATATAAAATTACATTTAATCAACCCGTGTAATACACGGGGTTCTAACCTAGTTATTATTTTAGTTTAATCTCTTTGAATTCATCATAGATAACCCTTCTACTAAATATTATTTAGTTTAATATCTTATGGATAATTATTATTTAGTTTAATCTGGTATCAAATAAATTTTACGAAACTTAAAATAAAATTAACTAATATTATTTATCATTTATACATTTACGGAGTTTTAAATAAAGAGTTAAATTTATTGAGACTTCGTTAACAAATTTTGCATCAACAGAATAGTCTACTTTTATTAGGAAAACCAAACTTTGTGTTAATATATTAAATATGTTTATTTTCGCTATACAAAATTACTCGACCCATGTAACACATGAGGTTTTTTAAGATATATTTTTTTTTTATTTAATGTATAAAATTAGATTTATTTAATTTATACAATACACGAGGTTTTTTTAAGGATATATATAACCCCGTGTAATACACGGGGTTATAACCTAGTAAATAATATAAAACAAAACATAATACAAATTATGTTATATATTCTTGAGGATGTAGGAGTGTATGTTCAAGAAATACTATCGATGTCATGGAGATTGCAAAGGAAATCAAATAATCAAAACTAGTTTGAAGGGTTATAACTTTTTAAAAGGTTGTGATGTATTTAAAAATTTTGACTTTTTTGCAAGGGATGTAACATATTTAAAAGTAGTGTGGTAACCATTAATCCAAATCATTGTGTATTAAGTTACTTTTTGTATGTATACGAGTTGACGCCAACCCGCACGTTGCGGCGAGACGTTAATTATGCATGTATTTAATAGGGGTGTTCATGATCCGGTTTTGACGGTTTTAGTTAGAACCATGATTAGCCAAACCGTTGATAACAAGTTTAAATAGGACGTGTATCAAGGATTCAATACAAAACCTCAATTAAATCATTCAAGGTCTGGTTATAATTTCGTGTTGGTGTATATGGAAAGGGAGGAACAAGTTGGTTTTCAAGCAAATCAGTCGAAGTTCGCAGGAGAATGTTAGGGAGATTAAATCGAGAGGGTATGCTTGGTTTAAAAATAGAACGTCATGTAATTATATTAGTGGGGTGTATATGTTGTAATTTTCTGCTCTTTGCCTGTTCGGATCGGGGGTGTGTGTGTTGTTTGGACTTTTGACCGTTTGGATCGGATGTGTGTTTTAATTGAAGTTCTCTTTTTCAAAAAAATAGGACGTGAATCATGGATTCAGTACAAAACCTCAAATGATGCAAGAATCACAAGAAACAATCAAAATTATTCATTTTTAATTAAAATTTAATCAAGGCGTTAGTTACAAAAGATTAAAGGGTTTCTCTATTCAAAATTATTCCCCAACATAGTTTCTTTCATCTCTCTTTCTCCTAACACATTTCACACAAACATATAGATTAGAGAATTCTAGCAAAACAACTATTGTTTATGACTTTGTAATATTTGAATACACAAAGAATTACACACATATACATATATCAATTCATGTATATTCGTATTACCATAATATTATCTTATGTCAAATTTATTTATTATTTATTTAAACTTATTTCTTGGATGTTCAGAATGAACAAATCCATATACCTTTCTCAAATATGTTATCTATACAACAAAAACTTAAAATTACTCTTCGATGGCGAGACAAGAGTATGATGCACGACTAGATGGAACAACCTGATTTTAGGCCTAACTTGGCTTTGACTCTCTCTTAGGCCACCCGGGGCGGTTGGTTTTTTGTACGTGATAGGAAAGTTCAACGCGTGGAAGAAGGGGACAAACCACCGCCACCCTAATATTTTAACGCGTGGACTTGAAATCCCGTTAAAAATTTGACGCGTTATGTTTTAATAGGTGTGAGGGAAATTGTTGGGTGTGGTGGTGAGTGATGGACATTTCCACTAAAAAAGGTTGTGAGTGATGTAATAAAGCTCGATGACGTGACGGAACTTGATTATAAGTTGTGAGTGATAAATTGTTGGTGAGTGATAACCACCCCTACCCTCCTTAGAGCATCCACAATAAGAGCATCCACAATAAGGCACTATTTTGGTGTTTTTAGGGAGAGAGAAAGTGATGTGGAGGGGAGAGGGTGTGAGGTGGAGGAGAGAGGGTGTGAAGATGTTTGTGAGGAAAAATGAGAAAAAATGGATGAGTGTGAATTATGTGAGTGTAGAGAGGAGAGAGGAGAGAGAAAAAATGTGTTTGTGAGAGGGGCAAGTGAGAGAAAGAATATGATTGGTTGGGCAAGTGCCAACTAGGCACTCTTAAGGCCATGTGTAGTCATAACGCCCCTTTGTGGGCGTTATGCGACACGTGGCGCGCCACGTGTGCGGGTGGGCGTTATGGGGCGTTATGCGTTTAAGCCCGTAGTCATAAAGCCCCTACCTAATTATTAATTTTCGGTTTTATTAAATAATTATAAAAACAATAACAATTTTTTGATTGGTCCAAGGTAAAGCCCCTCCCTCCACAACGGCGCTATCAACATCGCGCGGATCAAAATTTTCAGAAAAATGGCGCCCTCAGTTTTGGTGTTCCCGGCGCCATGGCGGCGCTATGGGGGGTTATACCGCCCCACTACGTATGCTCTAAAAATGAGAAAAAATGCCTCTTATTGGGGATGCTCTAAGGGATTTTTTCTCAATTTTAGAAGCCATGTATGAGAGAGAGAGTGGTGAGGTGGAGGAGAGAAGATGTTGATTAGTTTGTGGTGAAATATAAGAAAAAATAAGTTTGTGAGAGGGGGAACGAAGAGAGAGGAGAGAGAGGAACTATATTTTTATGGGTGGTGAGAGTGACAAGAGAGAGAAACTTTGTTAATGGTTGGACAATACCAACATAGCAACCCAAAAACATTAAAAAATGGATGGTTATTGGGGATGCTGTTGTTAGCAACAAAACTCGACAACCTAAAGGGGTTTACAAGATCTCCTATTATAAGTTAAAACTAAACATAATCCTAAACCAATTATAACTCGAACTTAATTAAATAAACATAGTCAAACTGATAAAACTAAGTAAGCTCCAATATAACATATATTTTTATAAAGATAAGATAAAATATAACCACATTTAATCTTCTCATCTACCTCATCCCCACTATATTTATAAAAATATTAAATCCTCACCTTCCCTCCCCTTCATATACCCTTCATATTCACTTCCGACATCCCAAACTCACCCCACACACATCTAACTGTTTCTTCACAATGTTGAAATCTGCAAAACAATATTATGACTTTCTCATCAACCATGTCCCTAAACTCTTCATCATAGCCCTAATCTTTGCAATCTCTATTCCAACATTTCAACAATTCCCATACCATCTTCTTAACCATCTTTCTTTAGTCCACACACTCATTTTCACCTTGCTAATCATCTCCGTTATCACATTCTACTTCTTGAACAAGCCTCGAACCGTTTACCTCGTCGATTTCGCTTGTTTCAAGCCGCCTAACATCCTCCGAGTGCCATTTGCTACCGCTGCTGAACACGGTAGCATCATCTTAGCCTCACAGCCCAAGAGCGTTGCTTTCCAACTCAAGATCTTTGAAAGATCTGGTTTGGGTGAAGAAACATGTTTACCACATGCATTGCATTATCTTCCACCAAACCCTAATATGGCTGATGCTAGAGATGAATCCCAATTGGTCATTTTCTCAGCCATGGATTCGTTGTTTCAAAACACGGGTATTAGCCCGAAAGATATCGATATCTTGATCATAAACTGCAGTCTCTTTGCACCAACTCCTTCTCTTTCGGCCATGGTGGTTAGCAAGTACAAGATGAGAAGCAATGTTAAAAGTTTTAACTTGTCGGGTATGGGTTGTAGCGCGTGTTTAATATCGATAGATTTCGCAAAACACCTACTCCAAGTCCACCCAGAGTCGTACGCGGTGGTAATTAGTACTGAAATAATCACCCCCAACTCTTACTTGGGGAAAGAACGGTCAATGCTCCTCCCAAACTGTCTGTTCAGAATGGGAGGAGCAGCTGTTCTTTTGACCAACAAAAGGTCACAACGCAAGCATGCAAAGTACAGTCTTGTCCATGTGGTTCGGACCCACAAAGGGTCCGAAGACAAATCTTATCGTTGTGTAACACAAGAAGAAGACAAAGAAGGTCATGTCGGGATAGCCTTAAACCTAGATCTAATGGTCATCGCGGCCAACTCGTTAAAAGCAAACATAAGCACCATAGGACCCTTGGTTCTTCCAATATCCGAACAACTCTTGTTTCTTTTCAATCTTTTAGGAAGAAAGTTCCTTAAACTTGATCTAAAACCCTACATTCCCGACTTCAAAAAGGCGTTTGATCATTTTTGCATACACGCGGGTGGACGTGCGGTTATCGACGATCTTCAGAAGCATCTGAGGCTGTCAGCGGAGCACGTTGAAGCGTCGAGAATGACGTTGCACCGGTTTGGGAACACATCATCATCTTCATTGTGGTATGAGATGGGTTATATGGAAGCAAAAGGGAAGATGAAGAAAGGAGATAGGGTATGGCAAATAGGGTTTGGAAGTGGGTTTAAATGCAACAGTGCGGTTTGGGAATGTAACAGGGATATTGAAAGCCCGAAGAATAGTGCATGGGCTGATTGCATTCATAGGTACCCAGTGAACGAGCCAGAAGTTATTAAGCTTTAAGCTAGGGGCAAATGTGTCCTTTCGTTTACGTGTGATTTCAACATAACCTTAAATAAAAATATTTCAGGTGTTTTATATTGTTTTAGCATGCAAACACAATATTTGTGGGCTCGTGAAGTGAAAATTAGCAATTGTTTGTTGGTTAATCTCAAACGACCTATATGAATCGACAAGAAGCAAGTCGTTTTATAAAATGTTGGTGAGAGAACTTGTTTATGGGAGTTTATTAAAGCCATATTGCAAACGTCTCGTTCAATTCAATTATTTATGTTTGTGAACGTTCATTAATGTATTAATTTACACAGGTTCATGTATTGATATATGATTGTGTGTATGGATGGGAGATATGTTGGTTCAGTTCTGTTTAAACATAAAGAAAACATTAAAACATACCTGTTACAGCAGACAGTGCGTTGGAGAATCCAGTAATGGAGTTCGACATGCTTGTCATCGTGATCTGGTTCCTCCTTAGGGTGCTGACTGATGATGGGGACTTAGAAAACCGAAAGGGTATCGGCTGTAGGAGATGGAGGTCGAATTATGATGTTATGATCTTATGGGGTGTGTCTAATTGTGTAACTGAGTAACCCTTTAACCCCCACATAATTCTCCTTATATAAGCACCCAGGAGGAAACCTAATTAGTTAATAAGGGTAATATGGTCCATCAACAATTACCAACTAATTATTTAATAGGTTATTATATATTTTGATCTATATAATGTAAATGATTATAATGGTTACTAGATTAAATATTATACCATAATATATTTAATCTTACAAGATAAGTATTGTATAAAGTGATGTTCGTGTTCATGTTGGTTCAGTTCTGTTTAATCATAATAGAAAACATGAAAACATACCTGTTACAGCAGACAGTGCAGTGGAGAATCCCAGTGATAGATGATGCCATCGAGTTCGACATAGTTGTCAGTCTGATCTGGTTCCTCCTTAGGGTGCTGACTAATGATGGTGATGATGAAAACCGAATAGGGGATTCGGTTATGGAGAAGAGGCCGATTGATGTTATGCTAATTAGGTTATGTCTAAGTGTGTAACTGTGTAATCCTTTAATCTCTACATTAGTCTCCTTATATAAGCACCCAAGAGGAAACCCAATTAGTTAATAAGGGTAATATGGTCCATCAACAATTACCAACTAATTATTTAATAGGTTGTTATATATTTTGATCTATATTATGTAAATGATTATAATGGCTACTAGATTAAATATTAAACATAATATATTTAATCTTACACATCACGATCCAACACGTGACAAGAATAAGGGTAAGGGTAAAGGCATATATGTTCATCAGGTTAAATGAAATTACAGGTCGCAGTTTTAGATCGATGTGAATTACCCGTTTTAAATCATCATACGGTTCGTTCACTCATCGCTTTCACAACTTGCACTCATTGTTGCAAAGTTAGACACTATGTTGTAGGTAATTACTTTTGATGCACATTTTTAACTAGTTTAAATGAATCGTTACTTTTAATAACATGATGCCAATATGTTTTGAAGAAATGTCATCGATTACATGTTTGTTAGTGAGGTGAAAACAATTGTTTAATCATAGGAGATTGCCCTATAATGTTCATTATTATTATTAATTTAGGTCGGGTAACAAGGAGCTCTCACCAAAATGAGATTGCCCTGAAATTGGTCATTTTATAAAAAAATTAAAAAAAAAAAAAAAAAAGCTTTCAGAAATGGGTTCACATGCTAAATTTCATCAACCTCCAATTCTACAGACTAGAATATTCTTATTATGAATTTATTCACCTTTAAAGTTACGAACTCAATAAACCTGCGGTTTATAATCTAAGGGTTCTCGTGCTATATATTTATTTATTGATCAAATGACAAATTAACATACTCTGAAATGCTTTGATACTTAATTTGTAGGATTTGAACCTTACACTTCATGGATAGAAAGAAGACACGCTACTACCATATATTATGTAGTGTTTTTTTTGTTGTGTTTGGACCCCTTGATTTGAGGTTTGTCGTGTCTTAATAAAAATTTTCCTTTAATGTCACACCCCGATATTTCCACGTATTACCGGTGGGGAGTATCGTGACGTAGTTGATATCATCATAGTCAAATAATCACAGTTCAATGCACAGCGGAAGTCTAAAGTAAATATATTACAAACCGATTCGAAAGTAACATCAAATATTACAAACCGATTGTAAGATGGATCCACAGGCGGATCTTAAAACAGAAACATAAATATAGTTCAACAGATTTAGACGTTTAGAACTTGCAAGATTCCCTATTAACGCCCTGAGCTCCCAGCCAATTTATGTACAGTACCTGTCACTTAACCTTTTTGGAAAATACGTCAGTTTACACTGCTAAATACCAGTGTTGTAAAAGTCGTTAGGCGGTCTCTAGTCGGCCAACTGGGGAGTTGGGAGTACTCGGAGAGTACTCGGGGAGTACGCGGACATGGTAACTATAAAGAAAATTAATTGTTATATATTATACATATGTTAAAATAAGCATAATTCATGTCAACTGAGTATAATTTAAAATGAAACATGTTTAAAGTTCAAATATTCTGAATACAAGTCCGAGTAGTCCGAGTACAAAGCCGAGTAGTCCGAGTACAAGGCCGAGTAGGCCGATTTTGACTAATTAAAAGTCAACAAACCACGTTGACCGCCTGGCCCGACTAGGCCGACTCTTTCCGACTACGTCCGACTAGGCGCCGACTAGGCCGACTAGGCGCCGAGTTTGACCGAGGGCGACTAATTGAGTCCGCCTAGGAGGAAATCGCCTCGGAGGGGTTCCGAGGACCGAGTACTCGGCCTTGGAATCCGACTTTTACAACACTGGTAAATACAATTAACTGACTCTTTTGAAAATGTTTAAGAAAATTGATTTGAATGCACAAGGCACAAAAAATTCTTTTATAACTTGGGATAATTATTTTAAAAAATAAACTTGTTAAAGAATTACAGGTTTATTATACGTTCAGTAGCCCGGGCTGAATATCGAGTTAAAGATTAATAGATACACCACATGATATAATCCCACGGCGAGTTATTCTCGAACAGGCGGTTATATCTTTTTATATTCGCACCGACAGGTGTATGCCTACACCCCGTACATTAAGTCATGGCCATTTCAATGAATGAGCCGAGGATATCCAGGACATGGTCATTAACCCCCCAAAGGCTTAGAATAAACAAAACAGATTAAACGGGTTATCTCAATAATTTAACCTTCATACGATTAAAAATTTAATACCCGACCAAGCGGTATTTTATATACCGTACCCCAAGCCCGTATAAGGGAAAATAAGTTAAAAGTATTTACCTGAGCTTAAAAATGCAATTTATACTCAGCCGTATATTCTAATCAACAGCACAAGTACCTCTACTGGGGCTCTCATTCTGGAACGAAGGTTTTATTAACCTATTAGATTTCTAACGGGTCTTATTTAAGTTGTAACTTAGACCGGTTAGTTTTAAGGAAAGGTTTACGGTTCAAAACGCAAGATTAAGCGAATGCCGGATTAGAATGTGATTTAGACCCGACAAGTATGGAGACTTGTATAATATGGGTAAACTAAACACATTCTGAATTTTGAAGTGAAGAAGATAAGTTTTGACCCGTTTCGGTTAATTCACGTAAACTAGTTACATAAACCGTATCGAACGTGTAAGGTGCATAATGGGTAACCAAATGAGTCATGAACATGTTTCACAAGTTAATATGCCTTAAATATGTTGTGATATCAGTAGGATACCTTCCATTATGCCCAAAACGAATTTAAAACCAATTTATGCCCCGTAGGGGTATTTTGGTCATTTTAATGTTTATAAAAGAGGTTAAATAATAATCCGAGTTTCTGGTCTACATAATCAGTAAAAATAATTATTTTATCAAGTTATATCAGTAAGATATCTCGCATATGTGAAATTTATCATTCATGGCCAAACTATGCACCGTATGGGCATTTTGGTCATTTCACATATGCTTTAAGGGCTAATTTTGGAAATCTGAGTTCAAAACTTTTATTTACTGTTAAAGTATAAAAACTTATTCATAACATCAGTAGGTATCAAGCTTTAGGTGCCTAATATGGTTTTAAACCATACTATGCGCCTAAATCGCATAAAAGTCGGTATTTGACGATATTCGGTTTAAATAAGGAAATCTGAGATTTTGAATAGCCTTGACGGTTTAAAATAACTTATTTATTATATAAAATCAGTAGAAAAATGTTTGACATGTAAAGGATGTATAAAACTCATTTTATTAGCAAAAAGGGCATTATCGTCAATTACCGAGCCTATGCGAGAACTCTATGTTATGATCATCTTAAAATTTAATAAAAATTTCCAAAAATCCCAAAATATTATATTACATCAGTAGATAAAATGTTTGATGTCAAAATTTGAGTTTAAATAGGATTTATATCAAATATGCCGTTTAATTAATAAAAAGCTTTCAATTTACGATATCGAGCATAACTCTTAATTTAGACCTCAAAATGATGTCAAAATTTTTAGGACATGTTTATAATTCAGTAATAAAGGTTTTTGTCCTCTCACATTTTCAAAAATCTCGTTTTAATATCAAAAGGGCATAACGGTCAACTTTTAAGCATATAACGGAAACATGCATATGAACTCTAATTCTAAAGGATCAAGTAGTATAACTTCAAGGGGTTATACTAACATTTAATATGGTCACAAAGGAACCCTAAGGCATAATTAAACTAAGCTAATTCGGGTCAGAACTGAAAGTCAAAGCAAAAGTCAACTTTTCCGACTTTCGGTTGCGAACCGATTCTAAACTTATAATTGTCCGGTTGAACATGTTTAGGCATATTCAATTAATATTTACCAAGTTATTAAAGTGACAAAACTGATTTTATAGCATCTATATTATTAGTTATGAATTTTATTTAAAAATTGACCCGTTTAACTTTTATTTTAATTACTTTGACCCGACAATTAACTAAGTAATCGTGGTAATTAGGAGGTGCCCTTTTGAGGGTTTAACACCTACCTAATTACGATCACGTAGCCATGTTCGTTGCGAACAATGGCTTGACCATACAAGGTATAACTAAAAGTCAAAGCGTTTATCGAAAACGCTTGACTTTTCGGCTTTAAGAGCCAAACAAAATAACTAAGCATGAAAGGAACACTTACAAGTGATCCTTAGGATTGAGATAAACTCAGAAGGAGGTTCCAATTGATTAGGATCCTCAGATTTGAGAGAGAGAGAGCATGAACTCAAGAATCGTGCAAGTTTTCAACAAAAACCCACCTCTATTTATAGTGATTTAGGATTGCTAGGATGATGACAAATGTTAGGGAGGTTTAACAAGATTATAACAGGTGTAATACCAGCTTTCAAAACCATCAAAGGCCCCTAGAATCAAATATGTGAGACAATGAAGCAAAACCAAGGCTGCACACCATTTTTTTGTTACTGGCACCTGCATACGGACCGTATGGGTCCAGGTATACGGTCCGTAAGGACCAGACCAACTCACCACATCTTTCATCTGTTGACAAGTTTGGCCCCTGCACTTCCGAATTCTTCCGAAACGATGTTTTTAGCTCACAAGGCCTCATATTTCCAATATTAGGCACATCCAAGAGTATAACCAGGCATCATAAATTTCTTGATATGTTAAAAGGGTCAGTCAGAGGCCTAGTTTGGCATATTGACGCTTTTAACCCTTTAATGTGCGAACTTGCGCGTTTTATCTCGAAATGGCGTAAAAGCCTTACAAGGTTAACAACAAGCATTCCTAAGATTATAATGGAGTATTACGACACTCCAGTTCACACCAGTTCGCTTAAATGGTCGCTCAAAGGTGTAGTTTTAAATATTGACGCTTTTGGTCCTTTTAACGCGCAAACTTGCGCGTATGATCGCTTTATTGCGTCAAAGCCCTATGTTATCCATATTGGGCATTCCCGAGAGTATTATCGAATATTACGATGCTTCGGGTTTGTTAAAAGGTCACTCAGAGGTAAGAAATAACATGTTGACACTTTCAACCCTTTTTAACGCACAAACTTGTGCGTATTGATACTTATTGACATTAAAGCCTTAATTGGCCAATGTTTTGCATTCTCAAGAGTATGATTAGATATAATAATGTTTTGGGTTCATTAAAAGGTCATTCAGAGGTATTATTAAACATGTTGACACTTTTAACCCTTTTACCGTGCAAACTTTCGATTTATGCAACCGGTTTTGATTATCCAACAAGTGGCTTAATATGAGAATACGAATATCGTGTGAGGTTATTCCGAGACTTATTTTAAGCATGATATCACTTCCAGTCCTTCCGTAATCAAAGTTTTTGATCTTTTCGCAAAAAAAAAATTGTCCCTCATAGTCAACGTTTGACTTTATTAGGGTTTAATACACGTGTCAACACATCGTTAGACGTGATTTTACGAGGTGTTACATTTAAAGAAAACCACATCATGTTTCTTAGAGAAATATCATCCAGACCTATATTTAAAATAGCATTTATACTATTAATTAGTTGTTGAGTAACTTTACTGAATTGAATGTTTAACCGGTCGACTTTGAACATGATGTAATTTCTTAGTTATTTATTTAATAATGTCACATGTATTTAATATTAATTCAACCACTCTCCATCCATGAATGATTTCAATATAAATATTCAAGACCTATATTTAATATAGAGTAAATTATTGTTTTGGTCCCTGTGGTTTAGCCATTTTAACTCTTTTAGCCCAAAAAGAAATATTCTAACATATCAGACCTTGAGGTTATATTTATAACAGTTTTGACCCCTGCCACTAACTTGGTTACTTTTTTGTAGTTAAGTGTAAGAGTAATTAGGTCATTATATACCTTAGAGGTTGTTTTTTATAATTACAAAGTTCTTTTAATATTTAAGATATTATTAATGCAATTAATCAAGATTTTTTATTATTTCGTTATTTTCACAATTATAATTTAATAAAATATGTTTTACATATACGAATAAATATGTATTTTCATTAAGCTTTTTTTTAAACGTTGTTTTTAAAATCATTTGTTTTTTTTTTTACCCTTTTTTAAACCGTATATCGTTTTTAAAATTATTCCTTTTTAAACCGTTTGTTTTTTAATAAAAGTGTTCTTTTTAAAGTTGTTCTTTCTTTTAAAGTTTTTTTAAACAATCCATTTTACACCGTTCTTTTTAAAATCATTTTTTTTAACTTTTTTAAACAATTCATTTTTTTAAGTTATTGATTTTTAAATGCGTTTCTTTTTCAACCGTTCCTTTTAGAACCGTTTTTTAAACCGTTCATTTTTTAAACTTTGTATTCGGTTTACATAAAGCCGTTAGGAAAAATGAACTTCAGAAAATGGACGATTTCAAAAATTGAAGGAATTTAAAAATGATCGATTTTAAACAAACGAGTGGTTTAAAACACGGAGATTAAAAAGGACGTTTATAAAAAAAGCAAAACCTTAAAAAAATAAGTTAACAAGTGTAAGGTTTTAAAAACACACACGAGTTTAATAAACAAAAGGTTAAAAATAATGAATTTTGAATAAACAAACGGTACAAAGAAATGGAATAGTTGAAAAAAAAAATAAACCACTCTAAAAAAATTTGAAAAATGAACGATCTTTTGCAAACTTTTTATTAGAATGTTTCATCTTTTTTCAAATATTACATTTATTTTTTTATACACGTCGTTTTGTAAAAAAACGAACAACTTAAAAAGTAAGCTGTTCAAAATGTTTAAAAAACAAATGATTTTAAAAAGAATGGCATGAAATGAAGTATTTAAAAAAACTTTAAAAGACAAACGACTATAAAAAGAACGATTTTAAGAAAACCAAACGGTTTAAAAATGAACAATTTTAAAACGATAGACGGTTTAAATAAAATGTTAAAAACAAGTTATTTTTTAAAACGATATTTATAAAAACAAACGGTTAATGAAAATACATATTTATTTGTTTATTTAAAACATATTTTGTTAAATAATAATCATGAAAATAACAAAATAATAAAAAAAAAGCTTGAGTAATTGCATTAATAATCTCTTAAATATCAAAAGAACTTTGTAATTATCAAAAACAGCTTCTAATGTATATAATTACCAAATTACTCTTACACTTAAATGCAAAAAAGTAACAAAGTTAGTGTTAGGGCATAACCTTTATAAAATGCAACCTTAAGGTTTAGGTCTCATATGTTAAAATATTTCTTTATGGCTGAAAGGGTTAAAATCCTTAAACCACAAAAGCCAAAACAGTAATTAAATCTTTAATATATTTAAAATACCATTTATACTATTAACTAGTTGTTGAGTAATTTTACTAAACTAGTTGGATGCCCCGCCCGCGTTGCGGGGCGCTAAGCCGAATATTTCTTAGTTTAATAACATGTACGCATGTATTTTAGTTACTTGTGCATACTACTCATAACACGATCTAAACAAAATTATATCGACTCAACCAATTAAACCAAAACACTATCATAGTTTTGCTAAAAAAAGATGGCAAGCCTGAGCTGGGGGCAAAATAGTAAATTGTCATAAACAATGAGCGAGTGTCAGACACCTGCTTGACAAAAAAGTTAGATTGAGTAAACCAAGTAAAATAAAAACTACTATAGTTTTGAGAAAAAATATTTAAAACGATAGCAAGACTTCAGATTTTAACTGAGGGCAAAATAATAAGTTTTTAAAAGAGGATAAACTCATGATTTTAAACTGAGGGCAAATTCGTAATTTTTAGCTAGGGGGCAAAACCAAAAATTTGTTTTGAACGGGAAAAAATCATAGTTTTGAACTAAGGGCGAAATCGTAATTTTTAGCTGTGCACAAAAGCACAAATTTATTTTGAACTAAGGGCAAAAACGTAATTTTAAACTGAGAACGAAATCGTAATTTTTGAAAGGGGCAATTATAATTATATTATATTATACTAACATTAATTAAATTAAACTAAAAAAAAGAATTGGGCAGCCGCCCATTTAGCCCAATGGACGGCAACAACTGTTACCCCTCATGGGGTTTGTAGATGTAGAATTGAATGAATGTTTCTAGAATACATTTGGAGTGTTGTTGTCTAGTCTAGTACCAAATCATTTATCCACGACCACGTGGACGGACAATATTGTTTACGAGAGAAAAATGTAGGTGAATCTAACTAAAGATAAAGATAGAGAAAGTAATGCAACTAAATCAGAGAAAAAGCCAATTCATGCTTTATAAAAAAAAGTTAAATCTCATTTTTTTCGGGTGGTTTGTTCAATTATGTTAATCCAGACTAAATTTATTTGTACCATTATTGTACTTGACATTTTTGAAACATATCAATTCCGTCCAATAAACTAAGATTGAATTGAATAATTGGACAAACCACAAGGACAGAAGTGACAGATAACTCATGTTTTTAACGGAAATGACATGTTTCAAGAATGTGAGAGGGAAATAATAAAAATTTAAAACTTGACATGAGCTGACATAATTGTACAAACTACACTCAAAAAAAGAAGGTAACTTCTAAGATTTTTCACTCATCTTAAATGAGCATTAAAAAGTACCATTAAAATCATTTTACGATGGCTTGTACGATGAATGTATAGTAAAAGAGAAAAATAAAAAAGCTAACTCACAAGTCACAACTCTACTCATCATACTTTAAATCTACACTCTTTGTGACTTTGTCTCCTATAGTATTAAAACTCTCAACGTCATGAAAGATAAACGGTTTAAACCCATGAGAAAGTGAAACCAGTAAAAAAATCTTACATATGAGTGATATATTCAAACTAACATGTCCAATAGTTTTAAGCATGGTTATAAAGATCCTGACTAGCCTCCGATGAATCACTAGTCCCAAATTCACTGAGTTATTTTTATCTAATCGGCCAATTAATTAGTAGGTGGTCGACAATGGTCAAATCCAGTCCTAATTAGCCAAAAATCAGAGGCAGTCTAGTGATTCTGGCCAGATTTTTGACCAAAACATGTGAATTCGAGTTAATCTTATCTACTTGAAAATATGAGCCGAAGAAGGTGTTAAAACATGTCTACTTACCAAAATACATATAAGAATGTGTGTATATACATATAAAGCTGAAAATTACATACAAAACCAAATCCGATTAATCTTTATTAATCCCGATTAATCGTCAGTCGGCACCCCGACAGCCGACTAGCGCCTAGCGAATTTTACAACCCTGGTTTTAAGAACTAATATGGAAGGAGGGTTGTATGTCACAGGTTTTGCTTCGACTTTTTGGTTCTATGAAAATCAGCAAGTTTGCCCGTGTCCGGTTCATTAACACGTAAGTTACGTAACAACAGCTGGTTGGACATGTCGGTTTTAAATAGATGACATATAAGTTGTCCACTTGTCCTTGTAGTATTGTACTACACACTAAAAGGACATGAAAAATATTTTTTTTGTTTTTTTACGTTAGGATGAATCCATAAGAGTAAGCTACCGTGTAACACCGTAAAAAAGAAGCATAGGTCATGTATAGGAAGGATAAATCTAGCTTTGTGATGACACACAGTGAAGCCATTAAAAGTGTAGTACGTAGGACCTTACAGGAGTAATGGTATAGTACCAACCCACTATCTAATATGTTTCTGCCCCAATTTAATATCCTCAACTACAATGTATTCATTTTTCATCATGTATATATATATTATATGCACACATTTTTTTTATTATTGAGACCCATGAAGAATAGTTGAAACACTTACCGTAGATGTAAGGAGGAGTAGAGGCAGGTCGAAAATGACTTGGGATAAGCGGATTAGATAAGATTTGCACCTCTCTGAGGACATGGTCGAGGACAGAACTTCGTGGAGACGTATGATTAAGGTTAAGGACTTTTAGGAGTGTGGCCTGGTTTTTGGTTTACGTTCTCGTCTTATTAGTTTAATTTTTTCATTTTGTATGAGGTGTGATATAGCTTTTATAAGTCCCCACCTAGTTCCGGTGTCGTAGTTTTACTAACACGTACTTATTCATTTATGTGTTTATTTTGATTATTTTTATTCCCCCTTCTTTTAGTAGTGTGTGCTTATATGTTGTCCCAGAAGATTAGGTCTTGGTTCCCCCCCCCCCCCCCCCCCTCTTTTAGTAGTGTGTGCTTATATATTTACCTAGAAGCTTATATCTTGGTTATGGATTTTAGAGCCGGGGGTCTCACTGGAAGCAGTCTCTCTATCCTTGGGATAGAGGTAAAGCTTGCCTACTCCTACCCTCCCCAGACCCTGTCAATAGCTTCGCTATAGATGGGATTATACTGGGGGTATGGTTGTTTTTTTATTATTGAGGATTTTATGAATATGGCTCGTAACGTATTAGTTTTCATGTGTCGGTCTTGTTATAGTTTTTTTTATCTACGGCCCCATGTAAACTTGCATATCCAGCCATTTTTTTTTATTTTTTGCAATGAGGCCCACTCCGACCCCCATAGCCAGAGAGTTGTACCTACAAATAAGAACAAAGATATAATGGATCGCAAAATATAACACAATGTCAAAGGCTACTAAAAATAAGAAATGTACAAAGACATAATGGATCGTAAAATATAACACAATGAGTCAAAAAAAAAAGACAATGATAAATAAAAAAGACACGATGATGTAAAAAAAGTCTAAAATCTATAAGCTAAACATCTAAAAACAAAAACCTAAAATTTCACATCGTAGGGTTCGATGAGATGGTTTCAGTGTCGCTTGAATGAGGTCAATCAGAGTCCGTTTGATACGCTTTTTACGACTTCTTATTCATAGGAGACTTTGTCATTTGACCATAACTTAATCTTCTGTATTGAACAATTATTTGGACGAGCATAGGCTGGTCCAGTTATAGGCTAAAACTGTACCTATAGCTGATATTTTGATTTTAGATAGACTTATTCATAGGAGACTTTGTCATTTGACCATAACTTAATCTTCTGTATTGAACAATTTTTTTTTTTTTTTGAACGGCAAATTTGGATCACTGACGGACCACTGGAGTATCATCGTACCACCAGTAGAACCACCCGATCATATCCATCTCCACTAGACAATAATGTCTATACACCAATTCAGGAGGAAACCCAATAAATCTGGGAAAACCCCCTTTGTGGGAATCGAACCCATGACCTAATGGTCATAAGCCTTATCCCACCACCAAAATACCACTAGGCTATAATGCCATGGGTTCTGTATTGAACAATTATTTGGACGAGCATAGGTTGGTCCAGTTATAGGCTAAAACTGTACCTATAGCTGATATTTTGATTTTAGATAGATTTTCATAATAAGTTTGTTTTGTTTCAAGTAATTCACTCAATTTGGTTATTTGGGTTAATCGTCGATTTTGGATGCTAGCACATTCGGATTATTTTCATTTAAGAAATTCAATTTATACCTAGGGTCAAAAGACAAGGGAGTACATGCACTAATTAGCTTTGTCTTACTTAATTGTTGAGTGTTATGTGTCTTATGTCCAAGGCTTGATGCAAAACTATTATCGAGTCGGGGGTCACATCGGAAGCAGCCTCTCTATTCCTACGGAGTCGAGGTAAGGTTGCCTACATCTTACCCTCCTCAGATCCTACCTTAGCTTTGCTATTGATTGAATTTATTGAGTATGATGATGAATTTATACCTAGGGTCAAATAAATTAGCAATCCTATTAAAGCATAAAAGAAAATAAGATGCAATTTTTCTTAATAAAAAGTTTAAACAAAACTTATCCAGAATATAATATATTGTTTATGAAATTTGATTATTTACACACATTTTTAACCATAACCAAACCATAAAGTTTGGTTATCAAAAAAAAATATAATCAACCACTAGTCTTTTAGTTATTTTGATTTTTTTCAAGTTTATTTGGTTATGATTCGGTATTTATGCTTGCCCTTATATAACAATGTAGGCATCATTCAACTTTCAACAAACTAATTTACCTATATATTAAATTTTGAACTGAATTAACAGTAACAAAAAATATAATTAAAATAGAATTGAATGAATATATATAGTAATAAAAATAGCATTGAATGAATAGTAACATCACTAAGGGATGAGCAAATGATATCGGGTACCGGTATCAAATTTACCAAACTGGGTGTATTTTCGGTATCGGTTCGACACGGTATTCACCGGTTTTTACCCTAATAAAAATAGAATTAAATGAATAGTAATAAAAATAGAATTGAATGAATAGTAACATCACTAAGGGATTAGCAAATGGTATTGGGTACCGGTATCAAATTTACCAAATTGGGTGTATTTTCGGTACCGGTTCGACACGGTATTCACCGGTTTTTACCCTAATAAAAATAGAATTGAATGAATAGTAACATCACTAATCAGATGGTATCGGTGTTTATTAATTTGCAGCGGAAAACTTTCACCAGGACCGTAGTTAGGAAATATTTTATCAGAATTAAAACATCAAACTTTGTATAATCAACAAACGGGATAAAACCCAAGTTTTCATTACAATATCTTTATAGGTGTAAACCCTAGTTTATCAAAAGACAAAACTCATTTTTATTTAGGTAACTTTTATAGCCACTTTTCCAAGCCTTTAGTACTCTCCAGCTGACTTCTATTGGTTTTCACATTTTGTTACCTGAAACGTGTTTTAAAAAGTTTTATCAGCAAGAAATACTGGCGAGTGCATCCCAGTTTAATCAAAACTGTTTTATCACTTTACAGTATTGAGGGCATCCGCAATTACTGCAGGACCGGTTTTGACTCCCGAACGATTGTGAAACGAATCGTACGACATGCGGAATCCGTGCACGTGTGTGGACCGAACACAAGAACGTAATTAACTATGATTCTATTGAAAGATTTGACAATGTCTACACCTTGAATCTTCTCCTTTGCTACTTTTTCTCTCTCTAGAATCTTTCTCTAACCTTCAAAGCTCCAAAGTAACAAATGGCAAAAAAGTCCCTAAAATGAAAGCTAAGTCTACTATATATAGGGCATTCATAAGGAGGGTTTTCTTATTTACAATAATGTCATTGCCCTATATTTAATCATCTAAAAACCTTGTTTCATTCAGATTTCTGCTACGTTTCGGATTGACGGAGGCGATAGAGATTCGTGCACTCACAGACTCCCCCTTGGATATTGCCGCAGTCAATCTCGTAGCGTCTTGTCTTTTCTCTATCTCTCTGAGTCTTTATGAAGCTTTAACATCTTCAACTACCACAGACTCTCTCTTGCTCGAACAGACTCCCCGTGGATCTGTCTTCAACTTCAGTTACTCTCCCTTTCGTTTAACTCTTCCTTCAGGCTCCCCTTTCGTAAAGCTTCCGTGCTTTTAGGATCGCACATGTTTTTCCGGTTACAAGCTCCCCCTTGCGATGAGCTCGTCTTCAGACTCCCCCTTAGACTCGGCTATCGGGATCGTAATTTGGCATAACATCTGCAAATCTCAAACATTTATAAGAAATTTGACAATTTAAGAATGAAAACCTAACTCTTAGCATAAGCTGGAGCATTTCAAATATGTGACAGTGAAAGTTTTTTAGGTTTTTCCAGGAATGATGACCTGGCTTTTTAAATTTTTTTGAATCAAGAACATGGCTCTATTGCACAAATATAACAATATGAATATATCTAGGATTGACTTGGCTCTCTCCCCCTATCAAATGACTTTATGAATTTGACAGTTTTAAGAATCCAAAACCTCGCAAATAATCTTCCAAGTCCAAATTAATGACCTTGGAGATTTCACAAACTGTTTTTTATTTTCATTTTAAACCTTCAAGTTTCAACTCAATGAACTTGCTTATTTTCAGAAACAAGTTCAGCATACTTAGATTTTGAAACTCAACTCTCAGACATCGGTTGTCGAAAATAAAATAGAAACAAATTTTTTTTTTTGTATTTTTCTGAAACATAAAGCAGTAAACAAATATTTACAGACAATATTTTTGTTTGAGTTCGTGTTCAGAGGATCATATCAGTTTTTGACAAATCACTAGCACCGTTGAGCTTTAAACACTTTAAGTTCTAAACGATTCACTTAGATTGTCAGTATACTGATCCACTTAAATTTTCACACTAAGTTCAACTGATTCAAGATACGATTTAATGTTTTAAGCAACTAAACTTATTCGAGTGTCCCACCTCAGAATATACTCTTGTATCAAAATTCCCTAGATTCAGTCTTACAGGTGAATATACCATAATGATATCTGTACTCTAGGTTAGTGCGAGACCTTGAGAGCTCAGGTATGAACTACCGTTCAGTCAAAGAGATGAAGGCTCGACTTTGGGTGTGTCCCACTTAGGGATCTTCTTTACAACAGCACTTGATTTGTATCTTTCGATATTTTATCAATTTTTATGCTGAGGGAAAGCTTTATTAAAGCGTGAAAAGTATTATACGAGGTCTAGGCCATTGCTTCCGCAATATCAGAAGACCAGGTATAATACCCCAGATATAAAAAAGTATAAAGACCTAGTATCTCAGAATCAGGCAATCTCTCAAACAAGATTTCGGGGGTTACCCATATATTCGAGAGATGTTCCCCACGAGATAAGTAAGTTATTGATATTTAGGTTTATATCTCGAAAACAATCTACTAAACGTGTAAAAACTTACTGGCATATCATCAGTGAGACCGTTTATCACATTTAACTTTCCATTTCTTTAGCGTACTGTGATTGTCTACTGATGTACTATCATTTCCTCTTTTTACACAAAACTCTTTTTGAATTTTCTATTGTTTTTGGTTTTTTCAAATTTTCAAATGTTTTTGGATTTTCTGACAATATTTACTCCCCCTAAATTTCAAAACATTTAAAAATTTGACAACCTGATACTGATACCTTTGTCTCGCCATCCATTTTCTGTTTCACATGAACTGATTTGCAGAAAATACCCCCATGATTTACAACACATTGATTTTTAACAATGTCAAAATCATTTTCAATTATGAAATAATCATGTTTGTTCAGCCGTGAGGGTTTCAGCATATTCAATCAACCTATTTTTGGAAATTTTCGATTTTTGACAAAATTTAAAAATAAAAATATATTTTTTTTTTCATTTTTCAAAATTTTCAAAGTAAAAACATATTTTGAATTTTAAATTTTTCAATTTTTAGGGTTTTGAATTATGGTTTATTTATGTATATAAATGAACAAACTCCTTGTATTCAGACACAGGGACCAGCAGCCTCCTCTCGTGCCAGGCTGCTCCTCTGTTTCTTCTGACATTCTATCATCATTGGGAGCACCTACACATACAAATACCTCAATCATTTGAACAATGCAACCCAGGTCTGTTTGACCTTGGGTATTGTCACACAAGAAAAATCATTCAACTTCGAAAATCTTTATCATTTTTCACAAATGTATTTTCATTCCAATTATCACTCGCAGAAACATTATGTTTCTTTTCCACCCAAGCTTGTCGATTTGAAACAATTCTTTTATAAAATCATGATTCATTTTGATTATTTTGATTTTGAACAACAACTTTTGGTTTCCAAAACTGGTTTGGTTTTGTTGCATCAACTGTTGTTTTCCAACTTTGTTTTGTTCTAAATCTGGGTGTCACTGGTTACCAAGTTTGTTGTGATTCAGCCTTTGACATTTTCGGCTTCCAAGTTTGTTTAGTTTCAAACTTGTTTGACTTCTGATTCACAACCTTATATTTCTTTTTCTCAACACCAACAGGCTTCGGATTTGGACACTTACGAGCAAGATGTCCAGTTTGATCACATTTAAAACATGTTCTTTTTTTCACTTGTTGTTGTTTCTTTTGAGCATAGAACTCTTCATTAGACTGTCATCTAAATTGGAGTTCTTTCTTTTCCTCAGAACTTGTTCCGTGAACAAAGTTCATATTTTTCTGATAATTTGGCGTTTCATTTCTTTTCCAATTCTGTTTCTTCTTATAACCCAACCCAGCATTCATGTTTTCTTCTTGTAATTAGGTTTGTTATAAAAAAAAATTCTTGCTTTTTCCAGTAAATTTCAAAATTTCAGACTTCTCAATCTCTACCATTTTGAAAACTTTGTTGATTTTATCTGAAATCACATTTTAAATTGGGAATTCATCATCTGAGAATAGTTTGTCCGATCCAATCATGGTATAAACCAATCCTTTTGAATCATCATTCACAACTTTCTCAGATTTTGAATGTTTAAGATAACTATCATGAAAACTTCCCTCATCTTCATCCTGTGATTCAGACTTATCTGTTTTGGTTGACTCATCTGTTAAAACACTTTCAACTACCTTACTTACCCCCTCTGAATCATCAAGATCATCAGATTTGGTGTAAGTCACATCGATGTTGTCAGGTAATTGGTCAACTATGTTCATTGCTTTTTCCACCTTCTCGTCATCATAGAATGTATAATTATTCTCCAACGGTGGTGGAACCTGATGGTATTCAGACCCAATTCCCTTTTTTGTTCTTTTCTGACTCTTTCCCATTGGGTGTAATGTTGAAAATACGTTCCAGAATGTATGAAGACGCATGATAACTTTGAAGTTTATTGACCAATTTTTATTTATCTGCCGGTTCTTGTTTAAGTTTTGCAACATCATCAATATATTGATTTAAAACCATTTGTTTTCCTTCATATCTGGCTTCAAGAAATTTAGTTGTTTTCTGACATGCAGACAATCTATCATCTAAACTTTTGACTCTACTTTTCAAAGTTTAATAGGCTTCTTTTACAGTATGATATGACAATTTCATTCCATCATATTCTTTTTGCAGCTCTTGAATAGTTTTATCTTTTGGAACACATTCTTGCAAACAGCTGAACACTTTTCTTTCAAAATTTTGTTTTCTTTTTCAAATTCATCACATTTTTGTTTCAGCTTTTCATTTTCTTGTTTCAAAAACTTTTCATTTTCAATCATTTCATGACATTTTTCTTTGAAAATCTTTTCTATTTTTGTAATTTCAATGTCTTTGGATCTTATATTATCATCTTTTTCAGTACAAGCTTTGCACGTTTCCATGCACTTCTTGCACTGTTGTTCAGCTTTAATATCAATTTTAATTGATGGATCAGAAGAATCAGTTTGAGTTGTTACCTCAGTGTTTGGCACGTGGCTTCTATCGCTTGTTGAGTTTGATCTTCTTCAAACATCTGTTGTTTCTCTGCAATTATTGGACCACACTATTGAACATATATTATAACAACTCTCCCAAAGCCCTTAAAATACTCATATACGTCTTAAAATATACCCCGTATACGAAAAACAGACCTAATATACCTTTATATTAATAAAAATCAAATAAAACAAAAATATGGGTTCCTCGCGGGGCGCGACCCATATCTCTGGGCCTGTCGCGGGCCGCGACCCTGTGACACCAGGCCACACCCGGTGCCGCCACGTGTCCAACACGTGTTGAGGCTAGGTCATGACTCACCCAGGCTAGAGCCTAGCCTACGGCTCTCGCGGGCCGCGAAGCCTTGTCTTAAATCTCTCGCGGGGCGCGAGCCGCCCCTGATCAGACCCTATAAATGGAGAGTTCGACTTCAGTTTCTGTCGTTCAAACTTTTCTTTCTCTCTCAATATATATAAGCTAAAACTCTCGGGTATTATACCCCTAAAAAGCGAAGCTCTGCCTCGTTGTAAGTATGGTTATGTATTAGTTACTCTGCCCAATTGATCTAGAGCTCCATAACGCATGTCGAGGCTCTGCCTGACTCAGTCGTTGGAGTTCTGTCTCGAGGATATAGCTAATGTAAATTGGGTTATCTTACTAACACGTGTGCATTGTTTAATTTAATATATTATAACCAGGAAGTCACCAGAAAGCAGCATTATCTAAAATAGCAAAGTGAGTCATTCTCTTTATATAACAAACTGTTTTAACAAAACCTCAATTGTTTTAAATTAAGATAAACAGTGATTGAGTCTATGTATTCTACAATTATTGTCGGTATGTTGGGGTTTTGTATACATTACTTGTTATTATACTGTGAATAGTAACATGACCACAAGGCAGGATTGACAGTACCGTGGGTGGTAATTGGGTAGATATAAACATTGTAATCGCTCTCAATACTGTAAAGATATAAAATCTTGTTTTGATTAAATTGGGATGCACTCGCCAGTATTTCTTGCTGATAAAACTTTTTAAACCGCGTTTCAGGTAACAACATGTGAAAACCAAATAGAAGCCAGCTGGAGAGCACTGAAGGCTTGGAAAAGTGGCTATAAAAGTTACCTAAATAAAGAAAGAAGTTTTATTTCAATAAATTAGGGTTTATCCCTATAAACGTATTATAAACAAAAACTTGGGTTTTTCCCATGTATTTATTATTTATAAAAGTGTGGTGTTTTACTCTGATAACTATTTCCTAACTACGGTCCTGATGTAAATTTCTGCTGCCAAATTAATAAACACCGATACCACCCATCTGGATGCCCGCGGCAGCCCGCTCCCGGGGCAGGGGTCTGGGGCTGCGACAGAGAGTGGTATCAGAGCTACAGCCACTGATTTAAGCCACAGAAGTGTTCTGCTGACACCAATATTTTATCAATTATGTTAGGAAATAATCTATGTGACTATGTGTATATATGTATATTATTGTTTTGTGTTATTTGACAATTTGTTAGTTTACAGTATGAGTGAGTGATGTGTGTAAAATGCAACATATAAATTACATCAAATGAGGCATAAAACTAACCCTTTTTTAGTACTAATGTTGGAAAAAGTGTGCTTTTGTCTTCCTTTTGTATTTTCAGGACCAAATGAGCTTAAATGAACAAAAGGAACAAATATGCAGCAAAATCTAACATAACTACAAAGAAAAGGAATAAACGTGGCATGCCCGGCCCCTCGACGGCATCTTCCCAAGCAAAAACTAGAGATCAAAAGGCTGACCACGGCCCCGTGCCCAGCGGACACGGGGGCGTGGCCAGATGTCTGCAGAAAAGACAAACTTAAAAACCTTCTATTACCAGCACGGGGGCGTGCCCAGCTTAACACGGGTCATGGTCAATGCTAAGATTCGCAGAATCTTGCAAATCTTGATAGTACAGATACGCTTCTGCACACGGGGTCGTGCCCAGCGAACACGAGGGCGTGTGGAGCCTAATACAGGCAATTGCAATTAATGAAGAAAGAGAAAGTTGATGGCCACGGGGCCATGTCCGGGCTTCTGTACAGGCTATAAATAGGGGTACTTGGCTCACTTCAAAAGCATCCCTTGGCAAATCACCTCTCTCCCACTTCACCACCACTCCACCACCACTACATCACCCACATCCACCACCATCATCCACCTTAGAGTGTGTGTAGTAGTCTCGGGATCCAAGATTGATAGTAAGAGTTCTTGACAAACAAAGGCCATGTTTGCCTAAGTCTCTTACATCACTTGGTGAAAACAAGCATTTAATGTAATACTTTTGATTTTTAATCTTTTCGCACTTTTTATTTGGTTTTGTATTAATGACTTTAATAACTAGTTTCTTATGTTGAAGGTGAAACTTCCTTATCATTTATCCGTGGTGTCTTGGCGTTATTTTACTGTCTATATAAAATAAAAGATTTTCACCATTCATATCTCTACGGTCTATATAGAGATATGTTGTCTACCTGGTCGGGGGTTAAGGGAATGGTTTGGTAAGATTCTTGCCTTGTTTAGTGTATAGATCCTGCAAGGACCTGGGTCAAGCTTACTAGGACCTCCTTCAATACCCACTGGTATTGGATGGCAGGGGTGCGAATGGCTTGATCCCCTCATATGTAAACTACTATTAATACATTAACCCGGCTACTTGGGATTGTATCCCTGCTGACTCAAACCACTTAGCCGAGGGTAACGTCACCTTCAAAAGAGGGGCCTACCACATTACGTCTTAATAACTTAATTAATTATCTTTCAATATTCCGACCATTTGGGATTGTATCCTTGCTGACTCAAACCACTGGGGATGAGGGTAACGTCACCTTCAAAAGAGGGGCCTACTACTATAACTAAGATAATCTCTTAAAAAGTGAAAAAGTGCGGAAATCATCAAAGGTTACATTAAAGGCGAGTCGGATCCAAGTGATTCATCTTGTCTATCTGTTTTTATTTTATTTTTATTTTTCAGCATTTCTAGTTTTTATTTTTCATGTTTAAAAACCTTTTCTAAAACTTTTGATTTGATTAGACATTGAGGATAAACCGGTACTAAAAGCTCTTGTGTCCTTGGACGACCTCGGTATCTTACCAACGCTATACTACGCTCACGATGGGTGCACTTGCCCATATGTATGTTTAGTGTTAGTAGAATATCGTGT
This sequence comes from Helianthus tuberosus, assembly GCA_030545235.1. Taxonomy (NCBI): domain Eukaryota; kingdom Viridiplantae; phylum Streptophyta; class Magnoliopsida; order Asterales; family Asteraceae; genus Helianthus; species Helianthus tuberosus. The sequence goes on from CM060448.1 coordinate 2,533,344, forward strand.
TTTATAAATTTAAAACTTGACTAATGTGTTAAAAAGGGCTTAAAATATTAACAAAAACATATCACACCTAACGCACATCAGTGAGCAAGGTACGTCTGACGCTTATCGTCACCTAGCTAGTTCTCCCAAGAATGAAAGAACTTCATCACAGCCTACTCCTTCGGGGTATTCTACTGACACTGAAGAAGGAATCTTCATATTTAAGGCGCAATCCGAGAAACCATTCCCTTCAAAAAAGAGAGGATGGTTTAGTAGGGGAGCACACGAGAGGAGAAAGCAAATGAGAAAGTTACAACAACAAAGAGCATTAGCAGCAGCCAATAGGGAAGTAAATGCCCAAACACAAGAAGCAGTTAATACTTAATAGACGTTTGGCAAACTTCCATATACTAGCCAACACTGCAGCAGATCCAAATCTTGACCAGATAATTGCACCACAACCATTGCCACTATTTCCAACCCAACCAATGGAGATAGAACCTAACCCACAAAACCAATTTCCCATACCAGCCTTTGACCCTGACGAGATACCTAGAATCCCAGCACCTAACCCTCTAGCGTATGATCCATGGGAAGATGACCATAGGGATTATAGGGAACTTTATCCATAGGAAGAACCAATACCCAATACCAAATCCCATAGCAAAGTATACCAACCTTAATCCCTTAGATCCATATTGGAATGCCGATCAGTATGTTTAGGAGATATTAAACATCCCATAACCATATGAAGAACCAATACCTCAGTACCCTGACCCAGTACTCGCACCACGACCACCCATGAGTGACGAGAATGTGCAGGAACTCCGCACATATGGTGAGGAATTGATAGAAGGAGGAGAGAGGATGAGACAAATAGGAGAGAAGCTCGTGTGGGAATACGATGAGCGAGAAATGCAGATTTGGAGGAATAACCCATAATAATAATAATAATAATAATAATAATAATAATAATAATAATAGAATATATATATATATATATATATATATATAGAAATACGTGTAGTTTGAAAAAAAATCAAATAAACTAAAATAGGTAACCTAATATCTATAGATGCATAACTATTGGTGTGTTTAAATTCCAGTTGTAGGTTGTAATATATATATATATACATATATATATATATACATACATGTATATATATATATACATGTATGTATATATATATATACATGTATGTATATATATATATATATGTATATGTATATGTATATGAAAAGAGTAAAAGTCGCAATGTTCGATGTTTTTGATCAATCTGTTTGTGTGATTGTTTGCATTAAATCTTATTCTATGATATTAATACCTGATAAATGTTTATAATCCAGATGGACGACGAAGTAAATCAGGAAAACCAAAATAATGATAATAATGGAAACCAAATAGATAACAGTGTCATCCAACATATAGTAGCACAAGGAATTATAGATGCTATGCCATATATTATCAAGTATGTTAAAGAAGCAGAAAATAATAAAAGTGGAAGTAAACGACCACCTAGTGAACCAAGTCACAGCGTGAATAGTGGACCAATACTCCAATTTCCAATTCCAAAAAGAAGAATGGACCATGTCATATGGTTGTTCTTACAAAGAATTCCGGTCTTGCAAACCAATATAATTCTCTGGCAATGAAGGAGACATTGCAGCTTTACGTTGGATAGAAAAGACAGAGGCAATCTTAAAAATAAGCAAATGTGCAGATGAAGATAAGATTATGTTTGCTTCTAATCTTTTTAAGAATGTAGCCTTAGAATGGTGGAATACTATTCTCTAGTCTAGAGGAAGTGATAAAATTTATAATATGGAATAGACTGATTTAAGGACATAGTTGAAAGGAAATTTTGCCCTACTCATGAAAAAGAACAAATTGCTAATAAGTTCTTAAATCATAAAATGACTGGAATAGACTGCAAGGGTTACACTACCATATTCTTCGAATATGCTAGAATAGTGCCAACCTTAGCCTCACTAGAACTAGTATTAATCTCCCGTTACATCTGGGATTAATTAGTGAAATCAGACACGTAGTCAAGGCAGCTAGAACACAAACCATAGAAGAAGTAGTAGAATTAGCCCATACCTTGACTGATGAATTGGTACGTACTCAAGAAGAAAACCAGAGAAAGAACCTAGCCCAAAAACTTACCCAAGAATTTTGTTATGGAAATAACTACCGTGGGAAAAATACAGGTTCTACTTATGCACCTTACTGTAAGTACTACAAGAAGAAGCATTCAGGAAAATGCTCAATATACTGCAACTTCTGCAAAATGTTTGGACACAAGGAAGAAGACTGCAGGAGGAAACCCAGCAACAAAGCTATGCTTCAACTATAGCGAGACGGGGCATATCAAGCCGAACTGTCCGAAACTAGCTCCAGCAAAACTACCAAGAATGCACGAGCATTTGTTTTGACAGTAGAAGAAGCCAAGATGATTCCGGATGTGATTGTCGGTACGTTTTTAGTTAATGATATTTTTGCTAAAGTATTATTTGACTCTGGTGCAAACCAAAGTTTTATTAATACTTCGTTCTGCAAACTTCTCAATCAACCATTAACTAAACTTCAACAAGAATGTCTGGTAGAAACAACGAATGGAGAATCCATTCAGATTACTGAAATCTTGCAGGGAGCAAGAATAGAAATTTTAAACCATAAATTTATTGCTAACCTTTATCCAATGAATCTGGTTGGATTTGATATCGTATTAGGAATGGACTGGTTAATAGCTAATCGCGCTAGTATTCTATGTGATTAAAAGTCAGTACAAGTAATTCACTAAAAGGATAAAAGATTACAATTAAAGGAGATAAGCCAACTAGGTCCACAAAATTCATTTATGTGATGAAAATAGAAAGTTATGCAAGGAAAGGATCCCTAGTGTATATGATTTCCATAATCATTAACACTAAAGGAAAAGAATTAAAAGATATTCCCGTAGTATCTAAATTCTCAGATGTTTTCCCAGAAGAATTACATGGATTACCGCCAGATAGAGAGGTTGAATTCAGAATTCACCTAATACCAGGGACAGCACCGATTGCTAAGGCACCTTACCGTTTAGCACCAGCAGAGATGCAAGAACTGAAGAAAAAGTTGGATGAACTTCTGGAGAAAGGTTTCATACAGCCTAGTTCTTCGCCACGGGGAACACCAATCTTGTTTGTCAAGAAGAATGATGGATTAATGCATATGTGCATTGATTACCGCAAATTGAACAAGGTTACGATTAAAAATCGGTACCCACTACCGAGAATCGATGATCTGTTTGATCAACTGCAAGGAGCTCGATTCTTTTCTAAGATCGATTTACGCTCAGGATATCATCAATTGAAAGTACAGGAAGAGGACATTCCTAAAACTGCTTTCAGGACAAGGTATGGTCATTATGAATTTACAGTCATGCCATTTGGTTTAACCAATGCCCCAGCCGCATTTATGGACATGATGAACAGAATATGTAAACCATATCTGGATAAATTCATAATTGTCTTTATAGATGATATTCTTATTTACTCCAAAGTAAAGAGGATCATGCAGAGCATTTGTTTATACTTTTAAATTTGATGAGAAAAGAAAAGTTTTATGCTAAATTTTCAAAATGTGAATTTTGGTTACAAGAAGTACAATTCCTTGGACATCTGGTTAATCATGAAGGAATTTATGTAGATCCCACAAAAATCGAGGCGATTACTAAGTGGAAAGTCCCTGAATCACCGACGAAGGTGAGAAGTTTTCTTGGATTAACAGGATATTATAGACGTTTTATTCAAGATTTTTTTCCAGAATAGCTATTCCCTTAACAAAATTGACCTGCAAATCAATTAAGTTTGAATGGGGACCAAAACAGGAGGAAGCTTTTAGGATTCTGAAACAAAAGTTAACCCATGCACCCATACTAGCATTACCAGAAGGAACTGAAGACCTTATAGTCTATTGTGATGCGTCTAAGTTAGGTTATGGATGTGTGTTGATGCAGCATCAGAAGGTTATAGCCTATGCCTCTAGACAACTTAAGAATCATGAAGAAAATTATACGACCCATGATGTAGAGTTAGGAGCTATAATTTTTGCCCTTAAAATTTGGAGACACTATCTTTATGGTAATAAGTTTACTATTTTCACCGATCATAAGAGTCTAAGATATATGTTTTTGGGAAAAAGGAGTTAAATATGAGACAGAGACGCTGGATGGAGATTCTTAGTGATTATGATTGTAATATCCAGTATCATGTAGTAAAGGCTAATGTAGTAGCTGATGCTTTAAGTCGAAAGTATCATGAAAAGCCAAGACGAGTACGTTCTCTCAAATTAAATCTGCAGATAGATTTAAACGAGCAAATTAGAGAAATACAAGAAACAGTAATCAAGGACGATACTGAAAAATTAAAAGGAATGATTAAGGAATTAGAACAAGGAACAGATGGAATTTGGAGATTCCATAAGAAAAGAATCTGGATACCCAAAAAAGGAAACCTACGCCACCGAACTTTAGAAGAAGCCCATAAGTCTAAGTATACGATACATCCTGGTAATGATAAAATGTATCAAGACTTAAGAAAGAAATTTTGGTGGATAGGAATGAAGAAGGATATGCCACCTATGTTGCTAAGTGTCTAACCTGTTCACAGGTTAAAGCTGAACATCAAAAACTCTCAGGTTTATTGCAGCAATTAGAAATGCCAATATGGAAATGGGAATTGATAACAATGGACTTTGTTACTAAATTACCCAAGACACGAAAAGGTAATGATGCAATCTGGGTGATTGTGGACAGATTAACCAAGTCTGCTCATTTCTTACCTATGAAGGAAACTTTCAGTATGGAATAATTAGCTAAGCTATATGTAAATGAAATAGTTTCATTACATGGAATTCCTTTATCTATTGTTTTTGATAGAGATAGCCATTTTACTTCTCATTTTTGGACTAGTTTCCAGAAAGCAATGGGAACCAAGCTAAAACTAAGCACAACCTATCATCCTCAAACGGACGGACAAAGCGAAAGGACAATTCAAACAATGGAAGATATGCTTAGAGCTTATGCAATTGATTTCGGAGGAAATTGGGATGATCATTTACCATTAATAGAATTTTCCTACAATAACAGCTATCATACCAGTATCAATGCTGCACCATTTGAAGCACTCTATGGACAAAAGTGACGAACTCTAGTCTGTCGGGCAGAAATTGGAGAAAAACAACTGTCTGGACCAGACATAGTACAAGAAACAACAGACAAGATTATTCAAGTCAAGGAAAGACTAAAAGCAGCCCGAGATCTTCAAAAGAGTTATGCTGATAACAAACGAAAACCATTGGAATTTCAGGTAGGAGACAAGGTATTATTAAAAGTTTCTCCATGGAAAGGAGTAGTTAGATTCGTCAAAAGGGGAAAGCTAAGCCCCAAGTATGTCGGGCCTTTTAAGATTATTAAAAGAATAGGACCAGTAGCTTACCAGCTACAACTGCCAGAGGAAATGGCAGGAATTCATGATGTATTTCATGTATGTAATCTCAAGAAGTGTTTAGCAAATGAAACGTTAAAAGTACCTCTTAAGGACATAAAGGTAAATGAGAAACTTAAGTTTGTAGAAAAACCGCTACAGATTGAAGACAGTAAGATTAAGAATCTCAAACACAAGAGATTAGTTCTAGTCAAAATAAAATGGGATTCTAAGAGAGAACCAGAATACACTTGGGAGCTCGAGTCGGAGATGCAAAGGAAATATCCACACCTGTTCCAGTAGACCTCGAGGACGAGATCTAAAACAAGGTGGGGAGGATATAACAACTCTCCCAAAGCCCTTAAAATACTCCTATACGTCTTAAAATATACCCCGTATACGAAAAACAGACCTAATATACCTTTATTTTAATAAAAATAAAATAAAAACATAAATATGGGTTCCTCGCGGGGCGCGACCCATATCTTTGGGCTTGTCGCGGGCCGCGACCCAATGACACCAGGCCGCACCCGGTGTCGCCACGTGTCCAACACTTGTTGAAGCTAGGTCATGACTCGCCCAGGCTAGAGCCTAGCCTACGGCTCTTGCGGGCCGCGAAGCCTTGTCTTAAATCTCTCGCGGGGCGCGAGCTGCCCCTAATCAGACCCAATAAATGGAGAGTTTGACTTCAGTTTCTGTCGTTCAAACTTTTCTTTCTCTCTCAATATATATAAGCTAAAACTCTCGGGTATTATACCCCTAAAAAGCGAAGCTCTGCCTCGTTGTAAGTATTATAACCCCCGGTTACGTTTTGGTTACTCTGCCCGATTGATCTAGAGCTCCATAACGCATGTCGAGGCTCTGAGTGACTCAGTCGTTGGAGTTTGGTCTCGGGTATATAGCTAATGTAAATTGGGTTATCTTACTAACACGTATGCATTGTTTAATTTTAATAGATTATAACCAGGAAGTCACCAGAAATCAGTATTATCTAAAATAGCAAAGTGAGTCATTCTCTTTCTATAACAAACTGTTTTAACAAAACCTCAATTGTTTTAAATTAAGATAAACAGTGATTGAGTCTATGTATTCTACAATTACTGTCAGTATGTTGGGGTTTTGTATACATTACTTGTTACTATACTGTGAATATTAACATGACCACAAGTCAGGATTGACAATACCGTGGGTGGTAATTGGGTAGATATAAACATTGTAATCACTCTCAATACTGTAAAGATATAAAATCTTGTTTTGATTAAATTGGGATGCACTCGCCAGTATTTTCTTGCTGATAAAACTTTTTGAAACGCGTTTCAGGTAACAAAATGTGAAAGCCAAATAGAAGCCAGCTGGAGAGCACTGAAGGCTTGGAAAAGTGGTTATAAAAGTTACCTAAATAAAGAAAGAAGTTTTATTTCAATAAATTAGGGTTTATTATAAACGTATTATAAACAGAAACTTGGGGTTTTCCCTTGTATTTATTATTTATAAAAGCGTGGTATTTTACTCTGATAACTATTTCCTAACTATGGTCCAGGTGTAAATTTCTGCTGCCAAATTAATAAACACCGATACCTCCCATCTGGATGCCCGCGGCCGCCCGCTCCCGGGGCAGGGGTCGGGGGCTGCGACATATAGGGCCGACAACTTCACATGCAATAGTTATTATCGAACCAAATGTTTTGTTGGACTAATCAATTCAATTAATAAACTGATATATCATTGACTGTAGAAACTAATTCACGTGAAGATCTTTGTTATGCAATCAATTATATTGAAATATTAAATGCAATATTGGCCGACAGCATTCAATTAATTGGACCGCAAGAGAGAATTGTTCAAACAATATAATAGAAATCCTGAAATGCTATTGGGCCACAGATCATTAAATGTTAATTGTCTATTGTTGGGCCAACATCATTAATTGATGAAGTTCACTCAACCCAAAGTGTCGCAACCCCCGACCCTTAATCCCTGGGAACAGGTGGCCGCGAGCCAGTTTTGGTGGTATCGCGTATTGTCTAATTTGGCAGCGAAATTTTTCATCAGGACCGTAGTTAGGAAACATTGATCAGAGTAAAATACCACATTTTCATAATATTAAACAAATGGGTTAAAACCCAAGTTCGTAGTACACACGTTTTCAAAGGAATAAATCCTATTTTATTAATAAAAACATCTATGTTATTTTAGGTAACTTTATTGCCACTTTTCCAAGCCTTCAGTGCTGTCCAGCTAGCTTCTATTTGGCTTTCACAGTTTGTTACCTGAAACGCATTTTAAAAAACATTTGTCAGTGGGAAATACTGGTGAGTGAATCCCAGTTTAATCAAGTTTAAATAAAAACCATTTTACAGTATTGAGGGCGATCTCGCAATTACATTTGTTTCCAAGTTATAACAATTAACATCCATGGTACTGTCAAACCCGACTTGTGGAAATGTTACTCCTTGACCAGGTGGTAACAAATTTTGTATACAAAACCCCAACATACTCATGATAATTGTATTCTTACAAATACTCAATAACTGCTATTCGCATGGAAAAATATTTAAGGTTTTGTATAAACAGTTCACAAAATGGGTTTACAAAAAGTGGATCAACTCACATTGCTGTCTTAGATTTTCCGTAAGGATTTCCTGGTGACAATCTAAAAATTACACAAATGCACACGTGCTAGTATAATAACCCATTTTAACATTAGCAATACCCTCCCCGAGACGGCATTCTAATGACTACGTCGGGCAGAACCACGACAACCATTACGGAACCCTAGATTAATCGGGCAACGTATCTAATACGTATCCAGGGGTTATAATACTTACAACAGAGCAGAAATTCGCTATTTAGGGGGGGTATAATACCCGCTTATATTGCCTAATATCAAAAATTGAGAGAAAGAAACGATTTTTGAACGATTTCGACTTAGATCCGATGGCTCCTTTATATAGGGCCTGATTTCAGCTTTTACGCGGACAACGTAAATGTAGACAAGGGTCTACGCAGCCCGCGTTAGACCTGGTCAACGTTGTAGCTTAGCTGGGTCAGCGAGTAGGTTCGCCGGGTGTTGGGCCACGTGGCCACACCGGGCTTTGCCAGGTTTTTAAGTTCACGCGGCCCGCGTAAGGGTTAAGGGTCCTTTACGCGGCCCGCCTCAACTTTAAAAATTCAGCTTTTAATTATTTTTAATATTATTTAATGTATTTGGGGCCCGTTTTCACGTATAGGGTGTATTTTGGGACATGTTGGGATATTTTAAAATATATTAGGGTGTCAGAAAAATTATGAGGGTGTCTGTTTTATTGAGGATTGTTATATCCTCCCCATCTTGTTTTAGAGCTCGTCCTCGAGATCTACTGGAACAAGTGTGGATATTTTCTTTGCATTTCAGATTTAAGCTCCCATGTATACTCAGGTCCTCTTTTGGAGTCCCACTTCACTTTGACCAGAACTAGTCTCTTGTGTTTGAGGTTCTTAACCTTCCTGTCTTCAATCTGTAGAGGCCTTTCTACAAATTTGAGTTGTTCGTTTACCTCTATAACCTTAAGAGGTACCATCAGCGACTCATCGGCTAAGCATTTCTTGAGATTAGATACATGAAATATATCATGTATTCCTGCCATTTCCTCTGGCAGTTGTAGCTGATAGGCTATAGGTCCTATTCTTCTAATAATCTCAAAAGGTCCAACATACCTGGGACTTAGCTTTCCCCGTTTGATGAATCTTACTATTCCTTTCCAAGGAGAGACCTTTAGCAATACCTTATATGCTACTTGAAATTCCAATGGCTTACGTCTGTTATCAGCGTAGCTCTTCTGTCGATCACGTGCTGCTTTTAGTCATTCCTTGACTTGAATAATCTTGTCAGTTGTTTCTTGTACTATCTCAGGTCCAGATAGTTGCTTTTCCCCAATTTCTGCCCAACAGACTGGGGTTCGACACTTTCGTCCATAAAGTGCTTCGAATGGTGCAGCATTGATACTTGTGTGATAACTATTATTGTAAGAAAATTCTATTAAAGGTAAGTGATCGTCCCAATTACCTCCGAAATCAATTACACAAGCTCTAAGCATGTCTTCCATTGTCTGAATTGTTCTTTCGCTTTGTCCGTCTGTTTGAGGATGATAAGTTGTGCTCAGATTTAACTTGGTTCCCATTGCCTTTTGGAAACTTGACCAAAAATGAGAGGTAAAACGACTATCTCTATTAGACACAATTGATAAAGGTATTCCATGTAAAGAAACTATTTCATTTACATATAATTTAGCTAACTGTTCCATACTGAAAGTTTCCTTCATTGGTAGGAAATGAGCTGACTTGGTTAGTCTATCTACAATCACCCAGATTGTATCATTTCCTTTCTTTGTTTTGGGTAATTTAGTAACAAAATCCATTGTTATTAATTCCCATTTCCACACTGGCATTTCTAACTGTTGCAACAGTCCTGAGGGTTTCTGGTGTTCAGCTTTAATTTGTGAACAAGTTAAACATTTAGAAACATAGGCTGCTATGTCCTTTTTTCATTCCTATCCACCAAAAATTCTTTCTTAAATCCTGGTACATTTTATCATTTCCTGGATGCATCGTATACTTAGATTTATGGGCTTCTTCTAATATATGATGGTGCAGGTTTCCTAATTTAGGTATCCACGTTCTCTTTTTATGGAATCTCCAAATTCCATCTGTTCCTTGTTCTAATTCCTTAATCATACCTTTTAGTTTTTCAGTATCATCCTTGATTACTGATTCTTGTGCTTCTCTTATTTGATCATTTAAATCTACTTGTAGATTTAATTTAAGAGAACGTACCCTTTTTGGATTTTCATGATATTTTCGGCTTAAAGCATCTGCCACTACATTAGTTTTTCCTTCATGATACTGATATCACAATCATAATCACTAAGCATCTCCATCCAACTTCTTTTTCTCATATTTAACTCCTTTTGCCCGAAAACATACCTTAAACTCTTATGATCAGTGAATATGGTAAACTTACTACCATAAAGGTAATGTCTCCCAATCTTAAGGGCAAAATTTATTGCTCCTAACTCTAGATCATGGGTTGAATAATTCTCTTCATGATTCTTAAGTTGTCTCGATGCATAAGCTATAACCTTTTGACGTTGCATTAATACACATCCATAACCTAGTTTGGAAGCGTCACAATAGATTACAAAATCTTTAGTTCCTTCTGGTAATGCTAGTATGGGTGCATGGATTAATCTGTGCTTAAGAATTCTAAAGGCTTCTTCTTGCTTTGGTCCCCATTCAAACTTAATGGATTTACAGGTTAACTTAGTCAAAGGAATGGCTATTCTAGAAAAATCTTGAATAAATCTTCTATAATATCCGGCCAATCCTAGGAAACTTCTAACCTCGGTTGGTGACTCAGGGGTTTTCCATTTGGTAATCGCCTCGATTTTTGTTGGATACACATGAATTCCTTCATGATTCACTAACTGTCCAAGAAATTGTACCTGTTCTAACCAAAATTCTCACTTTGAAAATTTAGCATAAAGCTTTTCCTTTCTTACTAGACTTAAAAGTGCGTGCAAATGCTTTGCATGATCTTCTTTATTCTTAGAGTAAATTAGAATATCGTCTATAAAGACAATTATGAATTTATCCAAATATGGCTTACATATTCGGTTCATCATGTCTATAAATGCGGCTGGAGCATTGGTTAAACCAAATGGCATGACAGTAAATTCATAATGGCCATACCTTGTTCTGAATGCGGTCTTAGGAATATCCTCTTCCTGTACCTTTAATTGATGATATCCTGATCTTAAATCGATTTTAGAGAAAAATCGAGCTCCTTGCAGTTGATCGAACAGATCATCGATTCTCGGTAATGGGTACTGATTCTTAATCGTGACTTTGTTCAATTCACGGTAATAATGCACATACGCATTGATCTGTCCTTCTTTTTAATGAATAATATTGGCGCTCCCCATGGTGATGAGCTTGGCTGTATGAATCTCTTTTCTAATAATTCATCTAATTGTTTATTCAGTTCCTGCAATTTGGCGGGTGCCAAACGGTAGGGTGTTTTGGCAATTGGTGTTGTTCCTGGTAACAGATGGATTCTGAATTCAACTTCTCTATCTGGCGGTAGTCCTGGTAATTCTTCTGGAAATATATCTAAAAATTGAGACACTACTGGAATGTCTTTTAGTTCTTTTCCTTTAGTGTTAGTGATTATAGAAATCAAATACACTATAGATCCTTTTCTTATATAACTTGTTTTTTTCATCACATAGATGAATTTTGTGGATCTAGACGGCTTATCACCTTTAATTGTGATCTTTTTACCCTTTGGTGAATTTACTTGAATCGACTTTTGATCACATAAAATACTGGCTTTATTGGCTATTAACCAATCCATTCCTAAAACGATATCAAATCCTTCCAGATTCATGGGATAAAGGTTTGCAATAAATTTTTGATTTAAAATTTCTATTCTTGCTCCTTGCAAGATTTCAGAAATCCTAACAGTTTCTCCATTTGCTGTCTCAACTAGACATTCTTGTGGTAGTTTAGTTAATGACTGATTTAGAAGTTTGCAAAACGAAGTATTAATAAAACTTTGGTTTGCACCAGAGTCAAATAATACTTTAGCAAATACATCATTAACTAAAAACGTACCAGCTATCACGTCTGGAATCATCTTGGCTTCATCTGCCGTCAGAACAAATGCTCTAGCATTTTTAGTGTTCTTGTTGTTCGCAGCTGGAGCCAATTTCGGACAGTTCGGCTTAATATGACATTTTTCTCCACAGTTGAACCACAGTCCATTACTGGATTTCCTCCTGCAATCTTCTTCCTTGTGTCCTGACATCTTGCAGAAATTGCAAAGAGTAGAGCATTTTCCCGAATGCTTTTTCTTGCAGACCTTACAGAATGGTGCAGAGGTAGAACCCTGACGTGACCGTGTCGTCCCGATCAGTCAAAAACCCAATTAAACCTAGGTAGCTAGGGTAAGTCGGGTATCGAATCCACGAAGAGCGGGTGGTCAGTATCGCATGACCTGTTCGACTAGTTAGACTATTTACAAACAATGTACAATGTAATTATGAAGTTTGCTAATTTTTATAAATTTATTTGATTGGAAAATGAATCGGAGTGAACCGACAATTAGATGTTTTTCTTAAGACAATGTGTGATTAACTAAAATTGTAAACTAAACTAAAAAGTTGAAACAAGAAATGAGAATACGGATCACACCCGGTTTGATAATTGCAAGACCTAGGGTTCCTACATGTTTTAACTTGATTCAATTGCATATAGTGATTAACGGATTACTATCACGAAGCTTAGGTGCCAATTGCTATCAACGTCATAGACAACGGACCGTAATGCACTTCGTTGCCTCGGACATGTAAATCCTAACCTAACCTAAGATAAGGCATAATTGCACATAACCATTTCACAAAGTCATAACTTTATCATCGTTCGACAATTCACGAATTCGAAACAAATGCAAGACAATTATCCAAGGTTTCAAATACTAAACAATTTGTCACAAAACCAAATTAAAATACAAATGCATAAACCCTAAAAAATCTTACAACATCTACACCGGGGTGAATCCGAAGAGACTAGCCGCGCATGTCGGTGGTGATCCTTGAAACCCTCACGTGATTTTGTTCGAACCTCGTGTCTCCTATATCAGCTGCCTCCCACTATTTGCCGTCAAAGATGATGTATGAGATATTGTCCCCTTTTCTTCAATCATCGGCCCAATCAAAAAAGAAATCCCCTTGTGAATATGGCGGCCCAAAAAGAATTCATTTCATTGATGTTGCCTGCCGCCAAAAAGAACCAACCCACATGTGCGTGTGTTGGGTTAGCGGCCCAAAAGAGAATTAATGTGGATGATATTTTATTGTTGACTTTTGTGTGATGATCCCCTCTCTCAAGCACATGCCCCCAACTCCTTCTTGTCTGCGTGTTGATGATAATGATCATTCAATAATGTTGTCAAACTAGTTGATGCCCCACCCGCGTTGCGGGCCGATGGCCGAAT